>OX336423.1:15168731-16668015 GCA_946903255.1 Schistosoma spindalis
GGACTTGAATGAGAAGAAAGCTTTACACTGACCAACTGAATATTCGTGTCTTAGGTATTTTAGAAACATTTTCCCATGAATGAAATGCTTCTGAAGGCATGGAAAAAATAAGCTATATCTTGACCAATCACATGTGGCTATCATCAAGTCGATATCTGATTGGTTCAATGCATCATTTGGACGAGTTTGTACTTTAAAAGATACTCAAGATATCGATATACTATTAGGCTGTATGGTTATCAAAGGCTTATTCAGAGTAAAAGAAAATGACATTTAGGATCTCTTTGATGACTATCCGTTAGAAGTGTTTGATTTGTAGACATTGTAATCTTTGCTTATAATGCTTGTGAATTAAAGCAATATTGAAGCAATCCGCATAGGATGCACATAAACCAATAAGAGACTGATCAATTTCTCTCCTAAACAACAATGGAAAGATACAAGCAAACAAAACTAAGTGAATTAAATCTCATCCCATTGTACAAGCAAGTGACTATTAGGACTCAGTAGTTAAGTGAATAACACAATGACGTTTAAAGTAAACGGTACTAGATTCATGTTTCAAAGTGAACATTAATTCTGGCATGCAAATACATTCAGCCTAAAACAAGTTCCAAATAGGATGAAATGAGCATCCTGTAATTCCATTGCTAAATATTATTCATCTTTGCTTATAAATACTCTGTTTGTTGTATGAAACGATCAAATTATACAGTACAAATGATCGGCATCACAATTTTTATTACAACATACAAATGATACACTTACAATTGGAGAATTAACATCACGGTAACAAGAATGATTTAATTTAGATGTAATTCCTTTATTATTAACATTGATTAATTGTTTCCGATCATCAATGGATTTCTTTCGAATAACTTTGGGATTATTATTAATATTGGAAGTAGTAATAGTAGTATTAGTATTAGTAGTAGTAGTAGTATTGGTAGTATTAGTAGTATAAGTAGTATTGCATAATAATTTAGAATAATCAGATGATGTTACACCAATAAATGGATTATTCATTATAAAATTAATTGAATTCATTTGTTGTGAAGATTTTCGATCGTTGTTCCATTTGATTACATCATCATTAATAGAGGAAGATTTGTGTGGGAGTGAAGTTTCACATGACCTTGGAAAGTTAATAAATAAAAGAAAAAAAATGAAAAAAAATGAAATAAAATCATCCTGAAAGGATAGAGATAAAGAGATTAAAAAGGATAGATAATGTGTGTGTGTGTGTGTGTGTTCATATATATATGAGGGAGAGAGAGGGGAGAGATGAGTGAATTTGTAACATATGTATTTACAGTGAAAAAAAAATATGGTGTAAAATGTACTTTCTTTCATTTATAAAAAGAAAATAAATTTATCAATGGTTCATTATTTTTATATAGTAGAAAGAGAGAAAAAAAAAGAAAGAAAGAAACGAACTGTAGAAAAGTTATAAAATATGAAAGAGAATCTATGTAAATATGGGTGATTTTCAAGTAACTGATGTTAATAGATTACGTTGGAATCATAAATTGATCTAAGTAAGACAATCATTAAAAACCTAGAAGTTCTGTGCAGCTGTCTCATCCTAGTAACTACCTTCGATAGGAAATTTCCAGAATTCTAGTGAGAAGTCCTAATCAGTGGATTTAAATCATGTCGAGTGTGAAGAAGGTATTCACTGAAGATGATTGGAAATGGTCGCTCAATATTGTATATTGGTTAGAGTTAAACTCCTACATAATTGGATATCGGCTCACTGGTCTAAGAGTGAGGTGTTCACATGTGAGATCGAAGATTTATGGTTCAGTACTTGGATTGGAAGTTGTGGATACATACTGATATGAAACGACCGTCTAATGCTTCTAGGTTTTCAATGGTTGTCTAACTTGGATCGGTTCGTGATTTCAATAAAACTATCAGTATACTTGACAACCATCTAATCAAAAATAAAAAAAACTATCAAGAAAAAAAATTATTGTCAAAAATGCTCGGTTGATTAAAAGTATAGTGATGGTCTAATTATTCAAGTATTTCTTGGTTTCTTATTGGCTGCTTATGTATTGAAACTTTACATTGAGGTAAGATATAGTGTGAAACAATTGATATAGGTAAATGAAAAGAATCAGAATGACAAAAGGTTATCAATATATATATATATATATATATATATATATATATATATATATATATATATATTTCACCCTATCTGGACTCAGTAACTAAGTGGAAAACGCGATGATGTTTGAAGCGAACGGCACTGGGTTCGAGTCCCACAGCATATCTAACTAAAAGCAATTCCTAAATAGGACGAAATGCACATACTGGATTTCATTGCTAGTCACCAAACATCTTTACTTACGACAGAAACTCTCTTAAATTTCTCTTTACATATTTATTGCTATCTAGATGTATCCAAATGAGAAGTCTTACATATAGAATTGGTTGGATAAGTGATAAAATTAAATCTAAATAAACAGTAAATGCATACTTACTTTTTTTTCGTATTTGAAATTGGATGAATATTAGTTGAACAAGATACTTGTTGATTGAGTTTAGATTTGGCAACATCTTTGACAATAAATGTAATTAAACAAAAGAAATAGTCGCATAAGATGTTAAAACATAAAATTAGAATCAGGATGGGGTTTTGTGGATTTCTTAATAGTTAAATTCATGAGTCGATTAAAACTAGACCATCATGAAAAACCTGGAAGCACCGGACGGACGTTTCGTACTAGTATGAGACTCCTCAGCAGTGCGTATCCACGTTCCCTCACTCTGGATTCGAAACAAGGACCTTTGGCCTCGCGAGCGAACGATTGACCTGTGAACCGAAGGCCCTGGGCTCGAATCCCTCGAACGGTATCGTGGACACTCACTGCTAAAGAGTCCCATACTAGGACGAAACGGTTGTCCAATACAGTTTCAGTCACGCTTCCAGGTCGTTAAGACCAACACTAATTCAACTTCCTTTTTAGGTTCGTCAAGAAATACCCTTCCACGGCGTGGGCAGCCGGTAAGTGACATCAGCTTTCATACCTGTAACAGCAAACCAGACTGTACATACACTAATGTACACTGATGAAATTTCAGTCAAAATATCAAAAATAGGTTTAATTTAGATCGACTCGTGAATCCAACTGTGAAAACTATTAGAATCTCCACAAATCCTCATACTGATAAAAATAGGATAATTTAATTCACTACAAATTAAACTAAGACTTGAAACTGTCAGAATTAGACTTAAGAATGGACCAATTATAGTTGAGAAAGCAATACATTGTATAATAAGAAGTAGAAACATTTTTGTACATCGCTTTTAAGAAATCTACTGGAGTTATTTAACAGATTCAAGAAGATGAACAGTCCGGATTTATATGCCATTATTTTTCCTACTTAAAGGTAGAGTAATCTGTATAAGATGCTTTTTTTATTTCTCAATGTTATAGGTCTGAATTTTTTAAAGGTAGAAATAGCTTATGATATAATGGATCAATCAAGCATTGATCATGATAGTGACTAAGATCTAGTTTCTTTCTCTAGGGAACAAGATGTATATCACTAGTTGAATATGTATCTCAAAGTTCTAAGGAAGAAATACATTATATATATATATATATGAGCGTACAGCTGTCTCAATTCGGACACTTAGGGAGCCGGTTACACTAGTGCATCCAATATCGGGGTTAACCAGACAAATCGCTCCACCAACTAAGAACGGCCATGCACGACCACCCACCGAATCAAGAAAGAGCTATCAATCTGTCAATCCTCACAGTGTCCAGACCGGGTGAGTTTTGCCGTGTTGAGTCGAATTAAACCGCAGGCTCCACTCCTGGTGGTATCCTTCCGTCAATTCCTTTAAGTTTCAGCTTTGCAACGAAACTCCATCCGGAGCCCAAAGACTTAAAAGTTTCCCGGGGACTGCACGAGATGTCAATTATAGAACCAACGCGGATCGTCAGTTGGCATCGTTTATGGTCAGAACTACAACGGTATCTGATCTTCTTCGAAACTCTGACTTTCGCTTCTGATCAATGAAAACACTCGGTTTGAGCACCCGGGCAGTATTACAGCTCACATACAAATCAATTGATTTGTGTAGTGCATATGTGTACGGTGCCCTTTTAAACCAATATTGATGTGTTCAAATAAATAGTGTATCCAATTCGAAATTATACTTCATTGAGAAAAAATACTGGTTTCTAAATAGATGCTTACAGATCGATGAAAATTTAACGCAATGATGGTAAGTTATTGAACGAGGAATCGTACAAGTAGTCAAGCTTGAATAGCAGTTAGAAATCCGTCATATTATTTTGTACTACTAACATATGCTGTCTCACTAACTTGTGAAGCAAACATATTGTAACCATTCCATTGTGTACATACTTCTATCTTAACATGAAACTCTATAATTTATGCTTCTTTTGCTTAATAAACTATTATTCGGGAACAATGATCTAAATATTCAATATTTGGCTTCGAATTTGCCAGATCGAAATTTTCTTTGATAGAAATTAGGTATTTCTTTGAAATCACGAACCGGTCAAAGTTAGACAACCATTGAAAACCTGGAAGCATTGAACGGTCGCTTTACACCAGTATAGGACTCTTCAACAGTGTGGATCCACGACTTCCAATCCGAGTACTGAATAATGAACCTTCGATCTCACATGTGAAAGCCTCATTTCCAAACCAGTGAACTGATATCCAATGATGTAGCAGTTTAACCCCAACCAACATACAATATTGAGCGACAATTCCCATTATCTTCGGCGAATACCCTCTTCATATCCGACATAATTTCACTTCATCGATCACGACTTCTCTCTAGAATCCCAGAAGTTTCTTCGTGATTCTAGTTACTAGTGAGGACAAGATAATTGTCAATATGGCGGACGTGAGAACTGTGGAAACTAGGTACTTAGCCTAAGTCTAGGCCAAGTTTAAGTATGATAGGTAACATTATTATCAGGGGGTATTAAAAATATTTTAAATTGACGGGAATATTCAAAACTGTTTAAAACAACAAGACACAGCCCTACAGACAAGGATAATTTTAAAAATACATTTAAAGGATAGATTTGATCTATAAGCCACTACAGGAATTAACCGTCCATCGGACCAGGGGGATAAAAAAGAGGACTACTATGATAAATTAACAAAAACTGACATACTGGATTTTTCTATTCCTGGTGAAGCGGACTTATCTTTTCTATGCAAAAAAAACGTAGATAAAAAAAGAGAAAATTTAATGAAACATTGTAACAGACAAGAGTATTATATCAATCAATATGATCATATTGCTAATACTTAACTACGAAAGTGCTAAGCTTGAAGCTGTTACGAGTTCACTTAGTATGCGAACGGAACAAAGACTTGTGACCGAAGACCAATAAGCTAGATATTCTGATGCAACCCAGCCTCGCTAACTAGAGGAAGAAGTCCAAGCTTGGAATGGGGAAGTATATTCTGTAAACAGCCAGAAACGAGCGATAACAACAAACACAAATCAAGGCGTATATATACAGCACAAAACCGTACTTGGGAAGAGTTACCGAATCGCATACTAAAAGACGCAACGGACGAATAGCATTTAAGATGCTTCCCAAGTGGGAAATACGACATGAAGGTGAAAAGAGCGCTTTTGACGCGAAAACAAAGGAATTCAAATTTTCCAAATAAAATCACAAAATTAGGTTTATTTTCCAAGTAAGCACTAGGGTTCTAACGTCCCCAACATAAAGTATCGATAAGCGATTGATTCAAATGTAAAACTACAAATCATTGTCAAGGCATGGTAAGAAATGAATCGAAAAGAACTAAGTATTCACTTAAATTACTAACAAGTTACTAAGTAATTGGAATCAGTCATGTGAGTGTTTGAAATGATGGTACCAAGCTCGAATCTTAGTGTGGACATCAACAATAGGATCAAGATACACTTAATTGAAGAAACCCATATGGAATGAAATGCGCGTCATGTATTACAGTTCAAGCCATACACAAACAGTCCTCTCTTTGTAGAAATCATCAATTAAGGAAAGAGAAAAACTGTAAACTTTATAGATTACCAAGATTAATCAACCATGATGTGTTATACGTGTTATTACTAATTCTAATGAATAGAGAATTTGGTTGTTAATCAGTTTTAAGTAAAAACAAAACCTCAGGAAAAAAGATCTCAGTAACATCATAGAGACAGCTTTTTATCATGTTACACTTCATTTGAAGAAGATTTAATTGTATATTTATTGGTAACAATGAGAAAAGCAATTGGTAAGACGATTTGCTTGATGAATTTTCAGAAATTGTTTTAACTTAATAAAGATAGGGCATGACTATGATTTATGAACGAGCCAATCACAAGCGTTTAAGGAATTTCAAGTTCATGGAGCCTATTTCAGTACCTGATTCTCACGTACGATCGGTTCACAGCGGATTGTAGAGAAAACGAGATAATTGAGCGACTACAATAAATGAGACGACTAAGAAGTTTCTTTATTTGTGATTGTGGTAATCACATGACAGATGCCTACATATCTAATCTATGTGGTCGTGACTGAAAGAGTTTTGCCACCGTATTATGGATTCAGAGGCCGACTATTATGAAGCCAATATGGATGAATTCTTCTACCATATAGAACCTTTTTCTTACATTGACAAATTTTTGAAACATTTAAAAAAAGTGTATCCACTTTAATTCTTTGGTTTTGTATAATATAATTTTACTCTATACTAACTGTTTTTATCAAGGTCACTTAAGATTCGTTCAAAGGTCACCCATAAATTATGGTTTCGCCAAATAGGCACTTAAGATCATGAACAGACTTAGATAGTTGTTTTGTCTCATAAAATTACTGCTCAGTAGTGTCCATTCACGACCTCACCAAAGGGGATAGAGGCAACGTTCACCAGGTCACGCATCGAACGTCTAATCTTTAGATCACTGAGTTGGTTTTCAATCATTTACATGAATAAACTCAATCAATTTACGATACCATATTTCATTGTCTTCGGTAGGTAACTGCCTCTTATTTGATACAGTCAACCTCCACTGATCATTGTTTCTCACCAGAACTCTAAGGATTACCTCATAATCCCCATTGGGGTCACTGTTACAAATTATAGAGGAAAGCCATAGTAGGACGACATAGACGTTCAGTGCTTTTTGATTTCCTATAGATGTCAAACTCAGGTCATTTCATGATCTCAATAACATTGAACAATTTAAACAAAGGCCCATATTGAAAATAAGTACTTTAGAATTAGAGGAACATATTAAGTTAACAAAGAAAGGTGTTTGTACACTCACTGAATCAGTGGCTCTGAATCTCGACGTAACAACGAAGTCGATGATGCGTCTAAAATAAATAAATAAATACAACTTTAGAGCGAAGTTAAGCCCCGTGATTCACTTTTGTTGTGATTTATCTACGGTGATGATTGATGAAATGCACCACAAAATAATTGACTAGTAATTACTGCTTTGCTTGTGGTCGGAACGTTTTAAGTTCGAACCATAGCAAGATTGAGGATATGCAATTGTCTGGAATGGCTTTCTCAGACAAAAATGGATATCTTTAGAAGTTCCTGGTTTTCAATTATTGTCTTGCTATAATTCGTTTGAGATGTAAACCATAAGATTCAAGAAAATTCGAAAATCACCTACACTAAGAACAAAGTAAGATGTTCAATATCAGATGTAGTACACAAAATTTATAATGGTTTAGGTTATTCTGTTGTAAATAACACATTGCCACTTGGAACAAAGGTACTGAGTTCGAATCCCGGAGTTATAATTTCTCTTAATATGACCCAGCTACTTCTATTGCTTAGTATTCACTTGAAAAGTCCCTAAATCAGAACACGGTCAAACGGGAACGAAATCATAATCCAAATAACAAGAAAAGATAGAAGTACGAATTATAATAAGAAAAAAGTTTCATATATTTTGACATGAAAAGATTCTAGAGTCTGCTCCAAGTATTAACTAACTCTGATTGGTTAAGAAATAACCAGTCAGCGTCCCCCAACATGATCCTGAAGAAAACGTATTTTAATCCAATCTATATCTCTTTAGTACTCAAAGAGGAACATCAATTTTACAATGCAGGGGTACACATCGAATTCTTAAATCCCGAATTGTATGGAATACATGTTCTAGATTCCATAACTAGTTCTAGTACATCCATACTATAAAAAAATCTACCACTTATCTCGTATTCAACTACATTTTCCATATTTGTTTATTTATTTAAACACATAAATATTGGTACAAGGAGGCACCAAATAGCTATGCGCCACATAAATTATTCGAATTATGTGAGGGCTGGGAGACTGCCTGAGTGCTCAAACCGAAGCAGGTGGTTTTCTTAGGGGGCCACATTCGGAGCCTTCGACCTAACGATATGATCCACAAGGCAGTAAAGCAACCTTAGGAGATACAGTACCATGGTAATCGGTCACTAATAATTGGTTCATATACAATTTGTTCTCTCAGGATCCTGGAGTCCATGTGCACCATTAGTTTGGAATCAGGTTTATCCAACTAGCCTAGATGGACCCTCCATATCCACCAACCCAGTTAAAGCACCGAACAGTCACTTTGGGTCCTTTCAAATTCGTAAACAACGCCCTGGCTAAGAGAAGGCAGTGATTACGTCTTCCCTGTCAGTGGTTGTAAGCGCGTGGCCATGTGAGAGCATTTGAAAATGGAGAGCTGACTCTCCTCACTCTCGACCGTACCAGGGCATTTAGGGACACATTTTCCATATCATGAATATATACAAATTAAATAAACAAAAAAAAATAATTCATATTTACAAACCATTAGATGGTAATAAACAATTAAGAATATTTTCAGCATTCATTATTGGTAAACTACATCTTGGACTACAACGACGTAATAATATACATATTTGTATTAAAATTTTAATTGGATCATTATCAATAAGATGTGATGCATCAGTTTTAAGTTTATTCATATATTTACAGTTAGTTTTATGAGAAGATAAAGTTGACGACGTCGATGAGGATACTTCTGCTGCTGTTACTGCTGCTACTGATGGTGATGATGCTTCTGCTGCTGCTGCTGCTGCTGCTGACGATGATGGCGATTTGATAGTCGATGAAATTGACGATGAACAAGGCGATAAATCAATAATTTTTTTATTAGAATATACATTTCCTATATGTAACTTTTTATTTATTAATGATGAATATGTTTTATCAACAGGATCCATTATAGTTGTTGTTGCTGTGGTTGTTGTTGTTGCTAAGTGTGTTTTACAATGTAATTGATTATATTGATCAATTTTTACATTTATTTGTTTATTATGATGAGTAGAAGATTTTGCATTATCATATTGTGAAATAATTTTTGATAAGATATTATGTTTAGTTTGATTAAGTGGATTAGGTCCTATATAATCAATACAAATAGCATATAATGTATGAAATCCATTCGATTTAATTAAAGCTTTACGTCCAGAATCTAAATGAAAAGATATGAGATAAGAAAACAATAGTAAGATAATATTTAGAATGAATTATACATGACATTTATGATTCATATCAGAAAAGGTTTAGTGGATATTATAGTAATTTGAATGGTTGAGATCATGAGTTAATTGAAGCTAGATTATCATTGGAAAATCTGAAAACACTGAACAGTTGAAGTTAGACATTAACATTGTTGAATGCTGATCAGCTCAGTGGTTTAGAGGTTAAGCGTTCATGTACGAGACCGATAGGTTCTGGGTTCGAATCTTGAGAAGTGGGATCGTGGATACGCACTGCTGAGGAGTCCCACAATAAGAAGAAATGACCGTTCAAAGCTTCCAGGTTTTTCATGTTAGTCTAGCTTCAATTGATTCATTTATGATTCACTCCAGAAAACAACAGAATGTGTTGTTTCTCATATTGATTTGTCATTAATGAACTTCAACAACACAAAATATCGTATATCGCTAGCGTTAATTGATAGTAGATCTGAGTAAATCTAGGTTTCATGTTTGTTAAGATTTGTCAGCATAGTATACACGTAATCTTGATGCTTACTGGAAGATTTGAAATTTGTTTATATTGTTTTAACATTTGACAAGCTTTCAATGAGCTATTCGAACCGTGGATGATCTGCTGTAGGACTAATCATTGAATAGTGAACAATCTTAAGTTTATCCAGTCTTTTAATGGTGCCTACATCACATCGATAAAGTTTCAATATGGTCACCAGTTCCCTCAAAATTTCAAATCGACTCTACTGACGTGTGTCAGGTAATATGAAATTTTAGTACACCGTTTCCTATAGACTAGCCTTAACATTGTGATATAACAGCCTAATACACGCGATTTCAAATCACTGAGACTACTGCCCCCATTACAACTTGATTTTTAAAATTCTATCATTACTGAAAGACTAGATAAAAACATCACTACTCAGTAGACAGTCAATGACACACAAAGTATAGAGGAAACTCTTCTCATCTTTGCAATTTATATCATGAACCTTCAGTATGGATTTCTTTAAACCATCCACTATCAGTAAGTAAATCAATATATATTAAGTATTTAGAATAGTAGAATTCTAAATAAATGTATAAAAATATATAATACAATACTGTTTTCAATTAGATCGTTGTCATGTATTAGCTCCTCCTAGACCCCCTCTGGAGTTACTGCCGGTCCAAAGCTCGAATAAAGGAGGAGGATTGAGCATGGGGTTAGCGACCCAATCCCGTAGAAAACTAACTCTCAAAAAAAACGCTAACACTAAACGTTATCAGGTTTTACACTAATTAATTGATCATTATTCCAGTACGTTAAAAGTTACATCGACAGTTAATAGGTTAAATAAAAGCTTATAATTAGAATAATATGTACCTCAAAACTATAAAATGAAAACAGATATAATCGGTCGTACAAAGATCAAGTCATGACACTATAGATTATCGTTGAACAATCAAGTGAATGGAATTCGTCACTATACATCAACTTCATTGACTATGGGAAAGCATTTGATGGTTTGGATAGGAGGATGTTATGGTACCATTACCGATACTACGATGTACCTGAGAAAATTGTCAATATCATTAGGAATTTGTACGACGGACTACACTGTAATGTTGTGAACGGAGAACAGACAACAGATGAATCCCAAGTGAGGACCGGAGTCAGACAAGGTTGCTCACTCTCTCTTTCTTCTGATGATTGACTGGATTGTGAAGATCTCGACATTGGAGGGGAAGCACAGAATACAATGTACAGCTTGCATGCAACTAAATGATCTAGATTTCGCAGATGACTCAGCTCGTCTACGACAGATAACATGTATAAGTAAGTAAGTAATAAGGATTTTAAATGTTTTACCTTCTGTGAATATCTGCTTCCATCTAACAGCTTTATCTTAGTAGTTCTCAATAAAATCTTTAGAAGCAGTCTATCACAGTGATCTTTCCTTTATAATTTTAACCAATATTACTAATACTAAAGTGTATACAGCGACTTAGTAAGCGTAATGTATGATTCATTGGCGAGATTATTATTAATGGATGAATCAGTTAGATTTAAGTTAGCGAGTCTTAGATCTTAGCATGAAATTCATTCATCTACATGGTTAGATCATATTTTAGCATCATAGTTGATATTCATTCATGGTGAAAACTTTAAGTCTAGTTCCTAACCCTAACTTTACAAACTTTATTTGACTCATTTATTTATTTAAACATATAAAAGTTGGTACAAGGAGACACCAAACAGATAAGCGCCACATAAATCATTAGATTACTGTGAGCGTTGAGATATTGACCGGGTGCCCAAACCGAAGCAGGTGGTTTTCTTAGTGGGCCACAACCCAAGCCTTTGACCTAAAGGCTTAATCCACAATGCAGTGGAGCATGGTAGCCGGTCATCAACAATTGGTTCATACGCCATTTGTTTCCTTAGGATCTTGGAGTCTATGTACACTATTGGTTTGGAATCAGAATTTTCCAACTCCCCTATGTGGATCCTAGTAACTCTAGTAAGTAGTTGAAGTGTATCAAGTTCACTTAAACGTTGCTCAAACGTCATTTATAAACTATAATCTCATCGACTCATCAACTTGAATGAATATAAAAGCTTAAATCCGGTAAATTCTATTTGAAACTTTATCATATCAGTAATGATCTGATAGACCTATACTAAAACACTTTGTTTTCCATTCTTGACTTGATCTTTCATATAATGTAGTAAGATATATCTCTTCAGCTCTCACTACTGACTGATATAAGTAGTAAGGTGAATAAGCTCCAAAAGAAACTGCCAAAAAACCATCCCGCGGAGGGCGGTGGCCGGTATTGTGGATGCGCACTGTTGAGGGGTCCTAAAATAGGACGAAATGGCCGTCCAGTGTTTCCAGGTTTCTCATGGTGGTCTAGCTTTAATTGACTCATGATTTCAACTATAAGTATATCGATATATATATACTCCCCAAAAACTAATATTAAACTTCAAATTACTTATTCCTGTCAATAGTTTTAAACAATTCAACAAGCTTTTTTGTAAATCAATCCAACGCCATTGTAAATCACATCGATGTATATCAAGGAATAAATCCAATAGTAATGGGACTGCATTATTATTGTTAGCGCGTACAGCATTATTTTCTGTGGAGGAGAAAAAAAACATTGTAGTGTGTAATTATGGTTACTACTATTTAAATCATTTGAATGAAATAGAATTAACATATTGAATGCTAAGCCTCCATTTTGAATATTTACTACTTGTGTTGTGGTATGTGCTACTGATGTCGACAGATATAAGTAGTATTGTAGTGAACGAGAACACAAGTGGGGACAATTGAATGTGCTTAAATACAAAATTAGAGAATCGCTTAGTAAAATCTGAGAACCATACAGTAAATACTTCATTTGTAAAATGCTCATTAATTGTCTCAGACTTCATTGTTCGACATATAATTTCAACTTCTCAGTAGTACATCAGAGATTTTCAACTTAATATTTCAGTCAAATATAGAAATATAGATTCATAGATCGATTGAAGTCAAACATTAACACCATTCAATGCTCACTCAGTAGTTTAAAAGCTAAATGTCGGTTCGCGAAACCGAAAGTACTACGTTCGAGTCCCGCGTACGACGACATGAATGTGGCACCGTTATGAAGTTCCATACTAGAACGAAACAACCATCCATTGCCTCCATGTTTGAAATGATGGCCTAAGCTTAGATTGGTTTATGATTTCAACTGCTAAAGTCTTAGATAATTTTAAGCTTATTACATTAATAGACTTACTATATTTAATAAGACAATATAATGTATTCACTAGAAGACGAATTAAATTATTATGATACTTTACACCAATAGCAATCAATGTAGGTTTACATGTAATTAATGATAGAATTGAATTGATTAAATTGGAAGTATTATGTAAACCATATTCTGTGAATTCAAGAAATGATTGATTTTTATTATGTTCAAAAGATTTCAATAATTCTTTCATCAATGATGCCATGACAATTATAATATATCTTATTGGACTATTAATAATCAATTCATTTTTATTGATATTATTATTATTATTATTATTATAGAGATGATTATTGTAATCATTCATAGAGTTTTTAGTTATTTTTATAGAATTCTGTCTAGGAATATCAGTTGGTGACACAGTTGTCTTTCTTCTTGTTACCCTTGTTGTTGTTGTTGCTGGCGGTGGTGGTGGTGGTGGTAATGGTGAGGGTATTGTTGTTGTTGTTGTTGATGTCGATGGTGATAATAATGAATTCATATTAGATGATGGATAATATATATAAAGTCCAGATAATAAAGTAATTAATTGAATTAAAAGTTTTATAACACCATTACGTCCTAATAAATATGAATTTGTTTTACCACTATCTGATATATACAAACAAATCATATGTAAAATAATATTTAAATTATGTTGTATCATTGATGAAATTGTTGGCATAGTTTTATGATAACGAGAAGGATGATGAAGATGAGGATGGAGATGATGATGATGGTGAGAAAGAGGAGGATGATTACATAACATCTCATTTACAGTATGAATATGTTTAAGATTATTTTGGAAAGAATTTAAATTCATTGTTGAATAAGAAAAATTGAAATTGGTTAGATTCTTTAAGTGTTTATCAAAACTGAAAGGAGTTGTGCGTATTGATGAATTCAATAGAGTAACCTATTAAATACATGAGAACATTAGATTAGATAATAAGATATAAGAATAGTTTCAAATGAATTATTAGTGAATTATACAGAGTTATTTTTGTTTTTATTAAGTGATTCAATTCAATACATATGCACTACAGAAGTCACTGGATTTGTGTGTGGGTTGTGATACTGACCGGGTGATCAGACCAAAGCAGATGGTTTACTTAAGGGGCCACAATCCGAGTTTTTGACCTAAAGGTCTGACCCACAAAACAATGAAGCAACGTCAGACGATGCAGTTTCATGCCCGACTATTGTTGCTACCTTAACGTGGTGGTTAGGATTGCCTATCGTGATGAAACAATCAAGCTACACTGGCTGAAACAATCGTTCCGCTAGGTCTTACCATGCCAGACAGGTCGGTTCAAAAACAATAAGACTAAAAGCAGCAAACCCAATACTGGAGAATGAAGTCGTACTGCTGACTGTACATAGGTGTGATGGAAGTAAGGTGTTTCCTTCAGACAACCAGGATAACAACGATTCTGCTTTCACACTTGGAAGGGTGGAGTTAGAAATGGTCGACCATAAAAGTGCACACTTCGCCTTATCTCACGGATATCCGTCTCTAGCCGTAAGGTCTCAACAAGTACGGAGCTAACACGAAAATTACACACCAAAAGGTCGTGTGTGACTGATCTCAAGCAGTTGTCCCTTGGGCACTGCGGCCACGCTCTCAGGTCCGATGCACATATGCTCCTGGTCTAAATTTGTAGCTGAATGACTGACTGACTAACTGACTGCATTCCCATGGTAGCCAATCATCAACAATAGGTTCATAATCCCTTTATTCCCACAGGATCCTGGAGCTCATATGCACCATTGGTTTGTAATCAGGGTCTCCTAAACCCTCTAAGTGGACCGTCCATATCCATCAGCCCGGTTAAAGCCGTTGCCAGACATTCGCTTTTCGTCCTCTCAGTTTCGTAAACAACACCCGTTTTGAGAGAAGGCAGTGAGTAGTACTTCACTGTCAGCGGTTGTATGCATGTGGCCATATGAGAGCATTTCTAGAGAGAAAGCGGGCCCTCCTCATCTTCGGCTGTACCAGTGCATTTAGGGGCCTATCAAAAAATTGGTAAACTTGACTAATAAAATTGAATCAATCAGAAAATAGCGGGTCACTTCAAGGTCACAGAATGTATACCAGAACACAGTGTTGTCTTTCGACCAAAGACAATTTATTTTAATAATAATGAAAATATTATTGGAAACTTAAAGTAAGCTAAGGAAAACGCGATAGGCTTTAAGATTACGAGTTTCGATTTTGTTTATAAGGCTAGTATTTAAGTCTAAGACTATCATTTATACACAACTTTTGAATGATTGTAAAGTGGCCTTAAAAAACGTCAGTCACTTGCTAGGGTCAAAAACGAGTTAAAAGTTAGTGTAAGGAATTAGGACGAGACGTTAGAGTTAGGGGTTCGGGTCTTCATCACGTAATGACATCAGCTATAACGCCAAAATATTATTTATCCATACAGATGAATGAATTTCACGCAGAAATCCGAGTCTATCTTAAATGTAATCGTTTCATCTATAAATTTTAATTCTACCGCTTTCTAATTAGAATATAAGAGTTTAGGGTTAGATATTAAGATACATATATAAGCTAAGCATACAATCTAAACCTAATTGTGAAATTGGACAACAATTCCAACTGTAACATTGATTTCTACATCCATTTCTTAACTATAACACTCACCTAAAATTCTAATCTTCAAGACTAAATCCTAAATCTAGCATTTACTATTTTGTGATTAGCCCAATGATCCCATGTCATTCAGGTTCACAGTCAGAGACGTTATTACTAAGATATTCACGTCGCGACTGACCTCATTGAGGACCAAAACCTGAATGGTTAAATGGTAACGTCTCTGACTTTGAAGTTGAATGATATGGGATAGAACCCACCAGGTAGTATCAATCACATAAAGATTACAGAGAAACCTTACTGGTGAATGTCGAATAGGATGGAACCTTAGTTCAAGGTTTCCTGTAGACTACTTTCGACCACCATTTTACATCTTAACATAGCTCATGAGATATCAAGTCACCTAGAATAGTAGCCACATTGCAAAATGATCTATAGAACTCGATGAGCACTAAGAAAAACTTGACAATGGTCGCTACCTAGTAATCAATCAGTTATAAACCCATTCGTATTAGAATAAGTTCAATCGCTCGTAAATGGAAGATATTATAGGTTCAACGAGAATTCGTCCTTAATCGTTTCTGTTCATATTAAGTGGTGAAAATATCTACTTACCACTTACTTTAAGAATTAAATATTGAGCTGGGTTTTGGTCAATATAAGATTTCAATTTAATACCAATAAACCCCAGGATGACTTTATTTTAAAAGAACCAATGAATCATTAGCAACAATACATCTTTTCTAAATAACTTATCATGAAAATAGACATATCAAGCCAATCCGCATAGAATGTACATCCTGGATATCCGGAAAAATACAAACATTACATCCACTGAGTAGGCTGATGAGTAAGTGAACTTAGCGGAACAGTGAACAATTCATTGCGAGTTCGGAGTGAAATACACTAAGTTTGGGCCCCAATGAGGACACTGACACTGAAAGGCAAATAAATCAAACTGACCAGCCCCGAACAGGACTAAATTATACTGTAAGTCTTAGTCCAGCTCTTTGTAATCATTATTATTTATGAAATATACAAATATTAAACAGGTAAAACAAAATAATTTGTACTAACTTGAATTCTAAGAAGATGGATTGTAATTGGAATACAATGGCTCACTCTTGCTCGAATACCAAAACGTTTATCCATCGGACCAAGACGACAGAGTAACTAAAGTTTGATAAAAAAAATTTTCCATTTCAGCGCATTATGGTTGTTAATAGGACATGTTATCATTTTGTAACTAAATTAAGGTAACTAGCTAATTAAAAAAGAAAAACAATCAATATGTAAGTAAAAAACATGATGGCACATTTGAAAGAACTTGAAAACATAGTGTAATATAGTGCACAGGATTTTGAGTCACTTAAACTAGTGGATAGATTACAAACTAATCGACAGAATTCGATTAACACTAAAGGACTAGACGAACACGACAATTAGTAATCAAACAGTTGTAACTACTTCTCAATTTTACAGAAGGTAAATCGCGGTCCAGGTAGGTCAGTGGTAATACTTCAAACTGTGAAACTGGATGAGGCAGGTAAAGACGTAATAGGGAATACTAGTACCCTCAATGTATCCAAAACAATACTGACAGAGGAGTTCTGGTGAATTTTTTCTTTTCAAAACAAGTACAGAAATATCAAAGATATGCATATAGTTAATTCATGCATTCACGAGAATTTCTTGATTATGACATTAAATACTACGTTACTAGTAATTTTCACTTTAATAAAAGACTTCATTTCTAATGAAACCGGACAATACGTGATAATGCACCAGTCACTGAATCTTACGTTAAGAAGATAATGATGTTTTCAATAAAATCAACTGCACCAGTCACGAACAACATTAGAGTTAATAAACATATTATAAACTTAGGTATGATTTTTGTCAGTAAAATGCTTTGATGAATAATTACTTATGTAAGTATGTGTGACGGGTAGAAAGTGACGTACGAAAGGATATTTGATTGCCATGAGAAAGGTTTACAGAAGTATTCATATTAAGTTTAATGTAGTTTCTATAAATGTAAGAATAAATGAATACAGAAACATCATTTTGACGAAAACGTTAATACGTCTATTAAGCACAGCAAACAGATAGAATCTGGGATTATGCTGACTGCAAGTAATTGCAAAAGAATTGGCATCAATTGTATTGTTTTCTAATTTAAAAATGAAATACTACAGGACTGAATAGTTTCTTGAACTACATTTTCGTGTTTCATTAATTACTTGCCATTCAGCAACTAACTCATTGTCATATCATCTTGATTAGTGATTAGACTTATGAGTTAAGTCCACTGACCAAAGTTTCTATTTGATAGCGTAACCGTATATAATTTGCCGATTGTATGTTCACAGTAAAATGTAGTTAAAAAAGCCGTTTGATGATTTAACCAGATTTCCTAATAATATTATTAAATTCTAAGAATAGTTGGAGTCACTACATTTAACCAAGAATATTTTGAAAACCATTAATACACAACATACAAAGAATCTTACCTGATGTATTTTTAATAAAAGTTCAACATTTGGAGTTTCTTCAGAGTATTCCATGTAAAGAGCTTGAAACAGAGCTCTAGTAATCCCTTTTTGTATTAACATTGTGATGCGGAATCGGGGTGCTTAAGAACAAAATAATTCTTTATAAAATGGATAATAATTATTGTTTTAAAAAATCAAATATTATTATTTGTGACAAAAGCACTGAATATACCACATTATTTACTAACTATTAAATAGTCCGATCATAAGTTTAATCGGTTTGCGATATTATCCATATGTAATGAATACGCAGCTATTCATAGTTAATGATTCTTCTGCAAGATAAACTGGATACTTTTGCAATAAATTTCATAATAGTTTAAGAAATCAATGAAATCACTTTGTCCCAATTCAATTCGACAAAATAAAAGAGCTCTTCAAAGAACATGACAGCACTAAGTTCAACGTTATATTAAAGGTATATATTACTGGAGAGTTTTGAGATGAATTAGACTAATCCAACAGTGTTCACCCGTTAAAGACAATCTTTGAGCAGACATGAATTGATATTTATTTGTTATGTAATCCTTAAAAATAAATTTGTCATTTAACATGGTACCGATTAACTGGACAGTATTCAATCAAATTTGGAATAAATAACTCTATATGATGGCTAATATAAACCCTGATATCCGGCAAAAATATTAAGACCTATATATGTCTGAACAAAAGTTGATATATTTGTTAAACGAAGATATATACTGAAGCAAAAAACTACTGAAGATTTCTATGCTTCCAGATAAAAGACGGAAAAACATGCTGTCTAGAGAAAGAAAATTAAATAAGTCACAATCACCTCAAACTGAGACTTACGAGGCGATCCGAGAAATTTCAGTTACATAATAAGTGTGCAAATGCATACTAGTATTGATTTAAATAATTAGTGAATGACATGTTGGAGAATGTTTTCCTTCTGAAACGAAAACCCACAAAGTTCTATAGTACTGTTTATCAGCTCGTGTGAAAGTGCATTAAAAGCAAACGTTATTATGTATAGTAAAAACTAGTGGTTCATTCAACTAAAAAGCGGTACTGAACAAATGACTGTAGGAACGTGGTTTTTCATAAACGTATACAAAACATGTATATGAGTCCACTTAAGAGTGGAACGAAGATTCTTTCACATGACTGAATAATTGACATGAAAGTGGAAAGTTAGAAACCCCACAAATCTTGAGTCATGAGAAATGAAAAAGGTGGAAGCATAATACTAAATATATGGTAAATTGAGACTGACTAATTATTTCATGTGTGAAAAACAATATATATGATGCGAAAACTACAGTGAAATTATCTCATTCACAAATTACTTGGGTGTGGACCACAAACTAAGTATGAAGAGTATCGACACAACGTCGATGTATAAACTAAAATAATAAACAAGGGAGAATAGTATAAAAGATAAGGTATTCAGAAAAACAGTGAAGGAGCTTTTACGACACATTATAAAATGCAAACCTGTTAATTGTGTAAGATGAAACTTAAGTAATCGTTATTCGTTTCCATAAGCATAAAAATGTTTAATCTACTTTCAGTAGTTTGTACCAAAAAATATCAAACTTACTGGATTTTTTCACCAGTTTGAAAAGAATCAGTACAATTTGTGTCCTAAGGACCCTGTCGTTGAGAAACTAAGAATAAGTGTAGTATTAGTATGATACTTGTAGTGCGAAAGCCAGATCATTAACGTGAGATTCATGTTCAAAAAGGATTTTCCGACATTTATCTATAGTAAGAATAATAAATAATCCTCTCAAAATAGTGTAACACTACTCGAAGATAACAGTGAGCTGATTTTTTTGACGTTTGCTCTCAAAAACTGTAAATCATCTTCCTTACATTTGACAGCATTTGTCTCTGAGCAGTAAGAGGCAAACAAACGCATATAACCTTGCAGCTTCTCTTCCACCATTCTGCTAAGAAGTCAAACACTTGGTTGATACCATTTTAAGACTTTGCCTCAACTACGACCTAAGACTTTGAAGAACTAAAACAAACTTTATAAATTCTGATAAAGAGCATGATAAAAACTTGTGGACTGTAGATAATCAGCTTTAAAAAGGATGAAAATAGCATTATCAAGGATAAATTTCTGTTTGGAGACTCAACATATGCTAATTAATGTCTCCATGTGTTGTCAATACAATCTGTCGTCAGACAATTTATGATTTAGACCAAAGCAATTGGCTAACGTTAATGTGTTTTTGTCAGAACTTATGAAAGTACTTAAATTTCGTCTTCATAGGTTTCAAAGTTGTATTTTCTTTGCAGGGATGCTGAAGTTTTTATTCCTTGGGATCTTTGATTGACAGTTACATAAACTTCATAATTAGATGAAGATATCATAAAACTTATCAATGAGATGTGCGAAAAAGCAAAAATAAATGAGGAAAGTCTGAAGGGTATTCAGAGTGCATAGAGTGAGACTATCAAAGTGTATTTAGACCATGCATGTCTGACTACAAATATTCCTAGCCTACAGAGATGCGAACTTTTGTATTATTAAGCGTTAGAGTACCCTTCGTAATCCATGGGACCAATCCAGAAAGGACGTTACTTAGTTCGGTAAATCTACACATATGTTATTTAGAGTATCTTCACCACACTCCATGGACCCAGACATGAAGATAACTATAACTAAACCAGCACATAACTTTTGTACATCATCCTTTGTCAGTATTTAAGGTAAGATTTCATCCTAGGCAGAGTGAGGCTGCAATACTTGCTTTATTCAAAGAGAACTTTTCGTGTTGTTTCTGTCTTTGTTCAAAGTCTGTATTTCCAAAATATCATGTTATTCAGCTACTGGCGTTAACGAGCATAACCACCATTGTAACGTACGCTATCAACTAGTTAAGTGATAGCAGTCTTTCGATTCTAAGTGTACACAGTACAAAGTATTGTTAAATCCACTACTAATCGAATTTTAAACATACATAGTTCAACTGCGCTTGCATTCAGTGTTACAAAAGCAGCGAACACATAAAACCTCGAGATCCAGTAATCTATTGACCCAGCAAGTAATACGATGGCTCGGTTGCTATAGTTCAGGTGAACATTATGTAAATTGGATGGAAACAAATATCATCTCATGCGCACAAGTATTGAGATCGTTCAAAAGCACATGTGAGAAAGTGACAACCGTTTCTGAATGTCAGAATAAATGGAATAACCGAAACAAATATAAGACGTAGTTGTGTATTACCACATATCGACACATGATCATGGACTACTCTCCGTCACCTTAAATAAGAGTTAGCTACATATGCTATCAGAAATAGAACTTCTTTTTATTAGTCCCGTCTGTAAAGTATCTTGGAATATAAATAACCATGGCACATCCTCGAAAATATTAGTATAATCACAATAGATGTGTTTCCAGCCAATATTAGACGGTCGCAAGTGAACACTTGTAGGTAAAGCACTGCATGTCCCTACTAAGTGCCGAAATAAAAGTTCAAACAAGAAGAGAAAAGTAGGTGACCACCAACTAGCCAAAACCAATTTTTATCACTTCAAGCATTATACTGAACAAAAAGATAAATCAAGAAGTTTATGATCCAGAGACCTTGTAACGGAATTTACTCAACTCCGACTAACAATTATCACTTGATACAAATAAAAATAATGATTTTATTAATAATCTGAAGTATTGTGCGAAAATACGTGAAGCAGTACATGTCCAGTTTAAAACAATCTTAATTGGAATTTGCAGCAGGTACAGATGACGCTGACTTCAACTTCATAGCATGTGAACGACCAAGTTTGTAACCTGCTTCATACCAAGAGCGTAGTATAGGTTCAATAGTTGATAGGCCACTTTCCGTTCTATTAAAAACTGATTGAGGAGAAACGGAAGGTCGCACGTCACTAGGAAGATGACTGTTCCTACATGAGTGAAAACAGAGAATTAGAAATTTGTATAACAAACGTTTCAAAAGACAATAAACATACGATAATTCTGTACTACTAGTATACACTAGCTTTTTAGATAACTTTACCAAGTGGGCGTGAAAAAATACTTCGTTTCAGCAAAACATGACAATGTGACAAATACATTTTCCTATGAAGCTATTTTCTATCAAACTAGACGATTGGAAGAGGTAATTCCTCCCTTCCAATCCATCAAACGAATGTGAATCGTAATCAAAGTTGTAAATACTATTCCTAGTGGTCAGTAACAATAATGAAGACTCGCACATTCCTTATCTTAATTACGGACTTCAGAAATAATTTTCCATGTGGTTATTTGATTTCCGCTTCGTTTATGGCTGAGATAATGATTTTAGAAGAGCTCAGGGTGTGAAACTACAAAATTGTTTTATAGCTGTAAACAATTATTTCTACATCTTTGTGTCGATTAATGCTTATCCGTGTAGAATATATCAGACTGTAGCACGGTATAGGAACTGCGAATTCATTTTTGAGTGTTCGAATCGTCAATATATGAAGTTGATATGCTGTAATTCGTTAGAACTAATGAAAACACTAGTTATTTTAAAGCAACATTCTTCGCGAGAATATGTAAGTTGAAAAACATTGTCACATAACACAAAAGTGGCACTAAAAAAGACTGAATTTCAACTCCATTAGTTAGCTTCCTCATTAAGCTTGATATGATTTGAGTTAATAAGTTGGTCAACAAGTTGTGATCAATAGGAAATCTAAATAAAGAAATGTCAGCAAAATGTAATTCTAACTAATAAGAAGGTCCTTGATAGCTTTTGTTTTAGACTAGCACAATAGAATTCGCCATTATCTGATCGGTCACCATTTCGACAGTATTCTAACAAACAGTTTGTCACCTTCACTTATGGTAAATAGAAGACAATAAAATTGGCTGACACAGGTATATTATGGAAGAGGAAAATGTTCACGAAATGTTATAGTGGAAACTAGGCACTTATGACTAACAAATGATTTAAGTAGAGGTTTATATGTCAGAGAGTATTTCTCTGAGCAATGATGTCTATCAGCACTTATGTTGTTGTTTACAAATCTAATTTGAAAGCACTAGTTAGATCTCTGAAAAATTCAAAATCATGTTTACAAGTTTCAATCAATGTCTTAATAATATTCAAATTGACATTATAAACAGGTCGTTATTTACTATATGAAACAGAATAGAACTTGTTTGGGTGAGCCCTATATTTAGTTCAGTGAAATGGGTGTTTCACTAAACAGTCATCGAAAGGTTTACAAAAGTTAATTTGAACATAAAATACAATAATTGGTTGAACGAAATAGAGATTTGCACAAAATACCTTGATGAAGCCAAATGAGAAAATAATTGAGGTGGAGGATTTAAACACGGCGGAATCCACTGGAAATCACAAACTGGATTGCTGTTGACAATGGGTGGCTGAATATTCACTAAGCCGGTATTTTCTCCATGAACAACTTTGGTATGGTGCACCTGGATAACGAAAATACACAACGATAGTCTTCCATGTTGGTTCTTTAATTTTGTTTTATTCAAATTTATCAATCACAAAATTTGGGTGCAATATTAAAGCTTGTTAACTTACGGAATCGCAATATATATATATATATATATATATATATATATATATATATATAATATGGTATTTATGTACTAGCCAAATGATAAGTGCATGCTATTGGCTAAGATTAGGCTTCATTTTCTTATGTAGCCTAAATGTTTAAAAGATAATTATATAAATAATTGTAGAAAATTGTTGTTATGCGATGTCCGATTCTGAAACTGATGCATAAGCATTCTACACGCAAGCCGAACTGACTATCAGAGTCGAGTACGAGATATGTCATTGGTTAAATATGACTCAAACTTCTATGCGACATATGCATGTATGAGTCTTTGTGTAGGTACATCTGGTGTCGCTGCCAACCAGGAGGGGGAAAGGGTTCTGTTCTGCGGACGCTGTTGCGGGCCTGGGTCTGAGGTCGACGGAACCATGAGAGTTAGCGTGCCGCAGACTCGATATTTTGACTGCGAGCGTGGCACAGACTGCAGAAAAGAAGAATGTAGCACGGCGAGCAGAACCATCACAAGATTTATTTATTTTAGCACATAGGTATTGGTACAAGGATGCACCAAATATATATGCACCACACAAATTTTCATTTTATTTGTGTGTGGGCTGTGATACTGCTCAGGTGCCCAGACCGAAGCAGGTGGTTTTCTTAAGGGGGCGACACTCCGAGCCTTTGACCTGAACGTCTGACCCACAAGGCAGTGGAGCATCGTAAGGAGATGCAGTCTCATGGTAGCCGGTGGCCAACGATTGGTTCATACACCATTTGTTCCTTCAGTATACTGGAGCCCATGTGCACCATTGGTTTGGGATACGGTTAAAGAGCCGGATATTCACTTTTCGTCCTCTCATTTTCGTAAACAACACCCCCGTCACGAGAAGGCAGTGAGTAGGACTTCCCTGGCAGAGGCTATATACACGTGTCCATGTGAGAGCATTTCGAGAGGGAGAGCGGACTCTCCCCACTCTCGGTCGTACCAGGGCACTTGGGGGCACCATCACAAGAACGACTGCTTTAAAGGGAGGACGTGTGGTGTGAGCTACTTAAATCCTCATTAGTATATAACGATGCTCAGGAATAGAATGTATTTCAGTAGAAGATCGAGAAGGAAAGAAAGGGAACAGAAAGCGATTGGCATATATATATCGCAAAATATAATTCAATGAAACGTAACAAACCTTCGAGGTACTACACGTACTGGATGAATGTTTATTTAAATTTTTATGGAAACTGCCACTGATGCCAGAGGACTTGCGTTTTGCATTTTTATCCAGTTCTCTTGTTAATTTATCCTAAAAAATAAAACAAACATGAAAAATACCAAAACAATTTAAGGATGAATTTGCACCTTAAAAAAAGTGAACAAGTTAGTTGTAAACAATTAAAGCCTAGTACAAGTGTTGTATATCCACTTAAGTTTCCGTACTACATTAGCTCGACAAGAAACTGACAACATGAATAGCAAAAGCGTTGAAATAATGGAGTGGCGATAATAAAAATAATTACGAAAAGGACTAAACATTGAGAATAAACTTTGGATAGGAGGTATGAATGAAGAAATAACAGAAATCAATCAATCTAGCTTGACTCTGAACAAATGGTCTGTATCCACTTACAAGAATCAGTTCAATAATCAATCACTTGATAGATCTATGTCATGTTATGATTTGCCTACAACTAGCTATCTTATAATCTATTACTAGTTTAGCTAAAACTGCGTTGAAGCAAGCGTTACCTGAGTATTATATTCGACGAAGGTTGAAGGAATGGTAGCTTCTAAGATTAATTTAAGGATTACTATTATATTCTTTTTGTCATGATCTTTCGATTGACACACTAACTATGATTATATGATTTACTATCGTTAATCTGTTGTCAGTTTGTTATTTACAATCTTCCCTATTCCCAGACGCTTGATCATGTCTAATTAATAATTTTCATTTTAAGGTATGATATGGTCGGGTATGTCTGTATATGAACTATATATATATTTGAAGTATAATATTCGTGTTGTATGGGTTAATTATTGATTCATCGACTCCAATACAAAGGAAAGAGAAGTTAGAGAATCGTGAACCAGTTTTAGAAATCAGCTGTTGACTCAAAGTTATTGGTGATGTAAAAGGATTCCGAATAGCGTTTTCATCATATGATATTAGACAGTGGGTCATAACAATAAGATCAAGTTGTTGATAAATCAAATTAAACTTTTGGCCATTTCACAATATAAACAGAATTCTATCAGCCAAGTAATATGTGATGTAATTATGCTATAAACTAGTTCAAGTTCAATAACAAAACTCATCAATTATATTTGGTCATTTACCAATGATACATCTTTATTTGAATCAAAGTAACACCTAATACTTTTGAATCATATGTTTCATTTGTACGTGCAAAAAGATGACTATGATATTTAATTTAGATTTTAAAATGAAAGACTTCAAAAGATGTCTGTAATTTACAAAAAAAGTAAGTAGAATGATGACTAAAGGGTGAAAGCATTCGATTTTTAACTATTAGACTGTCAGTTAGTCAGCTACAACGTAGGACCAGGCACATATGTGCATCGACCCAAGTTGCCATACCGCATTAGCACAACAAGATGAACACCGGATTCATAGAAGTAGTTAATTCAGTGGTGGTAATATATAGAAGAAAGATTGTGTATAAGGAGATAGTACGGGAAGAAAGAATTAGTTCGTAGAAAGAAAGATATGAAGCGATTTTAATCTCTTAGTTTAAGGGAAGATAGAGAGTGTATACAACTGCGTCATTGTGATTGATTCTGAGCCATGTCACACAGTCTCCAACTATTGGTTACGAAGTCGCGCGTACCTCAACCAAGTTGTCTGCATCTACCAACATGGCTCAAACCAGACTGTAGGTTTTGTTGAGAATGTTAAATTATTTTATTTTATTTATTTAGACATATAAACATTGGTAGAAGGAGGCACCAAATAGATATGCGCCACATAAATCATTCGAATTATGTGAGAGCTGGAATACTGAGTGGGTGCCCAGACCGAAGAAAGTGGTTTTCTTAGGGGTTCACAACCCGAGTTTTTGATCTAAGGGTCTAATCCACAAGGCAGTGGGGAAACATTAGAAGATGCAGTCTCATGGTAGCCAGTGACCAAAAATAGGTTCATATGCCATATGTTACCTCAGGATACTGGAGCCCATGTGTACCAGTGGTTTGGAATCAAGGTTTTCCAACTCCCCTAGGTGGATCCTCCATATCCACCAATCCGGTTAAATCCTCTACCGGACATTCGCTTTTCGTCCTCTCGATTTCGTAAATAACACCCGTTTTGCAAGAACGCAGTAAGTAGGACCTTCCTGTCAGTGGTTGTATGCATGCAGCCACTTGAAAGCATTTTGAGAAGGAGAGCTGACTTTCCTTACTCTCGGCTGTAGCAAGGCATATGGAGGTAGGAATGTCAAATCCTCAGAACTCACTTAATAAATGTCTTAGTTTTGCAATTTTATTTCGTTAATTTGAATTTCTTGTTTTCGCGTCAAAGGCACCTTTTTTCACCTTCATGTAGTATTTCCCGCTTGGGAGGAGTTTAAATGTCATTGGTTCGTTGTCTCTTTTAATATGCTATTTTGTATCGTTTCCCAAGGACATTTTTATGCTTTATATATACTCTTGAGTTATGCTTTTTGTTGTCGTTCGTGCTTCTGGCTGCTTGCAGAATATATTTCCCTTTTCTGAACTTAAACTTCTCTCTCTAATCAGAGGGGCTGGGACGTATCGGAATAATTAGCTGATTTGATCATTGTATCACTGAGTATTCGTTCTGTTCGCAAATTAGGAAAACTTGTGATCTCTTCAATTATAGCAGATTTGAGTTGCACTCTACTCTACCCATATGAATTTAGGTAAATGAGGCAGCATTGCTAACCTTCACACAGAGATTAAGTCCCCCAAAGGTTCAAATATACAAACATATACTTGATGAATAAATTCCATAGATAATGCGTTATTATCGTGACGACAACAAAAAAACGTGATTGAAAATAAACAACTCTATAAAAACATATCGTCAATATAGAAATGGAAAATTGTTTACCTGAACAAGAGATTCAATTCTATCATATTCAGCAATTAAATCTTTATCATCCCAAAATGCTTCGTCGTCTGAATTAACACCCACTAATGGCCAGATCTGCTTATTATTGACGTTGGGAGAATCCATGAAGACCATTAACAAAAACGACCTGAAATGGATACAAAATCTTAATATTCTCTCAGTAACAATAATAATTTATGTTTAACTGAGGGGATACAAATTATAGAAAATATATTGAACTAAGACAAGTAACCCACTATGTCATAGGTAGAGTAAATTCACAAGATTTAATAGATTGGTAAGAGACACTAAGTCGGTATCCAGTAGTTTGTATTTCTAACTTTAATCAATTTGCGACACTGCATAACTATTTTTCAATGTCACTAGTGATTATCTGTCTTACACTACATAATTAGGGAGTTCCATTAGAAATCTGTGAATTACCACTCGAAATTAGTTACTAGTATTCACATGTGTTATGACGATAAGGTACATATGAAGACTATTGAATTATGGACTGATCTTAATAAAAATGACTAAGTTTTAATAGACATTTGCTTCGTCTTAGGATCAAGCTATTCAATATTGCGAACCTATGACCCGACGAGTGATGGAACCACGGAATTTCAAAACTATGTTGTAAAGTCAATAGATGATGCATGATTGCACAAGGTACGGGAAATAGCATCCTTTTTTTAATCTTCAATAAAACTGCAATATAGAATTTAAGAGCATTTTTCCGTTCATTTTTTTTGCGTCATTTCTGCATACAAGTGCAGTTTACACTAGTAACTACATTTTAATCATCTCAACCTATCTACATATGTCTTCTGTAAACACACCACTGTAGACCATCCCAACATATAATTTAGACCTTGAAATGAAATTCTCAGTAAAAACTGTCCTCTTATGTGCATTACATAAACTCACATATTGAACAGTAACAAGTAGATATGCTACAACTTCAAAGTCACGTATACTATCTCTACAAGTAGCTCTATATACATCTCACAATAATGATAATTGAATAAACATTGTGATGGAATAAAATAATCTAAATATAATGAACTTTAGAATGCTTTATAAATCAATAATAGAAGTCAATATAGTTTGGTAATATTTAATGAACAAGGTTGGTTTTCAGTCAATTCATTATAATGAACTAAGAGGTTAATACCAAATTCGAGTTAGTTCAAGTTCCCAGACTAAACTAAAATACCGACACATAACTAACAAGATGAATAGTACAACAGATTGAAATCATGTAGTAGCAATGATAATAAAGAAGATTAAATATTGTGAATTTAATTCAATAAGATGAAATGAAAAGAAAGAGTGATTGTATCTACGCTACCATAACCGACTTTAAAGTATATCCATTCAATTGATATCATAGTTTGTCATAAATTCATTAATGGATCAGTCCAATAGCTCAATTAAAGTATTACAGGCAACACGAGGGTTTTGATAAGCTAAAAGGAATCAGTACGTACAAGCTTGACAAGATAGATCATGATATATGTAACGAAATTAGACATTGAATAGTTAATTATCTATCTGACTATACTACTTAATTGATGAAATAGGCAAAATATGTATAATCCAAATATTATTATATCAATCCAATTCATATTTACTAGAATATCGGCTTAAACATACTGAAGATTTTGAATTATTATCACTAAACAATACTTTTATGCAGTACTACTAACAAGTAATTTGAACATCTAGTAAGATATTGGGTTGAGATAACATTTCTTTGATTTATGAATTCAATGGTATAACGAAACCTTATATGTATGATCAATTGACATCTTCACGATCTAATGTTTGACTTTTTATCACAATATGAAAATAAACATTAGAAAACTTAATATCGATCATCAGGAAGAAGTACATTAACAAACCTCCATTCAACAACAAATTAATCATGTTGACTGTTTATCTTACTAGAGAAGAATGGTACAGGGAGATATGAAATGTCATGAATTGATTGAAGGTTGAAGTTAGACATGTAAATTTTTACATGCTGGTCCAGTGGTTCAAAGAGTAAACATTTACAGTGGGATCAAAATGAATGAATAGTGTTGATGAGTTCTATACTAGGATAAAACAGCTTTTCAGTGATTATACTTTTTAATTTAAATCGGTTCGTCATATTAATCACATTCAATAATCACTGCAAACTCCCTGTATAGATAGACAATCATAAAATTAGATTTCACCTAATACACAAACTAAAACTATCCATTGGAGATAACTCCGAGTTATTATCTTCTACACTATCCAATTTTATAATACTAGTAATTAATTAGACTCATTTGCCAAGTGGAAATTTGTGTAACTGGCTTTAAGTCAGTTAATGGTACAATCTAATGAGATTAGAAATCGCGACGTAGAGATTGAAAGTCTAGTTCTTCAACTACTGAATTATCATTCAATTACACCTTTATCATACTCATATACCCAACTTAAATAAATATATACCACATACATACCAATATAAATGAATCCATTAAAGATACAAATAGTAACTGTAAAAATTTAGTTACTATTAAAAGAAGAAGAAGAATAAGAAGACGATAGAATAATTTCTTTTATTACTAATCACCATATGTTTAGAGTTACTATGTGTAAGTATCTATGCATAGATAAATGTATATAATATACAATAGAAAACTACACATCAACTTTATATTACAAGTATTCAATCTATAATATGATTAGATAATGAAATAAACAATTTGATAATATAAGAAAGAAACTCATACTAAGTCATTAGAAACTTAAAAAAAAAAAAGAAAACTAAAAAGAGATAAACTGAATAAAGAAAATAGGAGAAGAGAAATTCGAAATTAAAATTTAAAAGAAAAAACACATAGAAATTACATACAAAAAAAAAGAGAAAAAATTTACAGAAAATACGAAGAAAAAAAAAGAAAGAGAAAATTCAAAAAGAAAAACTAACTTATTTCCTGATTATTTAAATATTAGTTATACTCTTATTAGGAAAACTAACAAACTACTATCCGATCGATCAAATCGAAAGAAATAAGGCAGGACTCGAACAAGGGATTGATGTGGATGAACGTTGAATGTTCTTAACAAAGGTGTTTCAACGAAAAAGTACCATTCAATAAAGCAATAGAAAGAAAAGGACAAGACTTTTTTTTATTGTATTTACTTATGATTATAATTAATTTAGTCTATAAGAATGAAAAAATATGGTGAAATAGAAAGAGAATTGAAGATTATCAATAAACATGTAATCGGATACATTCTCATTGCCTCTTTATTTTCCTCTTCCCCCCCCCCCGAAAAATATTACTATTATTAATAATTAAATAAATAAAAGAAAATCAATTAGATAACTATGAATATTGTTTTAATAATTCTTTAAGGTAATCATTATGTAATTTCAATAGTTGAGAATATAAGTTAATTGAAACTAGACTATTTATGGAATATTTCGAAGCACTGGACGGTTATTTTGTTCTATTGTAGGACTACAGTACTTTCAAGTTTTCCATGGTGATCTGACTTTAATTAACTTATGATTTCAACTATTGAAAGAACTAACAATATCCACAAAGAAACCCCTGCTGATATTAATTATTATCATCTTTTTTTTTCTAATATTCACACAAGTAAAATACAATGTGAAGTACAAGATAGAAATGAAAATGTAGAAAAAAAAATGCTAACAGTCTTTGTACATATATTATCTGTTCAATATACTCAAGAATAACAATGATTAATATACAATGGACTGAATTTTCACGTCACTAGGTGAAGTTGCTGCCGCTGCTGCTGATGATAGTTGTGAAGGAATTTCAGTGATTAGATTATTATTACTATTGTTGTTGTTGTTGTTGTTGCTACTGCTGTTAGTATTGTCATTATAACAAGGCTGTAAACTAGATGTTGATAGATTATCAGTAATGAATGAATTTGATTTATTACTAGAAGTTGATAATAAATTTAATTGTTTATGAAAACGATTATTAGATTGTGTTAATACTTTTCTAGATGGTGTTATTATTGGAGTACGTGGAATAGCACGACGACGTAAAGAAATTCTACCATATGGAAAATCATTTTTTTGTAAACATGGACTATTTGGTGCTGATTTTGACAAATGACAATCTATAATATGAAAAATAGAAGAATAGAGAAAACAATTATAAGTTTGATAATAATAATAAAATGTTACTCAGTCAGCAACAACGTAGAACTTCGTACGTACGTACATCAGTTCGAGCTGCCATACCACATCAACACAGAGGTGCAGTTATCGATTCAAACCCCATAGTGGTAGAGGTAGTGAAAGTACAGGCAGTCATCGGAAGCATTAAGTTTGAAAATGTTATTCAAGGAGTAGAATACAGTGAAATAAATTTGGAGGGAGAAACAACAAGGGACATGAAGAATTCAGAAGATTAGAAATTTGGGAGAACACAATGAGTAGATGCACCTACGCCATTGAAAACGATTTTGAGCCATGTCATTCAAGGTCTCTAACTATCGGTTGCAATCATCTTGCGGATCCCAACCAGGTAGTCTACACCTACCAACATGGCCCAGTCCACTTGTCAGTGACTTCATGGATTTGTGCCATGTTTTGGTGTGGCCGCCCCTATTTTTCTTCCAACCTACTCCTACACCATAAAACATCGCACGTCGGAGCAGTTGATGGTTGGGCATACATAAAAGCCCCCGAATGCCCTGAGATGGCCGAGAATAGGGTGGGCCCACCCTCCCCATCGAAATGCTCTCACATGGTCACGCGTATATAGCCTCTGCCACGGAAGTCCTACTCACTGCCTTCTCGCACAACGGGTGTTGTTTACGAAAATGAGAGGACGAAAAGCGAATGTTCGGCGCTTTAATTGGATCCCAAACCAATGGTGCACATGGGCTGGCTCCAGTATCCTGAAGGAACAAATGAAGTATGAACCAATCGTTTGTCACCGTCTACCATGAGACTGCATCTCCTTACGATGCTCCACTGCCTTATGGGTCAGACGTCCAGGTCAAAGGCTCGGAGTGTCGCCCCCTTAAGAAAACCACCTGCTTCGGTCTGGGCACCTGAGTAGTATCACAGCCCACACACAAATAAAATGAAAATTTGTGTGGTGCATATATATTTGGTGCCCCCTTGTACCAATATTTATGTGTTCAAATAAAAAAATGTCCCAGCCATTTCAGCTGATGAAATTTCACTACTTAATCAATTGATTTGCTACCCTTACCTGATACCCGTTTCCTAACAACTGCAAACAGTCAGTCAGCTACAACGTAGGACCAGTCGCATATATCCATCGGTCCAAGTTGCCACACCACATGAGCACAACATGATCAATATCGAATTCATAAAAGTAGTTAATTCAGTGGTGATAATATATAAAAGAAAGATTGTGTATAAGGACATAGTTATTTATTTATTTTAACACATAGATGTTGCTACAAGAAGACACCAAATACATATGCTCCACACAGATCTCATTGGATATGTGTGAGGGCTGTGATACTGCCCGGGTACCCAAACCGAAGCAGGAATAGTTCAGTGTCGCCGGAATAGCTCAGTTGGGAGAGCGTTAGACTGAAGGACATAATACTACAGGAAGAGAGAATTAGTTGGTAGAAATTAAGATATAAAGCCATTTTAATCTCATGGTTTAAGGGAAGATAGAGAGTGTACACACTTACGCCACTGTGATCGATTCTGAACCATGTCACCAAAAGTTTCCGACCATTGGTTACGAAAGTCGTGTGAACCCCAACCAGTCAGTCTGCATCTACCAACGTGGCTCACACCGAAGTTAGTGACTTTGTGGACTGATGACACGTTATGGTTTAGCCAGCCCTAACTTTCTTCCAACCATCTCCAACACTAGTCAACATTACGCGTCGTGGTAATCGGTGTTCAGGCATACGTAACACGTGGACCAACCATCTCAGTCGATGAAGATTCACAACCTCATCAAATGATTCACCATCATCATTTCCTAATACCCTGCGTCTAACCTCATTGTTACTAACCCGGTGATCACAGCTTTAAAAAAAACAATATAAATATAACCAATGACATGAAAAATAATGAATTATGTGGAATCTACACACTGAAAAATCATTTTAAAGAAAAGAATATTAAAAGTGATTTGGACAATTTGGATTATGGCTAATGGAATCCAACTGACAGGTTACAGATCCGAATCCAGTTTCATGTATTCCAGTTCAAGCAACTGGGTAGTTTCACTAGCTATCATGCATAAATGTGGCTCAAAGTCCTATGTACAGGAATTTGTGCTTAGTGAATTGCATAGGAAAATATTAGTGTGGATGAAAACACATGAAAACGAGATAAAATAATAGCATAACAACAATCATTAAACAACTCACCTTTATTATCAACATTCATAATAGAAGTAACAGGCCAACAAGTATTTGATTTTGCATACTCAAACTCATTGGGAACTTGAGATGATTGCTTAACACTTGAGCTGGGCTTAGTCACATCGCGAACAACAGAATCTAGTGACAAGATATGGTTAAGAATGCTATTAGTATTTTTTGAATGATTATTTCTCATCTCCATGGGAAAATTATCACCGTCACATGATCCTGTGGTATCAGCTGAACGTGATCTTCGTCGATGAATAATTATTGTCACAGATTGAGAATCCTTATTGATATTATTATTGTTATTAATTATTGAAATATCAGATAATGAATCATCGTTTGAGATTCCATTTGTAAAACATAATCTAGGTGTTTCGGGAATATCACTAGTTGGAATACAATTATCATCTGGTGAGGCATACTCTGTAAGTGGAACTTTTGAAATATACATCGGACCTGATTGTTTACTAAGAGGTGTTTGTTCATCATTTATCAATCGATTCCGATCATGGGTAGATTTTGGAGTGTTATTGGGTGATTTTTCATCTGGTGACAAGGTCTAGAATGGCAATTTTTAAAAAAATAACCACACTCTACTTATAAGAAACAGGTGGTGGGAATATTTCATCAAATCAAAAAATGAATGATATGAAAAGATTAATTACTAATAAATTCAGATACGTTGTCGATGGAGATTCATCACAATCAGAAACCGTTATCAGTCGTGAAACTATTGGAAGCTAGGGTTGACCTGATAGACGTTTAGTCTACGTTTGTAGCTTTTACCTTGATGTGGTGATCGGGCTTGCATATCGTGATAATCCAATCGAGGTACATTGACTAAGACACCCATTCCTTTATGACCTATCATGCTTTCAGGTCAATTGGAGAGCGGTAGGAATAAAAGCTATAAATTTATGGTTCGGAGGTGAAATCTCACTGCTAACTGCGCTGGGATGCGAAGTCGGTAAGCTGTTTCCATAGATCACCATATACAGCAACCGTGCATTTACACAACGCGGATTTAGTAAACGTTTCCATTAAAAATAGTGCACCTAAACTTACTACGCGGACTACCGTGCAAGTGCCAAGATGTTAAATGTAAGCTACCTCACCAAAAACCACTTACAGAAATCTTATATGACCGGCCTCATACAGTTGTATAACTTCTGTCTAATGCTGTCAACAACAATAGAAACAAAAGTGAAGAATTAACCTGTTATATGTTTTTACATAGTTTTAGTTGGGGTTCTAGACCCATTATTCTTTCACTGGAAAACCGACATTGATTTCCTTTTATCGGATTATTACATGTCAATTTCGACATAAAATTATTTCGTAATCACGAATAAAATAATTCACACAGCTTTTCTCTTAACGATTGACTAAGAAACGTCTAATATTCGAAAAGTATATAATTATATTGTTACCCAGAACGATCTGTTTTATCGTTATGACAGAATCGAGTAAATATGTCGATTTCAACGAAAAATCGACTAGGTCGAAGAATAGTAGACGATAATCAATTGAGTAAAAATGAGCAATTACATAATACTCTACAATTAATGCACGATTTTATCTACATTAAGAACAAACGATGGTAAGTAGAGTGAGAATCTTTCAACAGGATGCCATAAGATGAGACTACAATTCACAGAATCCTTCCGATATTTGAAACTATCACTAGAGTTTTATCAGAGATTAAAACTGGTTACAAAATGAAACATGCTAGTTATCACTTTCTATTGATTAATACAGTTCCTTAAATTCACTAGTGCAGCTAAGAATAGGGAAAATCCGATCGCCCTCTTGAAATACTCTTACATTCATAGCCACTATCACAGCCCTCACACAAATCAATTGAGATTCGTGTGGCGCATATGTATTTGTTGCCTCCTTGTACAAATGCTTATGTTAAAAATAAAATAAATAAATAAACTACCAACAAAGTCCTATTCACTGACTTCACGTGGGAAGGGTGTTTTTTACATGAGATGATGAAAAGTGAATGTCCGGATATTGAACCGAGTTGATGAGTACGGAAGGTTCACTTACGAATGTTGGAGAAGTCTGAATTTAAAACAACTATATTTAGTCTTCAGGATTTTGAAGGAGTTAGTGAGAGTGAACTTATTTCTGGTCACCAGCTGCCATGAGAAAAAATCTCCCGATGTTGTTCGACTTTTTTGTAGATAGGACTTCTGGGTTCAAAGTTCGGGAAGTACCCTTGTAATAAAACCACTTGCTTCACTATGGACACCCGGGTAGTGCTCTAGCCTTTACGAAAAAACTATGATACTATTTTTGGAGCTTAGTGATGCCAGATTTTATGTGAATCGAATAAATAAATGATCTCCAGTTTTCAATGGATTTGATTGATTTTTATTTTTGATAAATTTCAGATGATACACACATAATTCTAACAATAAAACATATGTTTTACTCTGTAAGTAATTCTAACAACATTGGTTCGCAGCTTCTCCGCATCACTACTCCATCTAATTTCATCTTGGTAACCACTAAGTAATAGTAATAACTAACCTTAGTAAAATGAAAGCTTGTTAAGCGACAAAACCAAAAGACAATAATACAGTTGTGAAAATGAACGGAGGCATACGCGAACCAAATAGTTGTGGTGACGCCTCATACTGTGAACTGAGTGATGTGAGTTCAAATCTGTCAAGAAGTATCAGCTACTCCAAGACTGCAGGTACGCCTAAGTGACGTGTCAATAAGGACTAAACATAAGGCCTAAGGTTTTCTGGGGACTATCTTCAACCACCTAACACATTACTGTTTATATCGTGTTACACAGTATATAAATGGAAAAGCGAGGACTTCGTCCCTTTGTTGATATAAATAACACAACACTTCTATAGTTGAACATGTTTATGTATAAATACACAAGTTTCTGTTTAAATAAATTAACAGAAAAAAATAAACTGCTCACTAAATCTATCATCAATGGAGAGCCAGAAAAGCTAAGAGATGAGACGACAGAATTTTGTAAAACTTGATTATTAGCACTGTTGCTATGATTTGAAATTAAACGACTTCTTTTCAAAGGCTTGGAACATGGACTATGATCCGACCAATTCTCTTCGGTTGTATCTATAGGAGATATATTGTAGTCCTTTATGTGTGTTACATCTGTGCACGAAGTTGACAGAAACTGATTGTCCAAAGATGAGTTCAATTGTTGGACTGGCTCACAACATCTATTACCGGAGAAAGAAATAGGACTATTGGGTGACATTGTCATTGTTTTAGAACAGTCCAAACAGAGTGAACAAGCACCATTCGGTGTACTAAGCACTGCTTCTGACATATCCAGTGGAGATTTAACAGGCTGAACAGAATAATCACTGGCCAACTGGCAGGAAAATGGAAAAAAAGCATTAGTATGGTATATAGACAACAAATAAACAAGAAAAAAAAATCAAAACAAGACGAATGATAGTGTAAAAAATACAATAAAACAATGCATATAACAAGTTTAAGTATCACAAAGCATTTTATTCAAGTTAGACTTTGATTAGTTTGAGAATGATTTCCGTGGTCGAGTATTCTTCGAAATATTTATATGAATAAACCGAATGGAACCAACAAATCCTCATTTGTACATGTAATGTTTTAACTTTGTATCGTGCAAATTGCAGTAGTTACCGTACAAACAGCAGGACCGCGGGCACAAGGTCGTCACATACATAACAGAGGTGACACAGAACAATACTGTTTAACCTGCATACACAGAAACAATCACACTGATGTTTAGAAAATGTCTTAGCTAATTAGAACAATTCTGATGTAAACTGGGATGAAAGATAAGCTCATAATGACTTCACATAGACGATGAAGTTCTCACTATGTTTGGATAAAGAATGAAAATCAGCATTCTTCAATGCAACAAAGTATCCACTAGAGGCAGGGCTACTGCGCAGATGAAAATTTTCTCATCATAGGCACCTTTGAAGCATAATTCACATTTCGTGGGCAATGTTACGTTTAGGGGTACGATACCAGTCAAATGTGGCAAATCGGTTGACGAGGCTGTGAATCATCGACTGAAATGGTCGAAATATGCGTTACGTATCCTTAAACACTATCTGGCTCGACACGGGATGTTTTTTGATATGGCAATAGGTTAGGAGAAACGTAAGGGCGGTTTAAACAAAGCATGACATCAGCCCATAAAGTCATTGATTGTTGAAATGGCCCAAGTTGGTGGATGCACTCTATTTGGTAGGGGTGCATTTGTTTGCCACAATTAGCGTTTAGTGTTCAATGACAGGACTCGGATTTTCACAGTGGTACACATCTTTTTACCTTCCTTTAAATCCTGAGTTTCTCATAAGCTAAATTCATTCATTTTTCGGACCAAATTTTTAATGCTTGGTGTTTCTCACTATAATTTTTGTTACAATTAATTCAACTCCTTTGTTATTAATCAGTTCGATTTTAGCATTTCGTTCTGATATGATATTGGGACTTAAGCTTATGTGAATTTGTACCAGGTTTTATACTGATTATGACTGACTAGAGTTACAAGAATACATGAATCACAAAAGGGTTCAGACGAGGTCTCCGCGTTATTGAATACAGCAGTTTACGAATCGCAATACACGATCAAGTTTACTTTCATTTCAACCATAGATTGAAGATCATTGGTCACTTAAAGGATGCAAAGTGTTCCTATTTAATCCCAAAAACTGCCCAATTAGGTCTAGTATTACTCCAGATTAACTGAAGTACACAATATTAGAGGTAACAGAGCCTTTTTCAATCCCAATCATAATACATGAACACGAAACTCGCACTAACGACTAAATAGGTTGGATTAAAACAGAATAATAATATCCTACCAACTTACACGTGTCAATACATGTTGAGTATGTGTACGAACTTGTTCACGAGAGAACTCATTACGACCATTTGGGTTGCGACAACCATTGGCTGCACAAGAACAAGGAAAGGATGCTCGATCAACCTGCATTATGACAGAACAAACGAAAAACAACGGATTAATAATCTGTCTTCTACGATCCGATGCCAGTTGATACCGAACAAAAGTTAGAAACATATTTGTTGTCTTTTGAGATGATAATTTTTTTATTTATTCGTTGGTAAATAATCCTAAAGCCACACTAATTTTGGAAGTCAATAGTGAATTCAATTGGATGCAGTTATACTGTTTACAGTATAAGTTTAATGTGAATGATACAGCATATTTCTCATAATACACCATAAAATAGTTTATCAAGTTCATGTTGAATTGTGAGGTAGTTACAGGTGAAGTACTTATTTAAATGTTTAGCAATTTTTGCATAATGTAATAGTAATAGTAGTAGTAGTAATGAAACGAAGTATACTTGTATGAATGCTGGTGGCGCTAACAGACAGCTTTATACAAAGAATGTGAGACAAAAATTCTAACCTGCGATTCATTGGGTTGAAGTTAAATGGCGAAATTAGTGTTTTACCGTTTAACTAATATCTATGGGCTGTTACTCCATACATATTTGCAATGATTACAGTAATATTAATGTCTCTGGCCTAAATAAGGTTAGTTCCACTTGAAAATATATTAACCCAGCTACAAAGAAAAACTGAATTAAAAAACATGTTAGCTGAATATTATAAACTTTTTTACTAATTACCATCATCATTATAAGAATACGTATTTTACTTTACTTTACCATAATGATAAAATTGTCTTCGTAAAGTAGTCTACTAAACGCTCTCGAGTTAGTCTTCGTGTATTTTACGTCTTTAATACCACTACACTTCTTTTGTCTTTATGATACTTGAGGAATGGACTACTTATCGGTTAACATTCCTACAGATTGTTGACAACTAATTTGCTTTTACAGTGTTGAAATATAATATTGTATTGAAAAAAAGAAACTAATTCATTATTTAACATAAGCACTATGTGGACACTACTGTGTTTAATAATTTAAATAAAGGAAAAAAACATGCCCATATAATTTTTCATGTGATCCAAACTCATAAATCATATAAACACTGTGATGACAGGTCAAACTAACTATTAAGTAAAAGTAACTAGGTTAGGTTCAGTAATAAGCAATTAGATTGAATTACCTGACAAGGAATTCCATCATCTGCGCATGAGCACTGACCAGGTATACATGAATTCTTTGGACCACAGTTGCAACCAACACGGGAGCGCATAGCCCGTATAAACGAACACACGAGACGTTCGGATTCATCAATTTCCACAACACCTAAAGTGAAGGTATGTGGAGAATATTTGTAATTTAAGGAAAATACCATAGTGATATTCAGTTTCGAAACAACAACAAAAACCATATGTTACTACCAAGTTATTAGCTCCCACCCGTTCCGAATAAGTTCCAACTTCAGGAATAAGGAGTAACGCTTGACCCGGCTACCTGACTACCTTACCAGAGGACAATAAGTGAATCAAAGTGCTTTCAGCTATCACTATGACAGGAAATAATTGAAAACTGCTGTTGCTTGCGGGAAAGTTATGATTTCGGCCGTGTATTGGTACATAAATGGCTGAGTCCCACCGAAATCATAAAATTTACAATAGGATGATATCCATAAGTTTATTACGGGGGCAAACTGATTATGACAACTGTTTCCAAACTAACTAATAGCAATAAATTTATATTGGTAGATTCCATATATAAATCAAAACGACTCATACGCAAATCGAAGCTAATTTTACCAAATGAAGAGTGGTGAGCAACGAAAGTAATATGGACCGAAGAGGTATTGATGAGACTTTGTAGTTATCAAAAATAATATCTCCGATATTTGATGAAATTAGCACACAAAAAGACGAATCAGTGACTTACTTTAAGACCGACTGGACCGATGAACAAAACACTGAAGAGTATTTTAGGCTAAGTTTCAGCTGTCTTTTCAGCAGTCTATCCATAAACTCAAGTAAAAATTGATATCAAACCATATTTTTTAGAAAAATTCACACTATAACTTGAAGCAAGAGTAGATCACAAGTTACCTTCGTATTTCGAGGGCCCTATCTAAGTGGTCAAAACACTAGTCTGTTTCCAGTTTGAACGCAATTTTATGTAATTAGTCTAAACCGTTGGGATTTATGAGCAGACTATAAACATTTCTGTGACAACCATAAATAGATCAATGTGTGACCCGTGATTGTTCGACATTTAAATGAAAATTGCAACTAGAAAAGCAAACGAATCAATTCATGTTTTAAACCTGACCATGGTTACATAGGACTAAGGGTTTGATAACACAAATGATTACGAAGTGCAATCACTAGCTCACAGATTTCGTATACCTAAAGCAACGGAAAGAAAATGACACATTTCTGTTGCATTAATTTTCTCGACACAAAACCTTTATGAGTGTAGAACGAATATATTAACAGTATTAACAACGTATAATCGCTCAATTTTAGCAGTGACAAATTACTCGATATTAATTGTACAATTATTTTCCTCAATAGAAACTTACCAAGTTAAGAATATTGTGAAGCCAAAACCTACTATTACCATGTCAGATACTTGACATGATCACTCAAATCACCCCACTAAACCATATTACGTAAATGAGATTTTTAAAATAATAACATTAAGTTATCAATTTTAGCAGTGACAAATTACTCGATATTAATTGTACAATTATTTTCCTCAATAGAAACTTACCAAGTTAAGAATATTGTGAAGCCAAAACCTACTATTACCATGTCAGATACTTGACATGATCACTCAAATCACCCCACTAAACCATATTACGTAAATGAGATTTTTAAAATAATAACATTAAGTTATCATTAGAGAACACATGCATAAACAAGAGATAAACCATAAACACTAATTTAATGCTTACCAGATGACCTCAAAAGTCTTATTCTTGCGGCTGAGTGCATAGGCATCAACTTTTCTCGTGAACTATTTTGCGTACGTTTAGATGAGTTTACAGAAGGAACATGATCAAGAGAAGCTTCAGAGTCTGTATCCAGAGAGTCCAGTGAGTTATAAATATTGTTGTTGACTAAGGATTCATCAAAAGTGTGGAGAAACCTTCTTGGTGAAGGAGGGGACAAACAAGGGGGAGGAGGAGTAGCGTAAGAACCAAGAGTTGCATTATCTGTTTGATCGACAAAATTAACCTTGTCGTAGGTGATTTGCGGAGAAAGTGGTGGAGGTGGTGATAAAATTGGTACACGACATGAATCACCGGGACTACGACTACATAGTCCATTTGCACGTTTACCCTTTCCTTTAATCTTATTTTTGCTACGTCCGCGACCAGATATATTGGGGACAACCTTACATTTTTGGGAGAGCAATTTTTGTTGTCTGCGTCGAAGTCTCTGTAAAATTCTATGTTGCCGAAGGTCTAGCCGAGAAACACTGAAATGTTTTTGCGCCATACCAAGAGTGCACCAGCCATTGTCAGGAATCGATGAAAAGCCTTGTTGACGTGCGAACGAATACACAGTAACACCAGAAAATCTAACAGACTTTCCAACATTATCATTGCATTTGCTATTTTCTCCATTGACATGACAAACACTTTGATGAGAGAGAGGATAATCTTGTGAAAGATGTGGAGCTGTGGAACAGCAACTAGATGACTGTACCGAAGGAGAACAAGATCCATGATCGGTTTGTGAATTCAGGAGAATCTCAGTCTCACTGCTGGGAATCGCTGTCTTATCAACACCGATCACCGAAACCAAACAACAATCTGATTCAACAGTTGTGCGCATTTTTACGCTTAATGAAAATAACTGGCCTCTTGCATACGCAACGCCAAAGTCGATCCATCCAAAGTACCCTCCACATATATTATTTGAAATTGCACCGTGTTAGTACTATATACAATGCCTTGTTTGCAAATTCAATGTCCTAATTTTCAGCTTCAGTTTGGAAAAGAAAAGAAGGCCGGATGTCTCGTGTTAAACATTGTAATGGAGGTCTTTTATTCGATCTAACTTTGTTTTGAACGGGTGGACAGACAGATATGGTTAACGCAGGAATCTTGATTGGTATGTTATGGCTCGGCCATGCGAATGTAATCACTTCATGTGACCTCTAGCATTTTTTATACCAGACATATCATTCTTATTTCAGCCCAAATCCATTCTTAAGAAATCCTTAGCATTAACCACTGGCTGTCACGTACGACGATGTAGTTTGGAAAATGATATGACTTTCACACAGACAGATTAGGTGGCCACACTACATCAAATCTATTAGCCTAGTAGTAGGGATAAGTGAACTTAATACCAACCTTGCTGCTAACCCCGGATGGCCCTAAGAAGACCTACCGGCTATACAATAGTAGGGACGATTGTTCATGAGCACTGAACACGAAGTTTGTTTCGTATCTACGACAGGTCTTTAAGTATTGGATTTTTATTAGATACTGGTGCTGGGATCAACGATATCTGCTCACGTTATCATCTCGATACCACTATCAAATCAGAAAATTAGTGCGTGAGGCAGCCAACGAAACGTCGGTCAACACATGTGATGGACAGACAACAATACTGAATCCTAAAAATATCCCATACTAGAAGCTTGTTTTCCCGACGCCTACAAGTCACTAGTTGCTGTGAATACTAGGAGGCTCAGTGATGAAATAAACGTCTTGAATATATTGTTATCGCGGCTAGATGCAATTTTCATGATATACGTGTGCTAATTTGGACGAAAAACTTTCTCCCTGACATTATTTGTGAGCAGGATACCATGGCAAATCTGAATCATGATTAAAAACGCACGTCTCAGCTAACTTGTAACTGTGAACGGTCAACCAATTTTGATTCCCGACGGTTGTATTATCGTCATCGCGCTGACGAAAAATAAGTTTTTCATAAAATGCGTTTGGTACTGGTTTCATAAGGAAGTGTAAAATTCTTCGGCTTGTTGTACTGAAAAGTGATTTAACTGACAGGCAACAGTAAGGCAGACTTTTCCATAACATTTAATCTTGACAAGGATTGGAAAAATAAATGAAAAGAACAAAAGAGATAAATAGTTAATGAACAGTCAATGGAGGTTTTATTATGCGACATTTCCTAATTAAGCCCTTGTAATAATCGCAGGCTTCACTTGTTTTATTTCATGATGGTGTAGTTAATCCTATCACTTTTTCCTATGACAGAGTTCTACAGATCGTTGAAGGCCTCAATACTGAGGTTTTCCTAGTCGTAGGAAAACCTCACACGTCTGACGACGACCTTAGTAAAACTTCAGTCGCCATCATTAACACGATCTAATATAACTACTTAAAACTTAGGCCATCCTTTATGTACGGTATCAGTCATGTGAATCGATATTCGTGTACCCTTATTTCTGAGAAACATATCCCTAATGACCGGAATACGTGACTTACAACATTATCAAAAGAGTCGAGACCTCTAAGATGTCACTGTTAGTCCACTGTACGAACTGGGGCAAGGACATCTACCCCATTTTATTCCAATAAAACAGATTTAGGATTACTAGAGATGATACTTTGCTCTAGAATGGGCTAAGTGGGAAAGAATGATCATTTCAGATATAAAAGATATCATTTAGGCACTAGTCACACATGTTTAATGAACACATATATCCCAAGAAAAAACTGATTTGAAGCTTAAAACAGGAAAATTCATGAAGAATTTTTAGTCAGCAGTATAACATCAAAGGTTACATAGGACATTGTAATGAAAGTCAAAGGAAACGAATGAGTATTAATTAGTACTGCATAATAGGGTACTTATTCATGTAATTCATAAAAAAAGATGTTGGCAGCGTAAAAAGGTTTCATTTGACCAGTTTTAGAGTAAGACCGTTTTCAGACGTTTTGCGTGATTATGCATGAAAACCCTTCCAAGTGCGCACCATTGCAATTACCTCTTCTGGACTTTTTCAACTGCACATTCCGCTGAGCTTTTGACGCTAGTTGGAACGGTAATACTTACTTTTTATGACAGAGTTTGTTTTTATTAAATTTCAACCAAATTTCTATGTTTCTTATGAACTATATCTACGTTATTTTGTTTAACATTTTGCTTAGAGCAGCAGTTGATTCGTTCCTCCTTTTGACTGCACTCTTTGAAATGACTGCAATTGTACATGCTTTGAGTGTGAGTTGAAGCCAGATTTTAGAATTGGAAACATTCAGTGTAGTGACAGGTAATTCTTGATATCTTTACTTTGATATTTTTATATGGTCATATATTACCTTCTGAAAATCTGTGCATGGTATATCGAGAACGGACAGAAAGATATGCCTGCGCCATCAGAAACGTCTATTTGTTGAAATTAATAACTATCTTATACCCTATATCACTTAATCCACTTCACGTTAATTAGATTTGGTCATTTTTTTAACTACTATTGTCTTAATAACCGGGTGGTAATATTTGCTTCGATGATAATGTATAACTAAATTTGCGATTATATATAGTATCCTTTTTTACCCAACCACTCTGTTTTAGATTTCTACTGGACTAAAACTATCTTACAGTTTATGACTTAGAAAACGCATATCAGCTCTAATAACTAAACGCTACAAGAGTAAACAGTACTTAAATGTCACACAGTCAAGCACGTAAAATTTAGATAAAAATTAACCAGCGCAATTAAAAGCCGAAATTTTACCAATTTTAATACTAAAATCATGAAATATTGGTGTAACTCGCCCACTGACAATGAGAGTGAGTCGTTTTATGTAAGGTGTGAAGTCGTAGATTATTTACAGTGCATGTTGTAGACGCGAAAATGTAGTTCTCAAGATCCCATCAAACCGTCAACCACTGATTTCATGGTCGATAGAATGCTAAAACGTGGTGACTCTGATATTATATCAGTTAATCAGTGGTGGCTAATGAGGTACCCGTAGTTGATTGTTACTAGATATATGTAGCAACGTAATATAGAAGGGTCAACTCACGTTTAAGTTTTTTTCTACGCTCATCATAAAACTCCAACTTAACCTTTGTGAAATAATAGGTTCTTTGAGAACAAACAATTGTTGCATCACTAGGGAGATCAAATACAACTTACAGCATTCGATGTTTTCAAAGGTAGTGCATAAATTTAGGTCTATGATTGATTACAAATGAATTTATTTATGATAATGAACATATATTGTAGTTCTTCAGCCTCAACGTGACACATTTCATCGCACTAGACGGGAATAACGTTCTATATGAACCTTTGAATAAGTGCAAGCTAACCAACAGAACAATGTATTTAATATAAAGGTGTGTAGGGGCGAAGTGATTAAACAGGCATGATCGATCCATGAAGTTTCGATAGTGTTTCCACATTGATCGTCACCATTTTTAAATCACAATTTAAAGTCCAGAGGTGAAACTTACAGGTTAGAATAGATTCAGCTTAAAAAGCCGTTTGGTTCGGAATCAATATTATTTTATTGTCACTGCAGTACGGATGGAGGATAAACCTTCACAATACACTCAGTCATTAGTAATCGTCTAAGCCGTAACAGGCTTATAGGGGATCGAAGTCACTAGGACAACCAACAACAGAAACTACACATTATAGCACGTAGTAAATTGATGTATGTTTCCTTACCTATTCCCATCTGTTTAATGCGCGGTTTAAGTGTTGTTGAGGACAACTCGAGCTGAAGATCACTGTCTTCTTTTTGAAGTTGGGCGAGTTTTAAAAGATCGATTCCTTGGAAACTGTTCAAGGAATTTATACGAGACAAGGCGTCTGCAACTACATTGTTTGCTCCAGATTTGTGTCAAATATCTGAAGTAAACTGCGAAATGTAGTCCAGTTGTCGATACTCACGTGGCGAGTACTTGTCTGAAGATGAGCTTAAAGAGAAGGTAAGAGGTTTATGATCAGTAAAAATGGTGAATTCACGGCCTTCGATATAGTATTGAAAATGTCGGACAGCACAATACATAGCTAGGAGTTCCCTACCGAATGTGCTGTACCTCGATTCAGTGTCTAGCAACCGTCTAGAGAAAAATGCCAAAGGTTGCCAGGAGTGGTTAACCCATTGTTGTGTAGTGACCTACTTTTGTCAACAGAACGCGATTGGTTCAATAAAAACAATTATTATTATAACCAATTGTACCAGTGATTGTTTTATTGTGCTCGTTTGTTTAACTGTGCTAATGACAGCCAATATACTTGCTTACTCTCCCGTTGACTTTGAACTTGTACGAATTCGGTTACGCTCAGTAACCACGCTTGTACTCCTTTGGCACGATCTCGGTATTCTTTCGATACCACGAGATCGCCAACAAATACATCTCGACTACAGCCATCATCTGTCTTCTGATATTGACCTACGGGGATCTTATTGGTTAATTGGCACGTAGTCTGGTAGCGGTGTTCATAGTCAAGCTGAACTCGACTCCACGCTACATATTGGTGAGCCAAATCTTGGAACACGCCTCAACCTCGGTCAAATCTTCCAAAGAAGGCAATTCGGTGAGTCTATTGTTTTATCTATCCACGTCTGTCGTATATTTTTATATTAATTTTTAATATATAATATACTCGACATGACGGATAACGATAAGAACAGTATTAATATAATAGACCCCGAAGTACGCGTACCGAATCCTCGGCACTTTTTATTCGCGTGACGATAAATTCCACGCTTTATTCGAGAAATTCCCCAGAATAACTAAACCACTCGAGGAGATTTCATCGGTGACCAATCGTGTGGTACACCACATAGTCACCCGCGGACCACCAGTCACGGCAAGACCACGCCGACTGGCACCGGACAAATTAGCTTTCGCTAAACGTGAGTTTGACAATTTACTATCTGCTGGTATTATTCGTCCTTCTCACAGTCCTTGGGCCTCTCCTTTACACATGGTGCGCAAAAAGGATGGGGTTAGTTGGAGACCATGCGGCGACTACCGAGCATTAAACGTAGCTACGCGCTTTGATAGATACCCCATCCCCCACATACACGACATCACGGCATCGCTCAAGGGCATGACTATCTTTTCTAAAATCGTTCTGGTACGAGCATATCACCAGATCCCAGTCGCTCTTGAAGACATCGAAAAAACTGCTGTCACGACTCCGTTCGGTCTGTTTGAGTTCCTACGAATGCCATTTGGATTACGGAATGCTGCTCAAACTTTCCAAAGGTTTATCGATAGCATAGTACGAGACTTGGATTTTGTTCACGTCTATATTGATGACCTGCTGATCGCATCATCAAACGTAGATGAATATTATCAACACCTTACGTTATTATTCCAACGTGTTTCGGATAATGGAATAGTAGTCAACCCAGAGAAATGTGAATTGGGTAAATCAGAAATAATATTTCTGGGTCACATCAGACAAGAGGGTATTCTGCCTTGCGAGGACAAAGTTCGAGCAGTCAAGGAGTACAACGTGCCGTCCTCAATCAAGGAACTGAAGGCTTTTCTCGGTTTGGTTAACTTCTACCGACGTTTCATCCCTCACGCGGCAGAATGGTTACGACCATTAACCGATTTACTACGCGGTAATCCACGCAAATTAGAATTGAACGATACCGCACGTACTGCATTCTCAGAGATCAAAACGGCTCTCGCTGAAGTTACACTCCTCGCTCATCCTGACCCATCAACCACGCTTAGTATAGCGGTTGATGCATCAGATTTCGCTATAGGAGCCGTTATGCAACAGAATATCTCCGGTAGTTGGCAACCCCTTGAATTTTTCTCACGACGCCTTACTCCCACGGAGACGAGATATAGCGCTTTTGGTCGCGAGCTGCTTGCAGCCTACTGCGCCACCAAACATTTCCGGCACGCAGTAGAAGGACGCCAATTCATTTTATTCACCGACCATAAGCCCTTAACGTATGCCCTGCATACCAAGTCTGACCGCTACTCACCACGAGAGTGCAGACATTTGGACTATATCTCACAGTTCACGACAGACCTTCGTCACATTAAAGGCGAGTCGAACTATGTTGCCGATGCTCTATCACGTATCCAGACGAATGCAGTTACCTTACCGGTGCTCGATCTTCCTGCTATGGCCGCCGCGCAAGCAAACGATGCTGTCTGTACAGAAGCACCACAATCTTCGTCCCTTCAGTGTCAGGAAGTACCCCTAGCTACTAGCTCAGGTACTATCCTATGTGATATTTCTACCGGTCTTCCTCGACCCATCGTACCCTCTACCTATCGCTGTCTCGTCTTCGATGTCCTTCATGGATTGTCTCATCCAGGTATCGCAGCCACATTACGTCTCATCGCTGCATGATACGTCTGGCCGTCCATGAATAAAGATGTTCGTATGTGGGTAAAGCAATGCTTACAGTGTCAACGATCAAAAGTACACAGGCACGTAGCTGCCCCCATTGGCACGTTCGCTACGCCTGATGCTCGCTTTGATCACGTTCATATAGACATTGTAGGACCATTGCCACCATCGCATGGGTATGATCACATACTCACGTGCATTGACCGTTTTACAAGATGACCCGAAGCTATTCCCATCACGTCTATTACGGCGGAGACTGTTGCTCACTGCTTCGTAGAACGATGGATAGCATTATACGGTTGTCCCTCGACTGTCACGACTGACCGAGGACAACAATTTGAGTCCGCATTATTCTCCTCACTGACCAGGCTGCTTGGTACGGAACGCATACGCACTACCGCCTACCATCCAGCATCGAATAGTTTAGTCGAAAGGTTTCACCGCCAACTTAAAAGTGCTCTCCGAGCACACGAAAACGATAATTGGTACGAGACCTTACCGCTCGTTCTTTTAGGCATCAGAACGAGTTTGAAGGCAGATATCCAATGTTCCGCCGCTGAACTTGTATACGGCACGACATTGCGTCTGCCTGGGGAATTCTTCACACCACGGAGCAGTATTGATTTCGGTAAATCAGACTACGTCCATCGACTGTCTGCATTTATGCGAACGCTGTCTCCGGTGTCAACTCGAATACAACATCGACAGGTCGCTCTCCCTCGAGAGTTATCTACCTGTTCACATGTTTTCATACGAGTACATTCGGTACGAAAACCTTTGCAACAGCCTTACGAAGGCCCTTTTCACGTGATCTCTCGTCACGAAAAGTCCTTCAAGGTTGATCGACACGGCCGCGTCGAGTTCGTCAGCATTGATCGTCTCAAACCAGCATACGTCGATGACAGTGCCCTACCCGATAACTTGAGACTCAATGCTAGACCTACCAAACCTTCTAGCGGGATCTCTACGTCTACCTCGGATCCTACGCTAGATACATCAGAGACCTCGTTCTCACGTCCCGGTCAACAGCACGCGTCATCTGCACCATCTGTAAGATCCAAACTAAGGTTTGGACTGAAGAATAGCTGTCTTGGTGGGTTAGATACGCGCCCTTGCCCGTTTGAAACCAAAACAAAGTAATCGGGTGAAATGACGGTTCTATAATTCATCATAAATTTAAATGTACATCGTTACCTAAACAAATATAACCACCCAGCTATCCAACCAACAATAGTTCAATTAATCAAATCAATCGCAACAAATAAATGTTATTCTATCCTGTCTGGATAGATCACACACAGATTCGTTCAAAAGATAATGTTTGGTTGCTTTATAACACCGTGTTTTCAATTCTGGAAGAGTGCTTCAACTCACAATCAAAAATGCACAATTCCAGTCAATGCACGCAACACAATCAAAGGGAGGAACAACCCAATATAGCTGCCGCCAAGAATAGGTATCAAGTCAAACAACATAAATGCAGTTCAGAAAGAAACACGGAAACTTAGTGAAAGCGTAAGAAAAATAAAAACTATAATAAAATACAAATGCTATTAAATCAAATGGAATGAAAAAGACCAATAAAAATGTACAACCAAAGGTATCAATATGAATAAACTGCAAGTATATACATGGAGGGATTTACACACACACAAATCATTCAAAATGGATCTTACACCGACCCTCAAAATCCCTCCATACAACACAAGCCACCTTGATGCCTATGGTCATGGTTCATACTACAACATATTCTACTACACAGGAACGAGCAGGACTTACAACTGTACGCCTACTCGACCTACCTACCTTGATAATAGCAAAGAACTAATTCGAACCTTCAAGGAGACATACCTTACGTATATCTCTTCTAACTAATCCATTATTCGTACGAACAGTAACCGTCCTAACCTTTTCGTCGTTATCTATTTCACAACCTTCCACTACTCCTAAGGGCCACTTTTCACGGGTCGAAATATCCGAAGTCACGATTACTACATCTCCCTTTTGAAAATTGCGATGTTCAGTTAACCATTTTTGACGTTTTTGTAAGGACGGTAGATACTCTCTTAACCACCTTTTCCAAAACACATTAGCTAGATAATTAACCTGTTTCCAACGTTTGTCATATTTGTCTCGAACGCTACCTTCATCTACTATTCCGTCACATTCTCTCAATAACAGCAAAGTATTTGGCGATAAGGCTAGCTTATCGTTAGCATCTTGGATAACTGGAGTTAAGGGTCGATCGTTCAGTATCCTTTCTACTTCGACCAAATAAGTGCATAAAGCCTCGTCAGTTAAAGTCTGTTCTCTGGTGATCAACAATAATAGTCGGCGTATAGACCTAATCATTCTTTCCCATACTCCACCCCTGTGGCTGGATGAGGGTGGGTTAAAATGCCATTGAATCTGCCTCGCTGACAGCTCGTTACTTATCTTCTGGTGATTAAACTGTTTCACAAATTTCCTTAGTTCAGTGACTGCACCCACGAAATTTGACCCATTGTCACTGTAAATTTCTGCAGGTTTACCTCTTCCAATAAAACGTAATAAGGCCATTATAAAGGAATCAGTATTCAAACTATACGTCAATTCAATATGTACTGCTCTGGTTTGCAAACAAGTAAATACACATCCATATCTTTTTTCTAATGACCTTCCTCTTTTGACTGAGAAAGGTCCGAAGTAGTCTACCCCTACATTTGAGAAGCTATACCAGCCTTGTTGCACTCTGCAAACTGGAAGCGGTGCCATCAATTGTTGTCCTAAATTCATCGTAAACCGTCGGCATGTCACACACTTTCCTATCACTCTTCTAACTGTGCTAGTTCCTTTTACTATCCAATAGCTTTTTCGAATTGTGGCCAGTACTTGAGACGTTCCTATGTGCCCTTGTTCTTTATGATAATGTCTAATTATCATTTCCGTCACCAAGTGTCGACTGGGTAAAATTATTGGATGTTTAAAAGCATCGGAGAAATCTGAGTAGCTTAAGCGACCTCCAATACAGATTAACCCGTCCAGTATTATAGGTGACAATCCTTTCAGATCATTATGACTAACTACTTTACTGTTGGTTTTAAATTCACTAAATAATTCTCCATACACTTCTTTCTGAACCATCATTAAAATCTTACGCTTGGCAATTACAAGCTCATTTACCTTTAAGTATCCTAAATGAACGGATCCTTCCCGACTCGATGAACGAAGTACCATCAGGAATTCTAAGAACCTTCTAAGCCAGGCCACAGCCCTGACTAATTTCAACCACTCTGAATAATGAGAAAGAATAGGTGACATGCTATATTCCGTACTACTCAAGTTAACCACAGCAGTTTTTCTAAACTCAATATTGTCAGGTGTTGGTTCCGGACAATCAGTAATTGTTATACAAAATTCGCCATGCAATAGAGTAGGACATTTAAACCAAGATTCAAGATCGGTCATTTTCTGTATACCTCTCGAGGCCCAATAAGCTGGATTCTGTGACGACTTTACATAACTCCATTGTTCAACCTTCGTATACTGGTGCACAACAGCCAGGCGGTTGGCTATGTAGGTGCTATATCGGTTTTCGGTATTCTTAATGTAGTATAACACTATCATGGAATCCGTATGGAAGTTTACCTTACAGAAAAAATTGGGCAGACTCCTACGTAAGACTTCACTTAGCCTTACACTTAGTACCACTGCCGCCATCTCAAGCCTCGGTACAGTGACGTGTTTAATAGGTGCTACTCTCGACTTGCTATACAACAAAATACAGTATGGTGGTTCCTTCAAATAACTAACTCGTGCGTACGCAACTGCTCCATAACCAATCTCCGAAGCATCACTGAACAAATGTAATTCTACTTTCGCGTCAGGTTCGTCGACTCTGTTCTTGATTCCCCGAGCTACCGTAACATGACCTATCTGACGCATAAAATTCGCCCAACTGAGCCACGTGGACATGTATGGCTCGTTGAGAGGCTGATCCCAACCTATTTGAGATTTACATAATTTTTGCAAAAGAAGTTTGGCCTTAAGGCAGACTGGAGCGATTAAACCCAAAGGATCGAACAGAGAAGAAACTACAGATAGGATCCCTCTCCTAGTCAAGGGCTTTTCTGGTGCATCAAAGTAAAACCTAAACACATCTTGTTTAAAATCCCACTCTACACCTAGAGTTCGATGAGTGGTGTCATAACTCATGGACATTTCTATCCAAGACTCTTCTTTACATACATCAGGCAGGATGGCATTTACTTCTTCCGAGTTGGTGATCCATTTCTTTAATTTAAAACCTCCTTTACGTAACAATTCACTTATCTGCTTAACAAACTCCTTCGCCTGATCGCAAGTAGAAAAGGATATCAAGCAGTCATCAACATAGAAATTGTTCTTGACAGCATCTACGACATACCGATCATAACCATCAGAGAATGTTCGGGCTGTCTTAATCATGGCAAAGTTCGCACAAAACGGAGATGATGTGGCACCAAATGGATGAGAGGTCATTTGAAATTCAGATGGCTCCCTCGACATGTCTCCCTCCGGCCACCACAGAAATCTTAAAGCTCCTCGATCAGACTCAGGGACCTTCACCTGCACGAACATTTCCTCAACATATGCAGAGATTGCAACTGCCTCCTTGCGAAAACGCAATAATATACACACTAGCTCAGCGGTGGTGTCGGGTCCTTGATAAATCATATCATTTAGGGAAACGCCTGAAAACTTGGCGGCACAATCGAGGACCACTCTAAGTTTTTCTGGCTTTTTCGGGTTTAACACGGCATGATGAGGCAAATACCATCGGGGGCGGTAATTAGGCTGCAATTGTATTTCAGGGACCTTCTCCGCATAGCCTTTAACAAAATTACTTTCAATACTTTTCGTATACTTGATGTGCAGACTGTCATCCCTCAACAATCTACGCTTCAAACTCTGTAATCTACTGTTTGCTACTTCATAATTCCCCACTTTCATATTTGGATTCTTTTTCCATGGTATAGGAACTACAAAATGCCCATTGTCGAAGCGCGTGCCTCTTTCCACAATCTCTATGGCCGCCTTGTCTTCTGCCGATACTGATTTATCACCTGAATAGACGTCTGCAAACTCCACATCATAAAGCTTACGTATTTGGTTTTCCAATGTCTGTACTTTACTAGTAAGATTAACAACTCTTTTCCTAAATTCCGGGTATGATGCAGGTCCAAAAACAGTCCAACCTAGCAAAGTTTTCACCGCGTACGGCCTTTTCCTTCCGCCCAACCGCTGGTCTAACACCCAATGTGCTTCCGGCACGTCGCAACCAATCAACAGTAGAACTTCTCCATAGTCCAGATTATCTATTGGTACATCACTTAAATGCGGCCACTTAACTAGATTATTCACTGCCTCCTTCGTTGGTTTGTGCCCTGGTATACTTGCCACAATCAGAGCTCCTTCAATTGTAATGTGTTCAGATCGATCTAAAGAAAATACTTCAAAAGGCGCATTCGTGACCTTTGTTGTTCTATTACCACCCACAGTCTCAACTACCACTGTCGCTTGGTCTTCCTTCAGCCCGAGAGACCTCAAAGAGTTTGATTTAATCAACGTCACATCAGAACCGTTATCCAATAGAGCATAACCCACAATTTCGGCATTTTCCGACCTCAACCGCACAGGAATCATTCCTAAACACACCTGACTATTTAGTGATTTAGTAAATCCGCAACAATTCTGAGTACCAGGTTTAGCACTTGAACCGTCGGTTGGTGAATCACTATGCAGTAGAGAATGGTGTTTTTTCCCACACCTATCAACGTTACAGCGCTCTGTCAGTTTACATTCATTAGCTTTATGTCCTTGCCTAAGACAAACAAAGCAGATACCCTTGCTCTTTGCGTGAGACCATCGTTCTTGAACTGTAAGCGCTAAAAATCGTGGACATTTATAAACAGAGTGTTCATCGGAACATATACTACATTTACTTTTCGTGGTCGAACCATTCCACTGCCCCGATCGTAAGTGACAACTCGTCTTTACGTTATGTCCCCTTTTTGAACGATTTGCCAACCGTCCAAATCTACTACTGGCTACTCTCGCACGAGATGCTATAAACTCAGTGAGCTCGTCAAACGTTGGTTCTCTATCGTCTTCAGTCAATTTATCCACGAAGTTCGCCCACTGAGCTTGCATAGAGTGAGGCAAAAGACTGACTATTCGCTTTAAAGTAACTAAAGATTTTAGATCAGCAGTATAATTCATCTGTTCCAAGATCATAGCACAATTTTCCATTTTCATAGCCAGGTTTGATAGCTGCTCTGCGTCATTACAATCAACATTTACTGTATTGAATAAGTCTTCTAAGGTCTCTCGAGCGATTACATGCGACTGTCCGAACAAACGTTTTAAAATTTCTCTGGCCCTCTTATAACCAACAGACGCTTTCATCATGACACAACCCTCGATAGCAGATTTCGCCTTACCCTTACAATAGTGTATCAAGTAGAGCAAACGTTGGCTATCATCAATGACTCTTGACGCTACGTAGGTTTCAAACTGCCTTATAAACTTCCAGTACCCTCTTGGCTGTCCATCGAAATAACTTAATTCAACCTTTGGTAACTCTAGACCTACGAAAGGTGTCACAGGCATGACGCTCTTCATTTGCTTTACATCGTAGGACCATTGCCACCATCGCATGGGTATGATCACATACTCACGTGCATTGACCGTTTTACAAGATGACCCGAAGCTATTCCCATCACGTCTATTACGGCGGAGACTGTTGCTCACTGCTTCGTAGAACGATGGATAGCATTATACGGTTGTCCCTCGACTGTCACGACTGACCGAGGACAACAATTTGAGTCCGCATTATTCTCCTCACTGACCAGGCTGCTTGGTACGGAACGCATACGCACTACCGCCTACCATCCAGCATCGAATAGTTTAGTCGAAAGGTTTCACCGCCAACTTAAAAGTGCTCTCCGAGCACACGAAAACGATAATTGGTACGAGACCTTACCGCTCGTTCTTTTAGGCATCAGAACGAGTTTGAAGGCAGATATCCAATGTTCCGCCGCTGAACTTGTATACGGCACGACATTGCGTCTGCCTGGGGAATTCTTCACACCACGGAGCAGTATTGATTTCGGTAAATCAGACTACGTCCATCGACTGTCTGCATTTATGCGAACGCTGTCTCCGGTGTCAACTCGAATACAACATCGACAGGTCGCTCTCCCTCGAGAGTTATCTACCTGTTCACATGTTTTCATACGAGTACATTCGGTACGAAAACCTTTGCAACAGCCTTACGAAGGCCCTTTTCACGTGATCTCTCGTCACGAAAAGTCCTTCAAGGTTGATCGACACGGCCGCGTCGAGATCGTCAGCATTGATCGTCTCAAACCAGCATACGTCGATGACAGTGCCCTACCCGATAACTTGAGACTCAATGCTAGACCTACCAAACCTTCTAGCGGGATCTCTACGTCTACCTCGGATCCTACGCTAGATACATCAGAGACCTCGTTCTCACGTCCCGGTCAACAGCACGCGTCATCTGCACCATCTGTAAGATCCAAACTAAGGTTTGGACTGAAGAATAGCTGTCTTGGTGGGTTAGATACGCGCCCTTGCCCGTTTGAAACCAAAACAAAGTAATCGGGTGAAATGACGGTTCTATAATTCATCATAAATTTAAATGTACATCGTTACCTAAACAAATATAACCACCCAGCTATCCAACCAACAATAGTTCAATTAATCAAATCAATCGCAACAAATAAATGTTATTCTATCCTGTCTGGATAGATCACACACAGATTCGTTCAAAAGATAATGTTTGGTTGCTTTATAACACCGTGTTTTCAATTCTGGAAGAGTGCTTCAACTCACAATCAAAAATGCACAATTCCAGTCAATGCACGCAACACAATCAAAGGGAGGAACAACCCAATATAGCTGCCGCCAAGAATAGGTATCAAGTCAAACAACATAAATGCAGTTCAGAAAGAAACACGGAAACTTAGTGAAAGCGTAAGAAAAATAAAAACTATAATAAAATACAAATGCTATTAAATCAAATGGAATGAAAAAGACCAATAAAAATGTACAACCAAAGGTATCAATATGAATAAACTGCAAGTATATACATGGAGGGATTTACACACACACAAATCATTCAAAATGGATCTTACACCATCTACGGACGAGACTTCCGTCTCACGTCCAGATCGGCAGACCACGCCGACCTTGACCTCGGATGAGATCGCAGGCTCACGAAGTACGAACGAAACCACCGTCTCACGTTCCGGTCGCCGAGTACGATTACCCGTACGCTTTCGCGACTAAACGCACAGTCAATAACGGATACGGTGTAGGATTATTCCTATACTACACGCATGCTACGCTTTTCTTTTTTTTGATTTTTTTTGTATCCTGAGCCCACGCCTCCGACCATCGCCCGTTCGGTAACGTCGACTTCAGTCAACTTTGGCAAAAGCTGGTTTGGCCACCATGCTCTAGTCAACGCACTCAGTCGACTATCTGGTCTCGAATTCGCCTGGCATACGCTTGGTCGTTATGGTCGCGTCCAGTTTCTTGGCTCAACGTGGTTTCGTCCTACGTCTGCACGATCTCGGTATTCTTTCGATACCACGAGATCGCCAACAAATACATCTCGACTACAGCCATCATCTGTCTTCTGATATTGACCTACGGGGATCTTATTGGTTAATTGGCACGTAGTCTGGTAGCGTTGTTCATAGTCAAGCTCAACTCGACACCACGCTACAGTTGTAAGACTGCTCTGATTGCTGAGTCGGATGCGTCTACTGAGATACTAATGGGCGCTTCAGGGTCCTGATGAGCAAGCATGTTTGCTTGAGCGATACGTTCCTTAACTGTGGAAAATGCTTTTTGCGCGGTGTCATCCAGATTGATGGATTTCGCATTTCCACGATGTTGGTCGGTAAGAGGTTTCATAACGGACGCGCATTTCGGTATGAATTGTCTATAAAAACTTACCAAACCGTTAAACGTGCACAATCGCTTGATGGTGGTCGGTTCTGGGTAATCCAGAATGGCCGCCACTTTTGTTCTAAGGGGTCGGATACCTTGCGCATCTATAGTGTGCCCTAGGAAGTCTAAGGAGTCAGTTCCAATTTGGCATTTCTTATTGTTTACAGTAATGCCATGTTTTTTAAGTCGGTCGAAAACAAGGTCCAGATGCTGGAGATGTGATTCGCTGTCCGGACTTGCTGTTAGGCTGTCATCAACATACACATGTACGAAGTTGAGACCTCGAAAAACATCATCTATGAACCTTTGGAAGGTCTGTGCCGCGTTTCTTAGACTGAAAGGCATTCGCGAAAATTCGTAGAGTTCGAAGGGCGTTATAATAGCGGTTTTCAGAATGTCGTTAGTGGCCATAGGAATTCGGTTATACACCTTAACCAAGTTAATTTTCGAAAAGACAGTTGTACCTTTGAAGGTAGCTGTCAAATCGTGCATGTGAGGCAACGGGTAACGGTCGGGAGTGGTTTTCGCATTCAATCGCCGATAGTCACCAGTTGGACGCCAATCGTTTCTGTCCTTTTTAGGGACCTTGTGCAACGGAGATGCCCATGGGCTATTTGACGGTCGTATGATTCCTAAGTCTATCATATGATCAAATTCGTTTTTCGCCAACCTTAACTTTTCGGGGGCCAGTCGGTGTGCTTTAGAGAATGCAGGTGGTCCTGTAGTCGTGATGTGATGTGTAACGTTGCTGGTTGCACACGGCAATTTCGGTTGTGGTTGGTAAATGTCAGAATACTTATCAAGTAGTGGTTGATAGAAGTAGTCTTTAGTGTGCTTAATAGCGACAGGAGATAATCAGCAACCAGAAAAGGAAGTTAAGCAAACAGATATATTAGTATTTCCGTCTACTAGCCTTCTTTTGTGCGTATCGATAATTAAGTTGTGGTGCTGTAGAAGGTCCATACCAGTGATTGGCATAGAAACATCCACAGCAACAAAGATCCAGTGAATGGGTTTGCGTAAACCCACGTTAAGATAAACGTACCTTTTGCCATATGTAGCGATAGGCTTTCTGTTCGCCACCTGTAGATTTAAAACAGATTCGTGAAGCCGGTCGTTGGAATTCGCTAGGAGAATGCTAACTTCTGCGCCAGTATCGACGAGGTAGCGAAATCTCGTTATCACATCACTGACACATATAAAAGACGGCCAAGTTCGCCGGCTACGGTTGCCGTTAACCCGTGCCGGCTTGGACGTTTCCCGAAACATTCTTCGCGTCAACCGATTTTGAGCTGGGAAAATTGCAGGGTTTTCTGCAATTTCTGGAGGACCTTCTATACTGGTTATGATACCAGCACCAGTCGGGTTTATCCGTCTTTCGAGGTCTGGAAATAGATCGCCTGCGTGATGTGTTTCTTCTCAGGGTGTGTGACCGTCTACGGTGGTTACGAAGTTTGGGATAACGCGTAAGTGCATGACATAACTCTGTTATGTCATTCTGAACCGTTTGAGGTTTTTCTTTGACCGAAAAAACCTCGGCGTTAGATTTAGTAATTTCGCGGATGCTGTTGGCAGATGCAGCCAGCTCGTCTACGGCGTTGTTTTGAAACGAGAGCAGCACAGCCTGCACCTGCTGGGGGAAGTTTTGATAAGAAAAGCTGTTTGAACAGGCCCTCGTCGAAGGTTCTTCGGTCGATAACTTCTCTCATTCTTTGCAACATCTCTGTAGCAGAACCGTGTTGCAGGTCGATGTTATTAAGGAGTTGATCTAACATTTGTTGATCGGTTAGATTTCCTCGTTTAAGGATGGACCATTTGAGAGTTTCTTAGGGTTCAGAAACATCACTAGTAAACACACTAGATTTTACGTACCTGTTGAATTCGCGCGGTAGTGCCTTGACTACTGCGAGGAATTGTGCACGTGTGTTGTTCACACCATGCTCGTAGAAGTCGGCTTCTGCGTAGCGAAATCAGGCTTCCATGTTATCTCGCCAGAAAGGCATAAGTTGGAAGGAAGATGGGGACACAGTCTTTAACTTAAATACCCTAGGTGTCTGTTCAGTCATATTAATATATCAAGTACGAAAAATGAACGAGTGGGAAATATATATACAAAAACATAGGCAAAAAATATCACAAAGTATAAAAGAATTAAAATATGACAATGATATATAAAATCACGAAAAGGAACACTCACAGTTTGCAATTTGGTGTACCAGATCACGTCGGGCTCACCAATGAAGATGCCACAGGTATTCGGAGTTTGACAACGCTATAACCAGTAACACCTTCTAATATGAAGCGTACCCACCAAGTGAAATCAAAAGACAGAAGCGAGGAGATCGAATATATATTTGATAAGCTATCAATATATCGACGATCGTTTGAACTAATCTGGCTAGCGATTGCAGTAGATGTTGAGAACGGCGTTCCCACACGTGATCTGGTGCGGATGCTTGACCGAGCGCCTTCAGCTACATGAGTCCACTAAAACTGTGGTCAGCATCCAATGTTGAAAACTTACAGAGCAATTTATTTTAGGGATTTAAGTAATGCTAAACTATCAATTTAAATACCAGAGTACTTTTCAGAGATGTTGACCAACGTTACTCAATTAACCTCTACATCATCCACTTGTAGCAGTGAATAAAACCCTAAAATAAATAGTTCTGTATGTCTTCGAAGTTGATGCTGACCTCATTAGTTTTACTGGGCACACCTAGCTGAATGTTCTCGGTCACTTATTCGTGCCGGATCACGAGCGGGTGCTCCGTGCTGAGCATCGCTTGCAACTGCTAGCCAGATTAGACCAAACGCTTCTCAACATATCGATAGCTTTCCAAATGTATCTTCGAACCCCTTTTTTTCTGAGTTCTGATTTGACTGGGTTGGTATACTTTGGTTATAAAAGTATTACGTGTGGCATTACATGTGGCATCCTTAACTAGTATCGATTGTAAATCCAGGGTTATTTTGAAGTATAAAAAAATTTATTGAGCTGAAGACACAACCTGTTGTTCATTGCAGGGACAAGGGAACAATTTGATTTCAATCAGCCCTTATTGCCAATAGACGCCACAAAGTGAATAAGTTGCTGAGAAGTATGAAAGCTTTATTCAAATCATTTTGGACCAATAGCTATCATACACTCACTATTATTGCCACTACTCTTGTTAAGTTTCCTGTTTTAGAACGAAACTATATTTCTAGCTTTATACTAGAGCAGAAATTAGTATGTACTACTCTCCCTAGACACATTATCTTATGAATTCCTTGTTTTGAGGTTAATCTAGATCCAACACTATTTATGATGAATTATGCTGATAGTAGATAAACAAACGACAAAATGAGTGTACATGGTATAGTAACATACAGTGTGATAATACCTAAAAGTTAAAAGTATGTTACCAGATATTTACCGACTGCATAACAGTTGCGAATCAAACACGGATTTATAACACCATCTCGTGGATACTTTTTTTCCTCATAGACAGACACATGGTTAATTTGCTGATAGGATCACAAATCTTCATCGATAGAGGTGGCAAGGAGATGTGCTACATATACATACATTCGGCCTAAACAAGATATGTTGGTGCAGAAATGGGCTGGTTAAGAAAGAGGGTAAGGTCCACTCTCTCACTAAAATGATATCGTACAGCTACGTGCACATAGCCACTGCCAGAGAAGTCCAACAGTCTTTTTTCGTGGCAAGAGTGTTGTTTAGGCAACTAAGACGAAAAGTTAACATCTAGATCAGGGTACGGTAGACCTATCTGAGAAAATCGGACCCATGGTGAACATAGACTTCAGCATCCTGAGGGAACGAATAACGTATGAACCTAATCTCGATTGTTGGGATAGACCAAAGGCTTGGAGAGTGGTCTACTAAGAAAAGCTCCTGCTTTGGATTTGGCACAAGGAACTCGAACTCATAGGACTACATAAATTCATAGGTCGTGATGATTTACCAAATAACCGTTTTACGGATAACGGGACTAACTGAGATGCTTGCAAACGTTTACTAATCAGAGAATGTTTAAAAATACTAGGATGAGGTGATGGCCATTACTATCTTTTAAAAGGGTTTATATCCCCTATGTAACAACTATTACGGGATAATTTTAGTTCTTTTTACAAACAAATTAATAGGTTACGTTGTACTTCGCAGATTGTACACAAACCCGGGGGAGTTCGACTCAAGAGGAGCAGGCAGATTTTCGAGGATGCATTTATGGTATCTCCACTTCCACCAAATGTCAGAACACTGCCACACTTATGTGCAATTCAGCAATCATTGTTTCTTGATGTCCGAGCTGGCTTCAATTCATTGAAAAGGACATTTAAGTGGAATTATCTGTCAAAAAAGGGTGTGCCCCTTTTAGGTTAAAGTACTTTTACAAGACTGGTACGAACCTGTACTCACTCTGGGTAGTGAGCGGATAAAGTGGTCGAGAAGTCCATGCTGATGAGATTGATTCATGTATGATGAAAATCGTAGTGGCATATGCTAATCTGGGCCATCTCTTTGTAAAAGGTCAGATCCATAATCCATCAGTCAGGGCAGTCCCCCTCTATAGTTATGAAACCTATCCTCTCCTATTTGACGATGTTAAGCGACTTTCTGTGTTTGATCATCGTTTGCCCTGAATGACTGTTGACATCTAGTTGCAACACCATGTTAGTGTCGTGGAGATTCAGTCTTTCACAACTTCCTGGAGTCCTAGAGATGGTGCAACACAGTGTCTAGAGACGTTATCAGTAATGGCTCAGAATAGAAGTCAGTGACGATCCTGCTAAAACTTACTTCTACTTTCTTCATACAAGTGAGAGGAACTTCTTTAACTTCAAGAATCCTCTCCAGTTGTATTTTCCCTGACTAAACTACCTTCCCATTATTTTTTTTTATTCTCATTCATTAATTTCAATTCAGTTTATCATACTCATGTTCAGTTATCTCTTTACGGTCACATTTCCTCAGTTGTGGTGTAAATATGTTTTTTTACTTCTTCGTACCGATATTTTTGTTTAAATAAGTAAGTAAATACAAAGTCGAGGGGAAAACTAGAGATCGACAAAGAAACACACGACATTAGTTCATTGGGTTGTTAACTATTCTGGTAGGTTCATGATATCTGGTTGGGATCCACTGATATTCAGGACTGAAATTGAGCAGTCTCTTATTGCCATATGTGCATACTGTGTGTATTGGCCTTAATTCACAAGCATTATAAGCAAAGACGGATAGTGGTTAGCAGTGGAATTCAGGACTCAGTAGCTAAGTGGATAACGCGATGGCATTTGAAGGGGATGGTACTGGGTTCGAGTCCCAGAGTGAACATCAACAAGTTTAAGATGCAGGTACATCCAGCTGACGAGTCCAAAATAGGATGAAACGCGCGTTCTGGATTCCACTGCTAGTCACTATCCATCTTTGCTTATAATGGAATCTGCACAATGAGCAATTGGAAATACGACTCAGAGAATCAAGTACAATGGCATTCACCTTTTATCAAACTGTCGTTTTTCAGCACAAGAATCTCTTCATATATACAAATAAAACATACGAATACTGAAGAAAAAGTTTTTTTTATTTTTACCCATGGATAAGTTTATGTTCCCATTTTTACAAACTGATAATAATAATAATAATAATAATAATAATAATAATAATAATAATAATAATAATAATAGGAGAATTGAAAATAATTCGAGGTAGACAACAAGAAAAAGAACAGTAACAAGAACGAGAACAACAACAACAACAACAACAACAACAGTAACAATCGCTAATTGAGACAGGGAACAAGTCAATTGGAATTTAAGTTCAAAGGAGAAATTTCTTGACTGAATTACATATTTGTGCGTATTTAATGAAAACGAAAAAAAAAAAGAAAAAGAAATTATCAAACAAAAACAATTTTGATTAATCAGTGTAGTTTTCTCTTTTTCCTCTTCTTCTTCTTCTTTTTCTAAAATGACTTGAATGATTCAAAGTGTTAATTTATGGATGAAACCGGACGAAAAAAAACTCCATACACTTATTAGTTGAATAATAATAATAATAAATCATTGTGAAGATAATCTTATCCCCCTTAACAACAACAACAACAACAACAATGACCAGAATGATAGAGGGAGAGAGATAAAATTGATTTTATTCAAAGCAACAATAACAGTTTGTTCAGATAATACAATTGTGTATTAGTAAACATAAAAATGAATATTGAATACACAAGATGATCAAATGGATAAAAATTTGAAAGAATAAAAACTTTATACACAGAAAAAAGTACCAAGATGTACACCGTAAACACGCAACCGGGTATTGTTCTTTTCTTTTGAACACCTTACAAATTATGTGGAGGGGGGAAAGAAGAGAAATGTATGTGGAACGATGTATTGGAGGGGGGTTTAACTGATGATGATAATAACAATAATAATATTTGGCTTAAACGTATTACAAAAAAAAATACAAAATCAAGCTGAATGTGACTCTGAAATAAACATTCAGGAAAAAAAACAGAACGAAAAAAAACGGGATGACAAAGCATACACACACACACACGCAAAGCAACAAATAGCGATTGCAAGGAAGTCAATCAGTCAGATTAACACTATTTACGAATTTCTTTCTATGAAATAGTTGTAGTTGTATGTGAAGTTGTCACAGGAATGACAGGTCGTCGAACAATCATTAAATCACACCGACTAGTAGTAGGAGGATGAGGAGGAGGAGGAGGAGGGGAAGTTGATAATGACGATGATGGTGGTGGTGGTGGTGATGATGATAATGATGACAAGTTAGATATATTTTTAACATTATTTAATTGTGTTAATAATATATCTTCCTCTTTATTTTTTGTATGTAAAATTTGTGATGATGGTGGTGAAATGCAATAATAATCTAAAGTTGATGATGAATGAGGCAAAGAATTGGCAACACCAACAGTTAATCGTCTAACACCTTTTTGTCTATTACGTTCAGTTGATTTTTTTGGAATCGCTGATGCTGTACGATGGAGTGTAACATTGGTATTATTAGAATGATTTATTGTTTTCTTATGACTGAAATAATTTGTTTTAAGAAAGAAAGAAAGAAAACATAACAAAGTAAATAACTAATCCAATAGATAGACATAAAAAGACATTTGTTCATAAATTTCAAAATGATCCTTTACCAAAAAATTCCAACCAATCAAATTATTAAGTAGTATGTGTATGAGTATTCAATATAAACAAATCTGTGCAATACAAATGAGAAGAACAATAAAGAAAAATACACACACACAGACAATAGTGAAGCCATTTCGCACGACACTATAATTTATAGATCAACCAATCAGATATAAGATAACAGGTCGTGGATTTGGGCGTCAAATTCATTCATTCATTTAGCTAAATGACGTTTTGGCATGTTGGCTAATGTCAAGTTCATGATGAAAAACCCTAAATCGATTTCCTAATCCCTGACCATCAACAGTAAATCATAATTCGAATTCCTCACACTGGTTTATAACCCCCATTTGGTACTAGTTATTAGATCGACACTCTCAAGGTCACCTTGGCGCCACTCAACATACAAATTAAAAAAAAACGAATAAATAAACAAATATCTCCATATATATATATATATATATATATATATATATATATATATATATATATATATATCAGTGTTTAAAAGTTAAAATAATCATAAATGATTGATTCAACACTAAATAGTAATGGCTAAATGTCATGTTTACAAAGTACTTCACAGCTAATAGAATTCTATTGATCAAGTTCTCAACTCATCTTGATTTAGGTTATGTGCTAGTTAATATTCACATCACTAAGAAGTACGTGAAATTTAAACAAAACTTATGTTCCTTATAGGATTCCAACTTGTATTAACCAGCTTGATTGGTGATATTCAATCAGTATCAAAGGACTAGACAATCATTATGTTATTTCCTAATCGAAGATCAATCAAATAAAAAAAAAATCAGTCCTATAGTTTGAATTGTAATAAAAAAGAGAGCAGTATATCCAATAATCATTGTCATTACATTTAATTGTGTGAGGGCTATGATATTGCCCGGGTACCCAAACCGAAGCAGGCAGTTTTTTAGGGGGTCACACCCGGAGCCTTCGACCTAAAGGTCTAATCCACAAGGAAGTGAAGCATCGTAAGGAGATGCAGTCCCACGGTAGCCGGTCACCAACGATTAGTTCATATGCCATTTGTCCCCTCAGGATACTGAAGCCCATGTGTACCATTGGTTTGGAATGAGGGTTTCCCGACTCAGTTAGGTAAACTCTCCGTGTCCACTAATCCAATCAAAGCCTCTGTCGGATATTCGATTTTCGTCCACTCAATTTCGTAGATAACACTCTTTTGTGAGAAGGCAGTAAGTAGGACTTCCCTGGCAGAGGCTATATACGCGTGGCCATGTGAGAGCGGACTTTCCTTACTCTCGGCCGTACCAGGGTATTTGGGGACCAGTCTTAAAGTAGGTTAATCGAAACCCAAATAGCTCAATGATGACGTCTTCGACTGTAAAGCTGAATGATGTTGGTTTGAATCATACTATATTATCTATATGTTTATATTGTATACTTCGCAGGTACTGACAAACTTCATAGTTGACGGACAAAAACGACCAACGTTTTTACCTTTAATGGATTAACATTTTCTTTTACATAAGTACACACGGAGTATTACCTCTTCTCAAGATACTTATTATTAATGTGAGTTTAGGATAAAACTGAATTGTTTATTGATGATCATTTTACGATCTCTCTGCTCAAAGTAGTTTTTTGAAATTAATGTGTTACGGATGCTAGATCACCAGAATTCACTTAGTAAATACCTTATTTTTGTAATTTTATTCAAAAATTGGAACTTCTTGTTTTAGCGCCAGAAGCGCTCATTTTTACCGACATGTCGTATTTCTCACTTGGGAGGATCTTAAACGTTATTGGTTTGTTGTATCTTTTAGTATGTTATTTTGTACCGCTTCCAAAGGACAATTTCATGCTGTATATATACGTTTGGTTTGTGCTTGTTGTTAATGCTGGTGATTCTGATTGCTTGTGGAATATATTTCCGCCTTTCGAAATCGGACTTCTCTCACTAGTTAGCGGGGCTGGGACACGTTGGAATAGCTAGCCTATCTATCATTGTATCATAGAGTCTTTGTGCCGTCCTCAGATTAAGTGAACTCGTAATCGCTTCAAATATAACAATATGATGCTGCAAGTTTTTCAAGTTTCAAGGAGATCTGGTGCTGAACCGAAATGACCACCTACATACATACATACATCCACAAATAACCATTATACACTGATTAATTAGATTAATAAAGGGAATTATACGAAATCGTAGAACAATTTAAGCTTGTCAAGATTATAGTGAAAATTGTTGAATAAAATTTTAAACAGAAAGGAAACTGTACTTTGAATTATTCTAATAAATTCTACAGAGAAATAAGAGAATTTAGATTTCAGTTGAAAATCGTGAAAAAAAATTAGCACACACACAAACAAATATTGAACCAATGACTGACTGAGGGTAAGGAGAGTCCCCTCTCCCTCTCTAAATGCCACGCGTATACAACCACTACCAGCGAAGTCCTACTCACTGCCTTCACGCACTACGGGTGGTGTTATACGAGCTTGAAAGGACTAAAAGAAAATGCCCGACGATTTAACCGAGTTGGTGGACACGGAGAGTTCAACTAGGGGAGTCGGAAAACCTTCATTCTAAACCAATAGTGAACATGGCATTCAATATCTTGAAGGGACAAATTGTGTTTAAACATATTGTTGGTCATCGGTTACAATGGGACCCCATATCTCCTGACGTTGTTCCCCTGCCTTGTAGGTCAGACCTTTAGGTTAAAGGCTCCGGATGTGCCCCCAAATGCCCTGGTATGGCCGAGAGTGGGGTGGACCCGCCCTCCCTCTCGAAATGCTCTCACATGGTCACGCGTATATAGCCTCTGCCAGAGGAGTCCTACTCACTGCCTTCTCGTACCACGGGTGTTGTTTACGAAAATGAGAGGACGAAAAGCGAATGTCCGGCGCTTTAATCGGATCCCGAACCAATGGTGCACATGGGCTCCAGTATCCTGAAGGAACAAATGGCGTATGAACCAATCGTTGGTCACCATCTACCATGAGACTGCATCTCCTTACGATGCTCCATTGCCTTGTGGATCAGACCTTCAGTTCGAAGGCTCAGGATGTGGCCCCCTAAGAAAACCACCTGTGTTTCGGTTTAGGCATCCAGTCAGTATCACAACCCACACACAAATCAAGTGACATGTGTAGTACATATATCTATTCGATGCCCTTTTGTACCAATATTTATATGTTCAAACAAATAAAATAAATAAAAAATAATCGAATACTGGTCACAAGATTTTCTTTTTAAGAAATTAGTAACTATGATTATTTTATAGAATAAAATATTAATATAGCTGATTAATTTGATTAAAGGAGAAAAAAAAAAGTTTTGTCACAATGCAACCAGCATTAAACAAAGCTGAAACTCTTTTAAAAATAATCATTTCTGTTAATTGTGCACAATCAATAAAGTGATACAGTCACAATATGTGCTCAAAACTCCTCCATTTCAATATAAGCTGTTTTGATTAAATTAGTAAATTCAAACAAAATATTATAGTACGTACATATTAATGGTATTTAATAAATGTATATATCATCTATACATATATATATATATATATATATATATATATTGATCATTGGTCAGTATAGGTGTTATTACTGAAAGAGTTTACAAAGTATAAAGAAAAAAAAAGAAGAAATATTCAGTAATGAAGTTACTGAACAACCAAATGATTCGAAATCATTTAACTTGTTACATATCAGTGTCATACAAGAAATGAATGAAGCTGTCTGATGTTGAACTAAATCAAAATGATATTGGTTATTACTCAAGTAGTTGTAACTATTTCACTTCTATAGGAAGTTATTCGTAACATGAATGATTCAATGATTATAACATCTTAGGTTGAACATAAGCTCTAATCCCTAGGAGTGCATTAATCTGTTCAAGATTGCACCGTAAACCTTGGTAACGAGTGTTAACTCGTACGTGGCTAAGGTTAAACTGAGTTTCCAGTCATCCATCTATCTCTAACAAACTAACATGCTATTACAGTATTATTATCCCTACTGCTAATAATTGTAAGGATAAAGACTTTTTTTACTGTTAATACTCAGAGAGATGAATTAATCTGAATCAGTAGGGTAATGTATCCTTATCGAATGAATTATCATTACATAGTAACTGGAAATTGGAGTGTCTATTTACATTGAAAATTAAGAAATCTATTTTGAACACCTTATCAAATAGATTTAAGAGCATACTATATACAGAAGATGAAAAATACATATTGAAAAATCTAAATAATTAATGCAGATATTAACTGAAGGGATTATTCTGAACTACAGCCATGTTTGAAGAGATTAAGATATCACCCAAAAAACCAGAGAATAGAATGAATGTAAACAACACAACAACGGAACAAGCTAAACGATTCCATTGCACCCCAGTCCTGATAACTAGAGGGAGAACATCAGATTCAACAGAGTGAAATCTATATTCCACAATCAATTAGAAGCACGAACTAACAGGAATACAACTTAAGAGTATACATACAGTACAAAAAAACGTCAAAAAAGAGTATTAAAAGAGAAAACGAACCATTGACATTTAAGGTCTTTCTAAGTGAGAGAAATACAAACTGAAGGTAAAAGTGGGCGAAGATGAATAGATCAAATTTCCAAAATAAGATATTTAACAAGTGATTTCTAGGGGTCTAGTATCCTTAACAACTAACTAGAAAATAAACTAATCGCATAATTTTCGCGATCAAATACAATCATACATATGCAAATATCTCTTCTTAATTGATAACTTACTTAGGGGATTTTTCTTTCATTTGTAAATTTCTATGTGATTCATTATTCATCTTATCCAAAGCTTTTAACCACAAGGAGCGAACTTGTTCAATAACTTCTGTTTAGTTAACAAGAGAGAGAGAGAGGAAAAAGGGAAACACAATACGGTGAAACATGCTCGATAAATCATAGTCATATAAAGTACAGTGTATAAGTTTACTAAAGAAACATACGTATATCCAAAGCACAACATTCTGTAATAACACATAGAAAAAATCATTATTCAGTGATACAAAAACTCATATGCACCGGTTGAAGTTGTCATAACACTTCAGCTTAGCAACATGACAGAGTAGTAATAGTCTTAGTGACAGTAGAAAAGAATCGGCACTGGCGATATGGTTCGATAAAATATGGATTTAGTGAGTAAAAAAATGTGAGATAGGTTTGAAACATAAAAGAAAAAGAGTGATTACATCTGTACCATTATGATCGATCCCAAACCACCTTGCCAAACTTCTCCAACCATTGGCTACAATAATCCGCTAAGACCCTCAACAAGGTAAGCTGAAACTACCAACACATTTTAACCCAGCAGTCAATAAATTCAATAACTTTCTTCCAACATACTCCTACACCACCGAACATCGATGTAGGAAGTACCCGAGTATACACACAATACTTATCTTAGCTATTTCAACCGATGAAGATTCACTACCTTGTCAATCGATTTGTCATCCTTACTTTGCATCTGACCCAAGCACTGTTAACTAGGTGGTCACGAAATATATAAGTGATGCTTTGAGGACACTTATGATCGAATGATATTAATTTACAAATATCTTCTATTTTTAAAGGTCAAGTTTTAGTCATAAAACAAAATGGAGTAATGTGTTGTGGAGTTTACTTATGTCAGTTAACAGACGAACATATTGTCTACGGTACAAATGAAATAAGTAAGTAAAAGTCCACCAAGCCTTCGTCAGATACCTACCCACTATTACTGATGAGACTGACAAAATAGGTGAAATAATCAACACACCCAACTACTTCATCACTCCATATCATAAGTTCGAGTATTGATGCAAACCAGCCTTGAAGCAATGGCTTGCATCAAAAGGGAAAGAAACGCATCCCAAATACGGTTACATCGTTCCTCAAGGCAGTTAGAAGACTCAGCATTTTCACTAAGTAGAACTACATCATCTGTGTGGTCTAAGTCAACAAGTGAATCTCTTAGTAGTGGATTAATTCTTGAGAAGTCAGAAGATGAAAGGGTTATATTTTAAAGCATGTCTGTGACAAAGTTAAGTAATAATAGTGAAAGCGGAAAACCTTGACAAACCTACCGACCTTATACCTTTGACAGTAGTGGATATTACCTTGATCATAATTCCAACCCTTTTTCACTCGTTAATATTCCTACTATCAACCATTATTTCCTATTTTTCTTTTTTGTTCACATGTGCTACTAGTGTGAACGATCCGCGTATAAGTCTCGTGTAATTGTATTCCGAATAACAATGTCGGAGTTGTCAATGAGCGAAACCTATGTTAAATTGAAAAACAAATTCTACCAACTAATACACAGGAGTCTTTTGCTACTTATGCATGAAATCTCCGAGTCATGTAGGATACTACTAAATATGACATGACTAGACTCTATTGATCATAGTTTCTCATTAAAATTTTGAAAATCACCTCTCGAAGTTAATCACTAATCACTTTCAATATAAAGAATTGGTGAAGATTCTTTAGTTTTACGTCAAAAACTAAATTTAATTAAATAACAAAGATGGATAGTGGTTAGCATTGGAATCAAAGACGCACATTTCTTCCCTGAGTGAACATCAACTCTGCGATGCAAGGAATCCAGCTGACAAGTTCCAAATAGGACGAAACGCGCGTCCTAAATTCCAATGCTAGCCACTATTTATCTTTGCTTAAAAAGCATGTGACTGAGGGCTATATCGAGGCAATCCACACAGAATCCACATATTCCAACAAGAGACTGATCAATTGCAATCCTAAATAACAATGGGAAGATTCAGGTAAAATAACAGCAAGTGAATTTAATTAAATAACCATTGAAAACTATGTAGCACTGGATAGTTGTATCGTCCTAATACGGGACACCTTAGCAGTGCGCACGCACGACATCACCTGTGAAAATAAGAACAGGAGTACGAAATTGTAAACCATATAAGAGGAAATCATTGGGAACTGAAAGATCACAAACCAAGTAGTGTGCTAACAACATGAAAATTTACCTGAAAAAAGCAAATTGTTTGGGGAATCTTTTTTTTTAAAACAAATAACTATCACACTAATGGGAATCCAGACATGGGACCAACATCATTATGTACTTATCAATGATAACTGCTACTGGCCTCATTGTTATTGTGTGGCACATATGTATTTGGTGCCCCCTTGTAACAATGTTTCTGTGTTCAAATAAATAAATAAATGTGCATGCATAGCTCTGTTGAAGTTATTAAAATTTTCAAAGTCTTTAAGCTATGAAAATGATGTATGTAAAGATTATGGTGGCTAGTAGTGGAATCCAGGACATGCGTTTCGTCATATTTGTGACTTAATGACAATATCAAGTTAATCCACACAGGATGAACATATGCGAAAATAGAGAGAATAATCAATTGAAGACCTAAACATCAACGGGAAGGTCGAAACAGCCGATACAAACCAGTTATAACAATAATAAATGATAACCTACTAAATGAAACAATACATAAACAATTGAAAAAGAGGTATTTGCTACCTCAGGTAATCAGTTACACAATCTGTATATCATAACTAACATATAGACTGATACAAACGTCTGTGTATTGATCAAAACTCCCAAACTACTATCCAATACCAAGAAATACAGTTGAAAAGATCAATCACAAAAGCAAGAAACACTAAACTTCAAGAATAGGCTTTTTTAAAAAGACATAAAGGGAATATACGTATAAAAAACTACTGCAGAATACAATATCTAAGACAAATGGATTTGCATTATTGTAATTGAATCCTAGTCAAATGATCCAACAAAAAGAATTACTCAATCCAAATATACACCGATCGCTCCCAAATGCCCTGGTACGGTCGAGAGTGGGGAGAGTCCGCATTTCCTCCCCAAATACTCTCACCTAATCACGCGTACACAACCACTGTCAGGCAAGTAAAATTCAATTCCTTTTCGCACCACGGGTTTTGTTTAACGAGATCGATAGAACGAAAAGTGAATGTCCGGTCAGGGCTTAAACCGAGCTGATGGGTACATCAAAGGAAACACATAGGTAAATTGGAAAAATCTCATTCCAAACCAATGGTGTACATGGGCTACAGGATCCTGAAGGAAAAAATGAAGTATGAACCTATTATTGATCACCGACTACCATAGGACTGCATCTCCTTACGTTGCTCTACTGTTTTGTGAATCAGACCTTAGGGTTGAAGGCTCCAGATGTAGCCCCTAAAGAAAACCACCTGCTTCGGTTTGAGGGCCCAGGTAGTATTCCAGCCCGCACAGCAATCGAATGATTTATGCGGTGTATATATATTCGGTGCCTCTTTGTATATAAATGTACATAAATAATAAATAAATACACACAGATAAACATGAATACACAACAGTTACTCACCTTTATTCAATTCATCTTCATTATCAAATTTTTTAACAGTCAAGTCATAATCAACAATCAGTTGTTGTTCTTGTTCAGATGATGATATAGAAGATTGTTGACTAAGAGTAACATCAGTAGATTTACGTCGTGCAGAAGAAAAAATAGAAGATGAAGACAATAATGTATCATTATTTATTGGTTCATGTGTTAAATCTAATCTTTGAATATGATTATTATTATGATGATCTTGAAGAATTGGTTTCTTTTGTTGTTTAGACTTATCAGTAGCAGTAGTTAAATAAGTAATAGCATCCATTAAAGTTGGTTCATTTATTGTACTGAAATCGATATTTGTGATAGGATTCTTTGTAATCATTGGTAAACTGTCGATAAGCCATTTCCAATGTCGAAATAAATGTTCAAGAACCTATAACAAGTTAAAAAAAATAGGATAGTAATAATCATTATTATATTCAAATAGACTAACCAACCGATTGAAAATGTATGAATCGGTTAACATCAATGTAGAGCCATATAATGATTTCAAAGTTGTCAAAATACATTAAGATGATGACATAAAATTAACAAGATGGATAGTAAAAGTGTTTAAATAATAGAAGTAGTAGTAGTGTTGTAAGTGAACATTGAAGTAAGGACAACCAATGTTTTTTTTTAAAATACGAAATTACAAAATATCTTGTTAAGACATGACAACCATACGCTGAGTACTTCATTTGTAAATTTCCATCATTTGTCCCGTACATCCTGTATATTCCTTCCAGTTCATAATTCCTTCATATTTTCCCTTTTATTCTCTTCAACTCGATCTCCTTAGCCTTCTATTGCCAGATTTTCCACTTCCAATTGGTGTTACATACTATTTATGTCGATAGACATAAGTAGCATATATCACACTCGTGCCCACTTTAAGCTGTCCCGCTTGTAGTTGTTCTGCTCGCGGTGCCACCTTCTTTACTGCGGTCTGTATCACACTCCCTGTAGAAATGCTAAGTCTGCAGCGCACTGTCTGTCGATACAAGTATCATACATCACAGTAGTAGTGATAATGAGGAAGCTTAAATATTGAAGATATGGTCCGAAAAAACAATGAAAACGTATATGAAAAGGAATACTGGAACATGAGATTTGTAGAATGACTACTTCGACCAAAGGTGACGATTGATATAGAAATAGTTGGTTGGAAGAAAACTAAAACATAAAAACATCAACAAAGGAAGTGAGTTGTGAAGGTAGGTGTAGACTACCTGGTTGCGGTCAGGTGATCACCGTAATCAATGGCTAGGGACTTTTGATGATAGGGATCAGAATCAATTATAGTGTAGCAGTTGTATTAACTCTTTGTTTTTCTCTAGATAATAAGTCTCTAAATTCCTCATAACTGTTTATATGTTTATTTCTCATGATTAAATTTTTTGAAGTTGTATCTTAGATGTCTAACATATTCTGTTACTACTTCTATCGCTCTAGGATTTATCCTGGCAAATTCACCTCATCATGTTAATAAAGTATGACAACTTGGACTGATTTGGTCACGTGCCAGGCTCTATATTGCATTTGACTGAGGGATAAAGAGGGAATAAATCAGAGTCGTTGTGACCGATTCTGAGTCATATCATCTATATATCTCCAACTATTAATTGCAGTTATTGCACAGACAATAAAACGCGTAATTTGCATTTATCTACATAGCTTAGATCCTCAGCCAATAACTTCTTAGACCGATGAATGAAAATGAAAGTTGTACGGTATTTTGATACGGTACAACTTAGTGATGACATCTTTTTAAATGTCCAGTAGATGATGGATCTAATGTTCAAAAACGTATTATACAATAAGCGAACAAAACTTCATAAGTCTATTTTGAACAAAAATAATACAACTTAGTTATACACTACCTAAATGGACATAAAAGTGGCGATAAATATGGGTAAAACAATATTGCTACTGACCTACCACCTTCAACAACATAACAACTTGACGTACTATATATGATGTCAATTCATTTAGACTAGAAGAAATACTGCAATTTGATCAGTCAGTCAGACTGATCAGCGTCGAATGGCTAAATATACTTGAAATAAATCACATCCCACTCAGTAATTATTCAGTGTAGTGATTAAGTCAAACGGTAAATGTTAGATTAGAATTACACTTCAATTAACATGGCTAAGGTGAATGAAATATGTAGTTTGTGTTATTAACACTGATTAAAATTGTATACAATAACATAGAGTCATTGAATTTTTCAACCTATACAATGAATGATAAGCTTCATATTTTATGGTGCCTAGAAAAATTTCCAATCGTTAACATTTGTATAGCTACTTAAAAAGAAAGTTCAGTAGTAAATACACACCTCATTTAATTTTGGAAGTTTTGATGAATTTCCAAAGAAAACAGGACCGAAACATATAGCTATACATTGATATGTTACTGCATTATGATGTTCATGTGCTACAACTCTTGTTATATGATTCATGATAAAGCATAATGTAGCCCAACGCCAAACACGAAATGATTGTTTAGAGATGTTGAACTCCTTTTCGTTAAAATTACTCATCTTCATTAAACTTGAATCCTCTTTGAGTTGTAACTGGGATGTATTCGATGGGACAACAGTAGTCTGAGGAGATATAGGTGGAGATATAGACGGTTTGAATAGATGGTCACTAATGGAATTCATTCCACTAAATTGACATTCAATAGAGCTACCATTAGTCGGAGAAGAAGAATTATTTTGTACATCTACAGGCATTGTGTTCATAGTTGGAATACCAAAAGCCTAAAAGAAAATACAAAGAAAAAGTACGAACCATAATCATTTCTTTTTTGAATACTACTATATATTCGATTACAATAAAATATTCTCAGCACAAAATGTGTGAAATAGCAACAAAATTCCCGTACTATGTGTATTTAACTTATGAATATTTAAAAAAAAAAAACTAAATGTATGATACATCCTAATGAAGAATATATGAATGATAACTGTTAGGAATTATTTATGGACTATTATTCCATATATGACTATCCAGTAACTATATTATATGTATATTTATATTCCTTTCATTTTAAGATTCTATTTGACCTATCGACTATTATTATGCGATTTACTATACCTGATTTATTCCGAATTTATTAGTTACGGTCTCTCACAATCACAGCTTCTTTTGGTTTAATCTTGTATAATTGCTATTTTCTATTTTATGATGTATGATGTAGTCTGGTTGCTGATGTATAAACCAAGTATGTCCGAAATATACAATTCATACAGTGGGAGATGAGATTGTGTTCTGAACTCAAACAGGTAAGGCTAGGAGAGAAGGACGAATAAGGACTTAGAGTTGACTTGAGATTGCTCGTACTGGTTAACGCGTCATTGGTTTGGCATACTGTCAAGTTCATATAATTGGCGATCTTATCACGTGATAACAAACAGGTCAAAAGTCACAATAGTATAATATCTTCAAAACAGTGATCACTAACATAATCATAGTTATCCGTAAACGTTTACAACTATTCTTGACTTTATAATATCTCTTTTCATAGCCGATCATATTATGTATGAATTATATGATGATCATCTCTCGCATCCTTTTAAACGACAGAGTAGAAGAAGAAGGATGAAGATATGCGAAACACTATGGTAGATCTTATGTTTCTCAATAATTACCTCAGAGAAAGACACTAAGAATTTTATGAAGGTAAATGACATGTAGATACAATAAGTGTATTGTTCGTTTCCATAGCATATATGCTCGAGTTAACAATCAGATTACACAAGAATAATTCATAACAGGAATAATACACAGAAGAACTTACATCAAATGCCATTTTTTTCAATTGAACACGAATAGAAAGTAACAGATAGGCTAATTGTTTCATATCAGAAGAATTCCCAATCTCTGGAACAAGACAGAAAAGTGGCTCCCAAGAGGCTGAAAGAAAGAATAGTTGATAGAAAAACACATACGGACAATTTAATGAGGTTTTAATTCAGGTTAAATGAATCATTGATTTTTTTTCTTTAGATAACGATTATCTTCCAAAAATGTACAAATTCATTTATAAGTCAAAATCATTCAACAATAAACCCCGAATTTGGTGAAGCTGAGTTAATCACGAAAGGGATAAGACAACTCAAGGTTGAGGCACAAACTCTAAAAAAAAATGTTCTCTATGAAATATATAGATGATTAGTTCTATTGATGAAAACATAATTAGATAATGAAAGTAGGGATTACAATTTAGGAAATGGAGTCTAAAAGTTAGGTTTAGAGTAAGCAGTTAATGGTTTATATATATATATATATATATATATATATATATATATATATATTACTTATTTATTTATTTTAACACATAGATATCGGTACAAGGAGGCACCAAATACATATGCGCCACACGAATCTCATTTGATTTGTGTGAGGGCTGTGATACTGACTGGGTGGCTAAACCGAAACACAGGTGGTTTTCTTAGGGGGTCACACCCCGAGCCTTCGACCTGAAGATCTGATCCACAAGGCAGTGGAGCATCGTAAGGAGATGCGATCCCATGGTAGCCAGTGACCAACGATTGGTTCATACGCCATTTGTTCCTTCAGGATCCTGGAGCCCATGTGCACCATTGGTTTGGAATCCGGTTAAAGCGCCGGACATTCGCTTTTCGTCCTCTCATTTTCGTAAACAACGCCCCCGCCACGTGAAGGCAGTGAGTAGGACTTCCCTGGCAGAGGCTATATACGCATCCCAGTTATATAATATATCCTTGTGGGCCAGGGTAATTTTACATCGGTTTTCGGGAGAACCAGACATCGTCCAGACTTTCACGTGACAACCCAAACAGTACAGCCCAAGCCCGTTTAACAGGAGAGCCAGACACCGTATAGGCTTTAATGCTACAATCTGAATAGTGCAGCTCAATCCTGTGGCGCAACCACACAGGTACCAAGCACCCTGGTGGACCATATATATATATATATATATATATATATATATATATATGGACTAACTGTGGAACTCAATCCTCATTATAAGCCAAAATAAATCACAACTGTAAATTGCATATTATAATCCAAACTATAACCGCACATTTTACATTCTAATCTCAACCTTATCTCTATAACACGAGAACCTAATTCTGAACTGTATTCTTTATTGTAATAATAAATATTAATCATAAATCATCCATATATATCTGTTACTTTTTGGATCATCGGTTGGAATCTTGAACCTGTCAAGGTCATCCAAAGGGTTATTCAAGCTCTCCCCAAGCCTAAGATCTAAGCAAATTTCAATAGATTTTGTAACCAATTCAATTTATACATTAAATTTCTACTATTAACAAGGTTAAACGGTTTGTGAAGTCAATACTTCGCCATAAGATGATCAAATGAAAAAGTGATTGTAAAAACACATGACAACTAGTTTGTAATCACAATCAAATGAAACAAAGTGTTCTAGAATTAAATCATAAAATAACAGGCTAATTCTGATGAATTGGTGTTGAGGAGATACGGTTTAGTAATAACTTAGTAGTTCATAATAATAATAATAATAAATTTACGATAACACAATCACTACAGTACTTCATCCGATGAATAATAGAAACCGTAATAAAGTAGTTTGACATATGATTCATTTCTACAAAATATTCAATCATACAGAAAGTAGATCTTTACAATTGTCTTTATAAATGATTTAGTTTGATGAAAATAAAGATTTTATAATTGTGTATTTGTGACCATAATTATTCTAGTCAGTTAGTCAATTAAACACGCTCATTCCGATTCAATTTGATGTATATTCAAGGTGTTGTATTGAACAAAAACAAAGAATAAGGAAATTCATTACTTATAAAAGTAATCATGGTTAACGCGTTCAACTTCCAGCTACTTAATTTCAGTTAGAAAATACACTTCCTATACTTCGGTTTATGCAAACGAATAGTGTTGCTCAAAATGTGAAACAAAGGCAAATACATGAATCTGAACCTACGAAATTGTAAAAACTACGAGTTCAAAAACTGCACCACATAGAGCTTTGGTGACTTTTTCAGGAAAATATGAATATTTTGCATGTATCGAAAACGGGATAAGTCGAGAGGTAACCAAGATAGTTGTTTAAATATATACATATACACATAAAAATTTTGTAGTAACACTAACAAAACATATCGGATAAGAGTTTTTTCATCAAACTCATGGAAGTGATTAATGAAACTATTACCTAATTCACATGATCTCATCAAATTATACATGAATGTAAACCGACTGAAATGAAGAAAACAATCAATATAAATTTACTAATCAATTCTGGAAGTCATCTAGCCTTTCAATTTCATTCTCATCTATTTTTCTTAATTGTATACTAACTAACTAACTATGTAACATAAGAATGTAGAATGTATATGTACATAACAAATAACTATATATGGTTATTTTCTTCAAACAATAATAGTAGTAGTAGTAATAGTAATATACAATATATGTTAGAGAACATGGTAAATAGACACATAATACATGTACACATGGATACAAGATTATTATTATTATTATTATTATTATTATTATTATTATTATTATTATTTAATCAATTAACTAAAATGATACGAATATGATTAAAGTAAAACAGATTAACCCGCATTGTTATCTTATTGTATGACATAATACATGTCATTTGAATTAGTAATTCAATTAAATAAGATTGTAATATAACCAATGTGAAAACATGTTTTGTTGGATAATTAATAAAATGGTTATAAAGTAAATGAGTTAGTGATAATCAATACAAAGATTGGTATCCAAGTGGTTCATTGATTAAAACAATAATAATGAGAAATATATTGAATATTGAAAATATAGTTTGAGAAGATGGAATACAATAATATGCTTGAAAGGATAATGAGAATAAAGATTTAGAAGAAGGTAAAAAAAAGTGACTGTATCTCTACCAATTTTATTGATTTTGAAACATTTCACACAAAGTCTTCAATCACTTAATGATCATAACGATCTAAACTCAGTAGAAGGTATCAACAAACATGACTCATTATACGTAAGTATGTTATATGCATACTGCATCTTTAAGTGCAAAGTACTTTTACAACACTGATAGGAATCTGAACCTGCACACACTCCGGATAGTGAGTAGACAGATATAATCGAGAAGTTCGTTTATCTAGGTAGCTGTGTAGGTGCTGGTGATGGCATAAAAGATGAGGCCAACTCATGTATAGTGAAAGCCAGTGTCTCAAGCCAATTTGGGCCATTTTGGAACTTTCGTGGTGTTAGTTTGACTGTAAAAAATGGATCTATAATCAGATAACTTTAATAGTTGAGATCATGAGTCAATTGAAACTAGACCACCATGGACAACCTGAAAGCAATAAACGACCGTTTCATCTTATTGCGGAACTCCTCAGCAGTGAACATCCAAAATATCTCTCGCGGGTTCTAACCCAGTTTCTTCGGTTTCACGTGCGAACGCTTAACCTCTAGACCGTTGAGCCGGTGTTAGTGTCTAACCTCAACCACGAAATTGCGCGACCATTTTCCATTGTACTAAGGTAGGTATCAGTCTCTATCTGACACCATTGGACGCCGATTCAGTGGTCGTGCGCGAGACCGAAGGCCCTGGGTTAGAACCCCGTGAGCGAGATAGTGGATGCGCACAGCCGAGGACTCCCACAATAAGGCGAAACGGTTGTCCAGTGCTTCCAGGCTATCCATGGTGGTCTAACATCAACTGGTTCATGATCCCAATCAAAAACAAATTTGGTAAAATGTCGAGTAACATGAGTCAGAATTAGTCTTGTCCCCAAATGACTTGGTACAGCTAAGGGTGGGGAGAGTCAGCTCTCCATCAAAAAATGCTTCCACATGAACACGTGTGCACAGATACTGTCAAGGAAGTCCTATTCACTGGCTTCTCACACCACGAGTGCTGTTTATGAAATTGAGAGGACTAAAACCGAATGTCCGGTAGGGGATTAAGCCGAGTTGATAGGTATTACGGAGGATCCACCAAGGAGAGTTAGAAAACCCTGATTCAAAATCAATAGTGCACATGAGCTCCATGATCCAGAGGGAACGAATGGTGTTTGAACTTATTGTTAGTGACTGGCTAGTATGGGACTAAATCTCCTACCGTAGTTTCACTGCCTTGTGGATTAAGCCTTGAGGTAGAAGGCTTGGAGTGCAGCCCCCTAAGAAAATCACCTACTTCGATTTGAGAACTCAAACAGTATCACAGCCCTTACACAAATCAATGATATCTACTACTGGTCTCATCGTTATTGTATAGCTTATATGTATTCAATGCCCCATTGGATTCACGTCTATGTGTTCAAATAAATAAACAGGAATTAGTCTTAAAAGCAACGATACATTCAATCTTTATATTCCTCATAGATATGTTTTTTCATTTGTGCCAGCTCACTATCTGTTCTCAAATGATATTGATTTATGCTTAATATATTTTCTATTAATACATCTATCAATCTAAATTCATGTTGTTTTTCAACTCTGTTTGATTCTAAGAAAAAAAAAAGAAACGAATTACTTTCATGTTACCAAGAGCAAAAAAAAAGTTAACAAAGATAGTAAGTAAAAAATATATAGAAAAACATTGAATTATTAGTGTTACAAATGATCTTGTTTGTTTTAGTTATAACAATTACACATCATAATCACATAATGAACCATGTGATAACAATTGGTTGTTGATAAAGATCACAAGGATTTAGGAAGCTGTATGACAGTTAAAAACTAATCATAAACAAAAACAAACATGTAAATCTGTTTATTGTTATCTGAAAAGTGTATATGAGCATAATAGTTGATTTCAATAAAATACAATATGTTAACCAATAACAGTATATTGAAATCAGTCAGACAGTAACAACGTGGAACTTCGTACGTACGTACATCAGTTCGAGTTGCAATACCACATTATCACAGAGATACAATTGTTGATTCAAATTCTGTAGTGGTAGAGGTGGTAAGAGTATAAACAGTAGTCGGAAACATTAAGGTTTGAAGATGTTATTCAAGGAGTATATACCAGTGGAATAAATATGGAAAGATAAAAAAATAAAGGGACATGAAGAATTCAGAAAATTAGAATTTGGGAGAACACAAAGAGTGGATGCACATGCACGATCGCAAATGGTTTTGAGCTATGTCATTCAAGGTCTCTAACTATCGGTTGCTATCGTCTCGAAGATCCCAACAGGTAGTCTACACCTACCGACATAGCTCAGTCCACTTGTCAGTGACTTCATGGATTTGTTCCATGTTTTGATCTGGCCGCCTCTAGATTTCTTCCAACCTACTCCTATACCGTTGAACATCACAAGATATACCTCGAAACAACTGTTGATGAAATAAAGGGGATCCAAATTCTGGCTCAGTCACCAAGAAATTAAGGATTCTCGTGTAAAACGGAAGATCCACGGTAGAATCCTGGATGTGTACTATTAAGGAGCTCTCTATTAGGAGTAAACAGCTGTCCAATGCTTTATGGTTTACATAACTGTTTAATCTGGGTTTAACTAACGAGAAATTCTCTGCTCAGACTACATATAATTCAACTTAAAAAACTAATGTCACATATTAAACTGCAACAATTTAAGCCAACTTAAAGTAGAAGAAAGACCAAATGATCCATAAAAATGTACCCAGTATCCAGGCTACAAAATGATAAAATATTTGGGGATTTCATGATGCCCACTCTAATGTTCTATTAATTCATTCTTTCATAATCATCGTAAGACTTGGTACACTTATGAATCAGTTTAATTAGGTCTAACCATAGTAAAACAGTGAGGTGAAATTGACAAAGAAGTTAAAATAATTTAGTAGTACCAATGATAGTAGTCAAATAAGAGGATTAATATGTATGAAATAATGTAGAAACTCACAAGTTAGAAAATGAAGTATGAATGGATTCGCACTATCGGAACTGCTTCTATTCATTATATTTTCAAACAACATCTTTAACCACTGACAGAAATTACTTCATATAACTAAAGAAAACAGTCTAGATTTATCAAGTAAGTATTCCGACTGAAGTTAGCCATCATAATCAAGTAATTAAAAGCTTTTTTTTTGTATTGTGGTGTGCGCTACTTATACGGACAAATATAAGTAGTATATATAACAGCAATAGAAGTGGAACTGTTTACCAGCACAAGATTGAAATGAAGAGGACAAGAAAGAAAACAGAGAGTAATCGGAACAACAACAGGGTTGAAAGAATGATAGATACAAATAGTGTGTTTAATGTATTGTTTCCATATTTTACAAATACAGTATGATTTTGCATTATAGGCAAAATAAATTAGTCTTCTTCACAAAGTGTTCACTCATTAGAGTATTACAAAGTTACCAATAAGTGGACAAATGAAACAATTTGAGCAATTATAAATGCTAAGTAATAAATTAGTTTATTCAATTATTGATTAAAGAAAAACCAATTTATTCTTCTGTTAAAGTTGTGTGCTGATCTGGAATGAATAACTTCATTGTGAAACTTTCATGATCTATGTAAATATCATTAGTAGAAACTTCAGAAAGAAGGCAGCTGATGATTTCATTTATAAAATTAATGCAGTTTTCATGATTCGACCGCTTTGCTTCAGAGAACAAAAACTCCACTAAAATCATTCTCATGAAGTACAAATTGTGTCCATCATACTCTTCCTTGTCAGTTTCTAAATTCATTAATTAGATTCAAATATATTTAATTTATTATTAATAGTTTTATTTCATGCATTTGTGACTCGTAAACTCTCAACGTTATATACACTCAGGATAAAGGATGGATTGCATAAAAGACTGGTTGATACGTAACGACTCGAGTAAATTTCATTTACTTAGAAAGCTTTAGTAAGATTTTCATTTATTTAATTCATACAAAATCTGAGGTAACTGGGCACCAAAACGTACTATACGTCATAGTAAATAATTATAATATTTATGTGAGAGCTGGAATATATTCCGGTGACTCAAATTGAGTTAAGCGGCTTTTTTAGGCATAGCCACTCCTCTACAAGAGAGTATAACAATGTAAAGAGATAAAGCTTCGGTAACTAAGAGTTAAAAATAGGGTCATACACTATTCGACCCCTCAGGATTCTAGAGTACATGTACATTATTAGTTTAGTAGTAGAGCTTTCTAACTCCCATATGTGGACGCCTCCTATCCAAAAACGCCAACAAAACAACCACACATTCACTTTTCGTAAACATATGATCCACCGCATGGAGATAGCCAGAACGTTTTGGGGGTATGGTTATAATAAAGTGGATATAGCAGACCTCGGTCATTTAAGCTGTCTGGTAGGAACATTTGTAAAAAAAACTCAAAAAGAAAACATCAACATCTAATTACACGACAAAAATAAATTAAAACAATCACACTCACATAAAGAAAATAATCCAATAGGTAATCGTCGAAGAAAATGTTTAAATAAACCGCATAATGCATTAGGTTCACGCCAAGCATCCAAACTAAACATTAAATCAATATCTTCAGGATGCTTTATTGAAAAGATGAAAAATGGAAATTTTCTAATGTAACAACAGACATGTATAATGAAGTAATATATGAACAACTAGCAAAACAATAAGGCTACTAGTGGTAGATTATATATATATATATATATATATATATATATATATATATATATATATATATATATATATATATAAAGGATTGAATTCATTGTTAATAAAGCAGGATGTTTCGATGATAATCACAACAGAACCTTATTGGTAATATTTCTAATAAATTATGCACAATGTATTCGATCATCCGTCGGTCCAAGTTGCCATGCCTCATTAGCACAAGATGAACACCGGATTCATAGAAGTAGTCACTTCAATGATAGTAATGTATAAAAGAAAGATTGTGTATAAGGAATTAGTTCGTAGAAAGAAAGATATGAAATAATTTTAATCTCATAGTTTAAGGGAAGACAAAGAGTGTATACACCTACATCATTGTGATCTATTCTGAGCCATGTCACACAGAGTTTCCAACCATTAGTTACGATGATCACGTGGACCCCAACCAAGTAGTCTGCATCTACCAACATGGCTCAGACTAGAAGTTAGTGTCTTCAAGTACTGATGTCACACAAAGTGAGAAGAAATTTATTCATAAACTTAAAATAATGTAATTTGTGATAAAGTCTACAAATAACAGAAGACACCCAAGATTGAACGAGATTTGAACTTTTCAGCACTATGTGATAGTAATTAACGGTTGGTTATGAAAAAAACCTACATAATTCATACTATTACCGTAACCAAACAATCCAGATGGGAAATATTAATTAGGATATATTGTAAAAATGTTGTCTGATAACTAGAAGTCATCTAAATCGTCTAAACAATGGTTTAATTAATTGAAATATTTAGAGAATTGTGAAACAGAAGACTATAGGAGAAAAATATAAGATCAATCAACTCTACTAGCATGTAGTAGGCTCACAAATCCTATGGTAAGACTTAGAATTGAGTTAATCATTCTTTTCTGGTCATCTCCATCAGGCAGACAACATTACAGCCACGAAAAAGCAGTGTGTAGGACTTCCCTGGTAGTGGCTATATACACATAACCATATGAGAATATTTGAAGAGGGAAAGTGAACTAACCTCAACATCAAATGTACCAGTGTATTTGTGGGTTCAATATGGATATTAGCGATTATCACACGTGACAGTTCAAATCACTCTAATATGATATTACTATGCAAAAGCCTTTCATTTCATACATATTAATTACTATTTACCAGTAGTATTACATAACTTTACAACATTAATGCTAGATATTACTGAGCGACCGTCCAACAGAGTTGTAATAATCCGCTTGTCTTTAAATTTCTCTATGAATAATTTGTAAGTAAGCGCGTTATTCTATTAAGAAAAAATTAGTTTATTCTACTAGGCAAATAGTGGTCATTATCTTTAATATGATCTCATTGAGAGATTAAGTGAATCAATTAGTCACCTGATAAGTTACTCAACTTGACTACCCAGTGTCATACGTTCAACATTCTATAATATTCATTTGAATTAATAACAATTTTCGTTAGTCACAACATATTCTGATTAATAATATTGGCCTAGATGTTATTTTCTTTCATTTCATACATGATATTAAGAGACTAACTGATCAAAGTAGCGTAGACAACATCCCTATATTGTAAAATCTACCAGAAAATAGAAATATAGAATGTTTCCTATAATTAAACTTAGTTCAGCAAATTCGAACTAACCAGTCTCTACCAGAATCATAACAGATTCATTTCTTTAAGAGAAAAATGATCCAATTTAAAAGTAGCATACAGAAATACATAACCATAATAATAATAATAATACCTGGTTTATTGAAGAGACAAATTGTGCAATTGTACGATGTCGACCAGGTTTTCTATACAGACCAGGTAAATTAAGTCCATGTGTCTCTAAGGCTATAACAATAGCTTGTAACAGGACTGGAACACACTAAAAAATATATGAAGAAGAAACAAAGAATGTTGATTACGTTTTCTTGGCATTTCATTACTTGATAATACGTGGCATTAGTCCTAAAATTCACTAACTTCTAGTTTGAGCCATGTTGGTAGATGCAGACTACTTGGTTGGGGTCCACGTGACTATCGTAACTAATGGTTGGAGACTCTGTGTGACATGGCTCAGAATCGATCACAATGATGTAGGTGTATACACTCTTTGTCTTCCCTTAAACTATGAGATTAAAATTATTTCATATCTTTCTTTCTACGAACTAATTCTTTCTTCTTGTACTATATCCGTATATGCAATCTTTCCTTTATATATTACACCATTGTGTTAACTGCCTCTATGAATTCGTCCTTCTGTGCTAATGAGGTATGGCAAATTGGACCGATGCATATATGTGCCTGGTCCTACATTGTAGCTGACTTACTGACTGATAATCCTTACTATGATATAAAGGAACGATCTTTTAAAAACGCTAGACTTAATTTAAAAAAAACAGTGCAACATATCTATGTATAAAGTTGAAATACTGAAATTGTTGACATTTGTTTGTTCTTAATGAAATTCCCATCGACTGATGGATTTTTGTTGAAAATACTATTGACTGGTAGGTACACATGGATCGTGATTGAATTAGAAAACGATGGAAAGGTCATATGAATAAGAATTGAAAATGATGTTTATTATTATCAAAGACTTTCTGTAAAATTCATCTGTTGAAGACAATTCTTCTTATCGGATGCTTGCCGGGAATCATATGTCTGTAGCTTTTAGCAGGGAAATTCTACTCAATGCCTTTATGTACATGTTATGTTTTCAGGAAAGTGAAAGCACAAATAACGGACTGCGGCAAAACTAATGGATAAAAAGAATCTGTCCAAAGGAGTTGAGAGATCAATATTTTAAACCAATGAAGTAAATGAGATACAAGACAATGAAGAAACAATTGATATATAAATCTATTTTAGTCACTGGTTATCACCATGAGATTGTATCTTCTACCGCTGTTCCACTAGCTTTTGGATCCGACCTTTCGGTGAAAGGTTGTAAGAGTAACTATACTTCGGAAAACCATCTGTTACAGTTTATGCGACCAGGTTATATACAACCATTCGCACAAACTTAATAATCATGATAACTAATAAAAAAAAACTTACTGGATAATCAGGACTTTCTAATTGAGATTCTAATGAAGCACCGAATACAGGACCAGGACTATCTAAATCGGTCATGCTTGGAGGATCAACAACTAAAATAGAAAGAAAAAAACATTTACAAGAGAATGATAATAGTAATAATGAAGTAAACAGTTTGAAAAAAAAAACATTATCATTCATAGAAACAAAGGTGGGTAAAAAAAAACGACAGATCACTTAAAATCATGAGGTTGTTTCTATGTGAAAAACAAGTACAATTAGAATAATATCATGCTGTGATATAATGATATACATCAAGATATAAATAACTCCTTTCAAAATGTAATAACCATGAAAATTTCCCACATGACAACAAAGTCGAAAAAGAAAAAAAAAAGAAAGATCAACAATTATGGTGAATGATAATGAAGGAAAAAAAAGTTCTTTTTTTGTGGTAATTCTCATCAACAATGAAATTAGTTAAAGGATAAAAAAGATGTATGTTGGTATTCATATTTAGCTATTAATCGACTTTATTGTAAACTTGTAATTGAATAACAATATCCAGTCAACTTGTTCAAGATGGATATATACGTCAAGATAGACTGCTCAATTACAGTTACAAATAATAATAACAGGGAATTGGAGGCTCAGAATAACACCTTCATAGTTGTTGAACAAGTTACTGGTTAGTACTTGATAGTTCAGTAGATAATATATTTGTGCTTTAAACGTAAAGTGTTCAGTATGAGTCTTAATGTAAACACTTACATGGATACAAGTACACTCAGTTGACGAAACCCGTTTCCGCTATTAGCCACATATTAAATATATTGAAACTAGTTTGTTGAACTAGTCTGAGACTAGTATACGCATACAGTAACAGATTGGATATACAAATCCAAAAAGTTAAAGTTCAACACAACCATACAACGATTGAACTGAAAATCCATGTACTCAAATTTCATAAACCTGTAATATACAAAGCAATCTTAAACCAATAACAACGGGAAATTACATTCGCCCTCATTACATGATCGACTTAATGATTTAAAACTTTCAACCAAAAGCATTATCAGTATAGAGTTGTGGAGATTCTTGACTATTGATTGAGATCATGAATCGATCAATGTTATACCATCATTGAGAACCTAGAAGCACTGGATGGCCGTTCCGCCCTAGTATTGGACATTTAGCAGTACACATCTACGATTTCGCACGTGGAATTTCGACTCAGAACTCTCAATTTCGCACACGAACGCTTAACCTCTAGACCACTGAACTGGCATTCAATGACCTTCCTGTGCCTCCAGGTTCGCAATGGTAACATACTATTGATCGATTTATGATCTCAATCAATTAACAACTGTTAAACGTTAATTAATTTTTCAACTTTTGTTCCGTTCTCCATCATATATGGCTTCATTGTATGTGAAGTGTGATTCTTAACTTAAGGTGTATCGTAGTCTAATAAATTATGTATATAAACCTATGAGTGTGTAAAAAATATATAATAAGAGCTTATCTACTACTGGAGAGAAAAAGCTGTGTTACAAACTAAAAGGAGTTAAGTTATCTCGGCAGGGTGTCAATTGTGAAAAATTAGTACATTAGACCATATACAAAGTAGTATACTCAGAATAGAGAATTTTAAATCTGGAATTCCGATTGGTGAATCTTTCTCTGGTAATATCGACTAAGCTTCTTATATAAACATGCGTGGATAAGTAGTAGTAAGAACTTGTGATAGTGATAAAATAGCTTATCAACTGGTCATACACACACACACACATGCATATATTGCAAAGTTTTACAATCACAGAAAAACTACGAATTATTAATCCTGCCAAATAAAAAAAAATGCCTTCTGTTCAACGATAACAACAAAATGAGGTACAAAGAGACAAAAGATCAGTTACGCATTCATCGGTGAAACAAGTCACACACACATACACAGATACACACATGAAGAAAAAGGTAGTGTATGGTCTAGTATCATAACTTATCTGCAATTTCCAATACACAAAAAAGTATATACGTATATAAACAGAACACATGTGTACTGAAAGAAAAAAATGAAATGTATCCATTGGAACTAATAAATATTGATTAAACACTCGATCAGTCTTTGATCGGAATAGGTATCTTTTAGTATTAATGCTACAGTATTTTCTTTTTTGAAAGTTGAACATGATAGTGGCAAATTTAGTGACAGTGTGGAAAACTACAAATACAAAACAATTCAGTTTATAAGGTTGTATAATTACATAATTATTATTTCTATGGCAATAAAATAAACATGATTAACTACTATTGAACAATGTCGAATGGAATCGTGACATAAAAAGAGTGCTTAGTTAATTTCAATTAATTACAAGAAAAATGTGTTAAGCCTGGAGTCCTTCCGGGGGGTTATTGCCGGTCCCAATCCCGGATAAAGGAGGAGGGTTGGGCATGAGGTTAGCGACCCTATCCCGTAGAAAACTAAATCGCTAAAAAAACGCTAACCAAAAAAAATTATTCAAACCATTTATGAGGGTTAGTAAAAATCAATACAGTAAAATACAGTCAGTTACATGCAATGTAAATCAGTCCAAGATTTGAAATATCTCATTTGCACAGTGAGATGAAATTATTAGGGTAAATTCTGGAGTAACAGAAGTAAGAACAGTATTAATGAAAATAGAAAAGATTAAGAATCGAAGATACTACTCGTGAAGAAAATATTCGATCTAAAGGAATACGCCCCCGTTAATGTGAACAATTTTAACCCATATCATCGCAAGACCCTAACTACTGACTATGACAAGGTCGTCTGAGGTAAAAGAAAGTTTCTAAGTAAATAGTCAGTTGTAATCAATAAAGAAATTGACACAAAGATGTGGCATTCTAACTACATCATCCAACCACGAAATATCAATCACCTAATGGATGGAAAAGGATTCGAAACACTTGTAGTATTAAAAATGTTAGTAAGACAGACAAATATTGAAAATATATTTCAAAAAGGTATATAGGAACGAATACTACAACTCAAGGATCTAGAAGACGATGAGGGTTGAATGTGACAGATTGCCCCCAAATGCCCTGGTAAGGCCGAGAGTGGGGTGGGCCCGCCCTCCCTCTCGAAATGCTCTCACACGGCCACGCGTATATAGCCTCTGCCAGGGAAGTCCTACTCACTGCCTTCTCGCACCACAGGTGTTGTTTACGAAAGTGAGAGTACGAAAAGCGAATGTCCGGCGCTTTAACGGGATCCAAACTAATGGTGCACATGGGCTCCAGTATCCTGAAGGAACAAATGGCGTACGAAACAATCGTTGGTCACCAGCTACCATGGGACTGCATCTCCTCATGATGCTCTACTACCTTGTGGGTTAGACCTTTAGGTCGAAGGCTCGGGGTGTGACCCCCTAAGAAAACCACCTGCTTCGGTCTGGGCACCCGAGCAGTATCACAGCCCACACATAAATAAAATGTGTGGCGCAAATACATTTGGTGCCCTCTTGTACCAATATTTATGTGTTCAAATAAATAAATAAATTGTGACAGATTACAAGGCTAGTCACTCAGAGCTTTAAACCAGTCAGTAGTTTGTAGCTACCAACATTGGGCTAAAACGAAAATTTAATAATTTAGAAGAATGGTGCCACGCTTTGATTTGGCAGTTCATATTTTTCTTCTAAATCACTTTTAGCCCATGTGCACTAATGGTTTGGAATCAGGATTTTCCAACTACCCTATGTGAATCCTCCGTCATACCTATCAAACTCGATTTAGGCCCCGACCAAATATTCGCTTTTCGTTCTCTTAATTTCGTAAACAACATTCGTGGTGAGAGAAGCCAGTGAGTGAGACTTCCTTGACAGTGTCTGTATACACGTGGTCATATGAGAGCATTTCGAGCAGGAGAGCTGACTCCACAGATTAACAAATTCAATTTTTTCGTATTGCTATAATTTTTAACTGATAAATCATGAAAATAGTCTATTATATTTCTGAATAACAAATATAAATGTTTTATGATTCACTTAGTGTCGCTCACTGTCTCGCGCACGCTCTCAATAATGATCAACCATAATGCGCCTAAAATTCAGCAACGACCAAATAGTAGATTACAAGTATTGTGGCGTGTGCTACTTATGTAGACATAAGTAGTATATGACGTTAGTACTGAACAGAATGTCTGGCAGCAGAGAGACGAGAAGATCGAACAATAAAGAATCAAGAAAGAATGCAATTCGTATGGAAATGCAAGAACAAAGAGATTCTGAGTCATTTGAGACAATTGGTGAACAATTTGCAAATTAACGATTTAATAGATGGTTGTTGGATTTTATTAACTAGTTCTGTAATTTGTTGTTAAAGATATTCGATTGTCCGCACCTGTGTTCTGTTCACCATAGTATTAGTGTGACGACGATTAGAGAAAAGACAGAGACAAAATCTCCATACTTTAACATTGCCATAAATGTTAACAATCTATACAAACCTGGTCCCCCCCTCAGCATACTAAAATTGATTCTATGTTTACTGGTGATTTTTTATTTCTAGATGTAATTCCACGAGTTCTAGTAAGAGGTTTCGACTAACCAAAGTCCAACCATATCGGGTATGAGGAAATTATTTTGTGTGATATCGCGAATTAAGTGAAGTTAGACATGTACACTATTGCATGTTTTAGAGACTTAAAATTTGGACGAGATACCTGGGTTCGATTCCCGTTTGTGTGGTCGTACATGTGCATTGATGAAAAATCCAATACTAGAATGAAACAGCTATGCAGTTTCCTGGTTTTCAGTAGTGATCTAACTACAGTCAGTAAGTCATACAAACTAGGAAGGAAAGCAAGATGGCAAGTTTAATAAAATTATTGTAAATAAAATCACCGTTCTTATGTATGTGTACATAAAAACGTGTATATATGTACACACACACAAACTGTATATCTACATACATATATATACATACCTGTCATTTGTGAGCTGAATTTATGATCATTATTTGGAGATTCCGAATGTGAAACATCCACGGTAGAAGATATATCCCAATTGTTATTACTATTTACATTATGATAATTTACACCGCTGGTGGTGGTACTTCCACAGCTACCACTAAAATGACCAGTAGTAGAGGTGATAACGTTATTTATTGTATTACTTGGATTATTTGCAGTTGAGAAATTAATTGAACCAACCGAGGGACAATTAGTACTAATACTATTACTGGTACTACTGGCATTATTATTGCTATTAATATTATTATTATTTACACCAACAGGACGTTGAAGCCATTGTTTGAATCCGCGTAGTATTTTATTTGTACGAATTAAACTCGTTGAATGTGATTTATCGTCAATGCTGTTGTTAATATTACTAGGAGTTATATCAGTCGTTGTCTGACTACTACTGTTATTATTATTGGAGATATCGTTTGTGATTGTCTCAGTGTTGTCCGATCGAATACCATCTACAGATAAGAAAAGTCGAGAATTATTTAAAAATTTTATTCGAAAAAACGTAAGAAAATAGTCAGTATAATAGAGAAAGTGATCCTACTGGGCACTTTTGAAAATGCCAAAGTAAAAAGAGATATGAAGCCACTATAATACTATTACAAAAAATTCTTTTAAACTCTATCAATTCACGAATGTGTTTGGTACCCCCAAATGCCCTGATATGTTCGGGGGTGGGGAGAGTAAGCTCTTCCGCTCGAAATGCTCTCATATGACCACGTGTATAAAGACACTGTCAAAGAAGTCCTACTCATTGGCTTCTCGCAACACAAGTGTTGTTTATGAAATTGAGAGGACGAAAATCGAATGTCCGGTAGTGGATTAATTCGAGTTTATAGGTATGACCGAGGACCTATACAGGGTAGTTAGAAAACTCTGATTTCAAATCAATAGTTTACAAAAGCTCCATGATTCTGAGGGAACGAATGGTGTTTGAACTTATTATTGGTGACCGGCTACTATGGGACTACATCTCTTTCACTGCCTTGTGGATTAAACCTCTAGGTGAAAGGCTTGGGGAGTGCCCCTGCAAGAAATCCACCCGGTTCAGTTTAGACACCCGAACAGTATTTCAGCTCTCACAGAAATCGGATGATTTGTGTAGTGCATATATAATTGGTACCTCCTTGTATAAATGTTGATATGTTTATATAAATATATAAAATAAAGAACATTGAAATGAAGAGAACAGGAAAGAAAACGAAGGGCAATTAGAATAACAACAGGATTGAAATAATGATGAATTATGTAAAGGACAACTCAAGGAAGATATACAAATGATGTATTTCATGTATGATTTTTATATTTTTAAAAGGCATTGTGTGATTTTGCATACAATATTATTTTGGTTTACAATACTTAAGTTTTCATTCAGTATAGTGTTCAGTCAGTCAGTAAAAACGTGGAACTTCGTACGTACGTACATCAGTTCAAGTTGCCATACAACATTTGCACAGAGATTCAGTTATATATTCAAATCCCGTAGTGGTAGAGGTAGTGAAAGTATAAGTAGTAATGGGGAACACTAGGGTTTGATGATGTTATTCAAGGAGTATATACCAGTGGAATAAATTTGGAAAGGAAATAAAGGATATGAAGAATTTAGAAAATTAGAATTTGGGAGAACACAAAAAGTGGATGCACCTACGCCATTGCAAACGATATTGAGCCATGTCATTCAAGGTCTCTAACTATGGGTTGCTATCGTCTCGCGGATCCCAACCAGGTAGTCTACACCTACCGACATAGCTTAGTCAACTTGTCAGTGACTTCATGAATTTGTGCCATGTTTTGGTCTGGCCGAAATGGTGAGTTGATCATCTACTATATTTGTAACTAAATCACACACTAATATCTGTTTTCACAACAACAACAACAAACAAACAAACGAGAACAAACTTAGATTTAATAATAAAATTACTAACCTAAATCAATTTTCTCTCGAGTTCGTGTCCGAAATTTATTGGTAATATCAGATTTATTACATTTTATTGAATTTTTCATTGAATTCACATCTTCCCCATCAATTATAACATTTGAATAATCTGAATCAATCGATGATTGATGAATAACATAACGGCGATGTAGACGTCGTTTATCTTTCATTAAACAATATGGTCCATAAGTAGTGATGAAAGGACTACAAGTATTGATAAAATTTGTAATACCTGGTTGAATAAAAACATCTCTATGTATTGAATTATCATAATCATCAGTATTATTGTTATCGGTGTAGTCATTATCTACATCATCATCATCATCATCGTTGTTTGCTAGAGGAGGTACACGATATTTATTACCTTTTACTGTAAAATCATGAGAAAAACTTTGATTTAATTTCATTGGGATTTCAGATAATAACGATGATAATTTGAGGAGAAATAATTCATATGGATTAGATGAAGATTTTTTACGATATGCTGTCAATGTAGCTTGGAGAAAAAGAAAAAAAAAACAGATAACATTCAGATTATTAAATGATCAGTAATATAAAGAGATCAGTATGTGAAAATTATTGAATTTTCATAGTTTATATATTATAGATTGATCTTAGTTAGATAACCTGTTAAACACTTCGGTAGTGTACTGAAGATAAGCCACATGAGATTCAATCTCAAAGACATTCTCTAAGCAGGTAAGTTGGCTGAGATACTAGCAAGAACCTCAGTTGCTAACGGTCTTTTGATGAACAAAGATAAATCATTTGACTAATATTATAGTAAGCATCCAAAATTACTCGGTATCCAGAAGGAGGTAGAGAGAAACAAGTCACTTTGATTATGCAGTTGGAATAGTCTGAGTCGACTCTTGGAATGAACATAGGGGGTGAAGTAGTTAAGTCAGTCAGTCAGCTGCAACGTAGGACCAGGCACGTATATGCATCGGTCCAAGTTGCCATACCGCATTAGCACAACAAGATGAACACCGGATTCATAAAAGTAGTTAATTCAGTGGTGGTAATATATAGAAGAAAGAGTGTGTAAAAGGAAATAGTACGGAAAGAAAGAATTAGTTGGTAGAAAGAAAGATTTGAAGGGATTTTAATCTCTTAGTTTAAAGGAAGACAGAGAGTGTATACACCGACGCCATTGTGATCGATTCTGAGCCATGTCACACAGAGTCTCCAACCATTGGTTATGATAGTCACGCGGACCCCAACCAGGCAGTCTGAATCTTCCAACATGGCTCAGACCAGAAGTTAGTGACTTCAAGCACTGATGCCACCTTTTGGTTTGGCCGCCCCTAACTTTCTTCCAACCATCCCCAACACCGGTTAGCATTGCGCATCGTGGTAATCGGTGTTCAGGCATACGCAACACGTGGCCCAACCATCTCAGTCGATGAAGGTTCATAACCTCATCAACTGATTTACCATCATTCCCTAATACCCTGCGTCTAACCTCACTATTACTTACCCGGTGATCCCAGCACATACCCGCAATATATCTAAGGCATCTACGGTCAAATACTAGTAACTTACGAGTATTATCTACTCTTAAAGGCCAAATTTCGCAGCCGTATAGTAGAACGGAACGAACCGCCGCGCAGTATACTCGTCCCTTAATTGATAGACGGATATCTCGCCTTCGCCATAGATGATGTAAGTTGGCAAAGGCCAAACGAGCTTTTCGAATCCGTGCTGAGATTTCGTCAGACACCAACCCATTAGAGCTGATCACACTTCCAAGATAAGTGAAGTTGTCAACGCGTTTGACTACTTCACTCCCTATCCTTAGTTCAGGTGTTGACGCAGACCAGTCCTGAAGCAACAACTTGTATTTAGAGGGAGAGACGCGCATTCCAAACATTCTAGCATTGTTGCTCAGTGCTACCAAAAAAATCTGCATTTCATCAGCGTCTTCACCAAACAGGACTATGTCATCTGCGTATTCTAAGTCAATAAGTGGACCTCATGGTAGGAGATCGACGCCCGAGAATTCAGTCGATGAGAGCGTTATTTCCATCAGTAGATCTATGATGAAGTTGAACAAAAATGGAGAAAGTGGACAGCCTTGACGGACACCACATGAGGTTGCAAAAGTGGATGACAGTTCGCCATAAGCTCTCACTCGACTAGTAGTGTTCGAGTAAAGAGCTTTCACAAGGTTTATGTACTTCTGAGGTACGCCTTTCAATAACACTGCCACAGAACCTCTCGGTCAATAGAGTCAAACGCTGCTTTTAAGTCAAGGAATATCGCCATTGTCGGACGCCGATAAGTATGTTTGTGTTCTAGAACCTGACGAATGGTGGATATGTGGTCGATGCAGCCACGACCGGGTCTGAAGCCAGCCTGATTTTCATGTGTTTGCAGTTCACGAGTCTTAGTTAGGCGTCCGAAAATTATCGAGGCTAGTATTTTAGATACTATATTAGTTAAACTAATCCCTCTGTGGTTGTCACAGGATGATTTTGACCCTTTCTTAAATATTGGGACGATAAGTGATTGTGACCAGTTTGATGGGATAACGTCTAACTCCCAGATTTTAGCTAAAATATTAGTCAACCTAATCGCTAAAACTAGACCACCATCCTAAAAGACCTCTGGGGCCAATCCATCTGGACCAGCTGCACTTCCTCGTTTCAGATTAGCTATAGCCTTTTGAACTTCAGCTAGAGATGGGGGACCTACTTCAATGTTCCATTCACACTGTCTGGGAATAGAGGGTAGTTGTAGAGTGGCTGAAGGCCAGCTAAACTGCTCCTTAAAGTGTTCCGCCCATCGTTCTAAGCGTCTGGACTGGGAGCAGATGAGTGTCGTCTTTTTCCGAAATAGTCTGACTTACACTTGACTTATAAATTCTAGTTTCTTTTATTAGTCTGTAGAATTGTCTTGTGTTCCCTATAGCCGTCGCCTTTTCCATCTCTTTTGCTTTCGTTGCCCACCACTGCTCACGATCGTTCCTTAGACTTTTGGTTAACCTAAATCTGATCTCTTCACGCTCTTCATCGTGTTCAGAACCTGATGTGATGAGTTTACGATTATCCATCAGTGCAATAGACCTTGAAGAAATCCATTGGTTCTTTGTAACCCTGTGGTTTAAATCACTGGTAGATGTCACTGCTGTTTCCACAGCTGTTTGTATATATGTCCAAGATACATCTGGGTCAGCCTTGTTTTCAGAACTACCTAAGTGGAACCTCAGTTGCTCCTGGAACCTACTTTTGGCTTTCTCATTACTCAATTCGGTTCTAATGAGTCTTTTTTGTGTGGCTCTTTTGCGTCCAGTGAGGCGCAAGCAGATGTGTGCTCGTATTAAGGCATGGTCGGAGTCCAAGCAGGTACTCCAGAATGAGCGACAATCTTCTATTGACCCTCTCCAACGATGACTGATGGCAATATGGTCTATTTGAGTCCATCGTTGGTTTGGTGCAGGGAGTCGCCATGTTACACGATGTCTCTCCTTATGATTAAAATTTGTGTTTGCTAAAAATAAACGATTGTCTGAGCACAGTTGCAGCAGACGATCACCATTATCTGTTCGCTGTGCTGGAATACTAAAATACCCACCTAAATGTCTTTCTGTTTTGTTTAAGCTACCTACCTGGGCATTAAAGTCACCTCCTACGAGTACTATGTCTGAACGTTTAGCTTTCTGAAGAAGTTCAGACAGCTTTCTGTAAAATTCATCTTTCACTTCATCCGAACTGCAGTCAGTGAGAGCGTAGGCAGAAACGACGAAAAGGCAACGACGTGTGTCCCTATCCTTCCGAGTTCTTACCGAGTCGTTTAGCCGAACAGCGCATAGACGACTGTTAACGGGGATCCACTCTAACAGTGCTTGTTCCGCCCTCATGTTTAGTGCTATGCCTACCCCTGCCAGTCCACGAGAACTAGCCATCGGGTCGCCAGATACACGGAGGGTGTATCTCGTCGGCTCTCCGTTTCGCCGAGGTGAGGTCAAGTGAATGACCACACTAGGATCCTGTATGCGTGTTTTGGAGACACAGCATACATCAATGGTACGAGATTATAGGGTTTTAGCCAAGGAAGTCTGCTGACCGATTTGACATAGTGTGCGTACGTTGAATGGTCCAATGTGTAGATTGGAGCGAGGTTTCAGTAGACCTGGGACAGTGTTTTGCGCACTAGAATCGTTGGCTATGACGACACTTGAGGAGGAAGGCAAAAGAGAAAGTTTAGGGTTGAATGTCGATGTAGGAGAAATAATAGGAATTGAAGAGGTAGGTTAACTATGAATACAGTGGTCTTGAGTGCTGTTAGAGGTATAAGGGCGGTTGTCACTCCCCGGTTGCCCACACCGTGGAAGGATTCTTCTGTAGGTACCTGAAAAGGAAATTGGATTAGAGGTGGTCACAGTAACCTGAGAGCGTGATCGCAGTGCTCAAGGAACAGCTGCTTGAGGTCGGTCACACACGACCTTTTTATGAGTAATTTTTGTGTTAGCTCCGTACTTAATGAGACCTTACCGCCGGAGACGGATATCCGTGGGATAAGGCGAGGTGTGCACTTTTAGGGTCGACCTTTTCTAACCCCACCCATCCTTGTGGGAAGGCAGCACCGCTGTTATGCTGGTTGTCTGAAGGAAACACCTTACTGCTGTCACACTTCTGTACAGTCAGCAGTACGACTTCGCCTTCGGACCTTGGTTTTGTTGCTTTTAGTCTTATCGCTTTTCAACCGACCTGTCTGGCATCGTAGGACCTTGGAGAACGGTTGTTCCAGCCAGTATAGCTCAGTTGCTTTATCACGATAGGCAAGCCCGACCACCACGTTAAGGTAGCAACAACGGTCAGGAAGTAGTTAAGTGAGAAAATGACGATCATCAGGCAGTCTCTATACTACTTAATGACCGTGAAATGGTCTATGGAAATAAATTTCATATTTGGCTTGTGAGTATTTATTCATAAATGTCTACCAGGTATCGCACAGGCATTGTACAGCAACAAAGGGCGAAATAGTAAGACAAGAATTATGGCACTAGATAAAGATGAAAAGTCGGTAACTGTTTTTGCGAATCATCACCAACTGAGATATAAGATGGAAGATAGCTATAGGCGCCCACATAAAGGCATGGCATCAGTTCATGAAGTCGCTGACTGTCGTGTTGGTAAGTGTACATTATCTTGTTGAGGTCTACATAATAACATCGGCCAGTGATTGAAGACAACAAAACACGATTCATAATCGATTACAACGGTACATATAAATTCATTCTTTATCATACTAAAAGATCTAGTTTTACTATTTCTTTATATATACATTGTCGTTCTCTCGTCTTGAAAAACATTCTCATTAATTAATCTTTCTACATTAATTCAACTCTTTTGTCACTGATCATATTATTATTTATTCGTTGTTCAAACACATAAGTATTAGTACAAAGAGGCACCAAACAAATATGCGCCACACAAGTCATTCGATTTGTGTGATGGATTAGAGTACTACCCGGGTGCCCAGACCGAAGCAGGTAGTATTCTTAGGGGGCCATACCCGGAGCCTTTAATTTAAAGGTCTGATCCACAAGACAATGGAGCAACGTTAGGAGATGCAGTCCCATGGTAGCCAGTGTCCAGCAACAGGTTCAAACGCCGTTTGTTCCCTCAGAATACTGGAGGCCATGTGCACCACTGGTTTTGAATCAGGGTTTCACAACTCCCCTAGATGGATCCTCTGTATCCACCTACTGATCATATTAATTTTCTCTTGTCGAGTTAGTGTTATATAACAACTTTGGCTACTACACATATTTTTTATCAATCTTACAATCATTTGAATCATCAATCAGAAAATGAAAATTACTGAAAAATCATTACATGAACAACTTACATGCATTACGATAATCTAACTGTTCAACAACACAATCATAGTCACGTCCACCAGAAAGCTGAGAAGATAGTGACAAAGAAAAAAAGGAAATATGAACATTGATAAATTTTTCTATTTCAAATGTTTGAAAACTTCCATGGACGAGAACGAAACGACCGTCTAATGTTTCCAAGTTGCCAACAATGGTCTAACTCCAATCAGTTCACGCAATCAAAAAGTTGACTAAATAAAACGTGTACTTGTAACAGTATTATTCTTTTACATATATATATTTAAGAGAGATGATAACGTTCAATGGCAGATAATTGAATTGAGCTAACATGATTCAAGACTGACAACTGTTCATGATAAATGATTTTTAAAATTCTCGGTAGATATACATCATTGTATCCTTACTACACCTTAGAATTGAATTTGTACGATAGTGTCACATAGAGTTTTTAGTTTACTAATTGATTGACAACTGTTTACTAGTTATTACCTTTAAACTATAATGATATATTTTAGTATTAGCTGTTACGTTTGAAAAGATGACGATATCATCTAAAACTGGCTAACGGATCGAAAGTTATCAACACAACAACAGAACAAGCCAAGCTATTTCACTACGCCCCAGTATTAGTAGTTAGAGGAAAATTACCAGATTCAACCGAGGGAAATCTGTATTCCACAAGTAGTCGGAAGTACAAACGAACAACCATACAACTCATGAGTATATATACAGTACAAAAATGTTTTTGGGAAACATCAAAAAAACGTGTACCAAAAGAGGAAACAAACTAATGACATTTAAGGTCCTTCCAAGTGGGAAATACAAATTGAAGGTAAATGTGGGCGCTTTTGGAGCGAAAATGAAAAAATTAAATTTCCAAGATAAAATTAAAAACACCAGACTTTTATCAGGTGATTTCTGTGTATCTAGTATCCCCAACACTAGCTCAGTTACCAGATACGGATTCGTGCACTTGGCTTTGAGATAAACAATAAATGTGGCGGTTAGTGATACGATCTGCCTGCCTAAATAGAAGCAAGCGGAACAGCGTCCGAACTCGTGACTTAGTGGTTAGAAGTTGAATGCCTTAATCACGAAGCCATCACCCCATTGTTACGATCCAGATCATGTGCCCCATAATCAATCGATTAGGTTGCCACTTTTGTATATGGTGTTTGCAAATTCATATGAACAACAGATACACAATTAAATGAGAATCATTAAACATTATGTAAGACTATCATCAAATAGTGTAATGACTGACCAGTGTTTCAACCGTCACGAATCTGTATAAAAGCACATCAAATTGAAATTAAGACTCAACTTGCTCCACAAATCCTTTGCTATGGCTAGGGTTTGGAATACTGATAAGTGTCTCCTGGATTTAACTAGTTGTGAAAGATCACGCTGTGATCTAAATAATGAAACTCAAGAACCACCACTAACCCCTTATCGTAATGATCATCGTGTGCTCACTAGTAACTAATTTTGAAAAGAGTAATGCATAGACTTTTAATTAAAGTAGTTAAAGCAGGTCGGATGGGAGGCAGTTACTCAAAAATGGCATTAGATAATGGTTACGCAAGATGACCAAACGAGTAAGGTTACAAATGTAAACCCACGCGTTTTAAACGTTAAGCTCTGGCCATATCAAACGGGGTCATTGGTGAGCACTGCTAAGAAGTCCTATACTAGGAGGAAAAAGCCGTCTAGTGCTTCCTGGCTCTCAATTGATACATCACTAGAAACAATCTGTGAAGTAAACAATTAAACTCTATATCTGATTTTATTGATCATTATTCATATTCAATTGAGATTTTTTAACGAAATAGTACAGCATCTCAACGGGAGATTTACACAAGATGATACATATTAAAACACAAATTAGTGAGCTGTGAAGGTATATATATATATATATATAAATATATATATATATATATATATATATATATATATATATATAATCAATAACAACAACAAAAGACCATTATTACCTGACACATTTTTAAACAAGTCATTGCTGCATTCTCATCTGGAAATACAAATAATAATTCGACACCAGCTGTTAAATGAGCGAAACGAAAACAACGAAACTTCGACCGACTACTAACTTCATCATTCATATTTACATTATTATTATTATTATTATTAGTAGTAGTAGTATTACTTTGGAAATCTATTGAATTCGACTTATAACAATCATTGAAATCTGATAAAATTTGTTGAGATAGACCAGAAACATGAGGATCCATCCAATCAGGATTTATTCCACTAGTATTATTGTTATTAATACCATTGGTTATTCGTGAAGTTAATGTTTGAGTACTGTTACTATTATGATTTGAATTACAACCAAGAGGTAACCAATTAGGGAAATTGGCAGGCAATTGTTCTGAACACCAAATAAGACCGGGTATTGGAAGAATTAAACACGATGCATTACAGCTAAATGATTTATTAACATTAATAGTATTGTTTGAACAATCCATATCGGCATTGTATGTAGGATAATAATATGTAATAGAATCATCATTTAAATCATCATGAGATTTAGAGGTATCCAGTGTTCCCCGAGAACTATAATTATCACGAAGATTACCCAAACTGTTATTTCTTGGATAGATAATATCATTTTTATTTTTAGAAGTCTATTGTTTACAAAATGAAAAGAAAATAATGTTACTTGTTCAGGATATAATAAATGGTAGTTACAAACAGAAGAATATACAACTAACCATAGAAATATTTCACTGGTGGAAATCATGAGTCAATTGAAGTAAGACCATCATGGAAGATCTGGAAACACTGGACGGCTGTTTCGTCCTAGTATGGGACGCCTCAGCAGTGTGTATCCACGATCCCGCCCCACGCGAGATTCGAACCCAGGACCCATCAGTCTCGCGTGTGGGCGCTTCCAGGTTTTTCATGGTGGTCTAGCTTCAATTGAATCATGATTTCAAATAGTGAAATTTCTAAAATCTTCACAAAACCCCTTCTGATAGTAGAAATATTTATTAATAATTTAGATGAATATGAGGCAGAATGATAGTGATATTTAACAATTAAATGAAAAAAACTATATCTTTATGTAATTGTGTGAGTTTTCTCACTGTTGAGATTAAAGACAAAACATTTGATCGGTCTATATTCGACAAGTAGATAGTGAGTGATTTGCTTTGATATTGTCATTAACCCATAAGCTTTTGGCAAAAAAAAAAAACACATTGTGGATTGACTAAAGTTAAATATTACTAATGTTGTATACTGACACAGTTGTTTATAGGATAAACGTACATATGAGAAACCGAAGATTTTGAATCCAATACATGCATGAACATTGTTGAGGAGCCCAATATTAGGATGATACAACCATCCAATGTGTCAAAGTTTTCAACGGTAATGATCAAACTAATAACAGTCCATAATTTAAACACATGAAAAAAATAAACTGTTTCTACAAACATTCTGTTGCATAAAAGGAGAAAGAGCTGATGTCATTCAGAATTTGTCTTTTTCAAATCAAATCTAATAAGAAAAGTTTGCTTATTCGACGATATTTTAAAAGTCGAGATTAATTCTCAGTTACTAGTAAATATTTCCATAACAAAATATGTACCGGTTAATTTAATGGTCCACAATATATGTTCAGTCTCATTTCATAGTCTTCTTTTTTTATCTCTATCAAAGTAATACAAACTAGAATGAAGTAAGATAGGTTCTATGCAACTAACATTATAATCTACATAGGATTATATAACATTGTATTACAGTTTTAAATGCTTCAACTAAATAATTATCACAGTCTACATGTAGATTATCTTATTCGCGTAGAAACGAACAGTTGGGAATGTTGTATGGAATAACTCAGAATCGATCGCATTAGAGCAAATACATATTTTCTTCAACAACAAAAAATACTCTTTGTTTACCCCCCCCCTTTGACCCTTTGGTTCAAAGTTATCTTATATTTTAATTCGATGGAATTGCGTTTTCTTCCCGAACTATAATGTGTATGCTTCATCTTTTCTACTATCAATAACAGTGTTATTACTTCTATCATTCTTCTATCGGGCTATGATGATCTAGTGTGACAGCTTGAACCAATTTACAAATATACTAGATTCTATGTTGATTTGGACTGATCGATCGAACAATCTCTACACAAGTAGATTTCAGTAAACAAATAAATTTATATTCAAAACATTGTTTTACAATCCTATCAATTGTTATGAGCTTATTTTTTTCGGCTTGACAAAAAAAAACCATCTATATATCAATAGTGATCCAATCCAAATTTATAACCAAGTTGCACATATTTCACAATAAATTATATATATATATATATATATGCTCAGCAACTATGTATATTCCATAGTCGTTTTCGGAGGATTGATCACAACTTATGTTGGTGCCATGTTAGTAAAACCGATGTCAGACAATATGAGCTTGGACACAGTGACGATAAGTCAGTTATTATTTCTGTGGCCTTAGTCAAGTTTAACAAATGTAATTCTTTTGGTTAATATATTGCGCATTAGTTGTAAACACTGGGTACTGGATGGAAGAAGATTACAGATAGTCATTTTATGACATGACGCTGTGGATATGAAAGAAAGCTTTATCAGACTAACATATGCTGAACCATCACAACTCCCTGATCAGTGTCCTAAACATGGTGTGATTTAGTGACCCAGGATGTTATCAAATATGGTTTATAATAGAACCGAGTAGTAGTCATGTTACAGTTCATTTTTAAATAAGTGATAAGAACAAGCTTAACTGAAAGTTTTCCTTGATTGTATTCTTAACTGAACAACATCATTCAAATACTTTTACCATCCATTTCGGTAGCAAACGTTATCTTTTGTTACCTGATTCTAATAGATTTTATTTGTTCTACATAATAATAATAATAATAATAATAATAGAAAATACCAACATTAATATCTAATTTTTATTTGATAACGGATAGTGATAAATTGAACTATTGATCATATTAGAGATTGCGTAACACAGTAGTAAACTTTGCTAGGCAGTATTACATCATATTCCTTAATTTATATGAGCAATGTACTTTGGATAAGCCTTTACAAGAATTAGACGAAATCAATTGATGATTATTTAGTGCTCAATATAGTTTAATACCGAATGAGATCTACATGAACGAGTTTCTTTTTTTAATCTAGAGTTGATTGATTTGAAATTATACCAATTAAACCTCACAATAATAAATATATATCATTTTTATATCCTAACGAGAAGAACAATTATATTTCTGATATTTCGTGATTTAATGTAAGCCACTTCTTCAGAGTAAATAAATAACCGAATTTCAATTACCACAGTTGAATTCACGAGTTGATCTAAGTTAGACCACTATTGAAAACCTGTAAGCATTGGACAGCTGTTTCATCCTTGTATGAGACTTGTGTTAATTTATTTACTTTGAAGAAGTGGCTTACATTAAGTCACGAAACGTTAGAAATATAATTTTTCTATTCATTAGGATATAAAAAAATATATATTGATTAGCAACTATCAAGTTCAACTTTGGCAATGATACCAATACAGTTAATAAGATATAAGATAGACAAAGATTTGAAAACCACTACACGAAAATAAAACTGAAAACAAGAAAAAAAACAAAAAGAGAAAAGAAAACAGACATTTGTACTAAATCAACACTAAAATTGAGATAATTACTAGTTATTATATAAACAATCAACTTATACGAACACTTAGACGCAATAATGAAAAAAAAAACAAATATTACGCAATATCATTCCAAATTCATTACTCTGTTGACATATATATTTATATATGCACACAGTGTTTTAGAGAATACGATGGAAACCATTCTTGGTAAACAAAGGTTATCGAAAATTATTCACATAGAACTGTTTGTTTATTTATTTATCTCAGAGTGAAGGTGTGTGTGTGTGTGTGTATAACGGTGAGGGTGGGGGTGGGGGTGAGCGGACATATGAGCAACACGTACAAACAGATCGATTGGTTTACAATAAATAAAAAACAAAAGCACTGAACTTGGTAATTATCAATTCTGATCATTAACAAATGAATAATAATGTGTATCACATAGTAAAATATTGTACTCAGAATTAAGATTAAATGAACACTGACAAATAGATAAACACATACACACACATGTGCATATGTGTGTAACCTTTAAAATATGATATACATAGAATAAACTTGATGGATTTGTTGAATAATTACCACTTAAAATAGGATAAGTTGAACATGTTGAACGGATTAACATGAATTCACATGATTCACGTAGTACAATAGTGTCAAGAAAATGGTAAGTTACGTTGATTGCATAATTAGACTAATAAATAAATATATATCTGGCAGTTTAGCACTTGGTGTAAAATTCACAGTGAACTGGTGTCATAGTTTCTTACATTCGGTCGCTGATATTGTGTGTATAGATCTGTGTGAACTATTAGAACTCGTGTTTAGTTGGTTAGACTATAATTTATGGACGACCTTTGTGTGACACTAAAATGACCTTGAGAATGCACATCTACTTACTAGGGCTAAATGAGGTTTATGAAACAATGCGAGGAATTGGAATTATGATTTACAGTTGAAAGTTAAGATTAGAAAATAGATTTAGGATTTTCATCACATGCACACAACCACTGCCAGGAAAATTCTACTCACTACCTTTTCTCATCACGAGTGTTGTTTACGAATTTGAGAAAAGAGAATTTCCAGCGCTTTAACCGGGTTGGTGGACACGGAGAGTCCATCTAGGGGATTTGGGAAACACTGTTCCCAAACCAATGGTGCACATGGGATCCAGGATCCTGAAGGAATAAATGCCGTATGAACCAATTATTGGTCACCGGCTATCATGGGACTGCGTCTCCTTACGTTGCTCCACTTCCTTAAGGATCAGACATTTAAGTTGAAGGTTCCGGGTGTGAGCTTCTCAGAAAACCACCTGCTTCGGTTTAGGCACCCGGATAGTAATTTAGCCCTCACAGAAATCAAATGATTTATGTGACGCATATCTAATTGGTGCCTCATTGTACCCAATGTTTATGCGTTTAAATAAATAAACCCTCTATATACACTCATTAGTCCGTGTTGTTGAGATGAAATACAATTCCACTAAAAAAAACATTAAAGCGAAATTTAAAAACGAACACAGTCGAACATCAACTTTGTTGTGCATCATCAATCAGAAATAAGTGAACACTTAATAAAATGAAAACATTTAAAGAAAAAACCACTGAAGTTTAGTTAGGTCGGATCAGATATTTAGTAAGGATGGAATTCTTAGAGCTATTTCTTCAGCGAATTCTTTTCTTTTCTTTTTTTATTATGACAATACAGTATGATAATTCAAGGAAAATCCTGTTTACTCTATTTGTCTTCTTATTAAACACCGTGAAATATAAAAAGCTTACAAAGCAATAACACACACCAGGATTCTGCGGTTATTGCATCATTGGTATGGTGAAAGATCACGACCTTGAAGAGAGGCATGTACTGAACTATAAAATCAACTTAAACTAATCATATTAATTTAACCAATGAAATATTCTCAGAAGGGGTTTTGTGGAGATTGTAGTAATTCAATAGATGAATTCATGAGTTGATTGAAACTAGACCACCATGGAAAACCTGGAAGCACTGGACGACCGTTTCGTCCCAAAATGGGACTCCTCAAAAGTGTGCACCCACGACCTCATCCAATGCGAGATTCGAACCCAGGACCACTGAGCCGGCATCCAACGGTGTTAATGTCTAACTTCAACTAATCCACGAAATTGAGCGACTCATTATCTTAACCATTGAAATGAAATATTTATTTACAGCACTAAATTCATACAGACAGTAGGAACATTGAATAATAACTAATGACTGATTACTCACCACATACTCATATTACATTTACAAACAAAGCACTATATTGATAAACATAAGTAAATTTCTTTTTTCTTTCTTTCAGTTTTGTATTAAAAACAAAACAATCATTTGTAGTCTAGAGGAATAGTATGACATAATTAAATTCAATAAATGAATAGATTAACCAATGTAACAGGTTACAAGGTTTTTGCATAATTAAACTGAATATATATATATATATTATGACCTCTTTCTCAATATCTCTAATGTCAAGGGGGTACACATTATTATTATTATTATTATTATTATTATTATTATTATTATTATTATTATTATTATTATATACAGTCTTCTATGTGATAAGATTAATGAGTGGTAGAATTTCAATCAGAATCATTTAAAACAACGATATAATTTGTTTTACAAAAAGATAATATGATCGATAAATAGGAAAATACAAGATATAACTCATAGATAATGAAAATCCTATATGGAATTTTTATGGAAGTTACTTTAACTTTCACAGAATTTTTGTGGGGCCATTTGTTTTGTCGTCATTTAGATCGGACGATGTTGTCGAAAGGCTCTCCACTTTAGTGGCCCGAGATCTGACTCCAAGTAGATTGCATGAATGATTGTTATTGAAATATATATCCTCGTATATAATCATCGACTTAAATCACCTTAGTTAATAACGGAATTAAATAAGTCAAATAATGAGAATTGACTTTTGAATGCATATATTTTGTATAATCGTTGATCAGACAAACGAACGGGGAACGATGCGAAGAGAAGAAAGCGAAGCAAAAATGACGCGCGGTGGATACGGCTGGTAAGCCAACTCCCATTTAACCAAGCGTTAATCAATATTTATAAGCACACAAAAATAAGTTACAGACGTGTGATGAGTAATGGGACAAGAAGTGAACACACACCTACGCGCTCATATAAAAACAGTCAAGATTGATAAGCGAATAATTAACAAGGTTAGAATGTGACTCAAGTAGAATGAATAGAATGGGCTGTCCGAAAGTTAGAACAAGGTATTTGAGCTTAACATAATAACAGACACTACATGATACATTAAATTCCATATAATGAGTAATGAACGATTTATATGTGTAAACGATTCACGTACTCTATACTAGATGCTCAATCAGCACTATTATACCAGGGGCTCGAATCAAGAACAAGTGGTTCTACTGACCAGTACATGTATTCGCCAAAATCAAGTAAGTATAAGAGTAGGGATAAAGAAATATATAGATGAAACATCAAATACTTAATGGACTATCTATCAGCCTGTGTCTAGGACCTTCACAACTCCCTGGTTGGGGTTCGAGAGATGGTACAACACAGTGGCTAGAGACGTTATCAGATATGGTTCACAATAGAAGTCAGTGGCGATCCTACCGTAACCATCTTTAACTGAAAGAATTCTTTCTGGTTGTATCTTCCTGTTTCCTCCATTATTATTACTATTTCACTACCATACACTAATTTGTGGTCGTTATCGTTCTTTTTTTATTTTACACGCACCTTACATCTTTTGTCTCTTCCCATTCTCATTATTATTGGTGGCCTCTTGTACCAATATTTATGTATTCAAATAAATAAATAAGGAAAACAACTAATCACAATATGTTATCACCCACACAATACCTAATGGATCAGTTTGATATAGCAACACATTCTACAACCAAATACACAATAAATCGAGAATATTAGCTTAGAAAATTATTCAATCTGTATATTACAATAATACATGGATTAATTCAAATAATAGAAACATAAGAGTCTTTAACAAATATCCATTCTAGTGTGGAGCAGCTTAATAGTGTTCAAATCACAATTCTACTTGAGAGTTACAGTGAGTAAATTACAATTTCCAACCCCTGAGTTAGTATTCGACAGTTGTCCAGATGAAGTCAACTATAAATCTTGACAGTAGCTGACACTTTGAAATGATGTTGAGGTTTACCTATTATAATGTACCAAGAGAGTTATATTGACTGCCAGATTTGTTTCACGAGGTTCTACTAGGCTAGGCGGGTTAGGTTGAAGTACAATGAGACTAAAAGCCATAAATTTAAGTTTCTCAGGTGAAATCTTACTGCTAACTGTACTGAAATGATATTAAAAAAAAGTATTTCCTTCAGACAACTGGCATTATCATAAATGGTATCTCACAACGGAAGAAAGGAGTTAGAACATTTCGATCCTAATAATAGCAGACGCAACCACACAGATTTACGTCTCCAGTAATATGGCCTTCAAGTTAAAGAAGTAATACATTAAGAACTAAGAAAAAAGACGATTTGAGATCGACCTCAAAACATTGACTGTCGACAACAAATCGACATTAGTTAAGAAAAACATACAGAACAAGCTTACTGATTAAAATCAATTTATTCTTGATCAGAAAAGAAAAAATAAACACTGAATAGAATAGAATCAGTCACTTACTTTGGTTGTTCGTCCAGATCCATGAAAGGCCCAAGATGCTTTGATAAATCTCACTTCAGCACCAGATACGCGCATGTAATACGGTTTCCATGAGTAAGATTTATTATCCTGTATTTTTAAAAAATGTAATCATGGGTAAAAATAAGACTCGATATAGTTTTGAAATCAAAAAATGCTTATACTTACAAGAATACTTAATAAACTATCTTCCACATCCAATGAAACAATTCAGTATGCAAATACTCCTAATTAAAGCAACCATAACTTTTTGTCAATTAGTGAAACAATCTTATTCTAAACCTTCTCTGAATATGGATTACTTTACCGGTGAATTTTACAGACTCTGGCATAACTTACTACAATCTGTTAGTAAAATAAAACCACTCCCATCATTTATTCACTGTATCGATGCTTAATATTCGTCTGAAAATGACTTAGATATGTATCCGATTCCAAAAGTCATAAGCATTATAAGCAGTGGAATTCAAGAAGCAAATGGTACTTAGCTCGAGTCCCGGGGCAAATATAAATTCTGAGGTGCAGATACTCATAACTGACGAGTACCAAAGTAAGGACGAAACCTGAATCTTGTATCCCATGCTAGCCATCATCTATCATTTCTTAAAAAAAGGCAATGTTTAATTAGTATACAGTAAAGTTATCTATCTTAATACAAGTAAAAAGCATTAAATTAACTATCGGTCAAATATGTATTCAATTAATCTACAAATAAATAGAATATGATATAAGAAAACTTACAGATCCACCGATAGCAAGAATTTTGCAAAAACATTGACGTGACAAAAATGATCCAGACATATCACATAGTATATTCTATGAAATGAATTGAAAATTAAAATAAACATAACAATATCAAAAGAAAAACTTAATAATTTAAAGATAAATATGAATTTGATTAAAGAAGGTCATTAGTATTTTACATTGTATAGAATTCACTGGATACAATATTGAAAGAGTTAAGGTAAATTAGGTGTAGTTCTATGATTATTTTTTTAAATAGATATCTACTAATCATTCATAATTAATGTGAAGATCATCAGTTCGAGTTGCCATACTACATTATCACAGAGATTCAGTTGTAGATTCAAATCCCGTAGTGGTAGAGGTAGTAAGAGTATAAGCAGTAATCGGAAACATTAGGATTTGAAGATGTTATTCAAGGAGTATAATACAGTGAAATGAATTAGGAAGGAGAACAAAGGGATATAAAGCATTCAGAAGATTAGAATTTGGGAGAACACAAAGAGTGAATACACGTGAACCATTGCAAAAGATTTTGAGCCATATCATTCAATGTCTCTAACCATCGGTTGTTATTGTCTCGAGGATTCCAACCAGGTAGTCTACACCTACCAACATGGCTCAGTCCACATGTCAGTGACTTTATGGATTTCTCATGTTTTGATCTGTTTGCCTCTAGATTTCCTCCGTCCTACTCTTACACCATGAAACATCACACATCGGGGCAGTCGGTGGTTATAAGAAACAGTAAATGGATGAACCAGTTAGAGAACAACTGTTATAAATAGATAAGTTATGAAAAAGAAAACAATAATGACAATAATATGACACATTGTAGACAAATTTAACATTTTTAATGAACTTAATTAAGTATTCTATAAATTACGAATAAACAATTGTATATGAATTTGTCTTCAGAAATCAAATAGATCTTTCAAGGAGTATCCGCAATGTTTTTTTTGTTAGCTAGGATCACAATTAGGAGGTTTCAGATTACAAGCTTTATTACGAACTAACATCAAAATACAGTACCATTAAACTAAAGTTTACCTTAGGGTTAAACGTTTAAGGTGAAGATTTAAGAATACTAATTTACATAAAGTCTAAAGAATAACAATTGAAGAATTATTAAGTTTAACATAATCAACTACAACTTTCTCAGTACTATACTAGTTTATCGCTACTATGATTCACAATATATGAAAGTCGATCGTTGAACAGAGCTTTCATCACTTGGTCTTGTATTTTGATTTCAAATCATTCAAAGGTTTACGTTGATGGTTCGATTTCTTGAGTAGCGATCATTCGATCACGATACGATGTATCATTCCATATCATTTATCGATTAATCAGAATTTATTTTGTTTGTTTAAATCATTTACAGTCTACATTATAACATGATTATTTTCGAGCAAAAAAAAAGGAAGATCAAAATGGAACACATCATAGATGTATTTGAAGTAGATTGGTATTAAATTTCAAGTATTTAGCTTACTTATTCTATATGATTATTATAATAGTCAATGAAAATGATTAGATACTTGTCATTTATATAATGGTACTACTTAAATGTTATTAGATTTGTATACTTTATGTGACTTAAATTTTTAAATTATATTTTAGTCAATTATGATGCATTTCATTTTGTTTCTAAGTAATTTCTTTTTTTTTAATGCTTCAATGAGGGGGATCGTGCAGTGTCTATCGAAGGTTGCTATGTATATATATATATATATATATATATATATATATATATTTTTTTTCTGGATGACAAGTAAAGAATAACAGTATCATTTGTCATGCCATCTATCAAGGTGTTCATTGAATCCTAAAATACTTTCAATTTATTATACATTAAAACTAAATGTGACTAAATTTTATAATGGCATAATAATTGACAATGAAATAGATAAACAGTCTCAAATATTCGATATTTATATATTTTACATTAATAATAATAATAATAATAATAATAATAATAATAATAATAATAATAATAATAATAATAGTAATAATAATAATAGTAGCAGTAATAATAATAATAATAATAATAATAGTAATAATAATAATAGTAGTAGTAATAATAATAATAGTAATAATAATGATCGTAATAATAATAATAAATGAGATCAACCATGTACATGAGTATACATATATGTCATATTAACAATACAGAATTGAGTATAAGTTTATGAAGATTAAAAGACTAGTATTTGAACGAAGAATATTCTTTTCGATAAATTCTCTTCAGGTTCCTACAATTCATGTATATCCAAATTAATAATCCGAAAAATGGCCAGGTTAAGGGTAAAGTACATCGTTTAAAGCATGTGAATTTAGCATTGTGATCAACAAAATACAACAAAAATTGTTCATGTTGAAATGACTCATATAGAATGTGAACTTCAATCTGCATATATGTTAAGTGAAATTTTAAGATCTGTGATCAGAATAAATATGGGTCAAGTAGGGGTGACAGCGTTTTTTAGCGAGTTAGTTTTCTACGGGATGGGGTCGCTAACCCCATACCCAACCCTCCTCCTTTATCCGGGCTTGGGACCGGAAGTAGACCCCGAAAGGGACTCCAGGCGGAGAGAACAAATAAGATCCCAGTGGAGGAACAAATCAGGAAGAAGCACTGGAAATGGATAGGACGCACATTGAGGAAAGCACCGAACTGCGTCACAAGACAAGCCCTCACATGGAATCCTCAAGGCCGAAGGAGGAGAGGAAGACCAAAGAATACATTACGTCGAGAAATGGAAATAGATATGATAAAAATGAACAAGAATTGGATGGAACTAGAAAAGAAAGCCCAATACAGAGTGGGTTGGAGAATGCTGGTCGGCGGCCTATGCTCCATTGGGAGTAACAGGCGTAAGTAAGTAAGTAAGTAAGTAAGTAAGTAAGTAAGTAAGTAAGTAAGTAAGTAAGTAAGTAAGTAAGTAAGTAAGTAAGTAAGTAAGTAAGTAAGTAAGTAAGTAAGTAAGTAAGTAAGTAAGTAAGTAAGTAAGTAAGTAAGTAAGTAAGTAAGTAAGTAAGTAAGTAAGTAAGTAAGTAAGTAAGTAAGTAAGTAAGTAAGTAAGTAAGTAAGTAAGTAAGTAAGTAAGTAAGTAAGTAAGTAAGTAAGTAAGTAAGTAAGTAAGTAAGTAAGTAAGTAAGTAAGTAAGTAAGTAAGTAAGTAAGTAAGTAAGTAAGTAAGTAAGTAAGTAAGTAAGTAAGTAAGTAAGTAAGTAAGTAAGTAAGTAAGTAAGTAAGTAAGTAAGTAAGTAAGTAAGTAAGTAAGTAAGTAAGTAAGTAAGTAAGTAAGTAAGTAAGTAAGTAAGTAAGTAAGTAAGTAAGTAAGTAAGTAAGTAAGTAAGTAAGTAAGTAAGTAAGTAAGTAAGTAAGTAAGTAAGTAAGTAAGTAAGTAAGTAAGTAAGTAAGTAAGTAAGTAAGTAAGTAAGTAAGTAAGTAAGTAAGTAAGTAAGTAAGTAAGTAAGTAAGTAAGTAAGTAAGTAAGTAAGTAAGTAAGTAAGTAAGTAAGTAAGTAAGTAAGTAAGTAAGTAAGTAAGTAAGTAAGTAAGTAAGTAAGTAAGTAAGTAGGTAAGTAAGTAAGTAAGTAAGTAAGTAAGTAAGTAAGGGGTGACAGAGAGATAAATAAATAAGACGTAATAAGGAGAGAAGAATGCAAAGTGAATGAATCATGTATAGGGAAGATTAATAATGATGTTTAACCAATAATACGAATAATAATAATAAGATTGTTGATTTCTAACGTAAATCCTGAACCGATCAATATTAGATCACCATTGATCGATTAACGATCACAATGGATACATACTTATATATAGTTGAAATTTGCAACAAAACAGGTCTTTAGAGTTGGTTGATTGATGAAAACAGAAAAAAGCATACTTATTCATAACACCATATATATATAATAATAAACTGTGTTAACCTTGAGATTATGTGTAGCCCCACATAGTAAATCAATAATGAACGAAATCGCTATAACCGTTATAAACACAGTAACTTATTGTAATTAAGTAGCTTTAAACCATAATTGGATGTGTACTGAATACAAAACTGTAAACTTGATTCTTACTGTTAAGGTTAATTAGAATTCAGTTATTATGAATATTGATAAAAATTAATTGGTGATTTTCCCTATGATTGGGGATATGAAATACTAAGTTTAAAGTAATAGAAATAGTAAGAGTATTAGGGGTCGTAAAAGTGATTATGTATAGAACATAAGACACGAAAAAGAAAAGATAATTTTACGGCATACAAAAAAATATAAGATCGTTGTGCTAATCAACAACTAAAGTTTCAGAGAACAATAAGAAGACGAGGTTGATCTAAAATAAAGGAAGTATTTGCTTTATACATTTCGAACCATTTGGTCACACGTATACAAGTCAACACATTTTATAGGAAAATTAATAAAGATCAATGAAATGAAGGTACAAGTAAACAAATAAACATATGTATAGAGTAAACACAGCATGTTTCCCAGATCAACTCCGCCTTATCATTGTTCTATCGAAATTTTAAAAGGGGATTATTCGCTCTAACTTAAAGCTTATTTCATTTTCAGACACTTATGCGACATTAACGTACTATAACCGACAGTCGACTATACAATGGTCAAGTTAATAACTACATGTACATCAGTCAGTCAGTGATAATGCTTACCTTGATACCTAAATATATCAGTTCAAGTTCCTATACCCCTATTGCAAAAACAAATGAGATTTTAAGCACAATTCCCGCAACAGTAGAAGTAGTAACAATATACGAGTTAATTGAAAACACTACACATCGAATATACCATTCGACAAAAAAACATAAATTAGTGATCTAAAAACACAAGAGAACTTATGAACAATTAATTATCTTAGAATTAGGGGTAGAAGACAAAGAACTGATGCACCTGAGCGATTCCAAACGATTTTGAATAAAGTCATTCAAGGTCTCTAATCATTGGTTGCGACGATCACGTGAACCACAACCAGATAGTTTACACTCATCAACATGGTTCAGTCCAACAGTTGACGACTTCATGTTTTCATTTCGCTGCCCCTAGTTTTCTTCCAGTCTACCTCTACAGCCAATAACATTCAACCAAATTGATGAGTAGAGAGAATCTACCTGAAAGAGTTAGAAAACCTTGATTTCAAACCAATAATCTAAATGGAGTACGAACCTATGTTTGGTCACTAGCTAATAAGACACGACATCTCCGGACGCTATTCTACTGACTTGTGGATCAGACCTCTATATTAAAGGGTTGGAGAGTGACTTGTTAACAAAACTACCTGTTCTGGTTTTATTGCCCGAGCAACATCCCAGCCCACATAGAAACATGTTAAATAAAAATGAAAGTTGCTAATCAAACCAACATCATCAATGACAGATTTCAAATTAAAATAAAAAGTTTATACAGCCATCTAACAATATGATAAACAAACCTAAAACAAACGATCATAACGATGTTTACTAAATATAGTTACATAAAAAAACCGATTTTGCTTAAATCAAACCAGAAACAACAGACTTATTTCACAGACAAAAAAACGTCCATACAAACAAGGATTTATAACTGAAAAAGATATATTTTAAGTGTGATTACTGGAATTTATAACTTTTGACAACCTTTACCACAGTAATTACTATTATTATCATTATTGGAACAAACTTTACAAAATCGATTTATTTCATTTTATAACCTTGAAGTTACAAATAGATAACAACTACAAGTACACACATATATACATATGTTACGTCAATACAACTAATTGGAGAGGGGTTTTGTGGATATTATAGTAATTTAATAGTTCAATTCATGAGTCCATTGAAGCTAAACCACCATGGAAAACCTGGAAGTAATAATTGGCTTGTTTTATAAAACAAATAGTGATTATTTGAGCAAGAAGTATGTACCAATTAACAATGTGTACGCAAGCAATATAGAACAGTAAAATGATAAATTCTAGTGTCTCAAAGTGATAACCAATTTCGTAATACCTTTCTGAACTATTCAAATAATAATAACATAGAAATTAGACTGATTAATTACAGACTTAAACATCAACGGGAAGAATTAGGCAACCAATATAAGATGCAGTAAACTTCACCCCACTGCACGACCTAGTGGTTATGTACGCTAGTACGGTCGAGAGTGTGGAGAGTCAGCTCTCCCTCTCCAAACGATCTCACATGGTCACGCGCGAACAACCATTGCAAGGGGAGTTCTACTCACTGCTTTCTCAAATTACGGGTGTTATTTACGAAACTGAGAGAACGAAAAGCGAATGTCCGGCGCTTTAAATACATTAGTGGATATGCACGATGAATCTAGGGGAGTTAGAAAAACCCTAATTTCAAAACCATTGATTGGGGTGCGGCCCCCTAAGAAAACCACCTGCCTTTGTGCGGGCACCCGGGCAGTACCACAGCCCGCATACTAAGCAATTGCAACTGCTACTGAAATCACTGTTATTGTGTGACGCATATGTATTTGATGCACCCTTGCACCAATAAATAAATATATATATATATATATATATATATATATATATATATATATATATATATATATATTGGTAATATGGACTCAGTAGTAAAGTCGATATCGCAAAAAAGTTTTAAGTCAACGATACTGAATTCAAGTCCAGAAGTGAACATAAACTCTAAGATATGGCAAGTATATTCCACTAAAGACAAGTCACAAATAAGACAAGACAGGCTTCCTGGATTCCATCAGTGTTAGCCACAACTATTCATCGCTACTTATAATTGATAGAAATTATTTCAAAATTTATCATTTCATTCAAATGACTGAATGAATTGATAGATACAAGATTTTATGTAATACAAACCTTTTTTGAAATCTTTCTCTCATATAAAGATCACAAAACAATAAAACAAAGATTTTTAGATTGACTAAGAGTAGTATGATTTCTAATGACATCAAATCTAATCGAATGTTGAAATGATTAACTAGATATATATACACCATATAATAGATTATATTTTAACATTAATGAGCTTTACAATACACTACTATTGTTAAACAGTTATATATATATATATATATATATATATATATATATATATATATATATATATATATATGTATATATATATATATAACAATTGATTGATCACTGGGTGGTGATCAATATCATGTGTGTCAAGTCCTTATTAGTGCAGATGGAATGCAATCAGCTACCTCCGACCACCATCTAATCTCAACATATTGCAAGAAGTGTCGAGTCACCGAGACTTGTGGCCACATTGCAACTTGGTCGATTGCATTCGATCTGCACTAATAAGGACTTTAACACGCATGACATTGATCGCCACTCAGCGATCAATCTCGGTCCTACAGGAGGTCAGTCGCGGCCCAGATAGCTCAGTGGTAACGTTTCTGACTGTGAAGTTGGGTGACACGGGATTGAATCTGTTAGGGAGCCCCAATTCCCTCAAGATTACAGGTACACCTTGCTGACGAGTGCCAAGTAGCACGAAACCCGGGTCCAGGGTTTCCTATCGACTACCTCTAACCACCATCTAATATATATATATATATATATATATATATATATATATATATATATATATATATATATATATATATATATAACTCTATATTGACTAGTCAATGAATGTTAAGATAAAGCATTTTGTAATAAATAAATAAATATGATAAGTTTAAATAGAAATAATCATATTCGGTATTACTATTATACGTAATTACAAAGAGGTCAAGGTAAAAATATATATATACAGTTTATATTTAATGGAATTCTAAAGTGTGATCAAAATGATCAAAGTTGATTATGATAAGATAGAGAAGGAAAAAAGAACAGATCATTAAGTTAGATTTATATAATGATTTGTCGGTAAAACTATAATTTATGGACGAACAAATCAAGTATAAGATAACAGGTCTCAAATATTGGCGCGAAATTTATTAACTCATTTGGCTAAATAGAACGTTGGCACTATAGTTGATGTCACTTCATGATGAAAAACCCTAAATCTAATTCCTAACCTTAACCATCAACTGTAAATCATAATTCGATTTCATCACACTAATGTGTAATACTCATTTGGTCCTAGTTATTAGGTGGACACTCTCAAGGTCAGTCTAGCGTCGCTCAAAGGTCATCCATAAATTATAGTCTCAACGATTTGTCTACAAGTCATCTACATTAGGGACAACATAATACTCTCATATGATGAAGTATGATCACACACACACACGCGCGCACGGACGAACAGACGGATAAAGTTATCTTGAAAAACATTAAAATATGCTGAGACAAGAGAAATTCCGATGTTTAGATGTAATTTCATCCCAATCGACAATTATTACACATTGTTCGAAGTGAAGCAAACTAAAAGTTGGGAAAGTATTCAGAAGAAAATTTAATGAAGAATATCGAGAGAGATATTGTTTACAAAGTAGAAAAATATTTATTGTTGAGCGATATGAAAAGAAAGTTAGGTTAGAAGTAATTTTAACAATGTTGAAGTGAGACCGAAAGATTCAAGGAATAATTGCATTAGGTACGTTAAGCATAGATTTGTTACGAGAAGTTTTTAATGCGTTAGCTTCATATTTTTAGGGCTTTATGGATGACGAAGGCAGAAATCCGTTTGACGAGGTGAGATGTGCTATTATTGTTAGGGTTGAACATTTGTAATCCCTTTCTTTTCGTTGTGAGAAAACATCAACGTTGCATATGCGGATTGTCTAAAGGAAATACGTGATTGTTATTATATGCTCATATAGTCAGTAGTAAGACTGCAACCTCGGACCTTTAAATATCTTTATTCTCACCGTTCTCCAACCAAATTGTGTACCACAATTACACTTAAAGGGACGAATGACCCAACCAAAAAAACTTGATTCGCTTAACACAAAAGGCAAGCCTGACCACCACGTGTCAGGACAGAAGCTACGATTGGGAGCAAGAGAATATGGTTGATCCAAGAACAATGATGCACACAAGTACTTCCACTTGTTCCAATCAGTTTTTAAGACAAAATATACACTATATACTATGGTCTCACCTACTCTAATAACAAGAAAAAACTAGATTTCATAAACTACTTCATAATTTATGAAAATGAATTATATCGATATCAACTAATATGTAGGCAAATAATTTCCTAAACTCAATTGAGAAACAGTTTTTCCATGGCAGCCAAAACAACAGACGTAAACAAACATCTCCGTTAGACAGCGAAGGAAAATCAGAAAGCATTGGATAGCTGTTTCGTTTTGGTGTGCCACCCCTCAGTAGTGTGCATCCCACTAGAAATCGAATTCAACATCCTTAAGTCAATAACAATGTGCGCAATAGTGATTAATTCCAACAAGTGACTATCTGAATCCCGCATGTGAGGTGTTTTAACCAACAATCTCATTCAAGTAGCGCCTACAACCCAAAAAAATACTGTCTTTATATGTACTAGAAAGAAATGTATACACACAAGCGCCTAAACTTTAATTTGATAAATTCATATGCAAAGCAGGTTGGATGAAATAAATCGAGAATCTCAAAAACTCTAAACCTAAACGTTATTAACCGAAGGTCCCATCACAAGGAAGGCTATCACAGTATCTATCAAGCTACAAAAAGATCTTGTACAAATAACCTAGTGAAAAACAATCGGTATTTCTTTAAACTAATGAAAATCGTTAAACACTGGAGGATACAAAACATTATCATACTCTAAATCAATTAGCTTAGAATATCATTTTGTTAAACCAAATGATGAAAAACTAGAAACGATAACGAGTTCATTATGGGATTAATTAAAGAGTAAAAATGAAACTATAATAAGGAGTAATTAAATGACCACTCTGTATTCAGGAAAATCTATCTATCAATTGACTTACCGATTCTGAACGATGTGATCGTAGACCTGAGCATAAAGCACGAAACTGTAGGCGTTTTTTAGTCGAGTTCACAGTAGTATGATCACGATTCGATTCCGTACAATGCGAGCTGAAAGTAAACAAACAAATTCATAACATACGGTTGTCATAATTTTTTAATCTGCACTGAGTACCTTAACGAAGTGTATAGAACCCATACATAAAATGAAGAAATTCAAACTTCTCGTACTGTATAATAAACTGAATTTACCAATAAATTCTGGTGAACAAAAAATTAAGAAGTGACGCCATGAACTAACATCGACTTCACTAAAAATCGAAAAGCAGAATAATGTACATCTTATGTTGAACATAAAGACCACTGCATCAGATTCACCGTGTTCATCAATGATGCTGCCCAGATATGTGAAGGTTTTCATATCCTCTTTCAAGTGCGATTTGATTGGTGTATGTTTCATTGTATCGGAAAATCTTCCTTTTCCGTTTGTTTATGTTGAGATCTCCTGCATTTGTTGTTGCGTGTGCGATAGAAGAGCTAGATCGTCCAGCCGCATCATTGCTGTCCACTGTGTCCCATGCTTCTCCCCAGATGTTGACGTCTTTACAATCCAGTGGATCACCAGAAGAAAGAAAAAAAGTCGGTCTTCACTTTGAACGAGCCTGTGAGCTGTCCCTCATGCACGATTCTGCAGTTTAATTCATCATAAGAATTCCGTATGATGTTGATTAACTTCTCAGGCACGTCGTAGTGTCGAAGAAGCCTCCATAGTTTTGTTCTGTCTATGCTTTCTCGTAGTCAATGAAGTTGATGTAGAGTGATGATCGACTCATGGTACCACTGAAATTAAACGAATAGTTCGCCAATGTTGTGTAGCGCATAATTCGATGTTTATTTTCAATCTAGTATATTATTCTAGGAAATTCGTATTTTAGTTATCATCAGAAAAACATAGTTATATAATCCTTATTGATAATTAAAAAGTACTAAAATAAGGTTGCAGCATTTAAAACTTAAGACACTATTTGATTATAAACAAATAATCAATACCTAATCACCTGTATGTAACACATATATTTTGTTCTAACGGTAGTTTAAAAACTACTTAATCATAATGTCGGAAATAATCATGCCACTATCTGTTAACGGCAGTCAGCTATCAATTAAATATGTGTTTTCATGATTACAAGCCTTTTAATATAGATGACTGTCAAAAAAACTATAGCGAATGTACTTCAAACTTAGGAGTTGCGTCTATTGGCGCTCTGGTGAAAACAGATCATATTATAGGTAGTTTGTAAGTAAACTAATAGTGAAAGCCATTATGGCTTATGCTAATGTGGGCCATCTTTGGAATTTCGTGGTGTTAATTTGATTGTAAAGGATCGGGTCTATAATCCGTCAGTCAGAGCAGTCGCACTCTATATGCATGAGAAACCTAGCATCTCATACTTGACGATGTTAAGCGACTTTCTGTGTTTGATCATCGTCGGCCTTGAACGGCTGCTGACATCCAGTGGGAACACAATGTTAGTGATGTGGAGGTTCAGCAATGTGTGTTCGAGCAGAGACTATAATTTTATTGATGTCACTACCTTCAAACACTGACTTCATAAATAGGCATGTACTACAAATGTCGTCTCACTGAATTCCAAATCCTTGCGTTATTTTCGGACGATGGGACTGGTTGGAAAAAAAACGGAGAGGTGATCAGTATATCACATGACATGATGTTGTTGTGGTATTGAAGAAAGCTGTACAGGAATGACTTCTATTGGTCGTTCACGACTCCTTGGTTAGAACCTCGAGATGGTGCGACACAGTAGCTAGAGACGTTTACAGAAATGTTTCAGAATAGAAACCACCAGTGGCGATCTTGCGGTGAATTGCTTTTACTTTCTTCACACAAGTGATAGGGACTTAAAAAATCCTCCCTAGTTGTATTTTTCCCAAGGACACTGCTTCGCCCATCATTATTATTGTTATTGTAATTGTTGTCATTGCTTCACTCATACACTAATTCCTATTCATTTTGGTTAGTTTTCTTATGATTATACTCACCTTTCTTTATCTATTCACAATTGTGTGATGGATGCATTTATATTGGTGATCCCTTTGGATCAATGTTTAGGTGTATAAATAAAATAAATGAATAAATACATGAGAAGATTCAATACAAAAACACGAACGTCCTTCTAGTAAATTTGACTTAAGTATAATGATAACACATGATTTATCTCCAAATAAATAAACACTAACTGAACTTTTCACAGATGCACTCTGATAAGACATGACATAAAAGACTAAACAGTAATTAACTTCTACAATTCAATTGGATAACAACATTTGATATACATGGTTTGATGAAAAAAACTGGAATTAAAAAAGGGGCCATATGTGTAAGCAGTTTTTGTAAAATAAGGTGACTTATGAAAAACCCTTGATAAAATCCAATCGTTATTTAAAACAAAATAGCAGTACATGCACAATTGGATAGTGAATAGCAGTGAAACCCAAAACACGCGTTTCGTCTAATCCGGGACTCGTCAATTGGATGTGCCGGCAACATCTTAAAGTAGATGTCCATTCTGAGACTCGGACTCGGTACTATTCGCCTTAAACCCCATCACGTTATCTGCTTAATGGCAATATCAACGCAATCCGTAAATGATACACATATGTCAAACAAAAGACTAATCAATTGCAGGAGTAAATATCATTAGGAAGATCCAAACAACCAAAACAAATTAGAATGATGGTGGTTGATGAGTAGCCCATTGTCTTGAGAAGTTTTTGAACTAAGCTTAATTTTTGGAAATCTGAATAATTATTCTCTTATATCTTCTGGATATATTGATGCAAACTGTTTAACTGCACAAAATCTAACTTCACTGCAGCTTTATTGCAAATTCTCACAGTTACTAGTTATTTGTGAATTGTACTAGTCACTCCAGCCTTTTTACTTCACAATACGCCACTAAATGCCCTGGTACGGCCGAGAGTGTTCACGTGCATACAACCACAGCCAGGGAAGTCATACTTGCTGCCTTCTCGCACCACGGGTGTTGTTTAACGAGATCGATAGAACGAAAAGCGAATGTCCGGAGCTTTAACGGGGTTGGTGAACACGGGGAGTCCACCTAGGGAAGTAGGAAAACCCTCATTCTAAACCAATGATGGACATGGGCTCCAGTATCTTGAAGGAACAAGTGGCATATGAACCCACTGTTAGTCACCGGCTACCATGAGACTGCATTTCTTGACGTCGCCCCACTGCCTTGTGGATCAGACCTTTAAGTCAAAGGCTCCAGGTGTGACCCCTTAAGAAAACCGCCTGCTTCGGCTTAGGCACCCGAACAGTATTCCAGCATTCACAGAAATCGAATGGTTTATGTGGCGCATATCTATTTGGTGCCTTCTTGTACCAATGTTTATGTATCTAAATAAATAAATAAAAACTTCACAACACCATTGTCGCCTTTTTTTAACGTAGATCGAATTTATTAGTGCGTTGTAGTGAACGAAACACCATTCTTTTGTTTTGGTATATTACTAGTGAACTGAACAGTCATTATTCACAGCGCATGTTAATATAGTGATTTAAATAATTTAAACAACTCTCTCCTATATTGAAGTTCAATATAAGTGTAAACATGAAAAGAAAGTGAATATCTCTCTAGTTAAATTTACATAGTTGAATTCATGAGACGATTTAAGCTAGACTACCATTGCAAAACCTGGAAGCATTGGACGGTTGTTTCATGGATGTGCACTGCCGAGGAGATTCATACTAGAACGAAACGGCCATTCAGTGCTCTCATGTTTTTAATGGTGGTCTAATTTAGATTGACTCATGAATTCAACTTTCAAAATGACTACAATCTCCACAAATCCCCATTCTGATAAATAAAAATAATTGAATGAGAAGACGAAGTTAATTACAACTATGTGTAACATATTGATGCAGTGCATTTCGAAAAATAATTTAATCATAGACATTTACTTATTAAGATATTGATATATGAAAGTAAAAATGCGAAAAAGACTAGTTGGAAAATAAAAGTAATCATGAGAACAGAATGTAAACAATATGGATCACACCACTTTGGATAATAAATCAATATCATTAGGGTATGTGTTTAGTTAAAGTACAAAATGATCTTAAATGCACAAAGTGGGGGGCTTCGAATTCCATACGGCTAAAGTTTCGATAATTCTAAATATTCCCTATAGATAAATTTTATTTAGATCAATCTTATGCAGACGTAAATGCGATGATTGGCAAAACAAGTGCCGCATTCCTTCAATAGAAAAACATATGGAACTCAAAACAACTTTCAACTAATATCAAAGTCACAATCTTCAATACCAACGTCAAGGCAGTTCTACTGTACAAAGCTGAAAGTTAAAGAACTACAACAACCACCATTAAGAAGGTACAAGTATTTATCAATAGCTGTATACGCAAGATACTCAACATCCATTGGCCGGATATCATCAGCAACAGCCTTTTGTGGGAGAGAACAAACCAGCTTCCAGCTGAAGAGGAAATTAGCAAAAGACGATGGAAATGGATAGGACATACATTGAGGAAATCGTCAAACTGCACCACGAAACAAGCGCTAACTTGGAATCCTGAAGGGAAGCAGAAAAGAGGAAGGCCAAAGAACACATTACGTCGGGAAATAGAAGTGGATATGAAAAGGATGAATAAGAACTGGAAAGGATTGCCCAGGACAGGGTTGGATTGAGAACGCTGATGAGCGGCCAATGCTCCTTCGCGAGGAGTAACAGGCGTAAGTAAGTAAGTTATTAGCTATTTCAATTATGAGTTTAGCAATTAATGAAGATGAGTGTTTAATACCTACGTTTATTAGGACATTGGATTTTATGTATACCTAAAGCAATGATAGTACATAAATAAATAATATATTTGTAATATCCCAATGAGTAGAATTAGATTTTCTGACATTTCGTGACTTAATGTACGCCACTTCTTCAGAGAATAAATAACCAAATATTATTCGCTGAAGAAGTGGCTTACACTAAGTCACGAAAGGTCAGAAGATTTAATTTTTCTACTGATTGGGGTATTACAAATATATTTTTATTTATAACAATCTACCCAATGCTCAATTTATTCGAAATTATCAAATCAAACTTTGGTAATGATACCTACAATGATAGAACATGTTTAGACATCTTAACATATAAATCATGACTGCTACACCATAATATATGTATCCACAAAAACACACACACAAACACGGGTGTAAATTGATAAACCCAATGGGATCTCATACAATCGTTGATAGTGAAAGATGGACTTTGTTTCTTTTTCACATAATTTGTTAATGACAAAAGAAAAACCGAACACCATCTACAAAACAAACTGTTCCAAATGAGAAAAACACTACATCAGACAAAATGGATTCCTCCTTCTTCGTTGCCTGCATGAACATCCATTAACCGTCAAACGCCATAATATACCTTCATTGATATCAATGCATGAGAACGATTGTGAACACACGTTCGAATAAAAAAAATATTGAAATCTTGGATAGAGGGAATACTCAAAACAGTAGAAAATTGGGTTGGGGGGGGGGGCTTAGCACCAGGTAAATCAGTAATCAGTAAACACATCAAAATCGATCCAAATTATCAATCAGTCAGAAAGATCATAGACAAATATAAGATTAAGAATCAGATCAAAGGTAGATCCAATCAAAATAAATAGGCAGAAGATGACAACTTGAAGGTTAACAATGATCAATTAAAATTGCGTTCGACAGAGCAAGCTGCGAGTCATATGTGGAGAAATCCGAACACTTCACTCCTTCCTAAAGTTTATACTGACGATGTTGTTCAGAAAAACAATGAAAGTTCTACAACCGAATCATCTACTTCAAAGACAAAAACTTCATATCAATCATCCACTTGAGCTACAAATCTTCGCCACTATCTCAATATCATTGCATTATCCAAATTAAATTAATATACTAAGGTGTTGAGTTAGTAATGAATAATAAACACAACCATATAATAAATGAAATAAACAAAAAAGTATTAACGAATTAATTTATAATGAATTACTTGTAATGACCAGCTTTTGTAGACATATCTTTATGACAATTAGGTATAGGACTAGAATAGTAAGGTTGATGTGAAGAAAATTCCAGATTTTTAACTGTATTCTTATCATTATCATCAGATAAACAATTCATTTGTTGATAATTATTCCATGTGCCAAGATGTCGATGAGTTTTACTTTTACGGCTACTATTATTACAACTACTAGTAGTAGTGGTAGACGTAGAAGTAGTATTAGTTGTCATTATTGTTTTCTTATTGGCTAAACGTTGACTTTCTTGTTCAAGCATATGATACATTTCACCGGCTCGTGTCCACAAATCTGAAACAGATTCATTTTGATCTTGATCAAATGATGCCCATAAACGTGAACTTAATAAACTGGTTTTACTGGATCGATGTGATGTACCAACAGAAGTATAATTTGACTTATTGGTATATGTTTCATGATAAGGCATAGGTGAATCTTCTTTAGCTAAAAAATAAAATAAAAAAAATGTACAAATAAAATTACCCAATGGAAAAATGTGCATAGGCCCAAGTTGTCATATCAAATTAACACAAAGGAAAGAAAATAACGAAAAATAAAACTGAAACAACCAAAATAGTTCAATATGCAACGGTAATGACAAAGAACGAAAAGTTGAGGATATAATGTGAGAAGATAGAATGGAAAACACATATGAAATTATACTGGGATTCAAGTACATCTAACAGACTTCTATATGTAAATGATAGTTGTTATTGTTGGCCATCTAATAAACCTTAATCGATGAAGATTCAGTAATTCACAAACGTATGTGTAATCTCTCAAATTCCCTGGTATGATCGACAGGGAGAAGTCCGCTTTTCCTATCCAAATGCTCTCACATGTTAATGCGTACGTAGCCATTGCCATTCAAATCGTACTCATTGTATACTCATCGCTGCCGTGTTCTTTACAAAATTGAGACGACGAAAAGTGAATGTCCGGTCAGCGTTTAAAACGAGGTGATAAATACGATGAAAGATACACCTACGGGGTTAAAAAACCCTGATCCCAAAACAATGGTATGATTTGTGTAGTGCTGTTAGCGGGACATAGATTGGATTAAAGCATGCTCAATGCACGATTGCTTTGGTGCATGCTAATTGGCTAATCCTTGCCCAATCAGCGGTAGCCAATACTTGGAGAATACTCTAGAAATCTTCTCATGTAAAACTATAAACATACTAACGTTTTTCCGATTGTGGTTCTTACTTCCATCTAACCTTGTTATTTGGAATATAATCTCTTTCCTGTTCAACCGTGTTCTGGTTTGGGGACCTATCGAGTGAATCTGTGTCCGAGAATACTAATCAATAGGGATTGCTGGGTTATAACCGTAAGAGGGATGACTCCTTGAACCAACATTTGAGTCTAAAAAAATAAATATGTAACTTTATTATTGCTCACTAGATTGTTTAACAAAACGATAGGAATGCTTTGAAGACATCTTTGACTAAAAATCTGTAGTTAATCTAATGCCTCTTAATTTAATGGACCCTGATTCAGAGCCAAAAACTACAGAATAACTAAAAAGATAATTAGTTAATGAATGAATACAAGTTAATACTTGTTTATAATTTGTTGTAAATTAACTTAATACATACATGTGATAACACTAACTATTACAATGATATGGGGACTAAATAAGTAATCTATATAATTGCAAATTGTGTCAATTATGTGTTCATAAATCAGATAACTTAAATATGATTAGAGACAACTTATTCATCCATTGAGAATTACATAATATGATCTTATGACTATGTAGCAACGAATAGCATGTATTGTAAACTCGAAATAAACTTGTCAGATGTAATAGATATACATGCAGCTATAGAGTTACAAATGTCACTATGCCAAGTTATGATTAAACTTTGGTTTAATAATAGAAAATTAAATACACCATATATACGGTCGGTCATACAGTTTAATTATATTACAAATAAACTGTAATCTAATAGCAACTGCTGTGAAGATTAAACATACAACACACTATATAACTGCTTAAATAAATATGAGGCTGTAGTCTCAATTAACGATTAAGTCAATTGTCTGCATTATTAATCCACAAATTCATAATGGTTAGACTGAAAATTTCAACCGTCAAACTAGCTAATATGAATAAAAAAGGTTACTGATCATTAGTTTGAAGAAAAATAGTGATTGTCAAATGTGTACAGTAAGGATTCAAATGACTATCATCAGTGATCATTGTTTAATTGTTAAATGATACTGTTAGGAAGACAACAAGGTATCTGGCTTTTTTATGAAGAAACAATGTCAATGGTTGAGATCATCAGTCAGTTGAAGCTAGACCACTATGGAAAATCTGGAAGCACTAGACGGCCGTTTCGTCCTATTGTGGGACTCCTCAGCAGTAATAAAGTTTACAAGGATACCCCCTAATCACTTTTGTTGTTATCATATTGATTTTCATTTTTTTAAATTTTATTTGAACACATCGATATTGGTACAAGGAAGCTCCAAATACATATGCGCCACACAAATCTTATTTCATTTGTGTGAGGGCTGTGATACTGACTGAGTGCCCAGACCGAAGCAGGTGGTTTTCTTCGGGGAACACACCCCGAGCCTTCGACCTAAAGGTCTAGTCCACAAGGTAGTGGAGCATCGTAAGGAGATGCAGTCCCATGGCAGTCGGTGACCAATGATTGGTTCATACGCCATTTGTTCGTTCAGGATACTACAGCCCATGTGCACCATTGGTTTGGATCCGGTTAAAGCGCCGGACATTCACTTTTCGTCCTCTCATTTTCGTAGACAACACCCCCGCCACGAGAATGCAGAGAAAAGGACTTCCCTGGCAGAGGCTATATACGCGTGACCATGTGAGAGCATTTGGAGAGGGTGGGGGCACTCTCCCCACTCTCGGCCATACTAGGGCATTTAAAGTTTACGAATTGTGTTATACTTCGAAATTATCATTACTTGCTATATATAAACAGAGTTATTTCACCACAGTTTTTTTTTATCAATCTTTTAATAGTCCTTTTGACTTATTTCTGTTTTTCAAAGGGTTAAAGATGATTATTGTGTCAGTCATCGAATCTGTCAAGTTTCGTATAAGAAAAATATGTCAATTGTTAGTAATTCAAATTACCGTAGACTACAGCACAGGTATACATATAAGTTAACATTAAAACTAATGTTAAAGTGAAGTCCAACTAGTAAGTGTAAATATTAGTAGATTACCATACACTGAAAAATACAAAAGTATGCCAAAACGCATCGATATGACTAGAACTGCATTTTACTAACATAAGTAGTACGATTAATTATCTAGAACAACGAACCTATGATTATAATTTATATGTATATTAGTCGTTCAGATCTTCCCATTGATGTTGAGGACTTGTTATGTCCCGATAGGCATAATGAATGGTAACTTTTGGGATCCATTTATGGACCAATACTAAACGTACATTTTTATCGTATAATTGTTAAATAACTAAACTATGCATATTAATATTCTTCTTATCATAAGCTTTATTTTGACCTATGAACTATTATTATACGTCCATTATTCACAGCCACTTTTGGCGAAACCTTGTACAAATGTTATTTTCTATTTTATGGTACGTTGTGGCCTCTCTGGTAGGTATATAAACCGAGTATGTTTGAAATACATGATTCATATCGCAGAGGCTCGGATTGGTGTTCCGGATTCAACTGGCTGGGCTAGGCAGAAAGCAGAACTGATAAGTACTCTAGACTGCTCGTAGGTTTTAACGCATCGTTGGTCCGATCGATAAGTCACTGCTCTCTAATTGGCGGTATCGTTTACGTACACATTAACAGGGCACACAGGCCACAAGTTATAATAGAACTGCAATTGATTTTTTTTGTATATATGTGCATCCTACGAGGATTGCTTCGATATTGCATCAAGTCATAAGCATTTTAGGCAGAAGTTGGATGTTGGTTAGCAGTGGAATCCAGGACGCGCGTTTCGCCTTACTTGGGACTCACCAGCTTGATGTACCTACTACATTACAAAGTTGACGTTTATTCCAAGACTCGAAAGAAGTACTAATTGTTTCAAACGCTCAGTATAAATAACTACTAGTTTTAGCAATGCGATAAATTGAAATTCATATATATTACTTACGTGATGAATATGAGATATTTGTTTCATGAACGTTTGAAACACCTTTTCCTAACGGTCCAATATTAATAGTACCAGTTTGAAATGGTTGCTTATCAAGCAAATAATCATGCTCGTCATCATTATTATCATCACGAGTAAAACATGATACATTCATTTGGTTTTTCGAATGTAATCCTTGTACAACACTAACACTATTGGTAGAGCTCCGACGTCGAGGTAAGTGAATTATTTTAGGTTCAGCATTATGTTGGTAATTACTGATGGAATTTTTATGTGAAACATTAACAGCCGGTAAAAGTTGACATGGTGAAGTGTGGACATTTTTAGATGTAACAGAAACTGGCTGACTCTCTGTAGTATTACTTGTAGTAATTGTGTTATCAGTAGAAGTGATATTCATTGATGTTAATGTTTTCACTTGATCATATCGACCAGGATGACGAGTAGAAGCATAGGCACGTTTACGAATAAATCGAACTGGCAGTGTATCGGTGTTTACATCTTCAATACTTGACGGATCTATTGTATGTTTTCGAATAATTCGAACAGAATCAAATCCAGACTTTTTAGATGATACAAATGTGTTCAAATTATGATCGATGGGTTTGAACTTAGTCAGTGTTTTATCAGTTCCTGTTGGAGAATTATCCATCAACTGAATTGAATCAGGTGGGCAAGAGTTTTCTTTACGAGCTTCATTGGATGATAGGAAGTCATCTGAGAGTAAATGACTTGTTGATGAATTGTCAAATTCTAAAGTTTAGAAAAAAAATACAAGAAAACAATGTCTTCATTAAAGTAACATCATTTTAAAAGAAATATAAAGGATAACAGTTGATGTGTACAAAAATTCCAATGATACTAACCGTTGCCCTGAACTGAAGTAGGTGAAGCGGACTTCAAATATGGGACTTAATGACTGAAAATCAAATGGCTTTACCACTAAGTGGCTAGTAATAAACAATTCTTGTTACTTCTTACAGAAAAGTAGATATTCATACACATGAAACACGTTACAGTTAAGTTCATAAAGGTTAAATAATCAAACAGCGTAACAGTATAATGCACTGACGTCCTTGAGTTAACCAGTTAGAATCAAAATAACACTATACATTTGCGCAAAATTTGAAGTGCAGTGATAAATAACGTGTGTGTTATCATTAACTAAGTGAAAATTAACATGATTTGGTTCGTAAAATGCTCAAAATCAATAGAAACATAAATTATGCAACCAAAAAGTCAATTTCGGATGGTGCTTGAGCTAAATTACCTGCTCTTAAGGTAGGCTGCATATTAAAGAACTTGATGTGAGGGTCATTACATAATCAAGTATTTAGTGAAGTTAGATAATATTCACCTTTTCTTACTCTTACTTTAAAGCTCAAACTTAAGAATTTCAAGTCTGTAAACGGAAAGATGGTAAGGCATTGCATTATAACTAATATCAGTTTGTAACAAAAATTCTATCCTGCTTCGGTTTGGGCACCCGGTCAGTATCACATCCCTCACACTAATCAATTGAGATTCGTGTGGCGCATATGTATTTGGTGCCTCCTTGTACCAATACCTATGTGTTAAAATAAATAATAAAATAACAAAAATAACAAAAATTCTATAGGGTGATAACTCAAATTCACAACGCTAGTCTGACTCTTAAAATATCTAAATATATGTAAACTTGACCCTTTTTCTTTACTACAAGGGATAATTTGACATATGAGGGTTAATTATTTAGATCAAAGCCGTTATTCCATTGTTTTATAACTTTGCAGAGTTTCATGACTGACTGATAAATCGCCAAAGGTTGTTAGTGTTAGACATTTGCCCAAACAGTACCTGAATACCGAAAAGCCGTATTTTACAAGTGTTGAAAGGTTTTTAAACTTAATATAAGAAATAAATTCATCAATCTACGTTTAAGATACACACTAGTTTTAAAAAAAAAAAACAAGAGAAAAAGAACCTTATCAGTGAAATGTTTTGTATTTCACAATGGATAATGTGAAGAAATAATTCAGCAAAATAATAAGCCATCAGTATAGATATATTTGTGTAGAGTTTGCTGAAGTTTGTATTTCACATAGGGAAATGAGCTTAATTGAACAACTACTTGAGACTAGGAAGTAGTGGGTAGCTTTTTCGTCCTACAGTGGGGCTTCCTTGTAGCAGTACATATCCACGATCACACCAATGGGGATAAACTTCGAGACCACCAACTCGCATAATGAGCAGCTATATTTCAATTTAGTGAGTTGGGGACCCAATGGTATACATATTTAGTCCTAATGAATTCTTGATATTTTGCAACCATTATCCAATCTCATTGGTGGACACACAAATGCTTCAATTTAAATATGATTGAATTTCAACTAGTCACAGTGTGTTGTTGAGGAGTTATATACTAGGCCAAAACATCAATCCAGTGCTCCTTGATACGCGATGGTTGTCTAACCTAAGTTAGCTCGTGATATTATCTATAAATATAAGCTAATGGTTATTTGTTTGTGTTCAACAAAATCAGCTGTTTCACCGAACATCATCATATGACTTTATTCAATCAGAATATGCATCAATCTCTGACATACCGAGTATGATGGCATTAACACAAACACATATACATAATGATTGATGTATATAGAGAACAACTAATTAACCAGAAAATAAGCTAATAATCAAGCATGCACTCACTCACCCCCACACACATGCAAACTTAACACATACGAAGATCAATAAAGTTTATTGATTGCACCAAATGGTAGCAAGAAACACAAACTCAGTGCATAATAAGTAAATGTAGGAGAGAACTTTATAAACAGTAATGATGCAAGTAAACAAAAAGTAGTACGGACAATGTGATAGATACACACATGATTCATACACACATACAAACACACACAGAGAGATTACACTCAAATGTTAAACAACAGATTAGGCTGTTGAATGTATTCATCCTTAACAAAGATAAATTCGTTGAAGCATATAACAGAGTTGGGATATTACTGACAATATGTGTTTGTAGACCATAATATTTGCAAGTTCAAAGGAAGATCTACCCAGAAAGCATCAAAGTCTATAAACAAAGCAAAAACTATTAACAGTACTTCTTTGAAGAGTAGCGTTATGTATTACAATCATTACACACTAACAACGCTTGGCACATGAGAGGGTTCGGGATAGTTACTCAGATGAAGATTTTGTAGTCACAGAGCTGGATGATTTGGTTGTGAAACTTTCATTGTTCTTTTCAACATCATTATCAGCACGTAATATAGTGAGAAATAAGCTATCAAAATTTTCGTACAACAACCTGTTAGTCAATCATAGGAAAATTCTAAATGCTCACTTCCCTTCGAAGTACACACTGATAATGTTGTTCAGAGGGATAATGAGTGCTTCACAACAACAGTACATCAGAAAACAAAACATCTTCATCCTGAGCTTCATATTCTCTTAGTGAATTAATAAAAACCTATTGATGACAAATATACCATCAGCCCTTATCAGTTTAACATAAACCCTTACTCATATAACTGATTGTAATATGAATAGAACATTGCAGTGTTAACACAACTTACTACTTATTAATACTTATTATTGAGAAGACACGTTTGTAATTGCCTGAACAACACAGAGGCATAAAAAAGCAATCTAGTTAAAGGTATTTATCCAACTTTAAAGTTAGTTGTTCACATGGTAAATTGAGAATAGTCACTCTAATCTTGAAGAACATAATAATCTTGTTAGAGTGTTGTTATAATAAAGGTGTTATTCAACCAACCTTTCATATTTTCACAAAAGCATAGCTAAAAGCAACTATTATTATTGTTGTTATTATTATAGACGTAAAACTGTATCAATTAAATATTTCTAAGCATGAAGTAGTTTACAAGTTAGAACTGCTATAACCCATTGCTTACGAATGTATGAAATAAGTTTGCTTGTAGAAAACCAATTTGATGGCTTTCATTATTTAGAGTTAGAATTTTGATACAAATTAAGAAACCCACATAAATTCATGGAAAAAAATGTATTTGCATTGGTTCTGCAGTAAAATATACAGATACTTGCTAATGACGATACTGTGCGACCACCTTTCATTGTCTTCGGTTGGTAACTACCTCAAACTCAAGACGGTTGAAATTCACTGGTCACGGCTTCTCACTAAATCTCCTGGAACATTCTCTCGAAGATAGTCATTAGTCGGGACAAGATAACTGTCAGTATAAGGTTGTGGAGATTGTTGAGTTTCATTGAATTCATAAACTGATCTAAGTTAGATCGTTATTGAAATACTGAAAGTAATGAACAGATGTTTCATTCTAGTATGAGACTCCTGAGCAATGAGCATGCATGACTCCATATGCAGGAATCCAACCCAGAAACTTCGGTCTCGCACGCGTACGCATAACCTGTAAACCACTGGGCTGTTATCCAACAGTATCAATGTCTAATTCTAATCAATCGCCGTTTATGATTTCAGCGAAACTCCACAATCTCCATAACCATATCCTCACATTTGTTAGTCAATTTATAAGTATAAGTATTAAGGTTTAACTTAGTAATTTAATTTCCGCATTTGGTAAAAAGTAAATATTCACTCTCGAGAAGTGAGCGAAACCGATAGGTCCTGGGTTCAAATCTCGCGGGAGGCGAGATCGTGGATGCGCACTGCTGAGGAGTCTCACAATAGGATGAAACGGCCAACCAGTGCTTCCATGTTTTCCAATGTGGTCTAGCTTCAACTGACTCATGATCTCAACCATTGAAATATATTATTATTTTATTATTATAGATGATTGTGTTGTGATAAATGGTGTCCAGAAGCTGATACTAATACACGCCCTTCATAGAAGACCCTAATTACTAGAGTGGTAAGATGAAGAGTGAAGAAGAAAGTTTATTTGATTAACTGAGTTATATATATGTGTACTCGTTTGTATATATAAACAATAAATTGCTAATATACACGTTCGATGTATTAGACAGATTAATTGATTGAAAGATAATACCATGTTACAGAAATAAAATGAGTTTACATAGATACATCAAGTAAAGTTAGTTTATAAATATTACTACATTTAAATAAATCATTAAATGATTTAACAACTGGTGAGAAAACAGCTTCATGTGCGCTATGTAACTGTGAATAACACTGGATTATTTAGAACGACAGTTTAGTTTGGAATAAATTTCGAACATATGAACTATAGAAAGTTAAACTGTATGATTTTAGCTTTGTCAGCGGGGTATAGATTAGATTAAAGTATGTTCCGTGCAGGATTGTGTTTGAGCATACTGACTGACTATTTTCTTTAGCCAATCAACGCTAGTGGATACGTGGAGAAGACGTTAAGATTTTCTTCTGTAAAAATTATAAATATAATATCGTTTCTCTTATTGTGATTCTTACTTCCATCCAACTCTTACTTGAAATACCTGGTTAAGGTATAATAATGAAGAGTTTGAGACAATAGGTGATCTAGCTCAAATCTGGCAGCAATAAAGACGTTGTATTTAACTCCTATTTTTTCTAAGATCGTGAAAGTTCATAAATTAATTCATATCAGAAGGTAGTGTATTGAAAACTTGATGTATTCATTCTTAGTCTTCCTCGAAATCTTGAATGTGTAATGAACACCTTACGCTTTACACTTGATGGTGTTCATTGATTTACATCAGACTGCAAATTTCTATGTTGAATTGTCATATTCACTGATAATAAATTTATTTTAACTTCTTCGTTTTGAAACATAAATAATCTTCTTTTATTATCCCAAAGTGAAATATGACAAACTTTCACCTGTATATTACAGATCTGCTGCTATTTCTAACGTAATTGAATGGATTTGGGTGAAATTCCAAAAATTCAACATTGAATAATTTATTTATTTATTTATTTAAACACATAAACATTGGTACAAGGAGGAACTAAATAGACATACGCCACATAAACCATTCGATTTCTGTAAGGCCTGAGATACTGTCCGGGTGCCCAAACCGAAAAAGGTGATTTTCTAAGGAGGTCACACCCGTGGCCTTCGACCTAAAAGTCTGATCCACAAGATAGTAGAGTAACATCAGGAAATGAAGTCCCATGGTAGCCAGTGACCAAAAATAAGTTCATAAGCCATTTGTTCCTTCAAGATACTGGGGCCCATGTGCACTATTGGTTTGGAATCAGGGCTTTCCAACTCCCCTAGGTGGACTCCCCGTGTCCACCAACCCGGTTAAATCGTTGGACATTCGCTTTTAGTCCTATTAGTTTCGTAAACAACACCCGTGGTGCGAGAAGGCAGTGAGTATGACTTCCCTGGCAGTAGTTGTATGCACGTGACCATGTGAAAGCATTTCGAGAGGGAGGGCTGACTCTCCCCACTTTAAGCCGTACCAGGGCATTTGGGGGCTAATAATTTGTTGGTGCATTTGAAAAAAATATAAGGAACAGTATATTCATATATGGAAAAAGAAGTACTCTTTCACAAAAACAATAATAATACTTTCAAGAAAAAAGATATTTACCGGATTCTTGAAGTTGTGATAAAACTGGATGTAATAAATTGTTAGATAACTTGTCCAAATTTTTCATTTCTTGACTATTATACAGCTTTTCACAATTATTATTATTACCAGTGTTAGCAGTAGCAGTAGCAGTAATAGTAGTTCGAGGTTTCGGTGTCGGTTTATTCAACTGAGAAACAACTGACGACTACAAATTGTAACGGATTAAAGAAAATAATAGACAAAAAATGGTTAGAAATCAGATAGAAATGTATAGTATGTTGACCGATTAACGGATAAATGTTGTTTTGTGATTGAAATTCAAGGTAAATTTTGCTAGAAAACAAATTGATACGAAATTCAAATAAAGCTTAATAAGTTGATTGGTGTATAGATACTTTTGAAGTGATGCTTCTGTACGTCGGAACCATCGAGACAGCAAAGTCGAAGTCAGATACAGAGTGCTAGGTAAAAATGACAGATCACTTGATGAAATTGTGAACGTTTATAGACAGATGTGACTGGGAAATGTGTTATGTATGCCTAACCACTACCTACCCATATGTGAGACGAAGGCTATAGTTCAGTCAAAGACATAGGATCAGTCCATGAAGTCACCAACAATTGCATCGAACCCTGTTGGTAGTTGTAAATTACTCAGTTGGAATCCGAGCAACTATTGTGATCTATAGTTAGAGGTTGGGGTTAGATGGCTTAAAGTCGGTTACATCTGCGGAGAAGTATAACAGACACATTTACTCTGAAAAAACTTTGATATCCAATTATATGCAAAATATATGCCATATTCAATAGCGATCTACGTCACACACCATTTATTTATTTAGTCAAACACATAAACATTGGTACGAGGAAGTATCAAACAGATATGAGCCAGATAAAGCATTCCATTTGTGTGAGGGCTGGGCTACTGTCCGGGTACCCAAACCCGAGCACACACACATACAATACCATCCAACTGTAGATGCATGTATACTTGAAGATCTCATAGCAACACTTCTACAATCAATTTTAATTACGGTTAATTTTGTCAAACCCTTTAATTACTTTATTCGACAGATAGTGCTATTCGAACAGTAGCAATTTGTCTATTTCTTTGTATCATTATGATCACTATCATGTCTGTATATATATATATATATATATATATATATATATATATGTATTCGCTTGTTTGTGTGCATTAGCCTCTCAGCTCAGATTCGCTCGATGCGCTTAGAACTTCCTTACTGTACTATTCAATAATAAACTGTAGTCACCGCTTCGTATTACCTTCTGAATTCATACACCGCTGGGATTTACTTAATAACGATTACCGGGGTATTTGATAAACGAAACCTAAGGAATTATCTCGAAGCCAAGCCACTACAATCTAAAACGCAGTGTAAATTATTGATAACATTCGTAAGATACTACTACCAATCAAATATTAGAAATAAAATGATGACAGAATATGTTCTAATCTAATAAAATAGTAGAAAATCGGCTTTTATAATTAGATAGTCAGTCAGTCACAATGTGGAGCCTGTACGTATGTACATTGGTTTAAGTTGCCATACTCCACAGAGAGATGGAATTATAAGACCAAATCCCAGAATGCTAGAGGTAGTAAGAGTATTAGTGGTAATAGAGAAGATTAGGCATTAGTTATACGATTCAAGGAAAAGATACAAATTAGTGAAATAAAAACGATAAAAGAAGTCGAGGAATTCAGAATGTCGAAATTTGAGGGAAACTAAAGAATGGACCACAACCCTTTACTACTTACATTTCACAATAACTTTGCCGTTTTACATACAACTATAAGTGAGACATCATCACCAACAACAACGCATTACTGAATGGATTAATTAGACTTAATATGTAACGTATTCAATCAAGAGGCTACAAGACTTACAGTACAGTCAGGTGAAATCTTCATTTCATCTTTATGAACATCAGTAGTAATAGTAGAAGTATTACTAGTATTAGTAGTGTATAAAAATGCAGAATTGGAATCTTTCAAAGACATATTTTGAATACCATTAGAGATATTAGATGAAGTCAATATTTTAAGCGGTGATAATTCACAAATTGTATCAGTAATTGGTTGGTTAGGAACAAGAGATTTATGCAGTAATGTAAGTTGAATATTTCGATCGCTGAAACAAAAGATTTAAAATGAGCTCAATAATGATAATAAGAATAAAAATAAAGTTTAAGTATAAATTTATATATATGCTAAAGGATTAGACAAACATTAAACTGATCATTACTAAATGATCAATCCATAGTAAATACCTCAGTTTTACTGGGGTCAATCGCAATCTGAGTTGCTCAGTAGTGATATCTCTAACTGTGCAACTGAGTGATCTAGATTCGAATCCAAGCATTAGTTTCCTAGTGATTACAAGTACACCTTAGTGATCAGTCTCAAATAGCATAAAACCGAGATAAAGCAAGGCTTTCTGTAGACAACCTTTTAACCACTTAGCAGATTCAATTAATGGTTTTAATATTGTATGTTTTTTTTATGTAAAAATCAACGACAACTCATAATTACTGATTGGAAATGACATGAGTAAAAAATGTGAAATCATTACAATGAGTCAAGTATAATCAAAGTAATTTTTCTCGTCAAACAAAAACACGTATCTAGGTCATGAACTGAGACTGAAATTAACAGACACTTGACATTATTCTGGATAGTTTAAAAGCCTTACCATTTATTGAACTGTTCAAAAGACCAGAATATTACAAAATAATGAATACGAGATATGTAGAAAAGAAGAAAATTACAGCGGCGTAAATCCGATAATGTGTGATTTCAATAGTTGAGATCATAAGTCAATTGAAGCTAGACCACCATGGAAAATCTGGAAGCACTGGATGGCCGCCTCGTCCTATTGGGTGCCAGCTCAGTGGTCTAGTTGGTTAAGCGCCTGGCGCGAGACTGGCAGGTTTTGGGTTCGAATCTCGCGAGGCGTGGTCATGGATGCGCACCACTGATCTCAACTATTGAAATTACTAGAATCTCCACAAAACCTCTTCTGATACTAATGTGTGATTTGTAATAGCTATATTCAATTGATATATTTATACACGAAAGTAAACTTTCCAGAAAAACTCAATTGGCTCAGACAACTGATTTCAAGTACAACCATCATTCTATGTAAACAGTAAAATGTATTGCATGCAACTAAGGCGTTAGTCAGTCAATCAGTAACAACGAGGAACTAAGACGTTAAGTAATCAACAGTTCTATTCAGCTAACTTAAGTGGAAAAAAATATTTATCTTTAATTCTGCAACGATCATCACATTGTTTACAACTAAACTTGTTAAAAGATTATTAAAGTATTGAATCTCGATTGGTTCCCTGTAACAATATTTGCGAATTTACGTGTTTTGTGGCACTAAACAAACGTATTACACTGAAGATATCATACTATACAGTTGTGTAACTCAAATTAGTACTCACAACACTGCAAAAACTTAAGGCATATAGTTTGACTGACACAAAGTACTAGAATTAATCAGTGGCATGTTCCATGACACTCCTCTCGTGTTAGTTTAGAACGACCATATCACGTTGGAGACACCGGTTCTTATTCGATCATCAAAGTTAACCAACATTGGACCCGGTCAGTACTTGCATGATTGACCGACTGAGAATATCGGGTGTCACTGTCTGTTTTTACCTCTGAATACCCTGGTACGACCAATGGTGTAGAGGGTTCCCTCTACGTCTCCAAATGCCCTCATGTGTAAGACCATACATTGCCACTGCTAAGAAAGTTCTTCTCGTGGTTGCAGTGTTGCTTACGAAATTGTCAGAACAAAAAGGCAATGTCCAATGGAGGGTTAAATGGAGTTATGATGTACGGAGAACGTACCCAAGACAGTTGTAAAATCTTGATTCCAAACTAATGCCGTACATGAGCTACGAAATCCTGACGGAAAAAATCGAGTATGAATTTATTGTTGGTTACCGGTTATCATGGAACATCGCTCCACTCGCTTGTCGATTAGATATCTATGTCAAAGGATAAGGAAATAGCCTCCTAAGAAAATCACCTATTTCCTTGGTTTAAGCACACTGGTAGTATTCCATTCCACGCACAAATTCAATGATTTGTGTGGTGCATATATATGTTGGTACCCCTTTGTACTAATGTTCATTTTTAAGTAATTAAATAAATAAAATAAGACTCAATAGATTGAAGCTTAATGTACCAACAATTTCAAATAATCGACAAATACACATTAATTAAACCAAAAGTAAGCAGCTGACCACCCTTGACCTTTTCATTACCCAACTATTTTAATTAACTATATTATTCTATACAACAATTAAGCTCAATATAAACGTTACTGTCTGTATAGTTAATTGAATAAAAAATAATGAAAAGTCTTGGGATTATCCCGTTGTTGATATTTTGATTGGGATTTATTCTTCTTAATTTTATTAGGTATATGTCTATCTTGTGCCAGATAAGCCTGATAGATTTCATCAAGATACCGATAAATTTAGCTTTCAAATTTATCTTGTTGGAATTCAATTGAACCTGTTCTAGGCTAACAGAAATTGACTTGTTAATAAATTTAAGCAATTGAATAAAGTATACAGAATGTGTGATTATTATAGAATTTCCAGTTTTAAATCGCGAATAAATCTTGTTGAGACTATTATTAAATGAGGATTGTCTAATGTCGTGGATTGGTTAAAATTCGACAGTGACACAGTGAATCTTAGTATGGTGGTCTAGAGATTACTTGTTCGTGAGCGAGAGCGAAGGTCCTGGGTTCAATTTCCGAATGTGGGACCATGGACGCCCACTGTTGAAGAATCCCATACTAGGATGAAACAGCTATCTAGTGATTCCAGTCTTCCAATGATGGTCTAAGATCAATTCATGATTTAAAACAGTGAAAACCATATTAATTATTGCAAATACACATCCTATTTAAAGGAATATTCTATAACATGATAGTATCAAAAGACCAAAGAGCTAGAGATGAGTGGTTGTGTAGTAAACCAACATTAAAAATAGGTAGAAAAAAATAAAATAAAATGAGTAAAGATAAGTTAGTCGGGATAAGATTACTGATTAAAGCATAATGACCCAATCAAATGAAAGGAGTTGAACAAAAGTTTATGATGTAATGAAAACTTTTAAATATTACGGGTTGTGTAAGCGGTTGACGAGAGCCCACATAAATAAAATGGATTTATTTTGGTCTGCTCAAGTGCTTGTTCACGCTGTATTCATTTATGTTCAACTGCTTAACTTCGAAATTACCCATGTCTTATTCTTGTCCTTTCGTAATGAGCCACTATAATTGACCGATTATGTGACCTCGATTTTAGAGTTCATTTTGCATCCGTTCAGTCACTAACTAATTCCTATCTTTAAAGAAACTATTAAGATATATTGTTAACTTCACCTACCAGGATTTATTTGGTAATGATTTGATTTGTAACTAGAAAACTTAGATATATTTGTGTAGAGGAGCCAAATAAAAAATAAAACCTCTTCACTCGACTTGTGTATTCATACAATCGAAAAATCAATATTATTAGTAAAGGTGGTAGTAATAATAGTTTACGATGACTGACGTCGGTCCACGAAATACATGTTCCAATTGAATTCGATAGAAAAAATGATGATAATAATATCGTAAGATAGCAGCCATCATAATTCTGTAGTCATTGAATTTCGACTAACAATAAAATCCAGGAAGCATGTTTCTCATTCTACTTGTGACAAGTTGGTGGTTAGATGTAAGTGCAAAACAATCCTAACGAAAAAGCCCACTTATTTGAAAATTAATGATATGATTGACCATTTCGCACACCAAATGTACATTAAACGGTATCTTTTGAGGTAGTCGACAACAAACCTTACTTGAACTAGGTTTCGTGCTATTTGACACTCATCAATAAGGTTTACCTGTATTATTGAGGGAGATGATGTTTCGTATGGGATTTAATCCCATGTCTCTCAGGTTTAGAATTAGAGACGTTACCACTGAGTTATTAGGACCGTGATAGACCTCTTAGAGGACTGAGATATATTTACGATTGATTGATCACTGAGTAGTGACCAATATCATGGATGTGAAGTCTTTTTTTGGTGCCATTAGGTAGAATTAGATTAGTACTAAGAAAGGTTTGACATACGTGGCATTGGTCACTACTCAGTGAACAACCACTTGAAAATGTGAGTATCACGCAGACCTCTTAAGGCTTTACTTTCTATTAAGACTGACTCAAATTGTTGACATCAATTTGGTTAGATACACAAACAACAATCAAATAAGAAGCTTTAATATTAATTAACGCTTCCATTTAGCTGTACGAAGAATTGACAAAGTTATTATATTTCTTAAGAAATCAGTAAATGCTACGCAACAAATAGAAAGAACTAACCTGCCACTTCGGAGGAAATTGGAAACTTCTAAGAATGTCATAGATTTTACAGGTTTCTGATTAATGGCAACAATCCGATCACCTATTCTTAAACCAGATGCCTCTGCCGAACTGCCTCGAGCAACTTTAGTCACTAGGGCAGTGGACTCGTAAGGTTTACCTGTAAAAATTTCAATTGTCAAAATAGAAACGGGAGTTTATTTACTAGACAGACAACCAGATAAATAAACTAGATGTTGAAAGTGCAGTAGAACCACGTAGGTCAGTCAGTAAGTCATCATCAATGCAGATATCTGGCACAGATGTTCGTCGGCACATTTCCATCCAAGATTAACAAGACGAGAACATAACAAGATGAATAGTAAAAAATATTGAGACAATGCAGCAGCAATGATAATGACAGAACTGGATGTTGGGAATTTGGCTCGAAAAGACACAGTAGAAAGGTGTGTACAAAGGAATATTGGAATTCAAAATCGAGAGGAAGATAAAAAGTGAATGGATTTGCACCACTGTGAACGGTAATAAGGTATTTCAACTAAAGTCCTCAAACGCAAATCGCAATTACCACACGGACCGAAACCAGGCGATCTGCATTTACCAGCATGGTTCGGTCCAAAAGTCAATGAATTCAAAAGCCGATTCCACGTCACATCTTGGTCTGACCTCTACTGGTCTTTTCACAACCTCCGTCTACACTAGCTAGCATAGACCATCTTAGCAGGCAGTGGTTTGGCAAACGTAACGAAAGTCCAAACGACCTCAGTCGATGAAAATCAACAATTCCATCAACCGACGCCTCATTTCTCCTTGGTGCCACATGTCTAATGTCAACATATCTGGCTTGGTCATCCCATGAAGCGCGAGTAGTGTTTCGAGGACACTTATGATCAAAAACCTTTAGCCCACACATGTATTTTACATTTAAAGACCATGTTCTACAAGTGTAGAATAATACAAGGTGTAGTGTTCCTCGGCATAAATCCTTTGATTGGCAAACAGACATCTCATCTACTACACAAATGGCAGAATGGTAAGTACCAACCGAGCTAACGCACTCATGCCAAGATTACATCAGACGCTAACCCACCAGGGCCGATAAGACTTTCAAGACAAATGAAGTGGTCACCGCACTTATTTATTTATTTGGACACATATTGGTACAAAGGGGCACTAAATAGATATGCACCACACAAACCATTCGGTTTCTGTGAAAGCTGGAATACCGGCTAGGTACCGAAACCGAAACAGATGGTTTTCTGAGGGGGTTATACCCGGTGCCTTCGACTTAAAGGTCTGATCCACAAGGCAGTGGAGCAACGTCAGATGCAGTCCCATGGTAGCCAGTGACCAAAAATAAGTTCACACGCCCATGTGCACCAGTGGTTTGAGATGAGGGTTTTCGAACTCCCCTAGGTGGACAATCCGTGTCCACCAACCCGGTCAAAGCACCGAACATTCACTCATTTTCGTAAACAACACCCCCGCCGCAAGAAGGCAGTGATTTTCACAGTACTTAGATACTTCACTTACTATTATTTGTTCAGTTCAAGCAGACTAGTACTGAAGCTCACCCCATATATGCTTACATTACTGCTCAAGATGACGAAAAGACTATATTTTGTCAGCGCCTTCACCAAATGAAATTGTGAATCAGACGTTCAGGTCAAAGGCTCGGGGTGTGGCCCCCTAAGAAAACCACCTGCTTCGGTTTGGGCACCCGGGCAGTATCTCAACCCACGCACTAAAACCATGATGATGAACAATTTGCTTATGGAAAATATTCCTTTCTATCTGATTAACATTGAAATAACTCGTACTATTATTATTATTATTATTACTCTACCACGTCATTTATTCACCCTCTCTTATTCGTACTTTATGTATCCATTTCGACCTAGACAGCAGCTCACATATGGTGAAAATTCAGCTTTATCTAAACGTACTCGAGTCACTGCCTGGCTGAAAATTGTATGTTGCCATCGAATATGAGTACTGAAGCAGTTTTTCTGAAACCACGTACACCATTCAAACTGGCTGCCTTCAACGTTCGCACACTTATGCAGGTCGGACAACAGATAGGGCTGGCTATGTCTTTGGAAAGTCTTAATATTGACGTGTGTTGTCTATCCGAGACCCGTATTCAAGACTCTGGTGAAGTACTACAAGTTCGCTCTCCATCTGTCGCTTCAAAAAGCTTGTTTTATGTGCGTTTATCCGGGGACTCTGAAGCATCTTCGTCTGGTCTTTCTGGCGTTGGTGTCGCACTAAGCGCTAGAGCTGAGGCAGCACTAATCGATTGGATCCCCATTAACAGTCGGTTATGTGCTGTTAGATTAGAAAGTTCCATCAAAGTGAGAAGAAATAGGCGTGAGAAACGATGTCTTTTCGTCATCTTCGCCTATGCCCCGACAGATTGCAGCCCGGATGCAATAAAGGATGAGTTCTACCACCAGTTAACTGTTCTTCTCCAGAAAGTGCGTTTGACAGATATTGTAGTACTAGCTGGAGACTTGAATGCTCAGGTCGGGCGTCTAGGCACAGAAGAGAGTCGTTTAGGTGGCCGATGGGGTCTCGTTGTTCGCAGGACAGATAAGGGGGAACGTCTACTGCAACTATGCACAGACCACAACCTGTTTCTGGCTAGCACTAACTTTCGGCACAGTCATCGCCGATGTGCCACCTGGAATCCCCCTTATACATCTCAAGCCTGGATACAGATTGATCACATCGCGATCAGCTACCGCTGGCGTGATTTTGTACAAGACTGCCACTCCTTTTGGAGTACCTATCTGGACTCTGATCATGCTCTGGTCTGCGCCAATCTTACCTTACTTTTCAGTGGACAACGAAGTGACCGTCACCAAAGGATTGATGTAAGCAAGCTGGTTGCAACTTCTGTTGCTAGTAAGTACCGAACTGAGCTAGCTTCTAGGCTAGCTACCATTCCACCGAAAAGTATAGATGAGCATTGGTTGCAATTGCATGACGCCATGAAAATGGCGGGTCAAGTCTGTTGTGGGTTCGCGAAACGTCCCGCTTATAAGCACTGGGTTTCTTCTGGTTCCTTACAACTGATTGAAGCCCGTCGGTCTACTCCGGGTGACCGTGAGTTTGACCACAAACGAAGGATGTTACGTAATGAAATCGGGCAAAGCTTGCGTAAGGACCGAGAAGCCTGGTGGTCGGAGCGTGCTAATGAGCTGGAAGCAGCAGCTGCATCTGGTAATTACCGGAAGCTCTTCCAACTCATCCGAGCCACTGGCAGCAAGAAGTCTGGTGTGAGCGAAACAATCTGCGAGGATGACGGAACGCCAATCACTAACATCCATCGACGTCTTGGACGATGGGCAGAATTCTTTGAAGGGCAGTTCAACTGGCCTGCTGCTCCGGCAACATCGGTCAGACTGTCCTGCCCTCCATGGCCGGTGACGACTGATCCACTAAATGAGGCGGAAGTCCGCAAGGAACCCCAACTCTTGAAACGTTACAAATCACCGGGCCCAGACGACTTACCTCCGGCTCCTTTTAAAGATGGTGGTGACTTTCTGACTAAGGGACTGACGACGTTGTTTACAAAGGTCTGGGAACTAGAGAGCGTACCAACGTCATGGAATGAGTTGAAAGTTGTCCCTATTTTAAAAAGTGTTCACGTCGTTCCTATAACAACTATCGGGGGATAAGTCTACTTCCGATTGCGTCCAAGCTATTGGCTTCCGTTATACTTCGTAGGTTGTTCAGAACACGAGAAGGATTGACTCGCGAGGAGCAGGCTGGGTTTCGTTCTGGTCGAGGATGTATTGATCATATCTTCACCCTCCGCCAAGTGTTAGAACACCGCCATACTTATCAAAGGCCAACAATTGTAGTGTTTCTTGATATCAGGGCTGCCTTCGATTCGTTGGACAGAACTGTTCTCTGGGATTGTCTATTGAAGAAGGGTGTGCCTGAGAAGTTTATTAACATCCTAAAAGCCCTATACACAAACACCTCAGACAGAGTGAGGGCATACAACCACCTTTCTCCATTATTCCATTCGAGCAGTGGAGTTAGGCAGGGTTGCCCAATCTCACTATTCCTCTTCAACTTTGCCATCGATGACATTCTGGAAACGGCTCTGATGGATGCAAGTAATGGTGGTGTGGATCTGTTGCCTGGAGAAAGACTTGTCGACCTTGAGTATGCGGATGATATTGTCTTACTGTGCGAGAATGCCCAAGCTATGCAATCCTCACTTAATCAGTTGGCAATCAGTGTCCGTAGGTATGTTATGTGCTTTGCACCCTCGAAGTGCAAAGTACTTATACAAGACTGGCAGGATTCTAATCCTGTACTCACTCTGGACGGTGAGCAGATAGAAGTGGTCGAGAAGTTCGTGTATCTAGGTAGCTGCATAAGTGCTGGTGGTGGTGTGAGTGATGAGATCAATGCACGTATAGTGAAAGCCAGAGCGGCTTATGCCAATCTGGCCCATCTTTGGCGCCTTCGTGATGTTAGTCTGGCTGTAAAAGGTCGGATCTACAACGCGTCGGTGAGAGCAGTTTTGATCTATGCTTGTGAAACCTGGCCTCTCCGAGTTGAGGATGTTAGACGACTCTCTGTGTTTGATCATCGTTGTCTCCGAAGGATTGCTGGCATCCAGTGGCAACACCATGTCAGTAATGCAGAGGTTCGGCATCGTGTGTTTGGTCACAGAGACGATAGTGCAATTGGTGTCACCATCTTGAAACACTGACTTCGGTGGCTTGGACATGTTCTACGAATGTCGTTCCAGAGAATTCCTCGTCGTGCATTATTTGCCGACTCTGGGACTGGTTGGAAAAAGCGGAGAGGCGGTCAGTATATGACATGGTGTCGTGGTATGAAAGAAAGCTGCAAAGGGCTAGCTTCTGTTGGTCCTTCACGACTCCCTGGTTGGGGTCCGAGAGACGATGTAACACAGTGGCTAGAGACGTTATCAGATATGGCTCAGAATAGAAGCCAGTGGCGATCCTGCTGTAACCTTCTTTTACTTTCTTCATAAAAAGTGGTTGTATCTTCCTTAACTGAAAGATTTCTTCTGATTGTACCTTTCCGATTTCCCCACCATTGTTCTCTCTCGCTCGCTCTCTTTTTTTTTATAATTCCCCACGTTTATTATCATTTTTTCTCTTCAAATTATCATTGTTTTGTGTGGCGCATATATATTTGGTGACCCCTGTACCAATATTTATGTGTTCAAATAAATAAAATCATAAATAAATGTGACAAATCGGTTAGTGAGAAATTAAACCTTCGTCGGTTGAAGTGGTTGGGACATGTACTGTGTGAGCCCATCCACCTAACTCATGTGATGTTACGTAGAGAAGTATGCTGTAAGAAAGCTAGGTGTCCCCTAATCAAGACGTGGCATCAGTCCATGAATTCATTAACAGTTGGAGTGAATACTGAAACATTAATTCCGTTAACTTTCAAGATGCAAATGGGCACAAATTACGAAACATTTGTGTTCGAAAGATTCAAACTATTGTTTAACACTTAGAAAATTCTAACAATAGCGCTGAAATTATTTCACGTTATAGCGCAGATTTTTCGATGATTTTATAATCAGAGGGTTTCCTAGTAGAGAACGCAACAATGGATAACATCAAAGAGATTTTTTTCAATTTAGACAAAGATTGTCCATGGTACTTCCTAAAATAAACGGCCTGGCACAAATGCTCATTGACCCAAGTCTGTATACATCAGAATGACGAGATGAAATCAGAGTAATGAGTGGCGACGAGACCTAGATAGTTGTAGTATCACTGACATTAAGACTTAACACTGAGACTCAATGAAAAGGAACAGTGAAACTCGAGATCTAGAGAAAAATAAGGAATCAATGCATCAGCGCCATAGTCACATTCTGAGCTATTATACTTAGCCGCTACAACCTCTGGTGATTATAGTGAGAATCCTAGTTAAGTAGCCTGTATTTACCACAATGAATAAATAAGAATTCAAATACCTTAATTAATATTCTCAGGTAATTGTGATATTTGGAACGCATTAACACAATTTCGTGGAAATGCTGCTTGAAAATAAATAACGTACTAAGCAATAAAAGTTTACTTGTCTGTCATTAAAGGTTAGTACAATGTAAATTTAGCAATACTTGAAGAATGTTTTGTTTAGAATTCAAACGCTTTCAACGACAATATGATTTGCTTTTGTTCCTAACTACTGCTCACAATCATTGTATAGATGTGAACACGAGTTTTCTTTGAGCATTATTGTTTGCATCATATGGAGATGAGATTTTCAGGTTTCGAAATAAACCGACACACATTGAATTGTTGGTCACGGTGGTTGTCACAACTGTAAGCAGATCATTACAAGTTTGCCCATCAGTTAATTTGATCAGTTACATGTACTTCTTTTGGAACTTAGTAACCTGAACATGAAAAAGACCTTTTACGAACGTTTAAACAAATTGTATTTATATCGTTAGCCTTGTGGAATGGGTACAAAGAGAAACATATGTTGGCTTTGGTAAAATGATTTGACCACTCGCCTTTTGGCAACTGAGTGTTCAAAACCCGTTCCATTTACATCAGTTGGGGTAAAGAACACGAATCATCACAGATGAAGTGAAAGCGGTGATTCTGAACTACTAACTGAGGTAATATTTGATCAGAAATTCAAACGTGAAATATACCTTAACTTGAATTTTTGACCCGATAGCTTAACAAAGAGAAATAGTGATTCCGAATGATATATTCATTCTTTCATTAAATAATATAGTATAGTTAGCAATTAGGAAGCTAAAGAATATAACAACCGTCGCTGAGGGAACGGAATTACAATTTGAAGAGTTTAATAGACCCTTCTGATGGAAACCGGTCGGCTAGTGTGAAATGAAATCTAGTAAACAGTAAATTTAATGTCAGTGACCAATTTAATATAATAGGGAGAAAACCTAACCGAAGATTGCTTGAACAGATATTTACTCAACATTCAGTTTCGACAACTCGATCAAAAATCATTTTGCTAAACCAAAGCACAAAAACGCTGGCCGAATAATATAATAAAAAAAATGAATTTACTCGTCAGACCTCACGCTATAGCTTGCTAAGGACTCTTGAAAGAACCTACTTAGCGAGGTGTGAAATCCACACGCTAATGAAATACAGAGGACGACCGATTTATGATTCGAGTCGTGAGGACATTTTATTCAAGCTTTACTGTTTCGCATCCTCAATTTACCAAAAATAAAAGTCCATCAAACTTGCCTTCGTCTTTTAATGTAAACCCCAATCCGAACGGAGTCTTTTCAATGACAATAGACATTGGTATATCCATTGTGAGGAAATAAGTTCACTTTATTATGACAGCTGCATATCTCAGAGTCAAATTATCAGAGAGCATCAGTAAAAATCAAACTACATGCCATGTGAGAAGAGAATATCCAAATCAAAGAACCCGCTTATTTACAACACCATCTATTTCCATGTAAGTCAAGAGAAGAGTAAGAGGTCAGAAAAGAAAGGATGCTTAATTATCGTTTAAGCATTTGACGTCGATTTTATAAGCTTTTCCAGCATTCTCGGATTGTCGTTCTACGATTTTTAGGATCACTACTCAATGTTCTATATCGCAATTTATCAAGTGTCTTTAGGACTGAATACTCTTTACCTATGCAGTTACTCGTAAAGAAAGGATCTCAACTTGCATTTTTTCTCATTTTGAGTTTCGGAATACTGTTTTATTTTGAATATTTTTATTTCGTAAGAAATGGGTGTGCAGTTAATGTTTTAAGAACCGTGGGGATGGTTAACATAAACATATTTTGCAATTATTTTCTACCATTATTTGCATTTTTCCTTAATTTCGCCTAATTTGTAAAATTTTCATTACTGAATGTAAAATCGCTGTTTTAAAAAACCTAATCTCCATCTTCCGTTACCTTTTGTACTCCCATACCATGACATATAGATTATCGCTCAAAAATACACTGCTGAGCATATTTACTTCTTGTTTTTATATGTCAGCTATCACGATAACGGAAATCCGATAAAACTGATGTCTGGGTTTGTAGATCAAAATGATATTCTCAATTCGCTATTAATCTGAATACACTTTTTGTTTTATATCACTCATATTTGGAATCACTGATCACTGATAACTGTGGATTATAAGACCGGAAAAGAACTCGAGCACGCCTTTTTCTGGGAATTTGAGTGATTTCTTGTATTGTTCCTCTGTATAATCTATATTTCGGCATACTAAAAACCGAAAATTCTTCGACTCCCAGAGCAGAGTTTAAATGATTTAGTTTGTTTATTCTGGTTGACATTTTTTCACTAAGGTTGCTTTTTAAGGGATAGGGTTGATAACCCCAAGCCCAGCCTTCTTTCTCTTCCCGGACTTAGGACCAGCAGTAACCTCAGAAGAGCTATAATCGAAGTTTTTCTGGTAATAAATCTATCTTTACTTTGAAACTTGTATATTTAGTCCGCCACAGAACTTTGAAAGTAACAGTTTATGAACAAAAGAAATGGATATTCGATGCAATCAGAAATAGATCCAAGTGTTGCTTGAATCGTCTAATGAATCCACTAAAAGTCTCATATAAATTCATCCTCCAATTTTCATGTGCTGCCTATCCTGGGGAATACGAAGGCGATAGTATGATGACGGTTAGCATTTTTGGTGAGGTAACGTGTTCGTGTACATAGGGTTTCCCAATAGACATGCACAGTTGAGTATAATAATCATCTTTCTTCAGCTGGTTAATTTCGCAAAACGAACGGCGTCGATTTTTGGTCACCTGAATTGCATATTTATTTTAGGGCGTTATAAAACTAAACGGTAGATTGTTTATTGTTATTAATTCCGTTCAAGTAAGTCTAATAATTTCGGTTTCATATAAAAATACTGTCATGATTTTTAGCGGTTAACCAAACATTTGTAACAGAGAGTTAATGACTCACTCGGTTTTCTGTTTATAGGAGATACCTCACGAAACAGAAATCAGTAATAGCAAAGTGAGACTAATACAATTCGCTGTCTATTTATAGTAGAAGTCATCTGTATGTGTCTTCAAACTCCATTCCTGACTTCTGGTTTAACTGGTTTTGTGATCTTTTTATTATCGTGTTTCGGGTGAAAGCGTTGTCGAACAATGAATATATCAGCTATGCCCTGATTGCGTTACGTTTGAACTTTGCGTTGCGATAACACGTTATCTAATGTAAAGTGTTTAAATATTGTTGGATCCTATTGTGTAACTCATAGATGGCATTAAAATCAACAATAGTAGCAAAATGTGTCGACTGTCAAAAAACGAGCCCGGAGAAGCCCTAATTCTTCAGACAATAGCAATACTGTTATTACATATACCCCATGCTCTGTAACTCCTTAATTAATCAGATAATGTTGGGAATAGACGTACAAGACACCTACTGCTGAATGACTTAGTTTCTAATTTAATAATGAGTTCTGCCTCAATATTAAAAAGTATTGATAATATTAAGAGAGGATTAGACATTATCTATAAGCAACTAGGCTATATACGTCCTAAAGTGGAGTCACTTGCGGGTTCTCTATCAAAGCGTGATGGTATTAAACAAGAACTAAAGACACTACCGCTCCTTCAACTGCTATTGTCGAAGGATGTAATTCCTGTGTGACTTGAAGACATTGTCAAAGTAGGATCTGTTATCTATTTTATTGCCAGCGAAGTCAATAGTTGAATAATCTCTCGAAATAACGTGATGTTCCATAAAATACCTGACAAAATCGCCGTTTAATTTGCAAGGAATTAGATATTAAAAACAGTCAACCTCCAAGATAGTCCATGCCAATCTATTCGTCTTTATAAAGAGCACCAGGAATCCTCGTACCCGGTCTTGTTTAGATTCGACTCCCAATCATTAGCTGAACAGTTGAAAGAATCCGAACGGCTAATCTGAGCTCTTAGGAATGCTTGTATAGTCTCAGATAAGACCACCTATAAAAGACACGCAAAAGCATGTCTTAAACGAAAATGACGCTGTTGAAGTTACAACAAATCCCGTTGCCACTACAACCGTCGTGTAACCAAGCCTAATATTAGTCAGGCCATAGAGAACCAACGTGTCCCACAGTTACCTTCAAAAGTTTTAAATAATAATACCCCTGTAAGATTTAACTTTTCTCATCACTTTCCCAATAGAAAAAATGGACGACTAGGTTGCGCATCATCGACACAACCCCAACAAGCAGATGCCTTTCTTAACTGTCCACAAAGTCGTGTTCAGGAAATAAATCCACCTTATCGAAATAATCATTGTTTTGGCCTTCATAAATCTCTGATATCACTAGCACTACAGTTTGTTCAGGCCACATCCCATATGATCAGTCAAACATATTAAACCATAGTCCGTGAAAATCCTTTGATCTCTTCCGTTACTTCTAAACATGTTTTATTCCTAAAGATCCAAAGTTTATAACTAATAACAAGTTATCTTATGTTACACTTGAATAAATTCTCAGATTCGTTTTATTTTCAAGTAAGTATACTTTCGTTCGGCAGGTCCATCGTAATATTTAAGGTATTAGGTTATGAACCTGAAGGTTTTGTATATATTTTCCTCTTACGTGGTATAGACTTTTTAATATTGATAGTGTTTTTAAGAGCCTTCACATTGGAACTATGTATTTGGTAATAGACTCCCAATGTTACACTGGAAGATATCGGATTGGTATCTCCATCAAATATGAATTGGTTGTCTGAGGTCACTGAAGACATAAGAGGCAAGCTATCACTCTTCTTTGGTAAACCAGTGTACCGTTTAGCATGAGATAGGTTAGCTGCATCAGTGGATCCAGCTGCTGAGGCAACGGGATTTGTTGTAACCTCAACAGCGTCATTTTCGTTTAAGACATGCTTTTGCGTGTCTTTTATAGGTGGTCTTATCTGAGACTATACAAGCATTCCTAAGAGCTCAGATTAGCCGTTCGGATTCTTTCAACTGTTCAGCTAATGATTGGGAGTCGAATCTAAACAAGACCGGGTACGAGGATTCCTGGTGCTCTTTATAAAGACGAATAGATTGGCATGGACTATCTTGGAGGTTGACTGTTTTTAATATCTAATTCCTTGCAAATTAAACGGCGATTTTGTCAGGTATTTTATGGAACATCACGTTATTTCGAGAGATTATCCTTTTGTTAACATTTAATGCAGCTACACTAGGTGCTATCTTCTACAACCACCCCACATTACGAACGTCCAATAAAGATAGATTGTCTTAATTCGCCAAAATTAATTTACAATAGATTTCTTAGCTCGATTCGTTTCAGAATATCACTAGAGTCACCTTGCTAAAGGTTTATAGACAACGTAGGCAAATAAACTTGAGATAAAATTATCACAGACCGATGAAAGTAGTATTTAAATGTCACTATAAAAGATACTTAATACTACAGAATGGACATGAACTTAAGGGGTCAGGAGTTTTTGTCTCTGAAGACTTGCCGCTCATGGACCTTATAAAATGACGAGATGCTGAAAAATATCCAAAACATAGATAGGGCCGAGAACTATAACTTCTCTGGTGTTGAGGCTTTGACAGAGAATGATGCTGAAGCCACTCTGTGTGCAACACAAAGCCAATGAAATGGGCTTTCTGTCTGTTAGATAAACTACCGGAGTTTGTTCAACAAGCGATCGGAGCTAGACGTACAGATTGACTGCACTAAGCCGGATGTAATCGCGGCTACAGAAACTTGGCTGATGCATTATGTAAACAGTAGAGAACTTGATTTTGAAGTATTCACGTTAGTAAGGGCCGACGGAATCCGAAGGCCTAAAGGAGAAAGAGTAGCCTTATTTATTGGACATACTGTCCTGTTTATTTTTAATGATAACATACCCCGTTAAAGTGTGACATAAGAATTATTTAGTTGTCATTTGAAATGCAAAGAAAAAGAACTACTGACCGATTTGGTTTGCCACAAACCAAGCTGTAAGATGAATGGGGTATTGCTAGGCGACTTCAATACTTAGTCTTCTGGTAGTCGTTGTTTAACCTTAAGAGACTTCAACGTACCTACGGTAGATTGTCAATAAGCTCTACCGAACAGAAACTAGTTGATATGGTGATTATATTTTCCCCAGTGCGACATGTTAAGGAAACAAACCGGTACGAACCGGACTTCGAATAACCTTTACTGGGTCTCATATTGACTGACTATGGAGATGACGTTACAAACCTCCATTATATGCCGCCTCTGGGTAAAAGTAAACATGCATTTCTGGTCTTTAATTTCTCGATCGTTGACGAGATCGAAGTGTCAACCCAAGTCAGACCAAATGTTTTGAAAGCGAATATACAAGAAACTATATACTCAACATCCTCAGCAGATTAGACAATAAAACCAGAATTCCCTATCGAAACGACTGGATAGTGATTGGGAAATCGGTACATCAGCAATACTGCACCGCAAATCTCCAAGACCACCGAAGAGTCTGAGAAACTCCCCACCGTGATTTATCGAGGAGGTCTTGATACTTCTCCGTTATAGGAAAATGTGAGAGAGATTTAAGTTTCTGGGTACTAATGAGACAAATCTCACTATTTTAAAGCTCGAAATATTTATCTCTCAACCTTCCGCAGGTCCAGAATGTTGTATGAAGCAAAACGTGTTAAAAAATCTATAGAATACTCTAAGTGCTCGTGCACAAACCATATGACTGAGAGAATAGGAAACATTACAGTATTATGGGAGGAGATTTGCACTTCCTCGTCAGTGAAAGACGGTTATGGTAAAGCTCATGTATTATTGAATTACTTTAGCAATATATATGCTTTAGCGACACCCTTGCCCTTAGCTTATATAAGCCTTACATACGCACACTAGACATTGTGACCATCAAAGTAGTCGATCTCCTTGGTCTGCTAAATGAATTTGATATAGGCAAACCCAATGAAATGCATTCTGGGTCACTAAGGGAACCAAAAGATTTAGATGCGAATCCCTTAAGCATATGTTTTAATCTATCTGTAACCCAGGGTTGAATACCAAAAGACTATAAGAATGCTGTAGTAAGTCCAGTCTTTAAACCAGGTACGAGAAATACGCCAGCGAACTATCGATCCGAAGGCCTAATCAACGTCGTTGTTAAACTTTTAGAAAGGATTTTTCGGAAGTTGTTTCAGTATTTCATCGAAAATCCGATTATTTTGGAAAAACGGCGTGGCTTTAGAATAAGTTATTAGGGCCTCTTCGCCCAGTTTTAGATATATATAATTCGACATATCATAAAACTGCAAAGTGGCTAGTCGTCAACAGAAGCATGAAGGATGTTTTTGATTTCATTTCTAAAGTGGAACATATGAACGTAAATGGGAAACGTATGATGTCTTTAGCTGTTGCCTCACTGTTTAACAATGTACCTTTAATTGAGACTATTGATTTTGTGTGCTAACAACTACAGGAAAAACCAATCAATATTCGAATTCCTGAGGTTAGTCCGAAGGAATTACTTTTGAAATGCATAAAGAATGTCCATTTTGTCTTTAATAACACACATTATAGACAAATTGATGGTATAGCGATGGGTTTGCTTCTAAGTCCCATCTTGCGGATTTTTCTCTGGCGGAACTAGAAAACGGACCTCTCAAAGAGGCTATCAATAGACTCGATTTCTACTGTTGATGACACTTTTATCTTTTCCGATCAGAACATTAGAAAAGAACAACTGCTAGAACTATTAAATAACAAAAATCCTGCAATTAAATTTACATGTGAAGAGGAAGTAGATAATAGATTACATTTCCTTGACGTTTTGTTAAATAAAAAAGAAAATAGTTCCATCAGCAGAGGTGTGTATAGAAAAAGTCTTTCAAGCCAGTACACACATTTCGTAAGCTTTGTGCCTCTTTATTACAAGAGAAACTTAGTCAAATACTTGGCAAATAGAGCTATTAAGATATGTTCAGTTGACACAATTGATAAGGAATTAGAGCACATTCATAATATGTTGATTGAAATATGATATCCAAAGGGTTTCTTAAAGAAACACTTGCATGTAAGAAGCAAGAAGATAGAAACAATAACAGCTAATAAGAAACCTCTTTTCCTGAAGCTGCAATTCAATGGTGATGTAGCTGGTGATGTATTACGTGATAAACTGACTAGAGCAGTAAAGAGAACGTTTAATGCTGCCAACCTCCATCCGTCGTATTCGACCCGATCTATGGTGATTCCCCAACTAAAGGATAAGTTGCCTAGTTATGCCACTTCTATGTGTATCTGTAAAATTATGGTCTACTATGATATTAGCACTGCTCTAATAGTAGACTTAATCCTAAAATTGTAGATTTATCATGATGTAACTGCCTAATCTATAAGATCTTACGTGGAAGTTACAGCATCGTCTACACCAACTCATTGCATTGTGACAATTACCAATACGTGATAGAGAACAATCTTAGGCTAGAGATAGAATATATTTAATATGAATAGAAGATACAAGATAACATTCAGCTGGGACCACGCCTGCAAGGCCGAGCCATGCCATCCGATGAACTCGGACTAATTCCATTTTATTTTTCCCGCCTTCTCAATTCTTCTGTATTTCTCCGCGTTAAATGTTTAATGTCTATTTCTCATATTGTCTCGTGGTAGGGCCCAATGCCACTACGTATCTACGAATTCAGCTGCTCCTACGGAAAAAGCTATATTGGAAGCACTACCACGCAACTGAACCAGATTTAGTAAACACCTCAATTCGTAGTTAGGAAAAGGTAACGCCAAGACAATACGCAGCTCGGTTCTATCACACTTGATCGATAGCGGTCATGTAGTGGACAGAAACAAGTCATTTAAAGTTATTTATCGTATTCCTACTAGTTCTGCTTATGGGATTCGATCTCGTCTCTTACACATAGCAGAAGCTATAGGGATTCGAGCCTACAAGCTGAGTCTTTGTGTTCAGAAGAAAATTGTAACATCCTTATCTCTCCCTTGGCCTTAATAAATGAATTTATTCATCATTGTTACTGTTATTTTCTTTTCAAACATTCTGTTCGTTGATTGTTTTTCTTCACTCCATCCAATCATTTTATTTTATTTTCTCTGAACTAAGTATTTCAAGGTTCAATTATCTGAACACTTCTTATTACTTAGTCTTATAATTTTTATGAATGTTATCTTACTGTAATATTTCCAATTATGTAATATTGATTTGGGCTTTTATTATTCTTATCAAAATCTAGTACACTTGTCATCACACTATCAATTTGTACTAATTCATTTATTATGTAATTGTTTTATTCATTGTTATCATTAACTCATAAACTATCTAGATTGATTTAATAATTTCGTATATGCATACAAATATCACTGTACATTACTGTAATGACTGATGAGAATCTAATCGAAAACAATATTGTTCGTTTATATATGTTCTTCTAAATTAATTGGTAGTAGCGTACATTGACTTTAGCAAGGTTTTTGACAATGTTCCACACAACTGACTGTCAACTAAGTTATATTGGGATCAAAGTCAATTTGTTTATGTGGATTAAAGACTTCCTAGTTGAGTGTCAAATAAGAGTTAAGTGAACTTGGAATTCTAACATGGAAACTGTGCTTAGTGGTATGCCCCAAGGTATAGTTTTCTGGACAGAATTGTTCCTCCTATATGTAAATTAACTTCCTATCATCCTATCATCATAGTTTTCATTATAAAGCGACTGTATCACGGTATGCAGAACGATAAAAAACAAAGGTCGTGATTCAAAGCTACAAACGACCTGCAGAAATCATCTGAATGATATAGAATTTGGCAATTACAGATGAATATTGAACACCGGGGTACATATACCCTCTGAATAACATTGGTCTACCTGTTGTCCAGACACAATGGCTTAGAAGTCACTGTTAATCAAGGCTTAAAAACTACTTCAGACTGTCGTGTGATAGCCATCAAAGGTTTTAGAACCTTATGGTCAATACGTAGGGCCTTTAGCCATGTCGATTCTAAAATATTTTTGACTTTGTATACAGCATTCGTCCGAACTAAACTCGAATACTTCATACAAGAAGCTAGACCCTGAATAAAACAGACTGAGATATTGAAAAAGGCTCGAAGAATCTCAACTTAGCTGGATTCCGGAAGAGCAGAGCTCCATATGATGCTTCACTCACTAAACTAAACCTATTGCAATCGTCATATCAAAAAACCAGAGACGACTTGATCACGGTTTTTAAATTACTTGATGACAAATTTGTATGTGACATACTCTTATTTCTCTTTTTTTCAAAAAATAGCGAATTTATGAGGACAGTCCGAAAAGGTTTGCAGGCCCAAGACAAATTACTTGTCAGTTGACGGTCGACTTACCCATCAAATCATCGAAGGATAAAATTCATCACCTCAATAAGTGAATGAAGCCCCATCTTATGACGCTTTTAATAGAAGGTTATTTCAATTGAGAGACCACCAGTGCCAGGACTAAGACAGACCACCTGGTCCCCTGCCCTTTCCAAACTGAGACTAAAGCTGATAGGAGTAGACGTGACTACACCATCGTTTGGACTGTCATTATCCCTCTTGGAAAGTAGTCTTCAGCAAAGTCACCATGTACAATAATGCGGAAGTATTCAGAAATGGATAAGCGCGCAGTTCTAAACAACTTTAGACCCTTAAGTTTCAGTGAGCCATTCGTAATGACAAATAGTATAGCTCATTATGTTTCGACAGCTTCGGAGAGACGAGAAGAAAGGAATTGCTAATCATTACAGACGTAGGCTGCTCTTTCAGTTCAGTTGACATCATTATCACTAGCTAATCCATAAGGTTTTGTTCATAATCTTTTATTTTATAATACTAGGCCCTACCAGCCTTGTTAGTTATGTTTGGCTTAACTTTATATCCCGAGCTCCCAATTTTAAGGAAGCCGCTATAGTAAACTTTGAGAAAATTTTGGGGAAACGGCAAAAAATCCCAAAATTTTTCCAGATCTGGCGAAATTCCCCAATATTTCCCCGAAATTCCCCTTTAACCTTGGTGAAGGTCTTTGGCTTTGTGGTTTTTACCAAAATTCCCCGAAATTTCCCCGAACTTGTGAGCTCTGGATCCCGGCAAGTATCATCCTAACTTAACATTTTAGTTGTCTTAGCTATAAAAAAATCTGAACTACCTCTCGGGAACAGAAGTACGGATGCGGTTTTTTAAATGCCTATTTTGTCATTAAGTAATGGATTTTGTGACTTAACGTATTGTAATTGATAATTTACATTTTGATTTAACGCAGGTTTGAGTGCGCCAATTTTTATGCAGTCTAGGTCACAAAAAATGTCCATCTATTTTACATATATAGGCAATATATGGGCCTACATTTGACAACCTCCTACCCAACCGTGATCCATAACCCAATCTACAGACTCAGAAACGACGCATATACACTGCTTACAGTAAAGCACAGAAAGTAAGTTTTTTACAGTACAGCATAGTTTATATGGAATAGGTTGCCAATAACTATCCCTAACTGTGACACTATCATCACGATCAAAAGGCTAGTAACACTATTACTTGACACTAAAGAGCTTCAACTATTCCTTGAATTCCTGCCCACCAATGAGGCAATTTATTACAAATCGCCTAATACCTAGATCGATCATGAATATACCAGACCCCATTATCATTTATATGTATATAACTAAATGATAAAACACATAGTTTAACCTCTCCATCTATTCATTGATTACTGGTTATGCCCTTACGCTCCTACTCCTCACTTTCATATTCCGAATCACTCTAGTGGTTAAAATTGTATTATTCTTCCCAAGTGTCATGTCCTTTTTTTATATTACAAGTAGACCAATGACTCACTATTCTAATGGAGGCTGAATAACTATGACCGATCATAGGAAGCTCATAGCTTCCTAAATTCTTATGAGTGGCTCAATGTTTTGTTTTATTATTCCGAAAAATTTGCAATTCTAAACCCTTTCATATTCTTTGATTTGCTATCTATCCCCACCACCTATAAAGCACGTATAATCTGTCATATGTTTTTTAACTTTTACCATAAGTTATCTTCATGACGGTATGATATACTAAATGGATATCTAATCCGTAATATAGAAGCTTTAACCGTCTGATTTACTTGTAATATGGAACTATTAGAGACAGTGTATTCCAACAAGGAGCTTAAATTAAATAATCATGCACACCACAAAACTAACATAACAAAAGGAGGGAGGGTGGCGCTACTGATCAGAAAATATGACGGTGAGAAGATAACTTCGATCCACCCATGTCTGTAGGACAGAACATTTTGTTAAATTACCGCTCCTTATGTTCTAGTGGAATGTCACGAACTAATAGTATTGATGCTGATTTATCATGCAAAATACCTCATCAAATCGTGTTTGTGACGTTGAATGGGTTTCACTTTTTACCAAGTAATTCTATTACAAACAAAACTAGACAATTTGCTTAAGGCGAAGCATGCTCATTACCCTATAACATCAATAAAAATAAAAAGAGCTGAAATAGCTTCGACAAAAAAGGGAGATAGCCATTTATGTATCAGAATACTGTTTTCAGCACTATATTTCAAAACTTCACATAGCCTTCTACTTTCAGCCTCTTTCTTAACTACGTCCATTCATACAATTCTTTGTCCATTTATACCATATTTACGATTGTTTTATTTAATCTACTAGAATACATTTGCTTACAAAGTACCTGTGATATTTAGGAGTATTTAAATTATAGCATGAACTAAGAATCCCAGAAATAACGCAATTGGATCAGGAAGTACTAGATAAACACTAAAGAATGTACTGTATTTGGAATTCGAAATCAAGCACTCAACAAATATAAAGGAATCATTAGTTCATCCAAACACCAGATTCGCCACAGCTTAAATTGGAGTCTAAGTGTATGTAATCAATTTTACGTCTTCTTCTTAAGTTTATCCTGTGTCTGTCTGACAGTGTACTGGATCAAGACTCTGAATTATCTAGAATGCACTCATTAGTATTAGAATTAACAACCGAAATCGGAACAGGCTAACCTAGGTTCTGGGGATGTATACAATCAGCATGCCGGTTTTTTACTGAAATCACTAATGCCTTAAAATTTGAACCAAGGATTTTCCAACACTTTCCTCCTCCATGAAATAATGTTGGATCTTTATATCCCCAAGTCATGAATGATGTGGCTTCATTTAAAACATCTTTCTCACATTGGTTAGAGTAATAAGGATAAACAGATCAGTATAATAGAGCTCTTAGAATGTTAGTGTTCTAAACTATGACTTCGGTTTTGGTTGACGTGTTCGTTGAGTTAAATATGCTTTTCAATAGTTGTAACGTTGCTTTTGCCTGGTCAGTTTTCTCCCTGGCATCTGCATCAGGTCCTCCTTCTCTATGAATGTTGTTCATTTAAATAGAAGTTTGTGTCGCTTTCAGATCTTTGTAAATTTTAGTTTGCATGAATATCTCTGAGTTATGCTTCAGGATTTTACTGGCTCATTTTTAATACTAAGGCATTCTGCAGCAGACGTCAGTGCTGAACAAATTTTGCTCGTCGGCATTTGTTTCCGTTTATGAAATAAGACAGAATAATCATCTGTAAAGTCCGAATCATGCAGTTGCGTCTATTTAGTTCACTATATCCTGTGCTTCTTCTGGAATAAAGAGGTTTTCGTTCTCAAATCAATAGGTGGCAGAAGAAAAAGACGATATCAAACAACTCTATCTGACAACTGGAATGCATCTTTAAGTTTCATTTTACTATTGGCTTACAATTTGTCTCTCGTGGGAGCTCCTCACGATAGCATGTTTACGCATGCATACGCGTGTGCTACGTCAGATATGCTACAGCGTCACGTGAGGGGTGAGTGTTCAATACGAAAGTGTAACACTTTTGTAAACAAAGCACACGAATGAGACCAATCAAGCTGTGAAATGATAAATACGTCGATGGATGATGCTCACTGCTGTAGTGCAATTGATAATAATCATAATATACGAAGTCAGTGTACGTTATCGTTAAGGTTATAATCAGATGCACCGAGTTATCGTTAAATATTTATTGGTAGAATGACCAGAAGAGAAGAATAGTGACGGAAGAGACGAAATATGAGTCGTAGTCTGTTTAGTTCGTGAAGCCTGGCGTGGTTTGTGTCATTTAAGGGAGATGTGCTGGGCCGTGTTTGTTACGAAACAGTGATAAAAATACCAATACATATGATGACGGCTAGTGGGACAAACAAGAGTTTATCTTTTGGAGACTACCTCCAATCTCTATGTTCTGACATATAGTGAGACTGGAATAGAATATTTATTGCAGTAATCAAGTAATGCTTATGGGTAATGAGTGATGCAGCATGCAGTGGACGAATAGATAAGATGAATATAATCTTCACTAACCATCCAACAATTCGACATCAAAATTTTGATGTGCATATATAAGTTAAAGTAAGGATAATCGATTAAGTGAAACAATGGCTGAAGTACGGTTTAGACTGGAATTGAAAAAGGTGAAGTAGATGATTGCTGAGTACAGATGTGTTGAATGAACATTAGTTGCATTAGAGAACACAAGTTCCTAGTACAGAAATTACAACTCTAAATTACTGCTACGATGGCGAAGTGACGTGAGACAAAGTGATGATCAGCGGAGGTGAGTGGGATAACTCGATTTAATCAAGCTTGTTTCGATATTTATTGTCAGACAAAAACAAGCTACAGACACGTGATGAATAGGGTGAAAAAATAACACACATCATAAAAAACAGCCAGGGTTAAAAAGCGAATGATTAATGAGGTCAAAATGTGGCTTGAAAAAAATAGATAAATTCGTTTTTCCAAAAGCTAGAACAGCCAATTCGGGATTGATAAAGAACCAGTCATTAAAAACCTTTCAATAGGATATGTAAATAATAACAAAAACTGATTACGGAAATTTCCACTTTAACTATCCACACAGGATCCATTGACAGACCACCATTGCTATGATCAACACAGGCCACCCAGACTAAAACAACAATCATGTTTCAGATTCACAAAATTCGAAATTACATTTACCTGAAAGCGACAGTAAATTTTCACAATCTGTTCTTCGAAAAAAGGTAGAACAGAGACATTTCTGCACATGAAACTCAGATAGCCATATTATCGTCTGCTTTGAGAGCTGTAATTGTTCTGGGGACTGTTTGAACTATCTGATCTGACTTTTTGGCGCTCGATACGGTCACGCTTTCGTTTTTGTCGTATGTTTTCGGGATCGGTTTTCCTACATATTAGTAAGGAGATTCCACGAGTTTTGCTATCTACATCATCCTTGTAATACTAGCAAGTAAGTCTTGTTTGTTCTTTTTCACGTCACCGAATTTAAATAACATTCTAACTAAGTTTAGCCATATAATATATCAACTGCTTAAAGCAGCCTAATCATTCAGTATTCTGTATATTATTTCTCTCAAATAAGTAAAACGTATTTGGTAGTGGGTTTTACCACTTAGTGCACTGTGTGGCTAGATTGTAATGTTCGTTGATTTTTTTTAGTGTGACTATTCATATCGGATAAGTGTCTAGTTCATTTTTATACATTGTGTTTGTTATAAAGGTCATCTTTAAGGGATCGAAGAGCGTTTTTAGGTTGAGTATGCAGCTTTTTATCTTTCCTAGTTCTTTACACTACTACATTGGGTCAATATGTGTTATGAAGTCAGTATTTATCAGAAGTTCAATGCAGTAACCACTGATATTGTTTTCCAAATAGTTGAAGTCCGGGGTCTTAAGACGCTAATTGACTGGAATCTCTTAAACTTAGCAATAAACAATTGTTCGAAATGATATAAAGAACATATATAACTAAGTGCTGTCAATTATCTGATCTATCGCTAATTGTAAGTAGTTAATTCAGGTTAAAATTTCTCTGTACATCTATTCGATTTCGACCTCCAAAGTGTGTTTTCATGATGTTTCAGTTTCGACTACAGTATAAAGTTCCTTTTTTGTGCAAAAGGTTTGTTGACATGATCCAGAATCGGCACTAGTGATACAGAATCATTCCCCCTTAGAGCCGTAGTTTCATAGTTATCACACAACCCTTTCAGCAATTTCATTCATTTCTCTCCAAGCATTCCTATGCAATATCTTCTTTGCAGGTTACTTAACTGCTATCCCGGTATTTATCTTGCTATGTTGACGTGTTATGACAACCTTTACTGATAAACATATTCGGCTGGTTCCATTCTCCATAATAGTTTCGAAATGTATTTTTCGAGTGTCAGATGATTGCTTAGTTTACTTGGTTACTCGTTTATCAGGCTCTTAATTTCTATTTATTAAGCGAGTATTTCCTTAAGGACCTCAACCAATGAACTTTGTATGTTAAATTTTATGTATAGAAAACAGTGAATTGTCTCCTGGTGTTTGAAATAATGGAGGTGTGGTCATAGCTGCATAGGGACTATTTGTATATCTAGACTGTACTATGAGTTTACTGTCCATAAAATCATGTAAAATAATGTAATCGTACATACTGTTCGTAGAAATCGATAACTAGGTACTTGACACTTGGATATCGATCATAATAATTGGAAGTAGTTTAGTTCTGGCAACTGTGTAGCGTCACTGGCCGTTACAGAAATAAATGGCTCAAAGTTGGGTACACAAATTTGACTCGGTCACTGAGTTTTTCTTGAATTAAAAGCAGCATTTGACTCTATACCGAAATATCCTGTAGCAGTGTCTGTCATTGAAGGGTGTACTTCAGAAGTACAGAAATCTTGTGAAGGCTCTTTACTCGAACAATACCAATCAAGTCAGAGCTTGTGGTGAACTGTCATTTAATTTTGCAACCTCATATGGTGTCCTTCAAGGCTGTCCACTATCTCCATTTCTGTTTAATTTCATCATAGACCTAATGCTGTAAATAACGTTTTCATCGACTGAATTTCTAGGAATTGATCTCTTTCCAGGAGGGCCACTAATCAACTTCTAATGCGCAGATGACAGTCCTGTTTGGTGCAGACGCTGATAAGATTCGGAGTCTTGGTAGCTCTGAACAACAATGCCAGGATGTTTGGGATGAGCTTCCCCTCTGGATGCAAATTGTTGCTTAGGACTGGCCTGCATCAACGCCTGAACTAATAATAGGGAATTAAGTAGTCGAACGTGTAGACATCTTCACTCGTCTTGGAAGTCTGATAAGCCCCAATGGGTTGTTGTCTGACGAAATCTGTGCACGGATTCAGAAAGCTCGTTTGGCTTTTGTCAACCTACGTCACCTATGACGAAGGCGAGATATCCGTCTATTATTTAAGGGGCGAGTATACTGCGCGGCCGTTCGTTCTATTCTACTTTACGGCCACGGAACGTGGCCATTAAGAGTTGAAAATACTTGTAAACTACTAGCATTTGAGCGTAGATGCCTTAGAAATATTGCTGGTATCTGCTGGGATCACCGGGTAAGTAATAGTGAGGCTAGACGCAGTGCATTAAGGAATGGTGGTAAATCAGTTGATGAGGTTGTGAATCTTCATCAACTGAGATGGTTGCGTCACGTATTACGTATGTCCGACCTACGTTTACCACAACACTCAATGCTGACTAGTGTTTGGGATAGTCGGAAGAAAGTTAGAGGTGTCCAAACCAAAACATGGCATCAGTGCTTAAAATCACTAAATTCTAGTCTGAGCCATTTTGGTAGATGCAGACTACTTAGTTGGTGTCGTCGCGATTATCGTAACCAATGTTTGGAGACTGTGTGTGAATCGATCACAATGGCGTACGTATATGCACTTTTTATCTTCCCTTAAACCATGAGATTAAAGTTGCTTTAACCCTTCATTTCTACGAACAAGTCCTTTTTTCCTGTATTATGTCCTTATATAAAATCTTTTTTTATATATTACCACCATTGGAGTAACTACTGTTATGAATTTGGTGTTCATCTTGTTGTGCAACTTGGATCGATGCATATATGTGCCTGGTCCTACGTTGTAGCTGACTGACTGATATTACAAATTAACTACAATCTAATAGCATAGTATGGAACAACTGTTGTGAAGATTAAACGTACAACACATCATATAATCTCTCAAATAAATATAAGGCTTTAATCGCTGAAAAGTTCTTCGTTCATATAATTGTGTTTTAAATATGAGGCTGTAGTCTCTGTTAACGATTGAGTCAATTGTCTACATTATTAATCCATAAATTCATAATGGTTAGACTGAAAATTTCAACCGTCAAACTAGCTAATATGAATAAAAAAGGTTACTGATCATTAGTTTGAAAAAAATAGTGATTGTCAAATGTGTACAGTAAGGATTCAAATGACTATCATCAGTGATCATTGTTTAATTGTTAAATGATACTGTTAGGGGGATAACAAGTTATCTAGTTTTTTGTCAAGAAATAATAATTTTTACAAGAATAACCCTCTCCTAATCACTTTTGCTGTTATCTTACTGATTGTTTTCATCTATAGTTCACCAATTTTATTATAATTTGAAAGTGGTTTTCTTTGTTTGGCTTGTATATGTTTTTCTTCTTGGTCCCCATCCATCGTACACACCCCCATTGTTAGCTGATTATCTGATACCAACAGATAATGTTGATAGTCTAGCATATATTCCTTATCGCGGTGTAAGTAAAGTAAGTGGGATGAATAGAGACCTGTTTTGGTGGGACTAGAGGATCCAATTCTATGCACTGCTTCCGACTCACAAGGCATTCTAAATGTGAAACTACATCAGACAAAGCGTTCTAAAGTGGTTTTAAGTCAAAATGTAGTTATTTGTCACCATTCAAGCTTCTCTTAGAATTATCCACTAGAATTCCTACCGATCCACTCGACTAGGATTGATAAGATAGGAAACATAAACATTTAACCTTATTATTTTCTCCGAAATACTGGAACAGCTTATTTGAACTGTGTATTGTTGTCTGAAACGATGATCTCAGGGCTTCTATCTTGATCCCAAGATTTTTCAAAGTTGTCTGATGCTGTTACTAGTAAACGGATCCTAACTACGAGTATTCCTCGTTGTAGTTACTCAGTAAATTCCTGATGAACACTCACTACTAGATCAGCTACTGAAAAACATTGATTTTATTTATTTATTTGAACACATAAATATTGGTACAAGAGGGCACCCAATATATATGCGCCACACAGAAAAAAAAATGAAAATGATGAAAAACATTGAACGGCATCGAAATTCCAATGAGATACCTTCGTATCTCACATTTTATCATGGGTTGGCACTTCAGTATACTCGGTTATCTTCCCGACTATTAAAAGCTAGGATTTAGAGTTATTAGAAATGATGAGGGATACTATCGTGTGTCTCTTGTTGCGTTAGGTTTTCGATTCGAGTAGTGAAGTATATCATCTAACAGTTTCGATCAGTCACCAATAGGAATGAAATATTTAGGTAATAATATATTGCATAGGTCGTTTACCAGTTATAATTAGGAAACATTCGTCCGGAACAATAAATTAATATTAAACAATAAAAGTAAGCGATTAGGTTTAAAAAGTTAAACTCAGCCTCCAGTGTTGATATAATTCTGCTTCTCATTGCGAGGAGTGTCACGTTAGATCTGTAAACCTTAATTTATAACCAGCTGATAACACGTGAAAAGTAATAGCCTTATGTTCGTCATATAAAATGTTTCCGTGTATTAGTGTTATGTTTCGTTTTGTTGAACATACAGAAACTTCAACCTGACTGTACTCTTAGTATTGCTTATTACAATAATTGGGAATAGGGCTTTTGGCATGGAAAACTTTCGTCTCAATCAGTACATCTCTCAACACCTAGCTAACATTTCTTCTCAAATAAAAAGTATATACCTTATCCCAACGTTTTCACATGTTATTGGTTTTCAAGCGGGACTGATGATTAAGCATCAGTAATTTTTTTATTGTCGTTTTCATGTTTACCCACAGTATAGCAAGATTTAGAGTGATGTTTTGTATTGTAGATTCTCAGTAATCAAGGGTACATCTTGAGAATTTTATAATTTTCCTAGGACTTGATCGATACAGTTTGACCAACTCACATTTCATCCTCGTTAAAAGTATACAATTCCCAGGTTTAGTATTCCAAGATAATATGAAAAAATCAAGCAATATCTTGTAATCCGATAAAATTAATCATGATTTTTTTCAAGTTTTTTCTTAGCAATCAGGCGTCAGATTTTACTTTCTGTGAAATGGTGTGGCTACGCGCACATCGATTTAAACTGGTTGATTTAGGTATGCTAAATATTTATTTTTAAGGGTAACTAGAGCTATCTCACCAAAGTCTTAAGTTTGTTTTGCATTTCGTTTTTATGAGTGTCTCACGTTGTCCAAGTCCTACATAGCTTGGCTTTGGATTGTCTATAGGTTGGTAAGAAAAAGTTGGGCGTCATGTCCATCATTATCAGATAGTTCTACCAAGAAGTCCGACTTTGACAGTTTCGCAACCTAATTTTTTGTTAATCCGGAATATTTATGCCACTAATACAACTGTTATTATTTTTACCTATCTTTTAGCTCAAAAGTGACTCGGTCAAGATCGTAATTTATTCTGAGCAGTCAAGTCAGACGCCTTGAATGTGTCCACTTTACTCGAGGATATGAAGCGTAAAGGAAAGCAAAAGACTTCAAAACCTTCTGGCCGTTATGGTTTAAAAGGCAGTTTGAAGTCTTACTATGGTGATTCTCAATTACATCCTGAATGTGGGTCACCAGATACGGGATCTAAGTCATCTCATGGTCTTTCAAAAACACCAGATGATACTTCCAGTGAATCAGTTCATAGCCGTAGTCTTCGTAATAGTTCTGGTGGAGATGATAACTTATCACAAATGGAAAGTCGTGGTCGTCGTGTGCTAGACAAAAAGGGTCATAACGGAGATCTTGATCAAAACGTATTCAAGAATTTTGCAGATGACTATAGTAATGAGTCAAGGGATCGTGAAGGCTCTCTTCCGATGGGACTTAGTAGTGAACATGAACTTCCCTATGATGATGAATGTAAGTAGTTTATCAATTTTCATATTGTTTTATTCTTTTCTAATATTCTTTCCTTATGTTATCTCTTCAGTCCTTATTGGTTTTACTAGCCCTTATTATACAAACTATTCACTCCTCTTCTCATATTAGTATGCGTAATCTAAAATTTAGCAGCTGCCTGGTCCTACGTTGTAGTTGACTGAATGAGTCTTATCACCTATTGTAATGAATCATTTTCATACTTTGTAACTAACATCACGGACTGGCTCTACTAGACAATTGTTGAAAACCAAAAAGCGCTGGTTGTTTATTTCATCCGTGTTATATAACTCACCGAAGACAGCCTCAGGACATTCAAGTCTTGCGATAAGCTTTTACTGAGTTAGCATCTAATGGTTTGCATTTATAACTTCAGTCGATATATTATATTTCGCTACTGTTATCCTATGGGTTGGCTTAGTAACTGAAGCAGTCAGCTTTCAACTGGTAAGTCTCACGTTTGAACCTCGTTTCACCGACATCATTTCGAGCAGCGAATTAGTACTTGTTATGACATTCACTCGATCATTATTACCAATAAACACCGAACAACTATTGGATATGCTAACACCTATTTGTCCATGCTGATTCTTTTTATCATCAACCTCCCGGTTTGTCTCTTAAAGAGACTCGAAAACACATGGGTAAATACATAAATTTAAAGATCACAAAGCATTATTGATGAGGAATCACAGTCTTCACTAAACCGGAACAATTGTGGTACTAAAATAACTAACAGTTAAATAATTAATTAGCTGTAATTCATGAACGATAAAAGGCATTAACAGTCAAAGACTCCAATGACCATTTACAACTAGAGCAGTTTAAAAAATACAGTAAACTATGTATTAAATATACCAGGTAAGCTTATAAAATAATCTACTAGAGAATGACCCTCAAAGTTCCAAGTTTTCAATTATCTACCCATATCCAACGGTATCACAACTGAACTGGGGCTCAAGGCCCCCGAGTACATAAATAAGAAAAGTCACCTATTGTCATCTGTAATAACTCTCATATTCAAAATGTTTAAAATTCATTGGTCAGTGACTAATTCTCATTGGCGCTCGAAGTTTCGTTTTGTCACCGATGGGCACATGATCACTGTTAGTAGTTCAGAATTTTCACCTGGAGATTACTCAACTCATGGTTTAAGTTATGGACTAAATTTCTTTAGGCAACCGTTGGATACACGCACTGCTAAAGAGTCTTATACTAAGAAAAAACAGTTCTTCATAGGTTTCTGGTCTTCAATAGTGGTAGTCTAGTTAGGATGATGTAAAGACAAATTGAATAGTCTTCACTGACCTATACTACTGATTTGCTTGCTGATTAGTAAGTGTTCTACTTGAGAGTGTTTTGATTGTATTCCAAGTAATCAATAAATCGATTATTTCAATAGTTGAAATCATGAGCCAATTGAAGCTAGACCACCATGGAAAACCTGGAAGCACTGGACGGCCATTTCGTGTGCTCACTAGAGACACTCCTGAAGTTTAGGTGGGAAGCAGTGACCAGTGGAGTTCAATCAGGTCTTGTGAAATATTAGCTCACTGAAGACAATGGTAACGGTGGCGCAATTTCGTGTGTTGGTTGAATTTAGACATTAACACCGTTGGATGCTAGCCAGCTAAGTGGTCTAGAGGTTGTGTTCACGCGCGAGACTGATAGGTCCTGGGTTCGAATCTCGCGGGGAGCGGGATCGTGGATGCGCACTGCTGAGGATTCTCATACTAGGACGAAACGGCCGTCCAGTGCTTCTAAGTTTTCCATGATGGTCTAGATTCATTTGACTCATGATTTCAACTATTGAAATTACTAAAATCTTCACAAAACCCCTTCTGGTAATAAATCGGTTATTATTTGTTGTCGAAATTCTTCATGTGTTCTTACATATTGTTTATCGTCTTATCAAAAGATCCAGTTTTTAAAGCCAAAAAAATCCATCTCATTTTAAATTCCACGTTATTTCTCATGTTGACGAATAATGAATGGTTGTTAGCATGTTTCCTCACAATTTTTTTTATCTTGGTCACTAGCTACTCGTGAACCTTTATCTACCAAAGATCTCAGCGGATCACATAATTCAGTCTTTGTTGAACCCCGTCAACCAGACAAAGGTAAGTTCTTCATTGCGCATAAAGCAGCAGTTTATTTTTCTTTTGAATGTCAACTCTACGTTTCTTTCTATATGTGTTAAAAACAGTAATTTATGATAATCACTTAAAGAATTGTTCTCTTAAGGTATATTATTTAGTATGAAATTATAAACATATTTGACGCGAAAAGTGATAAATCCTATTACATACACGATCCAACGGCGAAAAGAGAACTAAATACTTGGATTGTATTGGTGCCCATCTTGTCGGGTCGTTATTACAGTAGCAGTTATATTTTCTAGTCTTACTATTGATTAGTTCGTCTGTATTGCTAGTAGGACCAGTGACCGATTTACCAAATGACACAGTAACCAATAATTCACAACTCAGACATTAACGTTTATTGGTCCTCGAGCTCCTTCAAACCTCAATGTCTAGTCAGAAGACTAAGATAGAAGGCAAGTTATTTCTCCAAAACACTGTTCGATCACAACTCAAAATTCATACACTAATATAATTTCAATGTCTGACTACATAGCAAAACAATTATAAAATTATGTGTACATAACTCAGTCATAAATAATACAAATTCGCAGTAATAGGGAAATCATTAATGATAAATCTGGAACAATAGGACATAAGAACTTATGCGTTAAATGGGAAGTTTAAAGGTAGACACATATTAAAAATACAACAATCTAAGAGTACTAATTATGTATTAAACAGTGTAAACGGTCTCTGAAGTTACACTCTCACACAACTCGCCCCACTAAATCAACACGTAATTGTAGAATGAAGTGAGAACATCTTATTATCTGGTTAGAACCTAATTTCTCCAACTAAGCCAAAGCAAAGAAATTGAGTTACATTATTTTTACTCTTTATGGTTGGTTACTATAGAAACCTCAGTTATTAATTTGTATTTGTGTATGTGTTTTAGTCACAGTGGATTACAACAGTGCATCTCATACTCAAAGAAAAGTCAACAAACGTGAACTAAAAGCGTTATTAAAGCAGACTAAAAAGAAACCATCAACTGTAGACGAGACAGTGATCGCTGCTATCGATGAATTGGCCATTCACTTGAAGGGTAAGTTTCATATTTAACTAATAATTGTGTTTATAATTTTTGATTTTATAGCTCCCTGCCTTTTAGTAATTTAATTATGTAAAGTAGGTTTGTTCTTCTTTCTGATATTTTCGGTGAGAATACGGTCTGCCTTTTTACTAATTTATTTAATAGAGGCGTTTTAACTCTAAAACAGTCTTTTACATATATAATTTCTATGTACTTGAACACATTTTGTTTATCACTCATTACTGGCATATGTTCTTAGGTTACTGATCAGATGCATGGGAAAAACAGGATAGTTATTAAGTTGCCACGGAGTAAAGATTCTTGTGTTAAATATTCATCTGTTGTTTCACCAGGATCTTGACCATAGTCCCCAAAATCACAAACATAATTAGACTGATACTAGTTCTAAACGTCTGCAAATTACTGATCATCAGGGTCGGCGATTAGGGTAAACACGGTTACTATTCTGTAGTTTTCAATTTATCCGGCTAATACTTGTCTAATTAAGGTTTCACCAATATACTGTTTTGTGTACTTGGTTGTTGTTTCGAAGATTCTGTGTTAACCGATGTCTTGTGATTTTTCGATTTTTCTACTTATTATTCTTGAAAATATCTTTTGATACAGATACTTGTGTGATCGACATGAAACCGGTACCTCGTCGACCAATCCCAGTTGCTGCATCTCCTACTTTAGCCTCGCGTCAATCTGAAACACCATCCCGTAGAGGTGTCGGTGCACGCAGAGGTGGCCGGAGAGGTCGCGGTGCTCGTCGTGGTGGTATTTCTTCTCCTACTTCTACCACTTCCATAGAACAGACGGTTCTTCCGGCATCCTGGGTACCTCTTATCCTACCGAACCCGTTAAGAAGTCCCGTGACATCAGTTCCTGAGGGTGATAATATGGGAGTGAAATCAAAGTTATGTGCACCTTGGCTTCAACAACTTCCTGAATCGCGGGTACATCGGTTTGTTGTAAGTTGTCAGTTTGTTTAACCATTTTATAAATCAGCTTCATCTACTAGGCGTTTGTGCTTGTTTTAATATCTTGTGTGTGATGCATATTTTTCTGTGGGTGCTAGAAACATTTTGGTACGTTGGGTCAATCAGAAATCGATCAAATATTAAGCACATGATGATTGACTGATAAATGCTAATATAAGTTACTTTCTCTTTTTATCGTTATTTAAAATTATTTTTCTCATATATTTCTCCTGATAATTATCAAGATCGATGAACACCAGAGAGGTCCCTCATTATTACTATATTTTTCTTCAGCAAATGTATTCACTTTAGACTGTTGCTACCAATCTATCTTGGTTTTTTTTAATAAATCTTTTTAGTTTAATCTTAAAGTCAATATTTATGTGTCATCAAGTAGGAATGATTTTAGATCAGTGGTTGTTAAGGTGGCTGACTTTTAGTCATTGAATTTTAGGTTTGAAGCTCTCTTTACTTCAGTTTGAATAATTTGATCTTATCAGTAGTCCCTACAATTCAAATGTTACTCAAACTCAAGCATACTAATGTTTGTACATCTAAAATGAATAAGTTGAGGAATTTCATCATCTAACCTTATTTAACATATTCTATTTATGTATTCATTTTAATCAATTGTTAATTTTTCTTTAATAGGTGAATATGCGTCGTCTGTTGGCGGCTACATTAAAAAATCCGATAGAAACTGATCACTTATCTAAAAAACCTATTCAACTTATAGATTTAACATCAGACAAACAAGATTATTCTACTAGTGCTTTCGATAATCAATCGAAAGAATTATCATTTCCACTAAACTCTAATGTACAAAATCCTGGTCATCATACAATAATACCCTCTGAGATAAAAAATTCTGATCAGCTGCCTCTTATTAAGACAGTTGAAGATGTAAATCGAAATGATTCAAAGTTTATTTCAAATCCTACTGAAGATTCTACTTCGAAGTTAAATTTTAAACTTGTTGAAAATACTACTGTCACACGTACACTGGTTTCTAGTTTAACTAAACGTCGAGGTAGAGGTAAAAAACACCATGGATTTCGCCGTAACTTTTCTTCTGTACAGTCGAATACAGTCGGTACATCTGAATCAATCCCTTTGACAAATACTAGTCTTGTTTCATCATCATCAAATCTGATTAACAATGAACACGTAGAAACCAGTCAACATGTTATTCGAATGCCTAAATCAACTTCTTCTAAAGGTAAGCTCGTGTAGTTTTCAATCAATACTTTCTTGCGAAATACTTAGATTTTATTATTGTATTTATAAGTGTACTTTAGTTTCCACTTCCTGTCAGTTGGATTAGAAACTGTCACCGATACAAACTGTTGTTTTGTAGAAAACTGAAGTTGTAATAATATGATAATTAGAAGTTTTCGAATTATAGTATGAACTAATAATCCCAGAAATCACGTGAGTGGATCAAGAACTACTAGATAAGCACGAACGAATGTATTGTATTTAGAATTCGAAATCAGGCATTCAACAAGTACAAAGGAGTTATTAGTTCATTCAAACACAAATAATCGTGTCGGTTAATGGTAATTACTTTTATTAATTATTATCAGTTAAATTTTAACGAGTTAACCAGTCAAATATAATCAACCTAGAACCTGACACAAATGTGCAGCAGTGCAAGTTGTCACGTTATAACAGCACAGCAAAATGGAGTTCGCAAAATGAACGACAAGTTTCTGGATTATAGGAGTATCAATATATACTACTGCCACCGATTTCTATCTATTTCATCATACTCCTCTAAGTACTTACTGTGGTTAATAAGCGAACCTTAACCAGGTGTCCTGCAGTTATTAACCTATCTCAGTCCGACAATGAGTGGTTTCAAAATATTGATACCACGTCTTGGTTCGCCTATCCCTAGCTTTTTTACAATCTACCCCTACTGCTACCAACATTCGATCTGGAATTAGGCGGCTGTTGGCGTACGTATTACATGTGTCAGTCAACTCAGTCGATAAAGACTCATAGATACATCAATAGATTTGCTCTTTTTACTCAATAACCTACATCCAAACACATCAGGTTCACTCGATAGTTCTACCATACACGAGCGACACTTCGGTAACATGTATTCAAGTATTAGCGAGTTAAGAATGTTCTCTGCCTTTAAATGTTACGTTTTACCTCCATAGAGTATGCTAAGCATTTAAGGACTTATTGTCTGTATTATTCTTCTCTTACGGTTTTCAATGTTTTCAGTCACAATAATCTTTTACAAGTAAATGTCCCACCCAACATTCGTATCTGAGTTTAGTTTCTGAATTTACTAGCATCATAGCACGCAGATGATTGATATATTAGGCACTGAATATAGTAGACTTCCCCTGACCTTGTCACTTCATTATTGTGTTCAGAACCGCTAGTAAATTTCCAAAGCTGTGTTTGTGATCTACTGTCTGATTAAAACAAAGTTTCTTCGTGTTTACACGTAAGAAATGTCATTATAAAGCCTAGATTACATGATACGAAATGGACATTAGTTGTCTATCGTTCTAATCTATTGATTCTAACAATTTTCTATTTACGGAAGAATTACGAAATAATTTTGTTAGGATCTAATCGACATCAACATTCTCGAGAAAGGTAGTTACAATTATATATGTATAGTGATTATTCAAATTTCAAATCTATGCTAAATGTAGTCACAACGTTGTAAACATTTGAACTAAAATACACAAAAATGTAGCTCTAGTCACTAATGATATGTTAGTAAGCTTTCAAAAAGGCAATACGAAATGAAGGGAAAAATCATGACAAAACATAAACTACTTACTAGTAGCGTAATCATTTAAGTCACAATAATTGTTTTTCGTATTTTCAAGAAATTTCACATTCTCATACCAGTGTTTACATGTGATTTTCAGGGAAATCTCGTGTTTCTCGTGAACTTCGTGGTCTTGTCACTTGGGACGCTGTAATGGCCGAACAACGCAAACGTGAACAAGAATTAAAAGATATCGAAGCTAAAGGAGGATCTGCCTCACTTCATCCATCTGAGGTGACGTTATCAGTTGTAACTGACTTTATAGCCTCTGTAGAAGAAGAAGGTCTAACTCCTAAACTTCGCAGAACTCGACAAACTAGCGGCAGTGTTCCCAGCCATGCTACACATTCAGCTGTAAGCTCTGATGCTGCCTCCATGCATACTACAATTGCTGGTAGGTTTTTTTTATCTATTACCTAATCAGATTTTAGTATCCATTAAAATGGGTTAAATATGAAATATTTTATCCGAATCTAAGTTTCATTAACTGCCTAGTACATAATCTCCTTGACCATCTGTAACATGAAGATTCATACACTCTCAATTGGAATTCGCATATTTATCGCTCTACATATTTTGTGAGTGATTAAAATATTTTGAGGTTTTTTTATCTGTCCTGAGTTAACGAGTAAAATATTTTACTCTATTCAGATAGATTTTACGATCTGTGGCTTAGTAGTTATGGTATTTAACTTTCAATCACTCGTCCGAACTCCACCCTTTACTTCCGTTTAAATAATCGGATAGTAACATTAGCTTTCATACATAAAGCGTGACTCAAAGTTGAAAGTATGGATCTGTACAACGTAAGTACGTTAATTGAGTCATCTTATTCACGTTTATTGAGTTACTTGATATAATGACATTCACGAACCTATTTCAAACTCATCAGCGTACACTTAAAATAATTTTAATGTGAGTTCTCAAAAGTTTCTTTTTTCCTAGTGTTATCTATGTTTACCCTTACAAATCAATTAGTTTATAGTTACTTTACTAAATCTAAAGTTTATAATATATATTTTTGATTGAGATCATGAATCGATCGATGTTAAACCACCATTAAAAACCTGGAAGCACTGGACGGCCGTTTCGTCCTAGTATGGGACTTCTTTGCAGTGAGCATCCACAAAACTGCACTTGTGATTTCAACCCGGGACCTTCGGTCTCGCGAGTGAACAATTAACCTCTAGAGCACTGAGCCGGCATCCAGGTTTTTAATGGTGATCTAACATCTATCGATTCATAACCTTAAATATTTAACAGTCTCCACAAACCCGTAATGATAATTATTATATTCGCAGTTTCATGTTTTGTTTGATTTCTATGATTTAGTATCAGTGAGGTTTATGAAACTTTAGTTTTGTGCTTATTCAATGAAGGACTTTTGTCCGATAAAAGTCTAAAGTTTGTACTTTTTGGCATTAAACTTGTTGTTTTAATTTGAAATTTTCAAACCAATAATGTTTGTGTACTTTACGTATGTATAAATGGTAGCCTTCCCGACGACATATTTATCAACTAATCACTTCACCCTATTAATTAATTTAATTTAAAGCCTCCGAACACACTAATTATGAAATAAATTGTCGTGTGAAACCTGGTGAAACGTCTTCAGTAGTCGCATATTCTGGACGTAGTACTGAAGTATCAAGTGTATCATCGGATAATATAATTTCAGTTCAAAAAACAACCGTTCATAAAACAACAGTTGACAATAAACCGTCTACTGGGAATAATGCAGTTGAATCTCGATTGAATCATTCGGATTGTGATCAGAAAGTAAGTAATTTTTCTAACTGTATGCATGAATATCTTGAGATGAAACGGAAAATTTTCTAGATTCATACTTATCATCTATGTGTATATGCCTGGTTACTACAATCTTGTTTAGTTTAATGTCACTATTAACAATGTAATTGGTGAATTTCACAGAATACTTTATCAAAATATTTTCATGATTTTGTAAAGTTTCTTGGTCAGCGTTTAATGTAAACTATGCAATCCAACAATCTTTACAATACCTCTTGATAAGAACCACTATATGCTGACTAGTGACGAACTTCTAGAGGTAATTCCTAAAGTTCTAGGTTAAATCTGTTGCTAATGTTGCTTGTAATGATTGACCACATTTGCACAATTTGATGAAATATGTTAAAAATCTATTCGTTACTTGCTCAATAGTTTCGAATTTAAGCACTCATAGAGAAACCTAAAATTTGTGGGGTTAGATACTTACCAGGTTCGTTTATGTACGATTCTGAAGAGTCTGATGACACCGACGATATATTTGTCTACTACTTGTTGGCTTTCGGTGGTTGTCTAAGATCGCGTTTATCGTCCACTGTATTGTCATTTAATCATATATATATATATGACTCTCTTCAAAACACTGCTATTTTTTCGATTTTAGTGTTCGTTTTCAGTCACCTCAGACGCAAGCGAAATGGAATCTGCCTGTGTTACCCAATATTCCCCGATTTCTGTGGAACAAGAACCAAGCGAATCACAGCATGCTTCATTTGAACAACTTGATGACGGTGCATATCAGTCGTCAACTACAGTTAAGCGGAATATCAGTCCCCTAAAATCACCGGGTCGTCGTAAAAAGAAGCACAAAATTAACCGATTGTTTAAATCTCATCCTTGTGATTCGGATCGCCACCCGGAACAATATATACTTAATGATCCAGTATCTCAAAGTTCTGTTACTGTCGACTCTCGGCAACAGCTTGACACCCCTTTATCTGTCTCATCTCTTCCTGTTTCATCGGCGAAGCGTAAACGACAAACACAACATGGGGTCCTTACAAGTACAGATCCAATGCTTGAAGATCCTAACTTCGTGGAACAGTCTGCACGTCTCCAAGAAACTGACGGTTCCGATGCCTGTGATATTTTACCTACTTCCGCCTCATCATCACTTCCAAGCAATGTAAGACGTTCTGCTACTTCACGTAGCTCAGCTCTCCCCCCCCGAAAACGATATAAGGTGGGAATAGATACATCTAACACCAGTGAAAACCATGCTTCCTCTGTTTTGGATAAAGACAATTTCAGAGATTTCTGTAAATCAGGTTTCAATGAGCACAACTTGTCTGTAACTGTCATAGATTTAACAGATAATTCCTCAAGTACTGGGGTTTGTCATCTTGGAAATGCTGATATCTCTCTATCAAAACCTGAACACAGGAAACGTGGTCGAGGTCGTCCGTCTAGACGCTTAGAAAGACTGGAAAGCAATGGTAATATACCAGTTTCCCCCTGCTTATCTTCCTCTGACTCAGTTTCAGTAACTTGTGATCGTCCGAAACGTGAGGTAATTCGGAATCTCATATTCATCATTTGTGATTGTTTTTTTAAATTTAAAACGCTTGCTAAACTATGAAAAGTCATCTTAACTGAAACCTGTGCGATGATAACATGCAATTATATGTACAGTTATGTGCGAGTAACAAATAACTTGTCGAAAGCAATCATTACTTATTAAGATATTCACCATAAAATTTCCATCATCCCACTCATATATTGTGAATGCTCATGACTGTCAGCACACCCTTCGTTAGTTGGTCTGTAGGAGAAGTACAGTATCTTATAGCTGAAGATATAAATTTATTGAATACCACTATCACCATCCGTTAATACTAACAGTAGTGACACAGTAAAATTCTATGTCTAATTATTGATCACTTGCTTAATGTGAAAATTTTGAATGATTGAACATTTATTCATTTATTTAAACCCGAAAATATTTATACAACTGGGCACAAAAATAAATATACACCATGCAATAAGAAAACGAGATTGTAGTGACAGACGGAGAGTGAGTATTAACTAAAAAAATACAATTAAATAAGTAAAAATAGGTAAAACACAATCATATATACTGGGAGAAATAATTCAGTTATAAAATACAACTAGGAAAAATTCTTTACACTAAAAGAGTTCAACTCTCTCTGCCTCTATCTTCACCATTCTGCTCCCAAATGTTCTGTTACGGCCGAGGGTAGGGAGAGTCAGCTGTCCCTCTCGAAATCCTCTCACATGATCACGTGCATACAACCACTGTCAGGGAAGTCCTACTCACCGCCTTCTCACACAACGGGTGTTGTTTACGAATTTGAGAGTACGAAAAGCGAATGTCCGGCACTGTAACCGGGATAATGGACACGGAGGATCCACCTAGGAGAGTTAGAAAACCCTAATTTCAAACGAATGGTGTACATAGGCTACAGTATCCTGAAGGGAAAAATACCGTATGAACCAATTATTGGTCACTGGCTACCATGGGTTACATCTCCTAGTGAATCACACCTTTAGGTCGAAGGCTCCGGCTGATGTTTCATAATAATAATAATTGATAAAAGTGTACCATACTGATAACCTTGGTCATCTTATCAGCTAGTCTATAGACAGTATTCAATTTATAGTGAAAATATTGTAAGGTCACGATGGATAAACAGTTCTGACATAATAATTAATGTATCATCACATGTTGAATTAAATACGACCGTAAATAGTTAGGGATTTGTGGTTGAGGTATTAATAGCTGTTATGATAATGATTTAAGGTCGGGATTTTTTTAGTGACACAAGCACCATTGACTATATCCTGAATATCCCATCAAGTGTGTTCAACGAGTAATTAGCGTTTTAGTTCCAATCTGCACTATTAACAGGCGTTTATTGCAATGAAGCTTACACACCATGTCAGTTTTTATAGTTTAGTTGCACAAAAGATAAGTTTATCTATCAATACAGATATTGTTTACTTGGCTTTAGGGAAAATACAGGCTATCTGTCTATGGGTTTTTGACTTTCTTGAAAAATTCTCATAAGCTCTATCTGAAATTTGTTATGATCGTTAGTATAATGTAGTTTGATTTCTTAACGAAAAATCTATTGTTCTATACATAACTTTTTACTCAGTGTATGCTCTTAAAATCATTTAGCAATTTAGCAGTGAAACGATTTTGTATGTTGTCACTTAAATCACTAAAACTCAACAGTCTCCACAACCCTACACTGACAATTATCATGTACTCGCTAGTGCCTAGTTTCGAGAAAGAATCTTATGAGTTCTGACGAGAAGTCGTTACCAGTGGAGTTCAACTGTGTCGTGTGAGATGCAGTTACCGACTAAAGACAGTGGAAGATGATCGCTCAATATCGTGGAGATTAATACCGTGGGACCTTAGACTAATGGTTTAGTGGCTAACTGTTCTCGCACGTAATTGAAGGTCATAGGTTTGAGTCTAGTGTGCGAGATCGTGGATGAGCACTGTCGAAAAGTTTCGTGCTAGGACGAAACAGCTGTTCGGTTCTTCCAGGTTTGCAATGGTCGTCTAACATTTATCGATTTATGATTTCCATAAACAGTTGTTATCTTCATTGATTGACTTTCATTTCACTGTTTCGTTCTTTTATGCCATTGATTTTCAAGGCGGCAGCGATGGGATTTGCTAGTTTAGTTGCTGCAAACTTGAATAATACTGGTGTCGCTATCAATTCTGCACCAGAAACACCGGAAACTATTAATGTTAGATCGGAAACTGGAAGTTTACCATCTCCTACTACAAATATCAGTTGGGTTGAACAACAGCATCAAATCGGAGCTTTAGAAATTCAAGCCTGTAAGCCAACTGTATCTCGAGGTCGTGGTCGCCCTCCTAAGCCCAGACCTATTCAATTACAGGTTGCTGAACATATGCTAAATCGAAGTCAGTTTTGTTATATTTCATTTAATTGAATTTCTGTTCACTGTTTATTGTTTTTCATGGTCACGATAATTTGGGTCGACACACTAGATAATGGTATGCTGCGTATTACTGACTAACAGGCTGACTTTATAGCTAGTTACTTCCTTGACATTTTATAATAATTATGTTGATTGTCTCTGGATATAACATTCTACAATCACTAATAAAATGGGTCCTTACAAATTAGCTGGTCCTAATAAGTAAACGGTTGTTTTTTAGCTAGTAGTATTGTGCTTTGTTCGATTATTTGGTTTACGTACAAAGAGCACTGCACACCTTAGTTAGCTGACGACTATCCATAAGGACCTCCATTTCCGTTAGCAGAAGTTGTATTGTGTGATCATATGAATTTCTGGAACAAATGATTTGACTTGTCGATACTTTTATTTAACTTGTAAAACAACCGTTTACTGTTTTATTCTACGAAATAACCATATTGTGTTCCGTTTATGTGGTAATCGAATGATCATTTATATTTTATTTTATTAATTGTGATAGATTTTAACCTAAGATATCGTTCAAGTTTTATGATGATGATTTTTCAACCAATAGGGTTAGTCATTCGAATCCAACATAGAACCTGGCACATGTGTGCATCAGTCAGGAATGGGATATTCAAGTAGTACAGCGGTATGAAACTGGGCAAACCTCAAAGGTGTAAATTTAGTCGCAAGATTATTAATAGTAATAGAAAAGACTTGGCATCCAAGATACAGATCAACAAGTCGTATAACTTGATATTCATTTCTTTTTCTGTGAACCAAAAAAATTACAGTATAATTGATATTTTCACACTGTTATCATTTTCAGGTGCTGTGGATTCAGAGAACATGTTGGATTCCATTTCAAGGTTTGTTGTTTGTTTTGTTTTATAGTTAGTTGTATGTATATCGTTTACTCTAAATATTTTAATTAATTACTACCACTGTTTTAGGGCAACCTATTCTGTTCAAATATTATATAATATTATCTTTAGGAACCATTGGTGGCAAGATATTCGGAATTATGAATTCTAAAGTCAAAGAAATGTTCATCCCTTATGTCGGTTCTTTTTTGTATTTCGTGATTCACTGGCTTTTAGTCAATTAGCAACTAGCGAGTATTAAACAATTACTTATAAATTTCGATAATGTAATAAGGAGACAAAGATTATCAGAACTATGTGATCTATTAGCGCTATACATGTCGAACAATCTGATCATACGAAAATACAAACCCCCTTTGTGTATTCAATTCCATCGATTAGGTTGCAACAAAGATGGCACAAGTTCAAATCTCACTTGATGAATCAGTTCCGTCAGGTTTATATTTATGCCTTGCTAAGTTGTCACAGATAATACATCACCTAAGTCAAACGGGATTTCCTGTCATCTACTTCTAATCAATTAACAAAATTTCGTGTTAAGGTGAACTTCAGTTGGTTTTTATGTAATACAATTAATTAATTAATTTGCATGGACTGAAAAATATTTATTCTACTAATGTTTCAATTTTTATTATTGCTTTTCATATTCAGTCATCCTATTCAGTCAGTCAACGAATCACCGTTATTAACATCATCCACCATACATGCACAAGAATCATTACAGGGTAGAGAAGCTACTCATCAATCGTCTGAACAGAGTACTGAAAATCAACAGATGAGAATCAATGAAGTTCCAATTGATACAGCATCGAAAGAGGTAATTTATTCTATTTATTTTAAACGTGTTTTATTCAGTTTTCTTGTGAATACTCCTCTGATTTGCAAATGTTTCAAAACTTACCATAAATTTGTATAGGCTAGCTAGCATTGGAATCTAAGGCACGCGTTTCTCCCTATTTGGGATTCGTCTTTCACTGGATTTACATGGTGTTATTGTTGAAATTCCTGAAAACACATTTTAGTCAAATAGAGAAACATTTAAATTTTCCCTAATAGATTCTTTATAGTTTTATCAATCTCTATGAGTAGTAATTATGCAATTGTTGATAGTCACTTGAAGCTCGTTATATCTTATATTTACCTAAAGTATGTTTTATTAAGAACCATTTTGTGAGTAGTCGGACAAATTATCTTAAATGTAGTCTACATCACCATATATCATGAATGTAATAGATAAAATTATCATCCCTTCCGTTGATAGTAGGTGATTATCATCTGTGAAAAGATGTTTGGTTGGAGGGGGGGGAGGGTACTATCACTGATTTTTAACATGCCACTTTTAGTTATTGAGTTACAAGTCTACAACATATCATTTCCTTTTTGATGGTGGTTTGTTCTCTCAGCTGGAGAACAAATCTTCACCATTTTATTTCCATGTTAGTTTAGACAGAAAGAAAGGATTTGTAATCATTTCACACACATATAGTGTATTTCAAACAAGTGAAAATATTATTTGAAATATATTTGTTCATATTAGATATAGCAGGTTAAAGATAATCTATTATGTTACGGTTAATTTTGGTAAAAGCAATAAATAAATTTGAATGGAAAATATGACTTTTAGGGATCTGCACAAAGTTCAAATATGATGAACGATAGATATGCTTTTTTTTTAAATACGACTCTAAACGTATAAAATGATGGCGAAAAGTTGTATTTCCTCACGAACAAGTAAAATTAATGATGTTAAACTTATCAAACACTCGATTTCTTCTATGCCGATTGTATATAACAGGCAATTTAATAATATCCCTTAATTCAATCATTAAACCTTAGGGTACCGTATTTTATGGGAGCATTTATTACATAGAGTTTCTTGGATTCTTGCATACAATGAATTCATCTATATAGGTACAAAACCTTTTTTGGATTATAATTGATGTCAGTTTATGATAAGCATTCTAACCCATAAATACCTAATCCCTATCTGGAATGCCTGACTTAACCAAGAACAATATGCGTATCCCTAAAAATTAATTAGAACATACAAATAATCTAGATCCATAAGAACAAATTCACATGCCTTTGCTTTTTCGATTTACAAGCAGAGTAACACATTACAGATATTGATAATTCTATTAGGTATGTAACATCTGTTTTTACACTGTAATATTATTTTGTCCATAAAACGTCCATTTAGGAAAATCTCTGTTCTAATTGGTTAGAAACCAACTGAAATTTGTCCCAGTTATTTTAATCCCATCCGTTAACTCCACTCTTGATCCGATCTGGTAACATCACTTCGAAGTTGTTTTTTACTTTAGTCTTATTATCCATTGTGTTACAAAATTCTTATTATTTATTTGTAGACTGACAATAGTGCTACATCTCGCTCCCAATCCGATTCAAATCACTCTTTAACAATGTCGATAAAGTCATCAAAATTGCTATCGATAAAACAGACAAACAAAAAGAATTCTTTACAATCTAGCATTAAAATGAAATCTGAAGTCGATCATTTGACTATCAAAAGTATGACTAATTCATCTATTCTAGGTTTGGATGCTTCATCAACATTAATAAATCAACAACACCGTCGTTTACCTAGTCGTAATAGTTTTTTCAAAGATGCTGCCATATCCAGGTAAATTTCCAATAACCTCTTAGAGTTTATATATGTATATATATGATGTACTGCTTTCAGTTTATCTTACCTGTCTGTTGATGAAAACTTACTGACGAATGAAATTAGAACAACATAACTAATTCCATAGCTTCTTGAGAGGCCAGGAAAATACTGTACATGTTTTCGTCTTTGTTCGTTAGTTGTTGAGATCTGTGTATTTGCGTAACTATATTATCTGTTATCACAATGTTTAACTTGTAGAATCAATATTCATGTGTCGAACTCATATGGAACCAACGTATATCCTATCTCGACGAAGTTTATTATACTGTAAACGTTTAAGCATATAGTGTATTACTGTGCCGTTTACGTCATTCAAATAGTTCTAAAGTTTTGAAACTTTTGTAGTACACACTTTCATGAGTACTACCTCAAATTCTGAAGAGTCTATTTCAATTCACCTTTGCTCAATTAATGTAATTCTAATCCATTATTTTCATTGGTTTTCATTTTCCTTTTTTTTTCTCTTATAGTTTGGAACAGATTTCATTTCTGAAAAATCGTTGTTTAAGTGGTCCACTGTATGAATTATTCTGTAAATTTCTTGATGAACCTGATCCACTAGAACCAAATTATCGTCTTTGTGCTCCTATAATCTACTTACCATCACCTGAAAGGTAAACATCATAGTTAATTAATAATTTCATTATACTTGTGATACAACAGTGTTATTTTTTCAAATTTGGTATGTATTTTTTCGTGAATATAACTTGTTTTGATGGTGGTATATGCTACTTATGTTGACAGATATAAGTAGTATGTAACAACAACGACGACGGAAACGGAATGTCTGTCTAGAGAAATTTTAATTAATCAGAACATGAATGTAAACAGAGAGTAACTGGAATAACGATGGAATTAAAAGAATCATAAAGTATAATTTTACATTAAATAGTGTATCGGTTTTTCTTATCTGAATTTTCATTCACTTTATATGATAATCCATAATTCATACAAAATTTTCAGTCAAGTTGTTCTCATAATTCAATGAGTATTATTCTCAAGAATGTTCATAGTATGTAAACCTCTTCTCAGCTAAATAATTTTAAACATATATGGTGATTCGATTGATGTTAGATTTATTTGTATCATCTCATTGCTATTTTGGATTGTAATTGATTAGTCTCATGTTGGCATATGTATATCCTGTACGGATTGCCTCGATTATAGACTTTTTAAGGTCATTGTGTTTTGTTCTGTTTTGTTTTGTTTTTACTTCTGATTGCCTTTAGAAGAACAAAAAATAACAATGAATCTCTTTAAAAACTTATTACTAGAGTTGCTTTGGTTATTTATATATATATATATATATATATATATATATATATATATATATATATATATATATATATAATTCATCATTGTATGTATTGAGTAAAAAGACGGTTATGATTTTTCTTTTTTTTTAATAAAAAAAACTGGTCACTAGTTTCTCCAAAATTTAATGAAGTTGACCTTAGAAAAAATGGTAAACAGAAAATGTGAAATAAATAGAATAGAAAAAAAAATAGTAATGATGAAGAAAGGGGTTGATAATTCATTTTGTATTGTTATATAGATCAATGAAATAAATCATTTTATTGATTTTCAATATCTATTCTTTTTATTATTGATACAGGTATCCAGAATTTTATCGATTCACTTTATCATCTCATTTATCTGGTTCTGGATTAAATGTTAAATTTACATCGAATTTTATTAATCGTTTATTTTCACCAATTGATAATTTATCTAATAATTATACAATAATAAATGATAATGAATTATATCATGTTGAATATCCTTCACTTTGTTTAGCCAGTATTGCATCAAGATTTATATTAAATTCAATAAAAGATCAAATATTGAATAATCATAATCATCATCATCATCATAATAATAATAATGAGAATTTATCAAATCATCATTTATTACATATTGAACTTTCAGAAAAAGAAGAAAATCATTTTCTTATAGTTACAGATACTGATATTATAGAAAGTTTATATTCATTAGATATAGCTATGGATAATATGTTTACTGTATGGGAAGCATTCACTGGACGTCGTAGTTGGTTTGGTCGACGTTTAATGAAATTAAAAAATGTTTATATAAAACATCGTGTAAGTTGAGAAGGGGTTATTTAGTTATTTATTTATTTATTTCGTCTGTTTCTATTAGAACAATATTGTTTTCGATTAGTTCTTCATCAGGCTTTACAGTAATGTATTTATATGCATATACGTAATTATTAAGTCAATCTAGATCGTTTATGAGTTAATGATAACAATGAATAAAACGATTACATAATAAATGAATTAGTACAAATTGATAGTGTGATGACAAGTGTACTAGATTTTGATAAGAATAATAAAAGCCCAAATCAATATTACATAATTGGAAATATTACAGTAAGATAACATTTATAAAAATTATAAGACTAAGTAATAAGAAGTATTCAGATAATTGAACAGTGAAACGCATATTTGAGAGAAAATAAAATAAAATGATTGGATGGAGTGAAGAAAAATAATCAATGAAGAGAAGGTTTGAAAAGAAAATAACAGTAACAATGATGAATAATAAATTCATTTATTAAGGCCAAGGGAGAGATAAGGGTGTTACAAGCTTTTCCTGAACACAAAGACTCAGCTTGTAGGCTCGAATCCCTATAGCTTCTGCTTCGTGTAAGAGACGAGATCGAATCCCATAAGGAGAACTAGTAGGAATACGATAAATAGCATTAAATGACTTGTTTCTGTCCACTACATGACCGCTATCGATCAAGTGTGATAGAACCGAGCTGCGTATTGTCTTGTCGTTACCTTTTCCTAACTACGAAGTGAGGTGTTTACTAGCTCTTTGGTTCAGTTGCGTGGTAGTACGCCCACTATAGCTTTTTCCGTAGGAGCAGCTGAATTCGTAGATACACATAGAAGTGGCGTAACCAGGTAACTTATCCTTTAGTTGGAAAGTCACCATAGATCGGGTCGAATACGATAGGCAGAGGTATAAGTGTATAATATATCTCATCGATTTTTGTTTTCAGATTAGGATTCTACTATTTTGTCGTTGATCATTTACGTGTACTCTCAAGTTTTTTTAGTAAAAAAAATTTCTGGCGATTATTTCCTGTCTCATGAATTTCCGTTTTATCTCACGTAACCGACAAGTTCAGATAGGCCCTTATTCTTGATAGATAAAGGTGAATTTTCACGTTTATAAACTCTCCCTTCTGTATGGTTCTGGACAGCTTTTTTCAATCATATTCTGAAACCTTACTACCCGAAATTTTATGTAATACATTTCTTTTTGTTTAGTAATAAAAACTCTATCGTTTCTGTGACAGAACATCTGGGATTTGTCTGTTTGCTCATGTGTGACGCTATTTACTAGTTTGTGAGTTATATATTACTGAGTAGTTATTTAGAAGGACCAATTTTATGCTTCCCAATCTTTGAAGCTTTGATTAAAGACCGAATATTTAATTTAAGTGAATTAAACCTAATCATGAATACAGGAAATACTATACTTATTTTAATTGTCTGATATCCAACAAACTACTGTACTGTCTATGTATATCAATGAAGAGCTTTCCAGCTTATTGATTTCAATATCTCAATTTATTTTTCATTCGCTTTAAAGTAACACAGCTTTTCTATAATCGAAATCAAGAGTCGATCTAGGCTAAACCATCATTCAATACTTGAAGGCATTAGACGGCCGTTCCGTCCTAGTTCGAGAGAATCCTGAGTGGTAATCACCCACAGTCCCGTGCGTGGGACTCGAACTCAGGACGTTCAGTTCCATAACCGGATTTTTAACCTCCACTCGTATATTGACTGGTTTTTTGTCCTTTTATGGTAGCTAACAGTGAACTTGCATGGTTCTGATATATATTTCTTATTTCTTACTTACTAACTTTTAACATGAACGGTTCTGCTGAGGTCTTGATAACAGCTAATGATACAAAACACATCAATAATTAACCGCTGACACTGTAGAAAGTTAGTGTAGCTTAATATTTATTCAGAACAATTTGAAATGATACAGTTCAGTATATCTAATAATGAGTACTTTACACGAAGTTACACAGAATGTTAACGAACGAAGACTTTGTTTGTTTACAATAGCACAAAAGTCATCAATATTCTCAAACAGATCGACATGATTATGTGTGTATGTGTGTGTTTTCTTCCAATTTCCCAATGTTTACTGTTCGTTTCTGCTTGTCTTTTTTTCTTAGACGAATTTGGTTGAAAGTTTAAAGTTAGAGAATCACATACCGGTTGCAATGCCAAAATCGTTCATACCATGTATAACTAAATCACAAAATAACAGTTCTAAGAAAAAAGTAAGTTGACTGTTAGATTTTCCTTTTCGTTCATATTTGATACTAATTTTGTTATCATATTATTCTTGTATATTATTATTCACTAGGATTTCGTTTGTTACTGTTCTATATTCATTATTATGTGTGATATTTCTCTCCAAGTAAATTTTATCTAGAGTTCATTAGGTAAATACACTCAGATAAGTTTAAGTTTTCATCGATTCTTGTTGCCGTATATGGACTCCTTTTACCATTCCTTCAATGTTATCGTTATGTATATCAATGATAGGATAACACAAACCTTACTGATAGAGACAGATATATACATTATCTCCGTTTAACAAGCTTGTGGCCATCTAAACTTAGTTGATAACGCGTTGGACATTAAAAGCGAAAGCTACACCAATGTTTTAAAGTTGCTTATAACAAAAAGTTGACTAGTATATATATATATATATATATATATATATATATATATATATATATATATTAAATATTCGCTATATGGACTATTTTTCACTTTCATTTAATTACTTAGACTGATCGTCGTGCACTTGAACGTGGTGCTGAAGTTATTCGATGCTTGTGTGGTTTTCGTGTTGAAGGTGGTCATGTCATGGTTCAATGTGATTTATGTGCATCTTGGCAACATCTACCATGTTTATGGTGGGCACTTAGTCTGGCTATTCGTAATGATTCCTCCAATGGATTAAATTCAAACTTAGTTTGTTTATGTCAAACAGCGTTAATCGCTGCACAAGCTGTTGGTGGCGGTGGTGGTAATACAGGTGAAGTAGATGTGAAAGGTGAAGATGATCGAGAAGTTGATGCTCCTTATATATGTCCAGTTTGCTTAAAATTGGATAATTTAACAAAAGTATGTTTCATTGTATTTTTTTGAAATACTTGTAAAAAAAAATCAATATTATCATTTTCATTTTTCTTCTTTCTGCGGAATTTATCCATCATTTTCATTCATTATTTACATCAATTAATCTAATGGACATTTATTTTGGTAAATCCTTTTGATATGGTGTGATGCATCCTTATACCAAATGGTATTTTGTTTATTACTATCTGGTAAATGTTTCAGCTGAAGCAATAAATTCAATATATAGTTGGTAGAGATTTGCAATCCTTATTCTAAATAAATACTTGGTTTATAATGGAATCTATGGTTTGTCTTTGAACACAACATTTATTTAACTTGTTAGATAACATTTCCACCAGTTACATAAAACATCGATTCAGATTCTGTGAAGTGTTTTTCTCATGTAGAAATGGGAAACATTAGCATTCTAGAATAATGAATGATAAGATGGTTGTATGATCTCTATTATTGTGGCTCGGATTTCCATAGAATTTAATTTCCTTCTGTATTTTTATTCAAAAAAACAGACTGCTTACTTCTATTTAGAGACCAAATGTCTTGGTGGTGAGGTTATGGATATACACTACTGCGAAATCGCATACCAGGATGAAACGACCATCTTGTGATTCCAGGTTCTCATCGTTTGTCTGACTTGAGTCAGTTCTGGATTCCAATAAAACATAACAATCTCCACAACCCGATACCGACAGTTCATTTTTCCTTGAATCATATAATCTATAGTTAAAGGTTTTTACTCCTCCAAATACTTTTACTACTTTAACATCTCTGTAATGTGATGTATTATGGCAATGTGAATTGATACACTCATATTTCCCTAGTTCTATATTACTTAGAATTAATGAACTGTTTTTCATGACCTATTTTGGAATGCATCGATTCATTTCCATTTCTTTGTTGGTATATTTTTATTACTTAGCATAAATTTGGTCATACTTGTAACTAAATATTTTTGGTTTCCTGTCTAGCTAACTATATAATTTAGAATGAATAAGTCTATTTTTCTAGACATTATCTCCCTACATAAATCTTATTCTCATATTTTCTTTATTTCAAAAAAATGCTTCTTGTCATTTCGTCAAATATTTTTCACCATCTCATTAAGTTTTATAATTAATTTTTCTATTGTAAAGGAATATCCTCGTTCATTATCTGCAGCGATGAGTTTAAACGATGTAGATGCTGTCTTTGATTTACAAGATACACTGGTAAAAGGTGAACATGAATTCTGGACATTGGGTAGTCCTGATGGAACTTGTCAAATACGTACAGATGATTATGCATTTGTTAATCGTTTCTGGTTAAATCATCTCAATATTTCACAGGATATATCAAAAGGAACAACAACTACTGTATCAATGAATGTCAAACAACTTTTAGATCAATCCCTACAGTCTCCAGTGAAATCTGCTTATGATCGTATTATTGTTCGAATTTATCGATTATGGAAGGATGTCAGGTTCGAAGTTTTTTTATTGTGTAGTAATTTTTGCTTTCTTGGATATTTTTTTCACGATAGCATTAAATCTTTTCTGTTGTCTATCATTCACTCTACGGTTTGGTTAGGAGTTGGAGGGGACAGGAGTTGTCAACAGGAAATCCTACTTGATCAAGTTCTGGTGCTAATGAACACTCTCCAGGAAGCCGTACTCACTTTATTTATTTATTTAAACACATGAATATTGGTACAAAGAGGCATCGAATATATATGCGCCACACAAGTTACTTGATTTTTGTGTGGCCTATGGTACTTCACGTGTGTCCAGACCGAAGCTGGTAGTTTTCTTAAGGGGTCTTACCCTGAGCCTTCGACCTAAAGGTCTGATCCACAAGTCAGTGGAGCAACGTCAGGAGATACAGTCCCATGGTAGTCGGTGACCAATAATTGGTTTATAAGCCATTTATTCCTTGAGGATCTTGGAGCCTATTAGCACCTTTGCTTTGGAATGAGGGTTTTCCAACTCCCCTAGGTGGACAATCCGTGTCCACCAACCCGGTTAAAGCGTCGAACATTCTCTTTTCGTCCTCTCAGTTTCGTAAACAGCAGTAATGCCGCGAGAAGGCAGTGAGTAGGATTTCCGTTTTAGTGGATGTATACGCATGGCCATGAGAGGGAAAGTTGATTCTTCTTACCCTCTGTCGTACCAGGGCATTTCGGTCCAGCCGTACTCGTAATGTCGAGGAAACTTGTACACTTTGCTAACGAGTCTCAACATGAAACCTAGATTCAGGGTTTCCTGGTGATTAATTCTTACAACCTACTATCAAAACATATTACCCGTTCAATATTAATTCAGTTAAAATAGTAACACTTATTTTGACTTATTCGATAAAATCCAATCGACACCAAAAACTTAGCTAAACATGACATCCGTCATTACTCAATAATCAGTCAGTTGATAATTACTTTTGATTTAGATCATGTAAGATTGTTTTTTTTAATGCTGAACTTAATAGTAAATCTCAAACCATCCACTATTTCTTACTTTCTCAATAACAGTATCTTAGTTTTTAATGATGCCTTTAAAATCATTTGTGACATTGTTGTACGTTCTCTATCTCAAACTGTCAAAATTTAAATCTCAGTATTCTGGTAATATTTTGAGTCACTGATCTTTCAAAATTTTACTTTCGTGACCGTCATTATATGTTGTCAATTGACTGGGTACTTCATCGATACACGATGCACCGACTGAGATCATACTACACTAGACAAACGATTCGCCGTCAAATATAGAGAGCTACAGTATATAATTGACAAAAAATACTTCACTTAACACAATTAAAAACTGTCTATAAACTCAGTGAGTCCGGCATAGCTGAATATTTGTCACCATTCAACACCCAGTGTTCTATCACGTTTTACTTTCACTAACTACATTTTAGTGCTTTTCAAATCCCTTCACTGTTATAGTCTGCATAATTAAATTGATGTAATCTGTAATGTAGATTGTTGGATAATCAAGTTTTTGTTTCTAACACATTTTTTAGTGGTTTAGCTTGGCTAGAAGGTGGTTTATTTCTGCGTCCATATGATTTACCTCCGATATCGGTAATAAATGATTCATCAAAATGTCCACAATTTTGGCATCTTGATGAAGTTGTCTATGATGAGGCTAGACGTGTTATTCTTCCATTAGACGCTTGGATTGGTAGATGTATGGTGTTATGCCCTTCAGCATATAGAGTTGGTAGACCGGCTGATTTACTATATACAGCACATATAAAAGAATTTATGCCATCAATGAAAAATTACAATCTGAATGATTCCAATCCTACTGCAAATCAGTTTCAATATTTCTTTGTTTGTGAAAAATTATTTGAACAGTCATCAGTTGATAATCATAGTTGTAGATTTGATGAAATATCTCCTGGTTACTTAAAAGTCAGTATGAAGGTATGTAAATTTGAGATATAAGTATTCATAGCAATAATCTATTGTTATACTGTATTTTTTGCACTGTTGGCTGGTTAAATTTTGATGCTGTTATCTCTCACTTCAGTTTAGTTTTATTCAATCTAGTGGTTTTCTGAATATATAAAACGTGAAAACAGATTCTAATTTGAAGTTCATTTTCATTATAGTCCGATATCAGTTGAAAAATAAGGTGTTAATCATATACAACCTAAAATCAAACACATATGTAGATCGGTCCAGGCCGCCATACCACTCTTAGCTTAGCTGCTTCCATGGAATGGTGATCAAACTTACCATTTGGAGTATATTTTCTAGAAAATTCTTTTGTTTAAGTTGGTTGAAGAACGGTATAATTTAAGTGTTCAACTCAGTGATCGAAAGAGAAAATTTACTGTTGATTGTACTAAGGTGTGGCAACTGTAAGATATTTTCCTTAGACAACCAACATTCGTACTTATATAGCCTTTTCACACAGGAGGGTAGGAGTTTGAAATAACTGCACAAGACTTGAGATGCTTTAAATTATCCCATAGATTCCCGTCATCGGTAGTAAGGCCATTTAAATATGGTTCTAATTCTCAAATTCTCACACAAAACTTTCGTATGATCAGCTTCAAATAACTGTCCTTTTTCTGCGGGTATACTTCCAGGTCTCTAAGACTACTACTTATTTAGTTTTCTTATCAGGTGTTTAAAAAAAGAAGGATATTTTAACCATGTGGGTGTCCGTGAAGTGATGGCTATCTTTATATCTCTATCAGCACTTGAGATTACTTTGTATATGTTATATCTAGAAATGGTTGATTTACTTGATATAACGCGTACAACTGAACACACGAACGCCCAAACCCTTCCAAGTCGCAAAGAGAAGACAGAAGACTAGTGAAAGGAATGTTATTCCAAACAGTGTCAATTATGGGTACAAATTGTCAGGTATTTATAGTTTTAGTAAGAACAAAAATCATCATTATAGTCCTCCAATCCGCATACAGGGAGTTATTAGCCTTGTCCAATCGGGAAGCTACACGTAGGGATTCTAGAATATTCTTGCTAACGGTGATTGGATGGAATATCTTCGGCTCCTTCTGAGCCTCTTATAGCTTCCTCGAGTTTACCCGTGGTCCGTCGTCACAGTATATGACTAAAATTAGCGAGTACTTGATATTTAATTCTGTTTCACGATATCCTTTGTAAGCATCCATTGAAAGTTCAAAACAAAGACAGTATAACTGTTTAGAGATCTCTGGTTTATAGTGGTCTTTTTTATTGATACTAGTACGGAAAGAAAGATAACCTTGTACTAAATTATCTTCACAAAACATTATGCTCTAAAACATCTGTTTCTTCAGTTGAGAAAACAGGTGAAAATTAATCACAATTACAAGTTCTGTGTCTTTCATGATGATTTCGAGCTAATTACTTTGAGCTAGCTTGTGCTGAAACATACAGTTAACGATTCCATCAGACTAGGTGTATTCAGTTCATGATCTCAGTCTTAAACTTAATAATCTCCACAACCCCTATACTGATAGATGTATTCTATTGATTAATGAATTCTATATTGGTATACGATATGTGTATATTGTTTAACTAAAATGTTTAGGTTGCCCTCCTGAAAGATGTTTGATAAGAAATTACGCAGTGAAATCTCATATTCGCGATTATTTACCGTTTCATCTGGTAATCTAATACTTTTTAACGTAGTATACGCCGTCTCAAAATATTCATTTAATTAGGTATAGAGAATCGTTCAAATTGTAGAATTTCTGAATAATTGAATGGAGTAGTCGAAAAGAACGTGATAATTAGTCTTTTAACTTTCAACCTACAATCTTGCCGCATTAGTATACAGGCTGTTTCTAGGTGTCTAACACTTAATGCTTTTTTAAAAGTTTAGTCTTCTAAACATATTAGTTAACCGTAAGTATCTATATATGTCGTTTTGACTGTTAAAAGAGAATAGTACATGAGAATTCTGTTTCTTCCTGGTGTTATAAACACCAACGAATTCGTTCAGTTCTCTATGTCATAAAGTGAATAAGCTAATTTTGAAAACCAATAAAATGAATGATAATCATTGTTGCATAAAAAACCTTTTTATTATTTTTCCCTCCGTAGCCTTATTGTTTCCTTCGCAAACCTGATAATCAATGTATTCGTGGTAGTTTACCACGACAGTATTCAGCTGTTGAACTACTCACCCGTGATCAAATACCTTTCTCAGAGGCATTTGTCAAAGATGAACAAACATTTGAAATCAAAACGTCTCCTGAAGAATGTACCACAACATCTGGAAATATATCAAATAGCGATGAGAAGAATGCTACAATTCCTGTTGGCACTTTAAAGCAAAAGGTTTGTTTGATTTTCTTGGGAATTTGTGTTCTTATAAATGCTATCCAACCTAATGCGTTTTCCTAGTGATTAGTTTTTATTTTGCCCATTCTGGGCTCTTTTTTGTGACAGTAGACTTGTCAGGGAATTTTCTCAAATTATATTGTTGGTAGAAGAACTATGCTATCGTAACTATTACTTTAAGATCTATCGTATTTTCTCGAGATAATAAGTAATCTTACCTACACATCGTGTTTTATTTATTTATTTATTTCAACACATAAACTTATACACCACACACTAGTTATTAGTAAACTTGTGTGTAAGCTTGGTTGCCTCCTGGGGACCTAAGCCGTAGCAGGTGGTTTTCTTAGACAGCCACTCCGAGACCTAGTCCACCAAATACTGGAAATGTCTGAAGGTGCGGTTCCATAATAACCGACGTCTAATAATAGGTTCATACGCCATTAGTTCCCTTTGGGACCGTGGAGCCAATGTTCACGACTAATTTATAATCAAGTATTTCCTGCTCCTCTAATTGAATATTCCGTACTCCATAACCCTATTTAAGCATCCATTTGATATTTTCTTTCCATCCTCACAATTGGGTAAACAACAACCCTTTTGCGAGGAGGCAGTGAATAGAACTTGCGTGGGAGTGGCTATTTATGCGTTGCCATATGAAAGCTTATGGAGTTGTAGAGCGGACACTTTCCATCTTTAGCCATACCAGGTGGGAGATGTTACACAGCATATGTCAACATGTAAATACACAAGTATTTTAAATGTTCGTTGTCTATAAGACATATGTACGTCCTTGGTCTTTCTACCCAGTGAATATACAGGAGAGAACTTGTCTCGATCTAAGTTATGGCTTGGATACAATAGGCTAATGAGTTCAACCGTGAGTCTGGAAATGTGTGAATCCGAATTGAGACTAACGATCTTGGGCAAGGAGATAAATGTTATTCTATCACGTGATTGATTGGGAACGAGAGAGAGGACGAGTCAACTAAAACACTATTCCGTTCAGATTAAAGTGAAAAGATACATTAATAAATAGATGACTAACATGACCGCAACTCACAAACAATTAGGAGAATACAATTATGTTCAGACTGGGCAAATGGTACAAATGGTTACGTTAAAATTACAATAGTTTTGGAACAGAAAAGGCTATAACTCTGAATCATGCATCAAACGAAAGCCTATGGTTTATGGAATAAACTAGGGAAAAACCAAACGTTAGTATTTTACTAACGTCGGATTAAGTGAAATAGTGTCCCCAAAAATAACTTCCGTTGTTTATCATGGTTTCTTCATTTCTCTGTTCACATCAACATAGTTGTTATTTTAAGGTTGTCGATTTGTGATGTAATCATTAGCGTAGCTAACCATCGTGAAATTCGGAACATGCTATACTGTCCTATCTAGTATGCTTGGTTGGTTGGTAACTAGATGTACTTGTATATACCAGTATTGATTTACTTGCCGACACTTGAACCCAGTACTTTCCACTTCAAACACCTGTTGCTTTATCCATTGAGTTACTGAGTGCAGATAGCTATAGAATAGCTTATCACTTAATCGCTATATAGAACCGTTTCTCACAGAAGACACATATTATTCCCAACACAGATTGGAATGCAGCCAGTATTATAAACAGTGAGATTATTGTAAAGTCTTATCAACAATAATAGTAGGGTACCATTAGTGCTTCGATAGATGTATGCCGGCTTTAACTGTCATGCGTAATTTGTCTCTCAAAGCCTTTCATGCACGAAATTTGGCTTAATTAATTAACTAGTATTTGTTGTGTAAAATTTTTCTGTCTTTAGGTTTTTTTGTAGTATGATCTTTGTACTTCTAGGCTGGATTACTCTATAATTGGTTTGAGTATGGTTGTGTAGCATTGTGTGGCGCATATATATTTGGTGGCCTCTTGTACCAATATTTATGTGTTCAAATAAATGTGTAGCATTACATACGATAGTAGTGATTTTTTCACCATATACAATTTTCTAGATAACTAATTCAGTTATAATAATTTTTAAGTTAAGTCACTGGAAAGGGAAGTTTATATTAATTGAGCCAGTGACTTCTTGTAGGCTTTAGTTCTCAGTTTTCAACGAATAGACTACAACCTCACACAATTCCATTTACTATGGACAGCTTAATGAAAATATGTCATCAGTCTATGAATTCGTTTATTACTGCTTTAACCTGTCCTGTTAGGTGTGCAATACCCTGGTTGGGGGTCCTCCAGATAATTACAGTCAGTGGCCGGAGACTTTGTATGATATGTCTTTCATGTATTTGCTTTTGATCCTACTCCATCTAGATCTTAAGATTTCATATTCCTTCACATATACCTTTTCATTTTATCTGCTTGAACCATATTCTCAATGTTTGGTCGTATTCTCATTATCATCAGTAATACATTATTTCTATTCCTTCGCTTTTGATCCTGCTAGTTTTATTTTGTTGTACTAACGTGGTATGAAAGTTTGGGTTAGTGTACACATTCGTGTCATTCTGTACCTTGATTATAAGTGACTAAATATCTATTTCAGTTTGCTCATATGAGCAGCATCATTCGTCCTCACAAGATTATTAGTATGATTATAAATCTCTGTATTTGATAAATAAGTTATCCTGATGTACAGTCACGATGCCTTTCAAGATTAAATGATTCCGTTCTTAATTTACACTGTCAATGCAACATCATTATAGTTAGTGGATCGGTCCACTTTTAAAGATTATTGTTCATAATTGTCATCGTCATATTCTATGTTGATATTTACGTATAAGGTAATATGTTTTAACTCTTGAAAGCGGTTCGATTTCATGCGGAATAATGTTTTTAGATTTGAAAAAAGAATACTTCCTCACGCCTGTTACTCCTATTGAAGCATAGTCCACCGATGTGCATTCTCCAACCCACTCTGTCCTGGATCTTCTTTTTTAGTTCCATCCAATTTTTGTTCATTTTTCTCCATTTCACGGCGTAATGTGTTGTTTGATCGTCCTCTTTTCTTTTAGCCTTAAACATTTTTATTTATGTAATTTATTCTCTGTTGATTCTAAAAATCTAGGGTGAAAAACTGGCTCGTGTTGTTGACTGGTTGGAACGAAAACGTCAAACCAACTCTTCACAATCCACAGTTACATTGCCTCAAAATTCCATTGTTCCAGAACAACAACAACAACAAACTTCCATTTCATTGTTACCCGTTGAAAATAACCCAGTTATTGATGAAATATCATCACCATCATCACGTAGTTTATGTTCTCGTGGTCGAATTCCATTTAGAATCAATAATCGTGGAAGAAGTAGAGGTTTCAATAAATCGTTGAAACTTACATCATCTAATCCTGTATCATTATTACCTGATAAATTTTCTCCATCAACTGTTGTACTCTCTGATAAAATTGATGATGTATCATCCAGTAAAGAAGATGAATCTCTCAATATTCCCGTTAAACGTATATGTATGTCAGAAAATTCATCACCAACTCAATCAGATATTGTTCAAACATCATCTGATATTAATATAGACCATAATTCATCGTCATTAGTCAAAATCGATTCAAATCATTTATTATGTAATACGGTTGATAAAAATTCACCTAAACAACTTTCAAATGATTCTGTTATCTTATCTAATACAGAGGAAACTAATGTGAATACTTTAGCATTAAATACTAATGTCCCAATCATTTCTACTACAAATAGTAATAATAATAACAACAATAATTCATCTCTTAATTCACTTAATACTTTAAAGTCATCCGATTTACAATCTAATGATGATTCTATAGATCGTTTATCATCGGTAGTATTAAAACCTACATCAAATAATCAATTAGTTATTATGTCATCTACTGATGATCATTTGAATATTTCATCATCACCTAGTATTGGATCAACAAGAAAACGTAAATGTTCCATTACACGTAAAAGATTAGTACCAGAACCAGAATTACTTCATGAAATTATTGACAATCTACAAAATAATAATAAAGATAATAATACATCATGTTTAACTACCAATCATTTATCTGAATTAAACCATAATAATACATGTGATAATATGTCTATTGAAAGTTTAAATAATTCAATGAATATATCAGATGATGCTAAACATTTATCATCACCTTCAGTTAATCAAATATCTTCAATCGATCAAACATCAATCCAGTCATCATCAACGTCGTCGTCTTCATCATCATCATCATCACTATTATGTACACATTTATATGAATCACATTTAATTTGGAATGATGATGATGATGAAACTTGTTTAATGAATATAAAACCAATATTCTCTAGTCATATTTCAGTTCATAACGTTTTAACAGAATTGAATCAATTTGTATTGAAATCCAATCAACCAGTTATTATGTCATTTAATCATTATCATCATCATCATCATAATAATAATAATCATTTAAAATCAATAAATGATTGTGATCATCAACTTTCAACATCAATAAATTCTTCAAATAATTCATTGAATAAAATTAATATCACAAATCAATTGATAATCGATAATGATACTACTACTAATAATAATAATGATACTCATGTAGAAAGTTCTAATATACTCATAGATGATAGTTCAATAAATCCTTTCAACAAAGATCAATCGATTGAATCATCACATGAAAAGGAAGTTGTTGTAGATGATAATAATAAAGATGATGATGTTGATGATCATGATCATGATAACATTATGTGTCCTACTTCAACTGAAAATATATCTCATCCTAATAATGATATTGATATAGATGATATTAATAGTAGTAATTCTATTGTGAATAATAATGTACAAGATGAGAATATTTCATTCATAACAACTAATGATGATGATGATAATTCATTGTTAGATACTTCTATAGATTTGCACAATAATCTAACTACTACTACTACTACTACTGAACAAAACGTTAATGATAGTAGTATTGGTGTTAGTTATGAATGTTCTACAACCGTCATTTCAATTCCAGATAATAATAATAATAATAATAATAATAATAATAATAATAAAGAATATAAACCATTTACAAAATTTGCTGTTGAAACATTAGTTTCAGATGATTATACAACTATAAATTCAATTTGTACTACATATAATTCATCTCCTGAAAAAGATTCAATATCCTCAAGTAATAATAATACTTTATTAAAACATAATGAATTATCTAATGAATTGGATAATGATATTAATATGATTGATAATTCAATCGTCAACAATCATCGAACTATAGAGTTTCAATGTGATGAATCTATTTGTCAAGATAATTCACTTTTGAACTCTTCATCATCATTATCTATGAAAGATGAGATCAACCAATTTGTTGAGAATGAGACGACCAATACAGAAATGATCTCTCCTATATCATTAGTAACCAATTCAAAATCTATAACTATTGATATTGATTCTCCTCCAATAAGTATTGGAACACCAGTATTAGATGAAAAATTAGATTCAGTAGAACATATATCCACTGATATCATACCGGAATGTTTTCAATCAATTAAAACTAGTTATAATGTTGCAGATTTACAAACTCCGATTGTTGAAACGTGTCAATTAAAAACAAATGTAGATAATGATCTATCAAAATCACGTCAACCTACTACTACTACATCTACTACAGCTCATAATAATAATAATAATAATAATAATAGTATTTCAGCATCTAAAAAATTTAAAGAATCATCTCGTGATTACAGTGGTCATTATGAAAACCGTCATCATTCACATGGACATCATAACTCGTATCAATCAAGAAATTCCAGTAAATTTGATCATTATAGATCATCATCAACATCAAAACAACATCCATACTTTAGTCATCATTCTCATCATAATTCTCGTTATGATCGTAAACATCATGCACATCCACCACATTATCATCATCAACAACAATCACATCGTCATGATGAATACAATCCTCGTTATCGTGATTCGTCTTCTTCACATAGATCAAGAGATCGTGATGACAGTTCTCCATATTCATCAAGGCATAATCATGGCGAAAGATCAATGTCGAATTCATCACATCGACATCAAGATCGCATTTATACCTCTGGAAATAATCGTGATCCTTCTGAAGCTTCAAATTTTTAATTAATATAATTAAAAAAAATCTGTTCATAATAGATAGAATTTGTAATCAAGATTTACATTCATAAACATACAATCTTCAGTCTTGTTTCCTATTTCCCCTCCTCCTCCTCTCTCTTTCTCATCTCATTTGTAATCACAACGTATTTGTTAATATTTATTTTTATCCATAGGGTTATATATATATATATATATATATATATATATATATATATATATTGACATGTAGAGTAGGACAAAAATAGAAAGATGATCATGAAAACTATTAAGTAAACGCACATCTATTTTGTGTTGAATGATAATTTTCAATTCATTTTCCTTTATTATTATCATCATCACTAATTTCATTTATTGTTTCATATTGTTCCTTTTTTTTAGTGTGTACGACGTATGTAGCTAGGTGTGTGTTTGTGTGTTCGTGTATGTGTTGTGTATATTGTTATTTTGTGTTGATCACTTTCTCTTTAAGGGTGTTTTAATGCCCTCTCTCTCTCTCTCTATATATATATATATATATATATATATACACGCGCGTTAATGTAAACTTGAGTTACATTGAAAAATATTTGTTGGTTTGTTTTTTGTTTTAAACATAAATACACCTCTCTCTCTCTCCCTCTGAACCTTAACCAAATGATCATTTGTGTGTGCGTGTTTGTTTTGTGTATATGTATGTATGTATGTATGTGACACAATGGTATATGAAGTTCTAAACCTGTCATTTTGTTTTAATTCATCAATATATGTACATATTAACAATTAGACACATAATATTTTTCTTTAGATAATTATGTAATTTATACACATAAATATATACCTCTTCAATGATCTTATCTCTTTCTCACATACACATACATACATCATTATTGTTATGGTTGTTGAGATTTCCTCATTCTACACTGATTGATATGCTTTAATTGTTCATTAGACAATGTGCACAGTAATCCCTATTTTGAATTATACATATGATGTATGAATGAGGTTTATTTTTCTTCATAATAATGATACTGAATTCCCTGAAATCAATTATCTTCCTTTCGCCCCCCTCTCCTTTTTTTCTCTCTCTCTCTCGCTCTCTCATGACTATTACATCTAACATTGAAGAATTATGTATATAAATCTGCTATTTAGTGATTGTTTTAAACAAACAAAAACAAAAAAAACCATTACTATTTTATTGGTTTTCTCTGCTCTGCTCTACTCTACTCTACTCTAATTTGACCAATTTAGTTTCCTGGAGGGGGGTTGGTTGGAAGAGAATTGTTTTTAATAACAAAAAATAATGTGTGGCATTTCTTATCATTATTAACTATTATTGTTATTATTATTATTATTATCATCATCAGTATAATTTATTTAATTTAATTCTTTTTCTTTACTATGATAATACTAATCATAATAATAATAATAATAATGTATTTATAAGTTGTAATGTCTTGAATCATTGTTCTAGTCTTTGAAAACTCACTATGAATTCATAGATCGTCGGAGGTAGTTGACAGAGTACTAAATTTAATTTGAGTTACTTGTTAGTTAGCATATATGTCATAACAAGATGTACTGATACTTTTTGTAATATTCAAATTCTCCCACTCCACCCTAATCCAATAGGACTGAGATGTATTTATTATTGATTGATTGATCAGTAGTGAATATAGTGATGTTTCTTAATCACTGGGGGGTTTTTTGCTATTTTTAAATTAATTATACAATCGATATTGATCTACTGAATAATTATTTCATTTGAATTATGTAACTTTATAACAGGGAATTATTTGTTTGATCTTTGGTTTTATAACCAATTATCATCAGTAGTATTGTTTTGTCTAGTGTTTGGATTCGAATTTCCCTTGTGTGGCAAATATCATAGGGCATTGTATTAGCTTTTACTGTTTTTAAATTGAAAGGAGAAAGTAATTTTGCCTTATATCATACTTGTTTTGCTTTGTTACAAAGGACTGATTTCTCCATTTTTTCTATTCAATCCGCATAGAGATAAATTTGAATTATCTGACTAACTTGTGGTTTGTTGGAAGTGTATAAATATGTCTTGTTATTTGAAAATGTGGTCTTTGTAATTGTAGTTGTCCATATAATCCTTAGTCGATGGTTCCATTCCATGTGAATCCTACAATTCAAGCTAATCTACTACCAATTGTTCTTTCAGTGCTTTCTTCAAGACGTTTTTTAGTAGATATTTATTTGTATAGGAAGGGGTTTTGTGGAGATTGAAGTAATTTCAGTAGTTGAAGTCATGAGTCAATTGAAGCTAAACCACTAAGGAAAACCTGTACGTAGTAGACTCCTCTCACAATAGGATGGAACGGACGTCCAAGTTTTCCTCGGTGGTCTAACATCAATTGAATACTGAGATATTTATTTATCTAAGCAGGAGACAGTTTGTATGTTCATACATCGACGAATCGCGGTATTTTACTGAAAATCTTTCTTGTTGGAGCATTTGAAGTTCAAATATCTCTCTACAAATGCTCTACAATCTGTACTTATATAAATACACCTTTAGAATGTCAATTGTTCTATGCTGCACTACTTAATATTATCTCAGTAGCTTAAATTACCTCGAATCATTTTGTAACATGCTTAATATAATGCATGATGATATACAGCACAAACAAAATACTTAATTCTGTTGTTCTATTTGTTTTGCTTTATCATTTTTTCCTTGTCCTATTAACAGTATCCCTTCAGATTTTCAATGTTATGGTTTTGTCAATTCATGGTGCTGTCTGAGTTTTTGTGTATCATAAAGGGTATTACTGTTTTCAAACTATATTATTTCATCTATAGACGTCATTTTTGGATATTCACGCTAAACATAATTCATGAAGTGTCCAAATGTAGATTATAATCAAAGAGATATGTGAATTTTTTTATAGAAAGCGATTAAGAATGAAATTATAGTATTTACTGGTAATCGTAAAATAACACGTGGTTTATCTGCTCATACTGTTTCATATCTCTTCCCACAAATTATTTATCGTATTTGTTCTTTTGGCCCCCAAATGCCCTGGTACGGCCGAGAGTGGGGAGGTCCCCTCTCCCTCTCGAAATGCTCTCACATGGCCACGAGTATATACCTTCTGCCAGGGAAGTCCTACTCACTGCCTTCTCGTGGTCTGATTGAATACGACGTATAAACTGACATTCATCATGATGTCCCAATCAAAGGTTAAAATATCAATGTTTGTTATATCATGCCATTCAAAAACATAAAGTAATATGTTGGAAGCATGAATCTCAAGATTTAACTGATGTAAGAAATATGAAATCCCAACAGAGGAAGTGAATAGGACTGCGTAACAAGACAAGCCCTCACATGGAATCCTCAAGGCCAAAGAACACATTACGCTGAGAAATGGAGACGGACATGAATAGAATGAACAAAAATTGGATGGGACTAGAAAGGAAGGCCCAAGAAGAAATTGTGTTGGAGTATGCTGGTCAACCGCCTATGATACATTGGGAGTAACAAGCGTAAGTAAGTAAGAAAGATGAAACTAGACTTAATAGAAAATATTGTAATTTTACTGGGGCTTCTGGGAATATTTGAACCTTATATAATTTTGAAGCTTTTCTGACAACATGTAGAATAGTATTGTTTCGGCATACTTCCAACGCAACTATCCATTGATAGTATTTGATATGGTATATAGACATTCTAAGATTAAGTGGTACTATAATCACTATCAATTTTTTCGCCATCACCCGACTGTAAATGTTACCCAGATTTTATTGTTGGGCTTTCCTATTGTAATGATAAAAACGAGCTATACGGGCTACAACATTCGTCCCTTTAGGTCCCATCATCGAAAGTAGACCGGTTGGGCAACAGTAACATAAAAGAAACAACTCATGGTTTGAAGGTATAGTTGCACGATTGAATATACTGGAATGTAATGACAATAATTTATTTCCGTTAAACAATAAATATTTGTAGCTATCCGGGTTTTATGAAGCGAAAACCTGAAGAACTACGAAAGCCATCATCCAGAAGATACAGGTGTTTATTAACAATGATCTACGAAAAATACTTCGGATCCGTTGGCCGGACACTATTAGCGATAACCTACTGTGGGAGAGAACTAACCAGATCCCAGCGGAGGGAGAAATCCGGAAGAGGCGCTGGAAGCGGATAGGACACACATTGAAGAAAGCACCCAACTGCGTCACAAGACAAGCCCTCATATGGAATCCTCAAGGTCGAAGGAGGAGAGGAAGACCAAAGAACACATTACGCCGGGAGATGGAGATAGACATGATAAAAATAAACAAGAATTGAATGGAATTAGAAAAGAAAACCCGGGACAGAGTCGGTTGAAGAATGCTGTTCGGCGGCCTTTGCTCCATTAAGAGTAACAGGCGTAAGTAATCCTGGTTTTATACAAAGAAAGGGATTGATTTGAAAAAAGGTCACTGGAAAACAGCATAGCAAACCTGTCCTATTGTTTTATTTTAACACATAGGTATAGGTACAAGGAAGCACCAAGTACATATGCGCCACACAGATCTCATTTGATATGTGTGAGGGCTGTGATACTGCCCGGGTGCCCAAACCGAAGCAGGTGGTTTTCTTAGGGGGCCACACCCCGAGCCTTCGACCTGAACGTCTGACCCACAAGGCAGTGGAGCATCGTGAGGAGATGCAGTTCCATGGTAGCCGGTGACCAACGATTGGTTCATACGCCATTTGTTCCTTCAGGATAGTGGAGCCCATGTGCAACATTGGTTTGGGGTCCGGTTAAAGCGCCGGACATTCGCAAACGTGTCCCCATGATCATTAATCTATAAAGTAAATATGCAGCTAATATATTAAAAAACTATTTCAAAATGACGTCATGTCTGGATGCTGAAATCGCATTCCCAGATCTCATACAATAATGGGAAACAATAACTACTTAATACACTTGAAAACATTCAATACCTTTATCATCAATTTAGTAATTATAGCCATTTACAATATGAAATATCATGAATGTACATTTCCATAAAAAAAGGATAATATCATGATAACCCATAGTAGTTTTAAGCAATACAGTTTATATATGTATGGGCCCCCAAACGCCCTGATACTGCTGAGAGTTGGGAGAGTCCGCTCTCCCTCTCGAAATACTCTCACATGGCCACGCATATATACCCTCTGTCAGGGAAGTCCTAATCACTGCCTTCTCACAAAGGAGTGTTGTTTACTAAAATGAGAGGACGAAGAGCGAATGTCCGGCGCTTTAACCTAATCCCAAATCAATGGTGCACATGAGCTCCAATATCCTTAAGGAACAAATGGCGCACGAACCAATCGTTGGTCACCGACTACCATGGGACTGCATCTCCTCACGATGCTCCACTGCCATGTGGATCAGATCTTCAGGTCGAAGATTAGGGGTGTGGTCACCCGGGCAGTACCACAGCCCTCACACATATCAAATGAGATCTGTGTGGCGCATATGTATTTGGTGCTTCCCTGTACCAATATCTATGTGTTAAAATAAATAAATAAATATATATATATATGTATATGTATATTGGTAAGTTTGTCATTTAAGGTTAGTTATAATAGATTGATACATGCAAATAAATATACAATTTTTGTTTAGAAAACAATTTGATTATTGTTAAATTGTCAATTGATGTGATGAAAACTCTTCATGCGTGCGTGTGTATATGTGAGTGTGCACGAGCGCGTGCGCGCCTTCACTCTTTCTTCTCTTTCCTTGATGATTATGTGTTGTTGTTCTTTTGTTCTAAAGAAAACTGACAATAAAAAAATAATGGTTTAATTGTATTGAACGTTTACAATAATCTATAATTATTAATACTAAAAGTATTCTTTGTATTACAGTTGATGGATACAAGATAGTGGAGCAACGTCACGAAATGCAATCTCATGGTGGCCATTGACCAACAATAAGTTTATACGTCATTTATTCCTTCAGGATCCTGGAGCCTATGTTCATCATTGATTTGGAATGAGGGTTTTTCAACTTCCCTAGGTGGACTCTACGTGTTCATATTCGATTTCCGTCCTCTGAATTTCGTAAACAATACCTATGGTGCAACAAGGCAGTGAGTAGGACTTTTCTTGCAGTGGCTGTATACAAGTGAGAACATTTCAAAAGGGAGGGCTGACACTTCATACACTCGATCATAACTCTGAAACTATTTAGAGGTTAGAATTTTCAACTATTTTGTTTCATGTTTGGTTGAAATAATGTACAGAATTATTTTCCCCGAGTTTATTCTGTTAACAATCATTCAAATAATAAATAGATAACATGAAACCACAACCTACCACACGTGTTCGCTCTCTTCTTTAATACAAGATTGTAATAATCTTACGTTGCTATATGGTTAATGGGTTCACTCATTAACTAGTATGTACACTGTCTGATCACTGATTAGAAGATGATATCACGTTTTTCCAGTCGTTAGTGTTGATCTAATTTAACCGGTCAATTTTCACTGTAGCTACTATTCGACGTAACTTCCTGTCGCATGCATTAAGTTTTAGATGATACATGGTTGGTGGCAGTTGATGCTGGACCATTACTTTACGCTGTTTGCCATTTGTTACTAAGGTCTACCTGAAATTCTGAGGAAAGTGATACTGAGATGGTGAAGAAGATTTGTAGCTCAGTTGGATGATTTTGAAGAAGTTTTGTTCTCTGAGTTGGATGGTTTGGTCGTGGAGCTTTCATCGTTCTTCTGAACGACATCATCAGCACAAACTTCTATCAGAGAACAAAACTCCATCGAAAGTGGTACTCTCTGAATAATTCGAACCCACTTCACCTAGTTTGACAATCCGAAATCTTTCTTCTGAGTTAGTCAGACGATAGATATACAAGGAGCATTTGTTCCTTCAAGATTGCGGGTACGCCTTCATGACAAGTGGTGATTACCTTGGAACTTAGTGTTTCCCGCCGAGTACTTTTCAACAAAGTAACACCTAATATGTGTTACTTCGAGATGTACCACCTTGAATTAATAAGATTTTGTAGCAGTTTTCACGTTGTTGTCTACATCATATTTATAATCATAACATAAAAACTTCCAATAAAATTGAGCATTTCCTAGTGTTTACTGTATATAAAGAAAATGAAATGACTACTAAAGCTTAAACAAGTAGTTTAGTCAAAATGCAAAAAGAATTTACATGAATATGAAGCAATTACAAAAACTGTTAAAACACACATGTATCATTGTTTAACTTTAATTTGTAAATTCATCACAAGCACTTGATCAACTAGTCAATGTAACTGCTGAATGATAACTTGGAGGACTTGGAATTCTATATGGAATTGGTGATAGAGAAGGTTTTGGAAAGTTGTCAAATCGTGGAATAGGTGCAGATGGATATGGAGTTGGCAATGATGATGTTGTCGGTACTGGTTTAAATGGTTGACGTGGATATGGAATCTAAAAATGAAAAAAAAAAAGAAAAATATTTATGAAGATTATCAATTAACTAATTATTAATTACAGTTTCATGTACTCAGTTTCAAGCCATACTTCATGTATCAGGGTTTATGACAGTACCTAGTGCGAGGAGTGAGACTTGAATTTGAAACTGAGTAGGTATTTATCATTAAACCATGTCTGAAGTGATGGTTCAAATTTGAAATGAAATGATCTCAAGTTTCAGAGTAATCTACTTATTTGGCGTTTAGCAACCGGATAGTATTACTAACCTTAACGATAAAACTGAGACTTAAATCTAAGTAAATGAATCTATATCAGGTGTTTTGTGGAGATTTTAGTAATTTCAATAATTGAGATCATAAGTCAATTGAAGCTAGAATACCATGGAAAATTTGGAAGCACTGGACGGCCGTTTCGTCCTATTATGGGACTCCTTAGCAGTGCGCATCTACAACCCCGCCTAGCGGGACATTAACTATTCCTTACATAAAATCGTCCAAATGATTGCATAAACTAAACACAATACTAAAAGTTTCAATAGATCTGTTGTATAATCAAAAACTATTCAATATAATTATCAAAACAATAGATTAGTACAGCTTTCCTATTTTTACTTTCTTATGAAATCTTGGAAAAGAAATTCTGTGTAACCAATCTGTCCAGTCATAAGAATTCACGTGTAGCATACAACGTAAAGTTATATCAAGTGGTACAGAGTATCAAGCATATTAGGGAACTACCGATTGAATCCCTAGAATGTCTAAGAACAAAATTAGTAGGCATTTGATGTGAACAGAGAAACAAGAAGCCTTGACAAACTACGGAAGCTATTCTTTGGGACGTTATTATTCAAAGCTTTTAAAACAGTAACATCTATTTTTGTCCCTGGTCTATTCTACAAATCATAAGCTTTCGTTTGATGTATAATTCATTGCCATAGCCCTTTTTGTTCCAAAGCTATTGTAATTTAAACGTAATATTTTGTACTTGATTTTCTACGCTAATCTCCAGTTTTGAACATAAATTTATTTGCCCTAATTGTTGTGCGTTGTGGTCGAGTTAGTCATCTAATTATTCATATATCTTTTTACACTGGTCTGAAATCGGGAACCAGATCGGAATTGAGAATAGATCGAGAGGTGTTCCAGTTGACTTATCTTCTCTCACTCATGTGCTTTCCAGCCAATCAGGTGATAGAATAGTTTTCTTCTCTCTATCCCACATCGAACTCATGCGAACTAGCCTCAAGATTAAGTCAGTCAGCCTATTTCGTCAAGATCTTAATCTAGATTAGACAAATTATCCTCAGTACTAAAAGTGAGTAGACAGATCAAGGACGTAACAGCATTCAATATCATTACAGTCATCGATGAAGTTCCAGCATTACTGGTCTAATGATACAGTGAGGAAAATGTCAATCAGAAGAAAGTATTGATTGTTTTTACAATTGAAAGAGTAAAAAAAACAGGCAAAATGAACTAACATCTTTATAAAATTCTGGATCACGACATCGATAATCCCGTTCATCTTGAATAGATTCTTGAATAATTAAGAATGCACTAGTTAAAAAACCACTACATATAATTAATGGTATACTGAAAACTAAAAAAAATGTTCCAGCGATAGTACCAGCGTATTGAGATGAACTGAATAAGAAATTTAGAAGAAATAAACAAATCTATAATAGAACAATTGATTACATAACATTATGAATGAATCGATAATACTGTAATGAATGAGAAAAACAATGGGGACAATCAAATGTATATGAATGTGACATTGCAGAGTACGTTAGTAAAATCTGAGAACCATACAGTAAATACTTGATTTCTAAAATGTCAATCTTTATTTATTCGAACACATAGTTATTGGTACAAGGAGGCACCAAATACATATGCGCCACACAGATCTCATTTGATATGTGGGAGGGCTGTGATACTGCCCGGGTGACCAAATCGAACCAGGTGGTTTTCTTAGGGGGCCATATCCTGAGCCTTTGACCTGAAGATCTGAGCATTGTAAGGAGATGCAGTCCCATAGTAGCCAATGATCAACGATTGGTTCATACGCCATTTTTTCCTTCAGGATACTGGAGCCCACGTGCACCATTGGTTTGGGATCCGGTTAAAGCGCCGGACATTCGCTTTTCGTCCTCTCATTTTAGTAAACAACACCCCTTTGTGAGAAGGCAGTGAGTAGGACTTCCCTGGCAAATCAATTGTCTCAGACTTGATAGTTCTTTAATTTCAACACCAATCACTTTGTTCTCGTTCACTTCTCTTCGACCTTCTTAACTATCTGTCGCCAGGTATTTCACTTTTGATTGGTGATACATGCTACTTATATCTATCGACATCAGTAGCCTACACCAGAATACTACCCATGTGCTCAAACCAAAGTAGGTGAGTAGGGATTCAGACTCAGAACCCTGTGTTTGGAAGTCAAATACCTTAACCACTGACAGTTATATATATATATATATATATATATATATATATATATATTCATCATTTGTTCCAAGTTACGATTCCTTTCTATTTCCGTCAATTTTCTTAAAAGTCGACCTTCATAACCTTCCGCTGTCATTCATTTCTCTTTGGATTGGTGTTACATATTATGTATGTCTGTCAATATATGTAGCATGTAGCACAGTAGTATAATAGTATATGTAGGTTGAAAATTCAACATCTCTTCTTCCTGTTTATATATTTGTTCATTGAATCAATAAAAATTCAAGCAATGAAAGGAAATCATTGTGCTATTGAACTAAATTATTTTAGATTTTTTTTCTTTTTCTAAAAGTTTAAACATAACTTCTATATACAATTGATTGATCACTGAATAGTGACCAATGTCATAAATTTCAAGTCATTATTAGTGTTGATAACGTTCTATCGATCAAGTTTCAGTAACTTGACATCGCATACACTATAAGGAAGTGTAAATTAGAAGTTGAAGGTAGTCTACAGGAAACACTGAACCGAAGTTTTGTGCCATTTCGGTACCCGTCAGTAAAGCGTACTAGTAACTTTAAGGGAACTGATATTTCTTGGAGAATTAAATCCCATGTCATCAATCAATTGTAAATACATCTCAATCCTAAAACAGTTCAGTTGCAGTCGGAAAAATTTGGTAATAACATTTCTGACTGTAAAGTTGGACGACATGGGGTTGAATGAAACAAGAAGTATCGATACCCTTAAAAGTACAGACACACTTTGCTGACGACTGCCAAATGTTACGAAACCTAGGTCAAAGAGGGTTTCCTGCCCACTACTGCCTTATAACTTTTGTGGATATTGAGTAGGTTCATAGCGCAGCTTGCAATGTCTTCTAACGTACAAGTTCTGAAAAATTAACCAAAAAAATCTATGACTTATTGAGCTGAAATTAAAATGATTGGTACATAAGAATTTCAGTCTATAAATGAGTTGTATGAGTTACTATGCGTAAACAATCATCCAGTTATTGAATTCTGATCTGATAACATGGGTTGTTTATATACTGTAACAGAATCATGCAAGTAATAATGAGGTGTAGTAAAATGCATCTGTTCACAAAAATCTGATATCTTAAACTACTAACTCCGCCAGGATTGAACATGTTTTATATGTATTATCCGAATATATTTCATATAGAAATGGTCAGGAGTTTGTTTAGGGTTTGTTGACTGATTACAACTCTCTGAATGGGCTATTACATATAAAACAACTCAGTAGTGATTCTATCGTTGTTTCCTGGTGTATTCCGAAGTAAAATAAACAGATATATCTCTAAGATGAACAAGGCCTATCTTAGTCATGTTGATTCTTATGTGTTGAACACGAACACCACTGGGGACAATCGAATGTAATTGGTAGAAACTTACAGAACTTGTTAATAAAATCTAACAATCATATAGTAAATGCTCAATTTGCAAAATGTCCATCAATTGTCTCAAAATGACTTGGACTTCACTGTTCCTGCACTTTCATACAAATTGCATTCTGTTTCCATTCTTTACTGTTCGATCCTCTTGTCTCTCTGCTGCCGGACATTTTGTTCACGACTAACATCATATGCTACTTATGTCGACATAAGTAGCACACACCACACTTAGACTGTATAATTTGTTACTTGATATTTACATTGTTATTTTAGATGAATTTTATCTTTAATTGAATCAAAATATTGTGGATATTCCCCCCCACCTGTATGTTATTTAATGTTACATGAAACCAAACATGTTTTTATATTATAAGTGAAGAAACTTTACGAAATGAAACTTTCTTTGCTTAAAATTCCAAAAATAAATTATCAAACAGCAGCAAATGATCAGTGTTATACTGTTTCTTTATCTAGTTATTAGTCAATATATAGTAACAATTCATATTATTTTAAAGTTAGTTTGAACAAGTATGTCCTATGAGAATCAGCAGAATTGGACAAAGTTGAACACATAAACTATTGAGTGCGGGCCCCCAAATGCCCCGGTACGGCCGAGAGTGGGGAGAGTTCACTCTCCCTCTCGAAATACTCTCACATGGCCACGCGTATACAGCCTCTGCCAGGGAAGTCCTACTCACTGCCTTCTCGCACAACGGGTGTTGTTTACGAAAATGAGAGGACGAAAAGCGAATGTCCGGCGCTTTAACCGGATCCCAAATCAATGGTGCACATGGGCTCCAGTATCATGAAGGAACAAATGGCGTATGAACCAATCGTTGGTCACCGGCTACCATGGGACTGCATCTCCTTACGATGCTCCACTGCCTTGTGGGTTAGAACTCCAGGTCGAAGACTAGGGGTGTGGCCACCTAAGAAAATCACCTGCTTTGATTTGGTCACCCGGGCAGTATCACAGCCCTCACACATAAAAATCATTAGGATATAAGTAATAGTTAGTTACATTTTTTCCTGTTATATTTACACATATTTTTTAAACATAAACAGACTGTGATTAAATTTAACCAAATGAACAAGACCCTTCACTCTAAACTGATGTTTACTCCGATTCAATTTGAAATAATTTCAATTATTCCTTTGTTGACATTTTTCACTAAAATTTGATTAGTCTTAGTTGACATATATGTATCACATGAGGATTGCCTCGTTATAGCCACTAAAAGACAAATTGATGTAGAATAGATGGAATGTGGAAGCAGTGGAATCCAAAACATATATTACATTTCATATGAGACTTGTCAGCTGAATGTGTGGTGTGTGCTACTGATGTTGATATGTATAAGTAGTATGTGTTATCAATCTAAAGTGAGATTCCTAGAGTCAGAATGTTAAGAAGATTGAACGAAAGAGAATGAGAACAGAGAGTGTTTGGTGTGGAAAATAAGGAACAATCAAGTCTGAGACAATTGATTGACATTGTACAAATGAAGTATTTACCATATGGTTCTCATATTTTACTAACATACTCTGGAATGTTATGTTCGTATACATTCAATTTTCCCCACTTGTAGATCAAAAAATGGCGTTTTCAAATAAACGGTGTCGGATTAGAGTCCTAAAGTGAACATCAACTCTATGATATAGGTACATCCAGATGATAAGTCCAAAACAGGACAAAGTACACATCTCATATTCCACTGTTAACTACATTTCAAAAATATCCTACGACTTATTCTCTGTTCGATTGATCAAGACAAATACAATTGCATAAAATAGATTAACTTGGATTAACCTATTCATTCAATGTTTTTATCAATTCTCAAAAGCAACTTTAAAATTTGTATCCAATGCTAATTTTGCACAAATACACAAGCATAGAAAATAAAATCCTATAAACAATCATATCATCGTGGATGCACATTACTGAAGAGTCTCATAATAAGACGAAACGGCTATCCAATCCTTTCAATTTTTTTAAATAATAGTCTAACTTTAATTGACTCATCATCTTAACTATTGAAACGATTAATTGGCTTAAAATTAGATGAATAGAATTTTGAATGTGTTTTCTCTTGTTGTTTTGTTTTTCCTTTGCAGACTGATTAATTAAAACAAAACAAACACAATGGTGTAATACAAAGGTAACGTAGATCAGTTAGAGATTGTAAGTAGATTTTACTCATTTCTAATACTGACATCAATAAAACAAAACAAAAACAAAAAAACGTTCATGAACCCACCCATAAAAACATTATGAAATTCTAAAGAGAGAAAGTTTTAGAAAACAAAAACTACAATATTCAAACAAATCAAATATACTAAGTAAGAATACAAGGTTCAAGTATTAAAGCTTTGAGTTAAATTCTGTGTAAGAATTAATAGTCAGGGATTTGAATGTGACCGACTTGGCCTCGTGTGCTCTTACGGGTATGAGGGCTGATCTCACTTCCCGGTTGCCCACACCGTGGAGGGATATTTCTTAAGGATCATGAAAAGGAAGTTGGATTAGTGTTGGTCTTAACGACCTGAGAGCGTGACCACAGAGACCAAAGGACAACCGCTTGAGGTCGGTCGCACATGGCCTTTTTGTGGGAGGTTTTTAATGTGTTAGCTCCGTTCTTCAAACGGCCTTACCGCCAGAGACGGAAATCCGTGGCGTAAGGTGAGGTGTGACATTTTTAGGGTCAACCTTTTCTAACCCCTTCCTTCCTTGTGAGAAGGAAGCATTGCTGCAGATGCTGGTTGTCGAAGGGAAACACCTTACTGCTGTCACACCGCTCTACAGTCAACAGTACGACTTCGCCCTCAGACCTTGAGTTGCTGCTTTTAGTCTTGCCGTTCTCAAATCGACCTGCCCGACATGGTAGAACTTGCAGGAACATATATTCCAGCCAATATAGCTTGGTCGGATCACTACAATAGGCAAGCCCGACCACCACTTCAAGGTAGCAGCTACGGTCAGGGTAAGAATTAACAATATTAGTTTAACTACAAACGACTAAATAAAGTATAATTTAAAGATAGAATGATATGATTATCAAATGAATATGTGATTATGACTGATGGGGTGGTGAGTTCACTCTTCCACTTAAAGTGCTTTTACATGAGTCACATGTATACAGCAACTATCAGAGAATTACTACTCATTGTCATCTCGCGAAGGGGAGGTTTTTAGCGAAATTGAGAAGATGAAAAGAGAATTTCTGAATAGAGCTTAAGTTGGAGTTAGTGAGTACAGAGGATCCACTTAGAGGAGAGTTGGAGAACCTTGATTGTAAACAAACGGTGCACATGGGCTCTAGCATCCTAAAGGGGACAAAATAGTGTATGAACTCATCCCTGGTTACCAGCTACCACTAGACCGTATTTCCTGGTGTTGATCCACTGTTTAGTGGACTATACCTCTGGGTCAAAGAATTAAGTTGTTTTATTTATTTCTCTTATTTAAACACATAAACATTGGTACAAGCAGGCACCAAATAGATATGCGCCACACAAATCATTCGATTTGTGTGAGGGCTAGGATGCTGTCCGGGTGACCAAACCGAAACAGGTGGTTTTCTTACGGGGTCACACCCGGAGCCTTCTACTTAAAGGTCTGATCCACAAGGCATCAGAGCAACGTCAGGAGATGCAGTCTCATGGTAGCAGGTGACCAACAATAGGTTCATACGCCATTTATTCCTTCAGGATCTTGGAGCCTATGTGCACCACTGATTAGGAATAAGAGTTTTCCAACTTTCCTAGGTGGATCCTCCATATCCATCAACTCGATTAAACCCTCTGCTGTACATTAGTTTTTCGTCCTCTCAATTTTGTAAACAACACCTGTGGTGCGAGAAGGCAGTGACTATATACGCTCTCATTAATGGTATAAATCAATTTTATAAGGATAGCTTCGATATAGCCATCCTGTCACAAGTGAACAGTAACACTTCAATTCAGATCTATAGCTAGTTGATGAGTCCCAAATAAAAAAAGAAACGTGAATCCTGGATTTCAATATTAGCCATAATTTATATATTTTATTAGATATACTCATATTCAAACATCTTAATGATCTATATACTAAATGAATACCCATTGTATAACAATAAAAGTATTGAAAACATCAACTTACTCATTTAAATTATGATACATAGATAGTACTGTTATACCTATTATTAAAAATATAATAGATAAAATCCAAAATACTATAACCGATGTACGAACTCTTTCAACTAATTTCTCTCGTTTAATATCATCTTCAGTAGAAGTGACCATAATGCTAAAATATAAATTAAAATACAATTTATATTAGGTATATATATAGAGAGAAATAAAACTGTTAGATGAGTAGTTAAATTAAATGAATGAATTACATAATCACATCTATTTAAAGTAAGAAAAGATTACCAATTTGAGATTTGAAGAAAAAGACCACTAATATGTGTTGTTTTATTTAATGATGATAATAATAGTAAAAGGACGAGTATATTGCGTGACAATTTGTTCTGTTTTATTTTTAAGACTGCGAAACATGGAGATTAAGAGCTAAAGATACACGTAAGCTACTAGTATTTGACCACAAATACCTTAGAAATATTGTTCCCATCTGCTCAAATCATCGGGTAATAGTGAGGTTAGATGCAGGGTATTAGGGAATGATGGTAAATCAGTTGATGAGGTTGTAAATCTTCAATGACTGAGATAGTTGGGCCACGCGTTATGTATGTCTGAACACCGATTATTACGATGCAAAATGCTGACTGGTGTCGAGGATGGTTGGAAGAAAGTGAGGGGTAGCCAAACCATAAGGTGGTATCAGTGCCTAAAGTCACTAAATTCTAGTCTAAGCCATGTTGGTAGATGCAGACTACTTGGTTGCGGTCCACGAGACTGTCGTGATTAATGCTTAGAGACTCTTGGTGATGTGGCTCAGAATAGATCACAATGGTGTAGGTGTATACACTCTCTGTCTTCCTTTAAACTGTGATGTTAAAATCGCTTTATATCTTTCTTTCTACGAACTAATTCTTACTCCCCGTACTGTATCCTTATATGCAATCTTTCGTTCATATATTGCTACCATTGAATTAAATACTTCTATGAATCCGGTGTTCATCTTGTTGTGCTAATGCGGTATGGCAACTTGGACCGATGCATATATATGCCTGGCCCTATGTTGTTGCTGACTGACTGACTGAATAATAGTAGCAATAATGATAATAATAGTATTAACAATAACAATAGAAATGGTAATAACATTCAATTGATAACAATGGGTACGTGATTTTCTACTAAACTATTCAATGACCTTTTTGCTTCATTTTAATTCTGAAATTAATTTATTTTTTGGAGAAATTACTTATTATTATTGTTAACACTATTTAATCAATAATTAACTGTTTCATTTCTTCATTATCAGTAATATATATATATAATCAACTACACTCATCAATAAGTTTAGTCTTATGATAAGTGATCATTAGATCACATTATATTTTGTTTGTGTTATTAATTGATTGGTAACTACTAAGCTTTTATTCAAATAACAAAGTATTAATGAAGATAGGGATTAGTTTAATTAAATGATGTAGAATACATTAAAATTCTTGGAACATTCCAGTTGTATACATTGTAGATTATATTCTCTTTTACAAAATCTAAAACTTTTATTGATCAAGATGATTTCCGTGAGACTAGAATTTATGAACGAACCAATTAAGTATAAGATAATAAGCCTCAAATTTTGGTGTGAAATTCACTCATCTATTTGATTAAATAGAATTTTGGCATTATAGATTATGTCAGTTTATGATGAAAACCTGAAATCTAATTCCTAACCCTTAACCATCAACTGTAAATCATAATTTTAATTCCTCATACTAATTTATAACACTCATTTGGTCCTAGTTATTAAGTGAACACTCCTAAGATCATGTAAGCGTCACTCAAACGTCGTCTATAAACTATGGTCTCACCAGATGATTCAACTAATTTAAAAGCTTGAGTGAAGAGCAAAAAAATATCTATTGAAAACTAATGTTTTCAAGCTAAATATGGTGAACTAACTCCATAGTATTAAGAGATCATACTACAAATGATGGGATTATATACAGTAAAAGGATATACTAATTAAATCTATTATTGTGATACTATACCAGTATAATCGTTTAATGATGGTAACTATGTTTGAGAAGCAATTTATTGATATTTCAATCAAGTAGTCATCAGGACGAACTTAACTTAGAATGTAGATTGCAGCGAATATTAAAAAATTTGCTTTTTGTCTTAATGTATTTTAGGATTAGACAATATAGCTGACTTTCTACAAAACAATAAACAAAAATTGGAGAGAGAGTGAGATAGACAATATAAATATTACAGCCAGAATATGAACAAATACAAGGCATTTTTAGACTGGTTGAAACCAGATCTACGGAAACACTTCTTAATAGTTCAGACGATATACAAGTACATATATCTTCCTTTATTTTGAAAAAACAATAAAAAAGTATTCATAGGCAAGAAAGAAATACAAATACATATATGGATACTTAAATCAGAATTTGAGAGTAGCTCATAACCAGGAAAATGTTGATGTCATCTAAAAAAAACACTACAACTCAATGGTATAACTGATAAGTTAACCGTGATTTAGTGTTGAAAGATATACAATTCTCAACCATACTGTCACTGATTCAAAACCTTACTTCATCTTCCCCTGATTGAGCAGTCGGATAGTATCACTAGCTATCAAACAAAGAGGTTCGATCTAAAAACTAGTACATACGTCTGTACTCTGTCTAAAGTGAGTTATATGACAATCAATTAATAACAAGTCTATCGATAGATGGAAAACAGGATATATAATTCTTTAATAAAATTATAAACTGAAGAGTCTATTTTTGTGTCTATTAATAGTTTAAAACCTTAGATTAATACAGGAGCTTAGCATGAAGTTTATATAATGCAGAATACCAAATAAAACAATACTCTCTGTCGAAAATCAATGATCAAAAAATAAAAACAGGAATTAAACTACATATCAAAAGTTTTAAAAACAGGAATAATACTTATATATTTTAAAATGAGTGATATACATTAAATGCATTCTGATGATGTATGTATAGAATATTTGTGGAAGATAGTGAATTTTTCTCTTTAAAATCAAGAAGACAACTGAAAAAAAAATCCTACCATGATTCACTACTGTGCTGGCAGATGCGACAGCACTGTGTGTAACCTAGACTGTTTAAAGTAAAAATAGATAGGGAGGTAATCAAAAACTATACATTAAAGTTATTAATAAAATATAATTGTTCGAAAATACGATTAGATGATGGTCATTATAACAAATTTATCACGAATTTTTTATAATCCATCTTATGATGCGGTATAATATATACACTGTTAATCCCCCTTTCATGAGAGCTTGTTGAAATTCCAAATGGGATATCCGTTTTTCAAGTTTTATAAGACGATGATCAACAGATACGTGTTCGTTATTACCAGCGGAGGCAGATCTTGATACACGAAGGCGTTCTTGTGCTCGATGACTAGAAGTTTCACAGAATACTCCAGCAGAAGCATGAGCTTTAGCTGAACCATCTGCCGACTGAGAAGAAGCTTGAGCTTGTGCACTAGAACAGGATTAAACAAAATATGATACATTTAGGGATTATTCTATCAATATGTGAAATATTTATATTCATCTAGAAATAACGTAACTGCGATAAAGCAACTATGAGCTATAATTATGTATCTGACTAAGATAAAAATTTGATGCTATACTAACCTTTATGTATTTGTTCTACATAAAAGTCCAGTACGAAAATGCAAAAAGGTTGAGAGCATGCGCAGCAAATATAATCGATAAAACATTGCTGTAAAGTTATACACACACCGGTCAGTCAGTCAGTCATATGCAATGTAGGATCTGGCACATGTGTACATCAGTTCAAGTTAGCACACTCCAATAGCACAACAATATGAAATTCTCGAAACAAATCCCAGAGTGGTAGAAGTAATAACAATATTGATGGTAATAAAGATTAGGCATCGAAGATACGATTCAAACAGGTATAAAGTAAATAAAAAATCATAAGGAATTCAGAAACCTGGGATCTAATCAAAATGTTATTATGAACAATGTTGAGTCATGTAAAACAAAGTCTCTAACCATTGTTTACGACAGTTATATGGACCTAAATTAGACAGTCTACATCTACCTATGATCGCAGGTGTCATCGAGTATTGCTCGTATATTTTGGAACCGCGAGTAAGCAATCAATCACCGTCTACCTCGAAGGACATGTTTTTCGGTGTACGAGTAGGTTAAAAGAAAGCTAGAGGCAGCCAAACCAAGACATGGGACCACTTAGTAATGTCATCGACAAGTGGACTGAACCATGTAAATAGGTGAATCAAGATTTTTTGAAATGCCTCAGGTGCCTTATTTTTTTGCCTTCCCCCAAATTTTAGACTTCTAAATTCCTTGCATTTTCTTTGATCGTATCTTCGGTGTCTAGTCCTTTCTATTACTACTGATATTGGTACTTCTAATATTCTGGGGATTAGAGCAACAGTTTTATCTCTATTTGCTATATATATATATATATATAGTACAGCAACTTGAACCGATTTATATACCTACATACTAGGTTTTACGTTGCGATTGACACCTAACCATATGGTTCAGTTCAACAGTTGGTATCTCAATGAACTGATGCCATGTCTCGGTTCAGCTACCTCTAGTTTTCTTTCAGAATACCTCTACACCAATCATCATCGCCTATCAAGATATTCGGTGGATGGGTTTAAGTAACACATTTTCCAAACATCCAAATCGATAAAGATTGACCTCGTTTATCGATTTACAATACCTACCCAATACTCTGGGTTCAACGCCGGAACTACTGACTCAATAGCCCGAAAATAATCAAACATTGGTACTAAGACATAATGGATGAAAAAAATCTTGGGAACCCAATTACTTTACGAGGTTTACGTGGACATTAAAGATGAGTACTATCTTACATTCTTGAGAATTTTAAAACTTCATAAGCTAGTTGTAGTACACCGTTAGAGAGAAAAGCTACCAATAAATTACACAAGTTTCTGTAGCTTTTTGGCGCTTGCATACCACCGTATACCTGAAAAACCTTATACGGAGTAAGCCCCAATTAAAAGTTGAATTTGACCAAGCATTGAAAGATAACGGCATACTGGAAAACACAAAGTGACTGGTTTTGTCGTTCACACAATTTCAGCAATGACTTGTAGATTTATGTAATAGGTTAACAGAATACCTACTACGCTCAATAGTTGTTGGGTTTGGACGATGAACAATAAAATTTGTATTCAGTTCACTGAACTTCAGACGTCTATCTTAACAAAATGAATACGTGACAGAATTGGATTGGTCAAACGAAAGATCAGATCTTGTGTGGATAACTTATTTATTTAGACTAGGATTTTTACCAGAAACACAGTACTCTGAAAAATAAGCATTGTTAGCCAGAGCTACGACGAGTGATGAATAAACACATGTCAGAAGTAAGGTCTCAGAAAATTAGTTTAAGCGGAATTATTTTACAGTGGCTTAGTGAATATAGCAGACTTTGCATTACGAATGAACCTGATGCAATCAGGTTACTTATTACCATGGTAATAAGTAGAATCATGTTGCAGATGCATATTTTTCTTAAACTTACTTGCAAATTAATTTCGATCGAATGTCACTGTTCTTCAGTATATCAGGACTATATCCCGGGGCGTACTCTGATGAGCGTCTGGCATCTAGAACTGTAAAGTAAATATAATTAAGTTTCGCACTTAAATCTGCAACTGGATAGTTGCGAAAAGAAACATCATGACCTTCACTGAGTGTCGCCGAATTATCGGAATCGTATGAAAGTTTTTCTGGGACACGCATCTTTTTGTTGATATCAGTTGTGTAGTCAAACTCATAAGTAGATAGTTTTGGATACAGATCATCCATCACATACGAAATAAACGCTTATTCGGAAGCGTTCAAGGTCACAAAATTGATTTGTTTAAAAATCTGTAAAATGGAAACTACTGTACCTCGTGTTTCAAGGATTATAAATCGATTCAATCAACTTTTATGGAAAGCGCTATTGAAAAGATGTATAAAATCTTCAGTACTAAGTTTAGGAGGTCCAGTGATCACGAATTTTAGTACCATGAAGATCCAATCCCGCGTCAAATACTGAATATTCATTTTCCTAGTTGTCGCATGCTCAGCTTGAGAATTGTGTGATTAGAGCCCAATGCCACTACAGGTACATGTACTTTTCGTGATACTGACATTGTCTTAACTATAACCTTCTTTAGAATACTCTTTTACTTGGCTCATGGACATAAGCTTGTTTAAATAATTTTTAGTCCTCACGCAGTCATCTTTTATTCGCCGTCATCAAATTCAAATTAGTAAACTAGCAGTGTTTTCGGAATTTCGAATACCTTATCTCATTTACATCATGAAAACCAATCGACATCATCTAATTACTGATGATTTAATGAATCGAGCAGATCCACGCGATATCCGGATACAAAGCAGACGTTAACAGACAGGGACGACGTTCATAGTGTTGTCTTAGGTTACTGTGACGCCGAAAACAATCGGTCCATTTATGTGTTTTTAATGTCGAAACATGGTTCCAGAAAAACAGTTTAACTACTAGGCTGCGCTGCTCATAGAGGCGTCAAGTTCACTATTATGGGGAAGTTAAAATAGACTTTACCTGGTTATAAGTTTTGTCGTTATGATGGTTGCTGTGATTTTGCCCTACAATTACGATTACTTTTAGTGAAAACGAATTGTTTTTATGTTGATTTTGATTTCCTTTGTACATTGTTTAAATGTTTCGCTGCTTACCGTTGATGAGATATATCGTTCTCACTCAGCTTAAAACTGTTTGAAGAGAGAGCTGGGTTATGTTTGCTGGAAGGGTGGACTGGACCAACTCTGGGTTGTAAAATATGAGTGCCTATGTGTTCGCCCTCTAAGTACTTACCCATCATGCACTTTGAGTGAAGGCAATGACGTAATATGGAACCTCATTAACATCGCATAGATTCTTTGTACTAACCTTCTCAACAATGATAAGAAATAAAACATCGAGAACGAGTAGTGTTGAGGAAGAGTGTGGTTCATGGATAGGATTTAGCAAAAACTGACAAGCATGGACATTTTATAGCAAGAAAATTGGATAAAAAATTTACAATATGAATTACATACGGAACAATACGTGGAAGAATACATTCACCGTGATCCGAACGACTGACAATAAATAGTTAAATATCCAGTACCTTTTGCATATAATCAGAATGGGGAATTATAAGAATGGCTTTGGTCATATCCTCAACTTATTTTTCTCCACCATGTTTTTTGAGACTAATGAACCCAGATGTTTTCAGTAATGTGATCATAAAAAAGTAGCCTACTTTTTGTATTCGATAAGTTCAACGTTCATTACACGTAAATTCGATTGATTAACTTTAAAACTAACGCCTTAAGTGCATTACTTAATCGATATGAGGTCTATTTAGATGTTCTAAACGTCTGCGTTTTCAGCTAGTGCTTTTATTAACAAGGAAACAGATAAGTTCCACACAGGTGCTCAACAAAATACAGGATATCCAGACCCCAGTTCTTATGAGTTTTATTTGCCTTTATTTAGCATGTTCAGTCCTTTGAGTTGTGCTGATCCAGAAGAGTGATGAGTTGATGAAACTTTCTCTGGCCCTCTTTCCGAAGTCTTCCCAGGCCACAATGACATCCGGTCCTGATACGTCTCACAGGAAGTAATTGAATTTGTTCAAGCCTTTGGTCGGTTGCGTGCTTCACACTGTGATGGTAGTTCGATTCCTGATTCAAAGCCTGTCGTGAGAGAAATTCAGCCACAGATTGATTAATTTTTCCATCACACCTAACTTTGCCTCGTAAATAAGATCCGCAAGAAACGATGAATTCATATTAAATGAAAATGTCGCAAAAATAGAAAGTCCTTATCATGAACTGTTTGAATCTATCAAATAAAATTGTCATGAGTTACTAGTCAATATTCACCATTAGAAAATGCCACTTTTTCGTTTAGGCGAATACCCACTACAATATACCTACTTCAACGAGCGTTTCCATTGTGATTAGCTGCGTATTTGACACCTAAACGAGCAGGTCCGTCATAGATGGCGTCAAGTACTTTAATAAATATATACTTTTTGAACCAAGTACTATGCAGCTCCTTACCGCTCATCGCTTTTATTCCGGAAATGTTGTTAGTAGATATCTTCCTAAATGCGACCGACTCCGTACTTCCCTCATTGACACCTATCATGAACACACCAATTAACTTAAGGGTGATGATGCATCCTAGTACAGGCGATAACTGTTGAAAGTCCGTTTACAATAATGTTTACCTGCAGTGAATTTCAGGTAAATGTGCTCAATCAAAGTTCGAAATGTCTTAGTAGATTGGTTTTTGTTCCCAAATGATAATAAATCATACTGATGATGAGCTTCGGTTGAATGTTAGTTCATTTTAGCAAGACATTTATCATGCTTCTTAATAAATCCGGCATCATATTCCGAAACGCATCTATATCGGCATCAGCATCCCTGAAGGTTTGAATGTTGTTTATCATCAACGTTCTCAGGGCTTTTTTTGTTTGATCCGATTTATCGACACTTGTACTTGAATACACTAAGGAAACGAATTAATGATTTCAATTTTTGGCATTCCATTATCATCCAATGAGCATACACTCCCAAGACATTTAGTTTGAGTGTTTACCGCTGTAGGTACGAAGTAAATTAGCGCAAAAGTCGACTAACGTTCGTCGCTTTTGCTTGAAAGTTTGATACACGAGAGCGAACTATGTTATTTCACTAATTCTGATCGCGTTTCATTTCATCCTCGGTTATATGTCGATCTATAACAACCAAGAGCGTTTGACAAGTTCATAGTTGTCCCACGTCCACGAACGTTCTCATTGACCTTTAATAAAATTAGTGTATAGCACAATAAGTGATAGTAAATGAAAAACCAGAGAGAGCTCGACTTATTTGCATGGCGTAGGCTACTTGTTAAGGTACAAATAATCCCCACTTCAGGCGTCAAAAATTGACATGAATAGGCTTTTGTGGATCTCAAAAAATAATGGCTAGTGATCTCGAACAGTTTTGGTCACCCTCAATATTATAAAGAACTATTGCAACCTGCAGCTTCAATGGTACATAATTCTTTAGGTGTTTTCAACGAAAATGCGATAGTCAAAGACCGTGCTGTTTGTATCCCTGTGCTTTATAACTTTGGATGAGCTTCTTATGAGGGCTATAGAGAATGTTGAGCGGAATTGTCTTTGGCATGATGGAAGGAGGTGATATGATTTTTAGTAAGGCAGTGGAATGTTGTGCAGTATTCGGAAGGTTATTTCTGAGCTTTCATCGTCTGTCAGGAGTGTGTTGGGCAGTTTCAATAGTGCACAACCAACCCCGCCTGGATCCACGCTTGGTATTGTTATGGTTGAAGCCTGATGAGAACGAGATCCGATGTCCAAGACCAGTAAGCTAACTATTGACGCGTTCCAGCCCTGCTATCTAGAGAGAGAAGACCAAGCTAAGAATGGAAGTATATTCTGCAACAACCAGCGATTATGTACAAAGACAATTTAAAGCATATATATACATATATATATACATCGATATTGCCATGGAGCTTTTAAACATTTGATCGATAGTTCGTCAATTGACTGCCATTGAAATATTTGATTATTTAATCGATGAATTCGTCAATTGACCATGTGCGTGGGTGTTAAGAAATGACCACGTGTACATCTGCATACAGGCTCCACAGGATAAAATTACAAACTATGAGTTTTTTTGGGATCTATCATCCCCAACAAGTATACTGCCGGTCCTAAGCTCAGATGAAGGAGGAAGTTCGGGCATGGGTTTAAAGACCCCATCCCGTAAAAAACTAACTCGCTAAAAAAACGCTACTCATAAAAAATAATTCAAACCGTTTAAACTCTGCCCTAGGAGTTAGATTTTCATTTAGAAGAGATATGACGTCATATGCTGAAAACCGAGTTCCTTCGAAAGTCACGAGGCTGATGTTCTTTCTGATAAGAAGAGCGAACATTAAAATTTCTGAATAACTGTGGATATTTCATTAAGATCAAGTGGCTTTCCTACATCACCATTGATGTCAAGCAGGAATGCTTCACTGAAATACGGAGCTAAAGGACGACATAAGATAGAACATAAGTAATGTTCAGAAATTTTAGTTACCAACATGCCATCATAGTTGAGTTCGCTGAAGTTGATATCGCGTTGCTAAATTTCTGAAATCTTCAGAAGATTCGATTTTAGTCGAATATGGTAAAAAAAAATTCCAGTGTCCAGAAAATTAGTTTGTACACTATGGTAACTACTCAGAACAATTTTGACGGACTGTGTAGCTAAAACGTTGCTTACGTTGTTCGGATGTTTAGTGCTACAAGTTTGTCTATTAGTGATGGCAGCCGACCAAACTTGGCATCTCGTTGTCTGCTATCCATCTCTCATATTTTTCGTTATTTATTATTCTCTAAAAATAGTTCCCTGCAGTTAGACTGGAGTGAATAGGCAATCAAAGATTGAGAAACTAAGAAAACTAAACTGCATTGTGTAAGATTTTAAAGTGTCGTTGAACATTTGCTTCATCGACTCGATACTTTGAAACGTTGAAACGAAGATGAAACGTTGACTACGGAATATTTAGGTAGTAGTGTTATCGTATAATCAGACAATATCGTTAATTGTGGTTATGCTTCAAAAGACTAAAAAATATCGTCAATAAAAAACCCATGAGTTCCACTGAATTCGAATGAAATTGTCTTCATCGATAAGGTACTGGGTTTTATCAATAAACTCTCTCCAGAATCGTGTGAAATGGACGATTTTTTAACATGACTTAGGGAAAAACCCCACAATACCATGAAATTAAACAGAACTACCCCAAAATTTGAAACTCCGTTAGGTGTGTTTAAAATAGTTGTAGCTTACTAACGTGGATGATCTATGTCGAATGATCGGGAGCCTACCTGAGTTAGAAAGGAATAGTGTGCCCGACAGCTAACTCCGAAGTCACAACTCGCGGTCAGTACCTAACGTTGTTTACACCTTCGTTGTATTAAGGTATTGTTGCTGCTTTAAAGACAGTTTAACACAAAAGAGGTTGTTACAGAAATATAGTATTTAGAGTAATTGCAAGCGAAAGTATGACCACCACCACATGGGCCAGTCCATGGGATAAGATTAATTGATGACCGTTGGTTTTCCTTGACCTTGGAGGGGATCGATAAACTGTTTGATATTCAGTCACACAACTGCACGTTGGTTGACATAGGGCTCACTGACATTTCGCTAACCCTACATGGTCAGCTCTTTGAAAATTTTCACTGGTGTGACTGAGACGACATGTTCGGGTAAGGTGTTCCTGTCACAGACCACTTGACGAGAGAAAGTGAATTCCACTCTGAGTTTACTATATGGCTGTTTTTGAACCTTCTTACCATGTCCTCGGAGATGAATAGTTCTCGAGAAAGAAGAAAGAATGGACACATTAACACCTATGTAGTTATTAGACAAAGTGAATGTCAGAATAAAGTCACCTCACCTTTCAAGCTAAGAGAAAAAGTCTCGAACATTTTAGGCGCTCATCATAAAGGAGTTTGGAAAGACTCTTCACTAATCTTGCCAAGGCAAATGCTATTTAAAAAACATAACAACAAGTCAACAATATATAAGATGAGTACATGAGCTATTAAAAAGTTTCTTGCGAGTTATGAAAAGTTGCTTGTCATACAGTTCAAAATGAACTAGACAATTATGACGTTTTAAGTGCTCATCATAAAGGAGTTTGGAAAGACCATTCACCGAATTTACTGTCATACAGTTAACACACTTGAGTATCCGCATACATGGACCGAGTGCTTGCACACAGTACTATGGGCGTAGTCTTACGTAGGTGAAGTATAAAATGCGAAACATCTCCTCGGCAAGGCATCTGAATGCTCATCGAAATGACCACGTCACTCGTAAATATTCGGCTGCTACTGATTTGAAGTTCACAGTTGTTTTAATGTCATGATTTACCGTTGCCCCAAAGTGGAAGTGGTGTGCCGTTGATAGTATATTGGTATCTGTTTCCGTGTTTTATGTGCATTAGCACAATCTTTCTAAAAATAGTTCCCAAGCCCAAACTTCGGGACCATCCAACTAATTCATCTAAGCTAAAAAATCAGGATGATCAGCTTCATGGCGCGACGGTAATTTATAGACGAACCAACCACATTTAAGATAGCAGATCTCGGATTTTGGCGCAGAATTCATTCATCTGTCTAAATACTATTTCGGCACTATAAATAACGTCAGTTCGTGATGAAAATAGTATATCTAATTATTAACCCTAACATACAACTGTAAATCCTAAGCCTAATTCCTCACACTTATATTCAATCCCAATTTGGCCCAAGGTCATTCTGGCGTTGCTCGAAGGTCATATGTAAACCATAGCATGAGTGTACGGTGATAATTTAGGTTGATCTTTTCTATATCTAAACATAACTTTCTACATTATTTTATATCCACATTTCGTTGTTTGTTACAGATTAGTAATGTTCAAGAAAAATAAGATTCGTAAAATTCGAAGCAATAAATCAGTGAACTTACCCATATCAAATTTACCAGTTTGTAGTAATGAATCGAAAATAATCAATCATAGAAAATGTGTACCTGGTGAAACTCCTTTGTCTGTTGCATCATTTCCACCAAATTCAATGCCATCTATAACCAGTTCATCTTTTATTCCTACTAATTCCACATCGTCCTCTTCATTGTATATGGAAAACTTATCAGTAAGGATTTGGGAATTATATAGTAGTACAAGACAAAGTCCTTTAAAATATGAAAAGAAAATTCGTCTACTTAATGCTTTACATATGGTTGTATCAGGAGTGTTCGAAAGTAAGTAAAACCATTTTAAAAGAGTACCTTTCTTATCTATAATTGTTATGTGTAACTTCACAAAAATTTAATCTTAATTTAAATTAACTCACTTACCGGGTACTTGGGTATGAGCCACACTATAATTGCAAAAGCTAACAATAATATCGAAGAAAGTAAGGTGAGGTTCAAAACAGACCTAATGGCTGAACTTCGAAAAGCGTAACTACTAAGCCACCTTGTTTGTCTAACAAATAAGTGCTTTCCTAAAAACATTAATGGCTGTTTGTAAATGGGGTATATATTGATATATACCTAAGAAGTAATTATACACATTATTTCCTAAAACTCCTTTATGGTAAATATGCGTTTAGTTGTGAAATTGTTGTAATTTACAGCTAGTTTCACTAAAGCTCTTTTTATATACAATGAGGTACGGGTTCCGTACTTGATTCACTCACTTGACTTTCAACCATTATTCTAAGGGTTCAAACTTCATTCCATCACGTTCCGTACAGGGAGGCTGTCAGTTTCTCCAACCTCTTCACCGATTGCACATGTGTGCTTGGTAAATAACTGACATGATAAGCGGGAAATTTTTACATTATCACTGTTAGAGATATCTTTGTGCTGGACTCCGGAATAAAAATTTGTCAGTTACTGACGAAATTAATGCTTTAATTATTAAACTTATTTGAAATGTACATAATGCACGGTTTGAAATCCCAGGAGGAACATCGGCCGAGGATTCTCTTCACTAGTGTGGAGAACAGTTGTCCAGGGACTAAAGGGTCCAAATTTCGGCCACTAATTCATAAACTGAAACCACACAATCTCTGGTTTGGAAAACGGTATTATCATTAGCCTTCATATATAGAATATAACTCAACTCCAACTAAACGAATCTGTACTCAGTAAATAAGCCATATGCTTTTTCAATGCAATAAAATGTTAATCCACAGCTTCCTGCCGACTACCTCCGATAAAATGTTCATTTGCCAGTAAAGTTAACCCATAGAAATCGTCTTAGTATTTTTTTTGTTTTAAGCCCTGACCTTTGTTGGGGACTTTTGTATTTATGCCTAGAATTTTAAGATCTTATTGCCTCTCACGTTTTTAAGAGAGCATTCGAAACATTTTTACATCACATAAAAATGTCTAACTGCATTGGTAAGTAATCCAAACATTTAAATGTTGATTTCATTCCAGTCTTTCATATCTTTTTTTATATTATCATTAATGGTAACTGGATTTAGAAAACACTTGAAGATAGTAATAATAGCACTAGTCAGCTGCTAGGGAGTGAAGTAGTCGAACGAGTTAACAACTCCACTAACCTTGGAAGTCTGATCAGCCCTAATGGGTTGGCGTCTGACAAAATCTCAGCACGGATTTGAAAAGCTCGTTTGGCCTTCGACAACTTACGTCACCTATGGCAAAGGCGAGATATCCGTCTATCAATTAAGGGACGAGTATACTACGCAGCAGTTTGTTGTGTTTTACTTTAAGGCTGCGAAACGTGGTCATTTAGAGTAGAATATATTCGTAAGCTACTAGTATTTGACCACAGATACCTTAGAAATATTGTTCCCATCTGCTCAAATCATCGGGTAATAGTGAGGTTAGATGCAGGGTATTAGGGAATGATGGTAAATCAGTTGATGAGGTTGTGAATCTTCATCGACTGAGGTAGTTGGGCCACGCGTTACGTATGCCTGAACACCGATTACCACGATGCGCAATGCTGACTAGTGTTGTGGATGGTTGGAAGAAAGTTGGGTGTAGCCAAACCATAAGGTGGTATCAGTCCCGACCGTAGCTGCTACCTTGACGTGGTGGTCGGGCTTGCCTATCGTGATGACTCAACCGAGCTATATTGGCTGGAACACATGTTCCTGCAGGTTCTACCATGCCAGGCAGATCGATTGGAGAACGGCAAGACTAAAAGCAGCAACTCAAGGTCTGAGGGCGAAGTCGTACTGCTGACTGTAGAGCGGTGTGACAGCAGTAAGGTGTTTCCCTTCGACAACCAGCATCTGCAGCAATGCTTCCTTCTCACAAGGAAGGAAGGGGTTAGAAAAGGTTGACCCTAAAAATGTCACACCTCACCTTACGCCACGGATTTCCGTCTCTGGCGATAAGGCCTTTTGAAGAACAGAACTAACACATTAAAAACCCCGTACAAAAAGGCCGTGTGCGACCGACCTCAAGCGGTTGTCTTTTGGTCTCTGTGGTCACGCTCTCAGGTCGTTAAGACCAACACTAATCCAACTTCCTTTTCATGATCCTTAAGAAATATCCCTCCACGGTGTGGGCAGCCGGGAAGTGACATCAGCCCTCATACCCGTAACAGCACACGAGACCAAGTTGGTCACATTCAAATCCTTCCTACACCTCCTAATAACTCTCTTATCTCCACGATTAACCCTTCTTACGTCCCTTTATCACCTCGTCCCGCTAGTGCAAACGATTCGAGTACGCGGAACGTCATTCATGGTCTCCTGAAACCACGCTCCAAACTACACGTAGGAGCTTTCAACGTCCGAACACTGTGCGAAATAGTACAACAGGCTTCCTTAGCTAAGACTTTAGAATCTCGCTCCATCGATGTGTGCTGCGTCTCCGAAACGCGCACACAGGATCCTAGTAGTGTCATTCATTTGATTGCACCATGTCAAAGTAACGAACCAACTCGATTTACGCTTCGTGTATCTGGAAGCCCTGATGCTGCATCCCGTGGCCTCGCTGGCGTAGGTATAGCATTGAGTATTAGGGCAGAACTAGCTCTCTTAGACTGGATCCCAGTAGACAGTCGTTTGTGTGCTGTCCGACTAAACGGAACAGTAAGGATTCGAAAAGATAGGGACACTCGTCTTTGCATCTTCGTCGTCTCTGCCTACTCTCCCACTGACTGCAGCTCAGATGATGTAAAAGATGAGTTTTACAGAAAGCTTTCCGACCTTCTCCGAAAAGCTAGGCGTTCAGATGTAGTAATAGTGGCTGGTGACTTTAATGCTCAAGTAGGTAAACTAAGCTAAAAGGAAAGACACCTGGGTGGATCTTATGGTGTCGCGGTTCAAAGAACAGATAACGGCGACCGTCTGTTGCAGCTATGCTCAGATAACCGCCTGTTTCTTGGAAACACTAACTTTAAGCATAAGGAAAAACATCTTTTAACATGGCGACCTCCTAATTCGTCCCAGCTCTGGACCCAAATAAATCACATCGCTATCAGCCACCAATGGAGGGGCTCGATAGAAGACTGTCGCTCATTCTGGAGCACATGCTTAGACTCAGATCATGCTCTAGTGCGAGCGCGTATTTGTCTACGTCTTACTGGACGTAGGAAACATGCTGCAAGGAAACCCCTTAGGGTCCTACTTAATGATAGTCAAGCTAACAGTATATTTCAGGAACAACTAGAAAAACAGTTAGGTAGCCATGTAAGTGATGCCCGCCCCGAGGCAGCGTGGAACGACATCCGAAAAGCTGTAGAAACAGCAGTGATGTCTGCAAGTACGGTAAACCATAAGGTTAGGGAGAAACACTTATTTATTATTATTTATTTATTTTAACACATAGGTATTGGTACAAGGAGGCACCAAGTACATATGCGCCACACGAATCTCAATTGATTTGTGTGAGGGCTGTGATACTGCCCGGGTGCCCAAACCGAAGCAAGTGGTTTTCTTAGGGGGCCACACCCCGAGCCTTCGACCTGAATTTCTGACCCACAAGGCAGTGGAGCATCGTAAGGAGATGCAGTCCCATGGTAGCCGGTGACCAACGATTGGTTCATACGCCATTTGTTCCCGCAGGATACTGGAGCCCATGTGCACCATTGATTTGGGATCCTGTTAAAGCGCCGGACATTCGCTTTTCGTCCTAACATTTTTGTAAACAACACCCCCGCCACGAGAAGGCAGTGAGTAGGACTTCCCTGACAGAGGCTATATACGCGTGGCCATGTGAGAGCATTTCGAGAGGGAGAGCGGACTCTTCCCACTCTCGGCCGTACCAGGGCATTTGGGGGCAGGGAGAAACACTGGATCTCAGCAGCATCTACCGCACTGATAGATGCTCGGAAACTCATTCCATCTGGCTCTGAACATAACGAAGAGCGGAGTCAGCTTAAGCGTAAGCTGACTAGAAGCCTACGCAAAGATCGTGAACAGTGGTGGGTAGCGAAAGCAAGAGAGATGGAAAAGGCAGCGGCAATAGGTAACAGCAGGCAACTGTTCAGACTTGTTAAGGAAACCGGTATTAGGAACCCAACTGTTACCGAAACAATCGCAGAGAAAGATGGACATATTATTCATTCTCAATCCAGGAGATTGGATCGATGGGCAGAATACTTTAGGGATCAGTTCAACTGGCCTTCAGCCACACTTCGGTTTCCCACGATCTCCAGTCGACCTGAATGGCAAGTTGATGTAAGTCCTCCGACTCTTTACGAAGTTGAAAAAGCTATAGGAAATCTGAAGCGTGGGAGAGCAGCAGGCCCTCTTACAGGTTTACCCCTAAGATTTTTAAGGATGGCGGTCCAGTATTAGCAGCGAGATTGACTGAGGTCTTAGGTAGAATCTGGGTGCTGTACGTAATCCCATCTGACTGGTCTCAATCACTGATTGTGCCAGTCTATACGAAAGGACAAAAGTCTTCTTGTGACAATCACAGAGGAATTAGTTTGACTAATATAGTGTCTAAAATATTAGCTTCAATAATACTTCGACGTCTAACCAAAGCTCGTGAAGAGCAGACTAGAGAAAACCAGGCTGGTTTTCGACCTGGACGTGGTTGTATAGATCAGATATTCACATTACGTCAGGTCCTAGAACATAGACGCACATTCAGACGTCCCACAATGGTAGTATTTCTCGACCTTAAGGCGGTATTTGACTCTGTTGATCGTGAGGTTCTATGGCAGTGTTTGTCTCTGAAAGAAGTACCAAAGAAGTACATCAACCTTATAAAGGCTCTCTACTCGAACACAACTGGTCGAGTGAGAGCTTATGGCGAACTGTCGTCAGAACTGATTATCTCAAGTGGTGTTCGTCAGGGCTGTCCACTCTCTCCATTCTTGTTTAACTTTGTCGTTGACGTGCTTTTAGAAATAACACTTTCCACATTTGACTTTCCAGGAGTTGAACTTCTACCGGGAGATCCACTTATTGACTTAGAATATGCCGATGACATAGTTCTATTTAGTGAAGACGCTGACAGAATGCAGAGTCTGCTGACCACTCTAAGCAACAATGCAGGCATGTTCGGCATGCGATTCTCTCCCTCGAAATGCAAAATGTTGCTTCAGGATTGCGTTGCATCGACACCCGAACTAGTGATAGAGAGTGAAGTAGTTGAGCGTGTCGACCGCTTCACTTATCTTGGAAGTTTCATCAGCCCTTGTGGTCTGGTATGTGACGAAATCTCAGTACGGATACAGAAGGGTCGACTAGCTTTTGCCAACTTGCGTCATTTGTGGCGTGGTCGAGATATCTGTCTATCAAACAAAGGACGTGTTTACTGCGCAGCAGTTCGTTCCGTCCTACTTTATGGCAGTGAAACATGGCCGGTAAGAGTAGAGGATATTCGTAGGTTACTAGTATTTGATCATAGGTGTCTTCGAAACATTGCTCGTATATCCTAGGACCACCGAGTAAGTAACACAGTTGTTAGGAGACAGGTACTAGATAAGGATGGCAAATCAATTGATGAAGTAGTGAAACTTAATCAGTTGAGATGGCTGGGACATGTGTTACGCATGCCCGACCACCGACTGACCCGACGTGCGATGTTTTCTGGTGTAGGAGTAGGTTGGAAGAAAGCTAGGGGTGGCCAGACCAAAACATGGCACAAATCCATGAAGTCACTGACAAGTCACTGAGCCATGTTGGTAGGTGTAGACTACCTGGTTGGGATCCGCGAGATGATAGCAACCAATGGTTAGAGATCTTGAATGACATGGCTCAAAATGGTTTGCAATGCCGTAGGTGAATCCACTCTCTGTGTTCTCTCAAACTCTAATCTTCTGAATTCTTCATGTCCTTTATTTTCTTTCCAAATCTATTCCACTGGACTATACTCCCTAAATAACATCATCAAACCGTAATGTTCTGTATCACTACTTATACTTTCACTACCTGTTTCACTACGGGATTTGAATCGATAACTGAATCTCTGTGGTAATGTGGTATGGCAACTCGAACTGATGTACGTACGTACGTACGAAGTTCCACGTTGTTATTGACTGACTGAGGTGGTATCAGGGCTTAAAGTCATCAACTTCTAGTCTGAGCCATGTTCGTGGTAGATGCAGACTTCTTGGTTGGGTTCCGCGTTACTGTCGTAATCAATGGTTGGAGATTCTAATTGACTTGGCTCAGAATCGGTCACAATGGCGTAGGTGTATGCACTCTCTGTCTTCCCTTAAACCGTGATATTAAAATCGCATTTTATCTTTCTTTCTAAAAACTAATTGTTTCTTCGTGTACTATATCCTTATATACAATCTTTTATATATTACCACCATTGAATTAACTACTTGTATAAATCCGGTGTTCATCTTGTGCTAATGAGGTGTGGTAACTTGCACATAGTTCTGGAGTTATCTACTTTGAGTGGTAATTTTCTATGAACGTTTGAAATTATTTCATATCAATTCAGTACAATTTCTTCCTCCTCCTTTGTTTGTACGTGTGTGTGTTTGTTTTAAAAATATAGATGCTGGCCTGTATATTGTTGGCTCTTCAATAAATGGTTTCGGTTCAAATCAAAGTGATATGGATATGTGTTTACTTGTAACATCACGCGATTTACATCAGAAAAATGAAGCTACTTTTATATTAAGTCGACTTTTACAATCTTTAAGAAAATGTCGTAAGTTTTAATTATATTACCATTCCTAATACTATTAAAAACCACTACAACAAAGTGTAAATGATAGTTTTGAATTTGTTGATAGAATTAAAGATTTGAAGGTGAATAAATCACTTGATGTATCCTTTTTATTTACAAACTTACGTCTCATAGAAACAGTTGAGATGTGGGAATTTGCATTCTAGTATACACTTTAAGGTAATTAATACTCAAATATACTATAAATGTATATTTTTTGTTTAAGAAGAAACTCTACAGACAATGTGACGGTGTCGCTATGGAATCACCATCAAGTACAGTCCTAGTTGATTTCTATCTGCCAAATTGGAAAACATTCTTCTAGACGGAGTGATAGGAAAACTAGAATTTTATTTTCATTACATAGGTGTTACATTTATAGTCACAGTATCCTGCGGGAACAAATGGCGTATGAATCAACTTTTGGTCACCGGCTTCCATGGGACTGCATCTCCTCGCGATGCTCCACTGCCTTGTGGACTAGACCCTTAGGTCAAAGGCTCGGGGTGTGGCCCCCTAAGAAAACCACCTGCTTCGGTTTGGGCACCCGGGCAGTATCTCAGCCCACGCACTAAAATCATGATGAACTATTTGCTTATGGAAAATATTCCGTTCTCTCTGATTAACATTGAAATGACTCGTACTATTATTATTATTATTATTATTATTATTATTATTTTACCACGTCATTTATTCACCCTCTCTTATTCCTACTTTATGTATCCGTTTCGACCTAGACAGCAGCTCACCTATGGTGAAAATTCAGTTTTATCTAAACGTACTCGAGTCACTGCCTGGTTGAAAATTGTATGTACTTCGGTGGCTTGGACATGTTCTACGAATGTTGTCCCAGAGAATTCCTCGTCGTGCATTATTTGCCGACTCTGGGACTGGTTGGAAAAAGCGGAGAGGCGGTCAGTATATGATATGGTGTCGTGGTATGAAAGAAAGCTGCAAAGGGCTAGCTTCTCTTGGTCCTTCACGACTCCCTGGCTGGGGTCCGAGAGACGGTGTAACGCAGTGGCTAGAGACGTTATCAGATATGGCTCAGAATAGAAGCCAATGGCGATCCTGCTGTAACCTTCTTTTACTTTCTTCATAAAAAGTGGTTGTATCTTCCTTAACTGAAAGAATTCTTCTGATTGTACCTTTCCGTTTTCCCCATCATTGTTCTCTCTCTTTTTTTATTTATAATTCCCCACGTTCATTACCTTTTTTTCTCCTTCTCTTCAAATTATCATTGTTTTGTGTGGCGCATATATATTTGGTTCCCCCCTGTACCAATATTTATGTGTTCAAATAAATAATGAAGCTCGGAGCCTACTAAAAACATTTAATAGAACTCATTAAGCAATCATCTTCACGATAGAAGAAAAAAAGTACAACACCATCTCCTTTCTAGACACCCTATTGAAGAGAAGAGCTGATAGGTTTATCATAACCCGACTACACAAAGCCAATATACACACTTTTTACCTATTACACTATAAGAGAAACTTAATCAAGTGTTTAGCCCACAGAGACAAAATTATTTGTTCTGAGGATAGTCTTGAAGAAGAATTAAAGCTGTCAAATTATTAGTTGTAGTTTTTGTGTGTAATTATTAGACAATTAGTTTATGATACTGTAATATTCTTCTAATTGTGATCCTCGGTTTGACACATAATTTACTATTGTATATTTTATCTTTCTTACTCTATTATGGATTAACATATTATTTAGTTTCCTTTTTATTTGTGATGTAATTATAATCTGAAATGCAATTTCCTATTCATATTACTCTGTGATCAGGAATCTACACTATATTATTGTATGAGTTATGTAATGGAACGGATATACTATATAGAGATTTTATTAGTAAGAGGTTGTGGAGGTCATCATATTTTCGATTGAGACCATCAACTGATTGATGTCAGACCACCATTAAAAACCCGAAAGCACTGGACGGCCGTTTTATTCTACTGTGAGACTCTTCAGCAGCGTGCACCCACGGTCTCACTCGCGGGATTCGAACCCCAAGGTTTTCGGTCTTGCATGCGAACGCTTAACTTCTAGACCACTGAGCTGACCGGCATCCAACGGTGTTAATATCTAATCTCAACCAAGTTGTGCGACCATCTTCCATGGTTCTGAGGTTTGCGTTCGCGCGCGAGATCGAAGGCCCTGGGTTCAAATCCCGTGAGTGGGATCGTGAATGCGCACTGCTGAGGAGTCCCAAAATAGGATGAAACGGCCGTCCAGTGCCTCCAAGTTTTCAAGAGTGGTCTAACATCAATCGATTCATGGTCTCAAAAATAGAGATTTTATTTAATTGCTAGTTTAATCTCTTGATTGGACATTGAATTTTAAATAACTTATAGACTAATAGACATTTAGGTTTCTGTCATTGTTCATCGGTAAAATAGGTTATCGGTCCTATTGTAGTGAACGACAACACAAGTAGGGACAATCGAGTGTATTCAAGCACAAAATTATAGAATCTTTTAGTAAAATCTAAGAACTATACAGTAAATTCTTCATTTACAAAATATCAGTCAATCGTATCAGACTTCATTGTTCTTTCGACTCCACACCAATCATTCTTTTTTCTTTGATCTTCTTAACCTTGTACCTCCGGTCACTTCACTTTCTATCGATGATACATACTACTCAAATCTGTTGACATCAGTAGCACACATCGTACTATGAACATAAAGTGGATTAGACAATACAACACTGTCTGATTGCATTTGACCCAATAGCTTTTCTTGTACAAAATCTAAAGTTCAGTAAAGGATAGTGTATTTCTTTTTTTACAAAAAAGAATTAATCAAAACTCATTGATATGAAGTTGCTGAAATGTTCAAAATTGACAAAGATATCTTTTATGCAATTACACATTAAATACGATACTGTGAGTAAGCTAAAACATCCTCCTGATATAGTAGATCGTATCTGAGCGAGGTTGATGCGAGTTAAAGGTGGTTTTGTGAGTAAAAAATGTCCCCTAAGTTAAATCACATATCTGAATGGTAACTCTTTATTTTCAACCCAATCACACTTGATGGAAAAGCTCTGGATGGTGTAGGAACTTTCACGTACCTAGTCAGCATCATCGATCTACAAGAAGGATCAGATGCAAACGTAAAGGCAAGGATTGGCAAAGCAAGGGCCGCATTCCTACAATTGAGGAACATATGGAATTCAAAACAACTGTCAATCAATGTCAGAGTCACAATCTTCAGTATGAACATCAAGAAAGTTTTACTGTACGAAGCTGAAACGTGGAGGACTAGTACAACCATCATCAAGAAGGTACAAGTATTTATAAATAGTTGTCTACTCAAGATACTCAATATCCGTTGACTGGATATCATCAACAACACCCTACTTTGGAAGAGGACAATTCAGCTTTCAGTTGAAGAGGAAATTAGGAAAAGATGTTGGAAGTAGATAGAACATACATTGCAGAAATCATTAAATTGGATCATCAGACAAACGCCCAATTGGAATCCTGAAGGGAAGCGGAAAAGGGGAAGGCCAAAGAACACATTGCGTCGAGAATTGGAAGCATGCATGAAAAGGAAGAATAAGAACTGGAAAGGATTGCCCAGAACAGAGTTGAATGGAGAACGCAGGTGGGCGGCCTATGCTCCTCTACGAGGGGTAACAGGCGTAAGTAAAGTAAAGTGACTCTTTATTTTGACTCACCTTGAATCTCTTACCTAAAACATCACAAACTTGACACTTGACTTTTCAAAACTCTCAACCCTAATACTTTTAAAGTAGCCACATCTCCGAATTCTATATCTTCTCTGCATACGATTTCCTAACAACAGCTTACATAAGATGGTTTTTTTTTCAATAGTCTTACATACTATGAATGTTCCACAATCATATTATCACCAAAATTAACCGGAATGAGAACTTTTCTCACACTACCAATATCAGATAAGTACTTACTTTACTTACGCCTGTTACTTCCAATGGAACATAGGCCTCCGACCAGTATTCTTCAACCCACTTTGCTCTGGGCCTTCCTTTCTAGTCCTATCCAATTGTTATTCATTCTTTTCATGTCTATCTCCATTTCTCAGCGTAATGTGTTCTTTAGTCTTCCCCTTCTCCTTTGGCCTTGATGATTCCATGTGAGGGCTTGACTTGTGATGCAGTTGAGTGCTTTCCTCAATATATGTCCTATCCATTTCCAGTGCTTCTTCTTAACTCGCTAAACAAAAACCACATCAGATAAGTAGGTTAACCATAAAAAACCATTAAAAAAAAACTAATCCCACCTAAATTAAACACTTGTTAACTAACTCTATTCTGATTGATTGATTCCATTATTATTATTATTTCTTTTTCAAGACTATTGGTATAGTTTCCATGTGATGATGGGACATGTGTTACGCATGCCCGACCACCGACTGCCCCGACGTGCTATGTTTTATGGTGTAGGAGTAGGTTGGAAGAAAGCTAGGGGCGGCCAGACCAAACCATGGCAGAAATCCATGAAGTCACTGACAAGTGGACTGAGCCATGTTGGTAGGTATAGACTACCTGGTTGGGATCGGTGAGATGATAGCAACCAATGGTTAGAGACCTTGAATGACATGGCTCAAAATGGTTTGCAATGCCGTAGGTGAATCCACTCTCTGTGTTCTCTCAAACTCTAATCTTCTTTATTCTTCATGTCCTTTATTTTCTTTCCCAATTTATTCCACTGGACTATACTCCCTAAATAACATCATCAAACCGTAATGTTCCGTATCACTACTTATACTTTCACTACCTGTTTCACTATGGGATTTGAATCGATAACTGAATCTCTGTGGTAATGTGGTATGGCAACTCGAACTGATGTACGTACGTAGGTACGTACAAAGTTCCACGTTGTTATTAACTGACTGATTATTTCTTCTACAGGACTATTGGTATAGTTTCGATGTAATTGAATATTGACTTTTTGAAGACTGAAACAGGGTAATATTTTCAATGCCCCCTATGTATGTTTCATTTCTTGTCAAACTTTTCTTTTTCTTTTCTTTATTCTTTATTCTATTTTCTGTAGGTTTCCTTTCTAATTTCACATTAATTCGTGCTAAAGTTCCAATTATCAAATTTCGTGATAGATATACCGGTATTGATTGTGATTTAAATGTAAATAATGTAATTGGATTATATAATACATATTTATTAGCTATGTATGCAAAAAGTAAGTAAAATTCATTGTTGACATTTCTATTTGGTTGTTGTTGTTGTTGTTGTTTAGTTAAATACATAAACATGGATACAACAAGTTTTTACTTACTTACTTACTTACTTAGGCCTGTTACTCCCGATGGAGCATAGACCGCCGACTAGCATTCTCTAACCCACTCTATCTTGGGCCTTCTTTTCTAGTTCTATCCAATTGTTGTTCATTCTTTTCATATCTGTCTCCATTTATTGGCGTAATGTGTTCTTTGATCTTCCTATTCTCCTTTGGTCTTGAGGATTTCAAGTAAGGGCTTGTGTTATGATGCAATCGGGTACTTTCCTCCATGTGTGTTCTATCCATTTCCAGAGCTTCTTCATGATTCCTTCTTTCGCTGGAATCTGGTTTGTTCTTTCTCCCCTAGTAGGTCCCGTAGAAAACTAACTCTCTAAAAAAACGATAACCAAAAAAAAATAATTTCAAACTGTTGGTACAACGAGGCACTAAAAATATATATACACCACACAAATTACTGAATTTGCATTTGAGTGGGGTATACTATCCGGGTAACCGAACCGATGTAGGTGATTTTCTTAGAGAGAGCCACTCTCTGAGTCTTTGAACCAGAGGTCTAGTTCACTAAACAGTGGATCAACATTAAGGAATATGGTCTCGTGGTAGCTGGTGACCATGAATGGGTTCATAAACCACTTTTTCTCTTTAAGATGCTGGATCCCATGTTTACTATTTGTTTGGAATCAGAGTTCTCCAATTCCCCTCTGTGCAGATACTTCGTACCCAACAACCCTGTTTAAACTCCAACCGGACACTCTCTTTTCGTTTTCTCAATTTCGTAACCAACACCTGCAGCACGAAAAGTCAGTGAGGCTATATACTCGTGGCCACATAAGAGCATTTAGAGAGGAAGGGATAACTCTCTATACCGCCCATATCAGGGCATCGAGAGGATGTTTATTAGCTATATCTGCAAAATATAAGAGGAATTCAATACAGACATTATTTGCAAAATGGAATTGATTTATTCGCTGTTAAATTTTACTAATGAATAAACTGAAATTTTCACAGTGCACATCTGTATAGCCCTTCTGACAATCACCTCGATTCATTTCAATATCACTAGAATGTATTGAAAAAATGTCCATATTTAATGAAACTTGAGTTGTGAAAATCCGTGACCACTACAGTTCAACACTGCTGGGTATGAGACAGTAGACACTATAGGCGATTGATGATGGTTGCACAATACCGTGGTTTGGTTAAAGTTGAACATAAACATCGTTAGATGTCGGCCCAGTAGTTTGATGATTAAGCTTTCGCGCGCGAGACCGAATGTTCCGGTTTGAATCTTAAATATTGAGTTGTGGACGCACACTACTGAGGAGTCCAATTCTAGAACGAAACAGCCATTCAGTGCTTCCTGGATTTCAGTAGTTGTCTAACTAAAGTTGGTCCGTGATTCAAACTATGAGGATACAATAGTATCTTGTATTTTCCGGCTTGTTTGGGTTACGTGATTATCGAGTCAGCTAGTGACTAGAGATTGATATCTGCTTTGCTGACCTCGTTTTCTGGTTGGACAGTAGGTTGTAATAAGCTTCCAGGTCTCGGTTTCTGTGCATTGGTGATTACAATACCAGGTTATATAGCGTAAATGATTACAATCAAAGCCTGTTTAACTAATGCAATATGTGTTGTCCATTGTCAAATGAATAGTTTTATTTGCACATAACCTGTATTAGTGGCACAACTTCCCTGTTATTTACTTTAAGCAAGTTAGTATTACAATGGTCTCCTGATCAGTAGCTTAGTGATTGCGAAATTTTGATGCTTATCAATTCAACGAACTCTTTCTAACCGCAGTAGTTATTCAGAAGACTAGCACAAGAAATAGATAAACCTTTTATTATTGTATTCACCCTTCTTTTCTTCATAATTCAAAGGTTTATATATGTGAATTACATGACCACAACACATCACATATACGAGATCATGTTTGCATAACTATACGATAAGCGATATAAAGCTGATTATTGAATTCACAACAATTATTGGGTCAATCGGATTCTTACAATTAGGGTCATTTACATTATAAAGGTATAATCATTCTACGTTGAATAGCTCTAAAAGTTTCATCTCTCCTAATTATTTGTCCCAGTCTAATAGCTTATAAGTCTCCAACGATTGAAATAATTTAGATATCCCAAGTTCGTCAACTCCATCGCCCACCAAACAGTGTAGTGGCTGATTCTATGTCAAGTCCACATAGGCTATTCTAGCTTCTGGACACACCAATTTATGCATTCATTTCAAGCCACATTTTGACCTCGTCAATTATTCACTTATCAATCCTGACTGTCTTTATATAATCGTACGTGTTTTAATTGCTTACCCTATTCAATGTGTGTCTGTAACCTATTTTTTCTGAATATAAATATTGAATGACGCTTAATTAAATTGGGTTAGCTCACTCGCCTTCTCCACTAAGTGTCATTTCGTCTCACTTTGCTTCGCTCTCTTCTCTTTTCTTCCTTCACTTCGTTTCTTTATTCATCTGTCTGGATCAACGAGTGTACAAAATATACTTACTCAATTATCATTCTCGTATTTCTATCCCTTTATTCTCTAACGTGATTTAAGTCGATGATCTTATACGAAGATTCGCAGCATGTATATCTCGATAACAATCAGCAAACTATTTAATTGGAGTCAGATATAGGAGTCGCCTGTCGATCCTATCATTATTCGATGTAATTGGCTTCAAAATGAAGGACTATACTAAAACATAATTGGTAATAGTGACTGCCTCGTGTTGTGACTTTACTGTGAATCATTGAATTTCCTTTTTCACCTCTGTTAAAATATGCGACAATATTAATACTAATAATCAATAATTAACTAATCTATTTTCTTTGTTTATGTTATCGTTGAAACATTTAGTTGATTGGCGTGTTAGACCATTGGGAATTTTCATTAAACATTGGGCTCAATGTTTGGATATTCATGATGCTCAACGTGGTCGTCTATCCACCTATTGTTTACTTCTAATGCTTATTCATTATCTTCAAACTGCTTGTATTCCACCGATTCTACCTAATTTGCAAGAAAAATTTCCAGTATGTATATAGATATATATATGTGTATGTTTTCGATATTGTGTTATCGGACTAAAAATAATACATCCTTCTAGTGGTATTATTACTGTAGACGTCAGTAGGAAAAAAACTGCTAGGGGGCAACTATTACCAAAATAGAGTTTTGATCTGATCTATGATTTTATTGACCGTTTGGACTAAAACCTTCATAGTTCCAAACTACATGATTGTGGGGACTATATGATAACTACTATCAGTGGTTAATGAGAAATTGGGTGGTATCTCTCCAAATCGGTCACAATATAACGTAAATCCATTCATTCATTGTATTGTCTTTGACCCTGAGTTTCAGTATTCTTTTCATTCTGTTTTTTTTTCCGAATCATCTTCTCAGTATTCGGTTTTTCCTATCATCATTACTACTGCAATAATTTTCATTTCAACTTCTTTGTTATTCGTCTTGTTAATTTTATGTCGTCTTACTGATGTGACATGGTAATATAACAAGGTAAAATGACATTGAGTTGATGGAGATGATTTGTAGCTCAAGGGAATGATTTTGATAAAGTTTTGTTCTCTGAACTGGATGGTTTGGTTGTGAAGCTTTCATCGTGTTTCTGAACGATATCAACAGCCTAAACTTTAGGTAGAAGTGAAGTGTTCGAATTTCTCCACATGTGGTTCGACATCGAAGTCTACAGGACAAACTATGAACCACATTTTGAGAAATTCGAACACTTCACTTCTACCTAAAGTTTGTACTGATGATGTCGTTCAGAAGAACGATGAAACCTCCACGACCAAATCATGCAACTCAGAGAACAAAAATCCATTAAAATGACGTTACTTAGGTCAATATTTTCTTGTATGAATTCAGTATAAACTTTGTTCTATATGAATTCTTGTTCATTGTAATAATTTCATTCCCTGGATTAATTCAGGTAAACTATATCTCATGTGTATTTTTATAGTAACTGTATGTATTCACTTGTATGTGATACTATTAATTGTGTGAAACTAGTTATATGAACGATCCTGTTTTAGTCTAAAGAGGATGTGATTTTAGGACTTGTTTGAAGAGTCATACTTTTGGATGGTGAATTCAACCTTCGTTATACCAGACTTTTGTGTTCTCACTTTGCGTCGTAGGAATTGCACATATTCCTGATTGTCAAGTAAAAGAAGTAAGACTGGGGAGTGATCATAGTCTATGCGTACATAACAGCAAAAACTTCTCAGATATATTAGTTGGCTACCCAGTTACAACAGTATCGCCGGAGCTAGTTTTCTAGTTAAAATAGTGGAAACGGGAATAAGAATATGATTACGTCGGAAAAATTCTGAACTGTCTCTTCTTTGTACTTTCATTATTGTTATATTATTAATTTAAGCGTTAAGTTGAATACCATCACCAGTAAAGCTTCAAAACATCTGTTGAAACTATTCAACTAGCTCACGTGCAATCGATCATTAATTAGGCTATTCAGAATCTATATATTCATCATTAATCTGGGATATATACTCGACACATTTACGATTAACTGACACTTGTCTTTTTCTCAAATGTATTGTTATTTCAGTTGCCCTGATCAGCGATCAATGATCCTATCCTTTTATAATCAACTTAAATCGAATACCAGAAAAATTAGTCGAAATTCAGTCAACAACTGAATAATTTAAACACTTACTACTACTAATAATGTAAATATTATATCCATTGAACAAGTTAATGGCTATTCGAACCCATTAACTCATTACATAACAAGTCAGATGTTTGATGCAAAAGATACACTGGATTTTAGTGCCAATGTGATCATCGACATTGGAAGTGAGGTCTATTCAACTGATGAGTCCTATTTAAGACGAAACACATAGTAGATTACATAACTAATCATAATTCATTCATTCAAATTAACTTGGTTCGAAGTAAATAAGACATGGTTATGTTAAACCGTATTATTTGTTTATTTGAACACATAGATGTTAGTACATAGATGCACCGAATGCATATGCACCATACAAGTCACTCGATTTGTGTATGGACTGTAATTCTACCCGGGTGCCCAGACCGAAGCAGGTGGTTTTCTTAGGGGGCTACACCCGGAGCTTTCGACCTAAAGGTCTGATCCACAAGGCACTGGAGCAACGTCAGGAGATGCAGTCCCATGGTAACCGGTGACCAATAACTGGTTTATATGCCATTTGTTCCTTCAGGATCCTGGAGCCCATGTACACCATTACTTTGGAATCAGGATTTTCCAACTCCTCTAGGTGGAGTCTCCGTGTCCAACAACCTGGTTAAAGCTTCTGCCGGACATTTGCTTTTCATCCTCTCGATTTCGTGAACAACACTCGTGGTTCGAGAAGGAAGTGAGTAGGAATTCTTTGACAGTGGATGTATACATATGGCCATGAGAAAGAGAGGGAGAGAGAAAATATTTAAAGAGGGAGAACTGACTGTTCCTAACCTCAACCGTACCAGAGCACTTGGGGGGGTGTGCTAAATTGTATTGATTCTGAATCATCCTATTCTTCTGTAATCATTGAAAATTCTTTCTGTATTTGCTTTTATTTTCCTTATAGAAATTATTTAATTACACTATACAACCATATGAATTAGATATGAATATAGAACTTCCATGGAATGAATTACAATCAAATAATTCTAATAGTTTAGCTGAATTATTTATTGGATTTATTCATTATTATACAAATCAATTTGATTTTAATAAATGGGCTATTTCAATTCGTCATAATACAACACCATTTATGAAAAATATAGCCATTAAACATTTACCACCATATGAACAAGGTTATATTGGACGAAATTGTAAAATTTTTATTGAAGGTAAATGATTCTTCTATTGATTACAATACATATTGTGTGTACTATTTGATTTGATTGAATTTAATTCATATCATGGAATGCATAACAAAGGTATGTTGATAACTGGAGTCTACTTGGTTGGGGTCCATGTAACTATCGTAATCAATGGTTGGAGATTCTGGGTGACATGACTCAAAATCGATCACAATGGTGTCAGTGTATACACTCTTTGTAAAACAGTTGATGACATTATGAATCTTCATTGACTGAGATGGTTAGGTCACGTGTTACGTGTGCCTGAACACCGATTACCACGACGCACAATGCTGACTAGTGTTGGGGATGGTTGGAAGAAAATTAATGGTAGCCAAACCATAGTATCACATGAGTCTGTAAAGTCAATAACTTATAATCTGAGCCATGTTGTTGGTAAATGCAGACTACTTGGTTGGGATTCATGTGACTATCGTAATTAATGGTTGGAGACTCTGTGTGATATGGATCAGAATCGATCACTCTCTGTCTTCCCTTAAATCGTGAGATTAAAATCTCTTTCTATCTTTCTTTCTGTACTATATAGCAACTCACGTTCATTTATTTTATTTATTTATTTTAACACATAGGTATTGGTACAAGGAGGCACCAAATACATATGCGCCACACAGATCTCATTTGATATGTGTGAGGGCTGTGATACTGCCCGGGTGCCCAAACCGAAGCAGGTGGTTTTCTTAGGGGGCCACACCTCGAGCCTTTGACCTGAACGTCTGACCCACAAGGCAGTGGAGCATCGTGAGGAGATGCAGTCCAATGGTAGCCGGTGACCAACGATTGGTTCATACGCCATTTGTTCCTTGAGGATCCTGGAGCCCATATGCACGATTGGTTTGGGATCCGGTTAAAGCGCCGGATATTCGCTTTTCGTCCTCTCATTTTCGTAAACAACACCCGTGGTGCGAGAAGGCAATGAGTAGGACTTCCGTGGCAGCGGCTAAATACGCGTGAACATGTGAGACCATTTTAAGAGGGAGAGTGGACTCTGGCCACTCTCGACCGTACCAGGGCATTTGGGGGCAACTCATGTTCACGTTCAATTGAGTTTCTCTCATCTAATTCGGTTAAGCCTTTTTGTTAACCTATTAAACGGACAAAGTCATCTGTACTTGAACAATTTATTGTACTTTCATTATTGTCATGCTTGTATGAATAAGTATGCTTGAACATTGTTGACTGTCCACGCATATATTCATTCTGCTAACCTTATTATTAGCCGCTTAATCGATTCGATAATCCATTCATTTATATATATATATATATATATATATATATATATATATATATATATATATATATATATATATATATATAACACTACACATTCAAGGTTCGCTGACTCATTCGCCTCTCTGCTCTGTGATTGGAGTTACCTGTTAATAAAACTGTAGTAGCTGCTTCTCTTTTCCTTCTGATTTCAAACACCGTTGAGGGATTATACGATAACGGTTACGAGGGTGATTGGTCCACGTAGCACAGCCACTACAGCTATATCCTTATATGCAATCTTTCTTTTATATATTACCACCATTGAATGAACTACTTCTATGAATTTGGTATTGATCTTTTGCAAATGAGGTGCGGCAACTTGGACCGATGTATATATATGCCTGGTCCTACGTTGTAGCTGGCTGACTGCTGACTGACTGACTGACTGACTGACTGACTGACTGACTGACTGACTGACTGACTGACTGACTGACTGACTGACTGACTGACTGACTGACTGACTGACTGACTGAAACAACAAGTGTATATTTTACCTGTGTTTCTTCTTTTTTCTTTTAAAACTTAACGAATGTTTTTTTATTCAAGTTGCTTTTAGTTACAAATTGTTAGAGTTTCAAAAAGACCAGATTTGGGTCCTTTGATTAGATCATTCGTTAAAAGAGCAGATGTATTATTTAGTCCGATTATCGATTTATTCGAGAGACCAATAATTTATTTTATCAATAACATAGTGATCATTAAACCATTTGATTTTCAACTATATTAAGTCATACATACATTCGATTTGGGCACCCGGGCAGTATCACAGCCTGCACACATATCAAATGAGATTTATGTGGCGCATATATATATTTGGTGCCTCCTTGTACCAGTATCTATGTGTTAAAATAAATAAATAACATCCGTAATGCTCTCTATATAATTCAATTTGATGTTACCAGTTATTGTCATCAGCCATCACATGTAGACAGGGGGATTGAAACTGTACTTGATAAATGAGTAGTTACTCTAAAACTTCATTCAAAGCATTACTTGTCAATACTGATGATTATGATGCAGACGAAATCTTTTTTTTTCTTTTTATAAAGGCAGTAACCCACGTTACCATCTCATTTAACTGTTAGTGTCATTTTGACTTGAATAAGTGTTGTACTGTATGGCTTGTAGACAATCAACTGGATGAATAATAACTGATGAAGTAGTTTGTGCGAAATTCCCGTATGATAGTTGAACTGTTTATGAGTAATTAGTACTCTTTTTCCTTGTATTTGTTGGCTAAATTAACCATTGACGAACCAACTATCCCCTTATTTCATTGAAATTATGAACTCATCAATGTTAAACCATAATTAAAAACTGGGAAGCACTGGGCGACCATTTCGTTATAGTATAGGACCTATCAGGAGTGGGCATCCACAACTTTGCAACCATAGATCGAACCCAGGGCGTTTGGTCTCACACACAAACGCTTAACATATAGACCATTGAGCCAACATCCAAAGGTGCACATGTACGCGATATTGCGCGATAATCTTCCAATATTTTCGGGGGGTAACTGTCATACTCGACACAGTCGATGTCCACTGGTAACGGCCACTGTCAAGGAAGACCCACTCACTGCCTTCTCTCAGCGCGTATTGCTTGCGACATTTGAGAAGACAAAAATAGAAGGTACGGTTGGAACTTAAAATGGGTTGGTGGATATGAAGCATCAAAGATTTGCTCTGTCTATGAAAACCATCTGCTTCAGTTTGCGCGACCTGGCAGTGTTCCAGCCCCTCACAGAAATCGTTCGATATTTGAAATATTTCCATAATGTAAATTTAAAAACAACATATATAAGCGAACAATATTGTTTTCGATTAGTTCTTCATCAGGCTTTACTTTAATATACAGTAATGTATTTATATGTATATACGTAATTATTAAGTCAATCTAGATCGTTTATGAGTTAATGATAACAATGAATAAAACGATTACATAATAAATGAATTAGTACAAATTGATAGTGTGATGACAAGTGTACTAGATTTTGATAAGAATAATAAAAGCCCAAATCAATATTACATAATTGGAAATATTACAGTAAGATAACATTTATAAAAATTATAAGACTAAGTAATAAGAAGTGTTCAGATAATTGAACAGTGAAACGCATATTTGAGAGAAAATAAAATGATAGGATGATGTGAAGAAAAATAATCAATGAAGAGAAGGTTTGAAAAGAAAATAACAGTAACAATGATGAATAATAAATTCATTTATTAAGGCCAAGGGAGAGATAAGGGTGTTACAAGTTTTTCCTGAACACAAAGACTCAGCTTGTAGGCTCGAATCCCTATAGCTTCTGCTTCGTGTAAGAGACGAGATCGAATCCCATAAGGAGAACTAGTAGGAATACGATAAATAGCATTAAATGACTTGTTTCTGTCCACTACATGACCGCTATCGATCAAGTGTGATAGAACCGAGCTGCGTATTGTCTTGTCGTTACCTTTTCCTAACTACGAATTGAGGTGTTTACTAACTCTGGTTCAGTTGCGTGGTAGTGCTTCCAATATAGCTTTTTCCGTAGGAGCAGCTGAATTCGTAGATACACATAGAATTGGCGTAACCAGGTAACTTATCCTTTAGTTGGGGAATCACCATAGATCGGGTCGAATACGATAGACAGAGGTTGGCAGCATTAAACGTTCTCTTGACTACTCTAGTCAGTCTATCACGCAATACATCACCATTGAATTGCAGCTTCAAGAAAAGAGGTTTCTTATTAGCAGTTAGTATCACTATCTTCTTGTTTGTTATACGCTAGTGTTTCTTCAAGAAACCCTGTGGATAACCCATTTCAATCAACCTATTATGAATTTGCTCTAATTCCATTTCAATTGTTTCAACAGAGCATATCTTCATGGCTCTACTTGCTAAGCATTTGACTAAGTTTCTCTTATAATGAAGAGGCACAAAGCTTAAAAAATGTGTGTATTGGCTGGAAAGATTTTTTCTGTACACACCTCTGCTGATAGAACCATTTTCTTTTCTACTTAATAAAACGTCAAGGAACTGTAGTTTATTATCCATTTCCTCTTCACATGTAAATTTATTTGCATAATGTTTGTTATTAAATCGTTCTAGCAGTTGTTCTTTACTAATGTTCTGATCTGCAATGATGAAAGTGTCATCAACGTAACGACAGTATAAATCAAGCTCATTGATAACCTCTTTAAGAGGTCCGTTTTCTAGTTTCGCCAGAAAAAATAATCCGCAAGGATGGAACCTAGAGGTGAACCCATTGCTATACCATCAATTTGTCTATAATATGTGTTATTAAAGACAAAATGGACATTCATTGTGCATTTCAAAAGTAATTCTTTAAGACTAACCTCAGGAATTCTAATATTGAATTGTTTTTCCTGTAGTTGTTGGCACACAAAATCAATGGTCTCAATTAACGGCACATTGGTAAACAGTGAAGCTACATCTAAAGACATCATACGTTTCCCATTTAAATTCATATGTTCCACTTTAGAAATGGAATCGAAAACGTCTTTCACACTTCTGTTGACGACTAGTTTATGTAATGGATTTAGGAATCGAACTAGCCACTTTGCAGTTTTGTGATATGGAGAATTATACATATCTAAAATTTATCCGAATGCTAGAACTCTTAAACGACATGCACTTAACCAAACTGATTCATTAAAAATACACATAAACAATCTTGAAAGAAATCTTTCATAATGAGAATCTATAGTCGATATCCTACCACCGGAAATAAAATATCAATTTATTGATTATAATAACATGGTGACATTTATTATTTATTTATTTATTTGAACACATAAATATTGGTACAAGGGGGGCACCAAATATATATGCGCCACACAAAACAATGATAATTTGAGGAGAAGGAGAAAAGAGAAAAAAAAAAGTAATGAACGTGGGGAATTATAAAAAAAAGAGAGAGAGAACAATGATGGGGAAAACGGAAAGGTACAATCCGAAGAAATCTTTCAGTTAAGGAAGATACAACCACTTTTTATGAAGAAAGTAAAAGAAGGTTACAGCAGGATCGCCATTGGCTTCTATTCTAAGCCATATCTGATAACGTCTCTAGCCACTGCGTTACACCGTCTTTCGGACCCCAACCAGGGAGTCGTGAAGGAACAACAGAAGCTAGCCCTTTGCAGCTTTCTTTCATACCACGACACCATGTCATATACTGACCGCCTCTCCGCTTTTTCCAACCAGTCCCAGAGTCGGCAAATAATGCACGACGAGGAATTCTCTGGGACAACATTCGTAGAACATGTCCAAGCCACCGAAGTCGGTGTTTCAAGATGGTGACACCAATTTCATTATCGTCTCTGTGACCGAACACTCGATGCCGAACCTCTGCATTACTGACATGGTGTTGCCACTGGATGCCAGCAATCCTTCGGAGACAACGATGATCGAACACAGAGAGTCGTCTAACATCCTCAACTCGGAGAGGCCAGGTTTCACAAGCATAGATCAAAACTGCTCTCACCGACGCGTTGTAGATCTGACCTTTTACAGCCAGACTAACATCACGAAGGCGCCAAAGATGGGCCAGATTGGCATAAGCCGCTCTGGCTTTCACTATACGTGCATTGATCTCATCACTCACACTATGATGAACTATCTGCTTATAGAAAATATTCGTTTCTCTCCGACTAACATTGAAATGACTGGTATTATTATTATTATTATTATTATTATTATTATTATTATTATTATTATTATTACTATTATTTACTACGTCATTTATTCACTATCTCCTATTTCTACTTTTTGTATCCGTTTCGACTCAGACAACAGCTCGCCTATGGTGAAAATTCAGCTTTATCTAAACGTTCTCGAGTCACTGCCTGGTTGAAAATTGTATGTTACTACCGAATATGAGTACTGAAGCAGTTTTTCTGAAACCACGTGCACCATTCAAACTGGCTGCCTTCAACGTTCGCACACTTATTCAGGTCGGACAACAGATAGGGCTGGCTATGTCTTTGGAAAGTCTTAATATTGATGTGTGTTGTCTATCCGAGACCCGTATTCAAGACTCTGGTGAAGTACTACAAGTTCGCTCTCCATCTGTCACTTCAAAAAGCTTGTTTTATGTGCGTTTATCCGGGGACCCTGTGGCATCTTCGTCTGGTCTTGCTGGCGTTGGTGTCGCACTAAGCGCAAGAGCTGAGGCAGCACTAATCGATTGGATCCCCATTAACAGTCGGTTATGTGCCGTTAGATTAGTAAGTTCCATCAAAGTGAGAAGAAATAGGCGTGAGAAACGATGTCTTTTCGTCATCTTCGCCTATGCCCCGACAGATTGCAGCCCGGATGCAATCAAGGATGAGTTCTACCACCAGTTAACTGTTCTTCTCCAGAAAGTGCGTTCGACAGATATTGTTGTACTAGCTGGAGACTTGAATGCTCAGGTCGGGCGTCTAGGCACAGAAGAGAGTCGTTTAGGTGGCCGATGGGGTCTCGTTGTTCGCAGGACAGATAAGGGGGAACGTCTACTGCAACTATGCACAGACCACAACCTGTTTCTGGCTAGCACTAACTTTCGGCACAGTCATCGCCGATGTGCCACCTGGAATCCCCCTTATACATCTCAAGCCTGGACTCAGATTGATCACATCGCGATCAGCTACCGCTGGCGTGGTTGTGTACAAGACTGCTGCTCCTTTTGGAGTACCTATCTGGACTCTGATCATGCCCTGGTCTGCGCCAATCTTACCTTACTTTTCAGTGGACAACGAAGTGACCGCCACCACAGGATTGATGTTAGCAAGCTGGCTGCAACTTCTGTTGCTAGTAAGTACCGAACCGAGCTAGCTTCTAGGCTAGCTACCATTCCACCGAAAAGTATAGATGAGCATTGGTTGCAATTGCATGACGCCATGAAAATGGCGGGTACAGTCTGTTGTGGGTTTGCGAAACGTCCCGCTTACAAGCACTGGGTTTCTTCTGGTTCCTTATAACTGATTGAAGCCCGTCGGTCTACTCCGGGTGACCGTGAGTTTGACCACAGACGAAGGATGTTACGTAATGAAATCGGGCAAAGCTTGCGTAAGGACCGAGAAGCCTGGTGGTCGGAGCGTGCTAATGAGCTGGAAGCAGCAGCTGCATCTGGTAATTACCGGAAGCTCTTCCAACTCATCCGAGCCACTGGCAGCAAGAAGTCTGGTGTGAGCGAAACAATCTGCGAGGATGACGGAACGCCAATCACTAACACCCAACGACGTCTTAGACGATGGGCAGAATTCTTTGAAGGGCAGTTCAACTGGCCTGCTGCTCCGGCAACATCGGTCAGACTGTCCTGCCCTCCATGGCCGGTGACGACTGATCCACCAAATGAGGCGGAAGTCCGCAAGGAACTCCAACTCTTGAAACGTTACGAATCACCGGGCCCAGACGACTTACCTCCGGCTCTTTTTAAAGATGGTGGTGACTTTCTGACTAAGGGACTGACGACGTTGTTTACAAAGGTCTGGGAACTAGAGAGCGTACCAACGTCATGGAATGAGTCGATAGTTGTCCCTATTTTAAAAAGGGTTCACGTCGTTCCTATAACAACTATCGGGGGATAAGTCTACTTCCGATTGCGTCCAAGTTATTGGCTTCCGTTATACTTGGTAGGTTGTTCAGAACCCGAGAAAGATTGACTCGCGAGGAGCAGGCTGGGTTTCGTTCTGGTCGAGGATGTATTGATCATATCTTCACCCTCCGCCAAGTGTTAGAACACCGCCATACTTATCAAAGGCCAACAATCGTAGTGTTTCTTGATATCAGGGCTGCCTTCGATTCGTTGGACAGAACTGTTCTATTGGATTGTCTATTGAAGAAGGGTGTGCCTGAGAAGTTTATTAACATCCTAAAAGCCCTATACACAAACACCTCAGACAGAGTGAGGGCATACAATCACCTTTCTCCACTATTCCATTCGAGCAGTGGGGTTAGGCAGGGTTGCCCAATCTCACCATTCCTCTTCAACTTTGCCATCGATGACATTCTGGAAACAGCCCTGACGGATGTAAGTAATGGTGGTGTGGATCTCTTGCCTGGAGAAAGACTTCTCGACCTTGAGTATGCGGATGATATTGTCTTACTGTGCGAGAATGCCCAAGCCATGCAATCCGCACTTAATCAGTTGGCAATCAGTGTCCGTAGGTATGGTGTGTGCTTTGCACCTTCGAAGTGCAAAGTTCTTCTACAAGACTGGCAGGATTCTAATCCTGTACTCACTCTGGATGGTGAGCAGATTGAAGTAGTCGAGAAGTTCGTGTATCTAGGTAGCTGCATAAGTGCTGGTGGTGGTGTGAGTGATGAGATCAATGCACGTATAGTGAAAGCCAGAGCGGCTTATGCCAATCTGGCCCATCTTTGGCGCCTTCGTGATGTTAGTCTGGCTGTAAAAGGTCAGATCTACAACGCGTCGGTGAGAGCAGTTTTGATCTATGCTTGTGAAACCTGGCCTCTCCGAGTTGAGGATGTTAGACGACTCTCTGTGTTCGATCATCGTTGTCTCCGAAGGATTGCTGGCATCCAGTGGCAACACCATGTCAGTAATGCAGAGGTTCGGCATCGAGTGTTCGGTCACAGAGACGATAATGAAATTGGTGTCACCATCTTGAAACACCGACTTCGGTGGCTTGGACATGTTCTACGAATGTTGTCCCAGAGAATTCCTCGTCGTGCATTATTTGCCGACTCTGGGACTGGTTGGAAAAAGCAGAGAGGTGGTCAGTATATGACATGGTGTCGTGGTATGAAAGAAAGCTGCAAAGGGCTAGCTTCTGTTGTTCCTTCACGACTCCCTGGTTGGGGTCCGAAAGACGGTGTAACGCAGTGGCTAGAGACGTTATCAGATATGGCTTAGAATAGAAGCCAATGGCGATCCTGCTGTAACCTTCTTTTACTTTCTTCATAAAAAGTGGTTGTATCTTCCTTAACTGAAAGATTTCTTCGGATTGTACCTTTCCGTTTTCCCCATCATTGTTCTCTCTCTCTTTTTTTTATAATTCCCCACGTTCATTACTTTTTTTTTTCTCTTTTCTCCTTCTCCTCAAATTATCATTGTTTTGTGTGGCGCATATATATTTGGTGCCCCCCTTGTACCAATATTTATGTGTTCAAATAAATAAATAAATAATAAATGTCACCATGTTATTATAATCAATAAATTGATATTTTATTTCCGGTGGTAGGATATCGACTATAGATTCTCATTATGAAAGATTTCTTTCAAGATTGTTTATGTGTATTTTTAATGAATCAGTTTGGTTAAGTGCATGTCGTTTAAGAGTTCTAGCATTCGGATAAATTTTAGATATGTATAATTCTCCATATCACAAAACTGCAAAGTGGCTAGTTCGATTCCTAAATCCATTACATAAACTAGTCGTCAACAGAAGTGTGAAAGACGTTTTCGATTCCATTTCTAAAGTGGAACATATGAATTTAAATGGGAAACGTATGATGTCTTTAGATGTAGCTTCACTGTTTACCAATGTGCCGTTAATTGAGACCATTGATTTTGTGTGCCAACAACTACAGGAAAAACAATTCAATATTAGAATTCCTGAGGTTAGTCTTAAAGAATTACTTTTGAAATGCACAATGAATGTCCATTTTGTCTTTAATAACACATATTATAGACAAATTGATGGTATAGCAATGGGTTCACCTCTAGGTTCCATCCTTGCGGATTATTTTTTCTGGCGAAACTAGAAAACGGACCTCTTAAAGAGGTTATCAATGAGCTTGATTTATACTGTCGTTACGTTGATGACACTTTCATCATTGCAGATCAGAACATTAGTAAAGAACAACTGCTAGAACGATTTAATAACAAACATTATGCAAATAAATTTACATGTGAAGAGGAAATGGATAATAAACTACAGTTCCTTGACGTTTTATTAAGTAGAAAAGAAAATGGTTCTATCAGCAGAGGTGTGTACAGAAAAAATCTTTCCAGCCAATACACACATTTTTTAAGCTTTGTGCCTCTTCATTATAAGAGAAACTTAGTCAAATGCTTAGCAAGTAGAGCCATGAAGATATGCTCTGTTGACACAATTGAAATGGAATTAGAGCAAATTCATAATAGGTTGATTGAAATGGGTTATCCACAGGGTTTCTTGAAGAAACACTAGCGTATAACAAACAAGAAGATAGTGATACTAACTGCTAATAAGAAACCTCTTTTCTTGAAGCTGCAATTCAATGGTGATGTATTGCGTGATAGACTGACTAGAGTAGTCAAGAGAACGTTTAATGCTGCCAACCTCTGTCTATCGTATTCGACCCGATCTATGGTGACTTTCCAACTAAAGGATAAGTTACCTGGTTACGCCACTTCTATGTGTATCTACGAATTCAGCTGCTCCTACGGAAAAAGCTATAGTGGGCGTACTACCACGCAACTGAACCAAAGAGCTAGTAAACACCTCACTTCGTAGTTAGGAAAAGGTAACGACAAGACAATACGCAGCTCGGTTCTATCACACTTGATCGATAGCGGTCATGTAGTGGACAGAAACAAGTCATTTAATGCTATTTATCGTATTCCTACTAGTTCTCCTTATGGGATTCGATCTCGTCTCTTACACGAAGCAGAAGCTATAGGGATTCGAGCCTACAAGCTGAGTCTTTGTGTTCAGGAAAAACTTGTAACACCCTTATCTCTCCCTTGGCCTTAATAAATGAATTTATTATTCATCATTGTTACTGTTATTTTCTTTTCAAACCTTCTCTTCATTGATTATTTTTCTTCACTCCATCCAATCATTTTATTTTATTTTCTCTCAAATATGCGTTTCACTGTTCAATTATCTGAATACTTCTTATTACTTAGTCTTATAATTTTTATAAATGTTATCTTACTGTAATATTTCCAATTATGTAATATTGATTTGGGCTTTTATTATTCTTATCAAAATCTAGTACACTTTTCATCACACTATCAATTTGTACTAATTCATTTATTATGTAATCGTTTTATTCATTGTTATCATTAACTCATAAACGATCTAGATTGACTTAATAATTACGTATATACATATAAATACATTACTGTATATTAAAGTAAAGCCTGATGAAGATCTAATCGAAAACAATATTGTTCGCTTATATATGTTGTTCTAAATCGTTCGATGTCTCTGGCAAATATAGATTTTCAGAATTGATTGTGTGGAGATTTTAGAAATTTCACTGGTTGAAATCATGAATCCATTGAAGCTAGACCACCATGGAAAACCTGGAAGCACTGGACTGCCGTTTCGTCCTAGTATGGGACTCCTCAGCAGTGCGCATCCACGACCCCGCCCCTCGCGAGACTCGAACCCAGGACCTATCAGTCTCGCGCCAGGCGCTTAACCAACTAGACCACTGAACCGGCATCCAGCGGTGTTAAAGTCTAACTTCAACCAATCCACGAAGTTGCGCCACCGTACACCATTGTCTTCAGTGAGCTGATATCTCACAAAAACTTTGCGGATTGGTTGAAGTTAAACAATAACACCGTGGGGTCCCGGCCCAATGGTCTGTTTGGTTAGGCTGCCGGCGCGGGGCTTGCAGGTCCTGGGTTCGAGTCCCGAGGCGGGCGGAGTCGCACTTATTTGTTAACGAAATTGTATCTCGAATACTTAATATATAGATTTTGGTGCCCCCTTATGTATCAATGTTTATGTGTTTAAATAAATAAATTAATAGTTAGCTCGTAATGATTAAGTTCTGTCATTCAATTTACATTTACACATTTCAAATATAATCCATATTTGAAGGCTTTTTTTGTGGAGATCATGAGTCAATTGAAGCTAGACCATCATAGAAAACCTGGAAGCACTGGACGACCGTTTCATCCTATTGTGGGACTCCTCAACACTGTACATCCACGATCCCGCCTCGTGATCACGACTATTATAATTACTATAATATCCACAAAAACCCTTTCTGATATTTATTAACGTATACTTTCTAGTGACGGTTTTCAAGAGGTGTTTCCTGGAGTTCTAGTGAGAAGCAATGAACAGTAGAGTTCAACTTGGTCTGTTGTGAGATAGTAATTCGCTAATGACAATGGTGAATGTGTCGCTCAATTTTGTGGATTAGTTGAAGTTAGACATTAACACCGTTGGATGCCAGTCAGCTAAGTGGTCTAGAGGTTAAGTTTTCACTCGCGAGACTGATAGGTCCTGGGTTGGAATTTAGCAAGACAGGATCGTGGATACGCACTGTCACGGTGGAGTCCCACAATAGGGCGAAACGGTTGTTCACTACTTCCAGGTTTTCAATAGTAGTCTAGCTTTAATTCACTCATGATCTCAACTAATAAAAGTAATTCATATTCTTTAATAAATAACTTTCTAAATTTTATTACTACCGTCTTTTTTTTCTTTCACCCCTCCTCCCCCCCCAACCTAGAACCATTCTCTCAAACAAATGCTGCACGATCAATACATTCTGATAATATTGTATCATATATTAGACAAGCATTTATTAAAACAAATGAAATTCTATCTAATCAATATCCTTTAGAATCAATTATGAATATGAGAAACAATTGATTTATATTGTATTGTATTGTATTGTATTGTAATAAAAAGCCATCAATCAAACTATATTCATGTGTGTATACATATATACATACTCGATGGAGAATGTTGTTGGACGACGGTCTATGCTCCTCCACGAGGATTAACTGGAGTATGTAAGTAAGTAATCTATTCACATTTCATTATATCTTTCTATGAATCTATAAACTGTCATTAATCAGGAATTAAATCAATGATGATATTTGTATCTTTACAAAGTTCTTGTTTACTTTGTACATTCCTATAATAAGAAATTTTAATACATAATTTATTTTCCATGAATGTAAATTCTACCCTACTATGTTTTTGTATAGATAAACTTTTCAATAAAACACAAATTGAATAGTGTCATATAAGAGAAGTTATATTGAGTTCTTTTATTATGATATAGTGGAACTTTGCATTTGTTTTCATATTTCTTTTAGTTTGTTTATAAAATTCATGTAAATGATTGTACAGATCTATCTACCTATCTTTCTTCATTTTATTCAACTTGATCATTGAACAGATAAGTTGATGTGTTTGTTGTTTTAACTTATTCATTTCTATATTCTTCTTTTTTTTGGGGGGGGGTGGGGACAAGTTCAAATTTCTAATAATAAAAACATCATTTGTGATCTTTCTTTCTTTCTTTCTTTCTTAAGAACAACAAGAAGAAGTGCATTTCTTGTTGATTCGTTTATCTGTCAAATGTTAAGTCATAAGATCGAACTCCCACTTCAGCCTCAATTAGTCAGTCAGTCAGCTACAACGTAGGACCAGGCACATATATATACATCAGTCCAAGTTGCCACACCTCATTTGCACAACAAGATCAATACCGAATTCATAGAAGTAGTTCATTCAATGGTGGTAATATATAAACGAATGTTTGCATATCAGGATGTAGTACAGGAAGAAAGAATTAATTAGTAGAAAGAAAGATATAAAGCAATTTTAATCTCATAGTTTAAAGGAAAGACAGAGAGTTTATACACTTACACCATTGTAATCGATTCTGAGCCATGTCACCCAGAATCTCCAACAATTGATTACGATAGTCATATAGACCTCAACCAAGTAGTCTGCATCTACCACCAACTTGGTTCAGACCAGTAGTGACTTCATGTACTGATGCCACGTTTTGGTTTGGCCACCATTAATTTTCTTCCAACTATCCCCAACACTAGTCAGTATTGTGCGTCGTGGTAATCGGTGTTCAGGCATACGTAACACGTGATCCAACCATGTTAGTCGATGAAGATTCACAACCTCATCAACTGAATTACCACCATTCTATAATACCCTGCGTCTGCTTTGGTAAAGAAAGCTACTGTAGCATTACACATAAATTGTGTGACTTAAAACTGAGTAATATAAATTTGTACTTTGAGAGTTGCATTATCTTATCTTCATTCATTTCTTCTCTGTTAATAATGGATAATAATTTCGCATGGAAATATGGTCAATGTTGTGTTGATCACCGACTATTTTACGAATTATTTATGTTCAGTATTATTCGGTTTGATTGAAGCATTTCTCACATTTCCCTAAATTCTTCCTTTCCAGGGAACTAATTCAAATATGAATTGATTTGTAAAAGTGCTTAAATCTTCCCGTTGTTCATGTTAAGGACTACTATTGATCAATCTTATTTGGTGATATAATCTGTATCCTGTGCAAGTTACTTCGATATTGTCATTAAGTGATAAGTATCCTAAGCAGAGTTGACTACTGGGTAGCAACTGATGAACGCTAAATAGGACGAAATGCATATCGTAGATTTTACTGTTGAAGCCACTATTCAACTGCCTAATAATGTTCCTATATCGTTAACACGTATGTATTTCCATGCTCATATGAGCATGTATGATTGAGCTCATTTGACAGCTCACTTATATATTTCTCTTTATCGCTTAGATATCAGTTGTTGCTGTACTGAAATAAACTGTTACAACACCTTCGTTTCTCCTTCTGGGCATTGTATATCGTTCGAAAGTATAGTACTAACGATTACCAAGGCTATTGATGTACGAAGCATAGGGATAAATTTGAGGATATTCTATAACACACTTTATTTATTTACTTATTTGAACACATGAATATTATTACGAAGGGGGACCGAATAGATATGCGCCACACAAGTCACTTGATTTGTTTATGGGCTGTTATACTTCCCGAATGTCCAGACCGAAGAAGGTGGTTTTCTTAGAGGACCACATTTAGAGCCTTCGACCTAAAGGTTAGGACTGCGATCGATCAGTCTTTTGTTAGCATATGTGCATCTGAGATGCAGATACATCCAATTGACGAGTTCCAAATAGGAAGAGACGCGCGTTCTGGATCCCACTGCTAGCCACTATTTATCTTTGCTTGTTAAATAGACTGTTGTATGAAACAATATTTCCCAGAAAGATATCAAATTAACTTATACAATGAGTAGGCAGTAATTCTAAAACTTTTGTTGTTCTATCATTATGTACACGATAGATACTAAACGTTTAGAACAATATCACTAAAAGAGAATGAAAAAAAAAACATCTTTCAAAGTTATATTTCAAGTAATCAGCATTCATATTCGCTTAATGTCTATCTACTGATATTCAATTTATGTGATGTTTTTATGTCATATCAGAACGAAAATCTAAGGAACGGTAACTCGCAGAACTACATTATGGATTATTATTATTATTATTATTATTATTATTATTATTATTATTATTATTACGTATATTTTTATTGTATAATTATGAAGTAACTAGATTATCTTGTCTATATATTTCACTTGTCCTAAGCTTTCGGTTGACCTTTAAACTGTTCTTATTTTGTTGTCAGTCTATAATTTACAGTTTCCCAAACTGACAACCATTTTTGACTTGTTCATGTACAAATGTCATTTTCTATTTTATGGTGTCAGTCAGTCAGTCAATCAGTCAGTAACAACGTAGAACTTCGTACGTACGTACATCAGTTCGAATTGCCATACAACATTAGCACAGAGATGCAGTTGTGTGTGATTTGGTCGGTTATATCTGTCATATAAACTATGTTTGTTTGAAATAAAATATGGTAAAGGTTGGCAGGGCAGAGAGAGATGTTAGAGAATTGTAGACCAATAGGAACCCAGGTGTGGACTCAAAGTTAATAGTGCTGGTCAGATACGTAATTAGTCAACTAACTCATAGTCACTCAGTTTGAAAGTAAATAATTAATGTGAAATAGACTGAATTGGAGTCGGGATTCTGATTATTTGCATTTCATGTGGTGTTGGTTAGCGGTCGTAAAATATGAAACTTCGGTTTAACTCAGCTGTTGTGGTATTGTTTTCTTTTTTGAACTTGTTGCGAAGTAATTACATGCCCATTACTTAGATGATCTACCCTAAATGAATATATTGTAATCTTTTAAATATGCGTTGTGCCCCAGTAATTCTTGTATTTAATCATATGGATATTTATAGTTATATATACAGAGGCAAAATTGACTATCTTTTTCTTCGTCTTCCGAATGGGGTTCAGATCAAAGAACTTTTACGTAGTCAGTTAGTGAGCATTCGCATATCGGTCCATTTAGTCGAGATTTTACCATAGCACCTAGTGAGGTCAAACCAATCGCAGCAAGAACAAGGTAATATCATAAACGATCAGTAAGAATTGCTCTTAAAGGTTTGTAGGGATGGTCGAGTTTCATTAAAATCATTAACCGATTTTGAGGACGGTTCACGGGTGAACTCGAGGAAGCCTTAAGAAGCTCAGAAAGAGTCGAAGATATTCCGTCCAATCATCTTTCGGAAGAATATTCTAGAATCGTTACCTATGCTAATAACCCCCTGTATGAGGATTGGATAGCTATAATGATGATTTCGTTTTTACTAGAAACTAGAAATACCTGACAGTTTTGTACCATAATTGACACTGTTTGGAATAACATTCCTTTCACTAGTCTTCTGTCTTCTCATTGTGACTTTGAATGGTTCTAGCGTTCAAGTGCTCATGTTATACTTGTTATATCAAGAATATAAGCATCTAGAGATATAACACGTATGTAACTTAGACTACCATTAAAAGCCTGAGAGCACTAGACACCTGTTTCATCCTAGTATGTGAGTCCTCATCAGTGTTCATTCAAGACCCCTCATGCAGGAATTGAAGCCAGGAACTTTGGTCTTGTACGCAAACGCCTAACCTTCAATTCGATGAGTTGATATCCAACAGCTTTAATGTCTAACTTCAATCAATCTAATAGTAGTCTAACTTAGATCAGTTCATGGTTTCATTGAAAATCATGAAGAATTTCTGACTCTTAAATTAATTAATCAATCATCTAATACTACAGTCAAAAAACTATAATAAAACATTAATTGAATTTATTAAAATGGTACTAATAATAGCTAATGAAATTATCATTTATCCGATCAATTCATCATTCCGCTACACATAGATAGATAATGACAGACAAGCGTATATAACTATAGTTTATTAACATATATCCTATGATATTTTAATGTGTTGAACCAGCTTTATCAATTGCTGGTAAACGTGGACTACTTACACCACTATTTAAATTCGGTGTAGTTTGTGGACGTTTTGGTGAATTCATTGGTGTTTTATTTAATTCTGATAAACCACTTGTTATAATAGATCCTGGAGCTGGTAGATCACCTGGTTTTCCAGTTAAATTAAATAATCTTGGTGGATTTGGTCGTTGAGGTGGTAAAATTTTCTTATCAACTGATTTATTGTTATCTATTTGTGTTATATTTTTCTTCATAGGAATAATAGATAGTTGCGGTGATCTTTTTGTTGTTGTTGTTGTTGCTGCTGTTGATGTGCTGCTAACAGTTTCAGTGACTAGTTTTGTTTCCCAATTATCATGATCATCTTTCGTTTTAGATAGAATTGTTGAAATTGCACTAGTATGATATGGAAATATTATATTTGTTTTATCTGGTCTTAAGAAAACCTAGAAAAGAATTGCTTCCCATAATATAATACATATTATGAATATGAAATAAGTAAACTGTATGAAATCATTTGAACATTTAAGAAATAGTAATATTAAATTGTTTGAAATTCAATTTACATTGATTGATCACTATATGGTAAGTGATCAGTGTTGTTTATGTTTACTCTACAATCTTGATTGAATTCTATTGATCAGATTGTCATGTGACGAAAGAGTGCTTTATTGCTCTCAAAACTGAAGGTGAACTTCTCTGACAGAGGTATCAATTAAGAATTGTTTCCTGTCGACTAACTTGTATAAGATTGGTCATTTCCTACTGGTGCATAATGTTTGATTAAGATTGTGTCACATTTGGTGTTTGAATGTGATCATTTATTGTCTTAAGTCTATTTTAAATAACTCATTATCAAAATTTAACTTTGTTGGAAATTCTGTAAAGTTTTACTCTTTAATATTCATTAGGAAGTTTATCGATGGATCACTAAAGCAAACCAGTTAAAGTTAAGCATTGGTTGCCTCATCGTCAAGTAAGACTATAATTTATTGATGATCTTTGAGTGACGGTGAAGTGATGTTGAGAGTCTTCATCTAATAACTAAGATCAAATGAGGCTTATAAACCAATGTGAGGAATTAGAATTATGATATACAATTGATGGTTAGGGTTAGGAATTAGATTTAGAGTTTTGATCACGAACTGACATCAGTTGAAATGCCAAAACGCTATTTAGCCAAATGGATGAATGAATTTCGTGCCAAAATTCATGACCTCTTATCTTATAGCTGATCGGTTCATTCATAAATTATAGTCTCGCCCATTGTCGATTCATTGTGTGTTTATTGATACATACCATATGATATAATTAACGGGTGGAAACATACTACTCACTATTAACAAGTAGTGCAAGTCAGAAGTATAAAACAAAAGAACAGCTGAAATTCCTCCTGATTCAATTTATAATAGATTAATGTCAGCTAGGTAACTACTATCACCAACAAATACTCATTATTTGAATTTCTGATCTTAGTTTCAGATATTTTATCAGAATAACAGATTTTTTATATCTGTAGCTTAGTAATGTCGTATTCATTATCAGATATGATTTGTTGAATCGTCTTAATAAACTAGTTCGCCTTTAATATAAACTGTACTGATTTGGATTATTCAGTTGTTGATACGAATACATTCAGCTGAGCAATTACAAATACAACGAAATGCGTTTTATGAATCCAACTGTTAACCATATTTAATTTATTGTATGTAACTCTTATTTGGTTTCTATTATTCATTAGCTAATATTAATCTGTAATGAATGCTAACATTGAACGTTTGTTGGATGTGCCCAGTTTCTGCTTCATTAAGAATTTAGTTCCATTTCTAGAGTCAAAGATGTAAAGATATTTTGTTACCAGATGAGATTGTTTTCCTAATTGATGTTCTGAAAACTCCTTACGAATTGTGAGATTTAATCATCTTGACGGAGTATAGTCGTATGTGTACACGACTTAAAAGTCTTGTATTAGGATATAACGATAGTTTGTATACCGAATTATATAAATCATTGGATGATGCTATCTAATTACTCAAAAGAACACTTTTCTTTATACGTTATAAAATGAATCATGAAGTAATTTATACTTATTGGTGAATGATCAAAGTTATCAAAAAAAAACAGTATCTTCTTTATTCTACTGCAAATAATTTTACTCTAAATATTCTGCATACTACTTTATATGTTATAAGTAATTACATCCCAACCTTAACGTGGTGGTCTCACTTGCCTATCGTGATGAACCAATTGAACTATACTGACTGGAACTATCGTTCCTCAATGTCCTACCATGCCAGACAGGTCGGTTAAAGAACGATAAGACTAAAAGCAGCAAACCCAAGGTCCGAAGGCAAAGTCGCATTGCTGATTGTGTAGAGGTGTGACTTCGGTAAGGTGTTTCCTTCAGGTAACCATCATAACAGCGACGCTGCCTTCCTACGAGGAGAGGTGGAGTTAGAATGGGTCAAACCTAAACATGCACACCTCGCCTTATCCCACGGATACCCGTCTCTGGCGATAAGGTCCTAACAAATACGCAGCTAACACGAAAATTACTCACAAACAGGTCGTGTGTGACCGACCTCAAACAGTTGTCACTTCGGCACTGCGGTCACGCTCTCAGGTCACTAAGACTACCCCTAACCCAATATTTTTCTCACTTACCTCTAGAAGAACCCTTTCATGGTGTGAACAGCCGGAAAGTGATAACCACTCTTATACTTCCATCAGTACTCAAGATCACTGTATTCATAATCAATCTTTAAATTAATTACATTGAGATTTCTGAATTTACTATAAGATAATGAAAAGAAAACTCGAATAAATAAAACAAAAAAAAACTTTAAACAATCTTCTTACCATCATAACAATAAATCCAGCCAAATGAATTAATTCATCTATAATACGAATTAATGTTTCCATATACCAAGTATAAATATAATTCATACTTAATATAATCCATAAAGGTACAGTCCAAAACCTAAAATTATACAAACCACATTTCTATTATAAATAATTTAAATTATTCCGGATACTTCAAACTGTTAAAATCATAATGAACTTTAAGTGACTATACAGTAATTTGTATTAATACTAAGAGAAAAGAGACTCTGAACTGTAGAAATGATCACATTGTGGTGCGTGCTACTTATATGGATATAAATAGTATATGACACGGGTTAAAAACCTAATGTCTGGCAGCAGAAGATGGGGAAAGATCAACAAAGGAAGAGCGGGAACACAATGCAATTTGTATGAAAATGCATGAACAATGAAATGTCAGACAATGGTTTAACTTTTGCAACAGGAACAGTCTAGTTTGATATGATGGATTGATATTTTGCAAATCAACGATTTACTATATGGTTTTTCTATTTTACGAATTAACACTGTAAATATGGGATTGATTGTCCCCACCCGTGTTCTTGTTCACTACGAAATCACCAATAGTGTCAAGTAATTTTTTTCTCCTAAAAATCGGTTTCATTTTGAGAAATGGATATTTAGTTACTTACGACTGTTGCCTCTCACAATGGAGCATAGGCCGCTCATCAATATTCTCTATCGAATTCTATTCTAGGCTATCCTTTCAAGTGGTTTCTAGTTACTGTTGGTCCTTTTAATATGTGTCTCCAATTCTCGATGCAGTGTGTTATTTGGTCTTCCCCTATTCCGTTTGTTTTCCAGATTCTAAGTAGGCGTTTGCCTCGTGATGCAGTTTGATGATTTCCTTAATGTGTGTTTTATCAAACTTCAACGGCTTTTCTTGATTTCCTCTTTAACTGAAAACTGGTTTGTTGTCTCGCACAGTAGGCTGTTCCTGATGCTATCTGGCTAACGAACATTAAGTATCATGCGTAGACAATTGTTTATAAATACTTGTACTTTTTTGATGATGGTTGTGGTAGTTTTGCAAGTTTTAGCTCCGTACATTAGAAATGATAATTATGAAATAGTGATTACAAAACTTGAGATTTTCAAGAAAATAGCAAATGAATATATTTGCTCAAGTATCATTAATTTAGAATTTTTCCGTCAAAAGTCTCTTAACACAAGTTGTGTCCACTTTGTGAACTTCAATCAACAGATTTTCCCTTCACAATATGGATCAGTTCAACAATCGATTAGTTCTTCTTTGTCCAACCTAGTAGATTAATTAGTCTACACTATTGATAAAGTTATTTTATGATTGAACTATGGTATTGAAGTTTTTTCAAATACATCAAACGCTCATCGTATTTCAGTTATTGAGTCCCACATTTCGCGCATTTGTGATTATTAAGTGAGAGGAAATAGGAGAAATACAAAGTATTACAGTTTCAGCAACTGGTGAACATTGTACGTTAAGATTAGGAACAGCAAACATATCATTTTAGCGAGGGAATCTTTGAGAATCATAATTTTAAACATTTGAATCAAGTGAAAGTTGTGATTGACATCACCAGCTATATGTTTTTAAACATTAATATTTACACATTCCATCATCGTCAAGTGGCTTTTTGGATTAATAATACTACGGCATTCGTTAGGAATATCTTTGAGTGTTAGATCAAGATCTTGTATCCCATTCCCGTCGTCGTCATATTTGAGATCTTAGTATCAAACACCATCCAGTTAAGGATTTTGAAATTATAACATTGTCAAACATAACAGAAGCGTTCAGTCAGTATGCGGTATGATTGGCCAGGGATCGAGGGTATCTACATTCTATTTAGTAAGCTGATACTTTCATCTGTTCACAATCTCTATTTATGTCGAAATATTTTTGATTGTTATCTGGTTTTTGATTGAACAGTTGTGCTTGAGTGTCTGAGTTTAAATGATTTAATCGCAGCTTTCAGTTGTAACAAGTTTATCTTATGAGTTAAAATGGTTTCTTACTTTGGCCTCATCATTTAAGGGGATTTTAGAATGCGTAGTTAATTTGTTTGTTTTCATATAACTCTATTATCCATACTGCATATCTGAATATAAATATTGACTATTTGTATAGGGGATTTATGTGGAATGTATAATTTTTATTACTTTCATCAAGGATTAATCTCGGTTTCACCCTATTGTAGGACTCCTTAGCAGTGCACATTCTTGAACTTAAAGTCAGAACTCGTACCCAGAACATTCGATACTGCGCGCAAATACTTAATCATTAGATCTTTAAGCGAATATTCATTGATGTACAAATTTAACTCCAATCAACCCATGATATTGCGCGACTATCTTCCATTGTCTTCAATGGATACCTTCCACATATCCAATATGGTTTAGCTCTACTGCTCATGAATTCTCGCTAGAACTCCAATAATTTCTTCTCGATACTAGTTACTAATGAGCAAATAATCATGATCAATGTGGGGATTGTGGAAATTGTTGATTTTCATTGAAATCATAAATCAATATAAGTGAAACATTTATTGAACTTTTGTTTAATTCTGTTCTCAATCCCTGTTTAGACTATTGACTGCCATTATCAAAATCACTTAATTCTTATTACCTATTACATAAGTTATTGTATATTTTTGTAAATAATTCCTATATAACTATGGATGGAAGCATTTTTCTTCTTTGATGATACATTAATACAGTAGATATCTGAACTAATTTTACATTTTGTTAAAAAAAAAAAGATATAATAGATAATAGTAATTATAGAATAATATCACTCCACTTGGAGTTCCCCTAGGGTTACTACCGGTGTCAAGTCGAGATAAAAGAGGAGATTTGGATATGAGGTTAGCAACCCTATCCTATAGAAAAACTAATTCACTAAGAAAAAAAAAAGAACATGTTCAAGAATAATATCTTACCAAATACAACTAATTGCCATAAATCGAATAAAGAAAATACGTTTTCCAGACCATTTAATACAAGTATATGAACAAATGAATAAATAAGCAATATAACTGAATAATTGTAAACCTAAATAAACATAACCCGATTGTGAATGATAACGACTAAATACACCAATTTCATAATGTGTCTACAAAATAATTAATGAATAAAAAAATGTAATTCACATAGAAAAATTAAAAAAAAAAAAAGTATATAGATTAGATAAAAATTTAAAGAAAAATGAGTTAAAATCAAATGGTAATAGTCATTGTTCAATGATCAATAAAATGTTTGCACAATCATTAATCTTGATAAGTTATCTATTAAACAAATTACAATTGTGTCAGTATTTGAAGTAACTCGATATAATTTATAATATATTGTTGCATGTATAGCTTAGTCATAGTAATTTAGATGGATTAGAATCATATAGGGAGCATGAATTTCTTTAAGATTATCTTTATTTTATTTGAACACATAGATATTGGTATAAGAAAGCACCAAATACATATGCGCCATACAAATTTCATTTGATTTTTGTAAGGGCTGTGATATTGCCCGGGTACCTAAAACACAGCAGGTGGTTTTCTTAGGGGGTCACACCCGGAGTCTTCGACCTAAAGGTTTGACCCACAAGGCAGTGGGGCAATGTCAATAGATGCAGTCCCATGGTAGCCGGTGACCAACGATTGGTTCATACGCCATTTGTTCTCTCAGGATACTGGAACCCATGTGCACCATTGGTTTGAAATCAGGGTTTTCCAACTCCTCTAGGTGGACTCTCCGTGTCCAACAACCTGGTTAAAGTGTCTGCCGGACATTCGATTTTCATCCTCTCGATTTCGTGAACAACACTCGTGGTTCGAGAAGGCAGTGAGTAGAAACTCCCTGGCAGAGGGTATATATGCATGGCCATGTGAAAGCATTTCGAGAGGCTGAGCGGATTCTCCCCACTCTCAGCCCTACCAGGGCATTTATGCGCATTTAAGATTATTAGCATAACTTATTGACGAGTGTAAACTAGGATGAAAGCTAAATGAAGTATAGTTTGATGGTAACTACTTCCAATCACAATCACATCAATTTTTTGATATATATTTATTAATAAATCAAAATCTATAAAAGCAAATTAATCTTTGTTTGTTTTGATTTTCTTATATTAATTTGAGTTACCATAGTGGTTTATAGTTTAGGAAAGGATATTTATATCATGTAACTATGACAATAGTTGACGCTAAATTTTCATTTTGAAATCATTGAATAATTAATCAGTTATGAAGTGATCATTGTACATTTCATTGTAAATATCTATTTAAATAAATAAATACATTGCATTCAATCATCACAATTGACCTGTCCTTTTACTCATATATATACGTTGTTCATTCAAATCAATTTAAACAAATTAGATATAACAATGAATGATATCACTTCCATGGTAACTTTAATCATTCAATTGAAGTAATTGTCTTTCGAAATAATATTAAGAAAATATAACAAATATAGGCCATCTAGTGATAGTGTATTTGTAAAAGCTTATGCTATCCTATTGTTGATATTAAGGTTTGTAGGTGATAAGGACGAAGTGTGATGCTGATGTTAGACACTAACACTATTGGATACCGGTTCAGTGCTCCAGTAGGTTAAGCGTTCGCACGCGAGACTGAATACTTTGTCTTCGAATCCTGCGTGAGGGATCATGGATGCGCATTTCTGAGAAGTCCCACAATACGATGAAACGGCCGTCCAGTGCTTCCAGGTTTCTAACGGTGATCTAATATCAATCAGTTCATGATTTTAATCAAAAAAGCGAAATATATAAGTTGGATCTCATTATTCAACTATAATCAAAAAAAGAGTAAAGGTTATACGAAAATCGAATATATTACATAATATATATACTTACTAATCCCATAGATATTTGGCAGCATAAATTGATCAATGCATAAGAAGTGGATAGAATTAAAAAAGCAATCATATGATTACGTGGTACAGTTTGATAAACTATAGTAAAACCACTACCAAGTACAATAAGACTTGCATAGAAACAACTAATTGAAGCGGAATAAAATAAATAAGCTATTAACAGGAAAAAAATAGAGAAATAACAGAATCAATTCAGTTTTCAACAAACAAATGTGTAGTTAAGTACTGTTATATAAATTCTAAGGCAAAACAAATGTTTGTAAGAGATGAACTCAAAACAATTGTCTTGAAAAAGAAAAGAAACTATAAACCGTGGGTAAATAAAGAAACAAATTATTGGCGGCAACATGTATTATTTCATTTACCCATAATCATATAGAAACTGTATTATGTACAGCCGAATCTATTTTACTTAAAGTTAGTCAGCTACAACGTGGGACCAGGCACATATATATACATCGTTCGAAGTTGCCACACCTCATTTGCACAACAAGATCAATACCAAATTCATAGAAGTAGTTCATTCAATGGTCGTAATATATAAACGAAAGATTGCACATAAGGATATAATACAAGAAGAAAGAATTAGTTGGTAGAAAGAAAGATATGAAGCGATCGTATTCTGATAGTTTAAAGAGAAGAAAAAGAGTGTATACACCTACGCCATTGTGATCGATTCTGAGTCTCCAACCATTGGATACGATAATCACACGGACTTCCATCAATTAGTCTGCATCTTCCACCCACATGGTTCAGACTAGAAGTTAGTGACTTTACAGACTGATGCCACGCTATGGTTTGGCCAACCCTTACTTTCTTCAAACCATCTCCAACACGAGTCAGCATTGCGCGTTGTTGTATTCGGTGGTTGAGCATGCGTAATACGTGGCCCAACCATCTCAGTTGATGAAGATTCACAACCTCATCAACTGATTTATCATCATTCTTTAATACATTGCGTCTAATCTTACCATTACTCACTCGGCAATCCAAGCAGATGCGAGCAATATTTCTAGGGCATCTGTGGTCAAATATTAGTAACTTATAAGTATCTTCTAATCTTAGTGGCTACGTTTTGCAGCCGTAAACTAGAACAGAACAAACTGTCGCGCAGTATATTCGTCTCTTAATTGATAGACGGACATCTCGCCTTCTTTATAGGTGAAGATGTTCTGTTTATGCTACTAAATGTTTAAAATTCAAAATTTACCCATCAATTCCCTGAAAGTAATTAATAGAAATTCAATTTACAATTAAGTAGTACATTCAATTTTATTGAAATGAAATATCTAATATAAAGTCAATTTCTAATCCTTTACTTACTCATTATATATGAATGCATAACTTGGTGGAGTTTGGTTATCTGAATTGTATGATTTAATTTTCTGTAGCTTATAGAATGAAACTCCATCAAAATCATTCACTTAAAGTTATAAATCTTTTCTAAACCTTCAGAACCTATACCTACAAAGATTATTGTAACTGGTCAATTTAGCATATCTATTTGTTGAACAAATGTATTAATATTGTTATAATAACAATTAGTGATTATCAGTATAGGCGTTGTTGAGATTATTAAGTTTTTGATTGAGATCATGAACCGATTGATGTTAGACCACCGTTGGAAACCTGGAAACACTGGACGACCATTTCGTCCTATTGTGGGACTCCTCAGAGGTGCTCTTCCAGGATCCCACTCGTGGGATTCGAACACAAAGCCTTCAGTCCAGTAGGTTAAACGTTCGCGCGCGAGACAAAACGGCCGTCCAGTGTTTCCAGGTTTCCAAAGGTGGTCTAATATCAATCGGTTCATGATCTCAATCAAGAAATTAGTGATTACATTCTTTTAAAAGGAAAAAAACATTTAAGTTTATTCTAACTAACCTAAAGATGTATTGAATGAATTGAAATATCCTGTTTTAGCAAAATTTATATCCACTATTAATTGAATTAGTTGAGCTAAAAAACGTAGACTAATTGATGTATACCATAATACAACCGTATGATGTAATAGATTTGAACGATAAAGCCGAACTAAAAACAAAATAAAAGAACATATTGATATGAAAATATTCGTTGTTTTTGTTTTTTAGAGTTAACTAAGGTTTCAAATAATAATGGTCAGTTAACAAAAACACGTATACATCCTATATGGATTGCCTCAATATAGCCTTAAGTTACAAGCATTATAAGCAAAAATGGATAGTGGCTAGCAGTGAAACTCACGACGCGCGTTTCGTCCTGTTTGGGACTCGTCAGCTGACTGCAACTTCATCTCAGAGTTGATGTTCACTTCGGAACTCGAACCCAGTATCGTTCGCTACAAACGCCATTATGTTATCCATTTAGCTACTGAGTTTAAATTCACTTGATGTTGTTTTACTTGTATCTTTCCATTGTTACTAAGGACTGCCATTGATTAGTCTCTTGTTGAAAATATGAACATCATGTGTGGATTAACATATTATTGCCTTAAGTCACAAGTGTTATAAGCAGAGATGGATGGTGACTAGCAAGGAGAACGGAAGACTATCTTCAATGTCGATCAACAAATGGTTAATCGACTCGATTAATTAATTAATTAATGTTTCTACGGGTAAATTAATTGATCAAACCGTCAAAGTGTTTAGGATGCATGTATATAAATGATTACTTCATGTAAAATGATATTTTCTTTCTTAAGTACTGTCCTTATTTTTCTTAAGCAGAGTTGGATAATATGTTTTTTCCTATTTGAGACTCATCAGTTAAAGGAATACACTTGCATCCCTAGAGTTTTACATACACTCCACCATATATCCTGGAAGTGACTGATCGTTTGCAAACTTTCACACTAACAACAGGAAGATTTGAACTCTTACCATTTAATAATGGGTTATTCATTTTGTCTAAAGAAAAATTCCTAAAAAAGATACATGTTAAATGTTACTGCTGTAAATTTCTTCAAATGAGAAATCGAACAAAAAATAATGATATATTAATTTGTACAAAATAGATCAATTGGACCATAATCGATGGTTTGTTTTCTCTTTAATTGTTGATAGTACTTTATCGATTAAGAAAAATATGGTTTTAAGTTAATTGATTTATAGATTATTTTTTCAATCGATAGATTTTTCAATATACACATACAACTGTAAGATATGCTACTGATATCGATAAGCATAAGTAGTATTTAACATTGATCAAAAGTGAAATACTTGTCAAAAGTATGTTAGGAAAATTGAACTGAAAAATAAACACGATAGAGGGTATTATGTTGGATTGATAAAATTTAAGATTAAACTGAAGTTCATTGGTTAGATAAGGGTAAGTGAACTAGCAATTCATGAATCTTATCATATAATGATCTAAGTAAGTAGACATATCAAAAAGGATTGAAGATCATAACATGATCACATACATATAAGAAACTCATAATAATGATAATCTTAATGTCATAAAATAATCATTCAACTGTTAGATAATTATTTATAAAAATAAGCTTTATAATAATAGTAACATAAAATTTGATCAAATAAACTTACATAGTAATAGATTTGCTACTATAAACAATGATCCTAGTAATATAAAAAACAATAGATCAATTTCCAGTTTACCTAAAATGTAGCAAAAAAAAAAAAAGAATAATGTAAACAAAAGAATAGATTATCATCAGAAGGGTTTTATCTTTGGATATTATACTACTTTTAATAGTTGAGATTATGAATGGATTGAAGATAGACCATCATGGAAAACCTCAAAGCACTTTTTGTGGAGGTCCTTTATTTTTTTGTTTTCATTTAGATCGAACGATGTTTGTTGACAGGTTCTCCACTTTAGTGACCCGAGATCTGACTTCAATTAGATCGTATGAATAATTGTTATTGAAATATATATGTCACCTATCCTCGTATATAATCATCGACTTAAATCGCGTTAGTCATTAACGGTATTAAATAAGACAAATAACGAGAATGGACTTTTGAATACATATATCTTGTATATGAAGTGAATGGAATAGAGCGAAGCGAAACGACGCGCAGTGGAGATGGTGGGTAAGCCAACTCCGTTTAGTTAAGTGTTGATCAATATTTATATTCACACAAAAATAGGCTACAGACATTTGATGAATAGGATAAGAAATGTACACACATATAGTTGCTCATATAAAAGCCATCAAGATTGATAAGTGAATAATTAACAAGGTCAGAATGTGGCTCAAGTAGAATGAATAGATTGGCATGTCAGAAAGCCAGAATAAGATATATGGGCTTAACATGATAACCGACACTAGAAACTGGATGGCCGTTTCGTCCTACTGTGAGACTCCTCCAACCCAGGACCTATCAGTTTCACGCGCGAACGCCTAACTTCTAGACCACTTAGCTAGCCGGCATCCAACGATGTTGATGTCTAACTTCAACTAATCCACAAAATTGAACGACACATTCATCATTGTCTTCAGTGAGTTTCTATCTTACAACAGACCCAGTTGAACTCTACTGGACATTAGAAACGAAGCAAAGTAGACAGAGAAAAAAGAGAGATGCGAAACGGATCGTAGAAAGCATGTGAGCCAACTCAACTTAATCAAGCGTGAATCGTTATTTATAGGCAGATAAAAATAAATTACAGAGATGTGATGAGTAAAATAAAAAATGCACACACATACTCTTACATAAAAAAACATAGTGAAGGTTGATAAGTGAATAAATGACAGGATAATAATATGGCTCGCTTTGTCCACAAACTAGAACAACCTATATGGGTTTGACATAGCACCAACTTAACAACACTTATGTTATACAAAAAATAAAATTCGTTTTAGGTAAACCACATTTTTTTAAATCTCTCGTTTCCAACTCGAAAATCAGTAACCGACTGAATAAAGACGATTTTAAAATAAGTGTTTGCTAAATGATTATCGGAATAACTACATATATGACGTGAATGTGTATATGAATGGTGCGAATGGTCCACAAGGGTACTTGGTACTTGTGTGGTTGCGCCACAGGATTGAGCTGTACTATTCAGATTGTAGAAGATTTGTAGCTCATGTGGATGATGGATAGTTTGGTCGTGAAGCTTTCATCATTCTTCTGAACAACATCATCAACACAAACTTCAGGTAGAAGTGAAGTGTTCGAATTTCTCCATCCTCATCCATCCTCAACCAATCATATTATAACAAATATTAACGAACATTGAATAAATTTGTTTAGTTTCTTAGTTAATGAGGATTGTAGTTCAAAGTACTAGATTGTTAGAGGTAGTCTTTAGGAAATCCTAGATAGAGTAGGTTTCATGTTAGTTGGTATTTATTACTAAGACATATCTATAATCTTGAAAGAACTGACTCTTTCGGTAAGACTATAATTTATAAACGACCTTTGAGCGATGCTAAGGGGACCTCGAGAGTATCTATCAAATTACTAGAGTTAAATGACGGTTATAAAGCAGTTTGAAGAATAACGATTATGATTTGCAGTTGATGGTCAAGAATGAGATTTAGGGTTTTTATCAAAAACTGACATGAACTATAATGCCAAGACTCTATTTATTCAAATGGGTGAATGAATTTCGCGTCAAAATCTAAGACATGTTGTCGTAAATCTGATTGGTTCGTCCATAAATTATATTCTCACCACTCTTTATAGTCAAATTTAATTCGCATCATTCAGCTTCATAGTCTGAAAAGTTACCATTGAGCTATTCAGATCAGGTCAAAATATGTGTAATTTTAAATTATTACTTATAATAACTTATATGAAGTACTAATAATAATGTTAGCTCACTAATGTTGAATTTTAAGTTTCATACGACCGTGAAAAAGTTTTATGTTTAATATTTCCGGAACGACAGAAACAGTAAAATATTGGTTTGTAGAGTCGAATAGATGTAGGTAAATTTTGATAGGTCCACGATCAGTCAGTTCAGTTACGCCTGTTACTCCTCGTAAAGGAGCGTAGGCCGCTCACCAGCATTCTCCATCCAACCCTTTCTTGGGCAATACTTTCCAGTTCTTTCCAGTTGTTATTCATCCTTTTCATATCTGATTCTATTTCCCGACGTAATATATTCTTTGGCCTTCCTCCTTTCCGCTTTCCTTCAGGATTCTAAGTTGGCGCTTGCCTCGTAATGTTGTTTGATGATTTCCTCAATGTATGTCCTATCCATTTCCATCGCCTTTTCCTAATTTCCTCTTCAGTTGGAAGTTGGTTTGTTCTCTCCTACAAAAGGCTTTTGCTGATGGTATCCGGCCAATGGATGTTGAGTATATTGCGTAGACAGCTATTGATAAATACCTGTACCTTCTTGATGGTGGTTGTTATAGTTCTCCACGTTTCGGCACCGTACAATAGAACTACCTTGACGTTCGTATTGAAGATTGTGACGTTGATATTGGTTGAAAGTTGTTTTGAGTTCTATATGTTCTTTAACTATAGGAATGCGGCTCTTGTTTTGTCAATCCTCGCCTTAACATCTGCATCCAATCCACCTTGTACATCAATGATGCTTCACAAGTATGTGAAGGATTCTACATCTTCTAGAGTTTCGCAATCAAATATGATTGGATGTTATACGATATTGTAAATTTCTTTTCACTATTAATTTCACTGTATTGTACTATGTATTTCACAGTGTGCTAATAAACGACTATTATTTCATCTTTATTATATGATTCGGGTATTGTATATCTGTGTCTAATGTGATTCAATCTAGTGATCATGTAATCTACTAAACAGATTGTATTATTACATTTTAATGAACAAGAAAATGTCATTATGATTGAATATTGTCAAATGATCGTATATATATTAAAGATGAATTTGTATAATACTGACTTGATAGTCTACAATCTAACAGTTTACCTTCGGCTTTTATTTATATTCGTGCTTATATTTTTTATCTAATTTTAATGTTTGTTGTAGATTAGATTACAATGAGTTTAGTTGAATGTTACGAATTAACATTTGTCTAGCAAAAGTATGGTCTCTATATAAAACGATAAATGTTTTGTATATGATTAAGCTGGACACTATAAGCAACAACCTACTGTGGGAGAGAACAAATCAGATCACAGTGGAGGAAAAAATCAGGAAGAAGCGCTGGAAGTGGATAGGACACACATTGAGGAAAACACCCAACTGCGTCACAAGACAAGCCCTCATATGGAATGCTCAAGGTCGAAGGAGGAGAGGAAGACCAAAGAATACATTACGCAGGGAAATGGAGATAGACATGATAAAAATGAATAAGAATTGGATGGAACTAGAAAAGAAAGCCAAGGACATAGTGGGTTGGAGAATGCTGGTCGGCGGCCTATGCTCCATTGGGAGTAACAGGCGTAATTAAGTAAGTAAGTAATATGATTAAGCTGTTTATTTCTGATTTCCATACAATAGATTTACACACTACAACATGTTCACTATCTTCTCTAGTCATTATTGTTCTGATTCACTTATTATTATTATTAGCTTAATTTAATATTATACTTTTAGTACAACATAGAATTCTCTGCATATAGTATTTCAGCAAGTTTGTGTTTCTTATGTCTTGATGGATATTGACGATAAATGTTGAGCAATCATTAGTTTAAATGTTAGTATTATTATTTATTTAATTTAACACATAGATATTGATACAAGGAGGCATCAAATACATATGCGCCACACAGATCTCAATTGATTTTTGTGAGGGCTGTGATACTGACAGGGTGTTAGTACTTCAAGTCAATCGACATCTGAATAATGTTCATTTTTTATTTCAATCCTTATTGAGAACAATCACAATTTTACCGAGAAAAATCGTAAAATTTTCATAAACTCACTGTGAATAGATTATGTAATTGATTTATTAAAACAAACAACAAAACAGATAACTTGTTGATAATATCAAAATGACAAGAACAGCTAGCCCATATATTCAAATAAGTTGCTTTGATTTCATTATTATCAATGAAGTATGTTTTAGAAAGATCTAAAAATTTCTATATCATTGAACAATTACATTTCTATTACTAATTATAGAAACACTAAAAAAAAAAACAAAACTAAAACTAAATTGAACATCTATTAGATCTTGACATATTACTTTTAAAACATATACAACCATAATCTCAAAGCTAAGAACATAGAATCTTGTGAATTCTAACTCATTAGTACATATTGTTGAGTAACCATCATTGAACTCTAATTGACAAGTACCCATTATTGAGTAATCAAAACAAAACAACAAAAAAAAAAGTTGAATTCTACACTGAGAAACACTAAGTATTGAACATTTTCCAATTCAAAAAAAAAATAAAATAAAATAAAAATAAAAAAATAAAAAAGGAATTAATATTTACCAAATTCTTGTGAAGAGAAATGTTCATGAAATAGATCACCATTTTCTCCATTTCTTAATGTTAAACGATATGCTATTTTATTTTTTGTATATAATTGTTGTGATTTTATTGAAGGTTCAATCGTATTCTAATGGGGAACAATAAAATATAAACTAAATAATGAATAAAACAATTGCAAATGATAATTTGGAAAAATATCAAAGTAAAATTTAAGATACATTCCTTTTTTCGGTTTCTAATTTGGGCCCTTATGAACTGAATCAACCTGTATTCTAATGTCAAAGTTCACTTCAAACGCTAAATGTGTTATTCAATAAACAATTGATTCCATTCAATTGTATCAATGGGTATAGATATATAATTATTCATCATTTAGTAAGGGTTTTAATAATTTCATTGTATATTTAAGAATGAATTTTGATTTAAACTTACAATGAGATTATAATTTATGGATAAACCAATCAGATTTATGATAATAGGTCTTGAATTTTTGCGCGAAATTCATTCATTCATTTGCCTGAATAGATTCTTATCATTATAGCTGATGTCAGTTTGTGATGAAAACCCTAGATCTAGTTCCTAACCCTAACCATCCTAATTCCTCACTCTGGTTTTTAAACCTTATTTAGCCGTAGTATGTAAATGGACATTCCCGAGGTCACTTTAGCATCACTCAACGGTTGTCCATAAATTATAGTCTCATCGAGCTTACTAGTTCAGTAGACAATATGTTGAGTTCGAGTCCTAATATGAACAATATCACTGAAATATAGGTAAATTCAAGTAATCAGTCTCAAATAAAATGAAATAAAATGTCCTGAATTTCACGATTGGCTATAAACGATCCATTATTTAGAAATTGTAACCAAATCATCATATTATTGGCAATTCATACATGTTGTACATAATTGAACAGAGGATTCTACGAGAAGGAATTCAGTTTTAAACATCAATGATGGAATAATGAAAATCCTTACCAGGAAGAAAAAATTTGAAAAAAAATAATTTTTTTCTATAGCCTGTGCAACAATGGAAAAAAACGGTGTAAATCATTTGAAAGTATTACCAATATCTTTTTAATTGAATTTGGTAAATAATTCTATTATTTTACATTTATTACAAGACTGATAGCTTTAATTGAGATAACTCCATTTTCATAAGTGATAGATAACTCCGCCTGGAGCCCATCTAGGACTACTGCCGGTCTCAGGTCCGGATAAAGGAGGAGGGTTGAACATGGGGTTAGCGAAGCCATCCCATAGGAAACTAACTCACTCAAAAACGCTAACCAGAAAAAATTATTCTCACCATTAAAACTCTGCTCTGGGCGTTAGAAGGTCTTCATTTAGGAGAGTTATGACACCTGATGATGAAAGCCGAGTTCTTTCGGAAGTCACGAGGCTGATGCCTCTTCTGACAACCAGAGAAACCATTAATTTAGGTACATGGAATGCTCACGCAATATGGGAGGCCGCGAGAGTCTTCCAAATTGCTGCAGAATAAGTGATAGATAATATCTTGACAACTACAAACGTTGTCACTATGTCTGTGAGTTATATTTTATAGAAAAAGTTTTTGACTATTGTTTCACAGTTGTTCACATGTGTTTTTTAGCCTCTAAAAAGGTTATTTTCTATTAGCATGCATAGATTATTAAATTATACAAGTAAGAGAGAGAAGCGATTAAGGATTTACATAAAACTTTGAAATTATTCACTGTTCATTTAAATTGTTGGATATTTTTGATGTACCATGGTTATCATTTTATCTCATTTACTAGCCATATAGATGAGAGTGAATACCTGTACGTAGATTTGTGTTACGTTTGTTTATGCATGTTCAATATGTGAACCGTATCAAGAATTTCGAGCGATTTCCTGTTCACTTAGTAGATGTGTACTGTATATAAGTGAATAAAGTAAATAGTTCATAATACTATAAAATATGCTTATTCAATAAACCGTTATACTAGTGAATACCATGTGCTCAACAGTGACTGATTCCAAGAAGTAATTCTTGGAGTTACAATGAGAAGCCTTGACCATGTTACATGTGAAGCTGATTCTCAGTATCCTGAGTTGATTGAAGTTAGACATTTAAACCATTTAATCTGAGCTCAGTAGTTGTGAGGCTGAAGGACTCGTCTTGAGACAAGAAAGTTTTGGGTTATATCCTCGGTCAGGTCGTACATACGCACGACTACTGTGAAGTCCCATACTAAAACAAAAGAGATATCCATTGATTCTCCTAGACTGTCTATCTAAGGGTAGTCAGTGATGTAAATAAATATATAATATAAAACACCCAACAAGGAATAAGATATTCTATCTATAAATAGCTTACATCTAACTTTAATTCATTACAACTATCGAATGTAAAAAACCACCATGATGGTCTATTAACAATTAGTGGAATATTTGGAGATTGGCAATAAATCCATTGACTTAAAACAAATGAATCTTGTTCATTTTTAATACTTGATTTAAAATATGACCATGCCATTGTTATAACATCAGGGAACCAATTTCGAGATTGTTGATATTCACGAACACTAATTAGATCTGTTAAATTCACTTCATTTAATGGCGGTGCTAAAATGGAAGGAATAAAATGAATTCTGACATATTATCTATAGAATAAATGAATAGATAAGTTAAAAAATGTTCAGTATGATTGGGATCATTCACTTAAGATATGGCACACTAGATAGATTAGTTGATTCGTGCACTAAATTACTTAATGATTCACATGTGAATAAAATAGAACCTTCAAGAAAGGTTTATATTCTGAAATGTAGTCTTGTAAGAAAACTGTTATGTCTGTCATTATTTTATATATATGTCTGTAAAATGCTTAACTAACCTAAACATGCTATTGTATATCCTGAATCCGACGGTATATAATAAAAATACAAAAAGAAACTGCTGATATGGATTTATTTAACCCCAGAAACAAACCTACGTGATAATACAAATACACTATTTTATATATTAATTTCGCTTACATTTTGGTGATTAGATAACAACTATCATACATAGGAGGAATGCACAGATCAACTACAAAAATCTTAGTAAAATATATTTTTGTCGTAAAAATTTTGTCAATATAAATTCATTAAAAAATTTTGAAAAAACCATTCAACAAAATTATTATATTAAGTATTCCCATTGTGGAAATTGGAACAACATAGATATAAGCAAACAATATTGTTTTCAATTAGATTATCAGATTATCACGAACCGATTGATGTTAGACCGCCATTGAAAACTTGGAAGCACTGGACAGTTGTTTCGTCCTATTGCAGGACTTTTCAGCAGTGCTCATCCACGATCCCGCTCGCGGGATTCGTGGATTGGTTGAGGTAAGACATTAACACTGTTAGATTCTGGCTCAGTGGTGTAGACGTAAAGCGTTCGCGCTCGAAGTCTAAGGATCTGGGTTCGAATCCCGCGGGAGAGATCGTGGATGAGCACTGCAGAGGAGTTCCACAATAAGATGAAATGACCGTCCAGTGCTTCCAGGTGTTCAATGCTGGTCTAGTATCAATCTGTTCGTGATCTCAGTCAAAAATATTCAATTAGATTGCCATCAAGCTTTACTCTAAGCCATATCTGGCCAAGATAGGGACGGCAGTGTTGCATATTTCTTCCGGATACATAAACTAGGGATATAAGTCCCGATCCCCAAAACTACTACTTTATGTACGACACATTCATTATAGTTGATGAAAATACCAACAGAAAGAATTTCTATATTAGTTCAACAGTGTACACTTGGCAATCACTTTCATCCGTGAGGACGTGTGTAACGATAATCAAAATTTCCTTGACATTTCATGAAGAATAGCGAGTGACAGTTCGTTAACTAAAAGCGTGTATAGAAAGAGCTCATACGCTTGCCGATTCACATACTTCTATATTTTTACTTTAATTCTCTATAAAAGAAGTCTGGTTAGATATCTCACAAGCAGAGCAAAAAACATCTGCTCAGATAATACCATGAAGAAGGAGTTGGAGTTTATCAATAACATTTTGACATAAATCCATTGTCGGCGTAGTTTTTTAAAAAATAAACTAGTGTTATTCACCAACTGTAAGAAACTTCTGTTCTTAATCTACAATTCATCGGGGATGTTAGTAGCGATGTTCTATAAGACATTCTAAACAATCAACTTTGCGTCGACATCTACTAGACCAGTGATATCTACTCAAGCAATATATAAGTTGCTTGAGTTTGTCTACTCACTGTCCGTCTACGTATTTATCTGCCACTGTGGAGGTAGCCATACTAGGCGTACCACCAGGTAGCTTGACCGTTGGGTGAGTGGAAATTTGCCAGCTTGGTTTCAAAAGGGCTAAACAATGACAATACATAGCTCTGTCTTGGCACATCTAGTTGATAGAGGGCGTAACGTAGACAAAATCAAATCATTTAGAGTGATCTATCGTATGCCATCGTCATTTGTTAATGGGATCCGACCTCATTTCCTATCTAGACTATAACCCTAGTTTATGTGTCCAGAAGAAATACGTGACACCCTTGTTTCTAATTTAGCTGAATATGGCTTACTGAACAATTTTATTGGTTTTTTACGTCTTACATTTGTTTGTCAATTTTCACCTCTTTACGTTTATATTCTTCAATATCCAAATGTTTACACACACCTCTTATTACATAATATTGATAGTGTTTTGTGATTATTACTTTAAATTCTATTTGTCCAAGTTTGATTTACCACTTATATTAAACTATTGACTAGGACCTTTTTTACTTCTTTATACTTATTACTGCTAGTAGTACACTTATTTACATACGATCAGTTTATACATTTTACTTATTTCGTGTATTTACGTAACCTATTTCATTCTGATCACTGACCCACGAATTTCTGTAGTAAACTTATTCATTCATTAAATTACGTTCTTAAAGAAGATTCAAACGGTACTTTTTCCTCACAATTGATTGATCACTGGGTGGTGACCAATGTCATGCTTGTCTAGTCCTTATTATTAGTGCAGATCGAATGCTATCGACCATGTTGCAATGTGGCCACCAGTCTAGGTGACTCGACACTGCGGGCACTATTGTGAGATTAGATGGTGATTGGAGGTAGTCGACAGGAAACCCTGGACCCGGGTTTCGTGCTACTTGGCACTCGTCAGCAAGGTGTACCTGTAATCTTTGAGGGAACTGGTGCTTCTTGGCGGATTCGATCCCGTGTCACCCAGCTTCACAGTCAGAGATGTTACCACTGAGCTATCCGGGCCGCGACCGGAACCAATTTATTTGAAAAAGTACATTTAATTCACTCAACTACAAACAGTAATGAACCAAGTAGTATTGAATGGGTAATTTCAAATATATCGCTATTAAATTTAAGATCTTAAAGTTTCCTGTTACATATACTTTGATATGTAATTAGAAATAGCTGACACATCGTATGTTACAGCTATATGACGAATACTGTGAATCTTTTCATTCGACGTTTATTAAGAGTATTTTTGACGATAATAAGCTAAAACTTGAATAAATGAACTATTGAAGAACTATGTATCAATTTCGGTAAGGTAATAAAAAGACATAGTTAATCTGGAAGATTTGATAAGATCAACTTCATTTTCTTGTTGTTCTATCAAAACATGTATTAGCAGTTTGTTTCTCTGGGATATCCAAACGTTTATAACAAGAAGTACAGGCTATTAATTCATAAAAAGTCTGAAAAGTACTTTATCAGAGTTTTAGTTAATGACCAAAAGTGGACATTATTATGTTGAGACAATAAATATTTTATGTGTTCTAGGTATTTTCTGACTCACAGAGACAATATTGATCAATCTGTTTCGGACGACTGATAAACAAAATTTATACTAAAGTCTTATCAGTAAAATTATATTGAATATAAGAATGAAAAAGATTTTAATTAGTTTGGATAATACTAATAATAATCAGTGATAACACAGAATGCATGGAATGTGGCTAACAACTGAATGCAGGATTTGAGTTTAGTCTTATTTGGGACTCAAAAAATTAAGTTAAAATTGATACACGTTGTACAGGTAAGCATTCACCTAGAAATAAGAGCTAGGGGAATAACGCATTGATGTTTGCAGCTAAAGATACTAGGTTCAAATCCCGATGTGGACGGAAAGCACATCCGGCTGAAGAATCTCATATAGAACAAAACACACTAAATTCATCCTATTGCTAGCCACATTTCATCTCTTCTATGTAAACTTGTATAATAATGACTATATTAAAAAAATCCGCACAGAATGCACATATATCAACTAAGACTGATCATTGGAATTCAATCAAAATATTAACAACGGGTAATCCGATTCATTATAAGTTAAATTAACAGTTGCAGCATATTACCTGTTGTTCCATTAAATGAAGTATGATTTATTGGTGATTTACGTTCTGGTATTTCCCCCAATCTGTTAAAATATCCACTTATTTTCTTTATCACTGTAGTCATAACCGATGCCCAATTAATTGGTTTTTCATTTGAAATTATCATTAATTCATCATAAATTTTATCAGATAAACTAATTCGTTGACACCAACGATCCATAAAGGGATCAAGATGAAATAGTTGATTTGCTGATAAACTATTTAGTAGTGCTTGTTTTTTAAAACAAGAAAACTACGCAAATACAAAGAGAGAAAGAAAATACTATTTAAAACAAGAACAGAAAGTTATTGGATTTCTAAAAGAGCCTTGGAGCAATTGAAGATAATTTATTTTAAGCAGGCCAGTTTGTGTTTTCAACAGATATTATTCAAGTATCAAGTGGTTAATTTTGCAGGTAACATATATGAACCTAATTTATTTTCATAGTGAACAGTGACTATAAGTTTATTGATTTGAATTAGAGAGAATGCATTGGCATTTGATAACGAAGCGAGATATTGAATAAAGGATCCTTCATAGAGGATCATTATACGGTAATCTGCTCCTTATTACTCTATAGGAGAAAAACATGAAATATGAAAATGATATGCAAAAAAGACAGTTTTCTGATTATAAACATGTTTGATCAACTGTTCTAACTTTGTGGAACAACTAAATCAGGAATACCAAGCCTGGATATAGGGTACTTATAAAATGTACCACATTAATTGATTAATTCGTAAATATTCGGTTGACTGAGGCGGTTAGGATATGTATTAGTTATGCCAATTCATGATCGATCTTAGCAGAAGACGTCGTCTGATGTATAGGAACGTTGTAAAGATAATGAGGTTAAACAAACGAAAATGAAATAAGGGGCTACCACATCAAAGTCATTGTAATCGAACCTGCATTATGTCACAAAGGTTATCCAGCCGTTGGTTGTGGTAGTCTGTCGACCCCAAACAAGTAGCCTGTACCTACCAACACAGATCAGTTCAGTGAACATGCTCTCATAAACTGACAATCTTGGCGTATACATATCTTACGAACTTAACTAAAGTCAATGAATAAAGCTATAGCTATTGACTACACTGATTTTCTCGGAGAGAAAGTTTTGTCGACTGGATTGCTCAAAGCTTACGGTTTGGCATTGTTTAAAATATGGTACACGATTTATCCATTACATCCCATTCAAAAACATCAACTTTTTAAGAAGTAAATTTTTGAAAACCTAGTCAGAATAAAATTACCTGATAAAGAGTCACTATTCTCTCCATTCAATTTATGTGATTTGAAAACAACGAAGCGGTCTAATTATTTTATTATAATCACTGTTGTATTATCACATTAACTAGGTGTGAATAAACACAGGTTAAAGAGCTCTTAAGAATAATTCTTTAGGTACCACTTGTAGAAACACATTATTAACAATATTTTATGCAACCTATTTATCAAATACGAGTTTGTGTAGTCTCCTAAATCTTAACAACAGGGTGATTCACACTAAAGAACTAAATATAATTTGGCATCACATTTTTGATGATATGCTTAATTATCTATTATAACATTCTGGAAGGGTGATTATTCGTACTGTTGGTGGCAATTGCCATGAAATCACCAGAAAATCTAAAAAGAGATGTGTTAAAAAACTTTATATTTCAAGATGGGTTTTACATAAACTTATTGGAGAAAATACTAACCAGGGGTCTTTGTGAGGCTGCCAGCCACATTCTTGGAGCGTCCCAAAATGATTTTAGTTTTACTGGAAGAGTATTCTACTAACAATATGGAGTTATAAAGAGTCAACTCACCTCCAGAAAAGCAAATTCAAACTGAATAGAACTGTTACGGGATAGGAAGCAGAACTTCGCAAAGTAGTCAGATTCCTATGCCTTTATGAAACTGATAACTCAACATACATGATTTAGGTCAGCAATTCCAGAAAATATTTCAGGACTGCAGTTATCCAGATATAATAATAAAACCGGAAAATATATAGTGATTAAATATTTTAACATTTCCCGAAATGTTATGAATTCGAGAGCGCCTCTGCAACTGTTCACAAAATATCGTGTATCTAGTCACAAATAAAGTCAATATTTGCGAGAAATAAAAGTGGCGGCCATCACAAGAAATCTGGTATACATAAGACAAATCTCTTCAAATGAAGTTATAAAAGAATAATAATAAGAAAAAGTAATTTAGAATCAACAATTTATGACTCAAATACCTACTCTGATGAATAAAACTACACTGAGTTATAAGATAGAGCTGAAACTTCGTAACTTATACAGGGCGCGGTAACAAAAACATTTTTGGAGGCACGCGCTCTCAAGAGTGAAAGATAATGTCAATATCCAATACTGTGCTTCTATATGCTCGCTTATTTGCGTTAATATGTGACTTCAGGTCCTTAATATTGCTTAACATGGCAAGTCTTTTGGGTTATCTATATAACTGCCTGTTTGTTTACAATTTAGAAAGTTGGGATTAAAACACTGATCAGAGGCCAAGAAACATCGACAAATAAATTATCTCCGTGAAAATGCAAAGGCTAAGAAACCGTGTGATTTATGTTTGTTTACTATAAAGATGTTGAGCACTGAATTTGGCAAGTAAGAAAATTTATAAGTAGACAAATATATAACAAAACAGCAAATGATCAGAGAGGCTAAGAAAATAAAGGTATAACTGATCAATACAACAACCGCCACTATTACTGAATATATTATTACTACAAATTTTGTTATTATTAGTAATTCTACTGCTACTAATAGCAATAATTATAATGTGGATTGATATTTATTAATGACATTATGCAAAATACTTTGAAGGCATGACAATAATTGCTAACTGAACTGTTTTTATTAAGTACACTGAGACAAAGTTTCAGGTGAAGGACAGTTAATTAGAGATATGTAAAAGGTTATCGGGTACTCTCATGAACCAGCCCACTAGAAGGACCGCAGTCGTAATGACTAGGTAAGGGTTTCAAATGGATTCCAGTAGTAAGGTTTAAACGCCTAACCCCACATAAGCATTAGCTTTTGATGCGAAGTTCATCGAATTTTCATCGTGTTATTTTTAACGGTTGTTGCAAAAAAGCTGCATCCACGTCAATTCTTAAAGGTATTTTCCAGGTTTGAATATGTGCTACAATCTCCGTACATGGGTAAACTGTTTACAAATGATGGCTGTATGTATCACGTCCGTTGATCGGTTCCCAAAAGATTTCCTTAACTACTAACTTTCACTGTAGACCTCTATGCTGAGTAGAAAGTGGATCATTTTATACTTTAAATGAAATCTCCGAGGAGACAATTTGCAATTTATATCTATCGTCAACAAATCAGTCATACGGTGTAAAGATTTCGCTGATATACAAATAGATGTTTTTGATACATAAGCACTCAACAGAGGACGGAAGCGCTTTTAGTCGACCTGTTCGAACTTAGTAATGTAATGGTGGCAGATGCTGAGTACATTGAGTATGAATAAATTTTTATGCAAATCCTACACCTCCCGAAAAATTCATAGTATTTCTATGTTTTCGTTAAGTTGATTCTAATCTCTTACATGACGTTGCAATAAAACATCTGTTCGATTTAGCCCTTGCAATTCTTACATCAGTCAGTTTATACCGCTATTTAACTCGTCTCTCGCTACATTACATATGTCTTTTTAGACTACTTTGTGATAAGTTTACTAACATTCTTCGCAACTGTTTTGACGTACAGTAACTTCGTTATCAGTTTCATTCGTTTATTCTGCATTAAGACAATTTAGCTAATTATATGACTTTACAACACTTTTTTGATGCAATTCATTGAATAATACCTGCATCAAATCACTGGCATTGGTTTTCTATTTTTCTTACTCTTTTTGTGAATTTCAATGAATCAGTCTCGTTAGCATCAGTTTATGTTCTTCCGACTGCTCAGAAAATTCTACAAATTGAAAAAGATCAAACCCGACTTTGATATCAGGTAACAGGTAATCTTGCGAAACATGTGGAAGGGGATATCAGTACTGGAGTGTAGGCATGTCCAGTTAGAAAGTCTTGTAGCGGTAAATAAATCCCTAAAATAAATAGCTCTGTAAGTCTTCGACATTGGGTGCTGACCACATTAGTTTTAGTGGACTCACCTAGCTGAAGGCGCTCGTTTATGCATCCGCACCAGATGGGAATGCCGTGCTCAATATCATCTGCAATCGCAAGCCATATTAGGTCAGTCGATCCACGATATATTGACAGCCTATCAAATATATGTTCGAAACGCCTAGTTCCTATCATTTGATTTCATTTGGTGGGTACAATTCGTAGTAGAATGTGTTACTGGTTAATGCGTTGTTAAACTCCAAATATCTGTGGCATTTTCATTATTGAGCTCGAAGTGATCTGGTGCACCAAATTGCAAACTGTGAATCTGTCCCAAGTTACTCAAGCTAAAGACTATGTCCTCACTTTGGTTTAGCTAATGCCCCTCTGGGCAGACAACATCGAAGCCTGGTTCTGTTATGCTGATGCTGACTTCTAGGAGCCCGTCGTGAACGACGCATGTACACAATTCCGCTCAGTAGTCAAGGCACTACCGTGCGAATTCAACAGGTGCGTAACACCTAGCATGTTTACAAGTGATGTTTCAGAACCCTACGATCTATTCTTAAACGTGAAAATCTAAGCGATCGACAAAATTAGACCAACTTGTTAATGATATCGACCTGCAACATTATTCTGCCACAGACATCTTGCTAAGAATGAGAGAGACCACCGGTCAAAGAACCTTCGATGATGGCTTATTCAGACAAAATTTCTTATCTAAGCATCCTCAACATGTGCGAGCTGTGCTGGTCTGGTGTCAAAACAACGCCGCAGGCGAGCTGGCTGCATCTGCCAACCTCATCTTAGAAATCACTAAATCTTCTAATGCCGAGGTTTTTTCAGTAAAAGAAAAACATTAAACGACTCAGAATGACATTACGGAATTACGTCACACACTTAAACGTTATCTTAGATTTTGTAACGACAGTAAACCGTCACATACTCTGCGAAGAAGCACTTCACGTAAGCGATCTGTCTCTAGGCCACAAGAGACGGATGACCCCGACCGGTGCTGGTATCATAACCAGTTTTGCAAGTCTTCTAGAAATTACAGAAAACGCTACAGTTCCGAACTCAAAAGCGACCGACACGAAGAACGATTCGGGGAAATTCCCAGCCACGCGTTAACGCAACCACTGCAGGAAAACATAGCCGTCTATTATACGTCTCGGTTGTGATAATGAAATTTTGCTACCTCGCCGATACTGGCCCAGAAGTTAGCGCTCTTCTAGCAAATTTCGGCTGCCCTTCAACCATCGCTACAGATCACGGACGCGAGTTCGAATCTGGACTTCTCCGTTGTCTGACCACACTATTAGCAATCCATCGCTTCCGAACGACCGCCTACCACCCAGAAGCAAACAGGTTGGTAGAACGCTTTCACCAACAACTAAAAGCGTCACTATCAGCCGCAAACTTTTTTCAGTAGAACGACATTCTTCCACTCGTCTTACTAGTTATTCGCAATGTAGTGAAAGCTGACATTGGATACACTGTAGCTCAACTCGTTTATCGAACGACACTTCGACTTACAGGAGAATTCGTGGATCTTTCATCTTCTTCAGTTCACATGAATCTAACCTCCTACACGAACAGGCTCACAAACGCAGTGCTTTCAGTTAAACCTGTTCCCACTCGACTGCAATCAACTGATATTTTCATTCAGTCTGACTTACGATATAGTACACACGTATTTTTACGCCCGTACGAGTGTATTTTGACATGCACTCACATATTTTTTTCTTTTCCAAGACGGCTGGAAAAGACGAAAAAGAACGACGAATTTTACGAAGAACCGAAAATTTCATTGTACGTTGTTTGTTTATTACTATATTGCACTACATGATTTTTTATAGTAAGGAACGACGACCAGACGCTGCTAAACCTAAGAAGCTACTAGAAGAGTGTTTACCAACGACAAACTCGTTGGATTTAGATTTCTGTCTGGCCACGTCTTAGTATCATCACTACCCCACTAAGGGGGAGTGATCTGTAGTGGTAAATCAATCCCCAAAATTAATAGCTCTGTAAGTTTTCGACATTGGATGCTGACCACATTCGTTTTAATGGACTTACCTAGCTGAAGGCGCTCGTTTATGCATCCGCTACAGATCATGAGTGGGAGTGCCGTGGTCTTCTGATTTCAGTTGGTGGGAACGATTCGTAGTAGAATGTGGTACTGGTTAGAGCTTTGTCAAACTTCAAATATATGTGGCATCTTCAGTCTTAAATAGATCGATCAATTGATTATATTGTCAGCTGCTATCCAACGTTCTTGAAGTAATTATTCCAACTGTCATAACATGTCTGTACTGACTGCAATATAACTAAGTATATTTGACTACAAAGTGAAAATATTTGAAATTTACGTGATAATTATTTGACTGTATGGGTGAACCGTGTTCATTTTTGTAATATATCCATTTAACAAGATTTTACGGATCATAAGTCACCACAGGTTTCACTACTTGTTATTAAGAAATAATTGTATGAAACGTTACTCATATATTTACTACCAAAATTGAATATTTATTTCACACTATATACATTTTATAGAGATATTCTTTTATTGTCATCGACTGGAAATTTAGTTAGGAATGGGGAGGTGATAAGATGGAAAGAGAAGTCAATTCTCGATTGATTTACTCATTATGAGTTCTGTTCAAGATTACTCCCGTTTTGATTACCCAATTTAGTATTTGTTTTGTTTTCCCAATATTATATTTTATCCTGTATAATATAAGATATTCTTGAATTCTATTGACCTGAACCATGCTCATATGTGATTTATTATAAGTCTGAGTATTTTTCACATATGTGATTTCATCCTAATTATTAATCAAAATGGGTGTGCAATCAATATATAAATGAGTGTATTTTCTACTAGATCATCATCATCGAAGTCGTCATAGTGTTTTGGGGCTAATGAATCTTCACTTATACCAGTCTTTGTGTTTTTAATTTCGCATCGTGGAAATTGCAGGGGACCCTCGTTTCGAATATAAGTGATCATCGTTTTTCCGACAGAACAATCAGCGACGACCAAACTATGATAATTAGGAGTATTTGAATTATAGTACTGTAGTGACCTACTTTTGTCAACAGAACGCGATTGGTTCAATGAAAACAATTATTATTATAACCAATTGTACCAGTGATTGTTTTACTGTGCTCGTTTGTTTAACTGTGCTAATGACAGCCAATATACTTACTTACTCTCCCGTTGACTTTGAACTTGTACGAATTCGGTTACGCTCAGTAACCACGCTTGTACTCCTTTGGCACGATCTCGGTATTCTGTCGATACCACGAGATCGCCAACAAATACATCTCGACTACAGCCATCATCTGTCTTCTGATTTTAGGCCTACCGGAATCTTATTGGTCTATTGGCACGTAGTCTGGTAGCGGTGTTCATAGTCAAGCTCAACTCGACACCACGCTACAGTACTAACTAAGAATCCCAATCAATCAAGAAGTACTACACAAGCACTAACGAATGTACTGTATTTGATATTCGAAATCAAGCATTCAACAAGTACAAAGCAATCATTAGTTCATTCAAACACCACACAAACATAACACAATGACTTCAATATATTCTGACATAAACTAAAAGACAACAGTTAAAAATCAGTGTCAAATTGGTTCTAAGTTGTATGAAACAGAATTTGGTTTTATGTCCTTGAATAACTGTAATGGTATATAATTGTGTAAAATACTCAGCGACACTCAATCACAAATCGCTATCAGATAACTTTCATCTCAACGAAATATAAACTTTGAATAGGACTAAAATCAATTGATACTGGTTTATAAGGACCAGGTAAAAATGATCACTGCAAACAAGTATTATGAATTTGGGATGAAATGTATAATTCGTCGTAAAGAAAAATGGAGGAAAGTGAGACTGACTATCTAGAAAACGAGTCTTCACACCAGATGGTACTATGATAAATGGTGATGCCTAATTTAGTGCCTTCAACAAATTGGTATCCATACAGAGTGACAAAATTATCATCAAGCTCAAATGTTTACAAAACTGTCCATTCTAGGCAATTACTAATGATTATAGAGAAAAAAATGTTTGACTCCTAGTTCGTCATTTTTAAGCATAAAATAATTATAGAAGTAATGCGCTGCTCTTCTGATTGGCTATTGGTATTATTTATAAATGAGTAACACAAACGTACTGATCATGTAACTTGGCCGGAGGTTTATTCGTTTAATCCCATATGAACTTACTGATGACCACTACGTGACCTATGTACGGAGGTTTTTGACCAAACCGTGATTGATAGTTCTTTGAATCATTAATCCATCTCACTTCCAATCGAAACATGAAGTCTTAATTTATATCTTGGACTACACTGTAAGCAACATATATATGAAAACATTTAATTTTCACTTGAAAACCCCTTGTATTTTTATTATATTTTATTGGGTAATAACTTAGTTAGTGACCCATTTGGTCATCCATAAACAAGTCAAAAGAAAGAAATGATTAAAGTAAAAATTGTATTCACTCAGAAGTTTCTTAAGATGTGTCAGTCAAAGTAAGATGTCACTAGCTATTGAAGAAAAATAAACAAATCCGGCTTTATTAATTAAAGAAAACTATTTCATGTGTAAGACTGATTTTATAATGTTGACTGTTCTGTAACTTGTGTTAATAAACTGTTTTTCTGGACTTGTTTAGTTCTTGATTGGTTGTTGGATAGTTCCATTGTGGGTTTCGAGTGATCAAGTACCGTGATCTAGTGCTGAGTCCAGTGTTTGAACCAATCGATCAAAACTACTGGTTTATCATCGAATGCACAAAGTGTTAATGCAGAACCAGGGCGAATCTCGTATTTTATGTCAAAATGATGTATCTCAGCTCAAAACTTATATAACTGGTTTGTCAAAAGTTGAAAACTTTTACAACGATATCTTGATTAAAAAGAATTCTGATAAAAATTGAAACATTTTTTGATTGAAATCATGAATCGACTGATGTTAGACCACCGTTGGAAATCTGGAAGCACTGGACGGCCGTTTAGTCGTAGTATGGAACTCTTCAACAGTGCGCATCCACGATCCCGCACCAAAGGAATTCAAACTCAGAACGTTCAGTTTCGCGCGCGAATGTTTAACCTACTAGACCACTGATCTGGCCAGCATCCAATGGTGTTAGTGTCTAACATCAACCAATCCACGAAACTGCGCGACCATCTTCCATTGTACTGAGGTAGATACCTGTCTCTACCCGACACGGATTAGCTCACTAGAACTCCGAGAATTACCTCACGAAGCTAGTCACTAGTGAGCACATGTTAATTATCAGTATTGGAGCTGTGGAGATTATTAAGTTTTTGATTGAGATCATGAATCGACTAATGTTACACCACCGTTGGAAACCTGGAAGCACTGGACGGCCGTTTCGACCTAGTACGGGGCTCCTCAGCAGTGCGCAACCATTGGAGCTAATCCGTGCCGGGTAGAGACAGGTATCTACCTCAGTACAATGGAAGATGGTCGCGCAATTTAGTGGATTGGTTGATGTTAGACACTAACACCGTTGGATGCCGGCTAAGTGGTCCAGTAGGTTAAGTGTTCGCGCGCGAGACTGAAGGCCCTGGGTACGACTCTCGCGAGCAAAATCGTGGATGCGCACTTTTGAAGAGTTCCATACTAGGACGAAACGGCCGTCCAGTGGTTCCAGGTTTCCAACGGTGGTCTAACATCAGTCGATTCATGGTCTCAATTAAAAACTTAATAATCTCCACAACCCCAATACTGAAAAATTGAAATAGTCAGAAAAGTTTCTGATACTGTGTTATATCATACCTTTGATATTTTAGAATGAAATTTACAACTGGAAGATTTTATGTATATTCATAGGTTTATATTAGTTACCAAGCCGAAATTTGTAGACAATATATTTAGACATGAGTATAAATTAAACTTGATTGGTGTATTATTTTGATGTAATTCAATCTAGAAAATAAGTTACATACATGTTAGGGTATTTTTTCATTCAATACAACTACAATAAATCAGTTTGACAATGCATGTCTAACTTGAAATCGGTTAAAGTTTAATCCAATGAGACAATGCTATAAAATGATTTAGATAATAGATTTTTTTTTAAAAAAAAATGGGTTAAATTATATTGAAACACATTTCTATTTTGTATCTGATAGCTTTTGAAAGTCATTGAGATACGATTAGAATGAAACTTAAATTAGTATCTAGGCTAATTTGTGTTAATACAATTTTCGAACAACGAGAAGCGTATTACTTTCATATGATTCGGAGATGGTAGAGTTACAAATTTTCATCACCACCTTAGAATCATACAATTGAATAGTTCGAAAACATACAGTTCCTACTAAAACAAATCCAACTATGACAGCGTTTATATCTTATGATTAATATTGGTTATATCATTTAAAAATAAATGAATACAAGTTTAAATAAAGCGGGTAAAATGTCATTTTGACATTCTATAAATAACCCCACATTTAATATTATAATGATTAAATGAATATTGAAGAAGTCATAAATTATGTAATGTTTATTAACATTTTTGGTTTACATTCTTATTGTTTGATTATAAGACAACTGGAATATCTCACTTCAATACTCTTTTAACTGTTATGTTTCGCTTAGCTCATAAACCGATGTTGTATGTTTCTACCTTATTCAGATTAATGTTAATCCAATTACAGATGTTTCACTTGATTCCCCTTTTACATATAAAGTGTAGCCATGAACATATTGTACCTTCCTATTTATGTTAGTGTATGATCAGAAATTTACTTTATGAAACGGTTACACATTAGATAAGGCATCTACTTGCTGACTTGATCTTTTAATAGAATACTGAACTGGGAAAAGTTTAAGGCATTAAGATTTGTGTTATTGTTCATCGATCACTTTGGCACAAGTAAGTTAGAAGTGATATGACAGGAAGAAAAGTCAAAATTCCATTGATTTACTCATTATGATTTCTGGTTCAAGATTACTTCCGTTTTGATTCAATCTATTGATTACTCAATATAGTATTTGTTACTGTTTTCCATGTATGATATTTACTTTTGTATAAAGCAAGGTATTCTTGTATTCAATGGACATGAACTATTCTTAGTATGTGATTTGTTATAACTGAATATGTGATTTCATCCGAATTATTAATCAAAATGGGTGTACAATCAATATATAAATGAGTATATTTTCGACTAGAATCGTCGTCATCGTTGTCGTGTTTTGGGGGTTAATAAATCTTCACTTATACCAGTCTTTGTATTTTTACTTTCACGTCTTGGGAATTGTGGAGGTCCCTCGTTCCGAGTATAACTGATAAGTGTTTCCGACATAACAAACAGCGACGACTATATATAACAAGAAGCATTCAAACAACAAAACATATCAGGGGCGACGTAGATTTCAGGAAAAGTCGACAACATATATCAAGAAGATAATCAAGTCTAGAGGCATACGTTGAATTTAATCAATAATCACACAAGTTATAATAAAGGCCGTAACAAACGGTCACCAGTACAATTTAAAAATCTGTTCCTTTGAAGAATTCATAAATGTATATTAGATCATGTTACAAATTCATATTTGAGATGAAGGAACTTACAAAAAGCACTGAACGGTAGAATTGAATAAGGAGGAAATTATCCATTTAAATTAGGCTGGACAAACTCTATTTACATTAACGAAGTTAAAAAATGAATAAGATACTATTTAACATACAAGTAATAGTGGCACCTCAAAAACAACGATTGTAAGATCAAACAACGTACTAGTTTAAATCTGTCATATGTTTGATCTATTTCAAATGTACAGTATGTTCTTTATCTCAGTTACAGGTTGACAGCCGCTTATTCTAATTTACTGAAATATCAGTGGAAGTAATTGGTTGATTGGCTTAGAAGCAAAGATCGGTACTATACTAAAAATATGAGATTAAATTGTATTGTAAATTACTTTCACTATTGATCTCTGCTTGGGCGTCTATATACGTTGACAGCTTGTAATTTTTGTAAACTAACTAATATATAATCTAATCTGGTTCTCAGATATCGGTAGGATATTGTGTTTAAGCTCAAGTGAAGCTATACATTCTCTAGTGGTTAACTCTTATATATCCAACTGATCTTATTACCCGACTCTGGAACTGGTTGGAAAAAGCAGAGAGGTGGTCAGTATATGACATGGTGTCGTGGTATGAAAGAAAGCTGCAAAGGGCTAGCTTCTGTTGGTCCTTCACGACTCCCTGGTTGGGGTCCGAGAGACGGTGTAACGCAGTGGCTAGAGACGTTATCAGATATGGCTCAGAATAGAAGCCAGTGGCGATCGTGCTGTAACCTCTTACTCTCTTCATTAAAAGTGGTTGTATCTTCCTTAACTGAAAGATCTCTTCTGATTGTACCTTTCCGTTTCCCCCACCATTGTTCTCTCTCTCCCTTTTTTTTAATAATTTTCCACGTTCATTACATTTTTTTTCTCTTTTCTCCTTCTCTTCAAATTATCATTGTTTTGTGTGGCGCATATATATTTGGTGCCCCCCTGTACCAATATTTATGTGTTCAAATAAATAAATAAATTACCCTTTATCTACACTCGCATGTTGACAAAACCATCGACTTTGTGAATCGACTGATATTTACTTATAAAAGTGGTTAGAACGGTAGAAAAGATAAGCGAGAATCTATTACAGGTTCGATGAATACACCCTATAAGGTCTGTACCCAAGAATAGTTCAATTTCTCAATATCTTATTGAAACCGTAGACCAGGTAAAGTAATACACTGACATTTATTCTAAATAGTCACAATTTTATTTCATCTTATAAACGATCCTAAATTTGCATGTTTTAGTTCTAAACGATGCATTTGCTTTAAATCTAGTCACTTTTTGAATTACTATTTGGATATACAGTTGTAGAATATTAGCCATTGTTACTCCTGTTAACAGAACCTTTATATCACCGATCAATTTTATGATATTATTAATAGAGGATTGTGGAGACTATTGAATTTCATTGAAATCATAGATCGGTTAGTGTTAGACCACCATTGAGAATCTGAAAGAACTGGACATCTGTTTCATCCTAGTATGGAACCCTTCAGCAGTGGGCAATCACAATCCTGCACGTGGAAGTTGAATTCATGACCTTCGGTTTAGTACATGAACGCTTAACCTCTAAACCACTAAGTCGGCATCCAACAATGTTAATGCCTCAATTCAATGAATCCACGATAATGGGTAACTATCTTCCATTATTTCCGGTTGGCAAATGCCTCAAACACAGAACAGGTTAATTGTAGTGTTTGAAATGGTAGTTCATTGACACGGAGAAGTTTAAATGAAATAATGACATTATCAGTTATTAATGGATTGATTAGTATCTCGTTCTAGTGAATATCTTTTCTTGAAATATAGACTTCTGTACAGTGTTCAGTAGAAAAACTGGTGAGACTATAATTTATGGAGAACCTTTGAGCGATGCTAAAATGACCTTGAGAGTGTCTACCTACTTACTAGGGCTAAATGAGGGTTATAAAGCAGTTTGAAGAATAACGGTTATGACATACAGTTGATAGTTAGGAATTAGATTTAGTGTTTTCATCACGAACTGACATCAGCCATAATGTCAAGACTCTATTTATCCAAATAGATGAGTGGATTTCACAGCAAAATCCGAGACCTGTTTTATTATACCTGGTTGGTTGGTACATAAATTATAGTCTCGCCGAAAAGAATTCTGTAGCATTTATTAAATCTACAAGCATCTTCTGTAATACTGCTGAACATAGAGTCTAGTTGATAACAATACTCTGTTTAAAACATGTAAAACTTGATCTGTAATACTGCTTTTTTTTCCGGAAATATTACTTATTGTATTAAATGTTTAAAGAATCTTCACAGTTTACCAAACATTAAAATATGTCACGGACGGTCATAAGATCAATGATTAAAACAATGCTCGTATACCCTGGGACCACCGAGCAAGTAACTCAGTTGTTAGGAAACGGGTACTAGGTAAGGATGACAAATCAATTGATGAAGTAGTGAAACTTCATTAGTTGAGGCTGAGACATGTGTTACGCATGCCCAACCACCGACTACCCTGACGTGCGATGTTTTATGGTGTAGGAGTAGGTTAAAAGAAATCTAGGAGCGGCCACACCAAAACATGGCACAATCCATGAAGTCACTAACAAGTGGACTGAGCCATGTTGGTAAGTGTAGACTACCTGGTTGAGATCCGCGAGACGATAGAAACCGATGGTTGGAGACGTTGAATGACATGACTCAAAATCATTTGCAATGGCGCATGTGCATCCACTCTTTGTGTTCTCCCAAATTCTAATTTTTTGAATTCTTCAAGTCCCTTTATTTTTCTATCCAAATTTATCTCACTGGATTATACACCTTGAAAAACATCTTTAAACCCTAATCTTTCGGATTACTTTTTGTACTCTTACTATCTCTACTACTTCGGGATTTGAATCGACAACTGAATCTCTGTGCTCATGTGATATGACAACTTGAATTGATGTACGTACGTACAAAGTTCTACGTTGTTACTTACTGACTGACTAATTGACTGAAGACTATCGAAATAATATAAAGACAGTGAAATAAACAAACAAGAGTAAACAGTAATCAATCAAAATTAAGATCAACAAAACAATCTACTAATCAGTAATTGATGTGAAAAATTTGAAAAGATCAGTTCTTTTTAAAGCATTCCCCAAGATGATATTACTTAGAAGAATAATGAAAGTTTTACGAAAAGAAAAAAAATCAACATCATTCAGTTCAAAGAACATAACTCTCTTGAAAAGGTATCAAGAAGTTGCTAATATCATAAAATTATTATATTATGATAATATAAGAAGAAAAAAAAATGTTTTGTTGCTAACGTTTCAAATATTTATCACTTACACTATTTAAATATTGTAATGTAAGAATTGATCTCCTTTATTATAGAATAATTTGAAGTTATTCATAATTGAACTATAATAACTATTTCTATATTGAATATTTTATATACACAAGGAGACTTTTTGATTTATTTTATATCTTGTAGATCAATGTTATCACTACTAATAAATAATTTGATCCGGTTTAGTTTCAGTAACCTGAAAAACAAACAGATAAACAAAAAATCAAAATTTTTTTAAAAAATTATTTGTTCATTTAGAAACTGTTAGAATTACAAACTTTTATAAATAGACGGTTTAGTTTAAAGTTTATTGTTATCATAAACTAAAAGTGATTAGATATATTTTATGATCTTATAAGATAACATAAGATGCACAATGCTAACTCGTGTTGGGGATGTTTGGAAGAAAGTTAGGGGAGGTCAAACCATAGAGTGGTATCAATCTGTAAAGTCATTAACCTCCAGTCTGAATCAATGTGGGTGGAAGGTGCAGACTAATTGATGGAAGTCCGCGAGATTATCGTATCCAATGGTTGAAGACTCTGAGTCAATCACAATGGCGTAGGTGTATACACTCTCTATCTTCCCTTTAAACTATGAGATTAAAATCGCTTCATATCGTTCTTTCTACCGGCTAATTCTTTCTTCGTGTACTATATCCTTATATGCGATCTTTGTTTTATATATTATTACCACTGAATTAACTACTTCTATCAATCCGGTGTTCATCTTGTTGTGTTAACAAGGTATGGCAAATTGGACCGATGCACATATGTGCCTGGTCCTACGTTGTAGCTGACTGACTGACTGATGATTTTACTAAGTAATTGCCTATACACAAGCTTTCTTTGCACTTTCTTAGTAAAAAGAGACAAATGAAACTAATAAACAAATAAATAGAAGCTTTGATTGGCAAAATGGATGGTGTATAGGAAGCAAACGGATTTTATGCTTTTTTATTCTGATCCAGACAATGATATGTCGTCTGCATTGCTGGCTAGATATATAATCAGCATCTTCTAGTAGAATGACTAGTTTATAATATTTTATATACCAATTGACTTTGAAATGATAAATGAGTACAGGGAGTCAATTTTTTAATACTCTTTTACAACTGTTTTCTTCTATGCATTCTTCTGACGATATCTATTTGCGTTAAGTGTACTAGATTAATAATACACTGGACTGATCCAATTTACTGATCAAATGATATTAGTTAATTGTGTAAAATACAATATTACAAATCCATCCTTGCCTATAATGCTTGTAAATTAAGGCAAGAACCAGGCAATACGCATAGTATGAACATATGCCAATAAGAGACTAATCAATTTCAGTCCTAAACATCAATGGGAAGATCCAAGTAAAACAATATCAAGTGAATTATACTTCACCCCATTGCACAAGCAAGTAGCTATCAGGACTCAGTAGCTAAGTGGATAACACGATGGCGTTTGAAGCGGACGGTACTGGGTTCGAGTCCCAGAGTGGACATCAACTCTGAGATGCAGGTACATCCAGTTGACGAGTCCCAAATAGGACGAAACGCTCATCAAACTGAATTCCACTGCTAGTCACTATCCAAGTGTGAGTAGAAGAAATATCTTACGGTTTACAAGACAAGAAAAGTGTTAATCATTGCTGGTCAATACTCATAAAAAAATCGATATGATGGAAAGAAAAGTCAAAATTCGATTGATTTACTCATTATGAGTTTTATTCATCGTTACTTCCGTCTTGATTCAATGTAGTGATTACTCAATGTAGTATTTGTTACTGTTTTCCAAGTATGATATTTTCTTCCGTATAATATATGATATTCTTGTATTTCATTGACATGAACTATGCTCAATATGTGATTTGTTATCCTAAGTATTAATCAAAATGGGTGTACAATCAATATATAAATGAGTATGTTTTCGACTAGAATCGTCGTCATCGTTGTCGTGTTTTGGGGGTTAATAAATCTTCACTTATACCAGTCTTTGTATTTTTACTTTCACGTCTTGGGAATTGTGGAGGTCCCTCGTTCCGAGTATAATTGATAAGTGTTTCCGACACAATCAGCGACGACTAGATATAACAAGTAAGCATTCAACTAACAAGTTATAACAAATTTTAGTTTTGATTCTTTACATAAAATGGTATTCAAAATCTTTAAAACTAGGAGCATATCACATCCAAACATTTTATATTCAAACAGGATTAAAATACTTAATCAGAATCTAAAAAATTATTAAATGAATCTTTTCTATCCAAAATAAGAAATATTTGAATAGATTGAATATGGTTAGCAGTTGAATTCAGAATCAGCATTATTTTTTTCCTATTTAGGACTCATCTACTAGATTTACCTGCATCTTAGAGTTGATACTTAATCTGATATTCGAGCTTAGTACCTTTAACTTTAAACATTGAACGCATGATCACCTTAACTACTGAGTTCAGAGAGCCACTCACTTGTGCAACATATATGAATCATGAAGTAATTTTTAATGATTTAGATTATCCACTGTTATCTATATTTCATCTGTTCTATACAAAATTTGTAATATATTGGAAGTATCTAGGCAGAATGCACAGAATACACATATGGCAACTGAAACTGAGAAAATGATTGTTTTCTATACAAGATCTACGGTTATAAATCCATAACTATTGTGTTATAGTAACTAAAATAAGGCACATGGAAATAAGTGGTGAGTGAAAATTTAAATAAGAATGAAGGAGATATTATATCACTGTCTCATCAATGGCATATTAACCTAATCATTTTGATTATTATCCAGCAATCAAAATCAAGTAACACACTTTTAAAAATCTTTTGAATAAAGAGAATTCAGCGAAGAACGTCTTCATTTCGACGAAATCATTTAATTAAGCTGTTTATTCATAATTACTAGTTTCATACAGAAGCATTTAATTAACTATGAACATATCGCTTGAAAATGAGTCTTCTTTTAAAGTAATCTACACAATCAAAGGGATTGGATCGAAGGGAAGTTAAATCAATATTTTATGCACTGCTGAGGCATTGGCAATTCACGAACTCAAACTGATTTGTCCAACCTTTTAACCATCCTTGGCCTTAATTCCCTTTAAGGGTATATTTTATTTTTTTTTCCTTCATTTCTTCATTTTTATTTGATTATTATTGCCTTCAGAAGGGGTTTTGTGGAGATTTTAGAAATTTTACTAGTTGAAATCATGATTCAATTGAAGCTAGACCACCATGGAAAACCTTTGAGCACTGGACGGCCGTTTCGTCCTAGTATGGGACTCCTCAGCAGTGCGCAGCCACGATCCTGCTCCTCGCGAGATTCCGACCCAGGAACTGTCAGTCTTGCGCTCGAGCGCTCAACCATTAGACCACTGAGCTGGCCGGCATCCAACGTTGTTAATGTATAACTTCAACCAATCCACGAAGTTGCGCCACTGTCCACAAAACCCATTCTAGTAATAATCATCTGCTCACTAGTGACTGACTTCAAGAGATACTCCTGGAGTTCTAGTGAGAAGCCGTGACCAGTGGAGTTCAACCAGGTCTGTTGTGAGATATCAGCTCACTGAAGACAATGGTGACGGTGGCGCAACTTCGCGGATTGGTTGAAGTTAGACATTAACACCGTTGGATGCCGGCTCAGTGGTCTAGTTGGTTAAGCGCCTGGCGCGAGACTGATAGGTCCTGGGTTCGAATCCCGCGGGGGGCGGGATCGTGGATGCACACTGCCGAGAAGTCCCACACTAGGACGAAATGGCCGTCTAGTGCCTCCAGGTTTTCCATGGTGGTTTGGCTTCAAGTGATTCATGATTTCAACTATTGAAATTACCGATTCTCCACAAAACCCATTCTAGTAATTGGACAATTACCTGGCCCGTAAATCATTTTCATCCTTATATTCCTTCATTACTTTTTGATTATTGCGTAACCTCAGTTGATAATAAGAGTCTCGGATCGATTTACGATGCAATCTTTTCTATCTTTATGTAGACTCATATATTTACCATATAACTATAAATAGGAATGTACAGAAGGGGTTTTATGGAGATTTTAGTAATTTTATAGTTGAATTCATGAGTCAATTGAATCTTGTGGAGCAGGATCGTGGATGCGCACTGCTGAGGAGTCCAACACTAAGAGGAAACGGCCGCCCAGTGCTTCCAGGTTTTCCATGGTGGTCTAACTTCAATTGACTCACGAATGTACAGCTTAAGTAAATAGTTTCGTCGAAAAGAAAATTTTCTTCGCTGAATTCTCTTTATTTTTGTTCTTTTGAATAAATCAGTTACATCTATACAAATCATCATTTACTAACTTTTATGTTGATTTTTTTCTAAATGGAATATTCTGTGCATTCAATATGACAGCTGTTACTTGTAATAACTTACGTATACTTTTGCCAAATAGGTTGACAGGAATGTGTAATTGAAATAAACACTATGATAAGTCAACTTTTTGACAAAGCAAAGTTTTCTATAAACAAATTTTTACAATTCACTTGGTGTTATTTTTTACTTGTATCTTACCCGTTTTATTTGAGACTGCAATTGATCAGTCTCTTATTGACATATGTGCATCCTGTGCTGATTGCCTCGATATAGCCTTAAGTCACAAGCTTTTCAAGAAAAGACATATAGTGGAATCCAGTTTGATGCGCGTTTCGTCCTATTTGGGACTCGTCAACTAGATGTAACTGCATCTCACAGTTGATATTCACTCCGGGACTCGAACCCAGTACCGTTCGCTTCAAATGCCATCGCATTATCCACTTAGCTGCTGAGTCATGATAGCCACTTGCTTGTGCAATAAAGTGAAGTTCAAATTCACATGGTGTTGTTTTTTTTACTTGTCACAAGCTTTATAAGCAGAGATGGATGGTGGCAATTCTGTATAATATTGAGTTATTTCTATCAGTAAGAGATTTTATTTCATTGATTGACTTGACATTAATATTTTCTTGTAAATGTGGGTACATTGAGTGTTAACTTCTTTGTCTTTTGCTTTATTTGAACAATAATACATCCAATAAATCAATATATATACTTAATCATACAAAATTAATGTATAAAATAAAAAATAATACAAATTAGTTAAGTAGATGTTTACATAGTAACCATATCTACTTTATATACAGATATATATGTATGCATAGAACATACCTGACTTTCTAACATTTGTTTACGTGCTTCAGTATATTCAACATAACGTTTAATACGAAATAATGTATTCAATAAACAGGTTGCTGTAATTCCAAGCGGAAAAGATATTGCTACTAGACTTAGACCAATTGCTGCAAGCCAACTGATTAAAAAAAGCAACAAAAAAAAACAAATTAATTGATTAATCAGTCAGTCAGTCAGCTACAACGTAGGACGAGGCATATATATGCATCGGTCCAAGTTTCCATACCACAACAAGATGAACACCGGATTGATAGAAGTAGTTAATTCAGTGGTAATAATATATAAAACAAAGATTGCATATAAGGATATAGTACACGAAGAAAGAATTATTTGATAGAAAGAAAGATATGAAGCGATTTTAATCGCATAGTTTAAAGGGAAGATAGAGAGTGTATACACCTACGCCATTGTGATCGATTTTGAGCCATGTCATCAAGAGTCTCCAACCATTAGTTATGATAGTCATGCGGACCCCAACCAAGTAGTCTACACCTACGAACATGGTTCAGACTAGAAGTTAGGGACTTCAAGCACTGAGAGATAAGTGTAATTAGGGTTTTAAAAAAAAGTCTTAACATTAATAATGAATTTCAAAAAGTTGACTTTCACTAAGAAAACATGTAACATCAATTTAAGTAAATTACAAAATGTAACTAATTTTCGACTGTTTCACCTTGATTAGATTATGTTATTATTATTATTATTATTATTGAAAGAATTTTTGATTCTCATTTCAATAGGGAAGACATGTATGAATAAATCTTACTATCTTTAAACAAGAACAAAATACCACAACTGATATGTATACACTAATGATTACAATTGCACTCCGATAATAATAATAATAGTAATAATAATAATGATAATAATAATAATAATCATAATAATAATAATAGTTATTATTATTATCTTTATTCAATATTATATTTTGGTAGAATGTTGAATTTTCAGCACAAGATATTTCAACAAGTTTCCGTTTCTTATTTCTTGATCGATCTTGACGATAAGTATTGAACGATCATCAGTTAGATATTAGCAGTCCAGGAATTAATATCTGAATAATGTACATTCTTTCCGATGCATATCATCAGCTATCACGATGTCTCCAATTGTAAATTTTTGTAAATTGTACAGCGATAGGTTGTAAACTTTTCATAAACACGCCTGAATAGGTTATACCATTAATTAACATAATAGTGTTAAAACAAACAAGGAAACGGATAATTTGCTGGCAAGAACAGGTAGCCCAGATATTCAAGCAAGTCACCCGGGTGTTGATTTCAGTCAGTCAGTCAGTAACAACGTGGAACTTCGTACATACGTACGTACATCAGTTCGAGTTGCCATACCACATTAGCACACAGATTCAGTTATCGATTCAAATCCCATAGTGGTAGAGGTACTGAAAGTATAAGTAGAGATAGGGGACATTAAGGTTTGATGATGTTATTAAAGGAGTATAGTCCAGTGGAATAAATTGGGAAAGAAAATAAAGGACATGAAGAATTCAGAAGATTAGAGTTTGAGAGAACACAAAGAGTGGATGCACCTGCGCCATTGCAAACGATTTTGAGCCATGTCATTCAAGGTCTCTAACCATCGGTTGCTTTCGTCTCGCGGTCCCCAACCAGGTAGTCTACACCTACCAACATGACTCAGTCCACTTGTCAGTGACTTCATGGATTTCTGCCATGTTTTGGTCTGGCCGCCCCTAGCTTTCTTCCAACCTACTCCTACACCATAAAACATAGCACGTCGGGGCAGTCGGTGGTCGGGTATGCGCAACACATGTCCCAGCCATCTCAAATGATTGAGTTTCACTACTTCATCAATTGATTTGCCATCCTTACCTAGTACCCGTTTCCTAACAACTGAGATACTTACTCGGTGGTACCAGGATATACGAGCAATGTTTCGAAGACATCTATGATCAAATACTAGTAACCTACGAATATCCTCTACTCTTATCGGCCATGTTTCACTGCCATAAAGTAGGACGGAACGAACTGCTGCGCAGTAAATACGTCCTTTGGTTGATAGACGGATATCTCGCCTACACCACAAATGACGCAAGTTGGCAAAAGCTAGTCGAGCCTTTTGTATCCGTGCTGAGATTTCGTCACACACCAAACCACAAGGGCTGATGAGACTTCCGAGATAAGTGAAGCGGTCGACACGCTCAACTACTTCACTCCCTATCACTAGTTCCGGTGTCGACGCAACCCAATCCTGAAGCAACATTTTGCATTTCGAGGTAGAGAATCGCATGCCGAACATGCCTGCATTGTTGCTTAGAGTGGTGAGCAGACTCTGCATTCTGTCAGCGTCTTCACTAAATAGAACTATGTCATCGGCATATTCTAAGTCAATAAGTGGATCTCCCGGTAGAAGTTCAACTCCTGGAAAGTCAAATGTGGAAAGTGTTATTTCTAAAAGCACGTCAACGACAAAGTTAAACAAGAATGGAGAGAGTGGACAGCCCTGACGAACACCACTTGAGGTAATCAGTTCTGACGACAGTTCGCCATAAGCTCTCACTCGACCAGTTGTGTTCGAGTAGAGAGCCTTTATAAGGTTGATGTACTTCTTTGGTACTCCTTTCAGTGACAAACATTGCCATAGAACCTTACGATCAACAGAGTCAAATGCCGCCTTAAGGTCGAGAAATACTACCATTGTGGGGCGTCTGAATGTGTGTCTATGTTCTAGGACCTGACGTAATGTGAATATCTGATCTATACAACCACGTCCAGGTCGAAAACCAGCCTGGTTTTCTCTAGTCTGCTCTTCACGAGCTTTGGTTAGACGTCGAAGTATTATTGAAGCTAATATTTTAGACACTATATTAGTCAAACTAATTCCTCTGTGATTGTCACAGGAGGACTTTTGTCCTTTCTTATAGACTGGTACAATCAGTGATTGAGACCAGTCAGATGGGATTACGTCCAGTTCCCAGATTCTACCTAAGACCTCAGTCAATCTCGCTGCTAATACTGGACCGCCATCCTTAAAAATCTCAGGGGTAAACCTGTCAGGGCCTGCTGCTCTCCCACGCTTCAGATTTCCTATAGCTTTTTCAACTTCGTAAAGAGTCGGAGGACTTACATCAACTTGCCATTCAGGTCGACTGGGGATCGTGGGAAACCGAAGTGTGGCTGAAGGCCAGTTGAACTGATCCCTAAAGTATTCTGCCCATCGATCCAATCTCCTGGATTGAGAATGAATAATATGTCCATCTTTCTCTGAGATTGTTTCGCTAACAGTTGGGTTCCTAATACCGGTTTCCTTAACAAGTCTGAACAGTTGCCTGCTGTTACCTATTGCCGCTGCCTTTTCCATCTCTCTTGCTTTCGCTACCCACCACTGTTCACGATCTTTGCGTAGGCTTCTAGTGAGCTTACGCTTAAGCTGACTCCGCTCTTCGTTATGCTCAGAGCCAGATGGAATGAGTTTTCGAGCATCTATCAGTGCGGTAGATGCTGCTGAGATCCAGTGTTTCTCCCTAACCTTATAGTTTACCGTACTTGCAGACATCACTGCTGTTTCTACAGCTTTTCGGATGTCATTCCATGCTGCCTCGGGGTGGGTATCACTTACATGGCTGCCTAACTGTTTTTCTAGATGTTCCTGAAATATACTCTTAGCTTGACTATCATTAAGTAGGACCCTAAGGGGTTTCCTTGCAGCATGTTTCCTAAGTCCAGTAAGACGTAGACAGATACGCGCTCGCACTAGAGCATGATCTGAGTCTAAGCATGTGCTCCAGAATGAGCGACAGTCTTCTATCGAGCCCCTCCATCGGTGGCTGATAGCGATGTGATCTATTTGGGTCCAGCGTTGAGACGAATTAGGGGGTCGCCATGTCAAAAGATGTTTTTCCTTATGCTTAAAGTTAGTGTTTGCAAGAAACAGGCGGTTATCTGAGCATAGCTGCAACAGACGGTCGCCGTTATCTGTTCTTTGAACCGCGACACCATAAGACCCACCCAGGTGTCTTTCCTTTTCGCTTAGTTTACCTACTTGAGCATTAAAGTCACCAGCCACTATTACTACATCTGAACGCCTAGCTTTTCGGAGAAGGTCGGAAAGCTTTCTGTAAAACTCATCTTTTACATCATCTGAGCTGCAGTCAGTGGGAGAGTAGGCAGAGACGACGAAGAGGCAACGACGAGTGTCCCTATCTTTTCGAATCCTTACTGTTCCGTTTAGTCGGACAGCACACAAACGACTGTCTACTGGGATCCAGTCTAAGAGAGCTAGTTCTGCCCTAGGACTCAATGCTATACCTACGCCAGCGAGGCCACGGGAAGCAGCATCAGGGCTTCCAGATACACGAAGCGTAAATCGAGTTGGTTCGTTACTTTGACATGGTGCAATCAAATGGATGACACTACTAGGATCCTGTGTGCGCGTTTCGGAGACGCAGCACACATCGATGGAGCGAGATTCTAAAGTCTTAGCTAAGGAAGCCTGTTGTCCTATTTGGCACAGTGTTCGGACGTTGAAAGCTCCTACGTGTAGTTTAGAGCGTGGTTTCAGGAGACCAGGAATAGCATTCCGCGTACTCGAATCGTTCGCACTAGCGGGGCGAGGTGATAAAGGGACGTGAGAAGGGTTAGTCGTGGAGATAAGAGAGTTATTAGGAGGTGTAGGAAGGATTTGAATGTGACCAACTTGGTCTCGTGTGCTGTTACGGGTATGAGGGCTGATATCACTTCCCAGTTGCCCACACCGTGGAAGCGTATTTCTTGGGGGACCTGAAAAGGAAATCGGATTAGTGTTGGTCTTAGCGACCTGAGTGCGTGACCGCAGAGCCAAGGGACAACTGCTTGAGGCTGGTCGCGCACGGCCTTTTTGTGGGAGGTTTTTAATGTGTTAGCTCCGTTCTTCAAACGGCCTTACCGCCGGAGACGGAAATCCGTGGGGTAAGGTGAGGTGTGACATTTTTAGGGTCAACCTTTTCTAACCCCTTCCTTCCTTGTGAGAAGGCAGCATCGCTGCAGATGCTGGTTGTCCGAGGGAAACACCTTACTGCTGTCACACCTCTGTACAGTCAGCAGTACGACTTCGCCCTCAGACCTTGAGTTGCTGCTTTTAGTCTTACCGTTTTCCAAACGACCTGCCTGGCATGGTAGAACCTGCAGGAACTTGAGTTCCAGCCAATATGGCTCGGTTGGGTCATCACGATAGGCAAGCCCGACCACCACGTCAAGGTAGCAGCTACGGTCGGGCCTAATCACATCACGTCAAAAATAAACACAATCTCACACTCACAAATACTCAACACTATTCACATCACCATCAACAAACTCATCATACCACATTCCTAGAACAACAACAACAACAACAACAACAACAACAACATCAACATCAACATCAACACTCAACTCAATCACAAACGTCTCACACAGGAAACATAAACATGTTTCGCACACGGTTTGTCAACACGATCACAGTTTTCTATAACTAACGGTGAACATGGAATGTGTGCGAACGGGTAAGGCCAAAATCATATCAACTTCAGCACCCCAAAATAACATCAATTTAAGACAGTGGGTTCGCAGAAAGATCAATAACATCCTCTGCATTCTAAACACCCTGTCACAATTACACCGACATCGCACGATCAGTCGATCGACAACATCAAGGTGCATTGACACTGTCTACTATCAATCAACCATTCTCAATTCACAATTTAACCACATTCACATCAAAACATCAACTATAAACTATTCCATCTCTTCAGCACCATTATCACAAAAACACTTTCAACAACAACACTCATCAACACATCTATAAAACCATCCATCCATTCATCCAACAATCCACCAATCAATCTATCAATCAAACTATCAAACAATCAAACTATCCTATCGACGGTCAACCTAATCACATCACGTCAAAAATAAACACAATCTCACACTCACAAATACTCAACACTATTCACATCACCATCAACAAACTCATCATACCACATTCCTAGAACAACAACAACAACAACAACAACAACAACATCAACATCAACATCAACATCAACACTCAACTCAATCACAAACGTCTCACACAGGAAACATAAACATGTTTCGCACACGGTTTGTCAACACGATCACAGTTTTCTATAACTAACGGTGAACATGGAATGTGTGCGAACGGGTAAGGCCAAAATCATATCAACTTCAGCACCCCAAAATAACATCAATTTAAGACAGTGGGTTCGCAGAAAGATCAATAACATCCTCTGCATTCTAAACACCCTGTCACAATTACACCGACATCGCACGATCAGTCGATCGACAACATCAAGGTGCATTGACACTGTCTACTATCAATCAACCATTCTCAATTCACAATTTAACCACATTCACATCAAAACATCAACTATAAACTATTCCATCTCTTCAGCACCATTATCACAAAAACACTTTCAACAACAACACTCATCAACACATCTATAAAACCATCCATCCATTCATCCAACAATCCACCAATCAATCTATCAATCAAACTATCAAACAATCAAACTATCCTATCGACGGTCAACCTAATCACATCACGTCAAAAATAAACACAATCTCACACTCACAAATACTCAACACTATTCACATCACCATCAACAAACTCATCATACCACATTCCTAGAACAACAACAACAACAACAACAACAACATCAACATCAACATCAACACTCAACTCAATCACAAACGTCTCACACAGGAAACATAAACATGTTTCGCACACGGTTTGTCAACACGATCACAGTTTTCTATAACTAACGGTGAACATGGAATGTGTGCGAACGGGTAAGGCCAAAATCATATCAACTTCAGCACCCCAAAATAACATCAATTTAAGACAGTGGGTTCGCAGAAAGATCAATAACATCCTCTGCATTCTAAACACCCTGTCACAATTACACCGACATCGCACGATCAGTCGATCGACAACATCAAGGTGCATTGACACTGTCTACTATCAATCAACCATTCTCAATTCACAATTTAACCACATTCACATCAAAACATCAACTATAAACTATTCCATCTCTTCAGCACCATTATCACAAAAACACTTTCAACAACAACACTCATCAACACATCTATAAAACCATCCATCCATTCATCCAACAATCCACCAATCAATCTATCAATCAAACTATCAAACAATCAAACTATCCTATCGACGGTCAACCTAATCACATCACGTCAAAAATAAACACAATCTCACACTCACAAATACTCAACACTATTCACATCACCATCAACAAACTCATCATACCACATTCCTAGAACAACAACAACAACAACAACAACAACATCAACATCAACATCAACATCAACACTCAACTCAATCACAAACGTCTCACACAGGAAACATAAACATGTTTCGCACACGGTTTGTCAACACGATCACAGTTTTCTATAACTAACGGTGAACATGGAATGTGTGCGAACGGGTAAGGCCAAAATCATATCAACTTCAGCACCCCAAAATAACATCAATTTAAGACAGTGGGTTCGCAGAAAGATCAATAACATCCTCTGCATTCTAAACACCCTGTCACAATTACACCGACATCGCACGATCAGTCGATCGACAACATCAAGGTGCATTGACACTGTCTACTATCAATCAACCATTCTCAATTCACAATTTAACCACATTCACATCAAAACATCAACTATAAACTATTCCATCTCTTCAGCACCATTATCACAAAAACACTTTCAACAACAACACTCATCAACACATCTATAAAACCATCCATCCATTCATCCAACAATCCACCAATCAATCTATCAATCAAACTATCAAACAATCAAACTATCCTATCGACGGTCAACCTAATCACATCACGTCAAAAATAAACACAATCTCACACTCACAAATACTCAACACTATTCACATCACCATCAACAAACTCATCATACCACATTCCTAGAACAACAACAACAACAACAACAACAACAACAACAACAACATCAACATCAACATCAACACTCAACTCAATCACAAACGTCTCACACAGGAAACATAAACATGTTTCGCACACGGTTTGTCAACACGATCACAGTTTTCTATAACTAACGGTGAACATGGAATGTGTGCGAACGGGTAAGGCCAAAATCATATCAACTTCAGCACCCCAAAATAACATCAATTTAAGACAGTGGGTTCGCAGAAAGATCAATAACATCCTCTGCATTCTAAACACCCTGTCACAATTACACCGACATCGCACGATCAGTCGATCGACAACATCAAGGTGCATTGACACTGTCTACTATCAATCAACCATTCTCAATTCACAATTTAACCACATTCACATCAAAACATCAACTATAAACTATTCCATCTCTTCAGCACCATTATCACAAAAACACTTTCAACAACAACACTCATCAACACATCTATAAAACCATCCATCCATTCATCCAACAATCCACCAATCAATCTATCAATCAAACTATCAAACAATCAAACTATCCTATCGACGGTCAACCTAATCACATCACGTCAAAAATAAACACAATCTCACACTCACAAATACTCAACACTATTCACATCACCATCAACAAACTCATCATACCACATTCCTAGAACAACAACAACAACAACAACAACAACAACATCAACATCAACACTCAACTCAATCACAAACGTCTCACACAGGAAACATAAACATGTTTCGCACACGGTTTGTCAACACGATCACAGTTTTCTATAACTAACGGTGAACATGGAATGTGTGCGAACGGGTAAGGCCAAAATCATATCAACTTCAGCACCCCAAAATAACATCAATTTAAGACAGTGGGTTCGCAGAAAGATCAATAACATCCTCTGCATTCTAAACACCCTGTCACAATTACACCGACATCGCACGATCAGTCGATCGACAACATCAAGGTGCATTGACACTGTCTACTATCAATCAACCATTCTCAATTCACAATTTAACCACATTCACATCAAAACATCAACTATAAACTATTCCATCTCTTCAGCACCATTATCACAAAAACACTTTCAACAACAACACTCATCAACACATCTATAAAACCATCCATCCATTCATCCAACAATCCACCAATCAATCTATCAATCAAACTATCAAACAATCAAACTATCCTATCGACGGTCAACCTTATTTATTTATTATTTATTTGAACACATAAATATTGGTACAGGGGGGCACCAAATATATATGCGCCACACAAAACAGTGATAATTAGAAGAGAAGGAGAAAAGAGAAGAAAAAAAAAAAAGTAATGAACGTGGGGAATTATAAAAAAAAAAGAAGAGAGAGAGAGAGAACAATGGTGGGGGAAACGGAAAGGTACAATCAGAACAGATCTTTCAGTTAAGGAAGAATACGACCACCTTTTTATGAAGAAAGTAAAAGAAGGTTACAGCAGGATCGCCACTGGCTTCTATTCTGAGCCATATCTGATAACGTCTCTAGCCACTGCGTTACACCATCTCTCGGACCCCAACCAGGGAGTCGTGAAGGACCAACATAAGCTAGCCCTTTGCAGCTTTCTTTCATACCACGACACCATGTCATATACTGACCACCTCTCCGCTTTTTCCAACCAGTCCCAGAGTCGGCAAATAATGCACGACGAGGAATTCTCTGGAACGACATTCGTAGAACATGTCCAAGCCACCGAAGTCGGTGTTTCAAGATGGTGACACCAATTTCATTATCGTCTCTGTGACCGAACACTCGATGCCGAACCTCTGCATTACTGACATGGTGTTGCCACTGGATGCCAGCAATCCTTCGGAGGCAACGATGATCGAACACAGAGAGTCGTCGAACATCCTCAACTCGGAGAGGCCAGGTTTCACAAGCATAGAGCAAAACTGCTCTCACCGTCGCGTTGTAGATCCGACCTTTTACAGCCAGACTAACATCACGAAGGCGCCAAAGATGGCCCAGATTGGCATAAGCCGCTCTGGCTTTCACTATACGTGCATTGATCTCATCACTCACGCCACCACCAGCACTTATGCAGCTACCTAGATACACGAACTTCTCGACTACTTCTATCTGCTCACCATCCAGAGTGAGTACAGGATTAGAATCCTGCCAGTCTTGTAGAAGTACTTTGCACTTCGAAGGTGCAAAGCACATACCATACCTACGGACACTGATTGCCAACTGATTAAGTGCGGATTGCATGGCTTGGGCATTCTCGCACAGTAAGACAATATCATCCGCATACTCAAGGTCGAGAAGTCTTTCTCCAGGCAACAGATCCACACCACCATTACTTACATCCGTCAGAGCTGTTTCCAGAATGTCATCGATGGCAAAGTTGAAGAGGAATGGTGAGATTGGGCAACCCTGCCTAACTCCACTGCTTGAATGGAATAGTGGAGAAAGGTGGTTGTATGCCCTCACTCTACCTGAGGTGTTTGTATATAAGGCTTTTAGGATGTTAATAAACTTCTCAGGCACACCCTTCTTCAATAGACAATCCCAGAGAACAGTTCTGTCCAACGAATCGAAAGCAGCCTTGATATCAAGAAACACTACGATTGTTGGCCTTTGATAAGTATGGCGGTGTTCTAACACTTGGCGGAGGGTGAAGATATGATCAATACATCCTCGACCAGAACGAAACCCAGCCTGCTCCTCGCGAGTCAATCCTTCTCGGGTTCTGAACAACCTACGAAGTATGACGGAAGCCAATAGCTTGGACGCAATCGGAAGTAGACTTATCCCCCGATAGTTGTTACAGGAACAACGTGAACCCTTTTTAAAGATAGGGACAACTATCGACTCATTCCATGACGTTGGTACACTCTCTAGTTCCCAGATCTTTGTAAACAACGTCGTCAGTCCTTTAGTCAGAAAGTCACCACCATCTTTAAAAAGAGCCGGGGGTAAGTCGTCTGGGCCTGGTGATTTGTAACGTTTCAAGAGTTGGAGTTCCTTGCGGACTTCCGCCTCATTTGGTGGATCAGTCGTCACCGGCCAAGGAGGGCAGGACAGTCTGACCGATGTTGCCGGAGCAGCAGGCCAGTTGAACTGCCCTTCAAAGAATTCTGCCCATCGTCCAAGACGTCGATGGATGTTAGTGATTGGCGTTCCGTCATCCTCGCAGATTGTTTCGCTCACACCAGACTTCTTGCTGCCAGTGGCTCGGATGAGTTGGAAGAGCTTCCGGTAATTACCAGATGCAGCTGCTGCTTCCAACTCACTAGCACGCTCCGACCACCAGGTTTCTCGGTCCTTACGCAAGCTTTGCCCGATTTCATTACGTAACAACCTTCGTCTGTGGTCAAACTCACGGTCACCCGGAGTAGACCGACGGGCTTCAATCAGTTGTAAGGAACCAGAAGAAACCCAGTGCTTGTAAGCGGGACGTTTCGCAATCCCACAGCTGACTTGACCCGCCATTTTCATGGCGTCATGCAATTGCAACCAATGCTCATCTATACTTTTCGGTGGAATAGTGGCTAGCCTAGAAGCTAGCTCGGTTCGGTACTTACTAGCAACAGAAGTTGCAGCAAGCTTGCTAACATCAATCCTGTGGTGGCGGTCACTTCGTTGTCCACTGAAAAGTAAGGTAAGATTGGCGCAGACCAGAGCATGATCAGATTCCAGATAGGTACTCCAAAAGGAGCGGCAGTCTTGTACACAACCGCGCCAGCGGTAGCTGATCGCGATGTGATCAATCTGAGTCCAGGCTTGAGATGCAGAAGGGGGACGCCAGGTGGCACATCGGCGATGACTGTGCCGAAAGTTAGTGCTAGCCAGAAACAGGTTGTGGTCTGTGCATAGTTGCAGTAGACGTTCCCCGTTATCTGTCCTGCGACCAACGAGTCCCCATCGGCCACCTAAACGACTCTCTTCTGTGCCTAGACGCCCGACCTGAGCATTCAAGTCTCCAGCTAGTACTACAATATCTGTCGAACGCACTTTCTGGAGAAGAACAGATAACTGGTGGTAGAACTCATCCTTGATTGCATCCGGGCTGCAATCTGTCGGGGCATAGGCGGAGATGACGAAAAGACACCGTTTCTCACGCCGATTTCTTCTCACTCTGATGGTACTTTCTAATCTAACAGCACATAACCGACTGTTAATGGGGATCCAGTCGACTAGTGCTGCCTCAGCTCTTGCGCTTAGTGCGACACCAACGCCAGCAAGACCAGACGAAGATGCCACAGGGTCCCCGGATAAACGCACGTAAAACAAGCTTTTTGGAGCGACAGATGGAGAGCGAACTTGTAGTACTTCACCAGAGTCTTGAATACGGGTCTCGGATAGACAACACACATCAATATTAAGACTTTCCAAAGACATTGCCAGCCCTATCTGTTGTCCGACCTGCATAAGTGTGCGAACGTTAAAGGCAGCCAGTTTGAATGGTGCGCGTGGTTTCAGAAAGACTGCTTCAGTACTCGTATTCGATGGTAACATACAATTTTCAAACCAGGCAGTGACTCGAGAACGTTTAGATAAAGCTGAATTTTTACCATAGGCGAGCTGCTGTCTGGGTCGAAACGGATACAAAAAGTAGAAATAGGAGATAGTGAGTAAATGACGTAGTAAGTAATAATAATAATAATAATAATAATAATAATAATAATAATAATAGTATCAGTCATTTCAATGTTAGTCAGAGAAGAACGAATATTTTCCGTAAGCGAATATTTCATCATGTTTTGGTGTGTGGGCTGAGATACTGCCCGGGTGCCCAAACCGAAGCAGGTGGTTTTCTTAGGGGGCCACACCCCGAGCCTTTGACCTAAAGGTCTAACCCACAAGGCAGTGGAGCATCGTGAGGAGATGCAGTCCCATGGAAGCCGGTGACCAAAAGTTGGTTCATACGCCATTTGTTCCTTCAGGATACTGGAGCCCATGTGCACCATAGAATTGGGATCCGGTTATAGCGCCGGACGTTCGCTTTTCGTCCTCTCATTTTCGTAAACAACACCCCCGCCACGTGAAGGCAGTGAGTAGGACTTCCCTGGCAGAGGCTGTATACGCGTGGCCGTGTGAGAGTATTTCGAGAGGGAGGGCGAACCCTCCCCGCTCTCGGCCATACCAGGGCATTTGGGGGCGACGGTCAACCTAATCACATCACGTCAAAAATAAACACAATCTCACACTCACAAATACTCAACACTATTCACATCACCATCAACAAACTCATCATACCACATTCCTAGAACAACAACAACAACAACAACAACAACAACAACAACATCAACATCAACATCAACACTCAACTCAATCACAAACGTCTCACACAGGAAACATAAACATGTTTCGCACACGGTTTGTCAACACGATCACAGTTTTCTATAACTAACGGTGAACATGGAATGTGTGCGAACGGGTAAGGCCAAAATCATATCAACTTCAGCACCCCAAAATAACATCAATTTAAGACAGTGGGTTCGCAGAAAGATCAATAACATCCTCTGCATTCTAAACACCCTGTCACAATTACACCGACATCGCACGATCAGTCGATCGACAACATCAAGGTGCATTGACACTGTCTACTATCAATCAACCATTCTCAATTCACAATTTAACCACATTCACATCAAAACATCAACTATAAACTATTCCATCTCTTCAGCACCATTATCACAAAAACACTTTCAACAACAACACTCATCAACACATCTATAAAACCATCCATCCATTCATCCAACAATCCACCAATCAATCTATCAATCAAACTATCAAACAATCAAACTATCCTATCGACGGTCAACCTAATCACATCACGTCAAAAATAAACACAATCTCACACTCACAAATACTCAACACTATTCACATCACCATCAACAAACTCATCATACCACATTCCTAGAACAACAACAACAACAACAACAACAACAACATCAACATCAACATCAACATCAACACTCAACTCAATCACAAACGTCTCACACAGGAAACATAAACATGTTTCGCACACGGTTTGTCAACACGATCACAGTTTTCTATAACTAACGGTGAACATGGAATGTGTGCGAACGGGTAAGGCCAAAATCATATCAACTTCAGCACCCCAAAATAACATCAATTTAAGACAGTGGGTTCGCAGAAAGATCAATAACATCCTCTGCATTCTAAACACCCTGTCACAATTACACCGACATCGCACGATCAGTCGATCGACAACATCAAGGTGCATTGACACTGTCTACTATCAATCAACCATTCTCAATTCACAATTTAACCACATTCACATCAAAACATCAACTATAAACTATTCCATCTCTTCAGCACCATTATCACAAAAACACTTTCAACAACAACACTCATCAACACATCTATAAAACCATCCATCCATTCATCCAACAATCCACCAATCAATCTATCAATCAAACTATCAAACAATCAAACTATCCTATCGACGGTCAACCTAATCACATCACGTCAAAAATAAACACAATCTCACACTCACAAATACTCAACACTATTCACATCACCATCAACAAACTCATCATACCACATTCCTAGAACAACAACAACAACAACAACAACAACATCAACATCAACATCAACACTCAACTCAATCACAAACGTCTCACACAGGAAACATAAACATGTTTCGCACACGGTTTGTCAACACGATCACAGTTTTCTATAACTAACGGTGAACATGGAATGTGTGCGAACGGGTAAGGCCAAAATCATATCAACTTCAGCACCCCAAAATAACATCAATTTAAGACAGTGGGTTCGCAGAAAGATCAATAACATCCTCTGCATTCTAAACACCCTGTCACAATTACACCGACATCGCACGATCAGTCGATCGACAACATCAAGGTGCATTGACACTGTCTACTATCAATCAACCATTCTCAATTCACAATTTAACCACATTCACATCAAAACATCAACTATAAACTATTCCATCTCTTCAGCACCATTATCACAAAAACACTTTCAACAACAACACTCATCAACACATCTATAAAACCATCCATCCATTCATCCAACAATCCACCAATCAATCTATCAATCAAACTATCAAACAATCAAACTATCCTATCGACGGTCAACCTAATCACATCACGTCAAAAATAAACACAATCTCACACTCACAAATACTCAACACTATTCACATCACCATCAACAAACTCATCATACCACATTCCTAGAACAACAACAACAACAACAACAACAACAACAACATCAACATCAACATCAACACTCAACTCAATCACAAACGTCTCACACAGGAAACATAAACATGTTTCGCACACGGTTTGTCAACACGATCACAGTTTTCTATAACTAACGGTGAACATGGAATGTGTGCGAACGGGTAAGGCCAAAATCATATCAACTTCAGCACCCCAAAATAACATCAATTTAAGACAGTGGGTTCGCAGAAAGATCAATAACATCCTCTGCATTCTAAACACCCTGTCACAATTACACCGACATCGCACGATCAGTCGATCGACAACATCAAGGTGCATTGACACTGTCTACTATCAATCAACCATTCTCAATTCACAATTTAACCACATTCACATCAAAACATCAACTATAAACTATTCCATCTCTTCAGCACCATTATCACAAAAACACTTTCAACAACAACACTCATCAACACATCTATAAAACCATCCATCCATTCATCCAACAATCCACCAATCAATCTATCAATCAAACTATCAAACAATCAAACTATCCTATCGACGGTCAACCTAATCACATCACGTCAAAAATAAACACAATCTCACACTCACAAATACTCAACACTATTCACATCACCATCAACAAACTCATCATACCACATTCCTAGAACAACAACAACAACAACAACAACAACAACAACATCAACATCAACACTCAACTCAATCACAAACGTCTCACACAGGAAACATAAACATGTTTCGCACACGGTTTGTCAACACGATCACAGTTTTCTATAACTAACGGTGAACATGGAATGTGTGCGAACGGGTAAGGCCAAAATCATATCAACTTCAGCACCCCAAAATAACATCAATTTAAGACAGTGGGTTCGCAGAAAGATCAATAACATCCTCTGCATTCTAAACACCCTGTCACAATTACACCGACATCGCACGATCAGTCGATCGACAACATCAAGGTGCATTGACACTGTCTACTATCAATCAACCATTCTCAATTCACAATTTAACCACATTCACATCAAAACATCAACTATAAACTATTCCATCTCTTCAGCACCATTATCACAAAAACACTTTCAACAACAACACTCATCAACACATCTATAAAACCATCCATCCATTCATCCAACAATCCACCAATCAATCTATCAATCAAACTATCAAACAATCAAACTATCCTATCGACGGTCAACCTAATCACATCACGTCAAAAATAAACACAATCTCACACTCACAAATACTCAACACTATTCACATCACCATCAACAAACTCATCATACCACATTCCTAGAACAACAACAACAACAACAACAACAACAACATCAACATCAACATCAACACTCAACTCAATCACAAACGTCTCACACAGGAAACATAAACATGTTTCGCACACGGTTTGTCAACACGATCACAGTTTTCTATAACTAACGGTGAACATGGAATGTGTGCGAACGGGTAAGGCCAAAATCATATCAACTTCAGCACCCCAAAATAACATCAATTTAAGACAGTGGGTTCGCAGAAAGATCAATAACATCCTCTGCATTCTAAACACCCTGTCACAATTACACCGACATCGCACGATCAGTCGATCGACAACATCAAGGTGCATTGACACTGTCTACTATCAATCAACCATTCTCAATTCACAATTTAACCACATTCACATCAAAACATCAACTATAAACTATTCCATCTCTTCAGCACCATTATCACAAAAACACTTTCAACAACAACACTCATCAACACATCTATAAAACCATCCATCCATTCATCCAACAATCCACCAATCAATCTATCAATCAAACTATCAAACAATCAAACTATCCTATCGACGGTCAACCTAATCACATCACGTCAAAAATAAACACAATCTCACACTCACAAATACTCAACACTATTCACATCACCATCAACAAACTCATCATACCACATTCCTAGAACAACAACAACAACAACAACAACAACATCAACATCAACATCAACATCAACATCAACACTCAACTCAATCACAAACGTCTCACACAGGAAACATAAACATGTTTCGCACACGGTTTGTCAACACGATCACAGTTTTCTATAACTAACGGTGAACATGGAATGTGTGCGAACGGGTAAGGCCAAAATCATATCAACTTCAGCACCCCAAAATAACATCAATTTAAGACAGTGGGTTCGCAGAAAGATCAATAACATCCTCTGCATTCTAAACACCCTGTCACAATTACACCGTCATCGCACGATCAATCGATCGACAACATCAAGGTGCATTAACACTGTCTCATTAAACATGTTTACACATGAAAATGACTTTATCGTACCAAAAACTGATTTTTTTTAATGTTGGTAAAAATACAATAAGAAAAGAAAACAAGACCCATTAAGTTTTATTGACTGAAAAGTTTTAGTTGATGCATCAGATATTATAATTTCCAAGGTCATCCACTACTCACGTATTGATGTTGTTCAAAACTTTTTTTACTTAAGAAAACGTATTAGTGAAACAAGTTTATTTATATTTATTTATTTAAGCACGTAAACACTGATACACGGAGACACCAAATAGATATGCACTACATAAATCATTCGATTTATGTGAGGGCTTGGATACTGCCCGGGTGCCTAAAGCGAAGTAGTTGGTGTTTTTAATGGACCACACCCCGAGCCTTTGACCTACAGGTCTAATCCACAAGGCAGTAGAGCAACGTAAGGAGATGCAATCCCATGGTAGCCAGTGTCAGTCAGTCAGTCAGCTGCAACGTAGGACCAGGCACATATATGCATCGGTCCAAGTTGCCACACCTCATTAGCACAGCAAGATGAACACCAAATTCATAGAAGCAATTAACTCAACGGTGTAATATATAAAGGCAAGATTGCATATAAGGATATAATACAGGAAGAAAGAATTAATAGCCAGTGACCGATAATTGATTCATACGCCATTTGTTCCTCCAAAATACTAGAACATACGTGCACCATCGGTTTGGAATGAGGGTTTTCCAACTCCCCTACGTGAACTCTGTGTCCACCAACCCGGTTAAAGCACCGGAAATTCGCTTTTCGTCCTCTCAATTTCGTAAACAACACCCGTGGTGCGAGAAGGCAGCGAGTAAGAATTCCCTGGCAGTCGTTGTATACACGTGGCCATGTGAGAGCATTTCGAGAAGGAGAGCTGACTCTCCCCACTCTCGGCCGTACCAGGGCGTTTGAGGGCCGTTTATACACAAGAATAAGAGAATAATATTTCATAATAGATGTAAATGTATCCTCTTAAAGTTAGAACAAATAGTCGATATTGTAAGCGGTTAGTTACATGTAGTAGTAAATGACAGATGATGGATTAGAATTCAAATGACTTGAAACACTGAAACCAAGAATTTTATAAGTTAAAACTATTAGTTTTAAAGTTTAGTTCAATGGTAATAGGAAATTAGAATGTTTCGCAAAATAGATGTCTTGGATGATATACGTTAACATGGCGTGAAACGATAGGATCACACTGAGTGATGGTAATGGTACATAAGTAACAAATTAAGGTTGAGCGATGTCTGAATGTTATCCTACTAGATATTAGACTAGGAAGTTTCCATGTTGACCCCTAGTATAGTCATTCCTACATTCTACAACAATGTAAAATCCGTCCTGTTTCTCGGTTCCCAAAGGCTATTGTACCAATAAAAGTCAGTGATGAGATTGGGCTCATATCATATCATCATATCTCATTACCTATTAATTTAATCCTCCTGATTGGTGTGCAAATTTGTCACAAATTAATATCAGACTTCTTTGAAGCCTCAAGTTATTATCTATATGCGTACACGATGATCTAGACATGATCTTATTACTTCTGCGTAAATGCTTAGAATTTATTTTATTACATCGGTCTAATGAGTTGAAAATTGCACAAAAGTTACTATGATTCCAGACAGTGATAGAACATTACATTATATCATAAACTGAATCCAGCTTAAAATATCAACTCATTGATGTAAGTATACAGAGACTTGAAGGTTTACGAAAGTAAGACAACGATATTGTTAGCCCCAATTTATCGATAGTGTTATGAAAGCGTGTTTTTCAAAATAAAAAAAATCGAAGAACTACAGAATCGTTATAATATAACGATTGAACAGTAAGAATTAAAGAAACGCTTTCATTGGTTTTCGTGACCCGTTTATCCAGTTAGCTTAGTAGCGATGAATCGATAATATTTTTTTTCCAAATTAGTTTACCATGCTAGAATGAGAGAGAGGTTTAAATTTTGCTATAAAATCCTTTACTTAATGTTCAATGTTGAGCTAACTCGATGCCGGAACCTCGTCCCTTCTTTGGCCTTTGGAATGGCAGTAACCTTAAAACTGATCCAGCTGAAGTAGTGCAAAGGTTGATTCTATGACCTTTGCGATAACCGAATGTTTAAAATAATGAGTAATGACTTATTTTAAGACATTTACTCAGAGTTCTTTAAACAATGTTCGTTAATAATAAGTTCGTAAGGTTTAAGCTATGCGAAATAATCAGAGTAGAGTTATCTATGGTGGACGGTCGAGCAATATTGTGGATTGGTTGAAGTTGGACATTAATACTGTTGGATGCCGGCTCAAGGGCCTAGAGATTAAGCGTTCGTGAGAGAGACCGAACGTTCTGGGTTCGATTCCCACGAGCGGAGTCTTGGATGCGCACTGCTAGAGTATGATGCCCCCAAATGCCCTGGTATGGCCGAGAGCGGGGAGGGTTCGCCCTCCCTCTCGAAATACTCTCACACGGCCACGCGTATACAGCCTCTGCCAGGGAAGTCCTACTCACTGCCTTCACGTGGCGGGGGTGTTGTTTACGAAAATGAGAGGACGAAAAGCGAACGTCCGGCGCTATAACCGGATCCCAATTCTATGGTGCACATGGGCTCCAGTATCCTGAAGGAACAAATGGCGTATGAACCAACTTTTGGTCACCGGCTTCCATGGGACTGCATCTCCTCACGATGCTCCACTGCCTTGTGGGTTAGACCTTTAGGTCAAAGGCTCGGGGTGTGGCCCCCTAAGAAAACCACCTGCTTCGGTTTGGGCACCCGGGCAGTATCTCAGCCCACACACCAAAACATGATGAAATATTCGCTTACGGAAAATATTCGTTCTTCTCTGACTAACATTGAAATGACTGATACTATTATTATTATTATTATTATTATTATTATTATTATTATTATTATTATTATTATTACTTACTACGTCATTTACTCACTATCTCCTATTTCTACTTTTTGTATCCGTTTCGACCCAGACAGCAGCTCGCCTATGGTAAAAATTCAGCTTTATCTAAACGTTCTCGAGTCACTGCCTGGTTTGAAAATTGTATGTTACCATCGAATACGAGTACTGAAGCAGTCTTTCTGAAACCACGCGCACCATTCAAACTGGCTGCCTTTAACGTTCGACGAGTATGATACTAGGACGAAACGTCCATCCAGTGCTCGCAGGTTGTCAATGGTGGTTTAGCTTAAATTGGCTCATGAATCCAACCATTAAATTACTACAATTTCCGCAAACTCTCATCCCTTTTTTTAGTTGTAATCAAATTATGTCCATAGTAAGACGTTAATGAAACAAACAATTCAAAAAAGGATATAATAGATTTTGGTCACTGAATAATAATTAATATTTCATTCAAATTAGAATTGAAAATTTCTTTTGTTAAAACATTTGATTACCTTTATAAACATAAGCGCTCACGCTCGAAACTGATAGGTCCTAGGTTCGAATCTCGCTAGGCGGGATTGTGGCTGCGCACTCTTGAAGAGTCCCACACTAGGACAAAAACGTCCATCCAGTGCTTCCACATTTTCCATGATGGTCTAGCTTTAATTGACTCATGATTTCAACTATTAAAAGTATTATAATATCAACGAAAAACCCTTTCTGATATCGTCATTTACACAACTACTCTATCTTATAATAGTATTGTAGACATAAAATAATTATTCCCTTTGACAAATATCGATAATTATCAAGAGGGATTTTGTGGAGATTTTAGTAATTTCAATAGTTGAGATCATGAGTCTATTGAAGCTAGACCACCATGGAAAACCTGGAGGCACTGGACGGCTGCTTCGTCCTGGTATGGGACCCCTCAGCAGTGCGCATCCACGATTCCACCCCCCGCGAGACTCGAACCCAAGACCTATCAGTCTCGCGTCAGGCGCTTAACCAAATAGACCACTGAGCCGGCATCCAACGGTGTTAATGTTTAACTTCAACCAATCCGCGAAGTTGCGCCACCGTCACCATTGTCTTCAGTGAGTTACTATTTCACAATAGACTCATGATTCCAACTATTGAAATATCGATAATGCAATGAGAAGACGAAGTTTATGAGAATTATGTGATATAATTGCGCAATACATTTCGAACAATCTGATCACGCATAATGTACTTGTTAAGACATTTTAATATGAAAATTAAAGGTCAACTAGACAGGTTAAAGGTAAGCTGTAACAAAGAAAAACGTACACAAAAACAATGTGATAACCACTCCGGATAATAAATCAGTATTACCAGGGTAGGTTACGTGTAAGTGTAAATTGTTTTTGAACACATAAACGGGGTTTCGATTTCCGTATAACCAATGCTTCAATAAACCTTAGTATACATCCTTGAAAGCTTTTGTATAACACTACAAATGCTGACTTGATGTCAACCATATAATCAGTCTCAGATTGTTCGAAATGTATTGTGCATATATATATATATATATATATATATATATATATATATATATATATCACACAATTCTGATAAACTTCTAATTGTTGTATTGTAAGCGTTTTAATACGAGTGAAAAGCTGTTTTCACATAACACAAACATACATATATCAATATAACTTAACTCCTCCTGGAGCTTCTCTGGGACTACTGCCAGTCCCAAGCCCAGATAAAGGAGGAGAGTTAGGCATGGGGTTAGCAACTCCATCCCATAGAAAACTAACTCGTTAGAGAGAAAAAACACTAACCAAAAGAAAATAAATAAATAACTTACTAATTTTCATCTCTATAATATAATGATGGACCATAAGCTAATTTTAATGACATGCCAATAATTAGTAATATCACTGTTAAACAACATAATATAATTGTAGCAATAAGAGTTTGTAATGTTGTTGGTTTTCTTTCCTTTATAATTTTTATATCAAATTCTGATTTAATTTTTTGATTTTCCCACTTATTTTTCACCATTTGATAAGAATCATATACATTAGACTAATCTTGTCATTTGGTAATGATATTCACTATAATTAGTAAGTAATAGTAATGTGTAACTCATTTTAAAATATAATCCATTTGACCTTGAAACTCTCTTTTTTATTGGTTAATTTTAATGAATAGTTTATAAGGTTATAATCTTAGTATAGGTGTGTCTTATGTCTCACCCATTTTATTGATTAATTGGGATGAAATAAATCAATCAATATTTAATGTATGATTTGATTGGATAAAACTTTTTAAATTGAAATGTATTGGCTCAGATTGAAGTTAGACATTAACAACGTGGGATACACGGCACAATAGTATTGAGGCTAAGTGTTTTCATGCGAGACCGATAGGTCCTGGGGTCGAATCTCGCGGGGCGGGGCCGTGCATGCGCACTGCTGAGGAGTTCTGTACTAGGACGGGACGGTCACTCATTGTTTTCACGTTCTCTATGGTAATCTAGCTTCAATTGACTCATGAAATCAACTATTAAATAAATATACAATTATGGGTCTATTGAATAAAATTTGTAAAACTGAAATGTATCATCTCATATTGAAGTTAGACATTAACACAGTTGAATGCCGGCTCAATGGTATAGAGGTTAAGCTTTCAAGCATGAGATCGAAGGTTCTGGGTTCGAGTCCCACGCGCAGTATCATGGATAAGTACTGTTAAAGAGTCCCGTACTGGGACGAAATGGCCATCCAGTGCTTCCAGGTTTCTCAGGGTGGTTTAGCTTACAACGATTCATGGATTCAAATATTAAATAAGTATTCAATTTACGGTCAAGATAGGGTTTTGTGGAGGTCTCCGTAATTTCGATTGTTGAGATCATGAGTCCTCTGAAACTAGACCACCATGGAAAACCCGAAAACGTTGGACGGCCGTTTCTTCCTATTGTGGGACTTCACAGCAGTGCGCATCCACGATCTCGCCTCGCTGGATTCGGACCCAAGAACTATCAGTCTCTCGCGCTAGCACTTAACCATCAGACCACTGAGCCGGCCGGCCTCCAACGGTGTTAGTGTCTAACTTCAACTAATCCACGAAATTGAGAGACACATCCTTCATTGTCATCAGTAAGTTACTATCTCACAACTGGACCGGTTGAGACCAGTAGGTCCTAGGTTCGAACCTCGCGAGGCGAGATCGTGGATGCGCACTGCCACTGAGGAGTCCCACGATAGGACGAGACGGCCGTCCAGTGCTTCCAGGTTTTCCATAGTGGTCTAGCTTCAATTGACTCATGATTTCAACAATTTAATATATGAGTTTATTTGATAAAACTTGTAAAATTGAAATTTATCATCTTATATTGAAAATAAATACCGGTTTAAGATTTGTTGGAAAGATGATTTTGACAATTGAAGACCTGAAAAAATCTATTGTTTGCTTGGTAAACCTTGTTAATAATTTAAAAAAATTTAGAATGTTGTAGTGAAGGATGTTCGATTATGTTTCTTTTTGATTGTTTAAACAATCAAATTTATAGATGGCCTTTGAGCAACTCTAGAGTAACCCTGAGAGTGTTCACCTAATATCTAGTACCAAATGAGAATTGTAAACATGAGTAAGGAATTAGAATTAAGATTTACAGTTGATGGTAAAATGCCAAAAACGTCATTTAGCCAAATGGATGGGTGAATTTCGAGCAAAAATCCAAGACCATTTATCTTATATCTGATTGATTCGTCCATAAATTATAGTCTCGCCGAGGTGAAAATAATTTAAGGATTAAAAGTATAAGAGATAATTGATCAATTGTGTTAGCGGAATATAAATTGGATTAATGCATGTTCCGCACAGGAGTATGTTAGTGGACACTAATTGGCTAATTCTTGCCTAATCAGCGCTAATCGATACATGGAGAAGACTCTAGAATCTTCTCATATAATATACTATAAATATACTAACGTTTCTCTGATTGTACTTCTTACTTCCATCTGAAGTTGATGATTGTAAATGAAGTCCATCAGTTTTTGATCGGTATATTCTATTCTCTGGAATAGTTGCCAAATGATTAACGTCAAAAGAGCTTACAGATGAACTCATCGCAACTTTATCGTTTTTTTTTTCTATAGTACTCATTAATTGATATAAACTGTATGTTAAAGTTAAATCATGGAAGTAGTATATTTAAATCATCATAAAAAAATTGAAGCATCGACTGAAAATGCTTCAGAATTATTCAAATTTAATTCAAACTACTGAACAACATAATGAACTTCCAAAATCTTTCAGTACCATGTTCGTGACTTGAAAATTGGGCCGATGCATATATGTGCCTGGTCATACATTGTAGCTGACTGACTGATATTCTTGGCATGGAAGCTTTCACTTAACTAAATTAGCAAAGCTTTCTAGTATCCGCTTCATTACCTGTCATCTTATTGACGGGGGAGAGGTTCGAATCCTAAAGGAAACATAACTTTTTTCAAGATGTCAGTTACATCTTGCTGATAAGTTCTATCCTGCATGTAACTTAGGTTCATGATTTCATGAATATTGATGAACATACGATTCTTCATCTTGTAAAGAGTAGTTTTTATGCAAATTTATCATGTAACATAATTAGACTAATGTTTACTCATTGTTATGCAGATTAAATGATTGTATCATTTAAACATTATTTAAGAATAAATAAGTTATATTTTAGCTTTCGTAAACATTTCACTTTATGCTAATAGACAAGGAGATTTAAATAATAAGATAGAATTTAATTAAAATCTCTATACTACTATATTTAATTATATATCTGAAAATGTATGAGTGACTAAAGCAAATTCAAAATGTGATACAATATTCTTAAGATCCATGGATTATCTTTGATGCTTTCATGATGTTAGTCTGACTGTAAAAGATCAGATCTACAACTTACCGGTGAGAGAAGTTTTGTTACATGATTATGAAACCTATTCTCTCCAAGATGGGGATGCTAATCGACTCAGTGTGTTTGATTATTGTTGTCTCCGAAAGATTACTGATACATAGTAACAACATAACGTTAGTAATGCATAGATACGACAATGTGTGTTCGAGCATAGCGACAAGAATTCAATTAGTGTCATCATTTTAAAACACCGATTTCAATGGCTTGGACATGTACTACGAATGTCATCCCAGAGAATTTTACATCATGTATTATTTGCCAACACTAGAACCGGTTGGAAAAAAGTGGAGAGATGGTCAGTTCATGCCATGGTAGCTGTAAAGAATTGTGGTTTGTTGGTCTTAGATAACTCCTTGGTTTGATTCCTAAAGATAATGTAACACAGTGGTTTGAGAAATTATCAAACATGGTTCAGAATAGAAACCAGTGGAGATCCTGTTGTAACTTTTTTTTAGTTTTTTTTTTTATCTAAGTGTGAGTCACTTATCTAACAGAAAGAACACTATCCCATTATTATTGTTATTTCACCCTCACACACTAATTTATAGCCATTTCTGTTCCTTTTGTTATTATACTCACCATCCTTTCTATGCACTTTTATTGTTCGGCGCTGCCTTGTACCAATGTTTCTCTGTTTAAATAAATGAAGTTGTTCAGTTACATAACATTTAAAATAAGACATCGATTTCCGTTAGATTCAAACTATCAATCAGGGAATAACTATTCCAGACTGAATTGTTAGAAAAAGCTTTCATCTTGTTTGAATGCCATACAAACCATAGAATATTTTGTTCAACCATTTGAACTTATAAAATTACAAGAGATTTGTAGATAATTGTTTTATTCAAGAGCATTTGAATAAGGTTGAATAAATCAAGTTAACTTCTTGATAGAGTTTTGTTCGCTGAGATGGATGGTTTGATCGTGGAGATTTCATCGTTCTTCTGAACGACATCATCAGTACAAACTTCAGATAGAAGTTAATTTCATAACCATTCAATCTTCTAAATGTAACAATGAAATTTAACATTCAGAATTCAATTCGAAGACATACAAAATGAGTGTAATTTTTGAAACGTTTGATTCTGCTTCCAAATAAAGTATACCTTTAGGGAATTTCTCACAGCAGTGCGAACAAAAGAAATATTTTCAAAAGCTTTTGATTAGTATAGTATCGAAATGAGTGTTATAAATTGTGGCTTTGTTGCCCCTATTAATGTATGATGTAATGATACCTCCAATTAGAGATTAGTGAATTATCGATCAGAGTAATGACGCACAACAACCCATACAAGCAGTCTAGAGTCATAATCGACCCTTTTTCCTGCCTAACTTTGCCCGTTGAATCCAGAACACCAATCTCAGCCACAGTGATATGAATCATATATTTCAAACATAATGGGTTTATATACAAACCAGATAGACCACATCGTACTATAGAATAGGAAATACATATTTGTACATAATAAAGCCAAAAGTGGCTGTAAATGTTAGAGACTGTAATTAATAAACTGGGGATACCTGAAGAATGGTGAATCATATCATAATAGTCTATGGGTCAAAATAAAGTTATGATAAGAGGAACTAGAATATGCATAGTGTAGCTACTTAATAATTATGCAATATAAATATATGTATCATATTATACCATAAATATATCCCAACAGTTACCATCCATAATTCTCACTGGGATATAATAATGAGAAAGGCTGATTTACAAATTATTAACATAAAGCATTTCAGGGACTCAACTTTCCTCATTATCTTTACAAACCTGCCCAAAATAGAATCAAACAATCAACTTGAGTTTAATCAGTGATAGGTCTGTTAATCAACTCTTCTGAAGAGTTACATGGTAGGATAAAGTAGTTATCCTATCCTTTTTACTTCTCATTTATTAAACTTAAGTCATTTGGCCTTAGTTGTAAAGTGGACACCCTCAAGGTCAGTCTGGTGTCGCTCAAAGATCGTCCATAAATTATAGTCTCACCGGTAATTCTTCTCGTCAGTCTCCATTTCTCGGCATACTGTGTTCCTTGTTCTTCATCTTCTCCTTTCACCTTGAGGATTCTAAATGAGAGCTTGACTTGTGACACAGTTGGTTGCTTTCTTCAATGTGTGTCCTATCCACTTCCAGTGCTTCTTCCTGATTTCCTCTTCCGCTGGAATCTGGTTTGTTCTCTCCCATAGTAGGTTGTTGTTGATAGTGTCTAACCAACGGATCCGAAGTTTTTTTTTTCGTAGGCAACTATTAGTAAACACTTGTATCTTCTGAATGATGGCTTTCGTAATTCTTCAAGTTTGTTCTTCATACAGTACAACTGTCTTGACATTTGTATTGAAAATTCTGACCTTGGTGTTGTTTGAAAGACAGTTGTTTTGAGTTCCAGATGTTCTTCCATTTTGGATATGCTGCTTTTGTTTTGCCAATACGCACCTTATCATTAAAGTTAAAGTTTACTTTTCTTTGTATATAAGATAAACTATCATTCCATTAACTATTATCGTTCATTCATTTAACATTGAAATAAACAATGTTTGTTTTAAACAAAACGTAATTATATAAAATTTATATTTTAATTAAAATTTGTTTAAACTCAAATTATTCATGAATTCATCAATCGATCAATCAATTAATCGAATGATCGATCAAATCAATCATTCAAACATGGTGGTATTTCTTTTGTATCCATATTACTTTATTTAAATAACTAATCGATACTTATGAACCATAATAGTTATGAGTCACTCCCTTTTGTTTGTTTGTTTATTTAAAATGATTCTTAATTGTTTATTGATTTATTCATAATGAAAACTAAATTCAAATGAGTAGAATTATAGTGAACAAGGATACTAATGGGGACTTGTTATTAAAATCTAAGAACCATATAATGTTACGTTAATTTGTCAAATAACAATCCATCATATCAAACTTGACTATTCCTGTTGCACACATCACTTGATTGTCTGTTCATTCATTGTTCATGAGTTTCCATACAAATTCCACTGTGTTTCTGCTCTTTCTTTCTTGATCTTTACCCATCTTTTGATGCCAGATATTACGTTCCTAAGTCGCGTTATATACTACTTATGTTTACATAAGTAGCACACACATCACAGAATAACCTTAATTTACTAATTTATAAATGTAAATAAACAAAATAAAATATTGATTGTATCTAATGCGAAACAATGAATGATTCATTGAATACTTGTAATGATAATGAATGATTGATTTGAAGAGACAAAATGTCGAGGTGATAACAAAGTTGTAAGATTTATATGAAAGATATATGATTATGTAGTGATGAACATATTTCATATTTGTACTTGATTACTCGCTTATTACAAAGTAATGTTCGTTTGTGTACATCAACTTCTGTTTGGTTTGAGTTGTACTGTTCAGGGAATTCCTAATTAATAGGATAATTCAAATACTTCTAATCATCTTCAAGATAACAAACTGTTTTCTAAAGATTATAAGTAAAGATGGATAATGGTTAACAGTGGAATATAGGACGTGCGTTTCGTCTTATTTAGATGTATCTGCATCTTAGAGTTGATGTTCATTCTCGGACTCGAACGCATTACCGTTCGCTTTAAACGCTATCACGTTATCCACTTAACTAAAGAGACAATACATCAAAGTGAATATTCTCAGCATGGACATCAAAATAATAAGATATAATAAACATACAGTAGTAGTCAACAGAATGAATGAAAGCTTATAATAAAAGATACATATTATCAACCCTCGTTTGCGTACTCTCTTTTGTGTGCTGTTTTATACTACTTAATAATATTCAGTAAATAGTAGTATTCCTAGAAATATCTGCGTTTATATTGTAACGTAAGTTTGTTGTGTAATATCCTGAAATATATTTACATATACTTAGAACATTTATTGTATTTATCATTATTATTATTAATTTCTCTCGATTATTGCAGCAGTTATTCGCAATTTCGAGCATTTGTTTAATCATTGTTTAGACACAACAGCTTCCATATCGTTTGCACTTGGTTCAATATTAGCTTGTTAATAAACCGTTATCAAGTTTATACACAGCCAATAGCTGTTATTTTGCACTATCTAAGCCTTCTTATTTCAGAGTAAACGCCGAAGGCACCTCATAAGTTGAGGTTTGTTACTAATTTTTCTTTATTATTTAATAAAGAACCGCTATTTTACACAAATCGTTGCATTGTGAACTTTGATTTTAGGTACATCTCAATTGGGTGATTCGGGCACTTCGATAGACTTAACACATATTATATGGTAACTTAATTGTTATCCGATAAGAATATATGTGGTAATAGTCCACGATTCATAGCAGCTACAATTCATTCATTCTTCATCAGGACATAACAGGATTAAACAGATGTTCGAGGTTTCCTGGCGTTTAAATATAGCCCGGATAAAACCGATTCGTGACTTAAACTGTGAAAGTTCTACGACCTCCACAAATTCCTTTTTGTCACAAATAATAATGATAATAATGATGTGGTCACTGGTGAATAGCTTCAAATTTTTCAATCACTTTGAGTGTTGAAACTCTTTATTTTTACATATCAATGGGTTGAAGTAAATTGTTGGGCTGAAAGCAGAAAAAAACTGATTTTCAAAGCAATAATTTCCTAAACAGTAAAATTTAAGACAAGTAGAATTAAATAAAAGACCGGATGTTTAATATTTTGGGATTCTTAAGAAGCGTGCTGTGAAGTACAAACGAATCGTCAGTCAGTGCAAATACGACATTAAAATGGAAGGAAATAAACGTAAATGATTTAAGTTCCGTCCTTCATACTGTCCGAGCGGTAAATAGACATTTGTGAGATTTTATTTATATATTTATTTGATGTCATTTAATCTTACCACACGAAATAGTTTTACACTGTTTGTTGGTATAATAGGGAAATGAATGTCTTGAAGATACTGAATTTAGTTGAGCTAGAACCACCATAATTTGACCGTAGTCAAAGTTTCTAAAAACACTGATTGCTATGAGGTCCCATTTATTTGTACCTTGAAATATATTGTTGTGCTAGGAGATTTCAACATGTCCACTGGTAGCTTTGCGCCTGTCACCCGAATCGTTACAGATATCCTGCTCAGTAGACGTTTTACACATACGCTTTAATAAAGTGGTCAGTCGACATAATGCATCGGAATTTGGGTCAGACATAAATTCCATCTTCACTATTATCGTTCAATCAGACTGAAGCTCGGCGTTTAGCAGACGTTTCACGAAGTAAATTCATATAGCTATTTCTCTCCAAGCAACCACGACAAATATAAGTCAGTTTTTAAGTTCATTTCAACACAACTCTCAGAAGAGCCACATTGCATTAGCAGACAGAATCTAAAAATTTATAATGCAAAGATCGGCGAGGTCTGCTCGGTTGGCAACTCAACCATACAAAAGATATGAACCCTAAAACTCAATGTAACGTCCTCGTTGGTATGGGTTGGGTACTACACATTCCACAGTTCGACGTCAGACACTTTTTTCAAATAAAATTATTCAAAACATTGTGACTTATTTGGAATATTAATCGAGAATATTAATGTGAATTAAATATTGTGTAGCGCAAACGATTATGTAAAAAATACTTCCATATAACTGATTTTTGACAAGACAATTGAGAGCCATACACAAAGTTCTTTTTTGTAATGTCATATTAAGTCGAAAAAGAACCGGGAATGCCATATTAGAAACAATATATTTGCATGACAGCGTGTTACATACAGTTAATCGAATATAATCATAAGGTCATACAAGTGGAAGAGTGGTTTAACGAAAGGTAACACGATTTCAGTTAGTGGATGGATGCAAAATGAATTACAAACGTTCATCTGTTGATTAAAAGTCACTAAAAATCAAACGCCAAATAATTTTAACTTCAAGCAATATTGATCACTTCACCACCACAATACGATAGTTCCAATAAACTGGACAGACTATTTTCAATTAAAAACAGTGATTCAATTCAATGGTCTTAAACAATAACAATCCAAAACCATATAACGAATTCGGCAGTAGCCAACTTTAAAGAAAAATTAAGAAAAAAACTGGTACGATTCATTAGAATCTTGAGATAAAGGCATTTACTAGAATATAAAATTTTCAACTGAACTCAATAATAATAATTTTACCTGTGATCGAAAAGAAAATGTAAAGTGTTGTAGCGTGGTGTCGAGTTGAGCTGAACTATGAACACCGCTACCAGACTACTTGCCAATAGACCAATAAAATCCCGGTAGGCCAAAATATCAGAAGGCAGATGATTGTAGTAGTCGTATATATTTGTTGGCAATCTCGTGGTATCGAAAGAATACCGAGATCGTGCCAAAGGAGTACAGTTGCGATCGGCAAGATAAGATACGTGCGTAGTCAAAAGCCGCGTAGAAGCAATGGAATACAATGGAAGACTAAAATGGATGTTATTAGCACAGTTAAACAAACGACCACAGTAAAACAGTCACTGGTACAATTGGTTATAATAATAATTGTTTTCATCGATCCAATCGCGTTCTGTTGACAAAAGTAGGTCACTACAGGAGCCCCCCGCTAGAAAGGGTTTACACTTTCGATAGTTAGCGGTTCGATTCGTGGGACTGATCGGCAGAATTGCGGTTGTAAGACGGAGGAAATTGGCGGAACAGGAAGTGATCATTGATCCTCGAGTTGCCAACGAAAGTCTTTTGCGCAGAACGGTACCAGGAGAAGTGTGCTGTATTTGTTGGTCGAGTTAGCATACCACACCAGAGTGGTTTGTATCCAGGTTCTGAAGATTGCGTTCGTAGGGAAGTGGACCAGAAAACGCTGCAGACGTAGGACGAAACCACGTTGAGCCAAGAAACCGGACGCGACCATAAAGACCAAGCGTATGCCAGGCGAATTCGAAACCAGATAATCGACTGAGTGCGTTGACTAGAGCGTGGGTGGCCAAACCAGCTTTCGCCAAAGTTGACTGAAGTCGACGTTATCAAATGGGCGATGGTCGGAGGCGTGGGCTCAGGATACAAAAAAAAAATCAAAAAAAGAAAAGTGTAGCATGCGTGTAGTATAGGAATAATCCTACACCGTATCCGTTATTGACTCTGCGGTTAGTCGCGAAAGCGTACGGGTAATCGTACTCGGCGACCGGAACGTGAGACGGTAGTCTCGTTCGTACTTCGTGAGCCTGTGATCTCATCCGAGGTCAAGGGCGGTGTGGTCTGCTGATCTGGACGTGAGACGGAAGTCTCGTCCGTAGATGGTGCAGATGACGCGTGCTGTTGACCGGGACGTGAGAACGAGGTCTCTGATGTATCTAGCGTGGGATCCGAGGTAGACGTAGAGATCCCGCTAGAAGGTTTGATAGGTCTAGCATTGAGTCTCAAGTTATCGGGTAGAGCACTGTCATCGACGTGTGCTGGTTTGAGACGATCAATGCTGACGATCTCGACGCGGCCGTGTCGATCAACCTTGAAGGTCTTTTCGTGACGAGAGATCACGTGAAAAGGGCCTTCGTAAGGCTGTTGTAGAGGTTTGCGTACCGAATCTACTCGTATGAAAACATGTGAACAGGTAGATAACTCTTGAGGGAGAGCGACCTGTCGATGTTGTATTCGAGTTGACACCGGAGACAGCGTTCGCATAAATGCAGACAGTCGATGGACCTAGTCTGATCTACCGAAATCGTTACTGCTCCGTGGTGTGAAGAATTCCCCAGGCAGACGCAATGTCGTGCCGTATACAAGTTCAGCGGCGGAACATTGAATATCTGCCTTCAAACTCGTTCTGATGCCTAAGAGAACGAGCGGTAAGGTTTCGTACCAATTGTCGTTTTCGTGTGCACTGAGAGCACTTTTATGTTGTCGATGAAACCGTTCGACTAAACCATTCGATGCTGGATGGTAGGCGGTAGTGCGTATGCGTTCCGTACCAAGCAGCCGGGTCAGTGAGGAGAATAATGCGGACTCAAATTGTTGTCCTCGGTCGGTCGTGACAGTCGAGGGACAACCGTACAATGCTATCCATCGTTCTACGAAGCGGTGAGCAATTGTCTCCGCCGTGATAGACGTGATGGAATAGCTTCGGGCCATCTTGTAAAACGGTCAATGCACGTGAGTATGTGATCATACCCATGCGATGGTGGCAATGGTCCTACAATGTCTATATGTACGTGATCAAAGCGAGCATCAGGCGTAGCGAACGTGCCAATGGGGGCAGCTACGTGCCTGTGCGCTTTTGATCGTTGACACTGTAAGCATTGCTTTACCCACATACGAACATCTTTATTCATGGACGGCCAGACGTATCGTGCAGCGATGAGACGTAATGTGGCTGCGATACCTGAATGAGACAATCCATGAAGGGCATCGAAGACGAGACGGCGATAGGTAGAGGGTACGATGGGTCGAGGAAGACCGGTAGAAATATCACATAGGATAGTACCTGAGCTAGTAGCTAGGGTTACTTCCTGACACTGAAGGGACGAAGATTGTGGTGCTTCTGTACAGACAGGATCGTTTGCTTGTGCAGCGGCCATAGCAGGAAGATCGAGCACCGGTAAAGTAACTGCATTCGTCTGGATACGTGAAAGAGCATCGGCAACATAGTTCGACTCGCCTTTAATGTGACGAAGGTCTGTCGTGAACTGGGAGATATAGTCCAAATGTCTGCACTCTCGTGGTGAGTAGCGGTCAGACTTGGTATGCAGGGCATACGTTAAGGGCTTATGGTCGGTGAATAAAATGAATTGACGTCCTTCTACTGCGTGCCGGAAATGTTTGATGGCGCAGTAGGCTGCAAGCAGCTCGCGACCAAAAGCGCTCTATCTCGTCTCCGTGGGAGTAAGGCGTCGTGAGAAAAATTCAAGAGGTTGCCAACTACCGGAGATATTCTGTTGCATAACGGCTCCTATAGCGAAATCTGATGCATCAACCGTTATACTAAGCGTGGCTGATGGGTCAGGGTGAGCGAGAAGTGTAACTTCAGCGAGAGCCGTTTTGATCTCTGAAAATGCAGTACGTGCGGTATCGTTCAATTCTAATTTGCGTGGATTACCGCGTAGTAAATCGGTTAATGGTCGTAACCGTTCTGCCGCGTGAGGGATGAAACGTCGGTAGAAGTTAACCAAACCGAGAAAAGCCTTCAGTTCCTTGATTGAGGACGGCACGTTGTACTCCTTGATTGCTCGAACTTTGTCCTCGCAAGGCAGAATACCCTATTGTCTGATGATATGACCCAGAAATATTATTTCTGATTTACCCAACTCACATTTCTCTGGGCTGACTACTATTCCATTATCCGAAACACGTTGGAATAATAGCGTAAAGTGTTGATAATGTTCATCTACGTTTGATGATGCGATCAGCAGGTCATCAATATAGACGTGAACAAAATCCAAGTCTTGTACTATGCTATCGATAAACCTTTGGAAAGTTTGAGCAGCATTTCGTAATCCAAATGGCATTCGTAGGAACTCAAACAGACCGAATGGAGTCGTGATAGCAGTTTTTTCGATATCTTCAAGAGCGACTGGGATCTGGTGATACGCTCGTACCAGATCGATTTTAGAAAAGATAGTCGTGCCCTTGAGCGATGCCGTGATGTCGTGTATGTGGGGGATGGGGTAGTTATCAAAGCGCGTAACTACGTTTAATGCTCGGTAGTCGCCGCAAGGTCTCCAACTAACCCCATCCTTTTTGCGCACCATGTGTAAAGGAGAGGCCCAAGGACTGTGAGAAGGATGAATAATACCAGCAGATAGTAAATTGTCAAACTCACGTTTAGCGAAAGCTAATTTGTCAGGTGCCAGTCGGCGTGGTCTTGCCGTGACTGGTGGTCTGCGGGAGACTATGTGGTGTACCACACGATTGGTCACCGATGAAATCTCCTCGAGTGGTTTAGTTATTCTGGGGAATTTCTCGAATAAAGCGTGGAATTTATCGTTACGCGAATAAAAAGTGCCGAGGATTCGGTACGCGTACATCGGAGTCTATTATATTAATACTATTCTAATCGTTATCCGTCATGTCAAATATATATATTAAAAATTAATATGAAAATATATGACAGACGTGGATAGATAAAACAATAGACTCACCGAATTGCCTTCTTTGAAAGATTTCACCGAGGTTGAGGCGTGTTCCAATATTTGGCTCACCAAATGTAGCGTGGTGTCGAGTTGAGCTGAACTATGAACACCGCTACCAGACTACTTGCCAATAGACCAATAAAATCCCGGTAGGCCAAAATATCAGAAGGCAGATGATTGTAGTAGTCGTATATATTTGTTGGCAATCTCGTGGTATCGAAAGAATACCGAGATCGTGCCAAAGGAGTACAGTTGCGATCGGCAAGATAAGATACGTGCGTAGTCAAAAGCCGCGTAGAAGCAATGGAATACAATGGAAGACTAAAATGGATGTTATTAGCACAGTTAAACAAACGACCACAGTAAAACAGTCACTGGTACAATTGGTTATAATAATAATTGTTTTCATCGAACCAATCGCGTTCTGTTGACAAAAGTAGGTCACTACAGTGTAATGAAGATTTCAAAAGTAACCACTTTGAATTCAATAGCAAGATAAGGGCTTTCTGTGGTATAAAATGAGTACATAACGATTTTCACGAAGAAGTACTTATTTACATGTAGACTCAAAAATAAAAGGAATTTACATTCCTCAGTATCGGCTTAGAGACGTTCAGCTGTGATTATTGCAAGACTTTTAGTAACCCAGTATCTGACTCCAGTTAAATCGTACACTGATTGTCATCGAATCATTCATACCGCCAACCTTCATGTATTTTATTGACCTTATTCTCGGTAGAGAATAACAGGATAAAATAAACCAAATATTAAAATGAATTTTGAATACGTATATTTCGTGCCAGACGGATAGTCAGGGAAACAATATGAAGGATGCAGAGAGAACAGAAACGCGACGAAGTGCGGAGCAGAGGAGAAGGTGAGTGATCCAAATCGTTTAGATCAAGTGTGACGCAATATTTGTATTCAGACTAAAAGAACTTAGAGACACGTAATGAATGAAATAAGCAATAAACACGAGAATATAAAAACCATCAACAAACTCAAAAAACGGCTTATGAATAATGTGTAAATTGGTCTGCAAAGGAGTTAGAATAACCAATATGTGCTTGACATACTACCAGACAATACAAATCCAATCGCCCTGTAGAAAATGCGAATAATAGCAAAAACCAATCGCAAATTAAGTCCGTGTTAAAACTTCTCACAGTGTTAACCGTGCTATGTAGGGGAAAACAGAGAACCAAACCTGTTCTTTCTGTTGCAGTTGACTTAACCCTCGAGTATTCCTTGAATGTTTCTTTTTATTAACAATCTGACAAGCATTACCTCATGCCATGCCAAACGCCTCACTTTACTAGGGAAATGTGACATGGTTTTAATGCAAGTGGGGTAGCCACAAATAATTTGTCAAGGATAAGAGATAAAATGTGATTTAAAATAATCCTCTCTCTGTGCAGTGTGACCGATCTGATACAGTACTTTTATTATAAGACTAATCTAGGGGATTGATCGAACACCTGATCAATTCGCTATCCACAGAGTGGATCACGTTATGTCAGATACACGGTTCTTAACCAAAAACAAAAGACCGGAACAGTTCCAGAAACTATATTATTTCATACATTTGCAGACAGTTATTCTCATTGAGTTCGTAGCAGAAATCAATGAAAGGGATGGACATCATATTTAATAGTAGGTTAAGTGCCTATTTTTCCGCAGTCAGTGACCGATCTTATTAATCTTCACTACCACACATCAGTAAATAAGTTGAGGCGTTTCTAATTTATCATTGTTTAGAAACTAGTTTGATGAGTTATCACAAATTCTTCTCAAGCTCCTTCTGGAATAGGTCGTAACAGTTCAGAAAGAACCACCAAGTAATTGTTCATTAGTAAACAACGTCTAATTACTTTTAAATATATATTTCCAAAGTCTACTTCAAGCTGTGCTTGTCTTATCCAATTATTCCGACAGACCTTAAGCACACTGATAAGCGACTTTGCTTGTCCTCAATGAATAAATGCCTGAAAAGATCGATACGCTACCATGTAAAGTTTCAATTATTATAGGTCAGATAGATAAAGTGAAGATGCCTTAAAATTTTCAGCATAAATACATTTTTTACTGCCACATTCAGTTGCATCCGTTATTTATTCTTTGAAATGGATAGGCTATTAGTGATCGATATTTGATTTCTAAAGACTATTGACCATCTGTGGCATAATGGTATGAGTAGAATATCTCATATGAATCTGCAAATCCTCTACGAGAAAAAGAAACACTTCCTTTGAACTTTGGAAAGCCGACTTTACACGAACTGCACTCGAATACCTAAACTTTATAATTTTATTGACTCCTATGAAAATCTGCAAATTTTTATCCGCTAGTTCTCATCATTGATCTTGTCGCCTTTCCATACTAAGGAAGACATTTATGCAATCCAGCCACATCATATACTACACGTATCTGTGCATATTCCAACTCCTCAAACCAAACTCTGTCAGCTAAACAGATTTATCATCTTTTAAACAAAAGTTTCCCTACATTCCACTCACGTTAAAATTCAAAGTCATGATTACATTTATTAGAAGTTTCGTTTATTCAAAAATATTTCCGATTCATGATCTATGTATATTTTATAGACCGATCGAAGTACTAAGTGCTTATTATATAATACCTTTTTTCTTTATACCAGTCATTGTCATTTTGTTTCAAGGCCAGTTATTTGCAGCACAGCTCATACGTTTTTATTAGAACGTATCTGTTTCCGAGTGTAATTTTAAGTATGCTTTACGCTCTCTTAGAAGCTTTATTTGCTCATACATGGTGATGTTTTAAAAATCCTTGTAAATTTCCACCACATCTGAGGCTTTTTTTGTTCCATGCATTGATATTACTATTCATACCAAATAATCTAAACAATTGACTTTGATTATATAGATTGTAATGACAGTTTTAAGTCCTTTTGAATTGTATGCCGGCTGCAATAAATTCTATTTAATTTGCTTTGAGATAAGACGTTAGTAAAGCACATATTTGTGCTGGACGAAATAAATCCAATCATTTTAATAACAGTCTTTATTAATAAGTATATTAGATAGGTTAAGCTGTGTTGGTTCTTGCAGTTCGTTTCCCAGTAAAAATCCAATCTCTCCTTCTGAACGTACATTGATGGTGCTGTATGATACTTAGAAGTATTCGAACTAATATACCAGCTAGAAATTACCGGGATAGCGCAATTTAAGCCAGAGAGAACTAGGCCAGCAGAAACGAAAGTATTGTATTCAAAATTCAAAATTAGGCAGACGTCGAGCACAAAAAAATCATTAGTTCACACAAACTATACAGCCACCACAGCTTTTTTACGTTCATTTTTGTCCGTCAGAGTGTGTATTGGATACATACTCTGTCTGATCTAGAATATGCTCATTAGTATTAAATTTAAAAACTGAAGCTAAAAAAACGCATCTTTGTCCTTGTAATGCATCCAGTTGTTTTGACCATCTCGTATGCGAACCACTGATTTATGGAGCTGTTTCGGCAGACCTTCCATGGGTAGTTGAAAAGTAGTATTTTACGAAGACATTTTTGTTTATGCAATTTAATTATTGTTTTATTAACGTTCATCCTAGTAATAGTGCTTTCAGAAACTTTCTTTGCTCTCCTCTTTTCGTCAGTTATCGTTTTACCAATAGTAGAATTGACTTTAGTTTTCAGGGTTTTGGAAGTTCTGGCTTGCACATGAGCATGAGGGGAATCTGAAGTCATTTGTAATTTTTCCCACTTTGATTCCGTAATTTGCAAGCTATCAAGCAAATCATTAGAATCATTTTCAGTGACCAATAAGAAAAGTTGATCCTGAAGGATTCTTAAATTTTCTAGACCTACTGTAAACGGTCCACGCTCAGTAATAAGAAATTTACAAATAATGGTTGAACATTAATGATTTCTAGTCGACAGATTACAACAACCCAGAACAAAAAGCTTATGACCAGTAATGCTTGAAGTGGTATAATTATTGCATTGGGTTTTGATGATCTCAACTTTTCAATATCAACATCAAAATCATGAAAGGCACCACTAGATAGATATGATCGTTTCTATATTTGAAGCAAACTGCTGGGAGTTGTAAATAAGGATAGCACATGGTCATTGGAATCACCTAAATCAATAGGATTCGAATTACAAAGTCTAGTGTCACAAGTGGCGAAAGGAACCGTAGTTTTGTGAATCGACTGGATATACTTCAATATATCACACAGCATATGACACAACGAAAGATACACGAATTACGTAAGTGGTATTTACCGCAGGATAAACGTGTATCAAACTTGAACTCACATTCGCAATTTGCTTCGCAACTCTTTGTTGGATCATCTTTCAGATTTCCACGAAAATATGGATCATTATTAAACAAAGGCAAGTTTGACCAACCCTGAAAGTGTATTTCATCATGACGACTAAGCAAAGTGTTGGAAAGTTTCACCGACTGAAACCCTAGTTCATTCACTGCCGCATAGTTGATGCATGCAGTTCTAGCATCTTGAAAAAAAACAGTTCGGCATTTTCAACAGCCTTCTTTCCAGATCTGGCATTTTAATTCCTGCAATAAGTCAATCCTACAGCTGCACAGGAAGTTGATCACCAAACCTGCATTTGAAAACTTGCTTTTGCAATGCAAGGATAAAGTCCCTAAACTTCTGGTTATTCTGAAAAATTATTTCATAAGGGTTTTCGTTTCTCACAACATTCGAAACTAGTACACTTTACATGATTTAGTAGTAGTTCTTTGAGAGCTGCATAAGCAAGTGAAATAAACTTTTCTGAAAATGCCAAAGATTTTATTGAGCGGTAGGCATTCTTCTCAATGAGTGTGAGGAAATGAGAGACAGTTATGTTGTCCTTCACATCTTTCCTAGTCATGCTTCCAATTTCCAACCTTTCCATGAATTCTTTGAAAACCTCAGAATTTGAATACATGTTCAACAGTCCTATCACAAGCTCCATAATGATTCCAATGTAATAATTGAAAGTATTTAAATTCCCGGGATAGCACAATTTAAGCCAGAAAGAACAAGGTGAGCACGAAAAAACCTGTGGTACTTAGAATTCAAAATCAGGCAAATTCTGAGTATAAAAAATTGTTAGTTTATACAAACACCACATGCTGATACAAGATTCTCGGATGAGGCGTTCCTGGCATTGACCGTTCGGTAAGAAGAACGGAACCGGTCTTTGAGTTTGACAGATTGCGGCTTTTGAACCTTCTTCCTTTGGCTTCGGGAAAGTTTAGTTGTGGAGAAAACAGAAAGATAAAATTTTTTAACACTTATTTAGCTATTAAACATAATGAATGACAAAATAAGGTCACCTTGCGTTTTAAGCTAAGATAAGAGAAGAAGATTCATACGTTTTAGGTTCTCATTGTAAAGGAGTTTGGAAAGGCACTTTGCTAGTCTTGTGAAAGCCAATGCTATTAAGAAAACATAGCAGGTAAATAATATATGAGATGAATATATGAGTTATTAAAAAGTTTTATGCGAGTTATCAAAATTTGCTTGTCATACAGTCCAAAATGTGCTTGAGAGTTATGATGTGGTAAAGATAATTCGAAATTTTGGAATGTATCCCTAAGTACTAATGTATGGTTGCTAAGAAGATGTTATAAAGCACGAACTATATGTGTATACAACAACTGTATTAGTAATCTGTTGATATGGTAGCTAATATAGTGAGAACAATCAGCAGTGTATGTAAAATGTGCTTATTACCCTTGGCAATTACTGTTACATTTCAAAAGGTGTACAGAAAAATAAAGAGGCGACCTGAACAAAAATCCTTGGCAATTACTAGTGTTTAAATAGATCAAATAAAGTTGTAAAAGTGTTCATCGTTATTTATTTTCACTTGTAAGCTTCTTCGAATTCATTTGAAAAATACTCTTCTTGATCGTCAAAAAATCTTCAGGAATAGAATAAAGATTAATGTCTACGTTAGTAGCCCAATAATTATAGTACATAAGCTAATAAAGATCAACATCATTAGTTTGATTAAATGCTAGTTATATCAACTAATTTTACCAACTAATAAAGAAAAGCTAATGATCTAGCTCAAATTTGGCATTTGTAGACAAAACATTATAAAACAATCCTATCTCATACGGTTATATTGAATAACTTAAATCCATCACAGCAAATCTAATTTTATAATGCTCAATACTTTAAATAGAAACCAATTATAGCTTTATTCTTCTTTTTGTTGAATGACCACATTTACTTATATATATATACATATTAGACTACTGTAATCTAACAAGTTTTCTTTACATTTCTATTATTGAAATATTTATTTGTTTATTATTACTAGACTTAGTTCATTTACCCAGAAAAAACCTAAAAACTGATTAATATAAATCTGAATCTAATTTACAAGTTTAAGGTAAAATATTGTAAAATTATCATTAGTACAATCGATGAAATTGATAGTTACATCGTAATATTGTGAGGTAAAAAATTAAGAGTGAGACTATAATTTATGGACGACCTTTGAACGACGCCAGACTGACTTTGAGACTGTTCACCTTATAACCAGAACTAAGTGAGGGTTATAAACCAGTGTGAAGGATTAGAATTGTGATTTACAGTTAGTAGTTTAGGTTAGAAATTAGATTTTTGTGGTTTTTATCACGAACTGACATCACATATGATGCTAAAACGTCATTTATTCAAATGTATGAGTGAATTTTGCGCCAAAATCCGAGATCTGTTATCTTATACATGATTGATTCGTTCATAAATTACAGTCTCACTAAATTAAGTTGTTAACTTATTGTAATACTTGTTCAACATTACTTCTGTTTTCTTTCTTTTGTAATTCAATATGATGATTATTCAATCTAATATCCGTTTGGTTTTTTCATTGTACTATTTGATGCACTATTATATTGATTTTTTCGGATATCATTACCAAGGTTTAACTTGATAAATTCGAATAAACTGAGCATTGAATAGATTGATATAAATAAGAGAACATATTTGTAATATCTTGGACGTTTCGTAACTCAGTGTGGGATACTTCTTCAGAGAATAACTAAGTACTTACTTACTTACTTACGCCTGTTACTCCCAATGGAGCATAGGCCGCCGACCAGCATTCTCCAACCCACTCTGTCCTGGGCCTTCTTTTCAAGTTCCATCCAATTCTTGTTCATTTTTCTCATATCTATCTCCATTTCTCGGCGTAATGTATTCTTTGATCTTCCTCTCTTCCTTCGACCTTGAGGGTTCCATATGAGGGCTTGTCTTGTGACGCAGTTCGGTGCTTTCCCCCAATGTGTGTCCTATCCACTTCCAGCGCTTCTTCCTGATTTCTTCCTTCACTGGGATCTGATTTGTTCTCTCCCACAGTAGGTTGTTGCTAATAGTGTCCGGCCAACGGATCCGAAGTATTTTGCGTAGACAACTGTTAATAAACACCTGTATCTTTTGGACGATGGATTTCGTAGTTCTCCAGGTTTCCGCGCCATACAGTAGAACTGTCTTGACATTTGTATTGAAAATTCTGACTTTGGTGTTGGTTGCTAATTGTTTTGAGTTCCAGATATTCTTCAGTTGTAGATATGCTGCTCTTGCTTTGCCAATCCGTGCCTTCACATCTGCATCAGATCCACCGTGTTCATCGATGATACTACCCAAATATGTAAAGGTTTTTACATCTTCCAAAGCTTCTCCGTCAATTGTGATTGGATTGGTACATGTTGTGTTGTATCGAAGAATCTTGCTTTTCCATTTGTGTATATTGAGACCTATTGCTGCTGAGGCTGCAGCTACACTGGTTGTCTTCTCCTGCATTTGTTGTTGTGTGTGCGATAGAAGAGCCAGATCATCTGCGAAGTCTAGATCATCCAATTGCATCCTAGCTATCCACTGTATCCCGTGCTTCCCTTCAGATGTTGATGTCTTCATGATCCAGTCGATCACCAGGAGAAAGAGAAAGGGTGAGAGTAAGCAACCTTGCCTGACACCGGTCTTTACTTCGAACGACTTTGTCAACTGTCCTCCATGAACGATCTTGCAGTTTAATCCATCATAGGAATTCTGTATGATATTGACTATCTTCTGAGGCACGCCGTAGTGTCGAAGAAGCTTCCATAATAACTAAGTAACCAAATCAAAATCAATCTATGTTTAAATAGTACAAATGAACAACACAAAAATATTACATTGATTTATATCAGTATGATGTTTATTAAGGATAAGATATTCTTTGTATTAAATTTACGTATTCTATGGTCAACGTGATATACAACACATGATTTGTTATAATGCTGTGTATTAATATTATTATTCAAAAGATTGTAGAAATCAATATATAAATGAATGTAGTTTCGACTAAGATCATCTTCATGTTCTGAAGGGAAATAAATCTTCACTTCTACCAGTCTTCTTTGTCTTTACTTTGTGTCGTGGAAATTGTAATGCTTCCTCGTTTTTCAAGTACATGTAATAAGTGATGTGAATATAACAGTTATTTAGTTCTAATTTGTGCTATATGACTAAAGCTCCATAGAAATTGCTGTAAAAATTAGCAAATCTGAGGGATGATCGGTATCTTCAAGAAATACTAAACATTTTTAGCTCAAAAAGTTTATATTTAGCGGTTTAGTGGATGATAACTTCATTTTGAACAACTATGTAAAACAGAAAGTCACTAACATTATAGATTTATTTAATTATTCAATTCATGAGTCAATTGAAGCTAGACCACCATGGAAAACCTGAAAGCACTGGATGGCCGTTTCATCCTAGTATGTAACTCCTTACCAGTGCACATTCACGACCCTGCATGGGGGACGCGAACACAGGACCTATCGGTTTTGTGCGTTAACGCTCTCCCTCTAGACCGTTGAGCTGGTATCCAACGGTGTCAATGTCTAACTTCAACCAATCAACGAAATTACGTCACTATACACTAATGTCTTAAGTGAATACCCGGTTGAACTCCACTGGTCACAGCTTCTCACTAGAACTCCAAGAAATAACTCTTGTAGACAGTCACTAGTGAGCATACGATGATTATAATCAGAGATGGGTTTTGTGGAGATTGTAGTAGTTTAATAATTGAATTCATGAGTCCATTAAGTCACTTAATTCAACGGTGGACGGAGGCGCTATTTCGTAGATTGGTTGAAGTTAAAAATTAACACCGTTGGATACCAACTCAGTGGTCTAGAGGTTAAGTGTTCGCGTGCGAGACTGATAGGTCCCGGTTTCTAATCTCGAGGGGCGGGATCGTGGATCCATATTGCTGAAGAGTCTCATAGTAGAATGAAACGGTCATCCAGTACTTCTAGCTTTTCCATGGTGGTCTAGCTTTAATCGATTCATCAATTCAATTATTAAATTACTACAATCTCCGCAGAACCCCATTCTAATTATACATTTATCCTCATAAATATTCTTATTTTAGAACCAATTCTAATTTAGCTCTCTAAATTAATGTTTATTACTGTAATGATTTAGTTTAACCTTAAAATTTTATTTCTTGACAGATATAACATTTATGAATAAATCAAATGAGTCAATTAAAATGGTAGGATCAATGTATACCAGTATCATGGCAACTACACTATTTGTGGCTTTATTTTGGACAATAATCACTCTATTGTCATGGTTATTAAGAAATGTATTACTTTGGGTAACTTGACATAGATTGGTTTTATTTTATAACATTTTATTATTATTTTTTTTAAAAATAGTTCTTGTCTTACGATTTCACATTTAAAACAAATAAAATAAACTTTGTTCGTTGAGACGATAATTTATGGATGACCTTTGAGTGACGCTAAAATGACCTTGAAAGTGTTTACTTATTTACTAGAGCTAAATGAGGCTTATAAACCAATGTAAGGAATTAGAATTATAATATATAATTGATGGTTAGGATTAGGAATTAGATTAAGGGTCTTCATCATGTACTGACATCAGCTATAATTCCATTACCCTATTTAGCCAAATGGATGAATGAATTTCGCATCAAAATCTAAGACCTGTTTTTATCAATCTGATTGGTTCATCTATATAATACGGTCTCGCCCTGAGATCATTTGTTTACTAATATGTAAAAGTAAAAATTATTCTATACAACTATGAATGACACTGTAGTTTGATTAGTGCCAGTAGTATTGCTAAGATTTCTAAATTCCAATTAATTGTCATGGATTTAAACCTGACACTCAGAAGCTGGAAATTAACTGTCCTATATACTGATTTTGGGAAGCATCGTCGATAAACAAGGAGGTTCAGATGCAGACGTCAAGGCGAGGATTGGCAAAGCTAGAGCGGCATTCCTTCAACTGAAGAACATATGGAACTCAAAACAACTTTCAACCAATATCAAAGTCAGAATCTTCAATACCAACGTCAAGGCAGTTCCACTGTACGGAGCTGAAACTTGGAGAACTACAACAACCACCATCAAGAAGGTACAGGTATTTATTAATAGCTGTCTACGCATGACACTCAACTTCCATTGGCCGGATACCATGAGCAACAGCCTTTTGTGGGAGAGAACAAACCAACTTCCAGCTGAAGAGGAAATTAGGAAAAGACGATGGAAATGGATAGGACATACATTGAGGAAATCATCAAACTGCATTACGAGACAAGCGCTAACTTGGAATCCTGAAGGGAAGCGGAAAAGAGGAAGGCCAAAGAACACATTACATCGGGAAATAGAAGCAGATATGAAAAGGATGAATAAGAACTGGAAAGAGCTTGAAAGGATTGGCCAGGACAGGGTTGGATGGAGAATGCTGGTGAGCGGCCTATGCTCCTTCACGAGGAGTAACAGGTGTAAGTAAGTAAATATACTGATTTGATTGTAATTAAGCAGCCAAATAGGGTTTATGGCTAAATCAAGTATACTAAAGTGAGTTTTGCCTCGTGTAAGACACATTTCTATCAAAAAATCACATCAATCAATAAACGACAGCATGTACGTATATTTATATTCATTCAATCACGTGAGCTGATCACCTTATTGAGGTTACTATGAAAGACGTAAGAAGTCATCATATAAAATTGTGAGAAAGTAAAAACTTTTGTCCATAAGAAAAAGAATTAAATGAGTTACCACGTATATGATTGAACTGTGTCGGATGTGGTAACATTTTAGATGAGAACAATGATCAAGTCATTATCAATGATTTCAGAGTAAAAATTGCATAATGTAAAACTAGTCTTGTTGATCCTGATACATCGAGTTTCATTTCTTCTCCTTAAGCTATACTATATTGAATTTAGTTAAATAATAACTTTTGCTTAGTTGTTTACAAGTCACGAACAAAAGAGGCAAATATATTTGTTTGATTCTCTAAATTACTAACAATAATCACTTGTTCTTATTCCAGTGATAATGTACTTTAAAGTTTATCTGTTAAGTGTACATGGTCATATAATTGACTTTATAAAATATACCATTATTACGCATCATATTAGCAATTTTTAATACTCTGATGTGTGCTACTTATGTCGACAGATATAAGTAGTATGTATCATCAATCGAAGGTGAAATGTCTGATGGTAGAGAAAGTTAAGAAGATCTAAGAAAAGAGAACGAAAACATAGAATGATTGATGTGGAAACGAAGGAACAATCAAGTCTGAGACAACTGAATGACATTTACAGTTGAATTCATGAGTTAATTGAAGCTAGACCACCATGGAAAACCTGAAAACACTGGATGGCCGTTTTATCCCAGTATAGAACTCCTCAGCAGTGCATATCCACGATCTAGTGAGAAGCAGTGACCTGTGGAGTTCAACCGGGTCTGTTATGAGATAATAACTTACTGAAAACAATGGTGGACGGTGGCTCAACCTCATGGATTGGTTGAAGTTAGACATTAACACCGTTGGATACCGACTCAGTGGTCTAAAGGTTAAGCGTTTGAGCGCGAGACCAATAGGTCCTGGGTTTGAATCTTGCTGGGCAGGATCGTAGCTGCGCACTGCTGAGGAGTCCCATACTAGAATGAAATGACCGTCCAGTACTTCTAGGTTTCTCATGGTGGTCTAGCTTCAATGGACTCGTGGATTCAACTAGAAAATAGGTGAATCATTTTAATCTGATCTTTTAGTATAATACGTTAACATTTTCAGGTTGCAATTTGTCTTTTATGAAACTCAAGTGATTAGTGCTGTTAATAAGTAACGATTCATTGTATTTTTTGGAATTTATATCAATGAAGTCGTATATGTCTCAGTCCAACATCTTTTGGCATGCATTAAGTTGCTTTATGAAATATGTAGCTCGGTATACCATACTATTGAAATAAATATATTTTACTATTTAGATTTATTTGATCTTTATACATATTTAACAATGAAATAAAATTGATTACTATTGACTGTTATGTTTCTATTTCAGCTATTCAACTCTGTCACTTCTTCTCAAACGACCCAAGAATCCACAAAATGTTTGATTAACTTAAATGTAATATCAAAGCTGTTTGCTAAATTTCCATTCGTAAATTTCATAAATCCAATATACAATTATTTTTATTCAAAGCCAAAGTTATTGTTAGCCTTGTTAGATGCTGTGGCTACAATTGAACTTTGTGCATGCAGTTTAGAATGTTGGATAGTTCGTGAAGTTTTTGGTTATTGGGGTCTTCTAGTTGCTATCGCTTTAAATTGTATTCGTTCAAGTTTGTTTGTTTCATTTGATGCTTATGGAAGTCCTTGTAATCCGTGGTACAGGTGATAATATTTATGCTCAATTCAGTTAAATAAATAATTTTAATCCATATGTAGGATCGATTACTGATCTATTGAATTCGGAAAGTAATAGATAGCTAGATTGTGTACGTTTGAACCTTTTCAGTAGTATCACACTTGTTGGAAAATCTTGAAATCATGGGCTTGTTACTTGGAGAATTCTTTAGTGTACTCTCAGATAATGTAACTTGAATTCGATATCATACATAATTGTTTTTCATTGAATACAGATCTCCTTAAGTTAGTACACATGATATTCGGTTGTACACCAATATCCTTAATTACTGTAAGTGATATACAAAAATACAAATTATAGATTTTAAAAGTATCAGTCTTATTCCCTGAAATGATATCATTAGAGTAGAATGTTATTGGAGATTGTTCATTTGAAAGTAAATCACGTTATCAATTGATTTCAGCCAGGTAAGAAATGAAACAGATTTGATAGATGGAACTAGATGATGGTCATGTGATCTTCTGAAATGTTTCATTTTACATAGCCTACATGTTTACTGATGAAGAGTTTAAACTGGAACAAAATAGTTACCCAGACCACTTAAATATTAGAATATTTCATTGAAGTGTAACTATAGATTAGTTTGATTTTCAGTCCCTTGTACATATGTAGCTCCTAGAGCACTATTTGAATAGAACGTGAAACTTTAGATTGGTCAATAAGGTTAATAACTGTTGGTCTGAGACATGTTTCTAGGTGCAAACTACCTGATTGGAATCTATCCAATAATGTCGAATAGTGATTGGAAAAATGGGGTGACATCATTCAGAATCTTTCACAACTCTGTAGCTCTATTTGCTCCTTATCTTCCTATAGATCTTCAATTACAATATTCTTCTATACATACGCTTCTTCATGTCATTGCATGTCATATTCTTGATGCTCACTATTTCTGGCTATCATCGTTACTACATTCATTTGATTCATCTGTTTAATTTCATCTCATTTTACGATTATATTATGGAAAGTGGTGTTAACACATTTATGTTCATAAGTGGCTGAAATGGTTACAGAAAGAACAACTTCTTGTGATAATGAAACCTATAGAGTTGCCGAACCAAAGAAAACCTTTTAGCTACGGAGTGACACACAATTAATCGAGGAAACTGAACATTTGCTTATCTACAAGGAATGATAACTAAAATTATCAACTTGATGATGAGCTGTTTTGTAATGTAGTTGAGTCTTGTGGAGATGTTATAATAAAAATATCAAATTCCTTCTTGAAAGCTCCTTGATACATTTTACTATAGGATATTGTAGAAATTATTGAGTATGAAGTTTTAAGTCATGAACTAGCTCTGGTCAACTAAACATTAAAAGGTAGAATGCCATTAGACACCTGCTTCATTCAAGTATGGTACTTTTCAGTAGTGTACGTCCACGACCTTATACAGTACCAAACTCACGACTTAGTTCTTCAACTTCTCTAATGAATAAAAATTAAGAACATAAAATATCAGACATCAACTAAGTGGTCTGATGTTTAGGCGCTTGTCGTGTGACCTGAAGGTTCTAGATTCGGTCATTGAAGCGGTTCTGAATGGATATAACAGTGAAGTAATATACTAGAACAAAGTAGCTGGATCATAATTCCTGATTTTCAGTGACTATCTAACCGAAATCAGTTTTTCATACTAATTTATAATGATAATTTGTATCGTTTTCTCTATATTCAAGATTCCTACTTGGTCAAACACAACCAATATGGATGATTTTCACATGGACTTTACAACTTTTATCTGCATCAATAGCTCTTAAATTATGTATATACTGGTGGTCATTACAACTAACTATCTACCATTCATCACGTTATAAATTAGCATTAAAAATGTTAAATTCTCAAACATTAATTAATTATAATTCAGATTTACAAGTTGTAGTAAGTATTGGATTCTTATGTGAAGCTGTTGTAACGTTTATAGATTTATACTTGAATAGTCTATTTTCATGTATATTAAAACGTTGGAATTTACAATGTCTTAAACATAATTCACAATTAGCATCTTCTACAATGTCTCAAATGTTGAATCCTTGTGATTTAACATGGAAACAATTTCTTATTTCTTATATTGTAAGATTATTGATTATTCTTACATTGATAGCTTATGGTAAGTTGTATTTTACAATTATAATGAATTTACTAATTTATTATTGTTTCATATGTGCAGACTATTATAAAATTAGACTGAAAGTCATAAAATGTGTTACATAACTGTTGACCGATAACTGAATAGTAACTATGGCGAGACTCTAATTTAGGGACGAGCCAATCAGAAGCGTTTGAGCCGTTTAAAGGTCACAGAGCCAAGTTTAACACCTGATGCTCACATATGATCGGTTTACAGCGGATTTTAGAGAAGGGATGATTATTGAGAGGCTACAAGGGATAGGGTTACTAAAAAGTTTTTGTACGTGAGACTGCGGTTATCAAATGACTGCAGTAAAGTGTGCAAATAACCGTGGTGAGATTATATTTCGTTGTCCTTCATGTTGGAGGAGAAAGTCTGCTAGAACGGGGACTTTCTTTGCTCGATTGCTACTGAAACTGAATCAGATTATGATAATAGTTGCAAATTGGGTAATAAATACACCAGTAACACTGGCTGCGGCGTTTGCAGTTGTTTATGAAAATTCAGCAGTCCAGTGGTATGAGTACTGCCGTGCAACTAAAATAACACTTGTACACCAATCATTCGGAGGAGTAGGATGTATCGCGCAGACAGATGAAACGGCAGTGAGAAAGCGAAAATACAACAGGGGACGTAGTATAAAGTAGGATTGTGTAAGTAGCATTTCCGTAAATATACTCGACAGGTACTTGGAATTTATGACTTTTTATACCGTATGCAATATCATTTCAAAACATCTGAAACTTTAGCAAACCTTGACAAGTTTTTAAATCATGTAAAAGAAGTATATTCACTGTAATCCATTAGTTTCTTCTAATATATTTCTACGTTATACTAGGTGTCTTTTGATTGGCTATTATTCTCAAGGTCACTCAAAATTCGTTCAAAGGTCGTCCCTAAATTAGAGTCTCGCCGTAACTATTATCATCCTTTTCTAGTCCTCAAACGTTATCAAATTCTATTGATCGATCAAGCTGAAATGTTAACATTAGGCTAAGTGACGTGACGTAGAATATACTATGTTGAGATATTAGGCAGTTGTTGGAGATCACTATTCACTTAGCGTTCGTCAACAAGGTGCACCTGCAATGTTTTCCTGTAGGATTGGGACCTGTTTAACACAGCTTCCCAGTCTGAGGTGTTAACATTAAGAATTGTTGATCTATCAGCACTAAAGAGCTTAAAAACATGACATTAGTAGCTTCTTATTGATTAATCAATTAAAAATATATCGGTCCTGAAGATGGTTAGTAACAACGAGAATAACTTATTTTTAACCTTACGCACTATAAAGCTGCATGACGCGACTTCGAATCCCACAGGAATCACCAGTTTCTTTAGTGATTTCAAATATGCCTTGCTGGCGAATTTCAATGAGCTCTTAATGTGGGCGAATCAAAGCTTCTTGTTGACTAAGCTCAGCTATTCGATATTCTTCAAATGATTTGTCATATCACCTTTTCCTGACAGATTATATTGGTAAATAAAACTTGATTTGGAGCAACAACTTTTGTTCCATGATGTTGAAAATATAGCGTACTCTCACTAAATCCTTGTTTATTCATAGGGTTAAGAAACCAGTTATTATCTATTCAAATTCAAAATAATTACTACAATGGACTCAATTTTACTTTTGTTAGTTACAATGATCATGTTTATACTTCAGATAATAGACTCATGTTAATCAGATAACTACTGAAAGCCAGAAGACACTAAACGGCAGTTCCTTCCTAGTATCAAAGTCCTCAACGATGCGTATCCATTGTTCAACCAGGGGTCAAACGCGTGACCATCGTATGTCTGAGTGAGTGCCTAAACTTCAGAACATTTGACTGACAACAAGTGGTTTACCTGTTTATCTTCGATTAAGTATATATATTTGCCAGTCATCATTGATTTCAATTCCTGATATTTATCTGTCTCCCGACACGCATGTGGTCTTGAAGTTGATCCCTAGTGGGGTTAGGGATGAAGATCGTTGAGGAGCCTTATACTTGAGCGAAACAACTAGCTAGTACTTTCTGGCTTTCAATGTTTGTTTAGATAAGATCAATCAGTTATATGAACTATGGAATTCAATGATTTCAACAGCGCTCAATAATAATAGTTTTTTGATCTATAACCTATTGAAATTGAAGGATTTCTTTAATTTACGTTTACTGCGCTTTGAAGCCTGGTACATATTAATATAATTATAAACAGTACTAATTATTTGTAACAACGATAATAAGGTATATTCGGTTTTTAAATGAGTGAAAAATTGAATCCCTGGAGTTTGTCCCGGAGTTTACATGACTTTCATCAATCAGTAACTTCAATTCAAGTGTCTTGAAGTATGGTTGTGTTTTGTTTTCAACACAAATTTCACTTATGAAGCAGATATGATATCTCATCTCTGTCAAAGTATTGTTACTTACTTACATACGCCTGTTACTCCCAATGGAGCATAGGCCACTAATCCGCATTCTCCAACTCACTTGGAGCCCCTCTGGGGCTACTGCCGGCCCCAAGCCCGGATAAAGGAGGAGAGTTGGACATCGGGTTTGCGACCCAATCCCGTAGAAAACTAACTCGCTAAGAAAACGCTAACCAGAAAAAATTATTTAAAGTATTGTTACCATTAGGTAAATTTTCGTCTAAACTAAATGACTCAAAAAACTGAATTCACGAAAGGTTAACTTGAATTCTATACGCGTTTGTATGTACTTTCTCTAAATAGTAGAACTTGGCATTTGAAGATATCAGACAAGATTGTGAAATAACAGTGATAATGAACAATATATTTGATGCTTTTTGGGTCTATTCAACTACAAGCTTAACAGCCGGAGACTTAGCAGGACAACTAATGTATTGTTTAGTGGAAAATTACACAGTGTCTATACAAAATATGGTAATCATACAATAAATACATCATTTACATATCTTCCTTGAGTTATGCCTTATATACTTCATCATTTGTCCAATCCTATTGTTATTTTGAATGTTTCCTGTGATGGTGGAGCACAAATCAAACACAAAAATCAACAAACGGATCACCCTACCATACATACATGGCATATCAGAAACCGCAACAAGACTGCTAAAAACCTTCGGGATAGATGTGGCACACAAACCGACAAAATCAATACAGTCAATCCTATGCAAACCAAAGGATGAAATAACAAAAGAAGATAAATCGAACATCATCTACAAAATAAATTGTGTCAACTGCGACAAACACTACATCGGACAAAGCGGACGCCCCCTTCACATGCGCTTACATGAACATCAATTAGCAGTCAAACGGCATGATATCTCCTCACTTATATCAATACACGTGGACAACTGCGGACACACATTCGATTGGAAAAATGTGGAAATCGTGGACAGAGGAAATTCTAAAAACACAAGAGAATTTTTAGAAGCCTGGCACTCAGGTCAATCAGCAATCAACAAACATATTGAAATCGATCCGATTTATCAACCAATCAGGAAACTTATGCACAAATATAGGAACAAGAATCAAACCAATAGGAGACCAAGCCAAGACAAAAAGGTAAACAATGACAAATTTAAGGTCAATAAGAACCAATCAACATCGAGGTGCACAGAACAAGCTGTGAAACGCATATGGAGAAATTCGAACACTTCACTTCTATCTGAAGTTTGTGCTGATGATGTCGTTCAGAAGAACGATGAAAGCTCCACGATCAAACCATCCAGCTCAGAGAACAAAACTCCATCAAAAAAAATGCTTTCTGTTTTCTCCCTCGCCTATTTACTTCATTCCACTTTTGGCAAACATTGCAGTTTCAATTCATACTACATACTATTTATATCTGTTCGCATAAGTAACACATATCACACTAGGAATATGAAAACAATAGAAATAGTTTTAGAATGTGTTGTTTTTGTTGCTAACAACGAAATTCAAGATATCTATTTTGTCTTATTTAGGACTGATTAATTAAATATATCTGCGTCTTAGTATTGATGTTGACGCTGTGATTCAGATTTAGCTTCTTTTTTTTCACATTGAACATTAACACATTATTCACTGAGTTATTGTGTCCATAGTGTCACTAGTTTATTTATCAGATACAACTTACTTACTTACTTACTTACGCCTGTTACTCCCAATGGAGCATAGGCCGCCGACCAGCATTCTCCAACCCACTCATCAGATATAAATCATTTGATAAATATCTATTCGGATATATGTATTCTGATTGGATTGACTAGATATAGTGTTTGATAACAAGTTTTGGGTAATATTCAGTATGTGGTTAGCAACTGAATTCCAATTAAAGGTTTACATTTATACCTTACATAAATTTATAAAAAAAAATAATGATTGAAATTTTCAGATAAAGCAAAGTTTTCAAAATTCATTTCACAAACATTTAGTCTGATTATATAATAATATATATTTTCAATAATGAAATCAACAGTAATTTACATGATAGTAGACATGATGTTGATATTCTCTACACAATATATATACACGTATTGGTTAAGTATAGTTCTAGTTGATGAAGACGCTGACAAGATGCAGAGTCTTCTGACCACAATAAGCAACAATGCAGGCATGTTCGGCATGTGATTCTTTCGCTCGAAATGCGAAATGTTGCTTTAGGATTGGGTTGCATCGATACCCGTACTAATGATAGGGAGTGAAGTAGTTGAGCGTGTCGATCGCTTCACTTATCATGGGAGTCTCATCAACCCTTGTGGTCTGTTGTCTGACGAAATCTCAGCACGGATACAGAAGACTCGACTAGCTTTTGCCAATTTGCGTTATTTATGGCGTAGGCGAGATATCCGTCTACTAACCAGTTTGTTCTGTCCTACTTTATGGCAGTGAAATATGGCCGGTAAGAGTAGAGGATATTCGTAGGTAAGTGTCTTCATAGCATTGCTCGTATATCTTGGGACCACCGAGTAAGTAATGCAGTTGTTAGGAAACGGGTACTAGGTAAGGATGGTAGATCAATTGATGAGGTAGTGAAACTTAATCAGTTGAGATGGCTAAGAAATGAGTTACGCATGCCCGACCACCGACTGCCTCGACATGCGATGTTCAATGGTATAGGAGTTGGTTGTAAGAAAGCTAGGGGCGGCCAGACCCAAACATGGCACAAATCTATGAAGTCACTGACAAGTGGACCGAGCCATGTTGGTAGGTGTAGACTATCTGGTTGTGATCCGTGAGATTATAGCAACCGATGGTTAGAGACCTTGAATGATATGGCTCAAAATCGTTTGTAACGGCACAGGGGCATCTACTCTTTGTGTTCTCCTAAATTCTAATCTTCTGAATTCTTTATATCCCTTTATTTTTTTTCTTTCCAAATCTATTCCACTGTATTATACTCCTTGAATAACTTTTACTACCTCTACCACTACGGGATTTGAATCGATAACTGCATCTCTGTGCTAATGTGGGATGGCAACTCGAACTAATGTACGTACGTGCAAAGTTCTACGCTGGTACGGACAGAGTGACTGACTGACTGACTGAATGATCAACTTCAGTCTCAGTTCACAGTGTTATGAATGCACTTTAGGATATATGTAATTCAAATGATGTACGTCTACTTTTATAGATATGTTATAATCAACCAAAAAGAATACACAAAATTTATCTAACTCGGTAATATGATTTTCGATCTCGCCTGATTTATATTTGTAACGAGCTGAAAGTTTCCTTATTTAGAACTGATAGAGTGATAACAAACTGATGAAATAATTGTGTTCATTAATAATTAGACTGTTTTTGTGAGGAAAGTTCATGAGTGAACTCGAGGAAGCCGTAAGAAACTCAGAAAGTGCCGAATATTTTCCATTCATTCATGTTTTGGAAGAATATTCCAGAATCCCTACGTGGAGCTTCCCTATTGGACAAATGCTACTTACTCCCTATATGCGGTTTGCAGGGCTATAGTGATGATTTCCTTTTCACTATGAACTTTAAATACCTGATAGTTTTGTAGCATAACTGACACTGTTTGGAATAGCATTTCTTTTTGCTTGTTTTCTGTCTTCTCTTTTGCTACTTTGGAGTGTTCTAGCGTTCGAGTGCTCAGGTTATACGCGGTTTATTAAGAATCTAAGCTCTAGATATAACAAGTTTCTAATATTTATGATAAATATATCATATTGATCGAACCCGTCGTGGAGCATCGATTTCCTCAAGATTACAAGTGCATCTTACTGACGAACGCCAAATAACACGAAACCTAGGTCAAACAGTGTTTTCTGTCCACTACCTCAAACTATCACCTTAGATCTCAACACATTACACACTATGTCGACTCATTCAGACAAGTAGCCAAATTGCAATTCAATCAATGGAATTCAAACAGTACTGATAAGGAGTTGAAATACACGAGACTAGTCATTACACAGTGATCAATCAACTGTAATAAAGTTGTATAGTGTATTAAAAATTTCACCTACATAATAAGATGTCATACATACGGTAAGCTCAACGACTTTAACCTCTTTAATAGTAACCTTAATATATGCGTATACATATCATTCAAGTTTAGTCTGGTTCTTCTTTAATACGTAAAAACTTACAGTTATCTATTAACTGATAGAATTGTTATACTGAAGGAAAACACAGGTGAGAAAAACGGATTATATTATTTGATTAAATGGAAAAACCATACTGCAGTACTTGATCTACAAAATGTTCATCAATTATCTTAGACTTTATTGTCTCTGCACTTCCATACCAACTGCTTTCTATTCCCATTCTTTCTTCCTCGATTTTCTTAACCTTCTGCTGCCAAACGTTCTATTCCTAACTACCGTTGTATACTACTTATATCGGTATAAGTAGCACACACTACAATGTCATATAATCAATAGTGTCATTGATGACATATGTTGTTGATTAATACAAAGAAACAAAAAGTATATCTTATTCAAGTATACTAATGTTTACTTATTTATTTTATTTATTTAGGTCTTGAATGGACAGGTATGTATTTAAATCCAGCTAATGCATTTATTCAATCATGGGGTATTGGTAATATTGAACCAATGAATCATATTATTGTATATTGGTTTGGACCAATGTTTGGTGTTTGGTTATATACTAAAACTGTAAAATGGTCTTGTCTATTTATATCTAAAATTATTATTACATCATAACGATGGTAAAAAAATGGAGATTGTTTTTCATCATCAAGTAAATTGCTTGAATTGAATAGTGAAACTGTTAAAAATGAAATATATTGTTGTCAATCGACTTTATCAGATTCATGTAACCATTGGTTACAATGAACATTGTTGTACATTGAAATGTAGTTTATTTTTATACATTGATATTGTTGTTTTTTTCTTTAGTTTATATTTTAAGTGTTTATTTTGTTTTCTCCGTAAACCACATGTAGTGTGATATGTGCTACTGATGTCGATAAATGTAAGTAGTATGTAACATCAATCGTAAGTGAAATACCTGATGGAAGAAGATTAAAGGAGATCGAAGAAAAGAGAATGAGAACAGAGATTGATTGATGTGGAAATGAAAGAACAATAAAGTCTGAGATAATTGATTAGCATTTTGCAAATGAAGTGTTGACTAGGATTCTCAGATTTTATTAAGATGTTCTGTAGTTTTATGCTCAAAAACATTCGATTGTCCCCACTTGGTGTTCCTCCAACCGTTGTTTCTATCTTGATATGTTGATTGGGCTGGCCTATCGTGATGAAAAAATCAAGCTATACTGGCTGGAACAACCGTTCCTCAAGGTCCTACCATGCCAGACAGGTCGGTTGAAGAGCGGTAAGACTAAAAGCAACAAACCCAAGGTCCGAAGGCGAAGTCCTACGGCTGACTGTACACGGGTGTGACAGCAGTGAGGTTTATTCTTTCAGACAACCAGAATGACAGCGATGCTGCCTTCCCACAAGGAGGGGTGGAGTTAGAAAAATTCGACTCTAAGAATGCACACCTCGCCTTATCCCACGGATATCTGTCTCCGGTGGTGAGGTTTCAACAAGTACGGAGCTAACACGAAAATTACTCGTAAAAAGGTCGTGTGCGACCGACCTTATGCAGTTGTCTCTTGGGCACTGCAGTCACGCTCTTAGGTCACTAAGACTGACTCTAAATCAATTTTCTTCTCATGTACCTCCAGAAAAACCCTTCCACGGTGTGGGCAATCGGGAATTGACAACCGCCCTCATCCTTCCAACACCACTCAAGATCACTGACTGAATGACTTGGTGTTCTTATTCACTACGGTAATAATTAAGTATTTTATTTTTTCATTCAAATTTTTATCATTTTTATTTGGTTTTGTTCTTCTTGGCAACAGTTTAAGAAGTGGTCGTGGAATTTTTTTTTAAAAAAAGAACAACTAAAGAATATTTGAATGAACAATGAGTTTTTAATAACTTCTTTATCAAACTCTACAACTCAAAGTCTATAATTATAGTGAATATTTTTTATAGACAATCAAAATAAAGCATTCACTAATGAATTTGACATTGTTTGGTAAATTTGAAAAATTCCAATATTGGGATTTAGAATAAGATAAATATGTATATATAAGCGAACAATATATTGTTTCCACTTGGATCCTCATTAGGCTTTAATCTAATATATAGTAATGTATTTATATGTGTATAAGAAATTAATTAAACCAATCAAGCAGAATGACGGACTCTGTAGACGCCTAACCTCGAGATCAACAAGATGGATACGGTAAGAATCGATCATGTAGCGACCAAGTAGCAACACTACAGATCATTGGGAAACAATCAATTGGATGGAATTCATCACTCTACATCAACTTCATTGACTACGAGAAAGCAGTTCATAGCGTGGGAAGGACGACACTATGGAGGCTTCTTCGACATTACAGCGTTCCTGAGAAGATAGTCAACATTATACGGAATTGCTATGATGGACTAAACTGCAAAATCGTGCATGGAGTACAGTTGACAGACTCATTCAAAGTAAGGACCGACGTCAGGCAAGGTTGCTTACTCCTACTCTTTCTCTTTCTTTTGGTGATCGACAAGGTTATGGAGACGTCAACATCTGGGATACGGTGGACAGCTAGGATGCACCTGGATGATCTAGACTTCGCAGAAGATCTGACTATTCTATCGCACACACAAGAAGAAATGCAGGAGAAGACGACCAGTATAAATGCAGCCTCAGCAACAGTAGGTCTCGATATACACAGAGGGAAATACAAGATTCTCCAATACAACACAGCAAACAACAATCGAACCACACATAGCGAAAAAGCTTTTAAGAATGCAAGAACCTTTACATATCTGGGCGGAATCATTGATGAACACGAAGGATCGGATGCAGATGTGAAGGCGCCGATCGGCAAAGCAAGAGCAACATATCCACAATTGAAGAACATCTGGAATTCAAAACAACTGTCTGTCAACCAACGCCAAGGTCAGAATTTTCAATAAAAATGTCAAAACAGTTCTGCTATATGGAGAGGAAACATAGAGCACTACGAAAGCCATCATCCAGAAGATACAAGTGTTTATTAATAGCTGTCTATGCAAAATACTTCGGATCCGTTGGTCAGACACCATTAGCAAGAACATACTGTGGCAGAGAATAAACCAGATTCCAGTGGAGGGAGAAACCAGGAAGACGTGTTGGAAGTGGATAGAACAAACATTGAGGAAAGCACTCAACTGCATCATAAGTCAAGCCCTCACATGGAATCATCAAGGCCAACGGAGAAGAGGAAAACCAAAGAACACATTATGCCGAGAAACGTAGACAGACAGGAGAACAATGAAGAACAATTGGATAGAACGAGAAAGGAAGGCCTAGGACAGAGTGTGTTGGAGAATGCTAGTCGGCGGCCTATGCTCCATTAGGATTAACAAGCGTAAGTATGTAATTAAGTACTCTGTTGAGACGTAAGTTAAGAATAATATAGGCTCAAATCAATGTTATATAATAGAAAATAGGTCACTGATTAGAAAAAAATTTATACACTGAAATAACATTCATAAACATTATTATAAGATTGCGTAATAAGAAGTATTCAGATAATTGAACCGTGAAACGTATATTTGGGAAAACAAACAAAAATGGTAGGAGGAGCTGAAGAAAAATAAACGAAGAAAGAGTATGGAAAATAATAATAATAATAAACAAAATCATTTATTCAAGCCAAGTGAGAGATAAAGATGCTACAAATTTCTTATGAGCACAAAGACTTGGATTGTTGCCTCGAATTAATATAGCTTCTACTATCTGTAAGAGACGAGATCGAATCCCATAAGGAAAACTAGTGGGAATACGATAAATAACATTAAATGACTTGTTTCTATGCACTACATGACCGCTATCGATCAAGTGTGATAGAACCGAGCTGTGTATTGTCTTGACAGTACGTTTTCTTAACCAAGAAGGGAGATGTTCACTAACTCATTGGCACAGTTGTCTGGTAGTGCTTCCAATATAACTTTCTCTACAGGAGCGGCCGAATTCTTAGATACACTTTGAACTGGCATAACTAGGTAACTTATCATTTAATTGGGGAATCACCATAGATTGTGTCCATTACGATAGACGGAGGTTGACTGAATTAAACATTTTCTTCACCGGTCATATCTCGATTGAATTGCAACTTCTGGAAGACAGGTTTCCTCCTACCCGTTAATGTCATCACACTATCAATTTGTACTTACTCACTTATTATTATTCATTTATGTAATCTATTCCACTGTTATCATCATTGATTCATAAACAGCCTTGATTGGTTTAATTAATTTCTCATATGCATAATAAATACACTACTGTATATTAGAGTGAAGCCTGATGAGGATCTAATCGATAACAATAGTGTTCACTTATATATGTTGTTTTAATAATGATAAACTTTGGCATAGGTTACGACCTAACTACTTCAATATTGTGTTATTTATCAATTGGTAAAAGGTTAAAACTAATTGATTGATTGATTGATTGATTGATTGATTGATTGATTGATCGATCAATTGCAATTGTGATACCATTAAAGTCACACTAAAATAGAACAATTTAAGTTGACTATAATCAAATAATGATAAAGTAGTTTTTCGTTATTATTTTTGGAAGATTTACGGTGACAATCACTTTATGAACGTATTACTTTTAACCTCCTTAAAAAATGAAGTAAAATGACCTCCCAGTGCTTCCAGGTTTTCCTTGGTGGTCTAGCTTCAATTGACTATAATATCCACAAAAAAACCCTTCTGATATGAATCAACATATGCTCACTAGTGACTGGCTTCAAGAGGTATATCCTGTAGCTCTAGTGAGAAGCATTGACCAGTAGAGTTCAACCGGGTCTGTTGTGAGATAGTAACTCACTAAAAACAATGGTTGATGTGTCGGTCAATTTCGTGGATTGGTTGAAGTTAGACATTAACACCGTTGGTTAACGGCTCAGTGGTCTGGTGGTTAAGACACCGCGAATGAAACTGTTATGCTCCGGGTTCGAGTCCCCCGGGCGAAGTCGCGGACGCACACTGCTGTAGAGTTCAGTGAAATATGAATCGCAAAACGAAATAAAATTCCTTGCAGTTACTTAAAGAATATTCTTTGATAATATTGATTCAGATTATTATCTTGAAGAATTCTAGACAAGTTTGCTGGACGAAACGTTGGAATTCTTATAATATAAACTTCACAAATAACGTCTTCATTATACTACTTGGAGAACAATTTTCGTCAAACTGTTCGTTCTTATTCATTTTTGTATTGGTTGCTTAAATCTTCTTATTGATGTTCAGGACTGTAAATGATCAGTCTCGGCTGATCCTCGGATCAGTCCTTGGGTGAACATCAACTCTCGAATGCATCTATATTGAGTTGGCGAGTCCCAAATAGGATGAAATATGCATCCTTGATTACGGTACTGACCACCATCATCTCTGCTTATTGTTCCAATATTAACGAATATTCTTACTTAAACGTTTGTTACTCACTTACTTACACCTGTTACTCCTCGTAAAGGAGCAAAGGCCACACACCAGCATTCTCCATCGAAACCTGTCCTGAGGATTCCTTTTCAGCTCTTTCCAGTTGTTAATCATCCTTTTCATATAGGCTTCCATTTCCCGACGTAATATATTCTTTGGCGTTCCTCTTTTCCTCTTCCCTTCGCGATTCTAAGTTAGGGTTTACCTCGAGATGCAGTTTGGTGATTTCCGTAATGTATGTCCTATCAATTTCCATCGTCTTTTCCTAATTTCCTCTTCCGCTGGAAGCTGGTTGGTTCTCTCCAACAGAAGGCTGTTGCTAATAGTATCCGGTCAATGGATGTTGAGTATCTTGTGTAGACAGCTATTGATAAATACTTGTACCTTCTTGATTATGGTTGTAGTAGTTCTCCAAGTTTCAACTCCGTACAGTAGAACTAACTGTTTTAAGGTTCGTATTGAAGACTGTGACTTTGATATTGTTTGACAGTTGTTTTGAGCTCCATATGTTCTTCAATTTTAAGAATGCGCCATTGGTTTGCCAATCCTTGCTTTTACGTCTGCATCCGATCCTACACGTTCATCGATTATGCTGTCCAGGTACGTCAAAGATTTCACATCTTTCCAAGAGGTTAAGTGTTCGCGCACGAGACTGGATGTCCAGCGTTCGAGTCCCACTTGTGGGATTGTGGACTCATAGTGTTGAGGAGTTTCATAATAGGACGAAACGACTGTCCAATGCTTTCAGGTTGTCAATGATAGTCTTGTTTAGATCGACTCGTAAATTCAACTTAATTATTAGTTAAGAAAACAGAACAAATCTCGGATTTATTTACTTAAATACATGAAAATCAGTAAAAAGGGATACCAAAATAAATACATAAATCAATGAGAGCAGTTTCCTTACTACCTAAATGAATCCTTTCAGTTAAAGAAGTTTCTGTCACATCCACAAAGAAAGTAACGAAAATTGCAGTAGGAGTGCAAGTGGTTTCTATTCTGAGACATATTCAATAACATCTCAAGCCATTGTTTTGCATTGTTTCTAACACTCCAACCAGGGAATCATATAGGATCGACAAATAACAGTCCTGTACAACCTTCAATCAAACCACGACATTATATCGTACATTGACCACCACTCCCCTATTTCTAATCAATCTCAGTGCCGAGAAATACTTCAAAATATGGAATTTGTTAAGACATTTGAAGTACATGTTCAATTCAATGAAGCCATTGTTTAAAAATGATAACACCAATTGATTTATCGTCACTGTGCTCACACATACGTTACTGAAGCTCTACATTGCTAACATGGTATTTTCATACAGAAACTTCAATATGTTATTAAACTCCTCAGACATACCCAGAGGGTAGTCTTGTCTACCGAATCGGAGACGGACTTGATATCAAGAAACAACGATCATTGGTCTTTAATAACTACGAAGGTGTTCTAATATTATACAAAGGGTGTAGATATAGTCAATAATTTGAACGCGATCCGAAATAGACTTATCTTCCGATAGTTGTGGCATAAGTGACGTAAACCATTTCCAAAGATAGTGACGAATATCGTCTCATTACAAGGTGTTGGAACACTCGCTATTTGCCAAGCATCTACAAACAACTCATTCATTTCCCTGATCAGAAGTTATTCACCATTCTTAAAATGGTCAAAGAGAAGTCACTTAGGCCTGGGGGTTTATGACTTTTCATTAGTTGGATTTTCGTAGGAACTAGTCACCATTGAATATGGAAGACAAGATAATCTGATAGATGTTGACGAGATAGTATATCAGCTTAACTGTTCCTCGATAAACCTCCCAGTTTCCAAGACTATGGTGGATGTTAGTGTTTGGCGTGCCAACAGCTTCACAGAATGGTCTACTCATACAAGACTCATGTTGTCATTGACTTAGATGAGTTGAAAGAGCTTCTGACAATTGCCAGGTTCAGCTGTTGCTTCTAACTAGCTAACACTCTCTAGCCACAGGAATTCTCAGTCATTACTCAAACCTGACACAATTTCCTTACCTAAAAATCTACATTCATTAATGAATTCATATTAAACTAATTCGATGAATATTATCGTGAATGCATGTTATATTGAATAAAATATCACTCTAGAAATTAAACAAATATTACATTGAAGTATTGTTAAAGTGAAATATAATCAATGTTGGACAAAAATTAACTTCCTATGACAACTTTATTACAAGAATAAATGCGTGAAATATGGCAAAGAACACTTTACTCCAAGAATAGTTTATGTACAGAAAATCTTGAGTTCCTGGAAGGTTCTATAACTCTACTAAACATAATAGCAGGATAGATAATCATCCAATCAGAAGTGTGACATATGAATCCAATTTCTAGATAGTTCTGAGAAATTTCTTGTTATACCCCGACGAAAATAATGAATGGTAACTGTTTAGATCCATTTATGGACTAGTGTATTGTATATGCTTTCTTATTGTATAATTAATAAATAACTAAACTATTCATATTCATGTTCTTCTTATTATAAGCTTTATTTTGACCTACGAACTATTATTATACGATTTACTGTTCTTAAGTTATTCCTAGTTTATTGATTACAGTCTCCCACATTCACAGCCACTTTTGGTTAGATCTTGTAGAAATGTTGTTTCCTATTTTATGGTACGATGTGATCTGTTTGGTTGGTACATAACGCCAGCATGTTTGAAATCCATGATTTATATTACAAAGGCTGAGATTGGTGTTCTGAACTCAACAGACAGGTTTAGGCAGGGAGAAGGACCGATAAAGACTCTAGACTACTCGAACGGGTTTTATACGTCATTGATCCAGTCGATAAGTCACTATTCTCTAATTGACGGTATCATTATGTTATATATTAATAGGGCACAAGGCCACAAGTTATAACACTTCTATTCAGTTCTGATTTCATAGAATGTTTCCCAGCGTTTCCATGGCCTTTTTTGGGGCTATCTACGAAAATTTTTCAGATTCTCACAAATGTTTGTCAACGATTTCAAAATATAAACACAATCTGTATTATTGATCTTTTGGAAATTTATGATCTTAAGCTCACTTTCAAAGGCCTACAAATAATTGTGAAAGTCTAACAGGTCACTCCTGTACATAATCATAATCTCTGAATGGATGGTTTACAGTTAAAAAGATTCCTGTATGAAATAGAGGAAAAATATGTTTTACTAAAACGATCTATTATCTTCACATTTTCACATTATGCTCACTAATTTTTTGTCATTCGTTATACTACTTGTAAATTTATCAGTAGCTTACAGTTATCGTATTACATTTGTTCAATGCTACAGGACTTCGGAAATTCTATTCGAATATTTACTAGGTATGTTAGAATGAACAATACAAAAATTCATATTTGGTTCTGTTTCTCTTGTATAAAGGTTCGTTAACTTTTTTAATTTAACAAAGTATCACGGCTTCTATCCAGTTCAATATGAAACAGGAAAAAGAACTCATAAGATGGTCGATGGAAATAATCAACAGGATACCCCAGTGACTACCTCCAACCATCATCTCATCTCAACATAGTTCACACAATGTCGAGTCACCTAAACCAGTGACCACATTGCAACTTGATCGATAGGATTTGATATGCACTAAGAAGGACTTGACATACATGACATTGATCACATACCCAGTGATCAATCATCTTTGATAGAGATGTAACTGTGGAAAATGTATTTAGTAAATTTTCGCCTTGTAATTTATTCTTTTGTCACAATATGGACAAATGGATATATTTATAACTTGACTTCTTTTTGGCTTATTGTCATGACCATTCATAATCTTGTTTGTAGATCTGGATCACATGTTAATACAATCAATAATATTCTTACGACTTGAATTATAATCAATAACTCTATGTATTTCTCCATGATCTGTTCTAATAAGATTTGACAGTAGTGTTGTAAATTGATCATTGCTACATGTTCAAAAAAAGCGAACTTCTATGTGAAAGGATTATTAATTATAGGCGTAGAAATTTATTGTATCCCCCGATTGATTAATCCTCACTAATATTACCCCGTGGGACGACCAGTGATCAATGAAACATGAAAGAGACCTTGACTACTGCTGACTCACAAACTCCTTTCAAGTCAATGCCTAATCAGAAGACGAAGACAGTATATAGGTATCATGACTATTGTGCAGTTATCTCAGTTACTATGATTCAAACTCGAACAACAATCATATAAGATTCATTGTTACCAACAATACAACAACATTGTTAGAAAATAGTAATATATACATAAATACATGAAGTCAGTTAGTCATCTACAACGTAGGACCAGGCACGTATATGCATTGTTCAAAGTTACCACATCTCATTATCATAGCAAGATAAACACCGAATTCATAGAAGTAGTTAATTCAATGGTAGTAATATAGAAAAGAAAGTTTGCATATAAGGAGATAGTACAGGAAGGAAGAAAACGATAAAGAATTGAATAGTTGATTTTTAATTAATTTACCATAAGTTAAACATGGTAAAACACACAATAATCTTCCATGGTACCGATTAAGAAATCATAAACAGGAGAATACAAGAATCTAGTCATCATAATATCTACAGTACAAACGAACCCTGATGAAAACTCTTAGTTACCGAATATGAACTATGGTTGAAGATGAGCTAAACACCTTGCGTAATACTCTTAGGGAGAATGGTTACCCTAGAAAGTTTATAATTAAATATACGATCACGAAGGTGAGAATAGGTGAAATACAAACAGTGAATAAGAAATCTCTGTTCATGTGTAAACTGGTCATAGTGGTTTGGTCCACCAGTGCTCTTGGTACCTGTGTGGTTGCGCCACGAGATTGAGCTGTACTATTCAGATTGCAGCGTTAAAGCCTATACGGTGTCTGGTTCACCTATTAAACGGGGTTGAGTTGTACTGTTTGGATTGTTACGTGAAAGTCTGGACGGTGTCTGGTTCTTCTGAAAAGCAATGTAAAATTATCCTGGCCCACAAGGGTATATTATATAATAACTGGTCATAGTGGCCATATAAACCAATCCCTTTCAGTTATTTATCAGGTCAGCAAAATTTTGTCATAGCTTGTCATACTTAAAGTCATTCAAACGCCTGAAGCAGTAGTCATCCGGATGAAGAAACTGAAGCTATACGTACAAAAGAAATATCTTCAGCAACTTCTCCTCCCCTGGCCAACATTAAGGCCAATTAAACAGTATTTATCTTAGGTACTGAATGACCTGATTTGGCCAATATACTTTCGACCATTCGTAGTCAAATGTGATTGTCTTTTTTATCGTTATCCAAAAATCTTTGTATTATTATTGTTATTATTATTGGTTAAACACCATTATTAATCTCCCCAATACCTAATTCATCCCACCTTATTATGTCTTACCAATAACGCTTTACATTATGAATAATATTTTTATTTACTTATTTATTTGAACACATAAACATTGGTACAAGGAGGCACCAAACAGCTATGTGCCACATAAATCATTCGATTTATGTGATGGCTTGGATACTGCCCGGGTGCCCAAACCGAAGCTGGTGGTTTTCTTAGGAGGCCACATCCCAAGCCTTTGACCTAAAGGTTTGATCTACAAGGCAAGGGAGCATCGTAAGGAGATGAAGTCTCATGGTAGCCGGTCACCAACAATTGGTTCATACACCATTTGTTTCCTTAAGATCCTGGAGCCTATGTACACCATTGACTTGGAATACGGGTTTTCCAAATCCCCTCAGTGGATCCTCCGTATCCACCAACCCAGTTTATATATATAATGAATAATATACACAGTTGTAGTTGTAAGATAGAAGATACAATTTACAATGAATTATTATCGGTTTTTGTTTATAACAAGACACATAGACAATCAATACAGTTATTTACGGTATTTAAAGAAATGCTAATTAACACATTCATGTCAGTTAAGTGTTAATCTGTTTATGTGATATCACTAACAATCAGATAGAGTACACAAACTTTGTACAGTCATATACATGTATATATATATGAGAATAGATATCCTTGAATTTAGTTAAACAAGTCTAAAGATACTTATAAATAAAAAAAATCCGTGTCTAACAAAGCATCCTAATGTTACATTACTTATTTTTATCAGAAGGGATTGTGTGGAGATTTTAGAAATTTCATTGCTTGTAATCATGAATCCATTGAAGGTAGACCACCATGGAAAACCTGGAAGCACTGGACGATCGTCTCGTCCTAGTATGGGGCTCCTCAGCAGTGCGCATCCACGACCCCCCTCCTCGCGAGATTCCAACCCAGGACCTATCAGTCTCGCGCCAGGCGCTTGGCCAACTAGACCACTGAGCCGGCACCCAACGGTGTTAATGTCCAATTTCAACCAATCCACAAAGTTGCGCCACCGTACACCATTGTCTTCAGTGAGCTGATATCTCACAAAAACTTTGCGGATTGGTTGAAGTTAGACATTAACACCGTGGGGTCCCGGCCCAGTGGTCTGGTTGGTTAGGCTGCCGGCGTGGGGCTGGCAGGTCCTGGGTTCGAGTCCTGCGGCGGGCGGGGTCGCACTTATTTGTTAACGAAATTGTATCTCGAATACTTAATATATACCGGATGGACGAGAACCGGTGCTCTCAAAGTGGTATGGTCTCTTGCAATTAACATATATGAATAACCATCAAATATTTCACTTCAGTTAGAATAGGTTGATAAGAGTGTAAACAAACCTTCTTGATGAAAAACAATCAAGTCACTATTATAAGCAAAGACGGATAGTGGTTGGCAGGACTCACGTTTCGTCCTATTTGGGACTGGTCAGCTGGACCCACCTGCATCCCAGAGTTCGTGTCCACTTCGGGACTCGAACCCAGTACCGTTCGCTTCAGATGCCATTGCGTTTGTCCTGATAGTCACTAGCTTGTACAATGAGATAAAGTTTAAATTCATTTTGTATTGTTTGTTTGGATCTTCCCATTGATGTTCAGGAATTCAATTAATCATAAGCATAAAAATGCTTGTGACTTAAGGTAATATCGAGGCAATCCCTACATGATGTACATATTCCAATAAAACACTAATCAATTTCAGTCTTAAACATCAATGGAAAGATTCAAATAAATAATACCAAGTGAATGTAAACTTTTTCCCATCCCACAAGTAAGTGGCTATTAGGAATCACTAGCGAAGTGGATAACTCCATGGCGTTTGAAGCGGACAGTACTAGGTTGGAGTCTCAGGGGTGAACATCAACTGTGAGATGTAGGTACATCCAGCTAACAAGTCTCGAATAGAACAAAACGCGCATCCTGGGTTCTACTACTAGCCACTATCCATCTTTGCTTACTAATACTTTGGTTTTCTCGGAAACCTTGAAATGTTTCTTTATAATCTATCAATAGTGAAGTTAAATCAAATAGAAACAGAAGTTTTATCGCTTGAATTTAAATTTCATCTCCCCAAAATACATACCGATAGAATTGACATAGAAATTCAGTTTGAGAATTTATTTTAATCAAATTAAAGAGTTACATGAAGTTAGCGAAGAAAACAAAGGCTTGTTTAAATCTTAACTAGGTGTTATTACAAGCCGATAACTCGTTTCATCTACACCAGAGTTTAAACTTTTATGCAAAGACGATCTAACAGCGCTAAGAAATATTAAGCGAAATGATGATATAATGATATTACGGTATGATAATGGTTCAAGTGTTGTTTTAATAAACACAACGGATTATGTCATTAAGATGAAGTTCATTTTGAGTGATCATATGAGATATAAGTTAGATAAAAGTAATAAGGACTTAACTGATTCCAATGAGAAAAGAATCATGAAAGTACTGAGAGATCTCCTGAAGAAGAGGAAGAAGAAGATGATGATGATGATGATGATGATGCTTCGGATGATGATGATGATGCTTCGGATGATGATGATGATGATGCTTCGGATGATGATGATGATGATGATGATGATGTATAGGAATTAATATATACATGTGACTTCATAAAGTACATTGAGGTTTGTTGATGATAAACAATTTCAAAGAAATTTATTGTAATACATGTACACTTTAGTGTGTAATTGTTTAAACAATAAACGTTTTTCTCATATAAAATCTTTGTTAAATCATATTCATGAATGTAAATACATTTTCTTAGGTCATTTCAATCACAGATACTCACACATATATAGACAGTATTCATACAGCATATATTATTGTATACTTGTTAAACAAACAACATATGATCAAGATTTATTATGATCTATCCATGTACTAAGTAGCCCGTACCCACACACACACACACACATACACACACGCTGATACTGTTTTTCTCATAAACTCCTTAAAGAAACCATATTTATTAAACAATAATTATATTAGTACTCTATTAAAACATACAGTTTTTATGTACTATAGTGTTGTAGAAATAGTTGAGTTTTGTTTGAGTTCATAATTAGATTAATGTTACACCGTCATTGAAAAACTAGAAGCATTAGATGGCTATTTCGTCTTAGTGTGGGGTTCGTCAGATGAATATACTTATACTGTAGGGTTAATATTCACTGTCGGACTCGAACCTAGTACTATTCTCTTCAAATACCATTGCGTTATCATTATTGATTGTTTCATTATATTGATTTGAGATGCATGTCAATTATTCAAGTTGAGTGAATAGATTGATTTCATTCATAATAATAATTTGAACAGTAAAATGGTTTACATCTACAATGAGAACGTCAACTGTAAAATGCAAAATCATTGAAATGATTAGTTCAAATTATGGTATCAAAATATCATCTATAATTACTGAGTTTAGTTCATTAAAACATTCACTTTTTTTTTTTTACAGAAATCTCTATATATTATTGAAGTCTGATTAAACTTACAGAACTTAGAAAACAGAACGTCTTTTACCGATCATTTTGATGTGTATTTACCGAACGCTAGATCAAATGTTTATTGCTGAACTCTTGGATTTGTGGTTGAACACAGGATCTTCAGCTTTCAGCTGAAGAGGAAATAAGGAAAAGATGCTAGAAGTTGATAGAACATACACTAAGGAAATCACCAAACTACATCATGAGGCAAGCACCCACTTGGGATCTTGAAGGCAATCGGAAAAGAGGAAGGTTAAAGAACACATTGCGTCGAGAATTGGAAGCAGACATCAAAAGAATGAATAGCAACTGGAAAGAAATAGAAAGGATTTCGCAGGAAAGGATAGGATTGGCAGTACTGGTGGGCGGCCAATGCTGCTCCACGAGGAGTAACAGGATCTAATAAAACCAGGTTTCATTAAGTAAACAAGCACACGACACTTCAAAACTACTCTATTAACACAGAAAGAAAACGAATCATCAGAAAATCTTGCATTACATGACAATCCGTTGATCACCACTTCTTCACAAGTAGTTTACATTAAGTCACCATTTTTCTATTCATTGCGATATAACCAAAATAATAATTTTTAATAGTTGAATTCATGTCTCAATTAAAGCTATACCACTATGAATGAACATAACATGTCCTTTGCTCAACCACGATGGATGGTGTTCTGTTATATGATGAATAACTTGCCGAATTGTACACCCTATATAACTGGCTCTGCAGGACTAATTGAATTGGTAAATACACATTGATGTGGCGAATTCAGACAATCTGTCTTTATTAGCCGTTCTTATTGTAGGGTGGTTGTACAAGATAGCACTTAGTCTAGCTTCATTATATGTTTTTGTATCGCCTTTCTTAACCTCTGAGTCACGATTTCTCCTGTAGTATCATTTAGGAATTGTAATTTTAAAAAACAATAATTTCTTTCCTATAACTTCTTTCCTATTGTGGAACTCCTCAGCAGTGCGCATCCGCGTTCCCGCCCGAGGGATTCGGACCTTGGGACCCATCAAACTAACGCGCGAGCGCTTAACCACTAGATTATTGAGAAGGTATTCAACGGTGTTATTATTATGTTATTATTTTAAAGGTAGTTTACATCTTCAACTAATATGATCTGGATAACTACTACTTAAGAATAATGAGATCATTGGATAGTATTTTTTTCTTGTTTTAGTTTACAATAAGTCACCTGTACATAAAGCTCACCTTATAATGACAACTATGTTTTCATCAATAGAAATTAATATGATTAGTAGAGTTCGATCATATCTGGAATAGAATCATAAAGGTAAACAAAACCGATTGAGTCAACAATAGATGGAATTCAAAAGTTCATTGTGATTTAGTGAACATTTGAAAAACCTTCTGTATTGTGCAATCCATATACAAACAAGATTTTCCATTTAAGAATTGACATTCTTATGTACTAAATAGAATGCAATTCAATAACCTGTTGTCATAGACATGTTTACTAGATAGGTTCTATAAAAGCTTACCCTAATGTATTCACTATAGTGTACTATTGAATGGACTGCATCATATACCTTCACATCAACATTCAACATCACTTTGACAGAGTATAATCGATTTTCTTCTGAAATACATTCTAAACTGTTGACTATGAAGAGATAGTGAGTTTCATTAATCCGTCTCAGAATAATGATTGATGTTAAGTAATCTATTCTATCTTTTACTGAAGATAATGGAAACTAGTGACAAATTGAATAACTCGATGCATTCAATAGTTCAAGTAAGCATATACGACACAAGTTCATGTAGAATACATGGAATACGGTTATTAGTAGAATCCAGGAAACGCATTTTTTTCTATTTAAGAGTCATCAGTTCAGTAGATAAACAGACAATTTGGTGGCTTTCAAAGCAAATAGTAAAGGGTTCAAGTCTCACAATGAACACCAACTCCGCGGTGCAGATACATCCACCTAAATAAGAGTGCCAAATAGGACGAAACACACGTCATTTATTTCGCTGCTAACCAACACAGAGAATTGTTAGTTATTGATAAATTAGAACATAATCAACAATGTTGAACTTAAGAACACTGCGTTGATCGAAGATGTCGTCATAAAACATGGAATTATTGACAAGTTCTCAATACAAATCGATAAATCATCAGATAAATTACTTGACCAATAATTCACCTGAATACCATACATATCATGCTGTTGGTATCGTTTATTGTTTGAATTTTAAATATAGTGAAACGAAGTTTAAACACTTCACTGGCAATAATTCTAACCAAAGGGTTAGATGGTGGTTGGAGGTAGTCGACAGGAAACCCTGGACCCGCAGTGTCGAGTTACCTAGACTGGCGGCCACATTGCAACATCATCGATAGCATTCGATCTGCACTAATAATAAGGACTAGACACGCATAACATTGGTCCCCCAGTGATCAATCAATTGGAACAAAAGGGTTCTCTGGAACGCACACCGACTTCCTCCAAATTGTTATTTTGCCTTAAACACTAATACGAATAACTACAATACATAAATCTACAGCATCTCCATACTTCCTTCAAACTATCTACTGTCACATACAACAAATCGGATTAATTAGATTAGTAGTCACACAAATACACTCACACGCACACATACACACACACACAACAAGAAATCGATAGAATTGTGTGTGTGTGTGAAACTGTTCACTAAACAATTACTGAACGGTGCAAACAAATCAGATGCATCAAACAATGAGTGAAATAACTAGTCAACAAGTAGAATAACACACTAGACATTAACAATGACAAGAATCTAAGAATATCATATTCAAGTGGTCATATCATTGCAGATTTCCACCTATAGTCTATCACAAAAGTCATTTATACAGTTACCGACCGAGGCATTTCTTCTTTAATGAACAGCTAACTTGCATCATACACTGAACATCATTGTTTTTCACATAGAGAATAGTTTTGTTTACCATTTGTTCTTATCGTCAACATGACAACGATAACTATGTTTGTTCAAGTCAAATGGATGTGTACTTCTATGCATAAGGATAGGTCATGTTTGTATTGAAAGCAAATTTATTCTCATTGTTTATGAGGGAAACAGAGAGAGAGAGAGAAAAGTTCTAGAAACATTGAAACTTTACAAGGATACATAATGAACCAACTAAATCTGTCTATCCATTAGATTTTATTGATTTTATGATGTTTGTTCTTAATGTTCCCATTGTTATTTCACCATTATAAAACATCTTTAGTTGCATTGCAGTATGTTTAGTCGATAAACAAAGTGTACAATTAGTTGCCGTGATTTCATTCCAATTAAGAGTTAATAAATAGTTCCATTATGCTTGGATTCGTTTTCAACTCTCAATGTAGCGCGTTTGTCAGTCAGTCGATCATAATCAACGTAGACTATGGCACACATTTGCATGAACACAAGTTGTTATATTATGTTGACGAAACCAGATGAAACTAACTGAAGAGCTTGATATACTGTAGCAATAATGACAACGAGAAGGAACAGGCATTAAAAATACGGTTTGAGAAGGCTGGATGAAAAGCTATGCATACAGGAATACTGGTGTGCAAGATGAGGAAGTAGATAAGGAGTTAATTCATCTGCACTTCAAATCCTATCAGATCACTTATGTGGTGAACATGAACACAAAATTGCAGAATCTCTTCCTGAAATATGAGAACCCTTCATCATTTGTCCTTCACATTTTTCATGATTCTTCCAAATCACAATTTCTTTCTATTTCCATATCTGATTTCATCAACTCCACCTTCATAGACTTCTACTGCCATACATGCCTCTTCTCATTGATGTCACACACTACTTATATCAACAGATATAAGTAGCATAATACACCACTGATCTACTATTAGACAATGGCTTAGGCGAATTTCAACATTGAAGTTTTCAAATATATATATACCACTTAAATAATATGACATAATATGATGTCAACCAATCAATAATACATGAAATACTCAGAAAATTCATTCTGTCCTGAATTAGTTCACTTCATCAATAATGGCTACATTAATGTTCTGTTCTTATTCAAGATTTTCTGCATAATTCAAATACCTGAAATGATGATCTACATTGAATATGGATTAGATTTGTGTATACCCTGTCATAATCATACTGTACTCTGATTGACAGGAATGATTGTCACCGGCTTGATTAACAGTCTGGTTCAATAAGGCAAGTGAGATGACCTTGACGGTAATGGTAGTAATAGTAGTAGTAGTAGTAGTAGTAGTAGTAGTAGTCGGTGTCACTCAAGGGGAAGATCGATAAATTCAATTGATTCTCAGAGGTATCATAGTGCCAATGATTAGTTGATCGATAAATCGATCGATCAATCATGTCGATTAATTGATGTGCTCAGAAAAGATAATACTAAACTATTTGTGTATGTATATACATGTACCTTCTATTTTGATTGTATGTGCTTCTTTCTAATAATATTGACATGAACTACGCAATGACGAATTTGTTTCCAAGAGAATTGTGTATGATTATTGAATTTTATGAAGTGATCAACCATATTACTTACGATGTATAGTCGTGGTTACAATTACGTGAATAATGGTGAGCAAATTGTAATTATCAATAACCTACATGCGCCTATTACTCCTCCTCAAGGAGTGTAGGCCACTCACCACCAATAAACCATGTCAAATAAATAGAATATTATGGTTGGTTGGAAACTGTACTGAATATTGGTAGTAGGGATTACACGTGGTATGCACAGGATACTTTACTTGAATAGTTCAGTAGTGGTGATGACTTTGGATTGAATTTACTTTGTGTGTTGCTGTCCAATCCAGTTATTAACATACAATTCTATACTTAACCAACCTAACTATACAGAGTAATAGAAGACAAAAGGTAGGTGGAAGCATTGTGTTTCTTTCTGCTACAGCATTGATGCATACAAGTAAATACAACGCTGTCATTTATCATAGCCTTAATGTATTCGCCTATCACAGACAGAATGTCAGATGTTCGGATTCTCCCTACTCACAGAACACATTCTGATATTAATATACATTCGAAGAATGAAACTTCTCATGCATGAAGATAATAGTGATATAATTAAATTCTATGAAACTGTGCGAATAATTAAACCACTTCGAGACTGGTTCATGAGTGATTACTACAAACCAATAGATCATAATGGAGGCAATCGGTTGTCAAATGGGGGGTGGAAAATACACATTTCGTCAGTAGCAAATGTCAAGGATGAGTAGATGTCTCGTAGATAATAAAATGTATTAATACATCAAACAAGAACTGTATCTAAGATGCACCGAGAACGTGGCATATAAATTCCACCTATTACAAGTTTGTACACTTCATTTCCTACTATTCAAACACTCAATGCTTTAAAATGACTTGTTATTCAAGTAATCCAAAGTCTATCTACTATTAATTAATCACACTATTCTAGATCAATTCTCAATTGACCAAAGTTCATCGGATCTTTGTGCCGAAATATACGAAAGAATAAAATTCCGAACTCATTTATTAGAAAACAACATACATTGTATGAATGTCACATAATTGATAGTCCGTTAGCTCAGTTCCTGTTTGTCCATTCTCATTGACCAATCACATTGGCTTTCAACAGCACACATAGGCAAGAGACAATATAGATGACCATGTATGAATTACAACACTCAATTAAATACCGGTTATAATCGGGAAATCAACAAGCCACTTACAGAATATCAGAGGAAAAAATGAACACCATTGAGACTCATGTTAAACTGTACTACCTTGCCCAACTACACTGGTGTTGACAGAAATGAATTATCGGGAAATTAGTTGCACAAAATGTTTCCGGTCAATCACAAAAGAACAACACCAAGTTATTTCAGGATCGTATAGGTCACAATGAATTCTAAGGGATCACATGGAACTTTGCTAAAATACGACAAGTGTCCCACTTGTGTGTGACAACCAAATAATTCCAAATGACATGTGACAAATGTATAGGAAGAAATCAACATACATCTGTGAGAAGCTGCTTAGGTTCCTAGAAGGAAAACACATCACAAAACAATAGTGGATCAATCTGTGAATAATTTGTGAAACCAAAAATGTTTTCTTGAACAGACAGAAAGTTTTCAAATCTAAGGGGGTTTCTGTTTCAAAAAATTCACACAGTTTGTAATTTTACCCTCAATAACAGACGAACATCTCGTGACTAGACTACATCAATCTATAAAGTGAGTGATCCAAGTTCAATTGTGTCAGAAAATAGAATTTCACCCTTTCGGAATCAATGGAACCATAGCACTCATTAGATATTTCTTACACGATTCAGAAATATTGCACCTATGATTTTCCAGTAACTCACTAACACAAATACTCATAAGTAGACCATTCACGGTAGACGCTAGAACGATGAGTTCCCGCTAGAATGCAAAACACAAAAACACTGAGTAGTCCCACTATTCACATGACGAAAGTTAAACAAATGCAAGTCAATTGCTTTTTCATACAACGGAAACTTTACATCGTCAACCAAACACATCAAAAGTAAGATTTATTTTTATTCTTTAGACAAATGGTTACCTTCAATGATTATTTAAGCAGAAATATTTACAAACCACCTTGAAAAACTCTAAACACCATCCAAACTGTTGTTGAAAAAGCCACTTTTATTACAAATCGACAAAAATACTGCAGAATCTCGAAATCAAGAAGACTAGTTCGTGATTTCTACGTCATTCAGTGTGAGTTAGCTATTTCTTCGTTACAAATGAACACATGTCATAACTATTTCAATAATCGCATAGATGTTGATGCCTGAGATTCCCTAATAATTGACAGTTTGATGTCAGTCAGTCAGCTATAACGTAGGACCAGGCACACACATGTATAGGTCCAAGTTGCCATACCTCATTAGCACAACAACATGAACACCAAATTCATAAAAGTAGTTACTTCAATGGTGGTAATATATAAAAGAAAGAATGTGTATAACGATATAGTACAGGAAGAAAGAATTAGTTCATAGAAAGAAAGATATAAAGCAATTTTACTCTCACAGTTTAAGTGAAGACAAACACTGTATACACCTACGCCATTGTGATCGATTCTGAGAAACATCACACACAGTCTCCAACCATTGGTTACGATAGTCACGCGGACCCCAACCAAGTAGTCTGCATCTACCAACATGGCTCAGATTAAAAGTTAATAACTTCATGGACTGATGCCACGTTATGGTTTGGCTACCCCTAACTTTCTTCCAACCATCCCCAACACTAGTCAGCATTGCGCGTCATGGTAATCGGTGTTCAGGCATACGCGATACGTGGCCCAACCATGTTAGTCGATGAAGATTCATAACCTCATCAACTGATATACCACCATTCCCTGATACCCTGTGTCTAACCTCACTATTACTTGCCCGGTGATCCCAAGTGATGCTGGCAATGTTTCTAAGATATCTGTCATCACATACTAGTAACTTATGAATATCTTCTACTCCTAATGGCTCCGTTTCGCAGACGTAAATTAGAACAGAACGAACTGCAGCATAGTATACTCGTCCTTTAATTGATAGACGGATATCTCGCCTTTGCCATAGGTGACGAAAGTTGACGAAAGTCAAACAAGCTGTTTGAATCCTTGTTGAGATTTCGTCAGACACCAATTCATTTAGGCTGACCAAACTTCCAAGATAAGTGAAGTTCTCGTCGCGTTCGACTACTTCATTCACTATCTTTAATTCAGGTGTTGACGCAGGCCAATCCTGAAGCAATAACTTGCATTTAGAGAGGGAGAAACGCACCCCAAACATCCTGACATTGTTGTTTATTGCTACCAAAAGACTCTGCATTTTATCAGCATTTTCACCAAACAGGACTGTCATCTGCGTATTCTAAGTCGATTAGTGAACCTCCTGGAAAGACACCGATTCCTGAAAATGCAGTCGACGCAAATGTTATTTCCAGCAGTAGGTTTATGATGAAGATGAACAAAAATGGAGATAGTGGACAGCCTCGTCGGACACCACTTGCGGTTGCAAAATCAGATGACATTTCGCCATAAGTTCTGATTCGACTAGTAGTGTTCGAATAAAGAGCCCTCACAAGATTTATGTACTTCTGAGGTACGTCTTTCAATGAAATAGATTGCCGAAAAAATCTCGGTCTACGGAGTCGAATGCTGTTTTTAATTCAAGGAAAACTAAAATTTCCGGACGCCGATAAGCATGTGTGTGTTCTAAAGCCTGACGAATGGTGAATATGTGGTTGATGCAGCCACGGCCAGGTCTGAAGCCAGCCTGATTTTCTCGTGTTTGCAGTTCACGAGTCTTTGATAGGTGCCCGATAATTATTGAGGCTAGTATATTAGATGCTATATTAGTCAAGTTAGTTCCTCTATGGTTATCACTGGATGATTTTAACTCCTTCTTATGTATTGAAACAATCAGTGGTCACGACTAGTCATATGAGATTACGTCCAACTCCCAGATTTTAGCTAAAATATTGGTCAACCTAATCGCCCCCAAATGCCCTGGTACGACCGTGAGTGGGGAGAGTCCTCTCTCCCTCTGGAAATGCTCTCACATGGCTACGCGTATATAGCCTCTGCCACGGAAGGTTTACTCACTGCCTTCTCGTGGCGGGGGTGTTGTTTACGAAATTGAGAGGACGAAAAGCAAATGTCCGGCGCTTTAACCGGATCCCAAACCAATGGTGCACATGAGCTAGCTTCAGTATCCTGCGGGAACAAATGGCGTATGGACCAATCGTTGGTCACCGGCTACCATGGGACTGCATCTCCTCACGATGCTCCACTGCCTTGTGGATCGAATCTTCAGGTCGAAGGCTCGGGGTGTGGATTCCTAAGAAAGCCAGCTGCTTCGGTCTGGGCACCCGGGTAGTATCTCAGCCTACGCACAAATATAATGATAATGAAAATTATGATATTCACTGAAAACTGTTCTCGCTGCGATTTACTGTCAAACAATTCACATTATTATTATTATCATTATTATTATTATTTACCACGTCATTTACTCACTCTCCTTCATTCCCACTCTGTCTATCCTTATTTTTCGACGTATACAGCAGCTCTCCTATGGTGGACATTCGGCTCTATCTAAACGTTCTCGTGTCACTGCCTGGTTGAAAATTGTATGTTGCCATCGAATATGAGTACTGAAGCAGTTTTTCTGAAATCACGTGCACCATTCAAACTGGCTGCATTTAACGTTCGCACACTTATGCAGGTCAGACAACAGATAGGGCTGGCTATGTCTTTGGAAAGTCTCAATATTGACGTGTGTTGTCTATCCGAGACCCGTATTCAAGACTCTGGTGGAGTACTACAAATTCGTCCTCCATCTGTCACTTCAAAAGGCTTGTTCTACGTGCGTTTATCCGGGGACCCTGTGGCATCTTCGTCTGGCCTTGCTGTCGCACTAAGCGCTAGAGCTGAGGCAGCACTAATCGATTGGATCCCCATTAACAGTCGATTATGTGCTGTTAGATTAGAAAGTTCCATCAAAGTGAGAAGAAATAGGCGTGAGAAACGATGTCTTTTCGTCATCTCCGCCTATGCCCCGACAGATTGCAGCCCGGATGCAATCAAGGATGAGTTCTACCACCAGTTAACTGTTCTTCTACAGAAAGTGCGTTCGACAGATATTGTAGTACTAGTCGGAGACTTGAATGCTCAGGTCGGGCGTCTAGGCACAGAAGAGAGTCGTTTAGGTGGCCGATGGGGTCTCGTTGTTCGCAGGACAGATAAGGGGGAACGTCTACTGCAACTATGCACAGACCACAACCTGTTTCTGGCTAGCACTAACTTTCGGCACAGTCATCGCCGATGTGCCACCTGGCGTCTTACTTCTGCATCTCAAGCCTGGACTCAGATTGATCACATCGCGATCAGCTACCGCTGGCGTGGTTGTGTACAAGACTGCCACTCCTTTTGGAGTACCTATCTGGACTCTGATCATGCTCTGGTCTGCCCCAATCTTACCTTACTTTTCAGTGGACAACGAAGTGACCGCCACCAAAGGATTGATGTTAGCAAGCTGGTTGCAAATTCTGTTGCTAGTAAGTACCGAACCGAGCTAGCTTCTAGGCTAGCTACCATTCCACCGAAAAGTATAGATGAGCATTGGTTGCAATTGCATGACGCCATGAAAATGGAGGATCAAGTCTGTTGTGGGTTCGCGAAACGTCCCGCTTATAAGCACTGGGTTTCTTCTGGTTCCTTACAACTGATTGAAGCCCGTCGGTCTACTCCGAGTGATCGTGAGTATGACCACAAACGAAGAATGTTACATACTGAAATTGGGCAAAGCTTGCGTAAGGACCGAGAAACCTGGTGGTCGGAGCGTGCTAGTGAGCTGGAAGCAGCAGCTGTATCTGGTAATTACCGGAACCGAAAGATGTTAGATCACCATTGCAAGCCTAGAAGCAGTGGGCAGCCGTTTCGTCAGCTCTCCCTCTTCAAATGCTCCCAAGTGGCCATGTGCATACAATCACTACCAGGGAAGTCCTGCCCACTGCCTTCCCACACCACGGGTGTTGCTTACGAAGTTGAGAGGAGGAAAAGCGAATGTCTGGCACTTAAACCGGGTTGGTGGACACATTGAGGGGAGTTGGAAAACCCGCATTTCTTCTAGAGGTAAGTGATGACATTAAGTTAGGGATGATCTTAGTGACCCGAGGGCGTGACCGCAATGCCCAAGGGACAGATGCATAGGGTCGGTCACAGACGATATTTGAGTGGGTAATTTTCGTGTTAGTTCGGAACATCTTGTGACCTGAACGTCTAAGACGGAGATCCGTGATGAGATGTGGTGCGCATATTTAGGATCAGCCATTTCTAACCCCACCCTTTGTTTGTGTGAAGGCAGCATCGTTGATATGCTGATTGTTTAAAGGAAACATTTTACTGGCGTAACACCTCTACAGTTAGCAGAACGAATTTGCCCTCTTATCTTGAGCTTGCTGCTTTTAAACTTACCGTTCTTCAACAGACCTTTCTGGCATGATAGGATCTTGAGGAATGATTGTTAAAGCCACTATAACTCGATTGGTTCATTACGATAGGAAAGTACAACCATCACGTCAAGGTAGCAACAACCATCGGAAACGTAGCATCAATACACCGAGTTATTGACTGTCGAACAGAGCTGTATCCGTAGACACAGACTAACGGTCTTCAGTCATCGTGATAATCACAACCACTCGTCGCACACTTCGGGTGACATCACTCAGAATCGCTAGCAATCATGCCGACGTATTCACCCTGTCTTCCCTGAGGTCTTGAATTTCAAAATTATTTCATACCATCTTATTCAAATGATCAGTACATTTCTCGCCACTCGTTCGCCACACTTCATTTTCACAACTACCACTGGTACTAACACTATTTCTGTCATTCTCATTTCTCGCTATACTTATGAGATGTGGCAACCTACTCCAATACAAAATCGTGTTACGTTCTGCTCTGAGCATGACTGACTCACTAACACTATCAAAACAACATTATGCACATTCACTTTCCGTGTTTAACACTGCACAATTATCTAATGAATTCATAGGCAGCAACACCACAACTAAAATGAATTTTACATTAGGATGAATTGTGCAGTTCTTCCTTAGTCTCTGCTTACTAACATCGTATTGCCGAAAACTTCTATCCTACCACATGACAACAACACCAACTTTAGGTATAAAAATCAATTTATGTTGATAAGAAGAGAAAAATTAGTTCATTACCAAACAAAGGTCACATCATAATACATATAATACAAATTTGTTTGTTTGTTTGTTTTTGTTTAAAAGAGATAAAACTGGAAAAATTGACTTTCCACTGAAGATTCAGTTCCTTTTCATGGATTACTAGTATTTCCACTAAAAATATAGTGTGTCAGCCTAGTTATCATCTGGCATAGTTCAATAACAATACAGTTAATATAAAATGAAATTCACAGCAACCAGAAACACAATTTACAGCCTCATACAAAACAATCTATTCTGCACACATTTACAAAACAAACAACAATTTAACTCGTAAAAATACAATAGTGATAGTCAATGAACAAAAGAATAGTGCCGTGAAAATGTGTGTGTGCGTGTGTGTATGAGTGAGTATGCAGCATGCCATCAGTTAGGATTATTCTTGTTAATAGATACTATACAGTTCACTAGAAAGTTATCAATTAAGTAATGAACTGGGAAAAACACAGCTGTACACATACACAAACAATAAATTGTAGTGACAACGACGATGATGATGATGGTGATTGCAATGTCATTGTAGTGTGGTCTCCCACTAAGCTCATTTACATCTTACTCAATCGTCATCACTCGATTTAATTATTCATTTGTCATTTTTGTGTGACTGACTGTATCAAATCACTTCTCTCATATGATCCACACAACATAGATTCAGTGTTCACTTTGCTCACATTTTACACTGGTGTAAAATAAGCTAAAACTAATATGGAGGAGGCAGGGAAGAAAGGCATTTGAAACACTGCTCCATCACTACTACTACAACAACAACAACAACAACTCACTTTCACTTCTTCATTCTCTCCTTTCAATTCACAAACACACACGCACACACAAGCGAACACGTGAAAAGTCAAAATGTGCACAAAACAAAAGTCAATGCAAATGATTTCATCCACAAAAATAAATGATGAATAAGTAGAGACAGTGGCGACCAATCAGTAATCGTTAACGTCCAAAACAAGAAAAACAACAGCAACCATCACTAATTTACAATTATCATAAACATTCTATCCATCGATCTGTTGTTGATTTACTGTTATCAATCAATCAATCGATCAATCAATCAATCAATCAATCAGTTTATTGACAATAATAGTTTACAGAAAAATAATTAATCAATTCTTTTCATACAAAATGAAAACAAATTGTTATTTGATTATTTCCTTGTTTTAACTACAACACCGTCGTCCACTGTTTGAACTGTCTGTGTTCGGTGAAACGATCGGTTGATTATGATATGGAGACATTTTCATATCGACATTACTCACTGGAGGATGTGAACGGACAGCCTCGAAAATGGCTGGACATAATGTAAATGATAAAAAGAACAGTAAGGTTACAAATCAAATGTTTGGCATTTTTACACAAAATTCAATGAACGACTACTGCACAATTGATAGGTAGAATTCAAACAGTAGCAGAAAAAGACCAGACAAACACAGCATTGATCTCTGCTACTAATCACTAATCAATCAAGTGTAAATAACTGATTCCTACCAGAAGTCGGTTATAGTTCGAATAGCTCAGTGATAACCTCTCATATTGTGACGTTGCGCAACGCAAATCGGTTCCAATCCACTGGGAAACACGAGTTCTCTCCCAAAATTGCAGGTACGCATTAATGACGAGTATTAACTATCATGAGTTAGGATTTCCTCTCGAACATCTACAATTACATCTAAAACACATTACGCTTCCACATAGTCAAAGTTAGCCAGCCATTCTTATGATGATTTCGGAATACAATTACTATGGGAAGTACGTGTGTGTTCAATAAGGTTTCAACGCTGTGAGATCTGAAACTTTTTAAATCGATACAGCAGATAAAATGTTTAATCTTAATACTAATGAGCATCCACAGTTCGAGCAACCTGAGACTTGATGATAGAGGTAGTTTTAAAGCCAATGTTATATAACTCTCTGTTTTTACTATACAGGAGGGAGTCTCCAACCATCGGTTACGATAGTCTCACGGACCCGACCAAGTAGTCAGCATCTACCAACATGGATCACACGAGACGTCAGTGGCCTTATGGACTGATGTTAAGTTTCAGCTTAGCCACCCATAACTTCCCTCAATCAGTCCACAAAACTATTCCGCATTGCGCTTCGTGGTAGTCAGCATATTAGCACTCCTTGGTCATCATAGAGTCTCTTCTACACTCAAAACTCTCATCCTTGTGTTCTTTCCATATTCATAGGAACAATCCGCTTTGGAGAGTGAGAAAAACTGATATTAACAAAATGCTAGCATTGCTATACCAATCACTGAACAGAAGTTGGGATAGACTAATATATCTAGGTAGTATATTATCGACAAATATATGGATGGAAAAGTATTTATATTCAACTCTGTTTGTGTAAACACACGTTTTACGCTAATGTGCTCACCAACACCACCCGAATGTTCAGGTAATTAATTTAAAACAATTCTATTGATTCAGATACATACTTCGAATTAAATCGTATATCGCAATATCATGTGACGGCTTTTCATTTACTAATTTCTACCATTCAATATTTACTCCATCACACATTTTGTACGGTGCATATCTCGTACATGAAACTGAAGGCACAGGTTTGACAACACTTTTGTGTCTAAATATGTCCATAAACATTAATTATTATTTATTTATTTTAACACAGATATTGGTACAAGGAGGCACCGAATACATATGCGCCACACAGATCTCATTAGATAAACAGTAAACAGTAAACATCAAGTCGTTACATCATCATATTGATAAAGGACATATACAAGAGGCGTGATGGACAATGATAGTGACATTTAATCACAATTGATTGATCACTGGGTGACCAATGTCATGTGTGTCTAGTCCTTATTATTAGTGCAGATCGAATGCTATCGATCATGTTGCAATGTGGCCTGTCGACTACCTCCAACAACCATCTAATCATACTGACATTTACCCTGACGTAGTATAGTGTCACATTCAATCGTTTATCAAGTCACGAAAACCAATAACAATCAAGTAAGTTAGCCCTATATTTTTAACTCACTCACCGGATGCATGGGCACGAGGTACACTCTAAGTGTGAATATTAATGATACTACACAGTTGCTTAAACCAAAGTAAGTCGAGAAAGGTCTGAACTTGAGACTTAAGGGCTGAAAGTCGAACACCTTGATCATTAAGTCACAGCTCCATAAGTCAATACTCACTTCCTACTTTTACTGTTACAGATGCAGTGAATATGCTTGTACAGTACAACAGAGTGTGCCAATATGAAATTCACTGAGGAAAAAGACAGATCATTTTGCAACCAGATTCATACTATTCTTTTATGGGGTGACAAAGATGAAGCATTATCATCCTAGAAAAATATTTGTCCTTAAACGTTGTCTGTTGATGCGAACCGACGAGCTTCGTTTAATATTAAAGATTTAAAGTTCAGTGGTGAGCCGATGTAATATATGCAAATGATAAACCAAACAGCACCGAAACAACAAAATATACTTTACCCAGTTAAGTTTATCTTTTCAACCAAAACTCAAATCATCATATAATTTAAAATATAAAACTAACTTTTAAGAATGTAATAGAAAGCACTTTCAACGCCGGTGGATTCCAAAGCTGACGTTTCCATAAAGAAAAGTCCATGCCTTTCAGCCCAAAGCTTCGCATCTTCCGTTAATACAGTCCGGAGATGTCTAAGGTCACACTTATTACCAACCAACATAACAACCATATCTAGTTCCACGTTGTTTCGTAACTCGAGTAACCAGTGTTCCAGATTGTTGAAAGTCTCTCTTTTTGTGATATCGTAAACCAACAGCGCACCAACAGCACCGCGGTAATAGCTTCAAGAGAAAACGTTAAAATATGTCATAGGATATGTCTGTGTACACTGAGTAAAATTGTTACTCCATGGAAGTTAAACAAGAGTGAGTCAAGCTTGTCTCAACGCTGTCCCACTCACTATAGTTTGTCTTATCCAGGAGTATCATTGGTTCTCGCAAAAATCACAACTAGAAGTTTGCAAACCCGAGTTTGGTTACTAACACAAACTGGACACAAAGTAAAACTTACCGACGATTTAGGGCGACTAAGACATTGAAATGAACAGATACCAAACACTAATATGAAAAATAAGTCTCAAGATACAAAACAAGTTGTAATTTGCAAACACTACAAAGTCCAAAAATTTAAACATCTCTTATCAAGTGGTTGATTATCAAAAACTGAAATAAAACCACTCATGTCATTAGGATCACTTCAAGGTTATGGAACACTGACTTACATCTCCTGCTGAAACTAGCTTTACAGTAGCCTGATTTTCAGCAATACCACCAGCGAACACCAGTGACTCAACACAGTGGCTTCTTTATGTAGGCAGCAACTAAGTTTAATTCAATCCGTGTCGTCTTCCTGTGTCGCTACCTGAACTCAATAATTCAGTGAACAACGCGTTGACGTTTGAAGTGGATGGTACAGGACTGGTGTCTCATCTTCAACAACAACAATACGAAACGCCATTCCAGCATTCCACTGTTAACCACTACTCATCTTTCGTAACATTCTAACGTCTTGCTTTCAAAACACGAACTTTAAATATCAGGGTTCTACACATGAGAATACGTAGAATGACTATTCACTCGCTTGTCAAAGTTGTACTAAGTTCAGGATGATTGTGTTTTCATCGTTCAAGGTTAATCAAAATAAATAAATACAATGACCCGAATCTTCGACTGCACGTGTACTTTGAGACTACCAAACAATGAATAACGCTTTGATAGAATGCTACATTTAGCAATCAGTGCACAACTGCGTTTTTTGTCAGACGCAATTATCTTTACAACGTATTTTGTGCAATCATTAAGAAAAGCGAGTACCATCACAACGGTTATTCAAAAATGGAAAGCCCATATTTGCTAGTTTCTTAGAATTAGCACTGAACTCTCTACATAAAAGGTTGTAAACTCACGCGGCTGTTATAGCTCGATAACGTTCCTGACCAGCAGTATCCCAAATCTGTGCCTTTATAGTCCTTCCATCAATTTCCACACTCCTAAATTCCACAATATATTTTTCCCACAGACTCACTTTGTAGCGAACTCAACGCCGATTGTACTTTTACTTTCCAAATTAAACTCGTTTCTTGTGAAACGTGAGAGTAAGTTACTTTTCCCGACACCCGAATCTCCGATCAATACAACTTTTCAATTGAGATAAATTGCTAGATCTTTTATTACCTTTAAACAGATAATCGTACTCATCATCTTTACCAGACATAGAACCTCCATACATTGTCAACTCTCTCGAAAACCTGACAGTGTAAACTGTACCAGTAAATTAAAGTAGTGAAGCATTAAAAGACGGTGTCCAATGTTTCATCGTCCCTCTTATCCAAAATTCAATATCTTCGTGGTGAGTTTGTATAGACCGATTGATTTCTTTTTACTCATTCCTTGTGATCTTGTTATGGCACAAGTTTGTGTTGCAGTTGACGAGTGCCAAGTAGCACGAAACCCGGATCGGAGGTTTCCTGTTGACTACCTCCAATCACCATCTAATCTCAACATTGTGCAAGCAATGTCGTGTCGCCTAGACTAGTAGTCACATTGCGACTTGATCGATTGCTTTTGATCTACACTAAGAAGGACTTGACACACATGACATCAGTCACCATCCAGTGATCAATCAATTGTGAAGTCTCTGGTAATGTCCTGTGGGCTGTAGTCTAGCCACTCGACTATAACAGTTCTAGTCACTTGTGGGTTAATGTACCTGGTAATCTGAGTGAGCATGTCTGACTCAGGACTGTAGTTTTTCTGAAATTAATAGTCATCACATTGGTAGGATGGAGTTTGTTCGGTTGCACATTGAGAAACAATAAAGAGGAAGACGAGAAGACGGTTGTCGCAATGGAGCCCGTGATGGAATTGTTGGATATACATTCAAATTCTGACGCTTTTGAGTATTACTTTGAAAGGTTAGAAATCTGGGCTATGATCGAGGAAGATGATGGGGATGTTAATATTGTAGCACATTTCCTCGCACATAGCTTATTAAAAACTCTGGCTTCACCAGGAAAGCCCGTTTCGCTTCTATATGCAGCTCTCAAGGAACTACTGCTAGACTATGTTAAGTATACAAATTACAAATGCGGTAAAGGGAGATTTCGTAAAGTGATTCGTGAAGATATAAAAAATTCCACTACATTACGTCACCTCAACCCAGTGCATACTCGAGGTTATGCCGATAATTCATTGAGGAGTTGCGATGCAGTCCACGAAAATGGGCACACGTTCGGTCAATGTTTGCCTTGTGGCAAGTTCCACTCTTTTAATCCATTTAAATTTCGTAATTTAAAGTGCTTTAAATGTGGTGATATTGGAAATATTCAGTCAGTTTGTAATTCTGATTCAATTAAGTTGAGTATTTATAATGATCATTTATCTTTATCGACGATTTCAAAAGACAGTGTGGAGTCATACAGCAGTTCAGAGTTAAATGAAACTCAGAATCCTTGCGAAACAACAGCTTCTAGTCAGTCAATTTGTCAGATTTCTCATGTTATTGTACCAAATATAGTTTTTCCTAATGATTCGCATATTTCTGATGAAGTTTCTTACAAATCTGGAGAAAATATGTTGAGTGAACATAATTACGATCGAAATCCTGATGTAGTTTTGATAGATGCTGATTTTCTAATGATCCTTTGCTCTGCAATAACATTCCTAATAAATCTGAGGAAACTATTTCAAAAGAATCAAATATTCATGTCATATCAAATATTATTTGTCTTCATGGTGCTGTAGCGATAGATAAATGCCCAAAATAAATAGCTGTGCAAGTTTTCGACATTGGATACTGTTCACATCAGTGTTAATGGACTCATTTAGCTGAAGGCGCTCGGTCATGCATCCGCACCAGATCCCGTGTGGGAACGCCGTGCTCAACATCTACTGCAATCGCTAGCCAGATTAGATCAGACAGTCCTCGATATATTGATAGCCTATCGAATATATCTTCGAACCTCCTCGCTTCTGTATTTTGATTTCACTTGGTGGGTACGCTTTATATTAGAAGGTGTTCTGGCTAAAGCGTTGTCAAACTCCGAATACCTGTGACATCTTCATTGGTGAGCTCGACGTGATCCGGTAAACCAAATTGCAAACTGTGAGTCAGTCCTTTTTTTGGATTTTACAGATCATTGCCTTATTTTAATTTTTTATACATTGTGATATTTTTTTGCTCGTGTTTTTGGATATATATATTTCCCACTTGTTCATTCTCGTACTTGATATTTCACTATGACTGAACAGACACCTTCGTTCCAACCAATTCCTTTCTGACCAGACAATATCGAAGCCTGGTTTTGCTACGCAGAAGCCGAATCCTGCGAGCACGGCGTGAACGACACACGTGCGCAATTCTTCTCAGTAGTCAAGGCACAACCGCGTGAATTCAACAGATACGTAACACCTAGTCTGTTTACTAGTGATGTTTCTGAACCCTACGAAACTCTTAAATGGTCCATCCTTAAACGCGGAGATCTAACCGATCGACAAAGGTTAGACCGACTCCTTAATAACATCGACCTGCAACACGGTTCTGCGACAGGCATGTTGCAAAGAATGAGACAAGTTATCGACCGAAGAACCTTCGACGAGGGCCTGTTCAAACAGCTTTTCTTATCAAAACTTCACCAGCAGGTGCAAGCTGTGCTGGTCTCGTTTCAAAACAACGCCGTAGACGAGCTGGCTGCATCTGCCGACCGCATTCTCGAAATTACTTAATCTAACGCCAAGGGTTTTCGGTCAAAGAAAAACCTCAAACGGTTCAGAATGACATAACAGAGTTATGTCATACACTTACGCGTTATCACAAACTTCGTAACCACCGTAGACGGTCACACACCCTGAGAAGAAGCACATCACGCCGGCGATCTATCTCCAGACCTCGAGAGACGGATAACCTCGACTGGTGCTGGTATCATAACCAGTATAGAAAGTCCTCCAGAAATTGCAGAAAACCCTGCAATTTTCCCAACTCAAAATCGGTCGACGCGAAGAATGTTTCGGGAAACGTCCAAGCCGGCACGGGTAAACGGCAACCGTAGCCGGCGAACTTAGCCGTCTTTTATATATGTCACTGATGTGATTACGAGAGTTCGCTACCTCGTCGATACTGGCGCAGAAGTTAGCATTCTCCTAGCGAATTCCAACGACCGGCTTCATGAATCGGTTTTAAATCTATAGGCGGCAAACAGAAAGCCTATCGCTACATATGGCAAAAGGTATGTTTATCTTAACGTGGGTTTACGCAAACCCATTCACTGGATCTTTGTTGTTACGGATTTTTCCATGCCAATCATTGGTATGGACCTTCTACAGCACCACAACTTAATTATCGATACGCACAAAAGAAGGCCAGTAGACGGAAATACTAATTTATCTGTTTGCTTAACTTCTTTTTCTGGTTGCAGATTATCATTTGTCACTATTAAGCACACTATAGACCACTTCTATCAACCACTACTTGATAAGTGTTCTGGCATTTACCAATCCCAACCGAAATTGCCGTGTGCAACCAGCAACGTTACACATCACATCACGACTACAGGACCACCTGTATTCTCTAAAGCACGCCGACTGGCTCCCGAAAATTTAAAGTTGGCGAAAAACGAATTTGACCATATGATAGACTTAGGAATCATACGACCGTCAAACAGCCCGTGGGCATCTCCGTTTCACATGTTCCCTAAAAAGGACAGCAACGATTGGCATCCAACAGGTGACTATCGGCGACTGAATGCAGAACCCATTCCCAATCGTTACCCGTTGCCTCACATGCACAATTTGACAGCTACCTTGAAAGGTACAACTGTCTTTTCGAAAATCGATTTGGTTAAAGCGTATAACCGAATCCCTATGGCCACTGACGATATTCCGAAAACTGCTATTTTAACTCCCTTCGGACTCTATGAAATTTCGCGAATGCCTTTCGGCGTAAGAAATGCTGCACAAACCTCCCAAAGGTTCATAGACGACGTTTTCGCGGTCTCAACTTCGAACATGTGTATGTTGATGACTGCCTAATAGAAAGTCCGGACAGAGAATCTCATCTCGAGCATCTGGATCTTGTTTTCGACCGACTACAAAAACATGGCATTACTGTAAACATTTGTTTCTTGTGGGAAACTTGTTCAGTGTGAAGCACGAGTATTAAATGAGCTCGATTTTGATTACAATCCATATGATTCCATGTCAACTGTTGTTTATCCTTATCACGAAGTCACTTCCAATGTACACTCTAGTCAGTGTGAGAAATATGTTTTAAATGAAGCCACATTATTTATAACTTGGAGATATGAAGATCCAAAATTATTTCGCGGGAGAGGACAGTCTGAATGTCTTTAGTTCAAATTCTAGGTGGCAGTAGTTTCAGTACCCAACCGACATATTGATTGTCCACAATCCCATGAATGAAGTGAGTCTGTTCCGATTTCGGTTGTTAATTCTGACACTCATGAGTGCATCCTAGATAACACAGAGTCTTTATCCAATACACTGTCGGATAAACGCAGGAAGAACTTAAGAAGAAGACGTACAGTCAATTACAGACACTTAGATTCCAGTTTAGGCTGTGGTGGACGTGGTGTTTGAATGAACTAATGATTTCTTTGTACTTGTTGAATTCCAAATACGGAATATTCGTTTGTGCTTATCGAGTACTTCTGTAGAATTACGGTCTACTATGATATTAACGCTGCTCTAATAATAGACCTAATCCTAAAATTGTAGATTTGTTATGATGTAACTGCCTAATCTATAAGATCTTACGTGGAAATCACATCATCATCTACACCAACTCACTGCGTCGCAGCAATTACCAATACACGATATTGAAAAATCTTAGACTAGAGATGGAACAATATATTTAATATGAATAAAAGACATAACGCAACATTTAGCAGGGACCACGCCTGCATGGCCGAGCCATGCCATACGACCAACTCCGAATAATTCCATTGTTTATTCCCGCCTTCTCCATGGTTGGGTATTTCCCAGCGTTAAATGTTGAATGTCTATTTTCCATTTTGTCTCGTGTTAGGGCTCAATGTCACTACACTTCTTGGTCAAGTTGCGTGATTACTGGGATTCTTAGTTCGTACTATAATACAAATACTCTTAATCATCACACAACGCAAGATAGGGATAATATGTTGATACATGGTAGTGTTGATGGTGGTCAGGTCTACAGATATATGTCAGTTACGGCCAGTCCAAGTACGAGTTGGTAACCCATGTATGAGTCATATTTATCAGGTCTCTTCGCGCAACTATCGACTGAAAGGCCCGTGTTCCCCTAGTTGGACAGAGCATTCCAAATGACGACAACGTTTTTGTGAGACAAAGTGGGGATGCACCTAAGAAATCGCTCGTTGATGTCCATTTTTCCATTGTTTACCTCTAAAGATACCATAGGTATTCGGAGATTTACAACGCCATTAGACACAACACCTTAATAATCCGGGTATACCAATCCAATCAAATCAGAAGTCAGAAATAAAGTGGTTTGAGGACATAATTGGAAATTTATTGATATGTCATGAAGCGCGTGGAGATTGTTGGGACAGGTCTTTGTTACCATTCGCACTTCTTTTATTGATTATCATAATTGGTACACTTACTACGAGTGACTGTGAAGTAGTTGCTTAGAAACGCATGACCTTGGATCTTCGCATGACACACTGAGTATCGCTCAGAAATACATTGATGCACACATATACTTCTTGTTCTCAATTATCTGCTGTTACGATATCAGACCTACTTACTCGTTCCTATTACCCCTGATAAAGAAGCATCGGCTGCCCACCAGAACTTTCCATCCAACACTGTTCTGAGAAATCCTTTCCAGTTATTTCTAGCTGCTATTCATTCTTTTGATACCTGCTTCCGATTCTCGACGAAGTGTGTTTTTTGACCTTCCACTTTTCTGCTTTTCTTCAAGATTTCAAGTGGGTGCTTGCCTCATAATGCAGTTTGGTTATTTCCTCAGTGTATGTCCTGTCCACTTCCAGCGTCGTTTACTACTTTCCTCTTCACATGGGAGGTACCTTGTTATCTATCACAGCAGGTTGTTGCTGATGGTATCCGGTCAACGGATATTGATTATCTTGCACAGACAGCTGCTTATACATACTTGCGCATTCATATTGATGGTTTTAGTGGGTCTCCACGCTTCAGCTCCGTACAGAGAAACTTTTTTAAAGTCAAAACCTCTGCATAATCAGTGGTATAACTTTGCCCTCCGAAATTTGGCTCGCCGCTTTTAGTCTTATCATCAACCAAACTTCCTGAAATGATAGAATCTTGAGAAATGAATATTCCAACCGGTAAAACTCGACTGATTCATAACGATAACAAAGCGCAACCAGCAAGTCAATGTGGCATCAATACACCTAGTTATTGAAAGTCAAAAAGAGCTGTATCGGTAGACATAATCGTGATAACCACGACCAGTTGTCCTACAATTCGGGTGATATGACCCAGAATTAGTAGAAATCGGGCTGACATATTAACAATTATCATAAACATTCTATCCATCGATCTGTTGTTGATTTACTGATATCAATCGATCAATTAATCAATCAATCAGTTTATTGACAATAATAGTTTACAGAAAAATAATTAATCGATTCTTTTTATACAAAATGAAAACAAATTGTTATTTGATTATTTCCTTGTTTTAACTACAACACCGTCGTCCACTGTTTGAACTGTCTGTGTTCGGTGAAACGATCGGTTGATTATGATATGGAGACATTTTCATATCGACATTACTCACTGGAGGATGTGAACGGACAGCCTCGAAAATGGCTGGACATAATGTAAATGATAAAAAGAACAGTAAGGTTACACATCAAATGTTTGGCATTTTTACACAAAATTCAATAAACGACTACCGCACACTTGATAGGTAGAATTCAAACAGTAGCAGAAAAAGACCAGACAACCACAGCATTGATCTCTGCCACTAATCACTAATCAATCAAGTGTAAACAACTGATTCCTACCAGAAGTCGGTTATAGTTCGAATAGCTCAGTGATAACCTCTCATATTGTGACGCTGCGCAACGCAAATCGGTTCCAATCCACTGGGAAACACGAGTTCTCGCCCAAAATTGCAGGTACGCATTAATGACGAGTATTAACTACCATGAGTTAGGATTTCCTCTCGAACATCTACAATTACATCTAAAACACATTACGCTTCCACATAGTCAAAGTTAGCCAGCCATTCTTATGATGATTTCGGAATACAATTACTATGGGAAGTTCGTGTGTGTTCAATAAGGTTTCAACGCTGTGAGATCTGAAACTTTGTAAATCGATACAGCAGATAAAATGTTTAATCTTAATACTAATGAGCACCCACAGTTCGAGCAACCTGAGACTTGATGATAGAGGTAGTTTTAAAGCCAATGTTATATAACTCTCTGTTTTTACTATACAGGAGGGAGTCGCCAACCATCGGTTACGATAGTCTCACGTACCCGACCAAGTAGTCAGCATCTACCAACATGGATCAAGAGTATGAGAATATGTGGTTATAAAATACAGTGCTAAAAACAGTGCTATGATACACAAATGACTGTTTCCCTTTTTTGTCGACGCTATTGGAGCCTTTTTAGATTTTATAGGGTCTTGGGTAAGCTTCTTTTTTTTGTAGCGAATTGTCTAGTTTGCTTGTAATAGGATTACTGGGTAGGAAGTGAAACCAATTTAACGTTCGAAACACGATTTAATGAAGTATTTAGCATGATAAATCAGCATACATACCACTAGTTCGTGACATCCCACTAGACCATAAGGAGTCGTAATTTAACAAAATGTTCTGCCCTACAGACATGGATGGATTAAGTTATCCCGTCATCATCATGTTTGCTGGTCAGTAACGCCACCTTCCCTCCTTTTGTGATGTTAGGCTCTCTTACGGTTGTGGTATGTATGCATACGGCTTTAATCAAAGCCCATAGTTGGAATACACTGTCTCTACTAGTTCCATGTTACAAGCAAATCAGGTAGTTTAAGCGTTTTTATCGTGGGTTAGATGTCCATTTAGTATATCACACTGCTCTGAAGATAACTAATGAAGAAAGTTAAAAAAACAAGTTAGATTATATGTGGTTTGAAGATAGTAAGGACTAATAGCAAATCAAAGGATATGAAGGAGTATAAAATTGTAAAATTTTCAGGGTAAGAACAACAAAACATCGAACAACTCACAAGACTTTACGACATTTCGAGCTTCGTTGATCAGCATCCATAAGATTAGTGAGTTATCTGTCTTCTCGCCATAGAAAAAAAAGACATGACACTTAGGAAGAAAAATGTATATTTAACCATTAGAGAGATTTGGAAAATGAAAGTGAGGGTTAGGAGCATTAGGCCTTGATTAATGGACAATGAATAATAGGAAAAGGCAAACCATATTTTATTTTTTAGATTATATACCGGGTTTCTTTTGTAATCTGGTCTGTCCTATATAAGAGTACATTTTTCTTTATGTTTTTGTTCAATTTTTTTCACATTTTCGGTTTTGTCTCACAAATAACACCGTCATTTTGGGATTATTGACTTTATTATACTTTTAATACTGGTCAGTCTCATCTTCCGATTCTTTTACACGAAATAGATGACTAATTATTATACCGCACGCACTCACCCATTTTAATATTCCTATCCTGAATACGAACAATTTCGGGTTGCTTTGATGTACATTGTGTATGTTTTCTTTTCAAAGGCCTGTATTCGTAAAGTATTTTCTAATTATCCAGTCTTCAGTGATCAGACGGTTACATTTGGTCGCAATAATGCAAGTTATTTGAACCTCTCCATTTTTCATACATTAGACTCACTTAGTTGTCCTTCTTGTCCTAAAGCCGATAAATGGCTTGCACATTCTTGCACTTTTATATATTTTTCAAGATACTGCATATCTCGTGCATCTCCGCGAATTTTATATATTTTATCTCAGACTGTGAGATTACGGTATAATTTCATACTAGTACATACAACACTATGTCAGAGTACAGCAGGAAGAACTAGTAAAAGACTATCAGCATCAGCGCGTGTCCGAATCGTGGAGCTCATCGAAGCAAAAGTGATTCTGGAAAAATTTTTTGGCTTGATTAACATACCACTATTAAATGACTCGTCCGTGGCTCTTGAACTTCAGAACTCAGAGGTAAGTGAATTTGATCCAAAGGCTGTCCTTTTTTCTCAATATGTTGATTAATATCTACTGACCATGATTAGTTGCATCAATATTAACTCAGACAACAGTGCTAGACTTTCATCTAGTGAAACACATGAATTTGTCAACTGAAATGAGCGAGGAACAAAAGAACCAAACCATGCCCTATCAACTAAGTTAGTCCGTGTCGATCGTGGGAATGCTAATATGTTATGAATAATCAAAAAATCAAGCTAGAGCGGATTCTCACATCAGAACATTTAAGAATTTTGACACTTGTGATAGATATATCAAATATATGGCGCAGAAAATAAAGAAAAATTACTCTCAGGGAAAACCAAGCAAGATTTCACAATCATCCTCGAAAATAACACAAAAAACTGCGTGGCCGACCTGTTAAAGCAACCACTAACGAACATAGAATAAGATCTTCATGAAGAAGTCAACAAAAGTACAAGTGACGCTTAAAAACTGGAACTCTTCACTAGACTCATCACTCGAAACTGTCAGAATAAATGATGAAACATAACAGGAAATTAGTCGGACCATTGTGCTGCTAACTCGACGGAAGACAATTCCCAGCGGACTTCACAAAGATTAATGACCTCAAAGAAACGCAGAACTAGAAAGGATGTTGTCATAGTTCGGGCAGACAAATGAAACAGTATAGTTAACATGGATAAGGATGAATACATAAGGAAAGCCGAGAAACTAGTTGAGGATAAAAGTGTGTATACGTTAGGTTTGAAGCTTAACGAGTTCACTTAGATTTGCGAACGAGAACGAGATTCAGTGACCAACGACCAGTAAGCTAACTATTGACGCGTCCCAGCCCCGCTAATTAGAGAGAGAATACCAGGCTTGAAATGAGAGTATATTCTGCAACAACCAGAAAACCAGCAAACCTTTCTACAAGACAATTTTAAACTATATATATATATCGATATTGCCATGGAGCTTTTAAACATTTAATCGATAGTTCGTCAATTGACTACCATTGAAATATTTGAGCATTTAATCGATAAATTCGTAAATCAACTATGTGCGTGGGTGGTAGGAAATGCCCACGTGTACATCTGCATACAAGCTCCACAAGATGAAATTACAAACTATGAGTTTCTGGGGGATCTATCTTCCCCAACACTCCTCCCCTTTTTAGTAGCGCTCTTTTCTGGGGTCGACTTGCATCCTGACCGTTGCTCGCCGCTGTTGGGGAGGCCACATTCTGGAACAGAAGTCAGCTTCTTGTTGAGCTTCTTCTCGTGGTGGGGCTGCTGGTAAGTTGAAGGTATCAAGCAGGGTGTCAAGAGGGAGATTTGCTCCTGTTGATGGGCGGTCTGGGGTTGTCCACTTCCGCAGTTGGTTTTTGTGTCTAGTCCATAGATGTCTTCCCATGAGGATCTCTGCCGGGGAATTTCGCTCCGGCAACGTCTCATTTGGTGTTGTTCGGTACACGTATAAGAAATTTCGCAACACGTCCGCTGGCGTCCCCTCCTGTTTTGTCCTACTCAAAACTCTTAAACGTATCCACAAACCTTTCTGCTTGCCCATTCTACTGCGGGTGATATGGTGGCGACCGTAAGTGCTTTATGGCTAGCCGTTGACAAAATGACTGGAACTGGCTGGAGGTGAACTGTGAACCGTTGTCAGATACAATGACATCCGGTATACCGTTTTGGGAGAAAATTTCTGCGAGGATTTGTGTTGTTTTAGTCGTCGTTGGCGGTAGTATAGGGTTGATTTCTGGCCATTTCGAAAGGGCCTCGACTACAACTAGATACATAATTCCGTTAATCGGGCCTGCAAAGTCAACTTGTATCCTGGACCAAGGATGATCAGGTTGTGGCCATGAAACTGGTGGAACTTTGGTGTTCACTTTTGCCGCTTGCTGACATCGCATACATTTTTCAACCAATGCCGTTATATGTTGATCCATTAGCGGCCAATATGCATGACTCCTGGCTATGGATTTCATTCGTCTAATCCTCGGATGACCAAGGTGGAACTGTTTCAGCACATTTGCATGAAGGGATTCTGACACAGTCACTCTTTCTCTGAACATCAAGCCGTCGTTTACAATGCTTAGCGAATCCCACCGCTGATACAGCTGTTTCATGTCACCATCAAACTTCTTAGACGGCCAACCATTGGTGACATAGCTCATAGTCATTTTGACGATGGGGTCACTCTTAGAAGCATTTTGTATATCGGTTGCAGATATCTGCAAAACTCGTATTGCGGTCGTCAGTCAGCATTCGGCGTGGTCTTCCGCTAGCAGAGATGTGACTGCCATGTTTTTCTCAGCCGCCAACTGGTCACAAATGAGTCAAGATAAGGCATCCGCCTAACCGAATCGTTGAGTGCGTCGGTGTTGGATCTTGAAATCATACCCCAAGAGCGCTAAGGCCCATCTCTGAAGACAATTTGCAGAATGGGCTGGAATGCCAGCTAAAAATGACATATTAAACCCCAAAAACGAACAGACTCACAGTTTGCAATTTGGTTTACCAGATCACGTCGGGCTCACCGATAAAGATGCCACAGGTATTCGGAGTTTGACAACTCTTTAACCAGAACACCTTCTAATATAAAGCGTACCCACCAAGTGAAATCAAAATACAGAAGCGAGGAGGTTCGAAGATATATTCGATAGGCTATCAATATATCGAGGACTGTCTGATCTAATCTGGCTAGCGATTGCAGTAGATGTTGAGCACGGCGTTCCCACACGGGATCTGGTGCGGATGCATGACCGAGCGCCTTCAGCTAAATGAGTCCATTAACACTGATGTGAACAGTATCCAATGTCGAAAACTTGCAGAGCTATTTATTTTGGGCATTTATTTCCTCTACATCGTCAATCGACTTCCATTCACATTTTTAAACATTTAATCGATAATTTATTCGATAAGATAAAATCACAAAATATGAGTTCTGGGTGATCTATCGTCCTCAACACTATTTGAGTCCATATTTCGTAGTTTTACAGGGTCTTGAGCAAGCTTCGTTTTCACTGAATCGTCCATTTTGCTTGTGATAGGATTATTTGGTAAGAAATCATACAAATTCGGCGTTCTTAACACACAGTAGTGAGGCATTTTACGTAATACATCAGCATTATTACCATTGGTGCGTCATATCACATTAAACCATAAGCGGCCGAAATTAAACACGCGCGAACTTTGACTGTGGTAACTGTATACCATGTGGTTTAGGTTTTCTTTGACTTGTTCATTTGTAGGGTGTATTACACGGAGACTATCATCCTATCTTGTATATCGGGTACATTTTACCTGAAAAATAAAAAAAAATTTCGACGGATACTTACCAGCTTCTATTATTCCTATTTTGGACTTAAGTATAAATAGATCTAAAATTTATTATATACTCATAGTCTCCGATCCTTGTATTAGCCAGGTTAATACTTAACAACTACTAATACTCTGATATTATATTTGATTTAACAAGCTCTGTACCCAGTTTGAAATCATGGTTAATAACTCCAGTAAAAGAGAAATTTCACCAACTTCTAAGCCAAATAAAAGGTCGAAATCTGTAACCTCTATGACGGACGACTCAGTACCTGACAATGTCAAACCTTTAACAAATGAACAATATGCGCAATGTACACAAATGTCACTAACATCACTTGAATCTCCATGTTACTGCCCCTCCATCTCTGCGTGCAGTATGCCAACAGTAAGACTGGTTGACATACAAGACACTATACTCATGTGCATCGAAACGTCAGCACAGTCCACCAGACAGTATGTTCAGACAAGACCTAAATCTAAAATTTCAAAAACTATGGAGTCTAATAGTTCATCTCATACACACGAAAATACTGATAGATATAGTACTGACATCCGTTGGCTACAAAACTCTATCCGAAAGTAACGGCAGACTTGAGCAACTAGCACCTCTCACACATATATGGGGTCTTGACATTGATAGAAATCTTGAGCACCTCGCCAAAGCTGAGTGTATTTTGAAGTTTGGCTGAAGAAGCGACGGAAAGAGTGATGTCCTCCTTCAATGCAGTTGCGTATAACCCCCCAACCGCACACACCCATCTAAGTTAAGGGATATTTGCCCTAGAGCATGCGGTATGCTGAACGTTAACTACAAAGTCCACCGCCTTAGGAAAAAGTCAGACGGATCAACTAGCCCCCTCCTGTTTATTTTTAGCCTTTGTAACGATGCTAAACAGTTTATTGATTCGGGAAAAAATATTAGCTAACTAATTCCATACATAACTATAAAAGTCACTCCAGACCTTACGCCTTTTCCATGTCGTGTAAGAAGACTTGAAGCGAAAGAATTGCGTGGGAGTGTTACAGTAAATAATCAGCCAGAGACAGTTTGCAACACAGTAAATAGATTAAAGCAGATGAACAATAAGCATAATATCACTCCACAAAAGGCTGATCACTCTGTTGATCTAGATGAGTCTGCTGACCAGAAACCTTTGAATAAGATACGGACCACAACTGTCACTCAGTAATGTACTAAGATGTGAGTCGTGTGACAACACGCATCCAACTAAACCTATACACTCGAAAATAAATATTCATACTTATCACAAACGTAAGACAGCTTGACATCACAAAAGAATGTAGTTTGGCGTGAAGTGTTTTTAAACATCTTCTACTCTTGTCTTGTCTGTGGTACTCATATTAGAGAAGATAAAAGAGCAGTATTCAAGGGAAGGTCGTACACATATGTTGCAGAGGGTAAACTTAGCCTCTTTGATTGAGTTTTGTTCTCTGAGCTGGATGGTTTGGTCGTGGAGCTTTCATCGTTCTTCTGAACGACATCATCAGCACAAACTTCAGATAGAAGTGAAGTGTTCGAATTTCTCCATATGCGTTTCACAGCTTGTTCTGTGCACCTCGATGTTGATTGGTTCTTATTGACCTTAAATTTTTCATTGTTTACCTTTTTGTTTTGGTTTTGTCTCCCATTGGTTTGATTCTTGTTCCTATATTTGTGCATAAGTTTTCTGATTGGTTGATAAATCGGATCGATTTCAATATGTTTGTTGATTGCTGATTGACCTGAGTGCCAGGCTTCTAAAAATTCTCTTGTGTTTTTAGAATTTCCTCTGTCCACGATTTCCACATTTTTCCAATCGAGTGTGTGTCCGCAGTTTTCCACGTGTATTGATATAAGTGAGGAGATATCATGCCGTTTGACTGCTAATTGATGTTCATGTAAGCGCATGTGAAGGGAGCGTCCGCTTTGTCCGATGTAGCGTTTGTCGCAGTTGACACAATTTATTTTGTAGATGATGTTCGATTTATCTTCTTTTGTTATTTCATCCTTTGGTTTGCATAGGATTGACTGTATTGATTTTGTCGGTTTGTGTGCCACACCTATCCCGAAGGTTTTTAGCAATCTTGTTGCGGTTTCTGATATGCCATGTATGTAGCCTCTGTTGTTAAGAAATTTCTCATATTGAAACCAATTTGCCGTCTAGATTTAGAAATAATAAAGGAGGCATGCTCTTCAAAGTTCAGGCTTCCTGCGTGATGAATTCCTGGATCGTGTACTGATTTGAGTGTCTGGACTCCACTTTTATTGAAGTAACGTTGTCGTTTATAGGGATGTTTTCCAAAGTGCATGATCCCGCACTTGTTGAGGTTAAATGATAATTGCCATTTTTCACTCCAGACAGTTAAGTTATTGAGGTCATTTTGGATCGGGGATACACTTTCGCTTAGAGCCTCTGTTATATCCCGATAAGAATAATAAATGGTAACTGTTGGGATTTATTTCTAGATCAATACTATACATATATTTTTATTGCATAATTGTTAAGTAACTAAACCATTCATACTCGTGTTCCTCCTATTATGAGTTTTATTTCGACCTGTGAACTATTATTATACGATTTACCATTCTTGAATTATTCCCTGTCTGTTAATCACTACCTCCATCATTCACTGCCACTTTTGACCAAATCTTATACAAATGTTATTTTCTATTTTATGGTACGTTGTGGTTTGTTTGAATGGAATAAACTCCGTATTTTTGAAATAAGTGATCCATATTGCAGAGGAACGAAATAATATGGCTGCCGCCAATACTAAGTATCAAGTAAAACAACATAAATGTAAATCAGGAAGAAACATGCAAAGTTAGTGAAGGCGTAAGAAATATAAAAACTATAATAAAACACAAATGGTACCAACTCAAATGGAATCAAAGAGAGCGACAAAATGTACAACTAAAGGAATCAATAAGAACAAACTGCAAGTGCATACATGGAGGGATTTTCACACACAAAACATTCAAAATGGATCTTACACGTGTTTTATGCGTCACTGGTTCGATCGATAATTCACTGCTCTCTGATTGGCGGTATCGTTGCGTTCACAAGTTATAACAGTCTCAGGCTTATGGCCGTGTACTATTTTGAGATCATCAGCATATAACTATGGTTTCCGAAATTTTACGATGTTACATATATCGTTTATATACATAAGAAACAAGAGTAGGCCTAATACGCTTCCCTGGATGACTCCATTAGTTATTGGCCTAGGTGATGAGAGACCCTCATTGTACTTAACCATCTGTTTACGTTCTGTTAAAAACGAAACAAACCATGAGTATAGTGAGCTGTTGATTCCAGAGGACTTTAGTTTGACTAGAAGCCTTTCGTGTGGGACTTTATCAAAAGCTTTCTCAAAGTCTAAGAATAGGACTGATACAATGTGGCCGTTGTCTCGTTTCCGAATTATATCATTCAGGTAGTCTACTAGACATATATCGCATGAACTGGACCTAAGAATTCCATGCTGGGAGGTTGAGATGAGATTAGTAGTAAGTAGACGTTGAACTACAGCCACATTAACTACTTTTTCCATCACTCTAGATACCACTGAAGTTACGCTTATGGGTCGGTAATTGTCAACATTTGCTTCAGGTGCTGTTTTAATTTTGGGAATGATATATGTAGTTTTCGAGACAGTACGGTAACACGTTGTAGAGAATGATATCGCAAATAGTTTGAGAAGCGAAATACATCATCACCACATTTTAGTATGCTAGCTGGAATACCATGTGGTCTATCATTGTAGGAGTGTTTCAATATACTAATTGCCTTAGGAATATTTTGTACATTGAGTTTATATTAGTAATTTCACAAGGAGGTACTGGGATTAGTTCTGAATCATTTAGTGGTATTTCGTTAATTAATAAGAAACAAAGACTATCACGAAATATGTCAACAACTGAAATTAGAACCCCTCTGGATCAGACGCATCAAATTAAAGTATTTAATAGTTTAGGATCTTCGTATACTTGTTTGTCTTTAATGAATATGCTTCCTCTCGATTTAGAATGTTCAAGTTTATTCTAAAGAAGTATGGTGAGTGCAGAGGAGTTATTATTAAGTTCGACAGCGCGTTTTTCCTGTGCAACTGCTTTCTGTGTACTTTTGCCTCTGTTCGGACAAATATTTCTGTCATCGTTACTAAAGAGGAAAAGTCATTAAAGTTTTGAAATCGAGTACAATGTCTTTAAAGACGTCTTTTTGTAGCGACCGGTATATACAGATCTTTAGAGAACGTAGGTCTACATTATTCTAAAGGTGCGATTTTGTCGATGATACTTCAGATGTTGAGATAAAATATATTGGTTAGTGTGTCGGTATTGTTTGCAGTAAAGAAAGTTCCCCAATCAGCGCTTCTTAGGTAATTTTGGAGGTTATTCCAATCAACCTTGCGATAGTTGCTACGAAGTATTACGGTTTTACGTCTGCCGGTTATGGTTTTTGTATTGAGGCTGCAAATGACAATGTTATGGTCACTACCTGGAAACTTTTTTCCAATATACACAGTATTGGAGGTGAGGCTACTGGTAAAGACTAAGTCCAAGATATTTCGATGTCTAGTAGGGCTATTGACATACTGAGTCTATTGTCCAAGCCCTAGACATTCAATAAATAATTCATAACGCTTCGGCGTCTTGACTGGGAACCAAGGAATTTCGGGCATATTGAGGTCACCACAAACAAGCTTGCCTGTGAATGGAAGGGATGATGCTAGTGTGAAGATCTCCGATAATACCGCTATTTCATCTTTTCACGCGTTAGGTTGACGGTAAACACAGCCGAACAGTAAGGTAACGGAATTCGACGGCTTTAATACAATCCACACCAAATCCTTCAGTTTGTTTAGTTCAGGCATATCACACAGTAGTGAGTTTAGGCTTGAGTGAGCGTAAATAAGGCATTCTCCGTCTCGTCCATTCAACATATCACTTCTATATGGGAAATAGTTATCAAGAGATATACTTAGGTCAGAAATATTACTGTTAGTCCATGCTTCAGATATCATTATAAGTGATGGTTGATATATGGATACAAACAGGGCTAAATCCGTCTTTTTATTGCAGACCGACCTAGCGTTGATACGACATATATTAAACAAACGGCCTAGTAAGTTAAAATGTTTAAGAGTATCTGTAATAAAATTATTGTAACCCTCGCGGGTGTGAGATGTGTTTGAAGTGAGGGATTGAATGTTCTTCAATAGCTCGGTACTTTGATAGCTAGACTTAGTGGGAGATGAATCAAATGAGCTAGTGGAGTTGGTTGGGGAGTTTATCCAAGAGGAAAGGGCGCGAGTACTCTCTGATGGAAACTGTACGGAGGAAACAAGTTTGTGTTTTGCATATGGCTTTAAATGACTTGGGCTACGTGCTTCAACAGAGGTTTCACTAGGGGTCGTATTCCAAAAAAATCTTGTACAGGCCTACTGTGAAGTGTATGGTTGTTTGCAAAATAGTCTTGGTGGTTAGGCTCGTAGCCTCTGTTATAGGTATTTACGTTAGTGTGAGAAGGGTCTGTTGCGCGTAACCAGAAGGAGTTACGACTGTCATTAGACATGAGGGCCGTTTTATATGGTGGGTTGGTACTACAGGGTGTGAGGAGTTTTCTTTCTGAGAGTAATTGCGATTGTGATCCTGGGGAATGTAGATTGGGTGTGGGGTGAGAAACCTATTATCACCATTCTTATTAATGGTTTTAGGCTTTATGGGGTGATTGGAGTGGTCAATATTCTGGTAGTTTTTGTTAGTCTGCGTGTAAAAAGGCTTGTTACGCTGAAGTCCACTACCAATTTTGCAACTTAGAGGTGTTGAAGGCAAGTTATGTGATATCAGCGGGGAGAACCTGTTCACTGTTGTTGGGATACCTATAGAGCATTTGCGTTCGATCTTACGTGTTTCCCGATTCGGTATCGTCAGTCTTGTCTTCCCACCTTTTTTGTCAGAGCTGGAGTCTTTCGTTGTCTCTATGAGTTTAGGTTCATTCGAGTCAACTTGTGGAGTATCTTCAGGAGGGTTAATTTTCAAGTGTATAGGTTTAGTTGGATGCGTGTTGTCACACGACTCACATCTTAGTACATTACTGAGTGACAGTTGTGGTCCGTATCTTATCCAAAGGTTTCTGGTCAGCAGACTCATCTAGATCAACAGAGTGATCAGCCTTTTGTGGAGTGATGTTATGCTTATTGTTTATCTGCTTTAATCTATTTACTGTGTTGCAAACTGTCTCTGGCTGGTTATTTACTGTAACACTCCCGCGCAATTCTTTCGCTTCAAGTCTTCTTACACGACATGGACAGGGAGTAAGGTCTGGAGTGACTTTTATAGTTATGTATGGAATTAGTGAGCTAATATTTTTTCCCGAATCAATAAACTGTTTAGCATCGTTACAAAGGCTAAAAATAAACAGGAGGGGGCTAGTTGATCCGTCTGACTTTTTCCTAAGGCGGTGGACTTTGTAGTTAACGTTCAGCATACCGCATGCTCTAAGGCAAATATCTCTTAACTTAGATGGGTGTGTGCGGTTGGGGGGGGGTTATACGCAACTGCATTGAAGGAGGACATCACTCCTTCCGTCACTTCTTCAGCCAAACTTTAAAATACACTCAGCTTTGGCGAGGTGCTCAAGATTTCTATCAATGTCAAGACCCCATATATGTGTGAGAGGTGCTAGTTGCTCAAGTCTGCCGTTACTTTCGGATAGAGTTTTGTAGCCAACGGATGTCAGTACTATATCTATCAGTATTTTCGTGTGTATGAGATGAACTATTAGACTCCATAGTTTTTGAAATTTTAGATTTAGGTCTTGTCGGAACATACTGTCTGGTAGACTGTGCTGACTTTTCAATGCACGTGGGTATAGTGTCTTGTATGTCAACCAGTGTTACCGTTGGCATACTGCATGGAGAGATAGAGAGGTTATAACATGGAGAATCTGGTGATGACAGTGACATTTGCGGGCAATACGCATATTGTTCAGAAGATAAGGGTTCGACATTGCCAGTCATAGGGGTTACAGATTTCGATCTCTTATTTGGCTTGGGATTTGGTGAAATTTCTCTTTTACTGGAGTTGTTGGCCATGATGTGGAACTGGGTCTGTAGAGAGCTTGTTAAACTAAATATTATATCTGAATATATAGTTGCTATTAAGTGTTAACCTGGTTAATACAAGTATCAGAGACTATAAGTGTATAATAAATTTCAGATCTATTTAAACTTAAGTCCGCAATAGGAGTAATATTAACTGTTAAGTGTCTGTTGAAAAAATTTTTCAGGGTAAAATGTACCCGATATACAAGATAGGATCATAGTCTCCGTATAATACACCCTACAAATGAACAAGTCGAAGAAAACCTAAACTACATGAAATACAGTTACCATGATTATACTTATTCTTTTTGATAACCATCAAATGACTAGATTATATGTTTATTCATATTCCTTTTACCATAAGCTTTCACTCGACTTATTGACTTTTTATTATACAATTTACTATTCGTTAATCATTTGCAATCTATTTGTTGCGGCCTCGCACACAGCCACTTTTTTATCGATCCCATATGATCATTATTTTTCATTTTAGGTTGTAATGCCGTCTGGTTTGTATACAAACTGAGCATGTCTGCGATATATGATCAATACAACGGAAGCTAATATTGTGTTCTGGACACAACGGGCTGGGCTGACGAGAAGAACCACCATGAATTCGGAGTTCACACAAGGCTACCAGTGCCATTTTGACTTGTCATTGGTTTCACACAAAATAAGGTCATATAAGTCGGTTTTTCGATTGGCCATTTTGTGATAATTGACAGGGAAAAAGGTTATGGCAATCGCCCCGATGGGTTTTGGAAAAATACAAGTCATTATAATTGCCGAAGATTTTCGTGGTTAAATTATGTTAATAATAAAAGTAATTATAATAGTGGTAGTATTGAAAAATGGCACTCTTGCGAACGAATTCAGTAACTGTTACAACAGCAGCAGGTGTTGGCTTCTCGACAGCAAACCCTGAAGCCGGTTTCGGGGACTTCCTATTCAATCAGATATTCCAGACCACAAAGATATCGAGTCATATCTCAATCCTATTCCGGATTTTGTTTTTGGTGCAGACAGTGGTCATAATTTTGAAGCATGGTCTGGGAACACAGAAGATATTTTCGGAGTAAAATTTGCCAATATGGACGACGCTAAGAAAGTCTGGTTGCTGTTACAGAAACTTGGTGTCAATGAAAGTACGAAAGTTCTATCCTGCCTTAGCATCCGTGAAAAGTCAATTTCGATGAAATCATCAACACTTTAAATAAGGTATTCTGTGAACCCATGTCACTACTTGGACTAAAGAAGCTGACGAAGACCGCAACACACTAAGTTGATGGTATTATGATTTGGAGAGTTTTATAAAGCTCCTGAAGAACTAAACGACAATCGATAAACGCGCGACAGACGTTGGGACAAACGATTGGACATAAACGATTCACGCTCTCTATGATAATCCGCTCTCAATCGTCTTCTCAAATCACGATCTGGGACTGTCAACTATAGAGAGCAAAGATACCAACTCAAATTACAGTATGGATGTTACCTAACCAAATTCAATCCTTTACCTTATGCGAAGACAGATTTTTCCCTGCAATTTGATCTTGCCTGTAAACTGGCATGCCTCATGTAACAAAATGTTATTTGAGAATAAAATATTATTATTATTATTCCTTCAAATGTGCTCAAAGAATCACTCCAAAGTCCACAGCATTGTTGCGCTACTCTTCTAAAGAGACAAATCTCTTAGACAAAGTACAGAGACGAGAAAACAAGTGAGATACAAGGCTGAGAAACAAATCTTACAAAGACTCCGACAATTGAAAGCATTCTGACTGGGTAATGGGAGACTGTTAGGTGATCTATTAATGACACACATCATGTGAGCTAGGAACTACATTCTGTCCCCCTCTCCAAGGAATGTGTGGCATTTAGCATTCGCGAGAAGTTTTCTATTAAGTTTTGGCGTCCTTGCTGAACCTCCAAAATATATCGTCAAACCACTTTATTTCTGACTTCTGATTTGATTGGATTGGTATACCCGGATTATTAAGGTGTTGTGTCTAGTGGCGTTGTAAATCTCCGAATACCTATGGTATCTTTAGAGGGAAACAACAGAAAAATGGACATAAACGAGCGATTTCTTAGGTACATCCTCACTTTGTCTCACAAAAACGTTGTCCTCATTTGGAATGCTATTTCAAATTTACAGTTATGTTAACCCACAAATGACTAGAACTGTTATAGTCGAGTGGCTAGACTACAGCCCACTGTACATTGACAGACACTTGGAGCAGTAACAAAAGCACATGAAGTGAGTGAAAATAAATCAATCAGTCTATACAAACTCACCACGAAGATATTGAATTTTCGATAAGAGGGACGATGAAACATTGGACACCGTCTTTTAATGCTTCACTACTTTAATTTACTGGTACAGTTTACACTGTCAGGTTTTCGAGAGAGTTGACAATGTATGGAGGTTCTATGTCTGGTAAAGATGATGAGTACGATTATCTGTTTAAAGGTAATAAAAGATCTAGCAATTTATCTCAATTGAAAAGTTGTATTGATCGGAGATTCGGGTGTCGGGAAAAGTAACCTACTCTCACGTTTCACAAGAAACGAGTTTAATTTGGAAAGTAAAAGTACAATCGGCGTTGAGTTCGCTACAAAGTGAGTCTGTGGGAAAAATATATTGTGGAATTTAGGAGTGTGGATATTGATGGGAGGATTATAAAGGCACAGATTTGGGATACTGCTGGTCAGGAACGCTATCGAGCTATAACAGCCGCGTGAGTTTACAACCTTTTATGTAGAGAGTTCAGTGGTAAATCTAAGAAACTAGCAAATATGGACTCTCCATTTTCGAATTACTGTTGTGATGGTACTCGCTTTTCTTAATGATTGCACAAAATACGTTGTAAATATAATTGCGTCTGACAAAAAACGCAGTTGTGCACTGATTGCTAAATGTAGCATTCTATCAAAGCGTTATTCATTGTTTGGTAGTCTCAAAGTACACGTGCAGTCGAAGATTTGGGTCATTGTATTTATTTATTTTGATTAACCTGAACGATGAAAACACAACCATCCTGAACTTAGTACAACTTTGACAAGCGAGTGAATAGTCATTCTACGTATTCTCATGTGTAGAACCCTGATATTAAAAGTTCATGTTTTGAAAGCAAGACGTTAGAATGTTACGAAAGATGAGTAGTGGTTAACAGTGGAATGCTGGAATGGCGTTTCGTATTGTTGTTGTTGAAGATGAGACACCAGTCCTGTACCATCCACTTCAAACGTCAACGCGTTGTTCACTGAATTATTGAGTTCAGGTAGCGACACAGGAAGACGACACGGATTGAATTAAACTTAGTTGCTGCCTACATAAAGAAGCCGCTGTGTTGAGTCACTGGTGTTCGCTGGTGGTATTGCTGAAAAACAGGCTACTGTAAAGCTAGTTTCAGCAGGAGATGTAAGTCAGTGTTCCATAACCTTGAAGTGATCTTAATGACATGAGTGGTTTTATTTCAGTTTTTGATAATCAACCACTTGATAAGAGATGTTTAAATTTCTGGACTTTGTAGTGTTAGCAAATTACAACTTGTTTTGTATCTTGAGACTTATTTTTCATATCAGTGTTTGGTATCTGTTCAGTTTAATGTATTAGTCGCCTTAAATCTTCAGTGAGTTTTATTTTGTGTCCACAATCTAGGTTAGCTAAGTCTGTAAATGGACAGATGTCTAGACAAACATCCTGCTTCACTGTATAGACTTAAGATGCCATTGCTGTGCGTTGTAGATCTGCCTTAAGTTTGGAAGTCTGTGAAATTGTAAGTGAAATGCGACTTAAGCGTTCATCCAATTGATGTCGGTTTCGAACTAAAGATGACATTCTATCCGATATGGTAGATTGGACGAAAGCAATCATAGAAAGTTTCAAAAAAACTGTTGTAAGTAAAAAACTCGAAATGATTCAGTTTGGGTTAGTAAACAAACTCAGGTTTGTAAACTTCCAGTTGTGATTTTTGTGAGAATCTGTGATACTACTGGATAGAACAAACTATAGTGATTGGGACAGCATTGAAACACGCGATTTAGGTGATAGAAGCTGAATATTTCAACCAAAAATTTAGTCACCAGATATTAGTCATACTGTAATTACTAATAGGTGGTTATTTAGACCTTGTAACATGTAAACATCTATTTCATAATGCTCGGTCTGATGGAATGTCAAACTGGTTTTTATTAGATTCTCTAATTGTTGTCAACTTTGCCCGGTGTTCGCATAGTCCTTAGTTTTATTCCCCATAAGTGTGTTTAGACCTGGTGGTCAGTGAATGATAGTTATTTTCTTGATGATCTTTAGTTGCCGGTAGAAACGAGTTTTTAACATTAGGGTGAAAATCTTGGTCTTCATTTCCTTCCAGCATACTAGTTACATCACTGTATCTGGCCAAGTAATTCTATTTTATTTTATTTATTTATTTGAACACCTAAATATTGGTACAGGTGGGCACCAAATATATATGCGCCACACAAAACAATGGTAATTTGAAGAGAAGAACAAAAGAGAAAAAAAAAGTAATGAACGTGGGGAATTATAAAAAAAAAGGGAGAGAACAATGATGGGGAAAACGGAAAGGTACAATCAGAAGAGATCTTTCAGTTAAGGAAGATACAACCACTTTTTATGAAGAAAGTAAAAGAAGGTTACAGCAGGATCGCCACTGGCTTCTATTCTGAGCCATATCTTATAACGTCTCTAGCCACTGCGTCACACCGTCTTTCGGACCCCAACCAGGGAGTCGTGAAAAACCAACACAAGCTAGCCCTTTGCAGCTTTCTTTCATACCACGACACCATGTCATATACTGACCACCTCTTCGCTTTTTCCAACCAGTCCCAGAGTCGGCAAATAATGCACGACGTGGAATTCTCTGGGACGAAATTCGTAGAACATGTCGAAGCCACCGAAGTCGGTGTTTCAAGATGGTGACACCAATTGCATTATCGTCTCTGTGACCGAACACTCGATGCCGAACCTCTGCATTACTGACATGGTGTTGCCACTGGATGCCATCAATCCTTCGGAGACAACGATGATCGAACACAGAGAGTCGTCTAACATCCTCAACTCAGAGAGGCCAGGTTTCACAAGCATAGAGCAAAACTGCTCTCACCGTCGCGTTGTAGATCCGACCTTTTACAGCCAGACTAACATCACGAAGGCGCCAAAGATAGCCCAGATTGGCATAAGCCGCTCTGGCTTTCACTATACGTGCATTGATCTCATCACTCACACCACCACCAGCACTTATGCAGCTACCTAGATACACGAACTTCTCGACTACTTCAATCTGCTCACCATCCAGAGTGAGTACAGGATTAGAATCCTGCCAGTCTTGTATAAGTACTTTGCACTTCGAGGGTGCAAAGCACATAACATACCTACGGACACTGATTGCCAACTGATTAAGTGAGGATTGCATAGCTTGGGCATTCTCGCACAGTAAGACAATATCATCCGCATACTCAAGGTCGAGAAGTCTTTCTCCAGGCAACAGATCCACACCACCATTACATCCGTCAGAGCTGTTTCCAGAATGTCATCGATGGCAAAGTTGAAGAGGAATGGTTAGATTGGGCAACCCTGCCTAACCCCACTGCTCGAATGGAATAGTGGAGAAAGGTGGTTGTATGCCCTCACTCTGCCTGAGGTGTTTGTGTATAGGGCTTTTAGGATGTTAACAAACTTCTCAGGCACACCCTTCTTCAATAGACAATCCCAGAGAACAGTCCTATCCAACGAATCGAAGGCAGCCCTGATATCAAGAAACACTACGATTGTTGGCCTTTGATAAGTATGGCGGTGTTCTAACACTTGGCGGAGGGTGAAGATATGATCAATACAACCTCGACCAGAACGAAACCCAGCCTGCTCCTCGCGAGTCAATCCTTCTCGGGTTCTGAACAACCTACGAAGTATGACGGAAGCCAATAGCTTGGACGCAATCGGAAGTAGACTTATCCCCCGATAGTTGTTACAGGAACGACGTGAACCCATTTTAAAGATAGGGACAACTATCGACTCATTCCATGACGTTGGTACACTCTCTAGTTCCCAGATCTTTGTAAACAACGTCGTCAGTCCCTTAGTCAGAAAGTCACCACCATCTTTAAAAAGAGCCGGAGGTAAGTCGTCTGGGCCCGGTGATTTGTAACGTTTCAAGAGTTGGAGTTCCTTTCGGACTTCCGCCTCATTTGGTGGATCAGTCGTCACCGGCCATGGAGGGCAGGACAGTTTGACCGATGTTGCCGGAGCAGCAGGCCAGTTGAACTGCCCTTCAAAGAATTCTGCCCATCGTCCAAGACGTCGATGGATGTTAGTGATTGGCGTTCCGTCATCCTCGCAGATTGTTTCGCTCACACCAGACTTCTTGCTGCCAGTGGCTCGGATGAGTTGGAAGAGCTTCCGGTAATTACCAGATGCAGCTGCTGCTTCCAACTCACTGGCACGCTCCGACCACCAGGCTTCTCGGTCCTTACGCAAGCTTTGCCCGGTTTCATTACGTAACATCCTTCGTTTGTGGTCAAACTCACGGTCACCCGGAGTAGACCGACGGGCTTCAATCAGTTGTAAGGAACCAGAAAAAACCCAGTGCTTATAAGAGGGACGTTTTTCGAAGCCGCAAGCGGCTTTACTCGCCATTTTGATGGCGTCATGAAGTTGCAACCAATGCTCATCTATACTTTTCGGTGGAATGGTAGCTAGCCTAGAAGCTAGCTCGGTTCGGTACGTACTAGCAACAGAAGTTGCAACCAGCTTGCTAACATCAATCCTGTGGTGGCGGTCACTTCGTTGTCCACTGAAAAGTAACGTAACATTGGCTCAGACCAGAGCATGATCAGATTCCAGATAGGTACTCCAAAAGGAGCGGCAGTCTTGTACACAACCACGCCAGCGGTAGCTGATCGCGATGTGATCGATCTGAGTCCAGGCTTGAGATGCAAAAGGGGGACGCCAGGTGGCACATCGGCGATGACTGTGCCGAAAGTTAGTGCTAGCCAGAAACAGGTTATGGTCTGTGCATAGTTGCAGTAGACGTTCCCCGTTATCTGTCCTGCGACCGACGAGACCCCATTGGCCACCTAAACGACTCTCTTCTGTGCCTAGACGCCTGACCTGAGCATTCAAGTCTCCGACTAGTACTACAATATCTGTCGAACGCACTTTCTGTAGAAGAACAGTTAACTGGTGGTAGAACTCGTCCTTGATTGCATCCGGGCTGCAATCTGTCGGGGCATAGGCGGAGATGACAAAAAGACATCGTTTCTCACGCCTATTTCTTCTCACTTTGATGGAACTTTCTAATCTAACAGCACATAACCGACTGTTAATGGGGATCCAGTCGACTAGTGCTGCCTCAGCTCTTGCGCTTAGTGCGACACCAACGCCAGCAAGACCAGACGAAGATGCCACAGGGTCCCCGGATAAACGCACATAAAACAAGCTTTTTGAAGCGACAGATGGAGAGCGAATTTGTAGTACTTCACCAGAGTCTTGAATACGGGTCTCGGATAGACAACACACGTCAATATTGAGACTTTCCAAAGACATAGCCAGCCCTATCTGTTGTCTGACCTGCATAAGTGTGCGAACGTTGAAGGCAGCCAGTTTGAATGGCGCACGTGGTTTCAGAAAAACTGCTTCAGTACTCATATTCGGTGGTAACATACAATTTTCAACCAGGCAGTGACTCGAGTACGTTTAGATAAAGCTGAATTTTCACCATATGTGAGCTGCTGTCTAGGTCGAAATGGATACATAAAGTAGGAATAAGAGAGGGTGAATAAATGACGTGGTAGAGTAATAATAATAATAATAATAATAGTACGAGTTATTTCAATGTTAATCAGATAGAAAGGAATATTTTCCATAAGCAAATTGTTCATCATCATGGTTTTAGTGCGTGGGCTGAGATACTGCCTGGGTGCCCAAACCGAAGCAGGTGGTTTTCTTAGGGGGCCACACCCTGAGCCTTTGACCCAAGGGTCTAGTCCACAAGGCAGTGGAGCATCGTGAGGAGATGCAGTCCCATGTAAGCCGGTGACCAAAAGTTGGTTCATACGCCATTTGTTCCTTCAGGATACTGGAGCACATGTGCACCATAGAATTGGGATTCGGTTATAGCGCCGGACGTTCGCTTTTCGTCCTCTCATATTCGTAAACAACACCCCCGCCACGAGAAGGCAGTGAGTAGGACTTCCCTGGCAGAGGCTGTTTACGCGTGACCGTGTGAGAGTATTTCGAGAGGGAGGGCGAACCCTCCCCGCTCTCGGCCATACCAGGGCATTTGGAGGTAAGTAATTCCATGCATACCATTGATCAAGTTATTTTACATATTGTACTAAGTAAGAGGTGTTTTTGCATAGTATGTTCGAGACTGTTGACTCCGTTTTGGCTCACTCTCGTTGTTTATCTTGGAAGAAGTATTAACCTATAACATTTTAACGTTTTCTCTTGAAGATATTACCGTGGTGCTGTTGGTGCGCTGTTGGTTTACGATATCACAAAAAGAGAGACTTTCAACAATCTGGAACACTGGTTACTGGAGTTACGAGGCCATGCAGAACCAGATATCGTTATTATGTTGGTTGGTAATAAGTGTGACCTTAGGCATCTGCGAACTATATTGACGGAAGATGCGAAGCTTTGGGCTGAAAGGCATGGACTATTCTTTATGGAAACGTCTGCACTGGAATCCACCGGTGTAGAGAATGCTTTTTACTCGATTCTTAAAAGTTAGTTTTATATTTTCAATCATATGATGATTTGAGTTTTGGTTGAAAAGTCTACCTTGACGTGATGGTCGGGTTTGCCCATCTCCTTTTCACAAAGATATCCGTCTTATGCGGTAGGGTTTCAACAAATACTGAGCTAACACGAAAATCACCCATAAAAAGGTCGTGTGTGACCGACCTCAAGTAGTTGTCCCTTGTACACTGCGGACACGTTCTCAGGTCACTAAGACCACCCCTAACCAGTTTCCTTTTTCAGATACGTCCAGGAGAACTCTTCCATGGTGTGGGCAACCGGGAAGTGATAACCGCCCCCATACTTCCATCAGCACTGAAGACCACTGACTGACGGTGTCATTGTCCATCACACCTCTTGTATACGTCCTTACTCCATCAATATGATGATGTGAAGACTTGATGTTTACGGTTTATGGACATGTTTAAGCACAAAAGTGTTGTCAAATCTGTGCCTTCAGTTTCATGTACGAGATATGCATCGTACAAAATGTGTGATTGGGCAAATATTGAATGGTAAAAATTAGTGAACGAAAAGCCATCATATGATGTCGCGATATACGATTTAGTTCGAACTATGTATCGGAATCAATAGGATTGTTTTAAATTAATTACCTGAACATTCGGGTGGTGTTGGTGAACACATGGACGTCACATTATAAGAGGTTGGGCCATGTGTTGCGTATGCCTGACCACCGATTACCATGACGCGCAATACTTACCGGTGTTGGGGATGGTTTGAAGAAAGTTAGGGGTAGCCAAACCAAAACGTGGCATCGTTGCTTGAAGTCACTAACTTCTGGTCTGAGCCATGTTGGTGGTAGATGCAGACTACTTGGTTGGGGTCCGCGTGACTATCGTGACTAATGGTTGGAGACTCTTGGTCTTTTCGTGCTACTGTTTGAATTCTACCTATCAAGTGTGCAGTAGTCGTTCATTGAATTTTGTGTAAAAATGCCAAACATTTGATTTGTAACCTTACTGTTCTTTTTATCATTTACATTATGTCCAGCCATTTTCGAGGCTGTCCGTTCACATCCTCCAGTGAGTAATGTCGATATGAAAATGTCTCCATATCATAATCAACCGATCGTTTCATCGAACACAGACAGTTCAAACAGTGGACGACGGTGTTGTAGTTAAAACAAGGAAATAATCAAATAACAATTTGTTTTCATTTTGTATGAAAAGAATTGATTAATTATTTTTCTGTAAACTATTATTGTCAATAAACTGATTGATTGATTGATTGATTGATCGATTGATTGATTGATAACAGTAAATCAACAACAGATCGATGGATAGAATGTTTATGATAATTGTAAATTAGTGATGGTTGCTGTTGTTTTTCTTGTTTTTCGGACGTTAACGATTACTGATTGGTCGCCACTGTCTCTACTTATTCATCATTTATTTTTGTGGATGAAATCATTTGCATTGACTTTTGTTTTGTGCACATTTTGACTTTTCACGTGTTCGCTTGTGTGTGCGTGTGTGTTTGTGAATTGAAAGGAGAGAATGAAGAAGTGAAAGTGAGTTGTTGTTGTTTTCGTAGTAGTAGTAGTGATGGAGCAGTGTTTCAAATGCCTTTCTTCCCTGCCTCCTCCATATTAGTTTTAGCTTATTTTACACCAGTGTAAAATGTGAGCAAAGTGAACACTGAATCTATGTTGTGTGGATCATATGAGAGAAGTGATTTGATACAGTCAGTCACACAAAAATGACAAATGAATAATTAAATCGAGTGATGACGATTGAGTAAGATGTAAATGAGCTTAGTGGGAGACCACACTACAATGACATTGCAATCACCATCATCATCGTCGTTGTCACTACAATTTATTGTTTGTGTATGTGTACAGCTGTGTTTTTCCCAGTTCATTACTTAATTGATAACTTTCTAGTGAACTGTATAGTATCTATTAACAAGAATAATTCTAACTGATGACATGCTGCATACTCACTCATACACACGCACACACACATTTTCACGGCACTATTCTTTTGTTCATTGTCTATCACTATTGTATTTTTACGAGTTAAATTCTTGTTTGTTTTGTAAATGTGTGCAGAATAGATTGTTTTGTATGAGGCTGTAAATTGTGTTTCTGGTTGCTGTGAATTTCATTTTATATTAACTGTATTGTTATTGAACTATGCCAGATGATAACTAGGCTGACACACTATATTTTTAGTGGAAATACTAGTAATCCATGAAAAGGAACTGAATCTTCAGTGGAAAGTCAATTTTTCCAGTTTTATCTCTTTTAAACAAAAACAAACAAACAAACAAATTTGTATTATATGTATTATGATGTGACCTTTGTTTGCTAATGAACTAATTTTTCTCTTCTCATCAACATAAATTGATTTTTATACCTAAAGTTGGTGTTGTTGTCATGTGGTAGGATAGAAGTTTTCGGCAATACGATGTTAGTAAGCAGAGACTAAGGAAGAACTGCACAATTCATCCTAATGTAAAATTCATTTTAGTTGTGGTGTTGCTGCCTATGAATTCATTAGATAATTGTGCAGTGTTAAACACGGAAAGCGAATGTGCATAATGTTGTTTTGATAGTGTTAGTGAGTCAGTCATGCTCAGAGCAGAACGTAACACGATTTTGTATTGGAGTAGGTTGCCACATCTCATAAGTATAGCGAGAAATGAGAATGACAGAAATAGTGTTAGTACCAGTGGTAGTTGTGAAAATGAAGTGTGGCGAACGAGTGGCGAGAAATGTACTGATCATTTGAATAAGATGGTATGAAATAATCTTGAAATTCAAGACCTCAGGGAAGACAGGGTGAATACGTCGGCATGATTGCTAGCGATTCTGAGTGATGTCACCCGAAGTGTGCGACTAGTGGTTGTGATTATCACGATGACTGAAGGCCATTAGTCTACGTCTACAGCTCTGTTCGACAGTCAATAACTCGGTGTATTGATGCTACGTTTCCGATGGTTGTTGCTACCTTGACGTGATGGTTGTACTTTCCTATCGTAATGAACCAATCGAGTTATAGTGGCTTTAACAATCATTCCTCAAGATCCTATCATGCCAGAAAGGTCTGTTGAAGAACGGTAAGTTTAAAAGCAGGAAGCCCAAGGTTCGAGTGCAAAGTCGTATTTGTGTGCACCTATATTTCGCTGTACTCCTTCACCGGTCATGATATTGCGTCAAACTGTCAGTTCTTAAGGAATCGGAAACATCAAAGTCTGTGTGATTATTGACATAGTTATGACATGTGTTCATTTGTAACGAAGAAATAGCTAACTCACACTGAATGACGTAGAAATCACGAACTAGTCTTCTTGATTTCGAGATTCTGCAGTATTTTTGTCGATTTGTAATAAAAGTGGGTTTTTCAACAACAGTTTGGATGGTGTTTAGACTTTTGCAAGGTGGTTTGTAAATATTTCTGCTTAAATAATCATTGAAGGTAACCATTTGTCTAAAGAATAAAAATAAATCTTACTTTTGATGTGTTTGGTTGACGATGTAAAGTTTCCGTTGTATGAAAAAGCAATTGACTTGCATTTGTTGGACTTTCGTCATGTGAATAGTGGGACTACTCAGTGTTTTTGTGTTTTGCATTCTAGCGGGAACTCACCGTTCTAGCGTCTACCGTGAATGGTCTACTTATGAGTATTTGTGTTAGTGAGTTATTGGAAAATCATAGTGGCAATATTTCTGAATCATGTAAGAAATATCTAATGAGTGCTATGGTTCCATTGATTCCGAAAGGGTGAAATTCTATTTTCTGACACAACTGAACTTGGATCACTCACTTTATAGATTGATGTAAACTAGATATGAGGTGTCTGTCAGTAATTGAGAATTCAGTTACTTCTTAATGAATATCAATAGTAAGATCTGTATAGGATTTCGAAGATCAATATTATTAACAGGTTGTAATTTTCTTAGTTAGAAGGACAAACGTCATCACTACATATATTCCGACCTAATGATTTTGCCGAATGAGTTATTGATTGACGATAATATGACAAGTATTTGTACTCGCACAATCTGAAGGATTAAGTGGTCTGCTAACCAGTTTTAGTTCAGATATTTTGTTTCGTTGATTGTTGTAGTAAGTAGCAATATTGTCGATGAACGTAAGATGAAAACTGAATGGCCCACGTAATTTTATTTTTACAAAGTGTGTCAATTACGAATTTTTCGTCGTCGTTTTAGACAAGGTTACCAATGTTTACTTCACATAGAAGTGGACTGTTTGGATGATCAACAAGTGTCAAATTAGCCGATTCCGATAACCATGTAGGTGAATGGTTGTTTTCGGATGATTTGCCAAATTTATTTTCCTCAGTATCGCTGTTAAGTGTTTTATTCTGTTGACGTTTACCCATGTGGTTTGCTGACCTTTTCTGTGGTAGTCGGCAAGTAGGGTTCAAGTCAATGTGTCTGTTAATCGCGAATCGAATCGAATGTTATGCTTCTCGAAAGTTCTTGACATTCTTTAAATCTGAGTTCTGGTTTCCAACATTTCCGTAATCGAATTCATGTGTGCGCTTTTATATGAATGATAACATTTCATATCGTTTTACTGTCTGCTTGTGTTAGCAGCAGTCTCTGCATTAGTAAGCCTCAACATACACAAAGGGAAAACCAAAGTCCTCAAACGCAACACGGAGAACAGCAATCCAATCACTCTTGATGGCGAAACTCTGGAAGATGTGGAATCCTTCACATACCTGGGAAGCATCGTTGACAAACAAGGAGGTTCAGATGCAGACGTCAAGGTGAGGATCGGCAAAGCAAGGATAGCATTCCTTCAACTGAAGAACATACGGAACTCAAAACAACTTTCAACCAATATCAAAGTCAGAATCTTCAATACGAACGTCAACACAGTTCTACTGTACGGAGCTGAAACGTGGACAACTACAACAACCACCATGAAGAAGGTACAAGTATTTATCAATAGCTTTCTACGAAAGATACTCAACATCCATTGGCCGGATACCATGAGCAACAGCCTTTTGTGAGAGAGAACCAACCAGTTTCCAGCTGAAGAGGAAATTAGGAAAAGACGATTGAAATGGATAGGATATACATTGAGGAAATCATCAAACTGCATTACGAGACAAGCGCTAACTTGGAATCCTGAAGGGAAGCGGAAAAGAGGAAGGCCAAAGAACACATTACGTCGAGAAATAGAAGTGGATATGAAAGGGATGAATAAGAATTGAAAATATCTGGAAAGGATTTCCCAGGACAGGGTTGAATGGAGAATGCTGGTAAAAGCGGCCTATGCTCCTTCATGAGGAGTAACAGGTGAAAGTATATAAGTAAGTCTGTTTGTGTGTGTGTAGATCTGAGGGGGACAATTTCTACTCATTGGAATCGCCATATATTATTCAATGCACACAACGCTACGAATACACCAGTTCATATATATTACTTCTTTTATACATGTGAATACTAAACAATTCATCCTATCGTTGAAAATATCAAATAAAGAAAAGTCTGACAATATGTTGTTTATTGTCAACGTAGTGATTTCCCTTTTTCACGTATCTGGTTAATCAACTTGTTAATAGAAATTGGAATTAGAGCTTAAATTTTCCGTAGTTTTTGTAACAGAAACCCACTGCGATATGAAAACCTACCGTTTTAGCGAAATTCTCTTGGAAACAAATTCGTCATTGTGTAGTTCATGTCAATATTATTAGAAAGAAGCACATACAATCAAAATAGAAGGTACATGTATATACACAAACAAATAGTTTAGTATTATCTTTTCTGAGCACATAAATTAATCGACATGATTGATCGATCGATCAACTAATCATTGGCACTATGATACCTCTGAGAATCAATTAAATTTATCGATCTTCCCTTGAGTGAAACCGACTACTACTACTACTACTACTACTACTACTACTACTACTACTACTACTACTACTACTACTACTACTACTACTATTACTACCATTACCGTCAAGGTCATCTCACTTGCCTTATTGAACCAGACTGTTAATCAAGCCGGTGACAATCATTCATGTCAATCAGAGTACAGTATGATTATGACACTGTATACACAAATCTAGTCCATATTCAATGTAGATCATCATTTCAGGTATTTGAATTATGCAGAAAATCTTGAATAAGAACAGAACATTAATGTAGCCATTATTGATGAAGTGAACTAATTCAGGACAGAATGAATTTTCTGAGTATTTCATGTATTATTGATTGGTTGACATCATATTATGTCATATTATTTAAGTGGTATATATATATTTGAAAACTTCAATGTTGAAATTCGCCTAAGCAATTGTCTAATAGTAGATCAGTGGTGTATTATGCTACTTATATCTGTTGATATAAGTAGTGTGTGACATCAATGAGAAGAGGCATGTATGGCAGTAGAAGTCTATGAAGGTAGGGTTGATGAAATCAGATATGGAAATAGAAAGAAATTGTGATTTGGAAGAATCATGAAAAATGTGAAGGACGAATGATGAAGGGTTCTCATATTTCAGGAAGAGATTCTGCAATTTCGTGTTCATGTTCACCACATAAGTGATCTGATAGGATTTGAAGTGTTGCTGACACTGAGATATGGATGAAAAAGTAGATGAATTTCTGAAATCGAATGCATATTGATGATGATTGATGTGATTCATTGAACTGAAGTTGTTCTATCAGTAGTTCTTTGATGATCTAATGAAACAAACGATGTTAATACAGAAATATATCAGCAAGAGTAGTTACGAGAAACAGAGTGCGATTACGATCTCATAGGCCATGAGTTCCAGGAAAAGTTTGATTGCAGAATGTGATGATGTATTTTCCTCATTTTGTTCTGCTGAGGTACTCATTTTACCATTTCCTTTCATCTTTGAACTGATGATCGACATTGTTCATCTTTTATTTACCATGAATAAAGAATTTGATGGGATTTAGTTAACTTAGCATATAGTTTGGTATATGACTATCACTCATGGGAAATAAAAGATAATGACAGTTTTATACACATAGTTCCCATTATCACCTAGAAGAGAATCCAAACAAAGATTTAAATGAAACAACATGAATGGATTTCGTCTAGTTGAGTTCTCTTCAGCTGCTTACGACTTGCAATACTTTATAACCATAATCACGAAATAGATTGAAATTAGTTACACGTGGGAGTTTAATATATGAAGAATGGATCCCCACATTTAATAACGACAAACTTGTAGTTGAATAAGATTTTATTCAGAACTGAACGAAATTGAAAATTTGTATCGTTTGATTGCTGATATTGTTTTAGTGTAAAGCAAGGAAATTTTCGCTTTATCCTGTGTCATGTTGTACATGGGAAATTGTAAAGCATTTCAATGTGATACGAAACTGTTATTTGGTACTGTTCGAATTTCATTTGTACTTGAACTGGTTAGTAATCATGATGGAAATATGCGAAGGGACATCCGTGTGAGTGTACTAAAACCTGAACATTATTATCCAACTGTAATGATCTTGAGGCCAATCGATATGACTTATGTCTTGACTAAGAATAGTGTGATCTTACAGAATGTATACTAATATCTTGACTAAATAGTCTGTTATACAAACGCTGATTGGTCGTTTAAGTATTCCTTCAACAATACCCAATGAGAGGACGAGAATACGACAGTAGAACTAACCTCTGCATTACTAGCCCTATAATTCACATGAATAAAATAATTGAATGACAGGACCATAAACTAGCATAAGTGTGTTCCGAAATAGGGCCCACACGGTACAAAAATTGAAATGATGGTGTTATAATTAATTTGAGAACTGGGAAACCTGTGATGACAATCAATCGAAAGGTAGTAATCAAGGGAATGTTGAAATTACATGAGTTGAATGTAGATCATAGATCTCTTTGAATTATCGCTCAACTTTCATGAAACAATCGATTGAGGAATGTTGAGATTAAGTGATTGGTGCTATGCTAGATGGATAAGGTTGTGAATGTTCATCGATTAAGGTGGTTAGACCAAGTGTTATGCATCTTATTTCTACTTACGTCGAAAGACAATGTTTACTGGAATATGAGTATATGGGAAAGAAGCTAGCGAAGCCTGATCGCAATGTGGCATCAGTGCATGAATTCATTGACTATTGGCGTGAACTATACTATTAGATGTGGACTATGTGATTAGAGTTTGCGCGATAATGATGTTCAGTGCCTGGATAATTTATATGACATGTTTCAGAATCGGTCACAATGGTGCAGATGAATTAACTCCTTATCTACTTCCTCATCTTGGACACCAGTATTCCTGTATGTCTGTTCCTTCTCGTTGTCATTATTGCTACAGTATATCAAGCTCTTCAGTTAGTTTCATCTGGTTTCGTCAACATAATATGACAACTTGTGTTAATGCAAATGTGTGCCATAGTCTACGTTGATTATGATCGACTGACTGACAAACGCTCTACTTTGAGAATTGAAAACTAATCCAAGCATAATGGAACTATTCATTAACTATTAATTGGAATGAAATCACGGCAACTAATTGTACACTTTGTTTATGGACTAAACATACTGAAATGCAACTAAAGATGTTTTATAATGGTGAAATAACAATGGGAACATTGAGAACAAACATCATAAAATCTATAAAATCTAATGGATAGACAAATTTAGTTGGTTCATTATGTATCCTTGTAAAGTTTCAATGTTTCTAGAACTTTTCTCTCTCTCTCTCTGTTTCCCTCATAAACAATGAAGATAAATTTGCTTTCAATTCAAACATGACCTGTTCTTATGAATAGAAGTACAAACTTAGTTATTGTTGTCATGTTGACGATAAGAACAAATGGTAAACAAAACTATTCTCTATGTAAAGAACAATGATGTTCAGTGTATGATGCAAGTTAGCTGTTCATTAAAGAAGAAATGCCTGTGTTGGTAACTGTATAAATGACTTTTGTGATAGACTATAGGTGGAAATCTGCAATGATATGACCACTTGAATATGATATTCTTAGATTCTTGTCATTGTTAATGTCTTGTGTGTTATTCTACTTGTTGACTAGTTATTTCACTCATTGTTTGATGCATCTGATTTGTTTGCACCGTTCAGTAATTGTTTAGTGAACAGTTTCACACACACACACACACATAATTCTATCGATTACTTGTTGTGTGTGCGTGTGAGTGTATTTGTGTGACTACTAATCTAATTAATCCGATTTGTTGTATGTGACAGTAGGTAGTTTGAAGGAAGTATGAAGATGCTGTAGATTTATGTATTGTAGTTATTCTTATTAGTGTTTAAGGCAAAATAACAACTTGGAAGAAGTCGGTGTGCGTTCCAGAGAACCCTTTTGTTACAATTGATTGATCACTGGGTGACCAATGTCATGCGTGTCTAGTCCTTATTATTAGTGCAGATCGGATGCTATCAATCATGTTGCGATGTGGCCGCCAGTCTAGGTAACTCGACACTGCGGGTCCAGGGTTTCCTGTCGACTACCTCCAACCACCATCTAACCCTTTGGTTAGAATTATTGCCAGTGAAGTGTTTAAACTTTGTTTCACCATATTTAAAATTCAAACAACAAACGATACCAATAGCATGATATGTATGATATTCAGGTGAATTATTGGTCAAGTAATTTATCTGATGATTTATCGATTTGTATTGAGAACTTGTCAATAATTCCATGTTTTATGACGACATCTTCGATCAACGCAGTGTTCTTAAGATCAACATTGTTGATTATGTTCTAATTTATCAATAACTAACAATTATCTGTGTTGGTTAGCAGCGAAATAAATGACGTGTGTTTCGTCCTATTTGGCACTGTTATTTAGGTGGATGTATCTGCACCGCGGAGTTGGTGTTCATTGTGAGACTTGAACCCTTAACTATTTGCTTTAAAAGCCACCAAATTGTTTGTTTATCTACTGAGCTGATGACTCTTAAATAGAAAAAAATGCCTTTCCTGGATTCTACTAATAACCGTATTCTATGTATTCTACATGAACTTGTGTCGTATGTGCTTATTTGAACTATTGAATGCATCGAGTTATTCAATTTGCCACTGGTTTTCATTATCTTCAGTAAAAGATAGAATACATTACTTAACATCAATCATTATTCTGAGACGGATTAATGAAACTCACTATCACTTCATAGTCAACAGTTTAGAATGTATTTCAGAAGAAAATCGATTATACTCTGTCAAAGTGATGTTGAATGTTGATGAGAAATTGTTTATTGCAGTTCATTCAGTAGTGCACCATGAGTATTAAATAGTTAATACATTCGATTAAGCTTTTATGAAACATACCGATTAAACATGTTTATATTAATGTTGTATCTCGATAAGCATAATGAATAGTAACTTTGGGGATCCATTTATAGATCAATACTATACGTATATGTTTTTTATTGTATAATTTCACTGGTTGTAATCATTAATCCATTGAAGCTAGACCACCATGGAAAACCTGGAAGCACTGGACGGCCGTTTCCTCATAGTATGGGACTCCTCAGCAGTGCGCATCCACGATCCCGCTTCTCGCGAGATTCGAACCCAGGACTTATCAGTCTCGCGCCAGGCGCTTAACGAACTAGACCACTGAGCCGGCATCCAATGGTGTTAATGTCTAACTTCAACCAATCCACGAAGTTGCGCCACTGTACACCATTGTCTTTAGTGAGCTGATATCTCACAACAGACCTGGTTGAACTCCACTGGTAACGGCTTCTCACTAGAACTTCAGGAGTATCTCTTGAAGTCAGTCACTAGTGAGCAGATGATTATTATTATCAGAAGGGATTATGTGGAGATTTTAGAAATTTCACTGGTTGAAATCATGAAACATTAACACCGTTGGATGCCGGCTCAGTGGTCTAGTTCGTTAAGCGCCTGGCGTGAGACTGATAGGTCCTGGGTTCAAATCTCGCGAGGAGCGGGATCGTGGATGCGCACTGCTGAGGAGTCCCATACTAGGACGAAACGGCCGTCCAGTGCTTCAAGGTTTTCCATGGTGGTCTAGCTTCAACGGATTCATGATTTCAACCAGTGAAATTTCTAAAATCTCCACACAATCCCATCTGATAATATTGTATAATTGTTAAATAACTAAACTATTCGTATACATGTCCCTTTTATTATGAGCCTTATTTTGACCAATAGACTATTATGATACGATTTACCTTTGCTAAGTTACGCTCAATCTATCAATTACTATCTACCACATTCATAGCAGCATTTGGCTAAATCGTGTACAAATGTTGTTTCTTATTTTATGGTATGATGTGGCCTGTCTGGTTGGTATATAAATCTAGTCTGTGTTGAAATAAATGATTCATATCCTGAAGATTGAGATTGGTGTTCCGGATTCAACAGGTAGGGCTAGGCAAAAAGTAGGATTGATAAGTAATCTAGACTGCTCGCACGGTTTTAGGCGTCGTTGGTCCGATAGATAATTCACTGTTCTGTAATTGGCGGTATCATTACATTATACATTGTAGGGGTACAAATCTAAAAATTTTAACAATTAACAGGTTATTGAAATTACATTCTATTTAGTACATAACAATGTCAATTCTTAAATGAAATATCTTGTTTGTTTATGAATTACATAGAAAATTGTTCAGATAGTGACTAATTTATAATGAACTTTTAAATTCCATCTATTGTTTACTCAAAATATTTTGTTTAACTGAATCGATCGTTTATTCATATTATTTATAGTCGATAGTATAGACTATGTTATAATCAGTTGAATAATTATTGATTGCCAGGCAAAATATGGCTATTAGGACTCAGTTGTTAAGTGGATAACGCGATGATATTTGAAGCAAATGGTACTAGGTTTAAATTCCGGTGTGAATATCAACTTTAAGATGTGATAGATACATCTAAATGACGAGTCTTAAATAGGATGAAACACGTGTCATGGATTCCATTGCTAGCCATCATTTATCGTTGCTTATAGTAGGTAAACAGTTTTAACATGATTAATTAATTGATTGCCTATCACATTAGGTTGTACATGGTTAGGTTCAGGTATTAAGAATTCCATCAGAGTTATAAGTTAAATGATAACAAACAAAAATTTCTATACAATCCATGTCACCAGGAGATATTTCTTGTAATTTACTTTATATATCAAGTCACTTTGACCAGGTAGGTTGCACGAAAGTGATTTCATTAATTTTAAACATTTTAAGAACCAGATATTGACAGTTTTACTTAATTCTTAATAAGATACATATTATCTTTCACCGTAAGAGTCACTTATTTATTATTTATTTATTTAAACACATAAATATTGATACAAGGAGGCACCAAACAGCTATGTGTCACATAAACTATTCGATTAGTGTGAAGGCTGGGATACTGCTCAGGTGACAAAACCGATGCAGGTGGTCCTCTTAGGGGATCACACCTAGAGCCTTTGACCAGAATGTTTAATCCACAAAGTAGTGGAGCAACGTAAGGAGATGCAGTCCCATACTCATCGATGACCAATAATTAATTCATACGCTATTTGTTCCTTCAGGATACTGGAGCCTATGTACACCATTGGTATGGAATGACAGGGTTTTTGAACTCCGCTAGGTGGGTTCTCTATACTCACCAACTCTGTTAAATCGCCAGATATTCGCTTTACGTCCTCTCAATTTCGTAAACAACAGTAATGCTACAAGAAGGCAGTGAGTAGGACTTCCCTGGCAGTGGTTGTATACACGTGACCGTGTGAGAGCATTTGGAGAAGGAGAGCTGAGTCTCCCCACTCTTGGCCGTACCAGAGCATTTGGGTGCAGAGTCACTAATTATCATTTATTCTATATACATTCTAGACATATTGGTTATGTCTTAGGAATACAAATTTCTAGATTTATAAACTGTAAACAAGGAGAATAATCTTCGTATGGAATAGTATCCAACTGTCTAATGGTTAAGCGTTCGCGCGCGAAACTGACAAATCCTCGGTTCGAATCTCGTAAGGTGGAGTTTTGGATGGCTACTGCTAAGCAGTCCCACAGTAGGACGAAACGGCTGTCCAGTGCTTTCAGGTTTTCCATAGTGGTCTAACTTCAATTGGCTCATGAACTCAACTATTAAAATTATTATAATATTCACAAAACCTTTCCTGATATTAATCTAACTCTCAGTATAAGATGATGTAATCATAATAGTTATGTAATAGAAGTTATTTATTGTGTATACTTAAACGAAATGGAAAATTTAATTGTCCTAAAATAGATTGTAATATAATCTATTTATAAAAATAGATAGAGAGGGGATAATTGGAGTTAGGTGAAATATTATCCTGGATCAAAGATTGTCTAATGACATGGATATCATATTGAGTAGAACAAATAATACCAAACTGATCGTTTGCAGATAGAATGAAATGGAAAATAAACTAATCAGTAGCTGATAATTACTATGTCCATTTCTTAATGCCATGCTTTTAAATCAGTAATAGATCATGTGCTCGTGAGGCAACATTCTATCTGATATTGACAGGTGTTGGGCGTATGTACCTATAATCTGTAAGGAACTGACCCTTCCAGTAGGATTCCAACCTACACTGCTAAGCATCATAAATTTAGATATCAACACTGAGTTATTGGGTCACGAGTGATTGCGTGTTGATGTGAGACACTTACAATCTATTGATCACTGAATGATGATCAACGTCATATGTGTCTTGTCCTTAGTGTTGACCGAGTTTTATCGATCGAATTACAGTATGAAGACTATTCTAAGTAACTAGACAGCACTTAAATTGTGTTGATGTTCAGTGGTAATGTCTCATACAATGAAGGTAGATAATGAGGATTTAAATCTCATAGGATAGATCAATTCTTCCAGTAATACAGGATTACCTTGTTAATCAATGTTACTCAGGATTTCCTGTTGATTACCTACAACTTATCAACTACAGCTACTTATTTCAAGTCATTCAGACTTCTAATCACAATACATATTGATCTATAGAATTCAATTAACACTAAAGAACTAGACAAATATTACACAGGTCATTCATTATTCTGTACCCAATCCGTTTAAGTTGAAGAGATACCTTAATTTCATATTATTTCTGTAATGTCTGTTCATTTCACCTTCTTAATGTTGAATAGTTTAGTAATAGCAATTCTGACGGTTTATGCAAAACTGATATGCCTTTAAAACGATACTAATTATCTTTAGTTATTGGAATGTGTTTAAATTCAAAGTGAATATTTCTTCTTATATCGACATTATGAGATAAATGCACCTACATTCTAGTGTTGATGTTCTAAATGACACTTAAAACTAGTGTCTTTTGCTTCATAATCCACTTAAGTATTAAGGATTGGTAGCCTTATACATACATATTGATTGTCTCTGTAAACATTGTGTATATTAGCAAATGTATAGCCTAGAAAGCGACTAGTGTGGTAGCGACCTCAGCAGCAGTAGGTCTCAACATATACAAATGGAAAAGCAAGATTCTCCGATATAACACAACATGCACCAATCGAATCACAGTTGACGAAAAAGCTTTGGAGAATGTAAAAACCTTCACATGTCTTGGCAGCATCATTGGTGAGCAGGGTGGATCTGATGCAAATGTGAAGGCACGGATTGGCAAAGTAAGAGCTGTATATCTACAATTGAAGAACATCTGGAACTCAAAGCAACTGTCAACCAACATCAAAGTTAGAATTTTTAATACAAATGTCAAGATAGTTCTGCTGTATGGGGCGGAAACTTGGAGAACTACGAAAGCCATCATCCAGAAGAAGTGTTGTCTACGCAAAATACTTCTTATCTGCTGGCCAGACATTATCAACAATGACCTACTGTGAGAGAGAACAAATCAGATTCCAGCGGAGCAGGAAATCAGAAAGGAGCACTGGAAGTGTATAAGACACACATTGAGGAAAGCGCCCAACTGCTTCACAAGGCAAGCCCCCACTCGGAATCCTAAAGGTCAAGGGAAAGGAGAAAGACCAAAGGACACATTACGCGGAGAAACGAAAACGGACATAAGAAGAATGAAGAACAATTGGATAGAACTAGAAAGGAAAGCATTGGAAAAATTATGTTGAAGGATGCTGGTCGGCAGCCTATGCTCCATTCGGAATAACAGGCGTAAATAAGCTTTGAAAACGAAATGGTTGATAAAAGATCTCTTTGTTTAAGTAATCTCATTTAGTGTTTATTACTTTCTTTTTGTATACGCATGTCGTTTATTTTCTGTTGATAACCATGTTGAAAGTTAATTTACAACTTGTAAAGAATTTTATGTCACTTAGGTAACCCTTTTAAACATAAAATTGATTGTAGTACATAACACAGGACTTACCTGGTAACTGTACATGGACTAAAACATGAAAAGTGATGAATACCATCAACAGACATGAAGGTAACTTATTGTACGGTATGATTATATTTTATGAACGAACCAATCAGGTATAAGATAACAGATCTTGAATTTTGGCGCAAAATTTATTCATCCATTTGGTTACATAGTGTTCTGACATTTTGGCTGATGTCAATTCGTGATGAAAACTCTAAATCTTATTCCTAACCCTAACCATCGATTGTAAATCGCAATCTTTATTCTTCACACTAGTTTATAACCTTTATTTAGTCCCAGTTTCTAGGTGGACAGTCTCAAGGCCACTTTGATCTCGCTCAAAGGTCATCCATAAATGATAGTCTCATCGGTTAAATATAACATCATTTACAATACTATAGAACAATAGTAACGTTGAAAATATTATTGGAATTGTTATTTACTACTATAATCAATGAATAAATCTTATTCATAATGACATAATTTGACAAAGATTTTACTGTTAACAAAAGAAATATGAATAAATTCCTAATTATTAATCATAATTCAAATAGAATATGGATTAGAAGTGTGATGTGTACTACTGATATCGACAGATATAAGTAGTATACATCACCTATCGATAGTGAAATGCTTGGAGGTAGAAGGTTAAGAAGATCGAAGAAAAGAGAATGAAAACAGAAAGTAATTGGTATGGAAACGAGAGAACAATGAAGTCTGAGACGATTGATTAACATGCTGCAAATGAAGTTCACTACAGAAACAATAAGCTACAATGAGCATTTTCCCATAAATCCTTAAATCATTTAGGCACAAATAAAATCTCTTTACAGATTAGTTTCTTCTCTCTATACGAATTATATCTGATTACATAATAGAGACAACAGAGAATGTATTTGTCCCATTGAACTTGCGTTCTGATTGATCGATTTAAACATAGAAATAAGTTTTGTCTTGTTTATCGATATCTCAGTGTCAACAACTCTTCAAATCCTACCAGATCACAACATTGTAAATTCTCCAGGTGAAATATGAGAATCATATATTCGATACTTTATTTTTAAAATGTCAATCAACTATCTAAGACTTGACTGTCCCTTCGTCTCCACACCAATCACTCTCTGTTCTTGTACTTTTTTCTTTGAACTCCTCAATCTTCTGCTGCCAGGTATTTCATTTTCGATTAATGATACATACTACTTATATCTATTGATATTAGTAGCACACACCACATCAGCAGAATCCATGACGTATATTTCGTCTTATTTGGGACTCATACTTGGCTGGATGTACTTACATCCCAAAGTTGATGTTCATTGAGCGACTCGAAATATTTTCCGTTCGCTTCGACGGTCACCAAATCATCAGCTTAGTTACTGAGCTGACGAATCCTACATAGGACAAGATGTGCTTGCTGTATTCTACTACTTACGACATTCCATCTATTCTACATGACCTTATGTCATAATAGCTATGTCGAGGCATTTTGCATAGGATGTCTATCTGCAAAACTACGCTGTTCCAATCTCAGTCAAAATATTAACAGCGCGTTAATCCAAGCCATTTCAAACTGAATTTCTGACGTTCCGAAAGATGGTTCACTTCATTAGCTGCTTGTCTGGCTATTCAATGCATCAAGTTATTCAATTTGCCACTGGTTTTTACTGTTTTCAGTAAAGGATAGAATACAATACTTAACATCAATCATTATTCTGAGACGGATTAATGAAACTCACTATCTCTCCATAGTCAACAGTTTAGAATGTATTTCAGAAGAAAATCGATTATACTCTGTCAAAGTGATGTTGAACATTGATGAGAAGGTATATGATGCAGTTCCTTCAATAGTACACTATAGTGAATACATTAGGGTAAGCTTTTAGAGAACCTATCTAGTAAACATGACTATGACAACAGGTTATTGAATTGCATTCTATTTAGTACATAACAATGTCAATTACTAAAAGGAAACTCTTGTTTTATATGGATTGCACAATACAGAACGTTTTTCAAATATTCACTTAATCAAAATGAACTTTTAAATTCCATCTTTTGTTGACTCAACCGTTCTTGTTTACTTTTAAAACGGTGGATTATAATCAAGTGTCACTGATGTTCATTATTCAGTTCCAGACTTGGTCGAATTCTACTGATCATGATTATTAGCAGCAGACGTGATCTCAACGAGAAAAAAATGAATTCTTGCTATTTCGTTTAAATCTTTGTTTGTGTACTCTTCTAGGTGACAATGAGAACTATGTTGACGAAACTGTCATTATCTTTTATTTCCCTAAGTGATAGTCATATACGTGTATTACATACAGCCATTGGTCCAATAGATTGAAGATAAACTTTGATTATACGTCGGTCAAGTTCATAGTCACTTACTACCAACACACATCAAGTTAATAGTAAGCCTTAAATATCATCTCACACAAAAGCGACATGTCAAGTTAACTATCTTTCATCATATCCATGGTTGATAGGGAATGAAAGATGAACAATATAGATCACTAGTTCCAAGTTGAAGGGAATGGTAAAACTTCCGAATTATAAAATGAATCCCCTAGCAGAACAGAACGAGGAAAATACATCATCACATTCTGGAATTAAACGTTCGCTGAAACTCATGCACAGAGAGAGAGAGAGAGCATGTGTGTGAGAGAATAACAGTCAGATATTATAGTCGACAATTTGGGTAATCGAACAAACAAACAAAAATCACTCATTTAAGATCTTTCAACCAAACAATATCGATGGTCGATCATATTCAATGCATAACAACAGAACTGTTGGTCATCAGTATTTCGGTGGATACTTCTTCCTGATACGAAATGATCATCCTTAACAATTCCGCATTTCACCAGATTCTGCTACTGACACTACAATTTCAGAAACTTCAGTTGAACGAATCACATCAATCATCATCAATATGCATTCGATTTCAGAAATTCATCTACTTTTTCATCCATATCTCAGTGTCAGCAACACTTCAAATCCTATCAGATCACTTATGTGGTGAACATGAACACAAAATTGCAGAATCTCTTACTGAAATGTCAAAACCATACATCAGGTAATTCATTTGCAAATTTCTATCATCTATCCTTCACATTCTGCATCATTCTTTCAAGTCACAATTCCTTTCTATTTCCATATTTGATTTCATCAACTACACCTTCATAGACTTCTGCTGCCATACATGCCTCTTCTCATTGATGTCACACACTACTTATATCAACAGATATAAGTAGCATAATACACCACTGATCTACTATTAGACAATGGCTTAGGCGAATTTCAACATTGAAGTTTTCAAATATATATATATACCACTTAAATAATATGACATAATATGATGTCAACCAATCAATAATACATGAAATACTCAGAAAATTCATTCTGTCCTGAATTAGTTCACTTCATCATTAATGGCTACATTATTGTTCTGTTCTTATTCAAGATTTTCTGCATAATTCAAATACCTGAAATAATGATCTACATTGAATATGGATTAGATTTGTGTATACAGTGTCATAATAATACTGTACTCTGATTGACATGAATGATTACACTTTTCATACAGTTACATTAATTACCAGGTTGTGATGTATAATCCAATTATTAATTTGGATAAATAAGATACGTAGCATTAGTTTTGTGATTGGTAGTAGTAATAATAATGGTAGTAGTAGCAGTAATAATACTTTTATTATTGATAGTAGTAGTGTGGTGTATGCTACTAATTTCGACGGACGTTAGTATGTAACGACATTCGAAAATGGGTTGTCTGGCTCCAGAAGGCGGAGTAGTTTAAAACGAAAAGAGCGGGAATGTGGACAGGAATCGGTATAACGATTAAGGAACGATGAAGTTTGATTTGATTGATGGAAGATTTACAAATGAAGTATTTAATGTATGTCTTTTCACATTTTACTAATGAACTATGCGATTATGCATTGAATAAAAAATTGGTTTACCCCTACGTACAGTGGTAGTAATAGTTGTAGTTGTGGAGTCTGAGTATGGGAAACAATCATCCTATACCTGGAAAGCTTATCATCCATTACATTTTTGATTAGCCATCCCATTGTCATGTATTTAGCAGTATAGACTATCACGCATTTTTCCCATGAAATCTCTGGAAGTTTAAATTACCAAAAATCTTGAGTGGATCACTTCTCTCTTTCGATGTTTCATAGTGTAGGCTACAATATATAACTTCTACCCACACAGAGAAATACCCTCCTTTCATCTGACAATGGTCGGTGATGGTTTAAACCATTCGAATTTACCGCCTAACACTATGGGTATTTCCCTCACTGTACAATGCAATGTAAATCAATGCTATAAATCGACAAATATTTTAGTTTATTCTGGTTTTAATCTGACTATTTTGAACGAGAATGAAATCTTACTCGAGAGTAATGTAACTCATCCAGGAACCCCTCTGGGGCTACTGCCGGCCCCAAGCCAAATTAGAGGGGGAAGGTTGAGCGTGTGTTTAGCGACGTCGCTAAAAGATCGCTGGCGAGAAAAAATTATTCAAATTATTTAAACTCGGTCTGGGATTTAGAAGGTTTTCATTTAGATGAGTTATGACGCCTCGGATTGAAAACCAATCTGTTAAGATATGTTGAACTTTGGTTGTGTACTTTTGATTTCGATACTTTGCATTTTCATATTAATGTTGATGGACTGTCTATGTCTAGGAGCTCAAATCAACAATTATGGCCAATATTAGGACAGATCAGTGCCCCTAGGTGTAGTGATGTGTTCATGATAGGTATCTACGGAGGGAATAGTAAACCGGCAGAATTCAACGAATTATCTGCTGACACAATTTCTGAAATAAAATAATAATAATAATTTATATTCTGAAAAAATGATAATTACAGTCGTGGGTCTGTTTAGTACTAAGTTTAATAAATACATATCTATTAAGTTGTCCCGTGTAATATGTGACGCACCTGCTCGTTCTGCAATTAGGTACACAGTTAATCACAATGGTAAGGCAGGTTTCGATCGGTGTACTGTACTTGGTAGACGGCTTGAGGGAAGAATGACATTTCCAAATGGTGAATATACTTTAAGAACGAATGACAGGTTTCGTCGTCAGACTCAATCCATTCACCATCAAGGCCATTCATTTATGGAAACGCTTTCTATTAATATGATCTCCACTTTTCCTTTAGATCCTATGCACATGGTTAACCTAGGTGTCACAAAGAAGCTAGCTAATCTATGGATAGAATTTACACACAAAAGACTGCTTAACATGAACTCATGTGCAATTAGGGACATAAATAAATAAATATCTGGTTGCGTGGCAAGTACTCCTTCCGACTTTCAGCGCAAATGCCGCACATTAGACTTCGTTTCCGTTTGGAAAGCATCGGAATGTAGATTGTTCCTTCTGTATTTAGAACCAGTGATTCTTCAAAAAGCACTGCCGCAACCTCTGTTTATTAATTTCCGGCGTCTGGCGTTATCCATTCATCTGCTTGCACATCCTAAATTACATAAAACCGTTGTAGATTCTGTCAAAATAGACTTAAAGAATTTTCTTAACGAATACGAATGGTGTTATTGGTCTGAAAACTTAGTTTACAATGTGCATTTGTTACAGCACCTTCCTGACGACGTTCGTGCACATGGACCTTTAGATTGCTTTTCAGCCTTTCCATTCGAATCTTACATGAGACCAATAAAATGTTCTGTGCACAGCGGGTATGCAGTTGCTAAGCAAGCAGCTCAGCGTTATGCTGAGAAAATGTTATTCTGCGATAGGCTTCAAGTTACTAATTCAAGTCCCAGTAATCCTATCACCGCCAAGGTCTCCAAGCAACAAGAAATTACTTTTAATAATACTGAAATAACTTCATTCAAGCCCGATAACGTTGTAGTAGTTCAGGGACAACCTGGTTTAATTACTGATATACGAGAGGACGGACTACTGAAATTTCGGCCTTTCAATGACCCACGCAATTACTTCGAAGATCCCTTCCCGTCTAGTGATATAGGAATATTTCTGTGCTCCTTAGTTAGCCATGAACACACATTGATATCGCTTAAGGACATTGACTGTAAATGTATAGCCATTAATTGCATCAATAATTTTGTGATAGTTCCATTGTTACATACTATACTGTGAATGTATTTCGTTGTATTTGTGCTTCATTAATCGCCGTAAACAATTTCATTAACGATTATTTAATACTTAGGCCGCTAACAAACAATACGTCATTGTTGACGTTCCTAGCAAACAACAACTTATGATTGCAGCCAAGCATTGGATTTTTGGCAAAGACCTTTGCCTTTTTCCAACGGAGCTGGTGGACATACACCTCCGAAACTGCGATAAACCAGATGACAGCTGGTCACTTCTGAGATGCAAAGTAATTTAGGAAATTGGTGAGTAAAATACATTTACACTATAATCTACTGTAGATTCTCTGCAGTCTGCCAAGGACATGCTACTGTCCCTACAAATACTGGAGCAGCATCGCAAAAACACGTCAACGGAGGAGAACACATTGCCCTTAAACACGGAAAAACCGAAGAGGTCTGTAAAATATTATTACTAACATTTCGTAGAGGTCCATTAAAGCGTAAAGAAGAATTTCTTTACAATTCGGTCGGTATGGATGCTGCGGAGATGCAGGCTGGAAATAGCCACGTTCATTATCCGAAATTTCGGTTGTTTGACAAATTTGTCTCACCAATCGCCAAGTACGTTTCATTACTATGTAGATGTTAATGAAGTAGTTCGACACAATTAATAACATTACCGTCAACAGTAGAATCTAAGCATGTAGACTGTGCTTCAGCGGGCCAGTAAGTCACCTGTACGATCGAGTGAATTTCCTTAGATTTGATAGGCTGTATTCAATGATGCAGAATATTTCGTCAGCTATTACTGACTTGAGTACTAGTGTGAAGCTACTACTAGCGAAGTTTAGTGAACGCGATCATCCTCGTCAATTCGATTGCGGAGTATCAAGTCAGCAGTTCCCTTTGTCATCGGAAGAGGAATTGCAGATGCTGGACACTGGGTTGCAGCAGAAGGAAACGAGGGACAGTTCTGTAAGTCAACAACATTAATTTACTAACATCTTCGTATAACAGATGGCGATGCTGACTAGGTTAATGGGTGATGACCCTAAAACGTCAATGCGTTACGTTTTGTCGTACATCTTGACACCTGAGGTGGCCAGTAATTTCACATTGCTCGGCACTTCTTCCAAGCGCGCACTTCAGAAATGCCGGTTTTATTGCTGCATACGAAGTAACCTATACTTATAAATTAAACTTCAGGTGCATTTACGAATCGCTTTTTGTCATCCTCCGTTAATGAAAAAGACCTTGCGAAGCTTTACGACATCGCGACACAAGGTTATTTACATGACGTCAGAGACAAGTTGATGAAGCGTAATCGACGTAAGCGAGAGCAGATATGTACTAATTTAAAGTGATAATTCCCCTACTGCTTTATAGTTGCAGACAACAGTCTTAACGAACTTAACCGTAAGTTTACCTTAAAGCATTTGTCTGTGTCTTGGGACATGCTTCAGCATGGTTTTCAGATGTCCTTTTGACTTTTAATTTCTTTACTATTCAGAATTCACAGGATGACTGCTTTCACTGTCAATAGCCGAAATTACATCGCTGAAGAATGTAGTCGGTGCAATTTTGTTTGACAATGTACTTTATATTTAATAAACATTTTTTCGTTCGAGATCTTAAATTCTTACTCATTGTCAATGAACTTGCGATTAAATGCACATGTGTTATAAATAATGCATCACCTGTTTCTTCTGTTGCATTTCTTTTCAAAGCACGACGAATTGGCAATTACAAATGAAATGCTAAACGACTGATGTTCAAGCTTCCGCTATTATGTTGTACAAGAAAACGCTTTTCCTTTGAAATAAAAATATTTAAACATATTTAGCGCTTTTCTCATACATCGCAGTTTCACTGTGGTTGATTGTATAAATAAACGCGAATTTTGGAGACCTTTTGGGTAATTACAAAGACGAAAAGCTGGCAATTCGCGTATATTTAGGAGAAAAGTAGACAATCCAGCGTATATTTAGACGAAAAGTAGACAATTTATCGACAAGGCGACAAAAAGGAGGAAATCCGCTTTATTTCCCCCAGACAGGCATAAAAGGAGACATTTTGACGCGTTTTCCCCTATATTTCCCCTTTCCTTACCAAAGAATTTTCCACTTTATTTCCACTTTTTTTGCCTTTATTTCCCTTTTTTGGTTGATTGGGTAATGTACCCATTAATGATGAAGTGAACTAATTCAGGACAGAATGAATTTTCTGAGTATTTCATGTATTATTGATTGGTTGACATCATATTATGTCATATTATTTAAGTGGTATATATATATTTGAAAACTTCAATGTTGAAATTCGCCTAAGCCATTGTCTAATAGTAGATCAGTGGTGTATTATGCTACTTATATCTGTTGATATAAGTAGTGTGTGACATCAATGAGAAGAGGCATGTATGGCAGTAGAAGTCTATGAAGGTAGGGTTGATGAAATCAGATATGGAAATAGAAAGAAATTGTGATTTGGAAGAATCATGAAAAATGTGAAGGACGAATGATGAAGGGTTCTCATATTTCAGGAAGAGATTCTGCAATTTCGTGTTCATGTTCACCACATAAGTGATCTGATAGGATTTGAAGTGTTGCTGACACTGAGATACGGATGAAAAAGTAGATGAATTTCTGAAATCGAATGCATTTTGATGATGATTGATGTGATTCGTTCAACTGAAGTTTCTGAAATTGTAGTTTCAGTAGCAGAATCTGGTGAAATGCGGAATTGTTAAGGATGATCATTTCGTATCAGGAAGAAGTATCCACCGAAATACTGATGACCAACAGTTCTGTTGTTATGCATTGAACATGATCGACCATCGATATTGTTTGGTTGAAAGATCTTAAATGAGTGATTTTTGTTTGTTTGTTCGATTACCCAAATTGTCGACTATAATATCTGACTGTTATTCTCTCACACACATGCTCTCTCTCTCTCTGTGCATGAGTTTCAGCGAACGTTTAATTCCAGAATGTGATGATGTATTTTCCTCGTTCTGTTCTGCTAGGGGATTCATTGTATAATTCGGAAGTTTTACCATTCCCTTCAACTTCGAACTGGTGATCTATATTGTTCATCTTTCATTCACCATCAACCATGAATATGATGAAAGATAGTTAACTTGACATGTCGCTTTTGTGTGAGATGATATTTAAGGCTTACTATTAACTTGATGTGTGTTGGTAGTAAGTGACTATGAACTTGACTGACGTATAATCTAAGTTTATCTTCAATCTATTGGACCAATGGCTGTATGTAATACACGTATATGACTATCACTTAGGGAAATAAAAGATAATGACAGTTTCGTCAACATAGTTCTCATTATCACCTAGAAGAGTACACAAACAAAGATTTAAACGAAATAGCAAGAATTCATTTTTTTCTCGTTGAGATCACGTCTGCTGCTAATAATCGTGATTAGTAGAGTTCGACCAAGTCTGGAACTGAATAATGAACATCAATGATACTTGATTATAATCTATCGTTTTAAAGGTAAACAAAACTGATTCAGCTGACTCACGTCGGTCAAAGTTTGAAAGACCAATTTCGATGTGATCTGTCCTAATTCAAATTTGAAAAAGCTTTTTTTCTCTATCCTACATCTTTTTACTGTGACCGACAGGAAGCACATAATAATCTTAATCGCAATGTTAAGTCTGTTTCTCACAGAAAAACAGGCGCACTGCTCATGTCGTTGATAACCTTCTGGAATGTCAGTGTGTTCGACACCACTGTTTTTGCCACTCTTACGAAAGTTTATTAATGGATGCATGTCAATAGCAAGAAACGACATAACGCTTCTAACGAAAATCGAACCCTTCATAAAATAGCCAGGAAATTACGGACTAAGCATAGTGACATGTCATTTGTCTTTCATAAAATGAAGGAATGTGAAAGGTCAGAGCCGAAAACTCATTTTGAGCATGACATTGGGTTAATTAAACATCCAGTAAACCAGCTTATACCTCAAGATAACTCCGGTGTCACTTTGCTAAAGGTGTATAGACTAGGTAGTCAAACGGACTTGAAACAAAATTAAAACAGGCTGCTTAAAGTAGTAATTAAATCTCCTTATGAATTGGGCTCAATATTACATAATGTACATAAACTAATGGTTCAGGAGATTTTGTCCTTAAGGCTTGCCGCTCGCAGACCGTGTAAAAAGACGAGAAGCCAAAAAAGAACCTAAACTTGGGTTAGGTGCTCGCAAAAGAAACCAAAAGTTGTAAATTTTCGGGTTTTGTGATTTTGGCAGGGAATGATGCCGAAGCCGCCTTGGGTGCAGCACGAAGCCATTTAAATAGGCTTCGGATAGATTGTATAATGTTTGGAACCTGTTCAACAAGCGGTCGGAACGGGGTGTATAGTTTGAATCTACCAAGCCAGATATGATCGCAATCACAGAAAATTGGCTGATGCAGCCTATAGATTGTATGGAACACAAATCCCCCACACACGAGACATGTTGGTTCTAAGAATTTTTTGAGTTTGTATGCAGTGTTTGTGCGTCCTAAACTTGAGTATTGCATACAAGCGGCCATCCCCTGCTTACAAAAAGACAGTGAGTATTCGGAAAAGGCTTAGAGAACAGCAACCAAACTGATTACCGGAATAGCTAAGCTCCCGTACGATGCTTGACTGCCTAAGCCAAACTTAATCCCGTTGTCATATCGAAGATCTAGAGGTGACTTGAGTACAGTTTTCAGTTTACTTAGTGATAAAGTTGCATTTGATGTGCCGTCATTTTTATTGCCTTAAAAATCAGGGACTTTACGAGGAAATTCCAAAAAAGTTCTTAAGCCCAGAATAAATTACTTGTCATCTGTCTATCGACTTTCCCATTGTTTCATCAACGAGTGAGATTATTTACCTCAGCACAGGATTGAAGCTCCATTTGTCGACTTTTTCGATCAACTAAGAGACCACTATTGCCAAGAACAACACAGACCATCAAGACTCCTATCATTCCCAAACTGAAACTGAACATCGGACACGGTCTTTTAATGCTTCATTACTTTAATTTACTGGTACAGTTTACACTGTCCGGTTTTTGAAAGGGTTGACGATGTATGGGAGTTCTATATCTGGTGAGGATGATAAGTACGACTATCTGTTTAAAGGTAATAAAAGATCTAGCAATTTATCTCAGTTGAAAAGTTGTACTGACCGGGGATTCGGGTGTCGGGAAAAGTAACCTACTCTCACGTTTCACAAGAAACGAGTTTAATTTGGAAAGTAAAAGTACAATCGGCGTTGAGTTCGCTACAAAGTGAGTCTGTGGGAAAAATATATTGTGGAATTTAGGAGTGTGGATATTGATGGGAGGATTATAAAGGCACAGATTTGGGATACTGCTGGTCAGGAACGCTATCGAGCTATAACAGCCGCGTGAGTTTACAACCTTTTATGTAGAGAGTTCAGTGCTAAATCTAAGCAACTAGCAAATATGGACTCTCCATTTTCGAATTACTGTTGTGATGGTACTCGCTTTTCTTAATGATTGCACAAAATACGTTGTAAAGATAATTGCGTCTGACAAAAAACGCAGTTGTGCACTGATTGCTAAATGTAGCATTCTATCAAAGCGTTATTCATTGTTTGGTAGTCTCAAAGTACACGTGCAGTCGAAGATTTGGGTCATTGTATTTATTTATTTTGATTAACCTGAACGATGAAAACACAATCATCCTGAACTTAGTACAACTTTGACAAGCGAGTGGATAGTCATTCTACGTATTCTCATGTGTAGAACCCTGATATTAAAAGTTCATGTTTTGAAAGCAAGACATTAGAATTTTACGAAAGATGAGTAGTGGTTAACAGTGGAATGCTGGAATGGCGTTTCGTATTGTTGTTGTTGTTGAAGATGAGACACCAGTCCTGTACCATCCACTTCAAACGTCAACGCGTTGTTCACTGAATTACTGAGTCCAGGTAGCGACACAGGAAGACGACACGGATTGAATTAAACTTAGTTGCTGCCTACATAAAGAAGCCGCTGTGTTGAGTCACTGGTGTTCGCTGGTGGTATTGCTGAAAAACAGGCTACTGTAAAGCTAGTTTCAGCAGGAGATGTAAGTCAGTGTTCCATAACCTTGAAGTGATCTTAATGACATGAGTGGTTTTATTTCAGTTTTTGATAATCAACCACTTGATAAGAGATGTTTAAATTTCTGGACTTTGTAGTGTTAGCAAATTACAATTTGTTTTGTATCTTGAGGCTTATTTTTCATATCAGTGTTTGGTATCTGTTCAGTTTAATGTCTTAGTCGCCTTAAGTCTCCAGTGAGTTTTATTTTGTGTCCACAATCTAGGTTAGCTTATGTCTGTAAATGGACAGATGTCTAGACAAACATCCTGCTTCACTGTATAGACTTAAGATGACATTGCTGTGCGTTGTAGATCTGCCTTAAGTTTGGAAGTCTGTGAAATTGTAAGTGAAATGCGACTTAAGCGTTCATCCAATTGATGTCGGTTTCGAACTAAAGATGACATTCTATCCGATATGGTAGATTGGACGAAAGCAGTCATAGAAAGTTTCAAAAGAACTGTTGTAAGTAAAAAACTCGAAATGATTCAGTTTGGGTTAGTAAACAAACTCAGGTTTGTAAACTTCCAGTTGTGATTTTTGTGAGAATCTGTGATACTACTGGATAGAACAAACTATAGTGATTGGGACAGCATTGAAACACGCGATTTAGGTGATAGAAGCTGAATATTTCAACCAAAAATTTAGTCACCAGATATTAGTCATACTGTAATTACTAATAGATGGTTATTTAGACCTTGTAACATGTAAACATCTATTTCATAATGCTCGGTCTGATGGAATGTCAAACTGGTTTTTATTAGATTCTCTAATTGTTGTCAACTTTGCCCGGTGTTCGCATAGTCCTTAGTTTTATTCCCCATAAGTGTGTTTAGACCTGGTGGTCAGTGAATGATAGTTATTTTCTTGATGATCTTTAGTTGCCAATAGAAACGAGTTTTTAACATTAGGGTGAAAATCTTGGTCTTCGTTTCCTTCCAGCATACTAGTTACATCACTGTATTTGGCTAAGTAATTGCATGCATACCATTGATCAAGTTATTTTACATATTGTACTAAGTAAGAGGTGTTTTTGCATAGTATGTTCGAGACTGTTGACTCCGTTTTGGCTCACTCTCGTTGTTTATCTTGGAAGAAGTATTAACCTATAAGATTTTAACGTTTTCTCTTGAAGATATTACCGTGGTGCTGTTGGTGCGCTGTTGGTTTACGATATCACAAAAAGAGAGACTTTCAACAATCTGGAACACTGGTTACTGGAGTTACGAGGCCATGCAGAACCAGATATCGTTATTATGTTGGTTGGTAATAAGTGTGACCTTAGGCATCTGCGAACTATATTGACGGAAGATGCGAAGCTTTGGGCTGAAAGGCATGGACTATTCTTTATGGAAACGTCTGCACTGGAATCCACCGGTGTAGAGAATGCTTTTTACTCGATTCTTAAAAGTTAGTTTTATATTTTCAATCATATGATGATTTGAGTTTTGGTTGAAAAGATAAACTTAACTGGGTAAAGTATATTTTGTTGTTTCGGTGCTGTTTGGTTTATCATTTGCATATATTACATCTGCTCACCATTAAACCGTAAGTCTACCTTGACGTGGTGGTCGGGTTTGCCTATCTCCTTTTCACAAAGATATCCGTCTCCTGCGGTAGGGTTTCAACAAATACTGAGCTAACACGAAAATCACCCATAAAAATGTCGTGTGTGACCGACCTCAAGTAGTTGTCCCTTGTACACTGCGGACACGTTCTCAGGTCATTAAGACCACCCCTAACCAGTTTCCTTTTTCAGATACGTCCAGGAGAACTCTTCCATGGTGTGGGCAACCTGGAAGTGATAACCGCCCCCATACTTCCATCAGCACTGAAGACCACTGACTGACGGTGTCATTGTCCATCACACCTCTTGTATACGTCCTCACTCCATCAATATGATGATGTGAAGACTTGATGTTCACGGTTTATGGACATGTTTAAGCACAAAAGTGTTGTCAAATCTGTGCCTTCAGTTTCATGTACGAGATATGCATCGTACAAAATGTGTGATTGGGTAAATATTGAATGGTAAAAATTAGTGAACGAAAAGCCATCACATGATATCGCGATATACGATTTAGTTCGAAGTATGTATCTGAATCAATAGAATTGTTTTAAATTAATTACCTGAACATTCGGGTGGTGTTGGTGAACACATGGACGTCACATTATAAGAGGTTGGGCCATGTGTTGCGTATGCCTGACCACCGATTACCATGACGCGCAATGCTTACCGGTGTTGGGGATGGTTTGAAGAAAGTTAGGGGTAGCCAAACCAAAACGTGGCATCGTTGCTTGAAGTCACTAACTTCTGGTCTGAGCCATGTTGGTGGTAGATGCAGACTACTTGGTTGGGGTCCGCGTGACTATCGTGACTAATGGTTGGAGACTCTTGGTCTTTTTGTGCTACTGTTTGAATTCTACCTATCAATTGTGCAGTAGTCGTTCATTGAATTTTGTGTAAAAATGCCAAACATTTGATTTGTAACCTTACTGTTCTTTTTATCATTTACATTATGTCCAGCCATTTTCGAGGCTGTCCGTTCACATCCTCCAGTGAGTAATGTCGATATGAAAATGTCTCCATATCATAATCAACCGATCGTTTCATCGAACACAGACAGTTCAAACAGTGGACGACGGTGTTGTAGTTAAAACAAGGAAATAATCAAATAACAATTTGTTTTCATTTTGTATGAAAAGAATTGATTAATTATTTTTCTGTAAACTATTATTGTCAATAAACTGATTGATTGATTGATTGATCGATTGATATCAGTAAATCAACAACAGATCGATGGATAGAATGTTTATGATAATTGTAAATTAGTGATGGTTGCTGTTGTTTTTCTTGTTTTTTGGACGTTAACGATTACTGATTGGTCGCCACTGTCTCTACTTATTCATCATTTATTTTTGTGGATGAAATCATTTGCATTGACTTTTGTTTTGTGCACATTCTGACTTTTCACGTGTTCGCTTGTGTGTGCGTGTGTGTTTGTGAATTGAAAGGAGAGAATGAAGAAGTGAAAGTGAGTTGTTGTTGTTGTCGTTGTAGTAGTAGTAGTAGTGATGGAGCAGCGTTTCAAATGCCTTTCTTCCCTGCCTCCTCCATATTAGTTTTAGCTTATTTTACACCAGTGTAAAATGTGAGCAAAGTGAACACTGAATCTATGTTGTGTGGATCATATGAGAGAAGTGATTTGATACAGTCAGTCACACAAAAATGACAAATGAATAATTAAATCGAGTGATGACGATTGAGTAAGATGTAAATGAGCTTAGTGGGAGACCACACTACAATGACATTGCAATCATCATCATCATCATCATCGTCGTTGTCACTACAATTTATTGTTTGTGTATGTGTACAGCTGTGTTTTTCCCAGTTCATTACTTAATTGATAACTTTCTAGTGAACTGTATAGTATCTATTAACAAGAATAATTCTAACTGATGGCATGCTGCATACTCACTCATACACACACACACACGCACACACACATTTTCACGGCACTATTCTTTTGTTCATTGACTATCACTATTGTATTTTTACGAGTTAAATTGTTGTTTGTTTTGTAAATGTGTGCAGAATAGATTGTTTTGTATGAGGCTGTAAATTGTGTTTCTGGTTGCTGTGAATTTCATTTCATATTAACTGTATTGTTATTGAACTATGCCAGATGATAACTAGGCTGACACACTATATTTTTAGTGGAAATACTAGTAATCCATGAAAAGGAACTGAATCTTCAGTGGAAAGTCAATTTTTCCAGTTTTATTTCTTTTAAACAAAAACAAACAAACAAATTTGTATTATATGTATTATGATGTGACCTTTGTTTGCTAATGAACTAATTTTTCTCTTCTTATCAACATAAATTGATTTTTATACCTAAAGTTGGTGTTGTTGTCATGTGGTAGGATAGAAGTTTTCGGCAATAGGATGTTAGTAAGCAGAGACTAAGGAAGAACTGCACAATTCATCCTAATGTAAAATTCATTTTAGTTGTGGTGTTGCTGCCTATGAATTCATTAGATAATTGTGCAGTGTTAAACACGGAAAGCGAATGTGCATAATGTTGTTTTGATAGTGTTAGTGAGTCAGTCATGCTCAGAGCAGAACGTAACACGATTTTGTATTGGAGTAGGTTGCCACATCTCATAAGTATAGCGAGAAATGAGAATGACAGAAATAGTGTTAGTACCAGTGGTAGTTGTGAAAATGAAGTGTGGCGAGAAATGTACTGATCATTTGAATAAGATGATATGAATTAATTTTGAAATTCAAGATCTCAGGGAAGACAGGGTGAATGCGTCGGCATGATTGCTAGCGATTCTGAGTGATGTGACCCGAAGTGTGCGACTAGTGGTTGTGATTATCACGATAACTGAAGACCGTTAGTATGCGTCTACGGATACAGCTCTGTTCGACTGTCAATAACTCGGTGTATTGATGCTGCGTTTCCGATGGTTGTTGCTACCTTGACGTGATGGTTGTACTTTCCTATCGTAATGAACCAATCGAGTTATAGTGGCTTTAACAATCATTCCTCAAGATCCTATCATGCCAGAAAGGTCTGTTGAAGAACGGTAAGTTTAAAAGCAGGAAGCCCAAGGTTCGAGTGCAAAGTCGTATTTGTGTGCACCTATATTTCGCTGTACTCCTTCACCGGTCATGATATTGCGTCAAACTGTCAGTTCTTAAGGAATCGGAAACATCAAAGTCTGTGTGATTATTGACATAGTTATGACACGTGTTCATTTGTAACGAAGAAATAGCTAACTCACACTGACGTCTTGATTTCGAGATTCTGCAATATATTTGTCAATTTGTAACTAAAGTTGATTTTCAATAACCGTTTGGATGGTGTTTAGACTTTTGCAAGGTGGTTCGTGAATATTTCTGCTTAAATAACCATTGAAGGTAACCGTTTGTCTAAAGAATAAAAATAAATCTTACTTTTGATGTGTTTGGTTGACGACGTAAAGTTTCCGTTGTATGAAAAAGCAATTGACTTGCATTTGTTGGACTTTCGTCATGTGAATAGTGAGACTATTCAGTGTTTTTGTGTTTTGCATTCTAGCGGGAACTCATCGTTCTAGCGTCTACCGTGAATGGTCTACTTATGAGTATTTGTGTTAGTGAGTTACTGGAAAATCATAGGTGCAATATTTCTGAATCATATAAAAAATATCTAATGAGTGCTATGGTTCCATTGATTCCGAAAGGGTGAAATTCTATTTCCTGACACAACTGAACTTGGATCACTCACTTTATAGATTGATGTAGTCTAGTTACGAGATGTTCGTCTGTTATTGAGGGTAAAATCACAAGCTGTGTGAATTTCTTGAAACAGAAACCCCCTTAAATTTGAAAACTTTCTGTCTGTTCAAGAAAACATTTTTGGTTTCACAAATTATTCACAGATTGATCCACTATTGTTTAGTGATGTGTTTTCCTTCTAGGAACCTTGGCAGCTTCTCACAGATGTATGTTGATTTCTTCCTATACATTTGTCACATGTCATTTGGAATTATTTGGTTGTCACACACAATTGGGACACTTGTCGTATTTTAGCAAAGTTCCATGTGATCCCTTAGAATTCATTGTGACCTATACGATCCTGAAATAACTTGGTGTTGTTCTTTTGTGATTGACCGGAAACATTTTGTGCAACTAATTTCCCGATAATTCATTTCTGTCAACACCAGTGTAGTTGGGCAAGGTAGTACAGTTTAACATGAGTCTCAATGGTGTTCATTTTTTCCTCTGATATTCTGTAAGTGGCTTGTTGATTTCCCGATTATAACCGGTATTTAATTGAGTGTTGTAATTCATACATGGTCATCTATATTGTCTCTTGCCTATGTGTGCTGTTGAAAGCCAATGTGATTGGTCAATGAGAATGGACAAACAGGAACTGAGCTAACGGACTATCAATTATGTGACATTCATACAATGTATGTTGTTTTCTAATAAATGAGTTTGGAATTTTATTCTTTCGTATATTTCGGCACAAATATCCGATGAACTTTGGTCAATTGAGAATTGATCTAGAATAGTGTGATTAATTAATAGTAGATAGACTTTGGATTACTTGAATAACAAGTCAATGTAAAGTATTGAGTGTTTGAATAGTAGGAAATGAAGTGTACAAACTTATAATAGGTGGAATTTATATGCCACGTTCTCGGTGCATCTTAGATACAGTTCTTGTTTGATGTATTAATACATTTCATTATCTACGAGACATCTACTCATCCTTGACATTTGCTACTGACGAAATGTGTATTTTCCACCCCCCATTTGACAACCGATTGCCTCCATTATGATCTATTGGTTTGTAGTAATCACTCATGAACCAGTCTCGAAGTGGTTTAATTATTCGCACAGTTTCATAGAATTTAATTATATCACTATTATCTTCATGCATGAGAAGTTTCATTCTTCGAATGTATATTAATATCAGAATGTGTTCTGTGAGTAGGGAGAATCCGAACATCTGACATTCTGTCTGTGATAGGCGAATACATTAAGCCTATGATAAATGACAGCGTTGTATTTACTTGTATGCATCAATGCTGTAGCAGAAAGAAACACAATGCTTCCACCTACCTTTTGTCTTCTATTTCGCTGTACAGTTAGGTTGGTTAATTATAGAATTGTATGTTAATAACTGGATTGGACAGCAACACACAAAGTAAATTCAATCCAAAGTCATCACCACTACTGAACTATTCAAGTAAAGTATCCTGTGCATACCACGTGTTATCCCTACTACCAATATTCAGTACAGTTTCCAACCAACCATAATATTCTATTTATTTGACATGGTTTATTGGTGGTGAGTGGCCTACACTCCTTGAGGAGGAGTAATAGGCGCATGTAGGTTATTGATAATTACAATTTGCTCACCATTATTCACATAATTGTAACCACGACTATACATCGTAAGTAATATGGTTGATCACTTCATAAAATTCAATAATCATACACAATTCTCTTGGAAACAAATTCGTCATTGCGTAGTTCATGTCAATATTATTAGAAAGAAGCACATACAATCAAAATAGAAGGTACATGTATACACATACACAAATAGTTTAGTATTATCTTTTCTCAGCACATCAATTATTCGACATGATTGATCGATCGATTTATCGATCAACTAATCATTGGCACTATGATACCTCTGAGAATCAATTGAATTTATCGATCTTCCCCTTGAGTGACACCGAATACTACTACTACTACTATTACTACCATTACCGTCAAGGTCATCTCACTTGCCTTATTGAACCAGACTGTTAATCAAGCCGGTGACAATCATTCATGTCAATCAGAGTACAGTATGATTATGACACTGTATACACAAATCTAGTCCATATTCAATGTAGATCATCATTTCAGGTATTTGAATTATGCAGAAAATCTTGAATAAGAACAGAACATTAATGTAGCCATTAATGATGAAGTGAACTAATTCAGGACAGAATGAATTTTCTGAGTATTTCATGTATTATTGATTGGTTGTTTATGACCAATTGACTGACAAACGCGCTACTTTGAGAGTTGAAACTAATCCAAGTATAATGGCACTATTTTTGGAATTCATTAACTATTAATTGGAATGAAATCACGGCAACTAATTGTACACTTTGTTAATCGACTAAACATACTGCAATGCAACTAAAGATGTTTTATAATGGTGAAATAACAATGGGAACATTGAGAACAAACATCATAAAATCAATAAAATCTAATGGATAGACAGATTTAGTTGGTTCATTATGTATCCTTGTAAAGTTTCAATGTTTCAAGAACTTTTCTCTCTCTCTCTGTTTCCCTCATAAACAATGAGAATAAATTTGCTTTCAATACAAACATGACCTATTCTTGTGAATAGAAGTACACATCCATTTGACTTGAACAAACATAGTTATCGTTGTCATGTTGACGATAAGAACAAATGGTAAACAAAACTATTCTCTATGTGAAAAACAATGATGTTCAGTGTATGATGCAAGTTAGCTGTTCATTAAAGAAGAAATGCCTGTGTTGGTAACTGTATAAATGACTTTTGTGATAGACTATAGGTGGAAATGTGCAATGATATGACCACTTGAATATGATATTCTTAGATTCTTGTCATTGTTAATGTCTTGTGTGTTATTCTAATTGTTGACTAGTGATTTCACTCATTGTTTGATGCATCTGATTTGTTTGCACCGTTCAGTAATTGTTTAGTGAACAGTTTCACACACACACACACATAATTCTATCGATTACTTGTTGTGTGTACGTGTGAGTATATTTGTGTGACTACTAATCTAATTAATCCGATTTGTTGTATGTGACAGTAGATAGTTTGAAGGAAGTATGGAGATGCTGTAGATTTATGTATTGTAGTTATTCGTATTAGTGCTTAAAGCGAAATGACAATTTGGAAAGAATCGATGGCCGTTTGTGGTGTTTGTATGAACAAATGAATCCTTCGTAAATGTTGAATGCTTGAATTCGAATCCCAAATACAGTACATTCGTTTGTGCTTATCTAGTACTTCTTGATCCAATTGTGTTATTTCTGGGATTCCTAGTTTGTACTGTAACTTAAATACTCTCACTCATCATATCGTTTCAATAAATTCGATAGTTAGAATTATTGCCATTGAAGTGTTTAAACGTCATCTCACTATACGTAAGGTTCGAACAACGAACGATACCAACAATCTTTCAGGAAATGTGTATGTTTCTTCGTAACGATTTCCTTGAAACGAGATTACATACATATCTAACGCAGATGAATTTCTACCCTAGATACTCTTCCAGCGTCTACTTCACAGGACATCAACACATCGCGGTTCAGCAGTACGTGGCTGATCTGACTAGAATGTAAGTATATTTTTACGCCGGCAACCAACAACAAGCGCAATTATAATTAGGGTAGGAAAATATACAAATCATCTGACATCTGAGAGACTATCTACTAGTCTGACCAAGCAAGCAACCAGTCATTACTTTCTTTGCATCCACGCTACTCTCTCACAAAGTTTGTTTGTATGAATTTTTCTTTGGGTCCACATGAAAAAAACTTGTTTGTTGCTGTCAACCTGGTGACTGTCATCTTGCCTCTGGTTTTAATTTATTTTCTCTCATTTCAGTTGTGATGGCATTGGTGGTTGCTAAAGTTTAAGCGTCGCTTAATATCACCACTGGCAAAGATTAAGTTTTAGGTGACTCACAGCTGTATTTTCTATCTCGCAGTTGATTTACATTCCTAGTAATTAGTGTATTCTCAAAGATCACTTCAAACAATACCTTCTCGCCTCTTCGTTTACCCATCCATATGTCCATTTTTGCTTAATTGCCCGGAAAGCATGTGCATAATCCAGGTAACCTTTTCTAAATAACCCTCCGGTTATTTCCTTGAATTTATAATCCAATGTAAATCAATGCTATACATCGAAATATATTTTAGTGTAAATCGCTCCTAATCTGACTATTTTGAACTGGAATGAAATTTTACTCGAAAGCAAGTTCAGATTAACTTGTTGTGTTATAGTCACTATTAATTCATTTGTCATCTGCATCCACCTTTGATTTAGTGATACTTCAACCCGTTTGCCGAAACCAAGGTGGATATTATGGGTTTGGAACCTGTGACATACTATCACCCAGTAAGCAGCCACCTGTTATGGCACTCAGTCATTTATGAATGTTTTCTCTTTCTCTACAAAAGGCATTTGTTGATTGTATCGTTAAGCAAATCAATGCTCAATGGATTTCGACATCATCCATTTTATGCAGATGTGTTTACCTTGCTATCGTTGTAACTCTGATATGGTCGTGTGCTTGTATGATGTATCATATCGCTTGTTTAACATTTCCAGTCACCAACGTTTTTTTTGAAAAAGTCGTTTGATTATACGCCAGAATAGATTAAAAAAGGTGAGAAAATGTCAGTCGGATTATGTTTGTGTCACTGAAAGTGCGTCTGCACTACATTTGGCTGTTACAAAAGACACATTGATTGCAATCATATGTGCATCATTTAGTAAATCATGATCAATGTAGATCCTGGCACAAATGTTCACTAAATCAAGTTGCCATACCACAGTGGCATGACGATGAATGGAAGAGGAACCAAAGCACTGTATTAACGATGTAATTTGACAAGATTAAAAGAAGACAGGGAAGCTGTTGATGTGGATGACTACTACAACCGGAGGTGTAAAGGAAGATAAAGGATGAACTGATCCACACGATTGTTACTGTTCCTGATCCTATTATCGTTTGTGATTATTACTCGAACTTCAATGGCTAATGATTTCATAAACTAATGGGACGTTTTGATCTGATATGCATGCCCAACATCCAACTAATGCACTCAAAACCAGACAGTGACTGATCATACTTGGAACGTATTCCAACAATCTCAGTCGATGAAGATTTACATTCTCACCAAATGATTTGACATATTCTCCTAGCACTTTTCCCTAACATCTACATTCAATAGCTGATTGTTCAAGATGTACGAAAAATGTTTCAAAATTATCTGTGATCTATAACCCACACTCTTCTACTGTCGTAAACAATATTTCACGATTGTAGTTTGAATACATATTTCTATCACTGGACTCACTCACTTCCGAAATATCTAACCATTTCTTTTCACTAGTTGGAATACTTAATCTAGGCATAGGCATTTCCAGAACTCAGGTTCCACAGCATGTCATGTAAATATATTTGACTGAATTATACTTTAAAGTAGGCACTTGGATAATTGTTGTTAGTTGGATCACCATTCGTATCACAATTATCAGATGTATTGTACAACATTTCCAAGTATGGGTGTGTGGTTAGCTAGCTATCCATCAATCTAACATTCCTTTAATAATTCCTCTTATCTGTCTGTTTAGTTTAGACTGATAAATGTTCTGTCCAAAACATTCTTGTTTTCAGGTAATCCAAAAGTTGCTGCCAGTGTTTGTCTGAGAGATAATCTGTTGAGTCTCTGGCCAGATTCAAAGAAGGTTACTATTGACAAATGTGTTATTGTCTCTTATATGGATAATGACGCTGATAATGTTACCCGTTACGTGGCTATCACGGTTCGTGGTCGCGCTCCTAGATCAGTGAGTAAGCGTACTTCACTTGGAGCTTTGTGCCTGTTAAAGTGTACATCTTCCAGTGTTGAAATGATGTCAGTTGTTCCAGATGTACTAGCGACCTGTTTAACTTCACATCCGAGTAAACCTTGGTTAGCTGTGGGATTGAAGAATGGAACAGGTTGGTTTGTGTTATGAATAAAAGCGATTTAATTTTTATTTCGTAATGCTGTTTTATGTAGTAAAGTACTTCCTGAAATAACATGTTTGTATTTTTGAGAATACATTTACATTTTGAACAGTCAATAGAACGTTGATGAAAATATGATTGTAGTGATTGTTGTTTGAACCTAACTTGGCTAGCTATCTAACTTGTGTTATAGGCAGGTCACCAGTATGAACTGATGCTCAGGAATAACCCTAATGATAAGAGTTATGTTTATGTTCTCCAACGTATATGATTTATCCAAATTTCAGATTAGTGTTGTATGATGAAGTTGTTACCGCTGTTGTGAATTAAGACTTCTTTATATTGCTCCTACTCTAAGGTTACTTAATTATAGAATCCGTTAATCAGCGTTTTAACTATATATGCTATATGTTCACTTCATAGGATTGTATATTGAGAACATTTGCTAGGAAGATTGTAAATAACGAATATGGAGAAAGACTACTATTATTTAGTAGACAAATTATTGTTATGATTAAAGTTCGAGACTTGGTTTTCGTCGTGTATGTGACTTGACGTCTGAATTTATTTGCATTCCAGTGTTGATCTTTTCATTGAAACTAGATGTCATTGACTTGTAGCGTGGTGTCGAGTTGAGCTTGACTATGAACACCGCTACAAGACTACGTGCCAATTAACCAATAAGATCCCCGTAGGTCAACATCAGAAGACAGATGATGGCTGTAGTCGAGATGTATTTGTTGGCGATCTCGTGGTATCGAAAGAATACCGAGATCGTGCCAAAGGAGTACAAGTGTGGTTACTGAGCGTAACCAGATTCGTACAAGTTCGAAGTCAACGGGATAGTAAGTATAATGGCTGTCATTAGCACAGTTAAACAAACGAGCACAGTAAAACAGTCACTGGTACAATTGGTTATAATAATAATTGTTTTCATCGAACCGATCGCGTTCTGTTGACAAAAGTAGGTCACTACAGGAGCCCCCCGCTAGAAAGGGTTTACACTTTCGATAGTTAGCGGTATGATTCGTGGGACTGATCGGCAGAAGTGCGGTTGTAGGACGGAGGAAATTGGCGGAACAGGAAGTGATCATTGATCCTCGAGTTGCCAACGAAGGTCTTTTGCGCAGAACGGTACCAGGAGAAGTGTGCTGTATTTGTTGGTCGAATTAGCATACCACACCAGAGTGGTTTGTATCCAGAATCTGAAGATTGCGTTCGTAGGGATGTGGACCAGAAAACTCTGCAGACGTAGGACGAAACCACGTTGAGCCAAGAAACCGGAAGCGACCATAAAGACCAAGCGTATGCCAGGCGAATTCGAAACCAGATAATCGACTGAGTGCGTTGACTAGAGCGTGGGTGGCCAAACCAGCTTTCGCCAAAGTTGACTGAAGTCGACGTTATCAAATGGACGATGGTCGGAGGCGTGGGCTCAGGATACAAAAAGAAATCAAAAAAAGAAAAGTGTAGCATGCGTGTAGTATAGGAATAATCCTACACCGTATCCGTTATTGACTGTGCGTTTAGTCGCGAAAGCGTACGGGTAATCGTACTCGGCGACCGGAACGTGAGACGGTAGTCTCGTTCGTACTTCGTGAACCTGCGATCTCATCCGAGGTCAAGGGCGGCGTGGTCTGTCGATCTGGACGTGAGACGGAAGTCTCGTCCGTAGATAGTGCAGATGACGCGTGCTGCTGACCGGGACGTGAGAACGAGGTCTCTGATGTATCTAGCGTGGGATCCGAGGTAGACATAGAGATCCCGCTAGAAGGTTTGATAGGTCTAGCATTGAGTCCCAAGTTATCGGGTAGGGCACTGTCATCGACGTGTGCTGGTTTGAGACGATCAATGCTGACGATCTCGACGCGGCCGTGTCGATCAATCTTGAAGGTCTTTTCGTGACGAGAGATCACGTGAAAGGGGCCTTCGTAAGGCTGTTGTAGAGGTTTGCGTACCGAATCTACTCGTATGAAAACATGTGAACAGGTAGATAACTCTCGAGGGAGAGCGACCTGTCGATGTTGTATTCGAGTTGACACCGGAGACAGCGTTCGCATAAATGCAGACAGTCGATGCACGTAGTCTGATTTACCGAAATCATTACTGCTCCGTGGTGTGAAGAATTCCCCAGGCAGACGCAATGTCGTGCCGTATACAAGTTCAGCGGCGGAACATTGGATATCTGCCTTCAAACTCGTTCTGATGCCTAAAAGAACGAGCGGTAAGGTTTCGTACCAATTGTCGTTTTCGTGTGCTCGGAGAGCACTTTTAAGTTGGCGATGAAACCGTTCGACTAAGCCATTCGATGCTGGATGGTAGGCGGTAGTGCGTATGCGTTCCGTACCAAGCAGCCGGGTCAGTGAGGAGAATAATGCGGACTCAAATTGTTGTCCTCGGTCAGTCGTGACAGTCGAAGGACAACCGTACAATGCTATCCATCGTTCTACGAAGCGGTGAGCAACTGTCTCCGCCGTGATAGACGTGATGGGAATAGCTTCGGGCCATCTTGTAAAACGGTCGATACACGTGAGTATGTGATCATACCCATGCGATGGTGGCAATGGTCCTACAATGTCTATATGAACGTGATCAAAGCGAGCATCAGGCGTAGCGAACGTGCCAATGGGGGCAGCGACGTGCCTGTGCACTTTTGATCGTTGACACTGTAAGCATTGCTTTACCCACATACGAACATCTTTATTCATGGACGGCCAGACGTATCGTGCAGCGATGAGACGTAATGTGGCTGCGATACCTGGATGAGACAATCCATGAAGGGCATCGAAGACGAGACGGCGATAGGTAGAGGGTGCGATGGGTCGAGGAAGACCGGTAGAAATATCACATAGGATAGTACCTGAGCTAGTAGCTAGGGGTACTTCCTGACACTGAAGGGACGAAGATTGTGGTGCTTCTGTACAGACAGGATCGTTTGCTTGCGCGGCGGCCATAGCAGGAAGATCGAGCACCGGTAAGGTAACTGCATTCGTCTGGATACGTGATAGAGCATCGGCAACATAGTTCGACTCGCCTTTAATGTGACGAAGGTCTGTCGTGAACTGTGAGATATAGTCCAAATGTCTGCACTCTCGTGGTGAGTAGCGGTCAGACTTGGTATGCAGGGCATACGTTAAGGGCTTATGGTCGGTGAATAAGATGAATTGACGTCCTTCTACTGCGTGCCGGAAATGTTTAATGGCGCAGTAGGCTGCAAGCAGCTCGCGACCAAAAGCGCTATATCTCGTCTCCGTGGGAGTAAGGCGTCGTGAGAAAAATTCGAGGGGTTGCCAACTACCGGAGATATTCTGTTGCATAACGGCTCCTATAGCGAAATCTGATGCATCACCGCTATACTAAGCGTGGCTGATGGGTCAAGATGAGCGAGAAGTGTAACTTGAGCGAGAGCCGTTTTGATCTCTGAGAATGCAGTACGTGTGGTATCGTTCAATTCTAATTTGCGTGGATTACCGCGTAGTAAATCGGTTAATGGTCGTAACCGTTCTGCCGCGTGAGGGATGAAACGTCGGTAGAAGTTAACCAAACCGAGAAAAGCCTTCAGTTCCTTGATTGAGGACGGCACGTTGTACTCCTTGATTGCTCGAATTTTGTCCTCGCAAGGCAGAATTCCCTCTCGTCTGATGATGTGACCCAGAAATATTATTTCTGATTTACCCAATTCACATTTGTCTGGGTTGACTACTATTCCATTATCGGAAAGACGTTGGAATAATAGCGTAAGGTGTTGATAATGTTCATCTACATTTGATGATGCGATCAGCAGGTCATCAATGTAGACGTGAACAAAATCCAAGTCTCGTACTATGCTATCGATAAACCTTTGGAAAGTTTGAGCAGCATTCCGTAATCCAAATGGCATTCGTAGGAACTCAAACAGACCGAAAGGAGTCGTGATAGCAGTTTTTTCGATGTCTTCAAGAGCGACTGGGATCTGGTGATATGCTCGTACCAGATCGATTTTAGAAATGATAGTCGTGCCCTTGAGCGATGCCGTGATGTCGTGTATGTGGGGGATGGGGTAGCTATCAAAGCGCGTAACTACGTTTAATGCTCGGTAGTCGCCGCAAGGTCTCCAACTAACCCCATCCTTTTTGCGCACCATGTGTAAAGGAGAGGCTCAGGGACTGTGAGAAGGAGGAATAATACCAGTAGATAGTAAATTGTCAAACTCACGTTTAGCGAAGGCTAAGTTGTCCGGTGCCAGTCGGCGTGGTCTTGCCGTGACTGGTGGTCCGCAGGTGACTATGTGGTGTACCACACGATTGGTCACCGATGAAATCTCCCAGAGTGGTTTAGTTATTCTGGGGAATTTCTCGAATAAAGCGTGTAATTTATCGTCACGCAAATAAAAAGTGTCGAGGATTCGGTACGCGTACATCGGAGTCTATTATATTAATACTATTCTTATCGTTATCCGTCATGTCAAATATATATATTAAAAATTAATATGAAAATATATGACAGACGTGGATAGATAAAACAATAGACTCACCGAATTGCCTTCTTTGAAAGATTTGACCGAGGTTGAGGCGTGTTCCAATAGTTGGCTCACCAAATGTAGCGTAGTGTCGAGTTGAGCTTGACTATGAACACCGCTACAAGACTACGCGCCAATTAACCAATAAGATCCCCGTAGGTCAACATCAGAAGACAGATGATGGCTGTAGTCGAGATGTATTTGTTGGCGATCTCGTGGTATCGAAAGAATACCGAGATCGTGCCAAAGGAGTACAAGTGTGGTTACTGAGCGTAACCAGATTCGTACAAGTTCGAAGTCAACGGGATAGTAAGTATAATGGCTGTCATTAGCACAGTTAAACAAACGAGCACAGTAAAACAGTCACTGGTACAATTGGTTATAATAATAATTGTTTTCATCGAACCGATCGCGTTCTGTTGACAAACGTAGGTCACTACAGACTCAGCAGATAATGCGTCTAGCATTCATAAGGCGAAAGGTGCTGAATTGAGGTTCTCATAATTGAAGGATGGGTTTAGGGAACGTGAGGACTGAAAATATTACATCTCATCTCATTTCACAGATTTCTATAATCAGTGGTAATTTTAAAGTGGTCAGCTAATTTATCTAACACTGTTAACAAAATGACAGTTTGTGACTAATCTCAAGCAGTCATACATTGGGCACTATAGTCGCATTCCGAGGCGTGTGCATCGCGGTTGGTTGATCATGTGTAACAGGAGAACATGTCGTTCGGTGCATCAAGTCGATTGTTGACATTAATCGGCTTCTCACTGTGTTGCACGGGGTCTATAAATGATGTGAAGTTATGAGTTGGATGGTTGGCTCTTAAGAAAGATAATTATCTGTGATGGATGAACCTTCAACTATGAGTTATAACATGAAACGCAGTGAAGTGTATTTTGACTATAATGAGGCTTATTTGTTCATTCCTCACCATAATGTTATCGATCCTGAGGAACTAGGAAAACTGAGAATTGTTTTCACTAAATGACTAGCCTTGTCGAGAAGCTAGTATCGTTAATATTTTGATTGGTGTTCGTCTACGATCCAGATTACCTGAGGTATTTTGTCTGCTATTATTGAAGAGAGCTCTTTGTTGGTGAAGATCCCAGAGAGGGAGAGAGGTGCACTCTGTGTGTTATGTTATAAAGGTCATACAAGACAGTAGGTTGCGGAATATAGTTTGTCGGTCCATCTGTTTAAAGAAGTTTCAGTATGACTTATGTCTAAGTTGGCATATCACACTCATTTACACAACAAGAATGGTAGACCTGATCTAATATTGCGGAATCGCCATGACACGTCAATATGGTCTCATTTCACAGTGGCAGTCGATGGCAGGCATTGAACATTACTGACCTTCTCCAACTGTCCATATATTGTTTGTTTAGCCTCAACATCGTAAGGAACTAATGAAACTACTAAGCCACAATATTCTTATAGCTCGAGAGTGAAATAAGATCTATTAACGGCACCAGGTTACAAACTAACTCCATATACTTGTTAGAATGTTTGAAGTCACAGTTACATTAACCGTTCCCAGCATGCTGCTCTACAAGACCTCTTCTGATTCTCTAAGCAGCTGATCTGTTGAAATTTCGAGTAAGCTTCCTTCAGATGAACAAAAACGTGAGAATGGAATGGAACAACCGTCAGATCTAGGGGACGTACTGTGATTTGTTATCAATCCAGTCTTAGATCAGAATTATGCCATGATCATGAACCCTCAAAATGCAGGAGATAGTAGAAAAACCAATACAGAGAAAGCCACAAGGAAATGAACACACGCGCAAAGAAAAAATATTTATTTAGGGCTCGAAAATTAGAGTGTCAACACAAGTGCCTGCAGAACCATAAATCAACAGAATAGCGACTATACCGAAGCCGGTATACCACTTTCTGAGCCAAACTTCATAGAATCAAAGAACACAAGATTAAGGAACGAAAGCTCAAAAACTACTAGAACAAATGTCTCAGATCTATCAGTTATTTTTCAAAAGTTAAAAATCTCCTAAATTGGACAATGTTTTGGTTTGAATACGACTCAAGCCATATTACCCACTAATGACCAGTTAACTTTCGAAAACAGCAACATGAATTTCAGTATCCAAGTTTTTCAGAATAAAACAGAAACCGGACTTCGAAGGTTGCCATTCAAGTTACTTTTTTAAAGTTGCTTTCGCTCCCGATGAGGAAAATTCACGTAGACTGAATGGATCTAGAGTCGTTGTTTGACCTGACATCAGAATGTCCGTTGGCACTAAGAGACTACCTGTGAAACCAGAAACAAATGTGCTCGAACCAAACGGTGAGAAAAGGTTGAAAATGAGTGGTTTTACCCATCGTCAATGTTCACAGCCAAACAGTAATCAAACCACTCTAGGTGATACACGGAGGCATTTGGGAGAATTAAATGAACGAGTTTGAAGACATACTGAGTGCGGTTAGGCTTGATGCATTTCTCATCTCAGAAACGTCGCTATTGTCAAACGTGCATGCTGAGGAAACACGGTTATTTATTGTTTCACTTTGTAGCACAGAACGCATAAATCACAGTGTAGGTGGCGTCATTCTATTCTCGCAACGTGTTTAGTGCTTGGAGAAACACAAAGGGTGAGAAATCGAGTAAGTTGTCGTAGCAAGTGACTTCCTGATGAAAAGCATACAACCCCGGTCGAGCTGGGGCTCGATAGTGAATAACGTCAGCAGACACTCTATAAAGTGAGCATACCTTGACTAAAGCAGTCAGAATTATCTTTTCATAACTAATTGTCGGAGACTATAGTCAACATTTAATGCTAAGTAGATCCATGAAAATAGTTTTCCCATGCTTTGGTCCAGCCCATTAGAGTTTCAACGAGATGTGAGATACTCCACTCCTCCACTGTACTGAGCTTAGAGCTCACTCACGACGTATTATTCGAATAAACTGCCATTTACACAGGGAAGTGACCATGTTATGCACGTCCATTACAGATGAGGTCTGATAAGTAGACGAGTTGGCCAGTTCTAACATATAGAAGGGACACACGAAGAAAACCAGTTTTGCAGCTCCGACTGAATACTGAAAGATTTTCTGGGATTAGTCATCTTAAGAGACATAGAGTCAATCTTTGTAGTTACATAGCCAAGTATCTTAACCGTTTTTACCTTATGCAGTCCAAAAGAAGACCAAAAGCTCGAATATTCACCGGGACAAGATAATGAACGAGCATGAGAACAGGAAATACAATAGAAAAATACATATTCCGAGATAAGTGTATGATTACAATCCGTATAGCTCAGTCGAAACACATAGACCAGTCAGCACAAATAATGATCAGACAGTCAAACACGGTTATTTGTTTTATCATTCACCGAACAGGAAATCATTCATGGATTTCCAATTCAACTGCAGAAGTTCATTCATTAAAAATAATGATAATAATTTATTCTCAAATAACAGTTTGTTACATGAGGCATGCCGATTTACAGGCAAGACCAAATTGTTACAAATGATACAATTTCCACTGTAGTAAATTACTCAGCTGGGTCAATAATTTATAAGATATGAATGTAGAATGGCTTTAGTCAATATCACAGTTGGCGCGCTTCATGAGAGTTGCGTGGCGACGTGCAGCTGATGGTCGATAATAGATTCATGTGCATTTGAGGGATTCTAGAAATCGCAATCTTATATCCCATTGGAATACTTGAGGCTTTAAGGATGTCGCAGGACGAGGTCACCCGTTCCATATCTCAAGGGGGCTGAAAAATGGTGCAAGAAAAAAGAACCAAAAAGGACGAGAAGCAGAGCAGACATTGTTCATGAAGAAACAGTTAAGGTATGACCACTCAGTCTCATTCTCTTTTCTTAAAGTATTTATTAAACGGTAGCATTTTATTAGGTCAAAGAAAATAGGTGTAAACAAGGTATGAGTGGATAATTAACTGACAAATGGAGGTGGTTCAGAAAGAAAATGAGAGTATGAGAATATGTGGTTATAAAATATAGTGCTAAACACAGCGTAATGATACAAGAATGGCTGTCTCCTTTTTTTGTCGACGCTATTGGAGCCTTTTTTAGATTTTATAGGGTCTTGAGTAGGCTTCGTTTTTTTATAGCGAATTGTCTAGTTTGCTTGTAATGGGATTACTGGGTAGGAAGTGAAACCAATTCAACGTTCGAAACACGATTTAATGAAGTATTTAGCATGATAAATCAGCATACATACCATTAGTTCGTGACATTCTACTAGACCATAAGTAGTCGTAATTTAACAAAATGTTCTGCCCTACAGACATGGGTGGATTGAAGTTATCTCGTCATCATCATGTTCGCTGGTCAGTAACGCCGCCCTCCCTAGGAAGTCTGATTTTGTGAAAGGTGTGAATGGTGCTGTAGAGATTCGAAAAATCTCGGGGGTTCAGAACGGCCTTGAAAACGCTGGAAAACATTTTATATAATTAGCGTTCATTAGAGGTTCGTCAGTGACATTCAGGTAGTGATGATTCATGAGACACTTTTTCGAACAGATAATCACTAAGGCTGCTACTATACTTAATGTTTTTTCAAAATTTTCTAGAAAACTAGGACCAACTGAAATCCCGTAAATACCTTCACTTTTCTGTGCATAAACCTTCCTTGGTGTAGATATGTCTAGCCTAGCAAAACTCTACTTTTGATCATCTACAAGTTACAAAAAACCCCTCTGCAATAAAGACATTATTACTTCAGCCATTGGATGATCGAAATTCACTTGTCATTTTCTGTTTTGATGTCAAGAAATCATCTAATTATATCCTGTGTATTTTGTTCGTCAAGTAACTGGAAAATTTAGGAGCTGGTTAATCATTTTAAACTGGATCAAATACGTTCTGTTAGATGTACGCAGAAAAGGAGTAAACGCATACCTCTGGCTTGTGTTCCTGGTGTAAGAGGAAACTACGCGGCTGCGCACGGCAAAAGTGATAATGAAAAAGGTCAACAAAGGGTCTGTAACGTCTTTGGATATTAAACTTCGACAGTGCCTAACCGTTCGTAGCTAAACGGACAAAGTTATGGTAAATCAATACATTGAAGGCATACTCCCTGCTATTACTAGAATGATTTGTAGTCAATGAGTCTTCGGATACGTGAAAATTGTTTCTGACTAGATATATCTCCCTCAAATATGGGAACCTACAACCAAAGGAATAATATCCAAAGCTACAAACGACTGGTTTAATCAATGTTAATTTTACTGGCGTGGATGATCGGTGTTGGATGATTAAGGGCCTTTTCGAGCTAAACGGGGATTATTTGACTGACCGGATGACGTAAAAGCCACACCATACGTCAAGCACTCAACATGGATTACTGTTACACAACCGACTATATAACAGAAATATATTAGTAAGTGTACATGTAGGGAACAGTGTGACCACCGTTGCATAGGCCAGTCCAAGAGGCGACATTAACCAATGAGAGTTAGCTACCACTGACCTTGACAGTGAACTGCTCGACATTGACTGTCTCGATTGCTGGATGATTTAAATAGGGGTCAATGACCTTTCTTTGGCTGTACAAATGTAACCGACTTTTAGACCTTTTGCATCAGAATTTATCAAACATCTGAAATTTTCTGAAGAGCTTGTAAAATTGGACTTATAGAAATAGTTTTTTCCAACAGTAAATGAAACACAGAGCACCGTGTAAAGTGTTGTATTTATTCAAAAACATGTTTAAATTAGCCTAAAACCACAAAACGGGTGGAGTTACTGAACAGCAAGCACTGATAGTAAATGTGAATACTTAAATCCACTCATGCTTGTGGGGCGGAATATTTTGTTTGTATCATGCTCTTTATGGTTGAGAACGGGTCAACTAATATGTGATATTGAGGTTGTTCTCCTACACTCAACATTTAAATTTATATTTCCAACTTTATGCTGGATTAGCTATCCTACTAAAGCAACCTATAACATGCTAACTTGGACTTCCACACTAAGAATATCTGGCTGGTATCAGATGAAAAAAGTAGCGAAATAAAAAAAGATAACATAAGATGTAGTTATTACTTTTCTTGACACTTTTCTCTCTTGATGAACTTTACGTTCTAATAAACAACTTTCCTTATTCTAACTTCGCATTCCGTTCCATCATTTCGACCTACTCCACTTTGTTAAATATCATAACTCTTTGTTCTGTATCACTGCATTTTCTTATCTGGAGTCTCTAATCACAGTTCACTCTAGCAAAAAAACTAGTATGAGTTTAATCTTTAAGTTCATTGTACCATTCTCTGTTCCATCACAAAATGTACAGCATTGTTTAGCGATCATATTCAAATGCCGTGATGCTCATATGTATTTCTCTCTTTCAAAACCTTGCTTTGAAGGCACAGTTATGCAGCTGCTGACGCCCAGAAAAGCCTTGATGTATGAGTTTTTCAAGGTCATAGTCCACACCAAGCGCTCTACAAATGTGCTTTATGACAACCATGAACTTAACAAGTTGTATTTCAGAAATACTTGGCACGACTAGAATTCAAACACAATTGTGCCGAAAGTGGACCTGTTGTTTAATGTGGACGCGATGCCCCTTCGAAAAATATTTCAGAGATCGTACACAGTGGAATACCAAAGCATAAACCTATTGATCCTACCCAGAACGTCACCAACACGCTGGTCGAGCTCATTCCCGAAGGTTTGCACACTCAAATGCGTTCCGAATTTTTGACACTGGGAATCGCTCCCATTTGGGATGATCTACAAGTCAAAGTGACTCGAACGCTCTCAGTGGATAGCTTCAAGAGAGGACGTGACGAAAACGTACTTATCAACGGATTGATATCCCAATCTGAGACTAGATGTATCTGATGCTGTTGAGGACGGTGAATCCCCAAAAGCTCATAGTTTGTAATTTTATCTTGTGGAGCTTGTATACATATGTATACGTGGGCATTTCTTATCACCCACAAACATAGTCGATTGGCAAATTTATCGATTAAATGTTTAAATATTTCAATGGCAGTCAATTTACGAACTATCGATTAAATGTTTAAAAAGTCCATGGCAATATTGATATATATTTATATTTGTATATTTACGTTTTAAAAAAATTGTCTTTGTAAAAAATCGCTGGTTTTCTTATTGTTGCAGAATATGCTTCCATTCTAATATTCGTCTTCTTACTATAGATAGCGGAGCTGGGACGTGTCAATAGTTAGCTTACTCTTTTTGGTCATTGAATCTCGTTCTCGTTTGCAAATTAAGTGAACTCGCGATAGCTTCAACCCTAACAGATGCATGTCTAATGATTTACCACGGTTATCATTATTACATATCAGCAGGCATTTTTCACTTCTCTTGTCATCATCGATGTTTCTCCTTTCAATCTCTTTCCTCTCTTCAATCTTCTCTTCCTATCATCAGTACCGCTTGAACGATATGTTTACTTCTTGAAACAGTCATCTACTAACATTACAATCGTCACATTTCAACTGACCAACCATCTGCTTTGTAATGTAATTGATGCCGGTTTCCGGAATCTGTACTGAAATGAGACAAAAGAACCACCCGAGTGACAGTATATGTGAATTCACGACCAACTACATAAACTGAGTAAAATTAATGCAATCCAGCGGCTGAACTTCCAGCCATTGGGTACTAAAAAATGCATAGAACCATACCGAGACATTAAGAAAAGAATGGAAAAAAAATCGACTAGTTCAGACGAGCTTGTGATGAAGATATTAGATACAGGACACTACACTTTCCTCTTGTGGTGGACCAAATATGTCAATTCCACAATAGTGATAAAATTATTGAAAAAAAGCTTGGTATACTAATTTACTTAAATATAAATTATACACGAAGAGAAAACTGGACTTTAATTAGATCGTCAGGAGGAGCGTTCAGGTTTTATTTTTAATCTCATAATCCGCGACAATAAAAAATCAGTGATTCCAAACATAATAAGTATGATCCAAGACACGCATCCAGACTAATCATCTAATGAAGATTGTGCCATCTGTAAACATAGCAAGTATATAAGAGTTCTGTTATTGTGACAGATGATCAGTAAGAACGAGTATATATGTGCAAGTGTCTTTATGAGCGGTAATCGATATCATGCCATAAGTGCAGAAAATAGGAACGGAAGATCAAGGTCAAGGTTTTTAAGAACAATTTCACAGTCAATAACGGTCTTTGTACAAATTACGCGAAATCAAGAAAATGAAAAAAGAATATAATCAAAAACTAATTGAAAAATAAGTTTGTGTTGATTATCTTTACACTCTCTAACGCTTTCCTAAAGGTCACTTATAAACAACGCTAATTTAAAAATACCCGGAAGTGATCTGTAAGTCAAACCCTGAATTTTCTTGTCTCCAACTCTCAACACACACAAAAGATAGTAATATAAACATGTAGATTATGGATTATTTAGTAAGAATTAACAAATTTAATGTGTCAAAACGCTAACTTTCTGGATATTGGAACACTAAGAGTTTAAAAAATAATAAAATCAGGACGACGCACACGTCACAAAAGAACACCACATATGATATGTAATAATGAATGCAGAAACCTGTTGTCAATGTTCTTGTTTAATGATTTTCCATAATTGTTCTTCTTGGTTGATCTATCTAACCTAAAAACATAGTGAGATGAACGTGAACTGTCATTACTACAATAGCATAAAGAAACGAACGCTATAAAATTATGTGCTTTAAATCAACTCGTTATAAAGCTTTGGATATTAGATATTAAGTTTTTTGCTAAATTCGTGCTTTTTACGTATATTTCAATCTGACGTTACGAACCTAACAAGGTGTCTAAATACTGTTTCAGAAAATATTGTGTTGAATTCATTTACTCGCATTTGGTAGAAAAATTAAATATTTTGTTGTGAAGGCTTTCATCCCCTATAAACACTCCATTTCACACCCGGTTGCGAAAAATGCCAAATTCAGAGGAATCATATTTGCGGAAAGTAATGATCCCAACCTTTAATTTATGACAACTCAATATATTACATCCTTCGTTTGTGAAATAGGCATATGTTGGAAACAGCTTTGCGAAGTAAAAATGCAGTTAGGTAATACTCACTTTACAACCTTTTCCGTTTAGTTTGACCAACAGCTGATACATATATGCCCCAAATTTCCACACCTTATAGTTTTATTTTAATAGGTATATTAAGACTGTCCATAGAGTTCTTGAGTGATGTTGAGCAAATTATATCAGGTTTGGAACTATGATTTTTATTATCTCATCTAAGGTTTGTTCATAAATTTTGGGCATTATGAGAAATTTGTTTTCTTGAATAAGCTTGAACCAGGTTGCCAGGCGAAACGTTGGATTTACGTCAAATTACTTTGCTGAGACTTTACAAATACATTCTTCCACTTTAATTACGAGAAATAGTTTGGACAATGGGTTTCCTTTGTTTTATAATAGCAACTAGAAACTAACGCTATATCCTATGTTTGCTAAAATAAAGACTTTACCACATGTTTACGGGCATTATTGTTAAACTAGTTCTATTTTAGTGAATTACAGTCATAATGTAACAGTTTTTTACCTAAGGCCTGTCACAGAACTACTTTTTTACTCCATTGATTGTTGAAGTAAAATTGGCCATAGGTAGCTACAATATGACTTAGATTTGTGAATTTATCACCTGAATGAGATAAATAGTGTGGAACGTTTTTCATATCTAGGTAAAAAGAGAATAAAGATAGTATTTTTATAGTAGAATATAAGCACTCAGTAGTTTAATTCCAAAACCTCTAAGGAATATTTCGCCCATTGTTTCAGGATTTAAATGCAATCATAAAGGGGATTCTTTTAAGTTTGTTTAAAAGACTCTTAATCAACTCTTCACTTTTATGGAAAAGGTCTTAAAATGTTCAAATAAGCCTAACAGACTTATATGTGTTCCGTCGATGCAAAATACTGAACTAAGATACTTTAGAAATGTCAATACATTTATTATTTATTTATTTATTTTAACACATAAATATTGGTACAAGGAGGCACCAAATACATATGCGCCACACAAATCTCATTTGATATGTGTGAGGGCTGTGATACTGCACGGGTGCCCAAACCAAAGCAGACGGTTTTCTTACGGGGCCACACCCCGAGCCTTCGACCTGAACGTCTGATCCACAAGGCAGTGGAGCATCGTAAAGAGATGCAGTCCCATGGTAGCCGGTGACCAACGATTGGTTCATACGCCATTTGTTCCTTCAGGATACTGGAGCTTATGTGCACCATTGGTTTGGGATCCGGTTAAAGCGCCGGACATTCGCTTTTTGTCCTCTCATTTTCGTAAACAGATTATTTTTAAATTGTTTTCAATCCAATTTTTACTTTTCTTCTTGTTTTGATAGTTGCTGATAAATTTTAGCAGTCCATAGATTTTCTAGATTATATTCTTTGGAAAAAATTTCTGCCTTCAAAGAATTTAAAATGAGGAAGCATTCACATGTATATGATTCACAAAACTCCAAAGAATTTCAACACAGTGTATCTGTTAATTCTTCAAAATCTGACTCATCTACACCAATATTTCACGAATGTTTTTCTTCAGTTGAACAGCTGTCTGTACCTGTGTCTAAACTGAACGAAATAATTCAAGACCTTATTAACTATAAAGTAAGATGTGTAAAGATTTGTGGATGGAATATTCTCAGTAAGCTTAGTGTTTTATGCGAAGTTTAGGATTTATAAGCAGTATATTCGATTTAGTCAATATTTCAAAAAGTGCCTAATACGTTTTAGTTGCTTTTAGCAATCAATGATTATCGTTTTATGCAGATCGATTAGTAAGGTAACTAATATTGCTTGGTACTTTGTGTACGTGCTTGCATAGACTTACTGAAATATTTGCATTGAATAAATACTTTTCGAAAATAAGATCAAATCTTTCAGGAAATGCTTTTGTACATTAGCCTGTAAAGTTAATATTTAGCAATAATCCTTAAAATCTGTCAAGGGATATATAGACGGTTGACTGAATTTAACTTTCTTAATTCTGTGTAAGAGGTTATAACTTTAGATTCTAATATACAGATCATTGGTTTTTGTCATGAAAATATTTTAAAAATATTTAGTCGAACTTCCTATTATAAGTTTACTTCAAAAGGCCTGTGTGTATTATTAACTATTAGTTCACTTACAACACCACAAACGGATATGAACAGCTTAAATATAGACCTACTTGTATTAAAGTAGGCTGGTTATGGTATGAGTACATTTGAATTTTATTTTAAACTACATTTTCCTCGTCTCCATCCACTGAAATGGTTGGGCCACGTGTTAGGTATACCTGAACACCGTTTACCACGACGCGCAATGCTGATTTATCAAACCATCTAGCTCAGAGGACAGAACTCCATCCAAATCATTCACCTGAGCTACAAATATTCTCCACCATCTCATTATTCATTCTATCGGATGAGTATTATTTCATGATTCATTTCAAAATCACTGTAAATTAGTTGTTAGAGAAATTCTGTTTATCGGGTGTTACAAGTTATGTAGAATTACTAAGATCCTTTTGAATTTAACCGCTAAAGTATGGACTCAAATATGAATTCTTATAAATGCAGTTAAGTCATTTGATTTAGGTTGTAGAATTTTTAAGTTATCTCGTTGATATTCTTGGCTGAATTCTGATAGGTTTTAGTTTGGCAGCTAAATGTATCCGGTGTGGATTCTCCCAACTTAACTATCATGTCACAAGTTTTACATAAAACAAATGGAATGTGGCTAGTAGTGAAGTATAGCAGGCGCGCGAAGTCCTATTTCGGACACTTCAAGTGGATTTATCTGCATCCTAGTCTTGATGTTCATGTTCAGGTCTTGAACGCAGTATCTTCCGCAGGTATGTTTAACTAGCGCGTCAAAAACACGACAAAATCCAAGTCCTGAATCCCACTGCAAGTAGAAAATCTATTCAATGAAAATTACCTGAATTATTTTTTTACTAACTCGTTCAAAAGCTTAGTGTAGTTAATCTATTTTTAATATATACAACCGGTGCCAATTTATTCGATATGAAACTCAAAGCATTGCGTTTAGTCTATGTGTGAATAGGTATTTTTCACGCAGGGCCTATTTTTTATATTATCATTAGGTATATATTGTTTTTACTATATTTTATGTCATTACAAAGAATGATGCTGAATTTGCAGCTATGACTGCTTCAGATTTGGCTAAACGTCTTCACTCTAACATTTCTGCTGATGAAGCATTTCAAGTTGTATCATATATCCATAAATTTGCACGTTATCAAGCTGCACGTTGTGGATTGGTGAATTGTTCTGAGGTATGTTGAAAACTTGTATTTATAAGGAAAATCAGGTTCTTTGCATAAATTCCTTCCACTATGAACTTTCTTAGAGGAATCCAATGGGTGAATGTTTTCTTGTTTAAAACTTATTGTGTAATTGTGTTTTCAATATGATTCAAATCCGTTCTCGTTAACTTCTTCCTCTATGACTGCTACATTGATATTGTAATCGTGTTAACATATTATGATGACTCATTTGAGATGTATAGTTTGAAATACCCATCTTGTTCAGTCATCCCATGCTAAGAGAGCCAATTGGAAACTGGTAGCGCTTAAAGTAGCGAACCTATGGTCTTAGGGTGAAGCTGTATTGCCGAGGGTACAGGAGCACAGCAGCAGTAAGGAGTTTTCCTTAAACAGTTAGTAACAAGATGTTAGAAAAGGTTGACTCCAAAAATAATACATCTTTACTTGAACTATGGGTTTCCGTTGTCGATGATAGGATCTTTAAAGTATGGAGCTCGTAGGTTGAAAACTATCCACCAAAAGACCGTTTGTAACCAGATCAAAGGGGTTGTCACTTGGATTCTGTGGTCATGCTCTAAAGTGACCAAGACCCTACTTTAGTCAGTTTTCTGTTTAAGTCCCTTAAGAAGAACCAACATCCCACTAAGTTGTAACAACCGGGAGTTCACAATTACCCTCATACCTCCAACAATACTAATTGCTTTTAATGATTAAATATTATCCATTAGTCAGTCGAATTAAAGTATTGACAAAGAGGCTAGTAAATTGTTTATATTATAAGGGTAATGCATTTCGATTTTTTTATTCAATTTACCTAGATTGTTTATTAAATGATAAATCTGTTTTCTACGGTTGGCAGCGATTATTCCATGACGCCTATATAATAGGAGTATTTGCAGACTAATTTCACATTTCTCGAGAATACAAATCTACTTTTTCAATACCCAAAAGAAGTTGTGTGATTTAGCAACCACCTTTTACAACTTTGTTGGTAGGTTCTCAGCATACGATGTCATTGTACTACAAATTTTCATGCTGGCTAACAGATAAGCTAGAATCAACCCGTCAGAGATTAGCAGCATATAGGTTAAGAAATTCATCCCATTTTGCTGACAGACTAAATAGTAAGAATGTTACTGGTAAGTTAATGTTCAATAACCTAATCAAAGATCGACAACGACTCGTTACATGTTACTGTCAACTGTGTTTATAAATTTACGTGTGCAGTGCCCAATCATCTATATTGACCGAACATAAAGGAGAGCAGATCTTAGATTTTTTGAACATATTCCAGAAAATCTTTGAACAAGAGAGCGAACTATTTTAAACAGCCAAATTACTAAGTATCTAATGGATACAGAACATCAGGTCGATATCCTAGAATCTTTCAACGTGATTAATAAACAGACAAGCCCCAATATTCTGAAGCCTGATTTATGTGTTCAAAAAGAGATGGTTTCTAGTCTCTCTTTGCCTTGGTGACAAATATTCTTTCATTACACCATACAATTCTGTTCAGTTCCTTTTTTTAGTTAGTTACATGATTAGATCTTTTTATTTCGACTATCTTCTAGATTAATAATCTTATTTTAGCCAACTAATCATTTACTCATTACGTAACCACTTGTCTCTAGGACTTTTGCTACTAACAGTACTGTAGAGTGCCTTTTTATATAAGGTTTATGTTTACAATATCTTACTGAGTCTATTAAATTTATTTACACCCCTGCTTCACTATACTGATATGTCTTCAACTAGACAGTTTCATGTAAGTGATTTAAGCCCATTTTGTAATTATATTCTTAAATATCAGAGGTTGTAAACAACAGACAAGAACCACACGAAATGGAGTGAGTTCATGCTATTCTGCTCAAATCTTTGTTTCCACTCTCTTCAAGGCGATAAAGGAAATTATGTGTATGAAACTTGATCTGTATCATTTACCTTGAGGCGACGAAAGCTAAATTCTTATTTATCCATTATCTGGAACCCCTTCTACATCTCCTACTTTGAGTTTAAAGAAAAACTAGCCCGTATTATACTCATGTTTCAGACATACATAGGGTTTATATATAGACATACTGGACCACATCACATCATAATTTGAAAAACGACAACTATACATAAACAAGCCACAAGTGTCTATGAATAGGTCAAGTTATAACTGGCAACAACTTAAGAAATATTAAGTTGTATAGTTGTATAGTTAATGAATCAAACTAAAGCTTATCATAAACACTATATGTAGACTTAGCAATTTCGATTATTCAGTAATTATGCAACAAAATCATAAGTAATAATAATTCATGATAATCAGTTCCCAAAGTTTCAATTCTTACAATCTTCATCCCATTATGACAGTGTGGAGATTATTAAGTTTTTGATTGATATTATGAACCAGTTGGTGTTAGACCACTATTGAAAACCTGGAAGCACTGGAAGGCCGTTTCGTCCCACTGTGGAACTCATCAGCAGAGTGGATTCAAGATCCCGCCCTCGGGGTTCGAACCCAGGGCCTTCTGTCTCGCGCGCGAACGCTTAACCTCTAGACCACAGTACTAGTCTACTTACTTTTCAATTCAATATTTATGCGCGAATGTCCGGCGCTTTAACCGGATCCCAAATCAATGGTGCACATGGGCTGGCTCCAGTATCCTGAACGAACAAATGGCGTATGAACCAATCGTTGGTCACCGGCCACCATGGGGCTACATCTCCTTACGATGCTCCACTGCCTTGTGGATCAGACGTTCAGGTCGAAGGCTCGGGGTGTGGCCCCGTAAGAAAACCGTCTGCTTTGGTTTGGGCACCCTTGCAGTATCACAGCCCTTACCCATATCAAATGAGATTTGTGTGGCGCATATGTATTTGGTGCCTCCTTGTACCAATATCTATGTGTTAAAATAAATACAATAAACCCGGATTATCATATACTATCATTGCCTTGCTTGTAATTTAGTGTTTTTCATATATATAAGTCCAATAGTTTATAGATAAAACTTTACTTGACTACAGTTTTCATCATAAACTATTATCAAGTAAATGACCATTAGAAATTAGGTAGTATTGAATAGATATTTCATTCTTGTTTAATACTGTTCATCAGTAGTTTACACACGTTATTTCATGTATAAAGTTTAACTTGAGGCGTTTCAGGTATTTGTGATAAGCACAATATCATTGAACCGTTAAGTTATTAGTTCCTATTTACATCCAAATTTTTACTAAACTAGAATAAAACACTTCTTCAGTATGTTTCCTGATTTTTAGAGATTCCTTAGATGAGATATCAATCAGTGATGAAAATGATCTTGAGTTTGGCTTAATCTCTATACATGACTATCTTTACTAAATATATATTTCTACTATTTAGTCCCTTTTATATAGTTCGTTCAAATTGCTGCTTCCATTAAACAATTATGACTAAAATTATTCAATATTCAAATATCTTTACTTTTTTTAGCTTATTCGAGCTATTATTCACATTCTTCAAACAACTAAAAATGTTGACTTACAATCTGAAGCTGCAATGACACTTCAATTGTTAACTAAAGCTTTAACTGGTGCTAAATTAGCCTGTGAAGAGATTGGTATCCCACAATTAGTTGAAATGTTAAGGTAGGGATTTTTTCAAAGATATATTTTATTAGATTCAGTTGTATTTTCCCATTGTTATTTAGGAATGTAATTGATCTGTCCCATGTTGGTATATGTACATCCTGTGTGGATTGCTTCAATATAGCCTTGAATCACAAGACTTTTAAGTAAAGATGAATAGTAGCTAGTAGTGGGATCCAGGACGCGCGTTTCATTCTATCTGGGACTCATCAACTGGATGTACCTGCATCCCAGGCTATATCGAGGCAATCCGCACAGGATGTACATATCCCAATATGAGACTGATCAATTACAGTCCTAAATAACAATGGGACAATACAAGTAAAACAACATCACGTGAATTTAAACTTCACCCCATTGAACAAGGCTGGTGATAATCAGATATAATAAAAAATTATGATTGAGTAGTATATGTTATTTTGAATAGTTAAATGTGTATCATTTCATACTATTTATTTATTTAAACACATAAACGTTGGTATAAGGAGGCACCAAATTGATATGCGCCACACAATAACAATGAGGCCAGTAGCAGTAATCATTGATTTGTGTTAGGGCTGGGATGCTGACCGAGTGACCAGACCGAAACAGGTGTTTTTCTTGTGGGGTTAAACCCGGAGCCTTCCACAAGGCAGTGAAGCAACGTCAGGAGATGCAGTCTCATGGTCGCCGGTCACCGACAACAGGTTAATACACCACTTATTCCCTCAGGATCCTGGAATCCGTGTGCACCATCGGCTTGGAATGAGGATTTTTCAACTCCTCTTGGTGTACCCTCCGTATCCACTAACCCTGTTAAAGTGCCGGACAGTGGCTTTTCGTCCTCTCAATTTTGTGAACTACAACCCTGGTGCGAGAAGGCAGTGAGTTAGACTTCCCTGGCAGTGGTTGTATGCACGTAGCCATGTGAAAGAATTTAGAGAGAGAATACTGACTCCCCACCTTCCGTCGTACTATAGCATTTGGGGATATGTTTAGTGTAATTTATATCTAAATGTTACATTTAATTAGTTGGTCTATAAAAAAACGTAAAATTAATTTCGTACAAGAAATGAATTCATAGCCGTCTAGTACTTCGAGGTTTTCAGTGGTGATCTAACCCAGATCGACTCATGAATTCGATTTATTAAAATATTCATAGTCTATTTTTTGATCGACTTTTTAATTAATCGACGTTAATTATTTTCATCAGTAATATCTAATTATGATAAAGAAATATTTCATTTTTGATCGATTACTGAATACTTCTGTGGATATATAAGAATATGTGCCAGTGTCTGTAATTAAAGATGTATTGTGAACTAATAATAAAATATATAATATGAAGAAGATGGTCGTTTCAATGTAATTTACCTGCCGATTCAAAGACAAATGGATCCTCTGTTATAGTATGCCTTATTCGATTTCAATAGATGTAATGAATGAATCCACTAAACAAGCACAATGAAAGATAGAAAAATCTATCCGGTATACCCTATTTTGCCCCCAAATACCCTGGTACGACCGAGAGGAGGGAGAGTCAGCTCTTCCTATTGAAATGCTCTCGCATGGTCACATGTATACAGCCACTGTCAGGGAAGTCCTATTTACTGCCTTCTCCTGGCGAGGGTGTATTTTACAAAATTGAGACGACGAAAAGCGAATGTCCGGAATTTTAACCGGGTTGATGGATATGGAGGATTGACCTAAGGGAGTTGGAAAATCCTGATCACAAAGCAGTGGTGCACATGGAATCCAGTATCCTGAGGGAACAAATGGCTAACGAATCAATCGTTGGTAACCGACTACCATACGACTGCATCTCCTGACTTTTCTCCACTGTCTTATCAATTAGACCTTTAGGTCGAAGAACCTGGGTGTGGCTTCCTAAGAACACCACCTGCTTCGGTCTGGGCACCTTGATAGTAAGTAAATGAATAAATTCAGATGAGCGTTTTTTTTGCGAGTTAGTTTTCTATGGGATGGGTTCGTTAACCCCATGCCCCACCCTCCTCCGTTATCCGGGCTTGGGGCCAGCAGTAGCCCACGGAGGGATTCCAGGCGGAGTTCAATTCGGATAAGTTCCTTACTAATTTAGCAATAAACAAACATCTTAAATATATGATAGACTATATTTGATTTGAAAGTGAATCATTTAAACATACTGTCTTTGGTTTTTTCCCCCAATTCAACTTTAAGGCATCCATCCGAAGTGATGTATACAACTGCTCTTTATGTATTAAATCAATTATTATGGCATTTACCAAATTATTCACGTCCAGAATTTCGACAATGTAATGGTCAATTAAATCTTATTTATTTACTTGAAGCAAATCGTTTGGATGATTCAAATTGGTTATTAATTTGTTTAGATACATTACGTATGGCTGTTTATGAAAGTAGTGAAACAAAGGTATATATCAGTTATAGATTGCTATTATTATTGTCCTCTTTATAAGTATTATTATTAGTAGTGTAGTGAACAAGAACATGAGTGGGGGCAATCGATTGTATTTGAACAGGAAATTACAGAATATCTCATTAAAATCTGAGAATCATACAGTAAATACTTAATTTGCAAAATATCAATCCATTGTCTCGAACTTGGCTGTTCCTTTAACAGATATCAGTTCATCGTCTCAGATTTCATTGTTCCGTTTCCGTTTTTTTCTTCTCGATCTTCTACTGAAATACATTCTATTCCTGACCATTGTTATATACTACTTATATGGATATAAGAAGCTCACACCACATTAGTAGTACAGTTTACCTTTTTATAGTTGACTAATTTTGAATTACCATTAGTTGGATCCATTCAATGAATTTGTTCAATGAAAACTGTGTTTGATAACAATTCGAATGTATCAATCTTATTCATTTCGAAATAATTTCTATTTGTGAGATAATCCACTTTGTAGCATAAATAATTTTGTTGTTCTAAACAACTTTAAAACTTGTCGAAATTGTACTCTTAAGTTGACTTGTTGTTTTATCGTTATAGGGTTGTGGAAATCATGAAGTTTTTGATTGAGATCATGAACCGGTTGATGTTAGACCACCATTGAAAACGTGGAAGCATTGGATGGCCGTTTCGTCCCATTGTGGGACTCCTCAGCAGTGCTCATCCACAATCCCGGTCTCAGGATTTGAACCCAGGGCCTTTAGTCTCGCGTTGAATGCTGTCTCGGTGGTCTAGAGGTTAGATGCGAGACGGAAGGACCTGAGTTCGAATCTCCTGGGTGAGATCGTAGATGTGCACTGTTGATAAGTCCCACAATAGGACAAAAAAGCCGTCCAGTGCTTTCAGGTTTTCCATAGTGGTCTAGCTTCAATTGACTCATTATCTCAACCATTAGAAAAAGAGCTTCATTGTAATTTCCTCATCAGAAGCATTCAAAAGGTTTCTCAGAGTTGTTTATCCGAATTTTGCGAAGAATTTTGTATCTCAATTTACACTTTAAATAAACTATGTCAGTACAAATGAATGCTGAAAGGATTTTAGTCCACAGGCTACATTAAACAAATCAGTAAGTTTCAATAGAAGAGACTATGTTTACAAGATAGAGCTATATGCAGCAAAAGAAACTTGTATATCATTGAACAAAAAATACAGATAATTTAGCGAAAAAACTCTCTCATTTCAACAATATGATTCACAGAAAGCTGTCCAATTCTATCTATAGTGATTTAACGAGTGAATTACTTTGTAAGTCGATGTAGAAAGTGAATTACATCATAAAGTATTCCAAAATTTTTTATGCTTAAAAAGAATGACCTAACAATCGAAAAGTCAAGGGAATTTAATAGAGATGATCTGGCTCTTCTATCTCACACGCAGCAACAAATGCGGGAGAAGACGACCAGTGTAGCGGCAGACTCAGAAGCAGTAGGTCTCAACAAACACAAATGGAAAAGCAAGATTTTCCGTTACAATACAGTATGCAACAATTGAATCACAATTGACGGAGAATATTTAGAGGATGTTAAAACCTTCACATATCTAGGCAGTATCATTGATGAACACGAAGGATCTAATGCAGATGTGAAGGCACGGATCGACAAAGCGAAATCAGTATATCTACATCTGAAGAATATCTGGAACTTAAAACAACTGTCAATCAACACCAAGGTCAGTATTTTCAATACAAATGTCAAGACAGTTCTACTGTATGGGGTGGAAACTTGGAGAACTCCAAAGCAATCATCCAGAAGATACAAGTATTTTTTAACAGTTGCCTACGCAAAATACTTCGGATCCGTCGACCAGACACTATCAGCAACAAACTACTATGGGATAGAACAAACCAGATTCTAGTGGAGGAGGAAATCAGGAAGAAGTGCTGGGAGGGGTAAAGCACACATTGAGGAAAGCACCAAACTGTATCACAAGGCAAGCCCTCACACGGAATCCTTAAGATCAAAGGATAGGAGGACGACCGAAGAACACATTACGCCGAGAAATGAAGACAGACATGAGAAAAATCAACAAAAATTGGATAGAACTGGAAAGGAAGGCCCAGGATGGCTTGGGTTGGAGAATGGTGCCCGGCGGTCTATGCTCCATTGCGAGTAACAGACGTAAGTAAGTAAGGATGTTAAGGCATATATATATCAAAAAAAGTAACCAGTCAACTGAACAAATTGGAAGTTAAGGGTGATGCTAAAGTAGTAAAGATACACAACTCCGGGTAATAACTCACTGATGCCAGGTTAAGTTCAGGTTGAGAAAAACTTTTTATGCTGGAGTAACGATAATCATCTTTTTTTAATCTTTAACAAAAGTGTACCACCCAGCGTTTCCAACCATTTTTCGTCCACATTTAGTTTGTGACTGTTGAATATAAGAGTATCAATTTCCATTGAGGACTTGATTTTAATTATCTAAAGCTATCTGTAGGCCCCCAGACAAACACCATAAACATAGAGGATCTAACATGAATGTGTATTACTTCCGTTATGATACTCAGCTGTTTATATGTCCACTTCATCGAATCACAAGGTCATCGAGTCTACCAATTATGAGTTCGTTTTAAACCTATCAGATTACCACTGACCTTCGTTTTGACCAATGACAGGATGACTACGAAATCTGACATCTTATTAAACCAATCAGCTTATACTATCTCCAACAGCCAATCAGAAGATAAATATATCAAGCTAACACTGATTACATGGCCACATAGCAACATAAAAAATAAATTGTGGTTTATACATTATTAAGTCATGAGTAGTATAAAACCGATTACTAGGTGAATAATGAATTGGTGATAGTCCAGTAACAATTAAATATATATCAATAATCAATAAGTTCAATGAAAGGTTAAAATTACAAACCAATTAATTGATAATTATTCAGTAAAATGGGCTTTATAATTCACCATGTTATTGTTTCATAGTTTTATCTTTCTCAAACATTCACTCTAGTCTGACAAGTTCAAGTTACTACATCTCTTATATCAATACAGATATTGATAAAGGAAAGTAAGACGATGATCAATAACTAGGAGAGAGAGAGAGAGGGAGAGGGAGGAGGGAGAGTTACATCAACATCAAATATAGTTATGAAAAGAAATGAATACGATCAAATAGATCGAAAGTTTACATTGATATGACTCAGACCAATAGTCATTGACTTCAGGAATTGATTACATGTTTTCGATTGACCACTTAGTAGTGGCTAGTATCATATTTATATAGTCCTTTTTAGTGCTGATCGATTTCTACTGATTAACTTACAATATGGTCACTGGTCTCAATGACTTTACATTGCACACTCTATAATGAGATGTTAAGTATTTGGAAATAATCAATAAGGAATTCTGTTTGAATTAAGTTCTGTGTTACCAAGTACTCGTCAACATAGTGTACCTACAACGTAAAGGAACAGTCGCTCCCTAGTGGATTTGAACTTACATTACCCAAGTCAACAATGTGAGACGTTTTCACTGGATTAATCAGGCAACGACTGACCTTTTGTAGGACTGAGATATTTACAACTGATTAATCACAGAGTACTAGTGACCAATACCATATTTATCTATTATTATAATTGTTATTATTACTATTATTAGCTTTATTCAATATTATATTTTTGGTAAAATCTAGAGTCCTCAGCACAAAGTATTTCAAGTTTCCCTTTCTTATTTCTTGACCGACCATTGCGATAAATATTGGGTGCTTGGCAGTTAGATTTTAGCAGTTCAGGAATCGTCATCTGGGTAATGTATATTCTTTTCGATGCATACTGCCAGGCACCACGATGTCTTTCATTGAGCTGTTTTGTAACTTGTACAGCGAAATATCGTATACTTTTCACAAACGCACCTGAATAGGTTATGCGATTCATAGACATAATGGTGTATTAAAACAAACATAAAAAAGACATATGCTCACTAGTGACTGGCTTCAAAAGGTATATCCTGGAGTTCTATTGAGAAGTAGTGACCAGTGGACTTCAACCAGGTCTGTTTTGAGATATTAACTCACTGAAGACAATGGTGAATGTGTCGCTCAATTTCGTGGACTAGTTGAAATTAGACATTAACACCGTTGGATGCCGGCTCAGTGGTCTAGTGGTTAAGTGCTCGCGCGCGAGACCAGTAGGTCCTGGGTTCGAGTCTCGAAGGCGGCGAGATCGTGGATGCGCACTGCTGAGGAGTCCCACAATAAGACGAAACGGCCGTCCAGTGCTTATAGGTTTTCCATGATGGTCTAGCTTCAACTAACTCATAATCTTAACCATTGAAATAAAAAAACAGATAATTTGTTGAAATATCTAGATAGCAAGGAACAGGTAGCTCCGATATTCAAGCAGACCGCTTTGGTTGTACGTTTTACTACTAATCATATGTTGTCGATAATCGATGATAAGTAGCATATGATTGAGGTTTAGGGTTTCTTGTTAACTTCTACTAACTACATAACCCTATTTATGCTTATTTAATACTGTATTGTTGTTGTTTTATATCTTAAAGCTTTCCATTACATCAACTAATATCTATCAAATTATTGTACATCTTTTAAGAACATATCCAACCAATATGAAAATAGCTTATAATATAGCAAGATTAATTAAAGTTTTAAGTGTATGCAATGAAAATAAACTAAAATTAGTTGAAGCTGGCACTGTAGAAGTGAGTTTCCATTTTTACAATATACAAGTATACAGTTTATTGAATGAATAAAGGGTTTATTGAATATTGAATGTTCGAATCGAAGAATATTTTAGTATTCATTTAATGTATACTATTTTGAGAATAGTGATAATCAATTTATGAATTATGTTCTAGTACAATCGATGGTGAGGATAGTCCGCTCTTTCACTCTCACGCGTATATAACCACTACCGAGGAAAGCCTACTCACTACCTTCTCGCACCAGAGGTATTGTTCATGAAGTTGAGAGGACTAAAATCGAATGTTTAAAGCTTTAACCGGGTTATTGGACACTGAGGATCCACCTAGGTTAGTTGGAAAACCTTCATTCCAAATCAATGGTGCATATAGGCTGCAGAAAGCTGAGAGAACAAAAGGCGTATTAACCTATTGTCGGTGACCGGCCACCATAGGACTGCATCCCCTGACGCTTCTCTACTGGCTTGTGGATCAGATATTTAGGTCACAGGCTTCGGGTGTGGGCCCCTAAGATAACCATATGCTTCGATCTGGGCACCCGGGCAGTATGACAGCCCACACACAAATCAACTGACTTTTGTGGCGCATATATGTTTGGTAGCCTTCTTTTACCAATATTAATGTGTCCAAATAAATAATAAATAAAATAACAGGAAGGTGTACCTGTAATCTTAAAGACACTGTGCTGACTAGCGAACTCGACCCCTTTTTACCCTAGCTTCACAGTATGATACATTAGCACTTGGCTATTCGTATCTCTATTGACCTCCTCTACCTCATTTTTAACATCTCCAACTATATAGCTGGTTAATATAAGTTTAAATCTACTAAGAAGTATCAATTCTCTTAAAATTATAAGCACAATTTTCTGTATTATACAGCTTAACACGAAAATTAGGTTCAGCATTCTCTATCGATTACTTTCAATCATCTTAACACAATACACACATAATGTCGAATCATTTAGACTAGTGTTTATCCTGTGATTTAATCGAGAGAATTCATTCAAACCTAAAGGACTAAATAATACATGACATTGATTAATCACTTAGAAACATATAATAATAACGTTGATATTTGTAATGTGTTGCTAGGGTATATCTTTAATTGAATTCATCATCAAATCTTAATTTTTTCACATTTTTTTTTTTAATTTCTAGGCATTAACTCCATTATTAAATTGTAATAATGAAGTATTACAATTAGAAACATTATGGGGATTACGTAATATCAGTGATCAAGCTTATCATTTATTGGCTACAAAAAATCTTATCCCAATATTGATTAATTTATTAGCTAGTAAAAATGAACATATCTCTATATGTTCTGCTGGTTGTTTATGTAATTTAACTTGTCAAAATGTACAAAATAAAAGTTTACTTGTTGAAAAAGGTAAGATTCTTTTATTTTTTCTTTAATTATTTTTAACGATTCAATTTCATACCCATCGAGTTCCCTTTTGACAAGAGTAAGAACTAAGAGATTCCTAGTAGAATGGTATGAATTCGCTGTATTTCGTCTGGTTCTCATCAGTTGCTTACAACCTGTGATATTTAGAAATTATCATTACATAATGAGTTTAAACGATTTACATGAAAGGGGTTTGGCTGGAAGTTACATATGAAGACATATTCGTATAGTATAGCAAGGGTTGCCAGGTTTGAAGCTATCATGAGTTCATTTAATCTGCGAACGAGAATAAAGGCTCGGTGATTAAAGACCAATAAGCTAAATATTCTAATGCGTCCCAGCTTAGCTAACTAGAGGAAGAAGTCCAAGCTTGGAATGGGGAAGTATATTCTGCAAACAGTCAGAAACGAGCGATAACAACAAACACAATTCAAAACGTATATATATGCAGTACAAAACCGTCCTTGGAGAGAGTTTCTAAATAGCATACTAAAAGACACAACAGATCAATAGTATTCAAGATATTTCCCAAGTGGGAAATACGACATGAAGGTGATAAGAGTGTCTTTCGCGCGAAAATAAAGAAATTCAAAGTTTCTAAATAAAACTACAAAATTAGGTCCTTTTCCAAGTGAGTTCTAGAGATCTAACGTCCCCAACAAGGGTGTAAATAAATGTAATAGATTGAATAGTGTAAATAATAACCCCTATGTAGAAGAATATTCTACAACATTGATTGTGACAACCGTTGGAACAGCCAAAAAGAAGTTATTACATAATAAGTAAACATTGATAGGAATATAGTGAGTACAGCTCAGTTGATAAAATAAGATCGAATCTCGCAGGGGGCGAGGTTGTGGATGCGCACTGCTGAGGAGTCCCACAATAAGACGAAACGGCCGTCCAGTGCTGCCAGGTTTTCCATGATGGTCTAGCTTTAACTGACTCATGATCTTAACCATTGAAATTTGGAAGATAGTCGACATAAAAACTCAATGATGTATTGAATGCTGGAAAGAGTTAAAAGAAAAAAGAAAAAAACTTTTTAAGATGTAGTGAAGGAATATTTGTCACCAAGGCAAGGAAAGAATAATAACCGTCAGGTTTTTGACGTCTGATGGCAATGGCTTCAGCAAGCTTAAGAAGACTGAAGTTTGCCTGCTTACTAATCACCTTGAAAGATTGCGAGGTATATATTTACAATATTCAGTCTATTAATTTTATTTATACCCTTGCTATACTATACGAATATGTCTTCAATATAACTTCCAACCAAACCCCTTTCATGTAAGTCATTATAAACCCATTATGTAATGATGATTTCTAAATATCACAAGTTGTAAGTAGCTGACGAGAACCAGACGAAATAAAAATGAATCCATGATATTCTGCTAGGAATCTTTTAGTTCTTACTCTTTTCAAACTTATTCAATTGATTTACTTCTGGTACAGTTATATAAGAATAAAATAAAAATGATTTCCCACTGTTACAATATACGACCTGGGCACGAGATTATGCAATCACTAGACTTGGATACACTGAATACATAATTTTTGAATGAAAAATCGACAATCAGGAAAGTAGTTTATTTAACACAATACAATAAGTTTGTACATAATAAAGCTCGTAGTAAAATGAATGACATAGAAATAATTTCAATATTAACGGTGGATTACTTATGATGGCACACTCCGGGCCTTTGATTTAGAGGTCTAGTCCACAATGCAGTAGAGCAACGTCAAGAGATACAGTCCTATGGTTGCCGGTGACTAACAATAGGTTTATACGCTTTTTGTTCTCTCAGGTTACTGAAGCCCATGTGCACCAGTGGTTTAGAATAAGGGTTTTCCAAATTCCTTAGGTGGATCCTCCATATCCAATAACCCGGTTAGAGCTTCGAACACTCGCCTTTCGTTCTCTCAATTTTGTGAACAACACCTCTGGTGAAAGAAGGTAGATAGTAAGATTTCCCTAAGAGAGGCTGTATATGCGTGGGGATGTGGGAGCATATTAAAAGGGATAGATGACTCTCTGTAACCCCGGCCTTACCAGGACATTTAGGAGTAACACGACATGTCATACAGATTAATGTACGTTGCTTCAAGACACATTCTAAATATGACCAGGCTAATGTGTGATACTAACCGGTTACTTATACCAAATTAGATAGAACAGATTTTGAACTTGAGACTTAGTAGATGAATGTTGAGAGTCTCGATCATTGAGTTACTATTGTACTTTATTTCCAATGACTGTTTATTGTTTTCTATTGATTAAATTGAAGATATACACCCATTTATTGATTATTCAATACTCAGTGAATAATCTATTAAAAGACACTTTACTCATAGTTATTCTTAATACAAATCAAAATACTAATGTTATTATTATGATTATTACAAAATGGTAATAACAATCAAATTTCCTATTATTGATTTATTTTAGTTTCAGGAATGTCCTCAATGAGGTTGTAAATTAATCAATTAGATAGTTAAATTGTAGAAAATAAACATTTGGGGGTTATAATTTGATATTTTCCCTTCATAGTTCCGAGTAATGTATAATGATCTGAATGAAGAAAGCATGCTGTTGAAGACACCTAGAATATTCATTGAAGAAAGCCAAAAAGGATTTTGAAAATGCTGAGAAAAAAAATCTTATTCAATCAGCATTCAATAGAAGTTTTACTAGAAACATTTAGAAAGTGAAAAGTCAAATGTCACATTTATAATTGGATAATTACCTATCCTGTTATTATGTTTAGTGCCCCTAAATGCCCTGGTATGGCCGAGAGTGGGGTGGGTCCACCCTCCCTCTCGAAATGCTCTCACACGGCCACGCGTATACAGCCTCTGCCAGGGAAGTCCTTCTCACTGCATTCTCGTGACGGGGGTGTTGTCTACGAAAATGAGAGGACAAAAAGCGAATGTCCGACGCTTTAACCGGATCCCAAACAATTGTTGCACATGGGCTGGCTCCAGTATCCTGAAGGAACAAATGGCGTATGAACCGATTGTTGATCACCGGCTACCATGGGACTGCATCTCCTCACGATGCTCCACTGTCTTGTGGATCAGACGTTCAGGTCGAAGGCTCCGGGTGTGTTATCCTAAGAAAACCACCTATTTCGGTCTGGGCATCCGGGCAGTATCACAGCCCTCACACATATCAAATGAGATTTGTGTGGCGCATATGTATTTGGTGCCTTCTTGTACCAATATTTATGTGTTAAAATAAATAAATAAAAATATTCTTTCGTGTTCAAGATTCCGTGTAGATTTAGTGTAAAGAGCATAACAAACCTAATCAACAGTTCAATTGCAAGATTTATCAAAACTCTGTATTTCAATAGCTGATTTATACTGGAATTACCTACTAATTATGTAGGTATAACTAATCAAATAGGTACGGTGACTTTAATCCAGGTTATTCACGTTTGTATTGACAAATTTCTGCATTATCATTATATCGTCCACGTAAATCGTGAGCTGTATTCAAATGGTGGGATAAATGGATCCTTATGTATTTGAATGGATCTAGAATATTTGACTTTTGATTGATCCACTGTACCAATAAGCTCTGGTTGAATTCCTCGTCCCTTTTACGAATTTCTCTTTACAGAGTTCAACTATAACCTCTCATGGAATTGAACTCATAAACTTCAAAGTCTCTCGATAAGAATTTTACATTGTAGTAAAAAACTTAACAGTCTACATTTTAGAATTTATTCAATTCATGATACATAAAGCAACTTTCATAAAGTAATACTACCACTAATGATAAGTGAATCATTTTTGACATAATTGACATTAACCGTTGCCGGTTTTCCAATGGAAGAGAGTCGCGTAATTCCGTGGATTGGTTGAGGTTAAATATTAACACCGGTAGCTGTCAGCTCAGTGGTCTAGAGGTTATACGTTCGCGCGCGGGACTACAGACCCTAGGTTCGAATCCCGCGAGCGGGATCGTGTTTGCGCACTGCTAAGGAGTCCCACAATAGGACGAAACGCCGGTATAGTGCTTCCAGGTTTTAAATAGTGGTCTAACATCAATCAATTTATGATCTCAATCAAAAAATAGTTGTTGAATTGAATATTTTTGTATTTGTTGTTCAAATCTTTCTATTGACGTTTAAGACTGCAATGGATCAGTGTTTTATCGGCATATATGTACCCTTTGCGGATTGTTTCTATACTTCCTTAAGCTACAAACATTATATCAGAGATGGATTGTAGCTAGCAGTGGGACCCAGGATGCACGTTTCGTCCTAGATAAATGGATGACACGATAGCGTTTGAAGAGAGATGTACTAAGTTCGAGTATCATTATGAACATCAACACTGGGATTCAGTTACATCCAGCAAAAAAAATCGAGTCCCAAATAGGACGAAACGCGCGTCCTGTATACCACCTCTCAGATCAAGTATTTTTTTCATTTTCTTCTTGTTTATAATGTCGTTGGATTTGAGCTCAGTGGTTTAAAAGCATCGTTTTTATTACAGGAACTTGGAGGTATTCAATATTAGTCTGTATGAAACTATATATGCTCACTGTTGAAGACTCCTATTCCGTGATATAAACTATTCTTAGATTGAACTATTCTCTGGTAGCTATATAGATTAAAATGTATACAGCCTTACTTTCAAAACTACAACTGTCAATCTGAATTGTCGCAACAAATGACACGATTTTATGCCTTTTTTTATTTGTTCATCCAGGTGGTGTAAAAGTGCTCTGTAGACTTTTGTGTTTAAATTCAGATCGTCAAGAGATTGCAGAACCAATTTGTTCAGCTTTAAGGCATGTCACTCATCGAAATCCTCATTCTAATTCAGCAATTTATGAAGTAGGTTCTTCCTATTCTTTCTTTCTTTTTTCCCCATGGTACTTTGTAACAGTCTAATGTCTCTGTGTAAATGATGCCACATTATAGTTAACGTCCGATATTCCAATTATATTCCTTATCTTTATTGATTATCATATGGATGATACATCATTCATTACGAAATCTCAAAATTTAATTCATTTATGTATTGGTTGTTTGAATCTTCATAATGATGTTTAGGACTGTAATGGATCGGTCTCTTATTGGTACATATATATCCTGTGTAGATTGCCTCGATGCTACCTTAAATCACAAGCATTATTAGCAGAGATGAATGGTAGCTAGCAGTGTAATCCAGAACGCACGTTTCGTCCTATTTGGGACTCATTTTAACCTGAATGTACTTATATCCCAGAGTTGATGTTTGCAGTGGGACTCGAACCCAGTGCCGTTCGTTCACTTGAAATGTTTATTGATTGATTAATATGAAACGATCATCTGATAAGTCCGTATGTAATTAAATCGGCACACTTTTCATTCTTATCAACGGTCACCAAATGGAATGTATGTACAAAAAACTGAAGAATTGATTATTTTTTACATTAATTAACCGCTAAGTATTAATTTATGTCACGATTGTCTAGTGTTTAGTGCTGATTTAATCCTATCAAACAACTCTAGATAACTTTACATCACAGTCAACAGTAAGCCCTTTCATCAGACGTTATCCAAGTTAGTTCTCATCAATAACATGAATCGATAATTAATTCACTTGATATTGTTTACTTGAATCTTCCCATTGATGTTTGTGGATTAAAGCGATGTCGAGGCAATACGCACAGTATGCACATATGCCAATAAAAGACTGATCAATTGCAGTCTTAAACATCAGTGGGAAAATTCAAGTAAACAATACCAATTGATTTTAAACTTCACCCCATTTCACAAGCAAGTGGCTATCAGGAATCAGTAGCTAAGTGGATAACGCGATGGCGTTTGAAGCAAACGGTACTGGGTTGGAGTCCCAGGAGTGAACATCACCTCTGCAATGCAGGTACATCCAGCTGACGAGTCCAAAATAGAACGAAACGCGCGTCCTGGCTTCCACTGCTAGCCACTATCCATCTTTGCTTATGAATCGATAATCTTGAAAAAACTGATGTTATTGTTGGCCTTCAACACATTAACACCTAGATTGATAGTCAGAGAAGAAGTTACCAACTTAAATCAATCAAATTACATCTTGATATCAAGCCACTGATATTAGTGATATTAATTACTAACCAATGATTAGTTATTTTAAAAACAGTCTTGGGCAATGACTAGCAGTGGAATCCAGAACGCGCGTTTCGTCCTATTTGGGACTCGTTTTTTTTTACTTGGATGTACCTTCATCCCAAAGTTGATGATCTCTCCAGGATTATTATTACGATTTTTATTATCGTAGTTTGTTTTTGGCAGTTATTTGATTAAAATTAAGTTGTTTCCTCAGATGGAGAAATCTTTTCAGAAGGTACTTTTCTTTCAACCTCTGATCAATATATTTTGAAGTACTGTGGTTTGAGCTACTTATATCTACATAAGTAGTATATTACGATAGTCACGAATAGAATGTATTTCAGTAGAAGATCGAGAAGGAAAGAAAGAGAATGGAAAGCAATTGGTATGAAAATTCAGAACCAATGAAATCTGAGACGATGAACTGATATTTGCAAAGGGGACAGTCAAGTTTGAGACAATGGATTGATATTTTGCAAACTAAGTATTTACTGTATGATTCTCAGATTTCAGTGAGTTATTCTGTAGTTTCGTGTTCAAATACATTCGATTGCCCCCACTCATGTTCTTGTTCACTACAGTATCATTGAAAACTATAGTGTTAAAGAACCATTCTATCTTCAAAGATATATGCCTCTTGACTGTATAGGCGGTTGAATCTTCAGTTAAAGTTCTATGCAAATCAGTTGACAAGATAGATTATATTAAACTCTGTTTATTTTCCTCCTTTAAATTAGGTACGTACCAGTGACACTTTGTCAACGATTGCTTCCTTGTTCCTGAAATATCAGTTTGTATCCGCTTTACCTTTGTTAAAATCTGTTGTTGGTCTTATTCGAAATTTATCTACTGTGGAAGTGACACGTCATGAACTTAAGTGAGTTATACTTAATTTTCAGATTGTAAATAATCAGTGAACATCAGAAGGGTTTTTTGGATATTATAGTAATTTCAATTGTTGAGATTATGAGTCGATTGAAGCTAGAACACTATGGAAAACCTGGAAGCACTGGACGGCTGTTTCGTTTTATTGTGGGACTCCTCAGCAGTGCTCATCCACGATCCCGCCTTGCGAGATTCTAGTTGTCTTCAAGAGGTATTTCCTGGAGTTCTAGTGAGAAGTCGTGACCAGTGGAGTTCAACCGGGTCTGTTGTGAGATAGTAACTCAATAAAGACAATAGTGAATGTGTCGCTCAATTTCGTGGATTGGTTGAGGTTAAATATTAACACCGTTGGGTGCCGGCTCAGTGGTCTAGTGATTAAGCGCTAGCGCGTGAGACCGATAGGTTCTGGGTTTGAATCTTGCGAGGCGAGGTCGTGGATGCGTACTGCTGAGGAGTCTCACAATAGGACGGAACAATCTTCCAGTGCTTCCAGGTTTTTCATGGTGGTCTAGCTTCAATTTACTCATGATCTAAACCATTGAAATCAGTGAATAGCTGGATGTTTAATTATGGAGAAAATTTTGATCAACGCTACTCAAATCTTCATGTTTATAAAGTCGGTCTTCAAGAAATTCTAATTTTGACCAATTTTATCGGTCTGTAAATGATAACATCATCTATTGGAGATTATTATCAGAGATGAATGAATTATATAGTTTGACATTACGGTTTGATCTTAGGTGAACGGGAATTAAATACCAGGTAGGACTGAATGGCTATTTCGTCCTAGTATAGCATTCTTTAGTATTGCACGGGGATCTTATTCAGTACATTCAGTTCTTATAAAGAATGATTACAATTTAGACTATCAAGTTGCTATCTAATGGTCTACATACTTAGGATATAAACTATCAAATTCACCAATCTTTATCAACCTTAGTAAAAACCACCATGTGGACACTGGTTAAAATGAAAAACAGCGACCATTAGCCAATTCTATTAATATGGAGTGTGAAGTACTTACTCATCGGTGGCATTGAGAGATGGTTGCGTAATATCACGAATTGGCTGAAGTTAGAAATACTAACCTTTAGATGCTAGTTCAAGAGTCTAAGCGCTCGTTGGTGAACCTGAAGGTTGTAGATTCAATCCTTGATAGGGCCATGGATGAAAACTTCCTAAAAATCTCATACTAGAAGAAAACAGCTATCTAGTACTTTTTAACTATTAACAGTTGTCTGATTAAAGTAAGTCTGTGATATAAAAGTAAAATGGTTACTATGAATCAAATAGTCATTTGTCAAAAAAAAAAAACATTTTTACAGGAATCATGAACTGATCAATATCAGATGACCTGGAAGAACTGGATAGTTATTTCATCCTAGTATTGGACTTCTCAGCAGTACGTATCCACAATCCTGCATGCTGAAATCGAACCCACGACTTCCGATCTCGCACGCGAACGCCTAAACTCTGGACGACTGACTTGGCAACCAACAGTGTTAATGTCTGATTTTAATCAATCAATAGTACTGCGTGACCATCTTCTACTGTCTCTGATCGATAATTGCATCTCATTTAATACGGTTGAAATCCACTGGTTACGACATCTCGCTAAAGCTCTGAGAATTATCTTTCGAAGCTAGTCATCAGTGAGCAAATGATAATTATCAGTATACGGTTGTGGAGATTGTTGGCTTACACTAAAATCATGAATTAATTGATGTTAGACATCAACACCGTTGGATACCACCTCAATCTTCCAGAGGGTAGGCGTTCGCGTGCGCGATCTAAGGTCGTGGGTTCGATTCCAGCATTCACGATCATGGATGCCTACTGCTAAGAAGTCCCATACTAGGATGAAATAACTATCCAGTTCTTCCAGGTTTCCAATGGTCATCTAATATTGACTGGTTGATGATTTCAATAAAATTCAATAATCTTCACAACACTTTACTGATAAAAATATTCATATTTTCTTTCATAACAGAGATTTAAATGTACCAGGAATGGTAGCAAATATTTTCTTACAGACATTTAATTCATTGAGTAAAACTAATAGACAACAATATCATGGTATAACTGAAGAAGAATCGAATAACTATTTAGAAGGTGTAAATCTTGAAGATATGCTAGAATTAACATTGGCCGCATTACAGATTATGGCTAAAGATCAATCTATTCAAGAAGAATTCATTCATACAGCAGGTTTAGTTTCATCTGTTGTACAAGTAAGTTTACTATTTGATTGATCTTTGTAAAAAGTATTCTAGTTGACTAATATTTTCAATAATTTTGAAGCAAATGAGATACTAACGGGTAATCATTTGTGATAATCAACAAGCCTACTTACTTAATTACGCTTGTCACCCCTCATCGAGGAGAATAGATTGCCCACCAGCATTCTCCATCCATTTGTGTTCTGGAGAATCCTTTCCAGTTATTTTCAATTGCTATTTATCCTTTTCATGTCTGTTTTCATCTCCCGTCACAATCTGTTCCTTCGTTTTCCTCTGTCTTTTCCCTTCAGGATTCCAATAAATACTTGCCTCTAGATGCAGTTTGATGATTTCCTCAATGCGTGTCCTATCCACTTTCATCGTTGTTTCTTAATTTCCTTTTCAAATGGAAGATGGTTTATTCTCTCCCACAGTAGGCTGATGCTGATGGTATCTGGGCGACGTTCATTGATTATCGTGCGAAGACAATTGTTTATAAGTACTTGTACTTTGTTGATGATGGTTGTAGTAGTGCTCCAAGTCTCATCTCTGCACAGTAGAACTGTGTTGACTTTCATAATGAAGATCATGACTTTGAGATTAGTTGACAGAGTGTTGTTTTGAGTCCCAAACGTTCTTCATTCGTAGAAATGCCACCCTCGCTTTACGTCTGCATCAGATCCTCTTCGTTTATCGATGATGCTATCCAGGTTCATGAAAGTTTTACCGTCTTCTAGAGCTTCTCCATCAAGTGCGGTTAGGTTGGTGTTCTATTTGAGGATCTCGGTTTTTGCCGTGTGTATGTTGAGGCCCAATGCTGTAGAGGTTTCTGCTACACTGACTGTCTTAACCTGCATTTGCTTTTGTGTACGGAATTGAATAGTTATACCATCTGCAAAGTTCAAATCGTCTAATCGCATTCAAGCTGTCCATTGCATCGCAAGCTTCCTCTGAGATATGGAGGTCTTCATAATCCAGTCAAACACACCATATGAAAAAAGGAGGAGAGTAAGTATCTTTTCCTGACTTCGGTTCTCACTTGGAATGCGTCTGTCAAAATTTGTAACGTACGTCCTATTCGCTTCCCTAATTTCTTCTTCAGCTGGAAGATGGTTTGTCCTCTCCCACAGTATTTTGTTGCTGATGTTATCTGATCCGAGCCACTCACTGTATTTCGCGCTCCCATTGAGATGTAGATGTCTTTATAATCCAGCCGACTACCAAATGGAAGAGAATGGGCTAAAATAATCAGCCTTGTTTGACACCGGTTTTTACTTGGAATCTATCTGTAACACTGCAATCAAAAATCGATTTACCGAGTAATTCATGATTTTCAATGCTTTTTCAGATATTTTCTATTCATGGCCACCGAATAGTCAGTGATATCACTCTTTTCTAGTCCTTAATCCTTATCAACTTCCGACCGATCGATTTGCAACAGGACCACTGGTCTACGTGACATGACATTCAGTGCATTATATCTTGACATCAGATAGCTGGAGGTAATGGAAAGAAAACCCTGAATTATGGTTTCATAACATGCGGAACTCTTTAACAAGGTGTACCTATAATCTTGACGAAACTGATACTGTCTAGCGAATTCGATTCTATATTATCTACTTTCAAAGTCACAGACATTAATACTGCTGTATTTAGGCCTTAACCCACCTCCTACCTGATCGAGATATTTACAATGAATTGATCACGGAATAGTAATCAATTTCATGTTTGTCTAATCCTTTAACGCTGACCTCCTAACTTCTCAATATAATGCATATAATATCGAATCACTTAAACTAGTGGTCATATTGCAACTAGATCAACAAATGTAAGATTTAAATAGTTAATTGTGAAATTGGGTCACATCTAGTTTCATTTATATTTTATTTAGTTAGTATATTCTCCTTCTGTATGCTTACAACGGGCTTCAACTGCTTTCTTAAGTCAGTTGTCAACATCTCGTTCTGGATGTCAAGCAATTGAAAATGAAGGAGCTTGTCCTCGATTTACTGAACTAATTCAGTCGAATAATGAATATATTGGTAAGTGACTAAATAAAATTTTATTCTCATTATTACAAGGAGGCACTAAATACATATGCGCCACACAAATCTCATCTGATTTGTGTGAGGGCTGGGATAATGCCTTGGTCCCCAAACCGAAGCAGGTGGTGTTCTTAAGAGGCCACACCCGGAACCTTCCACCTAAAGGTCTGATCAATATGGCAGTGGAGCAACGTCAGGAGATGCAGTCCTATGGTAGCCGATGACCAACGGTTAGTTCATACGCCATTTGTTCCATCAGGATACTGAGACCCATGTGTACCATTGGTCTGTGATCAGGGTCTTCCAACTCCCTTAGGTTAATCCTCCATATCCATCAACCCGGTTAAAATGCCGGACATTCGCTTTTCGTCTTCTCAATTTCGTAGACAACAGTATTGCCGCGAGGAGGCAGTGAGTAGGACTTCCCTGGCAGCGGTCGTGTGCACGTATTCATGTGAAAGCATTTGGTGAGGGAGAAAGTGCTCTCCTCACTCTCCGCCATACCAGGGCATTTGAGGGCCATTAATTTTTATTTTCGGTTTACCATTGTAACGGGTGTAATTCAGTGGGTAATGCATTAGTGTTTGTAGTGAATGGTACTGAGTTTGACTCTCAATAAAGATATCAATATCAGAATGTAGATATATCCAGTTGACGAGTACCAAGTAGGACGAAACATGCGAGCTTAATACCACTGTTAGCCACTATTCAACTTCATTACACTTTGAAATATAGTTTATATTGATTAAAATCAATTGTATTCCTCTCTTTCTAGCTGCGTATACTGCAGCAATCTTACATCGTATTGCTCAAGATAAACCTGAAGCTTATAGACGTCGATTATCATTGGAATTACGTCAATCACTATTTGATGGTGGACTACTCAATGATCCAAATGAAATAGATCCATATACTTCAAGTCCATCAAAATTAACTGATGGTATACCACCAAATGATAATTCACCTCATATTACTGATCGAAGATCAAGAAATTTATCCGATTCAAGTTTAAGACAACGTTCAAAATAGAATAATGAATTATGTATCACTTTTAATTGTAGTGAGTTGAATTTTATCAAAACATTTTCATTAGAATACTTGATATCATATAGAATTAATTCATATTATCAATTTAGGTTTCGTGGGTTCGAATCCCGCGAGCGGGATCGTGAGTGCGCACTGCTGAGGAGTCCCACAATGGGACGAAACGGCCGTCCAGTGCTTTCAGGTTTTGCAATGGTGATCTAACATCAGTCGGTTCATGATCTCAATAAAAAAATTCATGTTATGTTTTGTTAGTAGAAGGGGATATGAAGATTGTCAGATTCACAGCTCTATACTAGCTTATAATCATGGTTTTTGTAGTGACGAACTACAAGAGGTAATTCACGGAGTTAAATATGTGGCAATTAAATTCCATCGACATATGATGACGGTTGCACAATAACAAGGATTGATTCAAATTACAAATGTTAATCATTGGTTATCAGCCCAGTGGTACAAAGGTTAACTGTTCGCTGTAAAACCTAAAGGTCCTGGATTCGATCTTCAGTGCAGTAGTGTCTGGATACTGTTGAAGATTCGGATACTAGGATGAAACATTTGTTTAGGACTTCTTGGATTTCAACAGATTTTTTTACTATCTGAAGTCAGTCTGTAATGTGAATTTCCAAAAGCATATGGTCTTCTCCAGAAATACTTTAAATTTTAAAATTTGTAATGTTAATGTAGATTTGTATTGAAAAACAACAAGCTGAGGATAAACTCCACTTTATCAAGTCATCTAAGTGTATAATATTCAGTAATTACGGTAATATTTTCGTCTATTCAGTCACCCAATTGTAGAATATTTATTTAAACACATAAACATTGGTATAAGGAGGCACCAAATAGATATGCGTCACATAAATCATTCGATTTGTGTAAAGGCTGGGGTGATTTTCTTACGGGGCCACACCCAGAGCCTTCGACCTAAAGGTCTGATCCACAAGGCAGTGGAACAACGTCAGGAGATGCAGACACATGGTAGCCGGTGACCAACGATTGGTTCATACGCCCTTTTTCCCTTCAATTTACTAGAGCCCATCAGTTTGAAGTCAGGGTTTTCCAACTTCCCTAGCTAGATCCTCCGTATCCGCTGACCCGGTTAAAGCACCGGACATTCCATCTTGTTCGCTCAATTTTGTGTCCAACACCTGTAGTTCGAGAAGGCAGTGAGTAGGACTTCGCTGACAGTGGTTGTATACAAGTGGCCATGTGAGAGCATTTCGAAACGTAGCACTGACTCTCCCCACTCTCGGCCGTATCAGGGTATTTGGAGGCTAGATATTTTGAAATATCACCTATCATAGAATTAATTGAGAGTATGACTTTTATTATAACTGACTGCCCTACACTTGACACGTCCATAGTATGATGATATGGTATTTTCGTTGTACATTTTTTTCATGTAAGCCAGCAAAAAATGACAGACAACGAAGCACACACACACACACCCCATCATGAATCACAATAGTGTAGATAATGATTCCCGCTTCATTTCAGTTGGTTACTAGATGCAGGATCAACATTGCGAACGAAAGTGGAGTTTTCTCCGCACTTGTTGTACTGAGTTTTTTTTTTTTTAAATTTTTTTCTTGTATATTTTAGAGACATATAAATCAATACAACCTCAGGAACTCATTTCCATATAATTCACTAACTTATTTATATCATTTTGTTATTTGTAATATATCGAACTGATACGATAATTACTCATTCACTGTTTCTTTTTTTTATTTTTGGAATCATTTCCAAATCGATTGTTACCATTATCCCATGAAAGTATCAGTCATTCCATCATCTCACTTTGAAATTTCATTCTAAATCAATAACAATCCATGTTATATGAACAATGACGAACCCAGTTATATACAGCATACAAACTGACATATATGTGAGTATATCGATTGAAATTGTCATATCCTATTTCACAAAGTGAGATACAACAGTTAGGGAAAATGTTACAGAAGTAGATGTAGTAAGAATATTACTTACTTACGTCTGTTACCCCTAATGGAGGAGCATAGACCGTCCATTAACATTCCCCATCAAACTCTGTCTTATACAATCCTTTCCAATTTCTATTCATCGTTTTCATGTCCGCTTTCAATTCTTGACGGCGTATGTTCTTTGGCTTTCTTCTTCTTCGTTTCCCTTCAGGATTTCAAGTTAGCGCTTGCGCTCTCGTGATGCAGTTTGATGATTTCCGAAATGTGTGTCCTATCCAATTCCAGCATCTTTTCTTAATTTTCTTCTAAGTTGGAAACTGGTTTGTTTTCTTCCATAGAAGTAGTATTCATGTTAGTGGTGATATAACAGATGAATTTAAACGCTTTTCTCTTCTTAAGTGGTCTTGAGTGCTGCTAGAGGTATGAGGGCGGTTATCACTTCCCGGTTGCCCACACCGTGGAAGGGTTCTTCTGGAGGTATCTGAAAAGGAAATTGGATTAGGGGTGGTCTAAGTGACATGAGAGCGTGACCGCACTGCCCAAGGGACAACTGCTTGAGGTCGGTCACACACGACCTTTTTATGAGTAACTTTCCTGTTAGCTGTGTACTTGTTGAAACCTCACCGCCGGATACGGATATCCGTGGGATAAGGCGAGATGTGCATTTTTAGGGTCGACCTATTCTAACCTCACCCCTCCTTGTGGGAAGGTAGCATCGCTGTCATGCTGGTTGTATGAAGGAAGCACCTTACTGCTGTCACACCTCTGTACAGTCAGCAGTACGACTTCGCCTTCGGACCTTGGATTTATTGCTTTTAGTCTTACCACTCTTCAACCGACCTATCTGGTATGGTAGGACCTTGAGGAACGGTTGTTCCAGTCAGAATAGCTCGATTGATTCATCACGATAGGCAAGCCCGACTGCCACGTCAACTTAGCAACAACGGTCAGGTTTCTCTTCCTACGCTATTAAAAAATATGATAATAAGACTACACTGTATGACCGAGTTTATACTATCGTTAGATTGACTACTCGAAGCGGTACCCTATACAGATACTAGACAACGTTATATCATATAATCGACTCACCGCCAATAATGGGTGGTCACTTTCAGTGATTTCGGAGTAGAAATCAATAATAGAAAGGAAATCACATATTGAAATAGTCAGTAATCGGAGTTTCTGTATCTTCACACCTGGGGATAAATCACTTCTACTTTCATTATCACACACCAAGTTAAATAAAAATAAACAAACGCATGGACCATGTAATGCATTAGGTAGAATTGACCATCACTTTTGAAAGGTGAATTAAAATTAGGTTCTCTCTCAAATAACTTCTTTACAAGAAACACCTTATAACGGATAGGTGAAATCCTGATAAAAATCACCAGTTGACTGAAATATGATCTCTCCTTTCAGGCCTCTTTATTTATTTGAACACATAAATATTGAATATGTGCCACACAAGTCACTTGATATGTGTGAGGAGTGTGGTACTGCCCGGGTGCTCAAACCGAAGGCCACACCCGGAGCCTTTGACCTGGAGGTTCAATCCACAAGGAAGTATAGCAGCAAAAGGAGATGCAGTCCCATGGTAGCCGGTGACCAACGATTGGTTTATATGCTATTTGTTTCTTCAGGATCTTGGAGTCCATGTGCACCAATGGTCTGGAATGAGCGTTTTCCAACTTCCCTAGGTGGATCCTCCATATCTACCAACCTGGTTAAAGCACCGGACATTCGCTTCTCGTCCTCTTAATTTTTTAAACAACACCCGTGGTGTGAGAAGGCAGTGAGTAGGACTTCCTTGGTAGAGGCTATATACGCGTGTCCATGTAAGAGCATTTATTAGTGAGGGAGAGAAGGCTCTCCTCACCGTCGGTCGTACCAGTGCATTTGCGGGCTCTTTCAAACCTGATAGTACTTATAGACAAAACATATGGTTTGATATTGACGGTGTAGAGAGCCTCAAATTAATTGGAGTAACAGTCACTTCTGTGTGTAAAAATTAGCATAGAGAACTTTGAAATAATCCTTAATCTTTCAAAAAATGTTTTTAAGAAAGGGTCAATATATTACAGTTAATAGTTAATGCAATTTCATCATTTACACCTCAATAATTTACATCTTTCAAAGAGACACATTCCCTTTTAGCTAAGTTCATTTAAAAAACCCTATAAGTTTTAAGCGCTTTTTCGAAGTTGGTCAATCTGATAACGGGAACATCAATGTCAACTTGTACTATTAAACAATTATAATGGACATGAATAAATGTCAATTACTAATTGTGAATAAAGATTGACTTATTTACAGGACATGAAATAATGCCCGGTTGACGAAAGACATATTGTAAGGTATTAGAAAGGGAGTATACATTCGATGAGAATTAAGTAGTGAAAAATCAAGTTCATTGAGGGGTTTACTTTTGGTCTCATAAGACCCAAACCATAAACCAAAGCAATTTCACAATTAATTTACAAGTTAGTAATGTTTGACCATAGGCGTTTTCGAAACATCGCTCGTATATTTTCGTACCATTGATTTGACAATTCTGAGGTTAGTCGTTAAATACTAGGTATAGCAAATCAATTGACGAGGTAGTGAATATTGATTGGCTGTGATGGTTAAGATATGTATTAGGTGTACCCATTTACCGACCACCTGAACAGGTGACTGATGTGAACAGAGAAAGAAGAAGCCTCGACAAACTACGAAAGCTATTTTTCGAGACGTCAGTTCATTTAATTCAAAGCTTGTAGAGTGGTAACATTTATTTTTGCCCCTAATCTATTCTACAGATCATAAGCTTTCGTTTGATGGATGATTCATTGCCATAGCCCTTTTTGTTCTAATGCTATTGTAATTTAAATGTAATATTTTGTACTCTATTTTCCACGCTAATCTCCAGTTTTGGACATAATTGTACTTTTCCTAATTATTGTACGTTGTAGTATGGTTAGTTATCTATTTATTCATGTACTTTTTTACACTAATCTGAAATCGGGAATAAATCGAGTAATGTTCCAGTTGACTTGTCTTCTCTCACTCACGTGCTTGTCAGTCAATCAGGTGATAAATTAGTTTCCTTCTCTCTACCTCACTTCGAACTCACGCGTACTAGTCTCAAGGTTAAGGCAGTCAGCCTATCATGTCAAGGTCTTAATTTAGATTATACAGGTTATCCTCAGCACCAAGAGTGGGTAGACAAATCAAGGACATAACAGTGTAGAAGTAGGTTTTAAAAAAAGCTATGTTATGCAAAGTTAAGACATCGCATCAGTTCACTGACTTTAAAACCCAGTATGTAGGTAGTTACAAATTAACTGGTTAGGGTTGCTTGTTTGTTTTAATTAATGGTTAAAGACTAAATGACGTGGTTTAAAATTGTTTTCCCATAGTGCAAGTGTATTCACTATATATAACTTTAGATCCTAAAGCTTCAAAATTCCTTATTTTACTAATATACATTTTCTTGGATCGTATTTTGGATGCTTAATCGTTCCTAATACCATTAATCCTGTTACTACTTCTACTATGGTATTTGCTGTGAAAATATCTCGCTGTGCTAAGAGGGTATCGGAATTGGGATCGATGTAAGCACATGTTTCAGGTTCTCTGTTGTGTTTGACTACCTAACTGACCAATATAATATATATTTCTTAATTTCTGGATTATCATCCAAGTCATTAAGTGTTAGTGAAATCTGTCATTAGCATGACAAAGTCCTGACTATTAAATATTTAAGTTAGAATCAGACGGGAGCACGCTGATTGCTGTATTTTTAACCTGTCAGTGTTATCTTGAGTATAAAAGAGGATACTAGAAGACTACTGAAATATTTGTTCGCTTCCATAGCTTGTTCTGATCTATGAATTGTCGAGTGTATTACGATATACAAGGAATAATAAACAGTACAAGATCATAACAGAATAACTTAATGAAGTATAGTGAAGGCAATTATTTCATACCTTAGCCGATGGCTTAGGTTTTCTCAGCTATATTAACTAAGACATTGTCATTCTCTTGTAATATTTTTTCTTCTGTATATTGAGTGGTTTGAATGTAGGAAAATATGACTATTGTTCTAGGGAATCATAAATGATAACGACAGACTTTCATCATTTACCTTCAGTGCTAAAACATCAGTACCGTTAAATATCATGATTGACTAGTATTTTGTTATATGTTAACTGAGTTCTGTTGACCAAGTAACGATGTGACCATTAGTCTAAGTGAATCAACATCATATGTACTATCTTAAGATGTTAGGTCTAATGTTAATTGGCCCTCGTCTGTAATCTCGAGTGAACTCATACTCCATATGGAATTCAAACTCAAGTCACTACCAATGGTCTAGTCAGGTTGTGAATAACCTGCGATTTTACAAAAATGATTGATCAGTGGAATAGTGAAACTTGATCTACCGGAATATAAGAACAACTGTACACATATATTTACATCTTTTTCTTTTGTAGTAAATAAATTATTTACATATAAAATGATAGTTCATTGTTTTCGCATAAGTTGATGTAAGAGTTGATCAGGTGGTGGAGCTGTATAAATAGGATATTCACTTATTTGTTTTAAAGTATTCTCCAATTGAATGTCAGAATTTAATTTTCGTTTATTTACTTGTATATGATTATCGAATTTCACTGGAGATACTGTATCAACCAATTGTAGTAAGCTTCGTTGTTTCTGTGGTATATTTAACCCTGTAATCTCCTTCTGTAAAACGAAATCACAGGAAAAGAGAGTAAAAGTATAGGTTGAATGAGAAACGATGTTTAATGAAGGAAAATAGGAAATATATACAATAGTCAATATATACTGATTGCTACGATGTGGATTGTTCTTAGTGTTGTTAGAAGTATGAGGGCGGTTATCACTTTCCGGTCACACACTACATTTTTATGAGTAAATTTCCTGTTAACGCTGTACTTGTTGAAACTTCACCGCCGAAGACCGATATCCGTGGGATAAGGCGAGGTGGGCATTTTTAGGGTCGACCGTTTCTAACCCCACCCCTCCTTGTGAGAAGGCAGCATCGCTGTTATGCTGGTTGTGTGAAGGAAACATTTTACTGCCGTCACACCTCTGTACAGTCAGCAGTACGACTTCGCCTTCGGACCTTGGATTTGTTGCTTTTAGTCTTACCACTCTTCAACCGACCTGTCTGGTATGGTAGAACCTTGGGGAACGACTGTTCCAGTCAGAATAGCCCGATTGATTCATCACGATAGGCAAGCCCGACCACCTTTTCAAGGTAGCAACAACGGTCGGGTGTGGATCATTCAATTAACATGAAGAACAACTCTTGTGAAATTTTAAGGGAATTTGAGTTTGGCTGATCTATCTTCTAGCCTACTCTAACAGCAATTGACACCGGACGTCGAGGTAGGCAAAAGTGAAGCACTTGTAACATACACCTTAGTCATCTCAATTAATGAAGACTTACAACCTCATTAAACAAGTTGTTTATTTTGCCTTGTTACCCCTTATGGAGGAGCATAGGCCGCCCACTAACATTTTCCATCTAACTCTGTCCTATCCAATCCTTTACAATTGGCAATTATGCTCTCGATGTTTACTTCCATTTCACAACAGGATGTTTCTTGGTCTTCCTCTTTGCCTTTTCCCTTCAGGATTAAAATAAGCGGTTGCCTCGTGATGCAGTTTGATGATTTCCTCAATGTGTGTCCAATTCACTTCGAACACCTTTCTATAATTTCCTCTTCAAGAGGAAGCTGGTTTGTTCTCTCTCTCCCACAATAGTCTGTTGCTAATGGTATCCGGTCAACGGACATTGAGTATCTTACGTAGACAATTGTCCATAAATAAATACTTTTTTGATTATGGTTATGGTAGTTCTTCAAGTATCAGCTCCGTGTAGTAGAACTGTTCGTATTGAAGATTCTAACTTTAATATTGGTTGAAAGACAGTTGTTTTGAGTTCCACATGTTTTCCAACTGTAGGAATATAGGTCCTTGCTTTGCCAATCCTTACTTTTACATCTGCACCAGATCTTTCTTGTTTATCGATGATACTGATCAGGCACGTGAAAGATCCCGTATCTTCTATAGCTCTTCTCCATCAAGTGTAATTAGGTTGGTATTCTCAATGTAATATTTCAGGACTCTGTTTTTCCCCTTGTGTATGTTAACGTCTATTGTTGCGCAAAGGCTGTTGCTGCTACTCTTACAGACCACATTTCACACCCATTATGTAATACCGAGTCAACTGTTATGCATCATAATTATTCATCAAATCATAGATAAATATCTCGTTCTAACTACAAGTTATACAAATCATTATCAAGATGAATAATGAATTTCCTGTTTAGAAAAAAAAATAAGAAAATAAATCTAACCACATTACAATAGACTTACTAGATTTTTTTGTATTTGTTTACGTGTTCCATAATAAACTAAATCATATCGTCCTATCTCTCTTCCAATTAATGTTTTCATTAATCCAATCAATTGAACAGAATGATTAGGATGATCATTTATTGATTTTATCATTGTATTATTATTTAATGGAATAAAACAAAGTGATACAAACATTGTACCATTAGATAGTTTATGTTTATTCTTTACTCCACTATTACGTGTTCGATCACATAATGGTTGAGAAACAAGATTTACCAATGAATGTATAATATTTAATGTTATATTTGAATTCAATTGAACTTCATATATGGTAACTATAATGAAGAAAGGAAGAAGTGAATTGATTGAAAGTTATCTTAGACAATCGATGAAACCAGAACAAACGATATACAAATGATCGATATTATTATAAATAACGAGTTGAGTTATTCAACTCTTAATCCTCAAAGGCCCCCAAATGCCCTGGGGTACGGCCGAGAGTGGAGAGAGTTTGCTCACCTTCTCGAAATGCTCTCATATGGCTACGCGTATATAGCCTCTACCAGGGAAGTCCTACTCACTGCCTTATCGCGGTGGGGTGTTGTTAACGAAATTGAGAGGACGGAGAGCGAATGTCCGGCGCTGTGACCCTGTTGGTGGACATGGAGAGTCCACCTAGGCGAGTTGGAAAACCCTGATTCCAAACCAATGGTGCATATGGGCTCCAGTATCCTGAAGGAACAAATGGCGTATGAACCAATCGTTGGTCACCGGCTACCATGGGACTGCATGTCCTTACGATGCTCCACTGACATGTGGGTCAGACCTTTAAGTCGAAGTCTCGGGGTGCGGTCCCTTAAGAAAACTAACTGCTTCGGTTTGGACAGCCAGACAGTGTCACAGCCCTCACACATATCAAATGAGATTTGTGTGGCGCATATGTATTTGGTGCCTCCTTGTACCCATATCTGTGTTCAAATAAATAAAATAATAATTTTCAAAGATTGAAATTTGATTGAGCTATGTTATTATGAATGTGAATCCTGAGTGCATAGCCTTAATATTAGCTATTCTGTTACAAATTTCACTTTAAAAAAAAGATGAATTATAACTAGCAGTGAAATGTAAGATATGAGTTTCATCCTATTCGAGAATCGTCAAGTGGACAAATCTCTCTCGGTGTGCATTTTCATATGGGAACCCGAAATCAGTATCATTCGTCCTATAAATGCTCGACGCTTTATCTGTTGAGCCACTGACATCTAGTTTCAATGAAAAGATCAACACTGGAATGCAAATAAATCCAGACGTCAAGTCACATACATGACAAGAATCAAGACTCGAACTTTAATCATAACAACAATTTGTCTACTTCTAAACAGTAGTAGCCTTTCTCCATATTCGTTATTCATAATCTTAGCAAATATTCTCAGTATACAATCGTACGAAGTCAGCATATAGCATTTATAAGTTAAAAAGCTAATTAACCTAATAGTGGGAGCAATATAAAGAAGTATTAACTCACAACAGCGATAACAACTTCATCATACAACACTAATCTGAAATTTGGATAAATCATATACGTTAGTGAACATAGACATAACTCTTAACATTCAGGTTATTCCTGAACACCAGTTCATACTGGTGACCTGCCGATAACACAAGTTAGATAGCTCACCCAACTAATACAAGTCTCTGGTGAGAAGCTATTACAAGTTAAGTGATTCAAAAAGTCGACATTTCGATATATCTGAAATCAGTGGATAGTAACCTTGTGTGACATTCTTCTGAATCGATCAGAATGACACATATTCATTCACACTTTATCTTGCTCAAGATGTAGAATTGCAGTATGACTTCATTTATCCCATTCTAATTCATATTTCTGAACTATATTGAAGGCTAGATAACCTTGGAATGCTACTATAGTGCCCAAGGAACGACTGCATGAGATTAGCCACAAACTCACTTTGTAAACAGTGTTAGATAAATTAGCTGCCCACTTCAAAACTTTAACACCTTATCTAGACCTGTCCATCTGTAATGAGAACCAGCATCACAACAGACGTCGGTTGTCAGAGGAAAACAACTTACTAGCACTACACTCCTGTACAGTACGTAGAATCACTACACCCTCGAATCATGATTCTCCTATTTTCATTTCGCCACTACTCAACGGATATGGTTAACACGATAAGAATTGGAGTAGCGAGTATTTCGACTGATCTGGATAAACTCGGTCGAACCAGTTCAACCAACAACTACTAAAATCACATTTTCATCGACGATGTGATGACCATTCTAAAGGTAACCTCAAAACTACGAACGAATGATTTCAGGAACTACTTTACTGCATAAAAAAGCATTACGAAATAAAAATTAAATCGCTTTTATTCATAACACAAACCAACCTGTTCCATTCTTCAATCCCACAGCTAACCAAGGTTTACTCGGATGTGAAGTTAAACAGGTCGCTAGTACATCTGGAACAACTGACATCATTTCAACACTAGAAGATGTACACTTCAACAGGCATAAAGCTCCAAGTGAAGTACGATTACTCACTGATCTAGGAGCGCGACCACGAACCGTGATAGCCACGTAACGTGTAACATTATCAGCGTCATTATCCATATAAGAGACAATAACACATTTGTCAATAGTAACCTTCTTTGAATCTGGCCAGAGACTCAACAGATTATCTCTCAGACAAACACTGGCAGAAACTTTTGGATTACCTGAAAACAAGAATGTTTTGGACAGAACATTTATCAGTCTAAACTAAACAGACAGATAAGATGAATTATTAAAGGAATGTTAGATTGATGGATAGCTAGCTAACCACACACCCATACTTGGAAACGTTGTACAATACATCTAATAATTGTGATACGAATGGTGATCCAACTAACAACAATTATCCAAGTGCCTACTTTAAAGTATAATTCAGTCAAATATATTTACATGACATGCTGTGGAACCTGAGTTCTGGAAATGCTTATGCCTAGATTAAGTATTCCAACAATTGCAAAGAGTCCAGTGATAGAAATATGTATTCAAACTACAATCGTGAAATATTGTTTACGACAGTAGAAGAGTGTGGGTTATAGATCACAGATAATTTTGAAACATTTTTCGTACATCTTGAACAATCAGCTATTGAATGTAGATGTTAGGGAAAAGTGCTAGGAGAATATGTCAAATCATTTGGTGAGAAAGTAAATCTTCATTGACTGAGATTGTTGGAATACGTTCCAAGTATGATCAGTCACTGTCTGGTTTTGAGTGCATTAGTTGGATGTTGGGCATGCATATCAGATCAAAACGTCCCATTAGTTTATGAAATCATTAGCCATTGAAGTTCGAGTAATAATCACAAACGATAATAGGGGACGCTGAGTGAAAAGGATGAGAAACAGTCACAATAGTGCGGATCAACGCACACTATACTTCTCTACATCTCCGGTTGTAGTAGTCATCCACACCTACAGCTTTCCTGTCTTCTTTTAGTATATCCTCAGTGTTTAATTTTGACAATTACCTTCGTCACCAGTGATTCGATTCCTCTTCCATTCATCGTCATGCCACTTATCGACTATAATGTTCAGTAAGAGTGAAAAATCAGCGAAGTGAAGACATACTTTCGTTGACACAAACATAGTCCGACTGACATTTTCTCACCGTTTTATCTGTTCTGGTATATAATAAAATAACTCTTTCAAAAACATTGGTGATGTTATACAAGCGATATGATACATCATACAAATATACAACTTTATCAGAGTTAAAACAATAGCAAGGTAAACACGTCTGCATAAAATGGATGATGTCAAACTCCATTACATATTGAGGAGATTGACAACGAAATCAACACAGACCCCGAACGGATTGCACTTCGTAGAGTGGGAAAGAGAAAACGTTTATAAATGACTGAGTACCAAAACAGATGACCGCTTATTTGGTGACACCAAGTCACAGGTTCGAAACCGATTATATCTACTTCGGTTTGGGCCAATGGGTAGTCGTATCACTAAATCAAAGGTAACTTGAACTTACTTTCGAGTAAAATTTCATTCCAGTTCAAAAGAGACAGATTAAGACCAGAATACACCAAAAGACTTGTCGATGTACTGAATTGATTGACATTAGATTGTACATTGAAGGGAATAATTAGAGAGCCAGGTGGTAGAATCGAAAGGTTTTGATTACAATACGACAAAAGATGACATGAAGCTGGAATCCATGGGGAGTATATGGGATCTTTCGCTGTAAAAGACAAAAACATTAATGTTTCGGCTTTTTAACATGTCAAGTCGAATGAAACAATATTAATCAAAAAAAGAGTACCCTATAATCTTGATGTATCTAATTTGAAGGTGAATAGTTGAAACCTGTAGCCAAACCAAGATACGGAATCAGCCCATAAAGTGCTCAACCATTAAATTGAGTCATGTTATTAATTACGAGCAACCTAGTTTAGATTCTTGTGTTTATTATAGTTAGAAAACAAGACTCAAACTTATTTATAATGGTTGAGGTGTATCCATTGTTTTCTTAATGACCCTATGTTTCTTTATTTTATAAGTCCATACTTTCTTGTCGAATAGTATACTTCATGTCTAATCTTTTCTGTTGCTAATCACACCCTAACTACTATAGAATTTTCCATGGTAATCACATCTTGTTGTGGGAATGTATTAATAAAAAGAATATTTTGTGCTATGTTCCAGCATATTTTTTTCATCTAAACAGGTTAAGTTTTAAATAATTAAGGATGGCAAATCAATAGATGAAGTTTCACTACTTCATCAATTGAGATGTCTGGGACATGTGTTATGTATGCCCAACCATTGACTGCTCCAACATGCGATGTTTAATGGTATAGTAGATTGGTAGAAAGTTAGGGGTGGCCAGATCAAAACATGGCACAAATCCATGAAGTCACTGACAAGTGGACTGAGCCATGTTGGTAAGTGTAGACTACCTGGTTTGGATTCGCGAAATGGTGGCAATCGATGGTTAGAGACCTTGAATGACATGGCTCAAAATCATTCGGAATGGCGCAGGTGCATCTACTCTTTGTGTTCCCCTAAATTCTAATCTTCCGTATTCTTCATTTCCCTTTATTTCTCTATCCATATTTATTTCACTGGATTATACTCATTGAATGACATCTTCAAACGCTAATCTTTCGGATTAGTGCTTATACTCTTACTACCTCTATCACTATGGGATTTGGATCGATATTTGTATTTGTGTGCTAATGTGGTATGGCAACTGGAACTGATGTACGTACGTACGTACGAAGTTCTACGTTGTTACTGACTGAATTAATACAAACAAACGAACAGATGAATGAATAAAACAATAAATCTTACTATATTCAATATTATAATTCCATATCATCAATCGATAATCCATTAACAGTACATATAATTGATTTTTTTCAGATGGAACAAATTCCATACTAACAGCAGGACAACCAAAATGTGACATGGAATATGTATCCACTGAAGTGAATCTAAATATGATTAAACATAATTTAAATGATAAAATAATCTTCATTGAAGATTTAATAAAGAAAATACTGATACTCTTTTTTCTAAAAAAGAAAAAAAGCTCTCTCAAACATCAATGTTACACAATTACTTACTTACTAATTAGTAACCTAAATAACATTCGGTTCATAATTATTGATAATGACGATTGGTTTAAAGGAGAAAATGGGATCCATTTATTGATATTATATTAAAACATAAAAGATAAATAAGACTAATTTTCAACAACAAGAAAAACTGAATGAATGACATTTCAGATCAAACCATTTTTAGGTGTATTATATTCAGTTTACTTGCTTCTATGAAAGCAGAAGTAAATGTATGCTATATTGACAACTAAAGGTGACCTATCATTTCAGTCAGGAAACGCTGATTAGTTTTATATTAGAACTGACAAGACAAATGAATGGAATAATAGATTTGATATGAATAATTAACATTCATATGTCAAATTATCCAATGTAGTAAAGAAAAAAGGTCAATATTAGATATACAAGAGGTGGGTCAGTGTTACAAGTTAGGGTTATTACCCCACAGCTTCCGTCATCAACAGATATCAGTTGTAAGGCAAAACGTTAGGGTTAGTGTTAGTGGGACATAGATTGGATTGAGGCATGCTCAATGCACGCTAATTGGCTAATTCTTATCCAATCAGAGCTAGTCGATACTTGGAGAACACTCTAGAAATCTTCTCATGTGAAAACTATAAATATACTAACGTTATTCGTATTATGCTTCTCACTTCCATCTAACCTTGTTATTTGGAATATCATCTCTTTCCTGTTCAACCGTGTTCTGATTTGAGGACATGTCGAGTGAATTAGTGTCCGAGGATACTAAGCATTAGGAATAGCTGGGTTATAACGTAAGAGAGAAATATAACAGGTATTATGAGTTAATTCAGAATTCTCAGTTGGATTTACAAATTAGGATTAGTGCTTTTATCACCAACCGACATCAGTTATAATACAATGTTTTGTCACTCTTTAGTTTACAAACTTGAGAAACTTAGGGTTGAGTTAGAGTGTTGGGATATTATCTAGCTCCACAAAACACTCTTGACTACGCATTACATCATATAAAGTACTTTAACACACGACCTGTCTTAGAAGCAGGTTATCTAAAACATAATAGTCCTACAGACGGTCTGATGAACTTATGTTATATCATTGAAACTAGAATTTTCATTCATTCAAGTGTTTATTTTATATCTGTTAAGTCTTGATAAGTATGATTGCGTAATAAGAATATCAACTGCATCTCCTGACGTGGCTCCACTGTGTTGTGGTTCAGACCTTTAGGTCGAAGGCTTCGGGCGTGGGCTATTCAGAAAATACCCCAGAAATTATCTAGTGCCATTCCTGAATGAGAAATGGTGTCATTTCCCCAATGGATTACCAAATTGTTTTATGTTGTGACGTGGGCGGATTAGAGAGCAGCGAGTAGAGGCGCCGCGAATTATCAATCAGAACTCAAGGCTGCTCGCTCGTATTTTACGCGTCTTTGGTTAGATCGATAATTCGCTGCTTCTCTACTCGCTGCTCTCTAATCCACCCACGTTACAACATATAACAGGTCCCTAAGAAAACCACCTGCTGCGGTCTGGGCACCCGAGCAGTACCACAGCCCACACACAAATAAAGAGACTTGTGTGGCATATATGTATTCGGTGCCCCTTTGTACCAATATTTATGTGTTTAAACAAATTATTTATTTTGTTTTATTTTAACACATAAATATTGGTACAAGGAGGCACCAAATACATATGCGCCACACGAATCTCAATTGATTTGTGTGAGGGCTGTGATACTGCCCGGGTACCCAAACCGAAGCAGGTGGTTTTCTTAGGGGGCCACACCCCGAGCCTTCGACCTGAATGTCTGACCCACAAGGCAGTGGAGCATCTTAAGGAGATGCAGTCCCATGGTAGCCGGTGACCAACGATTGGTTCATACGCCATTTGTTCCCTGAGGATACTGGAGCCCATGTGCACCATTGGTTTGGAATCCGGCTAAAGCGCCAGACGTTCGCTTTTCATCCTCTCATTTTCGTAGGCAACACCCCCGCCACGAGAAGGCAGTGAGTAGGACTTCCCTGGCAAAGGCTATATACGCGTGGCCATGTGAGAGCATTTTGAGAGGGAGAGCGGACTCTTCCCACTCTCGACCGTACCAGGGCATTTGGGGGCTAAATAAATAAACTGATACATAACACTTCAACGTTACTAATCCACACGGTGATGATAAGTTAGAGAACACGTGACTTTCAGAAGAGTTTTATATTCTGTACAAAAGTCAAACGTTGGAAAGGAACAATTCGGTTTATATAGAAACGTGCAATAACCTAGAAATCCATACATAATAAATGTAGTGAACTAGAAGCAATAACAATCAATGATGTAACGCCAAGTGTTATTTCAGAAATTGATATTAGAGGTGTTATTCTTTGAAGAGAAAACTAGATAACCTAAGCTATCCTTAGCATTACCACATCAAAATATTATCAAACTACATTGTCCTATATGTATTACAAATGACAATTGCAAAGTGATATTTTATTCAAAAAAATAATTCTACAAAAACATAATCAATCTATTCTAATGAATTAATTCGGAATTGGTTGTTTTTATGCAGGCGAAAACGATACTGATCCTTGATTTACGAAGATGATTTTGCGATAGTAGATGTTAGATGTCTAAGAAGTCATTTTTTTGGAGTAGCAAAAAAGACAGCATGCTTAGCGGATGAACAAAAATGCATAAATGATCATGATAAGTAAAACTATCTAAGATATAAATTACGAAATGTATTTACTAATAAAAACGAAACCCTTCCTTACTTAACAAAATCATGAATTCCATCGACTGATGATGAAGACAGATCTTTATTCTCATTGTCTTTTTCTGATTCATGGCATTGCCACCAAGTTAAACGTGATTGATCATCAATTGGTAATCCTTGTTCATGATCAGCTAACTTTTTTACACATTCATAAGTTACAAACCATGTAAATGCAACTTCAGTGCATAACTGGGTCATTAATAAAACTTCAGCATGTATAACTGGATGTTTTGAATCCGTACTTCTGACAACAAGATTTTGGTGAGTAATATCAATCTATAGTGAGAGAAAAAAGAGGAAATGTCACTTTCTCTGAAATCGTCGCACTTACACTTGACTTCTTAATCCCAGTTTATTTTATTACTTTGAAAATCTGTTTGATGTTACCTACAGAAACAACCTTCTCCATCTCTTATGTGTTCGTTGCTCACAACTGCTCATCATCGTTTCGTAAACTTTTGATTAACAATTTGGTTCAAGTGATTGATAGATGTCGCTGCTATTTCCACAGCTGTTCGTATACACTTCCAGGCAACATCTGGGCCAGCCTCGTTTTTAGAACTACCTAAGTGACCTCAGTTGTTCCTGGAATCTACTTTCAGCTTTCTCGTCACTCAATTCAATTATAACGGGTCTTTTTTATGTGGTTTTTCTGAATCCAGTGAGGGGCAAGCAGATATGTGCCCGTATTAGAGCATGGTTGGAGTACAAGCAGGTATTCCAGAACGAGCAACAGTCTCCTATCGACCCTTTTCAACGATGACTGATGGCAATACGATCTATTTGAGTCCATCGTTGGTTTGGTGCAGGGGGTCGCCATGTTAGACGATGCCTCTCTTTATGCTTAAAATTTGTGCTTGCTAAAGACAAACGATTGTATGAGCATAGTTGCAGCAGACGATCACAATTATCTGTTCGCTGAGCCGGGATACTAAATTACCTAATTAAATGTCTTTCTGTTTGGTTTAAACTACCTACCTGGGCATTAAAGTCACCTGCGACGAGTATTACGTCTGAGCGTTTAGGTTTTTGAAGAAGTTTAAAAAGCTTACTGCAAAAGTCATCTTTCGCTTTATCCGGGCTGAAGTCAATGGGAGCGTAGACAGAAACGACGAAAAGGCAACAACGTATGTCCCTATCCTTCCGAGTTCTTATGGAGCCGTTTAGCCAAACAGCACATAGGCGACTGTTAACGGGGACCCATTATAATAGTGTTTGTTCTGCCCTCGTACTCAGTGCTATGTCTACACACGCCGGTCCACGAGAACCGGTCATTGAGTCGTCAGATACACAGAGGGTGTATCTCGGCTCTCCGTTTTGGCGAGGTGATGTCAAGTGAATGACCACACTAGGATCCTGTATGTGTGTTTCGGAGATACAGCGTACATCAGTGGTGTGAGATTCTAGGGTTTTAGCGAAGGAGACCTGCTGACCGATTTCATATAGGTTGTGGACGTTGAAAGCTGTAATGTGTATTTTGGAGCGAGGTCTCTATAGACTTGAGACAGTGTTTCGAGCACTAGAATCGTTGGCCATGATGACTCTTGAGGAGAAAGTCAAAGGAGAAAGTTTAGAGTTGAAACTCGAGGTAAGGGGAAATAATAGGAATTGAAGAGGGAAATTGATTATGAATACAATGTTCTTGAGTGTTGTTAGAGGTATGAGGACGGTCTACACTTACCGGTTGCCCACACTATGGAAGGGTTCTATGTTCTTCATATGTGTTCGCGTTCATATTAGAAAATTTCCAATTGTTTTTAAATAGAATTTGTCAATGTTCAACCCATAATCCCATTTAAATAGTCGTTTCCTTTTACCCAAATCTAACTGATAGTTGAATACAAGAGTAAAGTGGAAATATAATCCCAGTGTACATTGTCGGTTTTAATCGACTCTTTGTAGTTTCGATGTTCAAATGATGATTGCTCGAATTTTGAATTTTTACGACGAATAATCACTCAATTTAGTTGGTACAAGACTGAGTAAGCTCGACTGTAATTCCAATTATTTAACTATATCAAGAATAAATCTTCGTTGTGAGATTTATATTCCATGGGAGTGGGAACTCTAGAGATAAGGAAGCTGTTGTATGGTGAATCGAAGTACTGTTGAACTGTCACAATTATGGCAGTCATATGAGTCAGTCAGTCAGTAACAACGTGGAACTTCGTACGTACGTACATCAGTTCGAGTTGCCATACCACATTAGCACAGAGATTCAGTTATCGATTCAAATCCCATAGTGGTAGAGGTACTGAAAGTATAAGTAGAGATAGGGGACATGAAGGTTTGATGATGTTATTAAAGGAGTATAGTCCAGTGGAATAAATTGGGAAAGAAAATAAAGTACATGAAGAATTCAGAAGATTAGAATTTGAGAGAACACAAAGAGTGGATGCACCTGCGCCATTGCAAACGATTTTGAGCCATGTCATTCAAGGTCTCTAACCATCGGTTGCTATCGTCTCGTGGTCCCCAACCAGGTAGTCTACACCTACCAACATGACTCAGTCCACTTGTCAGTGACTTCATGGATTTGTGCCATGTGCAGTCATATGAAGATGTTGACAGACGTTGAAGTTATTATTTCACAACATGACTTACAATCGATGATTAAAAATTATCGTTATAATTCAATTAGCAGTTGAAAGTTAGTTGGAGTTTATTGAAATACTATGGGAAAATTCACTACATCATACCACATCAAGGCATAACGATGTTGAGCTTCGGATCAAAATTGAATTTATTGTCACAATTCAAAATTTATAGAAATAGAACCAATACTAACTGGTTACTTAAACCGAAGTAAATGGGACGTGGTTAAAGCTTGGAACTTAGTAACCGAAAGCTGAACGTATTTATCACTAAGCCACGACTAAACAAAAGTTTATTAGATAAAAGAATAAACCCTTTTTGCAAAATATTATCCGCCTTATAGGAATTATTTGTATGGGGATGTGAGGATTGTCGAATTTCATCGAAATCATGAACCGATCTGGAAAGACTGGATAGCTGTTTAATCTTCTTTTGGGACTCCTTATCAGTAGACACCGACAAACTGATCACTGGGGATCGAAGCCAGGACCATCGATTTCGTCAGGACTCGTTCGTGTTAATGTCTAGATGCAATCGATCCGCGATATTGCACGGGCATCTTCCATTGTGATCAGTGGGTACCTTCCTCACACTCGATAAAGATGAACTCCACTGGAATCAATCTGAATATATTACCATAACCTGCTTTGGTTTAGGCGCCCGGGAAGTATTACAACCTTCGCATAAATCGAATGACGAAGTGTGGCACCTCCTTTTATCATTGATTATGTGTTTAAACAAATAAGTAAATAAAATAAAGTTTTTAAAGTTTTTAATCAACATTGGCATCCACACAATAATAATTGATTACCGTTTGAACACAATGTTCACGGTCATTTACATTCATTAGTTGTATTTTGCCACAGCCACCATTGGTCAAAAGGTATGTCGAAGACAATTCATCATCTCTATGTGGAAATTTACTTTGTAGAGTCATTAAATTTTCGGGCATCGTTAATGTAGTGGGAATGGGGAACCAGTGTTTAGGTAATTGCATAAAACCTTGTTTTGAGTAGATTATTGTGAAAGCTCCATCCATAATGTGAAATGCTGATCAGTTTAAATCAATTGGGAAAAAAGAAACAAAAGTTGTCTTAATGATGTGGACTTGCTTTTTTCTGGATTATTATTACTATTCTTGTTATATACACTCATATCGTAAAACTATTAAGTAACTAGGCTTCCTATATTCCCATTATTGTAAGTTTTTGTTGGATTTCTTAACTGTGGTTATACATTAATTTATTCCTAAATTATTGCTAATCAGTTATCGACGGCTTGCCCTATTCGCTGCCATATTTTACTTGTTTATGTATAGGGTAGGATCTTCAAATTTACGGAGTGATGCAGCCTGAAATACTGATGTATATAAAGGCATGTGTGCTTGAAAGACAATAATAGAAACTTGGCTGGGTCATTTTCGTATTCGGACTCAAGAAGGAATGGGAGGTGTATCAGTGAATAAATAAGAATTAAGACGACCTCTGCATTAACTTACGGTTAATCTTATCACTAGAGGAGTACATCAGTCAAAACTTAAAACGACATGCCAAAGACGGAATAGTAAATGCAGAGTAGATAAAATATAACTGGGGTTATGTATGGCCAGATTGCTCAAGATATCGATTAAAACTACTACCGCTGGTTTTGAGCAAGTGAGCGGTATCGCAGTTTTTACAAACGCTTGATCATAATAAAAACCTGATTTAAGTGCATAAACTACCGAAATTCGGCTTGACGAAATATAAACAGGACAGAATTTGTAGAAGCATGATATTCAAATTAATTTGCATCTGACAAGCATGCCAAAATAGAGCTAACAGAGTAACTTATGAAGCATTGATCAGTTGTATCCCACAGTAATTTTGGCCTCATGATAGTGACTGCTATGAAGAAATCGGGGATGCCGTATGTAAGATTAGTAAGTCACCAAAATCATTTCCCAAAAACAGTTCAATCCGATAACGATGACAATAATTATTTTCTAAAATATATATAGTAAATAAATACTTACAGTTATTCTCTAAATTGACAGATATTATATCGTCACAAAAACCACCGTGACTTTGAACAGAAGATATTGGATAGCCAAAATGAGGTAGAAAGCGACGCTGTTGTGGACCTCCAAAACAGTCAGTCACATCCCATTTGACCAACACACCTTCCAAACCACCAGAGAGAAGATGAGTGCCTGTAAGTTGAGAAGACTTTTGATTACTGCATGCTTCAAACTCGTAGTACGCTAATTTGAACACACGAGACAACGTTTGACAGAACAAAATGTTAGCACATTTTCAATCATTACCAGGCTCCAATAAGTGTTTATATTGGATGAGTGAGAATGAAAAGTAGCTCTGAAATAATACATGATAACTAACAAAATACTAAAATTACCACACATGTTATTAATAAAAATAATTGGCTCCACGATTCGATTCCTCAGAAGCATAATACATGCATAATACAGACAACATCTTCCGTGATGAAAAGTATGAATAAGTATTAGAGAGTGAGACAGAAGACGGTATAAGGGTACAAGGACGAAACCAATACATGTGATGTAGGAATCTAGGGGAAATTATGAACCATATAGCTCGCGAAATATCGTTTGGTTGTAATCGCTATCATCAAACAGTTTTTAAAGATGTTATAAATCACAAAAATACCATTCATTTACAAAATAACCAACAAGATTCCTAACATAATATGACAGACGTAAAAACATTGCATTTGCAACTAACCACATGACGTAAAGCAAAGACTTGTCACTTGTACAGAATGCCAATGAAGTAAAGACCGTTTAACATGAGACGGATGAACTGGGTAATAAGTGAATAAACGACCTTCCGCAAATCGTTCTTTGATAGTTTTTTTGACATCATCGAAAGCATCATTTTCTGCGCAATTTTCATTTCCAGTCCATTCGTCAGAAACAGGGTTTAGCATGTTTAAATGATCATCAGTTTGAGCACATAAATTCCACCAAATAAATATTTCACCAAGACCGTTTCCTGTAGCAACGATGCAGTCGTTTGGATGTGCTGCGACACATGTGTAATTCTTTTGTTCTGAATGCCTTTCATTAGTGGGAACCGAATACCTTTGAAAAGAGTCAAAAGTTACTTCGATTACATTAACATTGGTACAAGAAGGCATCAGATGTGTGCCACACTTTGTTATTCGACTTGTGTGAGGGGTGGAATATTGCCCGGGCTCTCAAACCGAGGCGAAATTTACGTAAATACATCCTTAAAGAGAACGAATACTGACATTTGGTTAAAATGTTAGAAATTCAGTAAGTAAATGTTTAAGTTAGACCGAATCGTCACAAAAGGTATGACAAACTATGACTACTACTCGGAAAATACGGCCAACTATTCGTATAATATTATATTAGTTGTCAAGTTTGAGATAGTATAGGTTCACCCTTATTAAAAATTTGCAATTTGATGTAAGCCATAGTAACGTTACTCGAAAGAAAGCAAATGACTCAAGCATAAAGACATCAAATTTTAAAGCTTAAGTCAACCTTTTCATCAGACCGAACTAAAATAAATTAACTGACTGAATGTAGTCTACCCACTAAAAAAGCTTAGTAAGGATGTGTTAGATATAAAACATACCAATATGATCGAAAAAACTCAGAGGTTACTTAGATGAAGAACAGCTTTATTTCGTAAAAAAGGAAGATATTTCATGACTTCAAGACGAAGAAGGTTCTCATGAACAATAAAACTTTAATAGAGATAAATTCAACCATCCAGTAAGCATGAGTGTTAGTACTGACTTAGTTGGGTAACCGAATAGTGGGAGGAAATGCATATATTGATTTACTCAACGACATCGTAAAATTATAGTACGGCAACTGAAACAGATGCAAATATACGGCAGGTTTAACGCTGCTTTGACTGCTAAAAAGATGTACTGCTAGACGGAACATTACGACTGAATAGATGTTTCCAAACAGTGGAAGAATTAAGGTATTCACTGTTAATAAACCACTAAGTTATGCTTTATACTCATTAGTGACAGTTTGATACTTACAAAAGGGCACACAGAAGCTTGTCATCATAAAGGCCAATTAAGGATGACAGGATCAACTAACTTCATTTTTATTTTGATGTATTTATGTAAAGAATTCACTGGACAGAAAAGTAAGAAACCAATTTATCAGGTGCACCAGCAAGTAGAGTCACTTTACACTTTCGATTTGATTACGACTGTTTAAATAGAGGAATGTAATTTGTGAATACACCCAAAATGAAGCGTTAGATGGAATTGAGTAAATGGTAGCTCAAGCTAATAGATTTTTGCCACTAAATTTTATCACCGTTAGCTTCTACTATTCAAGTTTATGATAAAAGAGAAGTCTACAGACTTTTATTTTCTCCTCCTGAGTAACACATAGTGAATCTGTCGTACTCCAAGAGTGATGTTGTTTATGGTTCATCCAAATTTATGAAGAGATCTAGTCACATGAATTTTACGATAACTTAGTTTTATGAAAACCAGTTTGTTTGGAGAAAACAAGATCTTATTGCGCTTGTTTTTTAAACGGCGAAAGTCAATTCAAACCGGAGAATACTATGAGGAAATAAATACCTTAATATTAAAAGTCAAAGAATTACCTCACTGAGACATTTAAGTTAATCCAATATACGATAAGGATGGAGTCGACTATACATGCTACAAAATCGGAATCCTACAACTGATTAAGAACAGAAATATCATACTTTATACGCCATAATAGCATTCTGAGGGAATTCTATGTAGTCTACATAACTTCCTGTAGAACGGTCATAAGACTTCACGACATCTACAACAGAATATACATAATTACTACTCATCTACGTTTGTTTTTGCAAGTATGGCTAAAAATATAGCCAGTTGTAGTAGGAAAGCAGAAGTCTATCGGAAACCTGGTATTCAAAATCTTTACGATATTGTACATTGGATCAAAAACTTACCTGGACCTTCTCACATGTTTTAGTATCCCAAACGATTAGCTTTCCATCTAGACCACCAGAAATCACCTGAAGCATTAGCAAACTACCTAGAGACATACATGATGGGGTTTATCAATTCCAGGAACAATCCAAACCACTGAGTCTCTATGTCCATGTAAGAACTGAGAGACTCCTGTGTGTGCATCAAGAACAACGACAAACTTGTCAGAGGAGTAAACAATGAGACTGGAAAAAATGTGTTTCGATGACTAATATTACCTCTCGCTTTTCAGATATACAGGATCCGAATTAATAATAAGCGATGATAGTCTACTAACTTTAGTAGTCATGCCGCCAGATCCCTACAGCGCGCCTGTTTCATCGACCTTCAAATAAGATTTCGCCACCCTTATTTCGGTGTGGCTTGACGTACTCAACTTGCTGAGTGTCGTTATCAGTTCAACTCTCATTCTTATAAAGCTTAGTGACAATAATCCTAGGTGCTAGAGACTTTCTTCATAAGATTTGTATCAGCACTATCATCCACTTTGTTGCCCGTCTCTATACTTGGTCTGAAAGATTTGTCTCTTTCAAAGAGATGGAGTGCTTAGAGATTGTGCACTTCAAGTTATGGCCGTGAGTACGTTTTAAAAGATCTAGCAGAAATTCCAGGATGATTACGTCTATTTGTATTCGCGGTTACCTCGAGTATATCCATTGTGCAATTTGACGTGTTGTCCAGGATACTGGCTCACAATTATGCCCTAAAGTGACCATTAGGAGCAGATTTCCATAAGAGTACAAGTCAAATGAAATAGAATACTTGACTTGCGCGTTTCAAAAAGGGCAATAAGTTTGTACTTGTTTTGATTAGCCTTGCTTTTATGTATTTGTTACATCAAAAGCATTCTTCATCCACTTTAACTGAAGCATTTCGGTTAAGGTTTGAAATATTGGTGAACTTTGTCTTGTGGTACTTTTTTTTCATTGACACTTGTGTTCATATTGTGATCATATTGTGTTTTAAACGTTTTTAGTCTGATTACAATTGTCAGATGTACTTATAAATGTAGACAACCAAACTGTTTGTTCCATCTGGAGGAAGGAATGCAGTGCAATGACTGTACAAAGCGGTCCTATGAGATATGTACCTGATTAATCCCGCCGCATGCAAAAGATGATCGAAGCCTTCAACAAGTCCGTTTCACTCACCCAACACCCTAGAGATTGGAAAGACGCTATAGTCAGTCTTATATTTAAGGATGGTCAGGGGCAGATCGTATCCAACTACCGTTCTGTCAGACTAACTAGATAGTCATTAAGTTACTTGAAAAGAAAATTTGTGTTAGGTTACTAAGTTAAATAGAATCACACAATCTCTTAACTCCAGAGCAACATGGGTTTCGTAACAAGCGTTCGTGCTTGACTAACTTATTGTGAGATAGGATTGAACAGCAACCCTAAATAACAGTCTGTCTGCCGATGTGATATTCATAGATTTTAGCAAAGCATTTGACAATGTTTCACATTTAGGTTTTATGCAAAAGCTCTTGAACTTCGGAAGAACAGGTGCTGCACAGGAATGGATAAAAAACTTCTTATGTGACCGCAGACAGAAAGTGAGGGTCAGTGAAACGCTTTCCGAATGGAAGCCGGTCAAAAATGGGGTACTCCAAGGCACCATCTTAGGCCCTCTACTTTTCCTTCTCTACGTTAATGAATTGCCGCTGTTGCTTACAAACAACCAATCATTATTTTCCCCGCTCACAAATCACGAGTGTTCTGCGTTTGGATGCTTCTAGTTTATTAGGTTAGCAGTAAGCACTTCTCCCATCTCTAAGTTAGTAAGATATTCGTTATTCAGCCCTTTAAAAGCACATATCCTCCGCTGTGTAGGCTCTCCGCTAGTCACGAATCTTCAAAGCTTGTACTGAAAATTCTTTTGTCTCTTCGAACTTTGACGTGGCGTTTGTTTCTCAATGACAAGTGCCACAATGAAAATCCCGAGGCGACACCACCTGGGCTAAGCTTTCCTTTCACCTTGTAGCAAACTTTCTATTCCCCGATTAAATCAAGATATTCTACTTTCAAGCGTGTATTTCGCTTGAGCTAATTTGTGTAAGATATAGTTCAGAATGGTATCCCTCACTATCTCCCAAAGATCATCCACTCTGAGCCTCCGCCGATCTCGTGGCCATGAGGTGTGTCCAAGATGATACCTCATGGACATTTAATCTGCCCTCTTGTAGCTAAAGCAGAGAGCGTCATCTTTCCTCCCAAGTATCGCGTTTGTGACCTTGTTGAACATTAATGTACAATGTTCACTGCTTCCTACAGATGCGTGGATGTAGGTAACCTCAACTGAATGCTAATCGTTTGTCGGCGAATGGTCAAAGTTTGAGAGTTTTCTGTCCACATTACATCTTGTGGCGCACATGCTGCTCCTCATCGTCAACAGACAATTGATTTCTAGTAACAATCAGTAATTTCACTGACGTACAAATCCGTTTTTTGGTTCCCGTGGTTGCGTATTTGGTTGAGTTGGTATTATACAAATTGGGTAAAGGAGTAGAGATTAATAAGGTCGTTTTTAGTAGGATCTCATACCTCTCCTTTTCTAGTTCAGTTTTTAAGTTCATCTGCATTATGTAAGAACATACAAGCATCACGGACGGGAATGACCTAAAATAAACTCGTAGTACTCCCTAGGTACTGAAGTTTCACGGTGAAAGTGAGCATAGCCGCTACAGAAACTACATTCCATTGCTGAGCAGTTGATTGTAATGAGAGACGATCATGTGATTCAACGGCCGTTTCGTGTTATTAATCCCAGTAGTCAACACCATGGGCCATTTCAGAAGCTCTTTCCTACCATTTCCTTTCTGCATTTTAGTCTTACTACGGGTAGAGGTCTGCGTATGTGTGTGATATTGATTATCTATTTGGAAATTCAGTTATTGTGTTTAAGTCGAGTTATTTATGTCGCACATATTACACTGAGAGGAATTCGGACCATAACCACACTAACTTTGCAGCTGAGCATATAATTACTGAATAGATTTACGTTCAACAATTGACATGAAGAAAGTATTAACAATGGAGAATGTAGAAGCATTAATTTAGTTCGATTAGTTGGCATAGCTCAGCCTTGCAGACGTGTTTATTCTGTTTAACCTGTCTCTATTCGCCTTAAAGATATTATTCTATCTTTAACCTAAATGTCACGATACGGTAAGTCAAAGTAGACGATGATGTGAATTTCTCGTAAGATCCTATGGATTAGGTTGTTACTTCATGTCGAATCTACAATTTTAGGATCAGGCCAAATATTATAGCAGCACTAACAACGAACTAGACCATAATTTTACAGATTTTTTGGTGTTGCTTTGAGCTTTCTTGTAGTCCAAATTCTAGATACAGTGTTTTTCGACGTACCATCAATAGCTGAATTAAAAGCACTTTTGAACTTTCTTGTAGCTTTAGTGGAGGTACTGGTGTCAACGCTGTTACTGTGCACATCATTCAATCATTCGAAGGGTAGACAGTGAGACGCTTTAAGGAGAAAGTGCACAAGAGGTAAGTTTCGAAGGAGAAAAATAGTGAAAATAGGTGAATGTATGCTTCACAGGAATAGAACATGACAGTACGTTGGAAGTTCGTGTTACCTGTGATCATCGTAGCCAGAACCTTCTTGTGGATCCAGTAACTGTTCCATGCGTTGTGTTTGCAAGAAGATGGACGTCACATTTGAAGCAAGAATTAAAGGACAGCTGACCGGAACAACTGGATCTACTGAGCGGTGGTTTAACCTTGAAATAATAATAGCCGTCAGGTTTGTTATTATGGTCGTCTTCCAGCAAGATGAAGACGCAGCTCGTATCCTTTAATTTTCCAAAATATAAGTAGAAAAGTGGGTATTTGGGTTACTAGTGAGGTATCAACGAGGTTACTCAAAACTCAAAAAAATGTCATCATTGTCTACATTTGACACCTGTATTCCGCTTTAGGTGAAACTGCAAGTGAAAACACTGCAGCGTCTTGCTTAGATATGTTTATGTGCCAAAGATGTTATAAAGCATCCTGATCTTTCTATACCTTGTGTCTCATGTAACGTGCCCGCGGGTGGGTTAGGCTAAGCTTGTTCATTGTTTTACCCGTTGTTGTTCTGCTCTTGATTTGTTCTGGGAAAGCGAAACCCTTCATTAAGTATCGTGACATGATAAAGAAGTTTTCTCCAAATGAGGTTTCAAGTATGTCTCGAAAAAATTTTTGAACCAAGAAGTTCCAGAGGAATACCGTGTTAACACCTCTCTTTTTAACTGAAAACATCCAACAAAACTGTAAGTTTACTTAATTTTGAGGGGAGGTAAATAAGTTCTTTTGTAATATGAAAAGTGTGATGCAATGACCGCTCATAAAAACGGTGATTTATAAGTCATGAATAGTCTACAAAAATATATACGTTTAAGCATCTAAGAATATCGTGGATGTTAACAGGAAACCGTTAGTACAAAATTCTGCGAAGGGCTTCTTTGTATCGACAGCTTTATGATAATTTGTAACGGTCACAGGCTTTTGGAGATGTTCGGTATTACATGCCTAGTCACTTATTCACTTCATTTGAGTCATGTTCAGTGGCTAAATAAAGCCTTCAATTTTCAACTGATGTGTGAAATTTCTACGAATAACACGATTACTGAAAAAGGCTATTCTCATAATTATCTGTACTCGTTAATTTGAGCAAATGTTATTAAATATAGGGCGAAGACTGATATAAAAGTTTTATTATCTGTTGACTTTAAAGGTATTAAGTCTTCTGACATGCAAAGACTTTGATCAATAAATCTTCTTTACTGAATTATATGAAGTCGATAATTGTCAAAAATTGATAACGAAGAAGTCGGTGGAAATTTTAGTACATTTCTCATTCGCATTGTCAAACCCCAGTCATATCGGCGGTCGGGCATAAATCTTTGCCATGATCTATAGACCATTAAAAAAACGGTGGTCTGTATTCCAGTTTCTGGCACTAAGTGTCATTCATTCGATGTTATCGGTGGCACAGAAAAGACTCTGGCAACTGATAAAATATTGGCGGTAGCCGGAATCTCTCATGTGTATGGTTATTTGCAGAAAAGCGGTGACGTTAATATGTAAGGCAATCTACTGAGACTTAGTTCTGTGGATCAATAAAGTATGGTCTAATACTGTTGTTCAAACACTTGGTTCTTTAATTTTTCATTGAGCAAAGCATATAATATGTTTGTATCTGTATTAAACCATTGTTCTGTGTAACAAAATTGAGTGATCAAGAACTTTGTGTAGTAAGAAAAGAACTTGGAAATATTTCTCAGAGAACATCATGCAGGCTACTGAGATGATTTTTTGCATTCCTGTCTTTATACTAGCAATAATGCAAACAAATTTGCCAGTGATAATATCACGAAGTGAACTTTTAATACTATTCGTTAACAAAGCCACCAGTTAGTAAAAAGAGTAGCCTGAAAAATGTTTAAAGCATAGTATCATTTAGGAGAAACAATATGTCATTTTCAAAAACGTTCGACTGCCTATAACTCCCTAAAACTGAAAGATGAGAAATGCACATTAAAAAATTGGAAAACCCAAGGCGACTTCTTTGACAATTTGTTAAATCTGTTTTGTAAGTATAGTGACTGTTACTACACGAACGATGTACTTGCTTTTACGTTTTTTAATTCTATTCGGAATCCAATATTGATCGGGAAGTCTCGTCTTATCGAACCCATACTAGTATTTGGACTATTAACGGCGAAATGCCGTTCCTTGCCCTCAACCATCCTGTCATTTTCACCATTAAAGCAGGTTCATACATGCTCAATCGGCCTGTAATTTTCACAGTTGAATTCACGAATCTATCTAAGCTAGACCACCATTGAAAACCTAGAAGCACTGGACAGTCTTATAATCCTAATACGGTGCTCTACATCAGCACGTATTCACGGTCCCGTACGCGGGACTCGGATCCATGACCCTCAGTTTCGCGCACGAACGCCTCACCAGTAGACCACTCTAATTGACACCCAAAACACAACAGTGGTGACAGATGGTGGACAGGGAAATCGATGAATACAATTTTGGAGATTAATTCAGATTGCTCATGAATTTCAGTGATACTGTGCTTGCTGATAACAGAGGTCTTCCTTCATCAGCTCTGATTCCTGCGATGTATCTCCACACTATCCACAAAATCAAAATGATCCCAAATGAAGTTGTTACTGAGTATTAGTAAGTAGTATAGTGTAAAAACAAGAGTAACTGAGTGATACAGAGGTGAAGAACAAACGTATGAACACTGTCATATAACTGTGAATGACAGAACTCAGTTAGCCCACATCGTTTGATTTGTCATGAACTCATGCAGTATCTCTAACTTATTACATTTTAGATGGCTTTACTGTCAATCGGAGAGTGATTGATAAATGCATGCGATAAGAAAGAGTTTAAAGCACACGACAATTAAATTGTAGAGTGGTGTCGAATTGAGCTTGACTATGAACACTGCTACAAGACTACGTGCCAACAAACCAATAAGATTCCCGTAGGCCAAAAATCAGAAGACAGATGACGGCTGTAGTCGAGATATATTTGCTGGCAATCTCGTGGTATCGAAAGAATACCGAGATCGTGCCAAAGGAGTACAAGCGTGGTTACTGAGCGTAACCGAGATCAAAGTCAACGGGAGAGTAAGTGTAATGGCTGTCATTAGCATCTGATGACTGCGTTCGTAGGGATGCGGACCAGAAAACGCTGCAGACGTAGGACGAAACCACGTTGAGCCAAGAAAATGAAGCGACCATAACGACCAAGCGCGAAACCAAACGTATGCCAGACGGATTCGAAAACAGATTATTGACTGAGTACGTTGACTAGAGCATGGATGGTCAAACCAGCTTTCTCCAAAGTTGACTGAAGTCGACGTTACCAAACGGGCCATCGTCGAAGGCGTGGGCTCAGGATACAAAAAAATCAAAACAAGAAAAGTGTAGCATGCGTGTAGTATAGGAATAATCCTACACCATATGCGTTATTGACTGTGCGTTTAGTCGGGAAAGCGTGCGGGTAAGCGTACTCGGCGACCGGAACGTGAGACGGTAGTCTCGTTCGTACTTCGTGAGCCTGCGATCTCATCCGAGGTCAAGGGCGGCGTGGTCTGCCGGTCTGGACGTGAGACGAAAGTCTCGTCCGTAGATAGTGCAGATGACGCGTGCTGTTGACCGGGACGTGAGAACGAGGTCTCTGATGTATCTAGCACGAGATCCGAGGTAGACGTAGAGATCCCGCTAGAGGGTTTGATAGGTCTAGCATTGAGTCTCAGGTTATCGGGTAGGGCACTGTCATCGACATGTGCTGGTTTGAGACGATCAATGCTGACGATCTCGACGCGGCCGTGTCGATCAATCTTGAAGGTCTTTTCGTGACGAGAGATCACGTGAAAAGGGCCTTCGTAAGGCTGTTGCAAAGGTTTGCGTATCGAATCTACTGGTATGAAAACATGTGAACTAGTACATAACTCTCGAGGGAGAGCGACCTGTCGATGTTGTATTCGAGCTGACACCGGAGACAGCGTTCCCATAAATGCAGACAGTCGATGGACGTAGTCTGATTTACCGAAATCGTTACTGCTCCGTGGTGTGAAGAATTCCCCAGGCAGACGCAATGTCGTGCCGTATACAAGTTCAGCGGCGGAACATTGGATATCTGCCTTTAAACTCGTTCTGATGCCTAAGAGAACGAGCGGTAAGGTTTCGTACCAATTGTCGTTTTCGTGTGCTCGAAGAGCACTTTTAAGTTGTCGATGAAACCGTTCAACCAAACCATTCGATGCTGGATGGTAGGCGGTAGTGCGTATGCATTCCGTACCAAGCAGCCGGGTCAGTGAGGAGAATAAATCAGACACGATTTGTTGTCCTCGGTCAGTCGCGACGGTCGAGGGACAACCGTACAATGCTATCCATCGTTCTGCGAAGCGGTGAGCAACTGTCTCCGCCGTGATAGACGTGATGGGAATAGCTTCGGGCCATTTTGTAAAACGGTCAATGCACGTGAGTATGTGATCATACCCATGCGATGGTGGCAATGGTCCTACAATGTCTATATGAACGTGATCAAAGCGAGCATCAGGCGTAGCGAACGTGCCAATGGGGGCAGCGACGTGCCTGTGCACTTTTGATCGTTGACACTGTAAGCATTGCTTTACCCACATACGAACATCTTTATTCATGGACGGCCAGACGTATCGTGCAGCGATGAGACGTAATGTGGCTGCGATACCTGAATGAGACAATCCATGAAGGGCATCGAAGACGGGACGGCGATAGGCAGAGGGTAAGATGGGTCGAGGAAGACCGGTAGACGTATCACATAGGATAGTACCTGAGCTAGTAGCTGGGGGTACTTCCTGACACTGAAGGGACGAAGATTGTGGTGCTTCTGTACAGACAGGATCGTTTGCTTGAGCGGTGGCCATAGCAGGAAGATCGAGCACCGGTAAGGTAACTGCATTCTCTTGGATACGTGATAGAGCATCGGCAACATAGTCCGACTCGCCTTTGACGTGACGAAGGTCTGTCGTGAACTGGGAGATATAGTACAAATGTCTGCACTCTCGTGGTGAGTAGCGGTCAGACTTGGTATGTAGGGCATACGTTAAGGGCTTATGGTCGGTGAATAAGATGAATTGGCGTCCTTCTACTGCGTGCCGGAAATGTTTGATGGAGCAGTAGGCTGCAAGCAGCTCGCGACCGAAAGCGCTATATCTCGTCTCCGTGGGAGTAAGGCGTCGTGAGAAAAATTCGAGCGGTTGCCAACTACTGGAGATACTCTGTTGCATAACGGCTCCTATAGAGCAAAATCTGATGCATCAACCGCTATACTAAGCGTGGCTGATGGGTCAGGATGAGCGAGAAGTGTAACTTCATCGAGAGCCGTTTTGATCTCTGAGAATGCAGTACGTGCGGTATCGTTCAATTCTAATTTGCGTGGATTACCGCGTAGTAAATCGGTTAATGGTCGTAACCGTTCTGCCGCGTGAGGGATGAAACGTCGGTAGAAGTTAACCAAACCGAGAAAAGCCTTCAGTTCCTTGATTGAGGACAGCACGTTGTACTCCTTGATTGCTCGAACTTTGTCCTCGCAAGGCATAATACCCTCTTGTCTGATGATGTGACCCAGAAATATTATTTCTGATTTACCCAATTCACATTTGTCTGGGTTGACTACTATTCCGTTATCCGAGAGGCGTTGGAATAATAGTGTAAGATGTTGATAATGTTCATCTACATTTGATGATGCGATCAGCAGGTCATCAATGTAGACGTGAACAAAATCCAAGTCTCGTACTATGCTATCGATAAACCTTTGGAAAGTTTGAGCAGCATTCCGTAATCCAAATGGCATTCGTAGGAACTCAAACAGACCGAACGGAGTCGTGATAGCAGTTTTTTCGATGTCTTCAAGAGCGACTGGGATCTGGTAATATGCTCGTACCAGATCGATTTTAGAAAAGATAGTCGTGCCCATGAGCGATGCTGTGATGTCGTGTATGTAGGGAATGGGGTAGCTATCAAAGCGCGTAACTACGTTTAATGCTCGGTAGTCGCCGCATGGTCTCCAACTAACCCCATCCTTTTTGCGCACCATATGTAAAGGAGAGGCCCAAGGACTGTGAGAAGGACGAATAATACCAGTAGATAGTAAATTGTCAAACTCACGTTTAGCGAAAGCTAATTTGTCCGGTGCCAGTCGGCGTGGTCTTGCCGTGACTGGTGGTCCGCGGGTGACTATATGGTGTACCACACGATTGGTCACCGATGAAATCTCCCAGAGTGGTTTAGTTATTCTGGGGAATTTCTCGAATAAAGCGTGTAATTTATCGTCACGCAAATAAAAAGTGCCGAGGATTCGGTACGCGTACATCGGAGTCTATTATATTAATACTATTCTTATCGTTATCCGTCATGTCAAGTATATTATATATCAAAAAATTAATATGAAAATATACGACAGACGTGGATAGATAAACAATAGATTCACCGGATTGACTTCTTTGGAAGATTTGACCAGAGGTTGATGCGTGTTACCAGATTTGGCTCACCAATTGTAGAATTGTGTCGAGTTGAGCTTGACTATGAACACCGCTACAAGACTACGTGCCAACAAACCAATAAGATTCCCGTAGGCCAAAAATCAGAAGACAGATGACGGCTGTAGTCGAGATATATTTGCTGGCAATCTCGTGGTATCGAAAGAATACCGAGATCGTGCCAAAGGAGTACAAGCGTGGTTACTGAGCGTAACCGAGATCAAAGTCAACGGGAGAGTAAGTGTAATGGCTGTCATTAGCATAATTAAACAAACGAGCACAGCAAAACAATCACTGGTACAATTGGTTATAGTAATAATTGTTTTCATCGAACCAATCGCGTTCTGTTGACAAAAGTAGGTCACTACAAAGGTATAACTGATAATGACACTTAATCCTTTCAGGAAACCGCTTTTTGTCATTATTTTTCTAAAAAGTTAATATTCATTTTCTTGGGAAAAGATTAAAGGAAATCTTCTTCCTAAGGTATAACTTTAACCATTATTCGTTTGTAATCAATCTTCTAGTAGACTATAATTTTATCTTGCTTCAAAGTTTTTGTGACTATTTACCACAAGAACGTGCCTTCTTTGTTTGTTTACCAATTAATTTTTCTTGTAAGACCGTTTTTTGAATTAGTCGGGATTATAACATGAATGAGAAATATGTCATTCTGTTATTTGATTCAAAGGTTTTATCGCACAAATTCACTTTTTCCCAAGACACATTGTCTATGCACAATACTGTTGCCAATCTCACTACTCTAACACGCGTCTCGATAATTTCATTGAGTTGAGCCAAAATGATGTGACAAGATGAATGAATGCATATGCATGTTAGATTCTGGTTTGTTTAAGACCGATAGAATAAACTCTAGGCTAGAAGTTATCACAGTCAGGTTTAAGGTATGTCAATAATTCATGACAGCGCACTAGTATGTTTCTGGTCGAGGATGTATTGATCATATCTTCACCCTCCACCAAATGTTAGAACACCGCCATACTTATCAAAGGCCAACAATCGTAGTGTTTCTTGATATCAGGGCTGCCTTCGATTCGTTGGACAGAACTGTTCTCTGGGATTGTCTATTGAAGAAGGGTGTGCCTGAGAAGTTTGTTAACATCCTAAAAGCCCTATACACAAACACGTCAGGCAGAGTGAGGGCATACAACCACCTTTCTCCATTATTCCATTCGAGCAGTGGGGTTAGGCAGGGTTGCCCAATCTCACCATTCCTCTTCAACTTTGCCATCGATGACATTCTGGAAACAGCTCTGATGGATGTAAGTAATGGTGGTGTGGATCTGTTGCCTGGAGAAAGACTTCTCGACCTTGAGTATGCGGATGATATTGTCTTACTGTGCGAGAATGCCCAAGCTATACGATCCTCACTTAATCAGTTGGCAATCAATGTCCGTAGGTATGGTATGTGCTTTGCACCCTCGAAGTGCAAAGTACTTCTACAAGACTGGCATGATTCTAATCCTGTACTCACTCTGGATGGTGAGCAGATAGAAGTAGTCGAGAAGTTCGTATATCTAGGTAGCTGCATAAGTGCTGGTGTTGGTGTGAGTGATGAGATCAATGCACGTATAGTGAAAGCCAGAGCGGCTTATGCCAATCTGGGCCATCTTTAGCGACTTCGTGATGTTAGTCTGGCTGTAAAAGGTCGGATCTACAACGCGACGGTGAGAGCAGTTTTGCTCTATGCTTGTGAAACCTGGACTCTCCGAGTTGAGGATGTTAGACGACTCACTGTGTTCGATCATCGCTGTCTTCGAAGGATTGCTGACATTCAGTGGCAACACCATGTTAGTAATACAGAGGTTCGGCATCGTGTGTTCGGGCACAGAGACGATAATGCAATTGGTGTCACTATCTTGAAACACCGACTTCGATGGCTTGGACATGTTCTACGAATGTCGTCCCAGAGAATTCCACGTCGTGCATTATTTGCCGACTCTGGGACTGGTTAGAAAAAGCGGAGAGGTTGTCAGTAGTATATGACATGGTGTCGTGGTATGAAAGAAAGCTGCAAAGAGCTGGCTTGTGATGGTCCTTCACGACTCCCTGGCTGGTGTCCGAGAGATGGTGTAACACAGTGGCTAGAGACGTTGTCAGATATGGCTCAGAATAGAAGCCAGTGGCGATCCTGCTGTAACTTTCTTCATAAAAAGTGGTTGTATATTCCTTAACTGAAAGATTTCTTCTGATTGTAAATTTCGGGTCCACCATTATTATTATTACACTACTTTACACTAATCTAGTCGTTATTGTTCCTTTTTTACGCTCCTTACCTTTATTTTTTCTTCTCCTCAAATTCTCATTGTTTTGTGTGACGCATATATATCTGGTGCCCCCCTGTACCAATATTTATGTGTTCAAATAAAATAAATAAATACCGTTGGCAGGATCTTGTATAAATGTGTATTTTCTATTTTGTGGTGTAATGTGGTTGTTGGGGTGATCCAGAAAACTTTTCGCAAAAGACAAGAAGGGTTCAGGGAAAACTAAGAAGTATTTTATCCAATCAGCGCTCACTAGAAGTTTAGCCAGAAACATCAAGAAAGTGAAAAGTCACATGTATAGTTTCTGATTGGATGATTATTCATACTGCTATTATGTTTAGTAGAATTCTAGAATTTTGGGGAAAACCCTGTATTTTTTGTACAAGAACGAACTTTTGAAGTAAAGTACTTCTCGCATATTTTGCGCCTTTTCTCCCGTGTTCAGGTCGCTGTGTATTTCTAGCTTGAGGGTTACGAGAATAGCTTAGGAACCGAATATAATGTTCAATTAGCAAGACTTATCAGTGGTCTGTTTGGTTTGTACATAAACCCAGTATGTTTGAAATACACGATTCATATCGCAGAGACTGAGATTGGTGTTTTGGACTCTAACAGGTGGTAGGAGTTTGGCAGAAAGAAGGGTCAATAAGGACTTTAGACTGCTTGTGCTTGTTTTATGCATCATTGGTTCGGTCAATATGTCACTGTTCTCTAATTAGAGGTATTATTACGTTATATATTAATAGGGCACAAGGTCACAAGTTATAAAACATGTTTCATAAGATGTCAAGTCATTTAGACTAATAGTCACATTGTAACTTGGTGGATATCATTCAATTAGCATTACAAAAAGGACTATATCATCATGACTGATAAATTAATTATAAATAAGCTGGTGAATACACATAAATTTGTGTACATAAAATCTGCATATAATTGATAAAGTAAATAAAAAATACATAAAATTTCATTGACATAACAGAGAGAATAAACTCTTACGCAACAATTTTTGCATCGAATATATTATATCATGACAATGACAATAATTACGTATGTATGTGTGTGTGTATGAGTAGGTGGAAAATGTTGGTAACTAAAGCATATTAAATAGGAAGCAGGGTGGAAATTACCCCTCCCCATCTCCCCCTCTCTTTCTCCAGTATACACACACGAACACAAAGAAAACATGAAGTGATTGATTGATTGCATCACTTACCCCTTCAATCTGTAGTTTAAATATTCTTATGAATGTCAAGGGAATAAGCAATAAATAATTCATCGAGTAAAAAGCACAAGAAAAACAAAAGAAAAAACAAACATACAAACAGAGAGAAAGACAACACATATAAACAAGAAAATAAAAAAAATGAGACTATACATAAAAAAATAAATTTAAATGAATAGTTAGTTTATGGGTTTATTATTGATATTAGAAACAGCCATAACATATAAAAACAAAATAAGGAATGTGTTCAATGTAAACAACAAAATTACACTGATATGATGAGGATTAAAGAAGATAAAGTTACGAAACACTCCCTACCTTCCTCCTACCCTCTCGCTTACTCTCTCTCTCTCTCTCTCTCTCTCTCTCTATATATATATATATATATATATATATATATATATATATATATATATATATATATATATATATATAATATTAATAACTTTCCGATCCGGTGAATATACGATTTAAATCTAAACTGGCTAAAAGACCTTCGATTAGGGTTAAGAAACGACCTAATGCTTCTGAATAACGTGTAGCATCTGATTTTAATTGAATATATGCCTCTGGATAACGTATTAATAATAATTTAGTTTCATTGAAAGACCCAGGAGTTAATCCAATCGGTGAAGTTATTGACGATGATATTGTTTCTGGATTATCCATTAATAATAATTCAAATAAGTATAAACGTGAAGGAAGTGATTGCATAATAACCTAAAGAAAAATAGAACAGAATGAAAAGAATTTTGCAAGAGAAAATCATTATAACAAACATAAAAGAAATCCATTGATATTTGGTCTATGTTACAGACTGATCTTAGACAACCAATAAAAATCAGGAAGCATTAGACAGATGTCCTGTCCTAGTACGGGACTACTCCCAAACAACACGCATCCATAGGGGTTCGGAACTCATAGCTTTTTTCAGGTCTTGTAGCGAGCGACGATTAAATAAACACACCTCAAAATTCATGTCACTATTTGTGCTATACTAAGTTATAAAAATCATGGAAATATGAAGTTTAAGTAAGAAGAATGTAGACAGTTTATTTTATTTTTATTTATTTATTTATTTTAACACATAAATATTGTTACAAAGAGGCACCAAATGTATATGCACCACACAGATCTCATTTGATATGTGTGAGGGCTACGATACTGTCCGGCTGCCCAGTCCGAAGTAGGTGGTTTACTTAGGGAGCCACACCCAGAGACTTCGACCTGAACGTCTAAACCATAAGGCAGTGGAGCACCGTAAAGAGATACAGTTCCATGGTAGCCGGTGAACAACAATTGATTCATACACTATTTGTTCCTTCAGGATACTGGAGCCAGCCCATGTGCACCATTGATTTGGAATCCGGTTAAAGCCCCTGCCGGATATTCGCTTTTCATCCTCTCATTTTCGTAAACAACACCCGTGGTGCGAGAAGGCAGTGAGTAGGACTTCCGTGGCAGAGGCTATATACGCGTGGCCATGTGAAAAGACAGTTTAGTGATAGAGTTACCGGCAACTCTTGTGCACAACGGTTTAAATGACAAGATAAATATTATGTTTAGAATTATCGAACACCAGTGATGATAAAACATAATATTAAATCAAATTGACAATCATTTGTTAGTGAAATGTAAACTGAGGAATTCAACAATCTCGATAAACCCACATTAGCAATATTAATCATGTGCACATAAGTAACTGAGTTCGAAAGGTGATTCACGAGGTTCTAGAAAGAGGTCATTAACAGTGAAGTTTAACCATGTCGAGTATTATACAAATACCAATGATTAGAATGAATGATAGTTGAACAATATTCTAAATTGATTGAAGTTAGATATGTAAACCATTGAACCTAAATCAGTGGTGTAGAGATTATCCTGTCTATTAGTCCTAAAACTATTGGTTTCTATCTCTGATGAGGTTACTTATTACATACTGCTAAAGTCTCATACTAAGGGCAAAATAGCTGACCAATGCTTCCCGGTTTCCAATCGATTCATATACTGAGTACTGAACAATGTTATGTTTGTCTTGTCCAATTAGTGACTAAATTTGATCATTTAAGCTGAAATGTATGACTAAGAGTATTATTCAGCACGAGAAATACATCCAGAATTTTTCGTTGTATTCAATCATCTAAAAAACATTCATGCAACTCACTTACATATTGAGTAACTCTAATCCAAGTATGTAAGTTTATAACTTTGTATTTGAAGAAATTAGTGATATGGTTAGTCGGGTGTCCAAACCAAAGTGTATGGAACGATTTTGAAGACTGCAATCTATTTATTGAAAGCTAAGAACTTTTATCACTAACTTATCACAACAATGCAGGCATGTTCGAGATGCGATTCTCTCCCTCGAAATGTAAAATGTTGCTTCAGGATTGGGTTGCATCGATACCTGTACTAATGATAGGGAGTGAAATAGTTGAGCGTGTCGACCGCTTCAATTATCTAGGAAGTCTCATCAGCCTTTGTGGTCTGGTGTCTGACGAAATTTGAGCACGGATACAGAAGGCTCGACTAGCCTTTGCCAACTTCCGTCATTTATGGTGTAAGCGAGATATTCGTAGGTTACTAGTGTTCGATCATAGGTGTCTTCAAAGCACTGCTCGTATATCTTGGGACCACCGAATAAGTAATGAAGTTGTTAGGAAACGGGTACTACGTAACGATGGCAAATCAATTGAAGTAGTGAAACTTCACCAGTTGAGATGACTGGGACACGTGTTACGTATTCTCAACCACCGATATTTTATGGTGTAGGAGTAGGTTGGAAGAAAGCTAAGGGCGGCCAGACCACAACATGGCACAAATCCATGAAGTTATTGACAAGTGGACTAACTCACGTTGGTAGGTGTAGACCACCTGGTTGGGGTCCGCGAGACGATAGCAACCGATGGTTAGAGACCTTGAATGACATGGCTCAAAATCGTTCGCAATGGCACAAGTGCATCTACTCTTTGTGTTCCCCCAAATTCTAATCTTCTGAATTTTTCATGTCCCTTCTTTTTTTCTCTTTTTATAAATTTATTTCACTGCATTACACTCGTTGAATAACATCTTCAAGCTCTAATCTTTCCGATTACTGCTTATACTCTTACTACTCTTACCACATCGGGATTTGAATTGACAAATGCATCTCTGTGCTAATGTGGTATGACAACTCGAACTGATGTACGTATGTACGAAGTCCCACGTTGTTACTGACTGAGTGACTATCACTCCACGATTAACTTCAATTCAACTAACTATACAGGTAACCAAGTTCACAGAGACCTTCACCAGTTTCATTTCACATCATATTTAATTAATATGAATAAAATAGATAATTCTATTGTTTATTCAAATGTAAACATCAAATTACTACTTACCATAGCCATACCTCGTACAGACCATGAATGAAAAGGTCTTAAACATCGTGTATACGCTTCATTTGCAATAGTAACGAGGCTTGTATCAGAATTCAATGTATTATTAATAAGTGAAGATGGATCCGGTAAACAGAATAAATGATGAATAAATTCTCTGACAAAATTCAACCATCTATATAATGAATGTAAAAAGTAATGGATAATTCAAAGAAAAAGAAAAATACATCACTCTATGACAAATTCACAGAGACACTTAAATTGACTATAGTAAGAGGTTTGATTTGATTAAACAATCATGATTAAAGGTGAAACTACATTATATCGACGGCCCTGGGGAATCAATCCAAATTAAGCTAGACGATAGGAGAATTAAGAACGCTGTTACGTGTGAGCAAGATAGACTATCTGCTTCTAGTTTCAATTCCAAGATTGTCTTAATTTGAGACTTGGCTTATTTCTGATTGTTGTCTATTATTTTCCATATTAAATATGAGTGCATTGTGTGCGCTGGTCGAGTTGTCGATTCATCATTTCTTTTATTCTACTCTTTTCCAGTACCCACTCTCACGCTACTATGCATGCTCCCCTAGTTCACAAAGTATCATCTGTTTAGACGTGAACCGCCATAGTGAGGATAGCTTGTTGTTCAGTATATTTCATATTTTAAAAAGATTGGATAATTGTTCACATGTGAAATGAAGTGTTAAGGTCAATAAATCAGGGTTAGGAGTATAGAAAAAAAAAACCAGAGTTGAGGAGCTTTAGGGTTAGTAACTAGGTTTTAAAAGATATTGAACTAGTAATTAGGGCGTAAACTGAACTAAAGACTAAATTATAGATATTTAGCTCTCAGAATGATGTTAAAACTCCTAATTCTCAAAAATTTTAACAATAATCTGTATATTAGGGCTTTTGTTACACAAAAACTGCATGCTAATAGTCAATCTTTGTTTTGCTAATCTCAATGTCGCCCTTAAAATTCCCCTAAGAGGTAGTTTAAGATAAATGCTTTGTGATTTTTACATTGTTTTTCAGCACAGGTACTATGGATATTTGTATCAGTAGACTCAGCAGCAGTAAGTCTCAACATATACAAAAGGAAAAGCAAGATTCTCCGATACAACACAACATGCAACAATCAAATCACACTTGACGGAGAAGCTTTGTAACATGTAAAAACTTTTACATATCTGGGCAGAATCATTGATGAATACAGTGGATCTGATACAGATGTGAAGGCGCGGATCGGCAAACCAAGAGCACCATATATACAAGTGAAGAACATCTGGAACTGAACACAATTGTCAACCAACACCAAGGTCAGGATTTTCAATACAAATGTCAAGACAGTTTTACTGTATGAGGCGATAACTTGGAGAACTACGAAAGCAATCATCCAAAAGATACAAGTGTTTATTAACAATTGTCTACGCAAAATATTTCGGATCCATTGGCCAGACACTATCAACAACAACCTACTATGGGAGAGAACAAATAAAATCCCAGTGGAGGAAGAAATCAGGAAGCGCTGAAAGTGGATAGCACACATATTGAGGAAAGCATCCAACTGCATCACAAGGCAAGCCCTCACATGGAATCCCCACGGCCAAAGGAAGATCAAAGAACACATTACGCCGAGAAATGGAAACAGACGTGAGGAAAATGAACAAAAATTGGTTAGAACTGCAGAGAAAGGCCCAGGACAGAGTGAGTTGGAGAATACTTGTCGGCGGTCTATGCTCCATTAGGAGTAAAAGGCGTAGGTAAGTAATGTAGTCGGTTGACTTATGAAAACCTAAATGAAAAACAAGTCGTTGAGAACTACCTAAGTGTGTTTCTTTCCTTGCGTAAACATCAGACTCTTAATTGTATAAATGTTTATTCAGAAGCCCCCGTTATACCCATCCCGTTTAACATTAAATTCGACTCAAGAAATAACGTAATACCAGTAAATATAGAGACATGCAATTCTATGGACTGTTCATTTACATTGGTAATATTTTCACAAGTTTTAGAGAAAAATATACAGTACTACTGATCATTGTTCCGTTTTCAGGCATGTGCCGGTGGATATAGGTGACCGGTTTAAACGACTTTGTTAAACAAATTCTTCTTGGTTTGGGATGCGTTCCAGGATGTATTTCACTATATTCACCAATATTGCGTTATTTCTTGAATCGAATACAATGTTAGACGAAACGGGTATAACGGGGGCTTCTGAATAGACATCTATACAATTAGGAGTGTGATGTTTACGCAAGGAAAGAAACACACTTAAGTGGTTCTCAACGACTTGTTTTTCATTTAGGTTTTCATAAGTCAACCGACTACATAAGTATGTGAAAATCAAGAACTTATGTGAATTAACACACACACACACACACACAACCAACTTCAAGCACTTTCAATACTGAATACTCACATCTTGAACTAAGCTATTCAAGGTTATAAATACAAAATAACGGCCAATATGATTGTGATTTAACTTTTCAACCATATCCTATACTACTATTATTGGATTGTATTTGTATAACTGAACAGAGAAAAAAAGATGTATCACAAATGATTAAACTAACCGCCAATATACATTTCTATGATTAAATCTAACTCAATCATAATTAATTAGTCCTAATGAAATATATTTTAAATTAGTTACTTAGTTTTATGTAAATGACGTACACTAATTAAGTTGCTATGGAAACTCCAAATTTATCATTAAATTTATAGAAACTTGTCTAAAAAAAACAGTAAACATTTTCCGCTGTAAACTTTTAACATACCTTTTTAAAAAAAAAAGAAACGGAAGAAAATCGATGAAATAATTTGATGTATTTTAAGAATAAATTGAGATTTGATTTCCGGTGGTAGGTTATCGACTATGGATTCTCTTTGTGAAAGATTTCTTTCAAGCTCAGTGGTAACGTCTCTGACTGTGAAGCTGGGTGACACGGGATGGAATCCATCAGGGAGCACCAATTCCCCCAAGATTATAGGTACACCTTGTTGACGAGTGTCAAATAGCACGAAACCCGGGTCCAGGATTTCCTGTTGACTACCTCCAACCACCATCTTATCTCAACATAGTGCGCGCAATGTCGAGTCACCTAGACTAGTGGCCACATTGTGACTTGGTCGATAGCATTCAATCTGCACTAATAAGGATTTGACACATATGACATTGATCACCACTCAGCGATCAATCAATTGTGAACAGTGAAACTCTATTTATTCAAATGAATGAGTGAATTTTGCGCCAAAAATATGACACCTGTTATCTTACATGTAATTGGTTCGACGATAAATCTAATCTTGTGTTACTTTCTTTAATACTTACACAAACTACTTGTTGTTAGTCAGTTCTATGAGATTTCGTTCATCAAACAAAAAGGTAACTCAATCAGCGAACTGCTTTGAAGCACATTCTGTGTGCGCAAAAACCAGTCAGTCAAAGAGTGAGTAAACTAAACAGTAGTCTACTTAATTTGACCTTAAAGTTGAGAGATGCAATTTTTAAAATTGGAAGACAAAGATCTCTTGTATTATCGAATAACTGTGCAAGTAATGCTGACTTTTTTGCGTAATAAAGATGGTTGATGAAACAGAGAATCTTAGTTAAATAAAGTAACTATAAAATAAGTTGTGTATGCACAAACACCTTCCATTTTGACAAGAAATACTCGGTAGTGTAAGTGTATGTTGGAACAAAACTAGGTAAAAGCTGAAGTATAAAGTCAAGGAAGTTATATGCTGTTGGTTTGAGGTATTTTGGTTGGTTCAAGCTATATGATGAGATTCGTACGATAATCGTGATCAGCGATGGGAGACGCCAGGTAGCTGCATCGCTCCCAAATGCCCTGGTACGGCAGAGGGTGGGGAGAGTCCGCTCTCCCTCTCCAAATGCTCTCACATGGCCACGCGTATATAGCCTCTGCCACGGAAGTCCTACTCACTGCCTTCTCGTGCCATGGGTGTTGTTTTCGAAAATGAGAGAACGAAAAGTGAATGTCCGGCGCTTTAACCGGATCCAAAACCAATGGTGCACATGGGCTCCAGTATCCTCAGGGAACAAATGGCGTATGGACCAATCGTTGGTCACCGGCTACCATGGGACTGCATCTCCTCACGATGCTCCACTGCCTTGTAGATCAGATCTTCAGGTTGAAGACTCGGGGCGTGGCCCCCTAAGAAAACCACCTGCTTCGGTTTGGACACCCGTGCAGTATCACAGCCCTCACACATATCCAATGAGATCTGTGTGGCGCATATGTATTTGGTGCCTCCTTGTACAGATATCTATGTGTTAAAATAAAATAAATAAATAAATGCATCGCCACACACAAATTTATTCTTTGTTGTCTCTCAGATTTTCAGTTTCGTTATCAAATTATACTCCTTACCATGAATTCAATCCTTTCGAAACAACTGACTTTATGTTCAACCTTTTTCTAAATGTCAATGATATTACTTACTATAGTAATTCGTTGGCTGTGCCAAATTGATTTAGTGGTGTAATATGGGAATGTGGACCGATTATGCACACTTATGCAAGGTGCCATACTCATTACAACTGATTGTGTGAGAATTAGTAATACTACTTGACTGGCAAAATTAAAGCTATATGCGTGGGATTCGAACCCATGACTTGGTAACTGAAATTCAAAGAACTTAACACCTACGTTATAACTTCACAAACTTTGAAGTACAATATAATATTGTCATTTATCTAGTTATTTGAAGAGAAAAAAAAACATTCTGTGGTTAAACACCTAATTTTAATTTCTGTTCTTCTCCATGCATAATGAATCTCATGTGTTGTCATCATACATCAAAAAATGATTGTGATATTGTCTTTTCTGTCAGTAATTCACCTCCAATTCAATCAAATACATATATACACACACACACCCATGTAATGTGTAATCAATTACTGTAATTGATTTACTCCATAAAATTTATTCATTGAAGAAACTTTCTATCATGCGCTCTTGTCAGGGAATGCCAAATGGTTATTCATCAGTGAATGTGTGTGTGTGTGTACGGGTATGCATATGTGATAATTGATAAAATTTCACAAGGCATAGTTAACCTTGTATAATCAATCTTTCACATATTTTATACTTTGACAAATCTATATGGAAACTCTAATCATTGTTCGCTTATACATTCATTTTAACGTTGATAAGTGAAAATCTATCGAGTAGATGAATATTATGTGACGATGAAAATCAATAATTTAATCATTCATTGTTTGTTAATAAATGAAGATCACAAATTGGGTAAAACACACATTTGGTTCATATGTTTTCAGTCAGTCAGTCAGTCAGTAACAACGTAGAACTTCGTACGTACGTACATCAGTTCAAGCTGCCATACCACATTAGCACAAAGATTCAGTTATCGATTCAAATCCCATAGTGGTAGAGGTACTGAAAGTATAAGTAGTGATAGGGAACATTAAGGTTTGATGATCTTATTTAAGGAGTATAATCCAGTGGAATAGATTTGGAAAGAAAATAAAGGACATGAAGATTACACAAGATTAGAGTTTGAGAGAACACAGAGAGTGGATGCACCTGAGCCATTGCAAACCATTTTGAGCCATGACATTCAAGATCTCTAACCATCGGTTGCTATCGTCTCGCGGACCCCAACCAGGTAGTCTAGATCTACCAACATGGCTCAGTCCAAATGATAGTGACTTCATGGATTTGTGCCATGTTTTGGTCTGGCCATCCCTAGCTTTCTTCCAACTTACTCCTACACCATAAAACATCGCACGTCGGGGTAGTCGGTGGTCGGGCATACGTAACACATGTCCCAGCCATCTCAACTGATTAAGTTTCACTACTTTATCAATTGATTTGCCATCCTTACCTAGTACCCGTTTCCTAACAACTGAGTTACTTACTTGTTGGTCCCAGGATATACGAGCAATGTTTCGAAGACATTGTTCATATGTTTTACATATTAAACAAAAAAGGAACGAGTAATATTGGTTGAAGTCCAGGAAGTAGTTAGGTAAATGATGCCCTCCCTAGTTGAGTGTATTTGTTAACGCTGATTCATTGATCTACAGATTATACTACTCACTATTTCTTATCTTTAAGTGCTTTATAGTAGTAATAAGAACTAATTTCAGACTGATTCTCTTGGTAGAATAATATTAATTCAAGGCAAATATCACAGTAGTAAAAGTGATCATAATATCAGTGGAGGTAGGAAAGAATTAACATAGATAATATGATTCAAGAGGAAGAAAAAAACCACTTATGGAATAAAAAAAACTATGAGCCAAATTTAAAACTCAAGGTCAAGAGGAAAACAGTTAGTAAATCTATTTGCATCACGGTAGACGATTACGAGGCATACAACTCAACGACTTCAACTAGGAGGTTCGTACTTCAGTCGAACTGTCAGCGATTTCTCAGACTGATATTATATCTGGGTTTGGTTCCCCGTTTAGCTTTATTCCGGCCTACTCCTAAACCAGCGAACAATGAGCATCGAGGCAAACGGACGATGGGTAAAAGTAACACACGTCCCAACTATCTTAGTTGATAAAGATTCATTACTTATTCAACTGAATTGTCATTTTTAGCTAGTAGATTAAGCCTAACGTCAGCATCTGTATTGACTTAAGTCAATTAAACTAACAGTTAAATTGTATATAACTTGATCGACAGAATTTGATCTTTACTAAGGAATAGATAACCATAACATAACAATAATCAATTTATTTATCATTGGTATTAGTTTATTTATTTCCTTTTAAGTCAACTGTTAATGCTTGCCAAGATTTATTCTTTATGTAACAAGTTAAGTAGAAAGAGTATAACAATTTCTATATCGTGAAAATGATTGAAAAAAGAACTCATCTCCGTGAAGTAAGTTATTATTATTACTGTCATTGGCTTCACTTATTCATTTACTATTCATACATTACAGGTTAAATGGATGTAATAAAACATTTTCAGATAGCACACATCAGTCAGTCAGTCAGCTGCAACGTAGGACCAGGCACGTATATGCATCGGTCCAAGTTGCCATACCGTTGTTGCTACCTTGACGTGGTGGTCGGGCTTGCCTATCGTGATGAAGCAACTGAGCTATACTGGCTGGAACAACCGTTCCTCAAGGTCCTACCATGCCAGACAGGTCGGTTGAAGAGCGGTAAGACTAAAAACAATAAACCCCAGGTCCGAAAGCAAAGTCGTATTGCTAACTGTACAGAGGTGTGACAACAATAAGGTGTTTCCTTCAGACAACCAGCGTAACAGCGATGCTGATTTCCCACAAGGAGGGGTGGGGTTAGAAAACGTCGACCCTAAAAATGCACACCTCACCTTATCCCACGGATATCCGTCTCCGGCGGTAAGGACTCAACAACTACGGAGCTAACACAAAAATCACTCATAAAAAGGTCGTGTGTGACCGACCTCAAGCAGCTGTCCCTTGGGCACTGCGGTCACGCTCTCAGGTCACTATGACCAACTCTAATCCAATTTCCTTTTCAGGTACCTCCAGAAGAACCCTTCCACTGTGTGGGCAACCGGGAAGTGATAACCGCCCTCATACCTCTAACAGCACTCAAGACCACTAGATAGCACACATGATAAAAAACAAATTCTTTATGTATAAAACATGACCTATCAAAAGCTCTTAACACATCAATTAAAAGGATTCGATTATAGAATGTAGAAGTAAGTAATTAGACAGAACGTTATGTGATTGGAGTTCGTTGGCAAGAAATTATAATGGATTAAGTTTTGTGGTAATTGAAACTTATCAAAAATGTATATTTTCTATTTCGAGTAGCAACCAACCTTTTGTAGGACTGAGATTTTCAAGCAGATTGATTATTAAGTGATAACTCATAGCAACTGATCACATTCAGTCAGTATAACCTGGTACGTAAGTACGTATATATCGGTTCAAGTTACCTTCGGATCTTAAGTTGCTGCTTCTAGTCTTATCGTTATCCAATCGACCTGCCTAACGTGGTAGGACTTGGAAGAACATGTGTTTCGGCCTATATAGCTCGTTTGAGTAGTTATGACAGGCAAGCCAGACCACCACTTCAAGGTAGCAGCTATGATCGTGATTGATCATACCGCAATTTGATCGATAGAATTTAATTAACACTAAGGAGCAAACAAACGTACACAGGTTATTAATTTATTTAGTAATTCATCAATGTAGTGAGATAGTACTCACAGAAAAGTAAAGTATATTTCAGACAAAATATTACACTACTGGTTACCATAAATCAAGAGTGGATCAGTTATTGAGGGATTGAACTCTCTGTTAGTCATTATCAGGTCCGAACTACACAACTATATCTACTTACAAAGAAACACACACACACACACCTATACTTGGTTGCTGAATTACATCAACACGAGTATATTCATTAAGTAACTAAGACAGAGTGTGATTTTAAACATGGTGATTTTGAGTGTCATTAAAGGTATGAAGGCGGTTATCATTCCTAGGTTTGTCGCACCATGAAAGAATACTTCTCCTTGAAGTGCCTCTAAAAAAACACTAGATTACAGAGAAGAATTACAGTGGAGAATGTAACCCCAGTGCCCAAAAGATAACTGTTTGAAACTGGCCATATAGTTGACGTGATAGTTAACTCATACACTGCTAGGTTTGAAGCTATCACGAGTTCGCTTAATCTGCGAACGAGAACAAATACTCAGTGACCAAAGATTAATAAGTTAGATACTCTGATGAGTCCCAGCCCCTCTAACTAGAGGAAGAAGTCCAAGCTTGGAATAGGGAAGTATATTCTGCAAGAAGCCAGAAACGAGCGATAACAGCAAACACAAATCAAAACGTATTTTTACAGCACAAAACCGTCCTTGGGGAGTTACCAAATAGCATACTAAAAGACGCAACGGACCAATAGCATCTAAGATATTTCTCAAGTGGGAGATACGACATGAAGGCGACAAGAGTGCCTTTGGTGCGAAAACAAAGAAATTCAAATTTCCTAAATAAAACTACAAAATTAGGTCCTTTCCCAAGTGAGTTCTGGGAATCTAACGTCCGCAACATACACAAATTATTATTATTATTATTTTAACACAGGTATTGGTCCAGGCAGGCACCAAATACATATGCGACACACAGACCTCATTTGGTATGTGTGAGGGCTATGATACTGCACGGGTGCCCAAACCGAAGCAGGTGGTTTTCTTAGGGGGCCACACTCCGAGCCTTCGACCTGTACGTCTGACCCACAAGGCAGTGGAGCATCGTAAGGAGATGCAGTTTCATGGTAGCCGGTGACCAACGATTGGTCCATACGCCATTTGTTCCTTCAGGATACTGGAGCCAGCCCATGTGCACCATTGATTTGGGATCCGGCTAAAACCCCTGCCGAACATTCGCTTTTCGTCCTCTCATTTTTGTAGACAACACCCCCGTCACGAGAAGGTAGTGAATAGGACTTCCCTGACAGGAGAAGAGTGCCAGAGTGAACATCAACTCACTCGGAGATGAAAATATATCCAACTAAGGATGAAATACCCCACCTAGATTTTACTACTAGCCAAACTATCCTATTTTTTTTTTAAATAAATAAGCAAAAAACGAATGCAAATACACTTACCTACATAACCATAGAATAGCCATATAAACTGAATTATTATTATTTTCATGAATTGATTCTTTATGTTTTATTTCATATCGTAAAAGATAACCTAAACTGAGTTGAGCTTTTTTAAATAAAATATTACAATGATTTTTTACATTTGTATCATTATGATTCTCTTTACTATCAATGGATAAAATTTCATCTGTTCCACCGATAACAGTAGTCTTATTAGTAGTAGTAGTAGTATGATGATGATGATCATCATCATCATTATCATGATTATCATTAATAATATTGGTTGTAGAAGTATGCATTTCAACATGAAATTCAATACAATTTAAATAATCTAATAAACGTTGACGAACTTGTTGTAATGCAATATAAGTACGTGAAGTTGATAAATGATTATTTAATGTACAATTCATTTGATTCATATTAGTATTATTTAATCGATCAAGAAAATGCAATAAACATTTAGATGCTTTAACAAATTCTAATGCTGATAAATAATCACCAGGAAGTTTTATATTATCATTATCTGGAATTGGTTGAATAGGTATAGATGGTTTAATCTCTTCAAAACTGTCAATATAATACAAGAAAATAACATAAAGATATATAGATATATATCATGACGTATTGAAAAATACAATTAATTATTATTACACAGTGGGGGAGGGGTTGTAGATAATGTTTATTTATTTATTTATTTGAACACATAAACATTGGTACAAAGGGGCACCGAATAAATATGCGCAACACAAGTCAATTGGTTTGAATGTGGGCTATGATACTTCCCGGATGCCCAGATCGAAGCACGTGGTTTTCTTAGGGGGCCCCACACCCAGAGCTTTCGACCTAAAAACCTAATCGAAGAGGCAATGGAGTAACGTCAGGAAATGCAGTCTTAGAGTAGCCGGTAACCAATAATTGGTTCATACACCATTCGTTCCCTCAGGATCCTGGAGCCCATGTGCATCATTGGTTTGGAATGACGGTTTTCCAACTCCCCTAGGTGGACACTCCATGTCCACCAACCCGGTTAAAGCCTCTGACGGACATTCGCTGTTCGTCCTCTCAATATCGTAAACACCCCCGCCGCGAGAAGGCAGTGAGTAGGACTTCCCTGGCAGTGGCTGTATACGCATGGTCATATGATAGCATATCGAGAAGGAAAGCTGAATCTCTCCAACCTCGGCCGTACCAGGGCATTTGGGGGCGATAAGTGTAGTTTCAGGAGTGGGATCAGAACCCACGCCAACAGAGTGGACTGCGACCTGAACGCAGCGTCTTGGACTGCTCGGAGGTATTGGAAGATGGTCGCACAACGCCGTGAATTTATTGGAGTTAGACAAAAACACCGCAGGATTTTGGCTCAGCGGTTTGGAGGTCAAGTGTTCGTGCAAGAGACCGAAGATCCTGGGTTCAGTCACTGCATGTAGGGTAGTAGATGCATACTGCTGAGGAGTCCCATAATGGGGGGAAACGGTCATACAGTGCTTCCACATTTTTAATGCTGGTCCGACATTGATTTCAATGAAATTGAGTTCACCATTTAAATGACACATTTGTCACTATCAAAAAGAGTCCGCGGGAAAGTACCGACAATTTGACCAACAACGTATTCAATGATATAAAATTCACATCATGAATAGATTTAAACAACAAACTGCCACTTTTGGACATATGAATCACCAGAAGCAAAACAATGAAACTTGAAACTCAAGTACATAAGAAGCTAACGCATATCGACTAAATGCAAAACTAAAATGTAACAACGCAATGACTTATAAAACAAACTGTATACAAACCTCATTCAAAACAATGAAAACACACTGCGATACTGCCATTACATGGAGAAATGAAAAGAAAATACCTAGTGGATGTATTTAGAAGAAGATGATTACCTACAAAACTTCATCATGAATTGTTTATTGAACAAACAATTAAGAAAAATAAAAAATCAATTACAAACAATCAGAAAATGGATAGTTTCACTCTACACAAGGAATATCTTATAGATGACAAACAGATGATTAAGACCACTATGAATAAGTGAAGCCTACAAAATCGTTTCGATTGATAATGTGCAAACCAATAGACAAAACGACAAATAAAGACAGGATGAGTACCATCATTACAGTGATCGGGACAAATACTTCATATTGTGAAGTGACCACCCGCTCTGTCTAAACCTAGATGAGCATAAGTAAGATGTTAAACATCACAATAAAGCTTCGGTTACATATGGACAACTATGGATATGAGTTCGACTGAAAAACAATGACATAGGAGACAGTGGTAAGGTAAAGAAAGCCAGAGAATTCCCAGAAGCCTGACACTTCATTCAATCATTAATCAATCAAAAGACGTATCAAAATCGATCAGTAGATATGAAAAAGGATCCAAAACCGGGAGGTCAAAAATCAAGTTACGCGGGAAAGCAATCAAAACAAATAGCGACCACTCATCTATGGACAACAACTAACCAAATTCTATGTCGATAGAACAATCTGCTAGTCAATTTTGGAGAGATTCTGAAATCTCTTTTTTGAAGGACGCGCTGATGATGTTGCCCAAAAGGACAATGAAAGCTTCACAACTAATCCACCTCGTTTAAAAAAAAACACAGCACCTCCGAAATTAAAAAGCACTGGGCAGCTGTTTTATCCTGCTCAGATGATTGCGCAATATCATGAATTGATGGAACTTGGGTGTGTAAACCATTAGATGCCAGGCTAACGGTCTAAAGGTTAAGTACTTGCCGTGATACCTAGAGGTCTTCGGTTTCATCAACAACCCATTTTACAATACTCCAATTTTAATGACCTGATGTTAATACTAATCATGACAAACTTTATTGTAAATAAGCTCAATTGTAGAGTGAAGCCCTGCCTAACTTGAGTTTCGTCCTATTTGGTACTCGTCACAGACGTGCGACTGTAATCTTTAGGGGACTGTTTCTCCCTAAGGGATCTCATCCTGTGTCATCCAGATTCATAGTCAGAGACGTTGCCACGGTGGAGCTGAGCTGTGTAACACAGGATTGAATCCTTCAGAAGGCATCAGTTCCTTTAAGATCACAATTACAGCTTGTAGATGAATGCCAAATGGCGCAAAACTTAAATCCGAGGTTTCTTATTAACTAGCTTCGAGTATTAAGCATTTCAAAATAATGCTAGACATGTCGAGTCACTTGGACTAGTGGCGAAACAGCAACTTAATCAATAGAATTAAGCCAGCACTAAGAAAGACTTGACATACATGACTTTGGTCACTACTCTGTGATCTATCAATTGTACGTAAATTAAATTAGAATTATCAATAACAGATAGGTTTTAATGGTGAAATATCGACTTACCTATATTCTAAAGTAGAGAAAAATGTTTGATATTTTCGTGTAGCATTGAAGTGACGACGATTTAATGATGATTGTGCATGTGAATTTCGAAAGATAGGATCGTTCGTCAATGAAGAACAAAGATTATTACTAAAAATGCAATGTAGAAGTCAATAATGGATTGGTTATTAAATATAATACTTAACTAATAATAATAAATACTATTACCATTATAAATAATCATATTACTACTGATAATACCGATACCTGTAATAAATGTTTGGTTGGTCAGATAAGAATGCTTATTCTTCACCTTTCTCTTTCTTCTAATGGTCGACTGGATTATGAAGACCTTGACATCTGAGACGAGGCACGGAATGCAATAGACAGCTTGCAGTCAACTAGACGATTTGGACTTCGCAGATAACCTATTCCATCTATTCCACACACATAAACAAATGCAGATGAAGACAACTAGTGTAGCAACAGTCTTTACATCAGTAGATCTCAACATACATAAGGGAAAAAACAACATCCTCAAATACAACACAGAAAACACCAACACAATCCCACTTGATGGAAAAACTCTGGAAAATGTAGAAAGTTCCACGTATCTGGACATCATCGATAAACGTGAAGGATCTGATGCAGACGTAAATGTGAGGATTAGCAAATCAAGGACAACATTCCTGAAGTTGAAGAACATATGGAACTCAAAATAATTGTCTATCAACTAGCATCAAAGTCACAATCTTCAATACGAACGTCAAGGCAGTTCTACTGCACGGAAATGAAACGTGGAGAACTACTACAACCATCATCAACGTAAGATATTCAATGCCCGTTGACCGGATATCATCAGCAACAGTCTACTGTGGGAAAGAACAAACACGTTTCCAGTTGAAGAGGAAATTAGGAAAAGTCACTGGAAATCATCAAAGTACATCACCAAGCAAGAGCTAACTTGGAATCGTGAAGGGTAACAAAAAGTAGGAAGGATTTCCCAGGACAGAATTGGATGGAGAATGCTGATGGACTTCCTATTCTCCTCAACGATAAGTTACAGACGTAAGTAAGTATCATATTATGGGAACTAAATAGATTATTCAATTGTACAATTTTCAATGATATTCTCTGGAGAACATCATCATCGTTTACTTCATATAGAAGTGAGCTTTTCATTCATTATTCAACAAATTTTGTTTTAACTAGTTCTTCAATCTCAAAATTATATGTGTAAACCTATAAACACACCAGCTTTTTCTATACACTAATTAATCTTTGGAATAAATTTTTCTTCATAGTTCACATTTTTCTATTTCCAACTATGAGCTTGAAAGTTGGACAATTTGAGGAAGTAGAAAGTGATTAGAAAGTTCGTGACTTAACACTCCAATACAAAACGTACCAGTTGTTTCATTTCAAATCCAATTGAATCTTACCAGTCACAGCTTATATATATATATATATATATATATATATATATATTATCCTAAATCTTAAGTGTAAGCATCAACTCTAAGCTCTACAACCTAACCATAACTCAAACCCCAATCCTACATCCTAAGCTCTAAATACTAAATCTTAATCTTGAATCTAAACTCAAGTGTTTATTATCACAATTCAGCAAATAACATTCTACTTTAATATAGTACGTCATGGCCTCGAAATATCTTGGCTCGACCTTATAATTCAGCTCAACCCAATCCTTTTAAACATGAGATCAAAAGATACATGGAGTCAACGATATAATAATTTAAACTTGCCTCATATTTGGTGAATGTATATTACAAGAATCTGTATTGGTAAGAGATGATTTATTTCGAAACATAGTAGGACTTGTCTCCAATGTTGTTCCTGTTAATATGGAACTTAACCATGGAGCTTGTGCATTACTTAAAATCATTAATTCATCCAAAGTTATTAAGAATGTGGAGCAAGATGCGTTTAACATACTAGTTAATTCATCAATACGCTAATTAAAGCAAAACGAAAGTGGGAAATGAAATATTAGAAATTGATTTCTATAATAACAAAACTGTTGGTGAACATATGGTTTAAATACCTGGTTTGTACATAGGACAAAGATTAGAACATATGATGAAATATTGAATAGACAATAGTGCTGTCCCCCAGCCAACTTATTTATGTTCATAAATAATCTGAACTATAAGCTCTTGGATCAGATCATTTCTATATGTGGTTATCAATTCATCGGCTCCTGTGGAGATGGGTATATAAGTCGTTTGGTGGGTGTTTTATCCAAGAGAATTGAAGATAATTATCCGATGTGATTGAAAAGTGATAACAATAAATCCATAAGTAGCTTCGTAACCGAACACCTGGTAAACACATGTCATCACGTTAAAACGCATCCACGGTTCAAATTCATCGACAAGATGAATTGAAATAAACTTGATCTTTGATAAACTGAGGTCTCGTCTCTTTAGTACAGCGGAACCCTTTGTTGTATATTTGGAGAAGTTAGAATTGTGTATTCAATCTGTTCTTCTACCGTATTTTAATCTTTAGTTTTCTAAAGCTATTTCAATTCCTAGTTTTCTTCCGTATTGACTTTTTTTGCCTGTAACCGACTAATTTCTGTTTGACAAGTTCAAATCAATAAAGAATTGGTGGAATTATAGTATGTTTGTTTAATTGAAGAATTTAAACAAATGTATAGATCCAAGAATTGTAAATGAATTAGGAATTCAAAGAACATAACTCAGATAAGATCATAGCAGAAAAATTCTGTGACCGACATTCAGAAAACATGTTGTATAAATCGGTCAGTTAGACACATTTGATCCTCTTCAATACAATTTAAATACGGATGAATGAGGATTAACCAAGACACTGATATCATAACAGTTAGAGAGAAGTAACTATATATTTTTCTGAGAAAATAATTAGAGTAATATAATTTTACTACATGGTAAGACATTTCCATAAATACTTCATATAAACAATGATAGTTCATTAATTAGAACATTAGGCTATGAAGAAACATTCGTTCTTAAACTCGAACTCAATCTATTTCAGGTCACGTCAGGTCAGGTAAGCCTGTTACTCCTCGCGAAGGAGCATGAGCCGCTTACCAGCATTCTCCATCCAACCCTGTCCTGGGCAATCCTTTCCAGCTCTTTCCAGTTCTTATTCATTCCTTTCACATCCGCTTCTATTTCCCGACGTAATGTGTTCTTTGGCCTTCCACTTTTCCGCTTCCCTTCAGGATGCCGAGTTATTGCTTGTCTCGTGATGCAGTTTGGTGGTTTCCATAATGTGTATCCTATCCATTTTCATCGTCTTTTCCTAATTTCCTCTTCAACTGGAAGCTGGTTGGTTCTCTCTCACAAAAGACTGTTGCTGATGGTATCCGGCCAATGGATGTCGAGTATCTTGTGTAGACAATTATTTATAAATACTTGTACCTTCTTGATGATGGTTGTAGTATTTCTCTAACTTTCAGCTCCGTACAGTAGAACTGTCTTGACGTTCGTATTGAAGATTCTGACTGTGATATTGGTTGACAGACAGTTGTTTTGAGTTCCATATGTTGTTCAACTGTAGGAATGCTGTCCTTCATTTGCCAATCCTCGCTTTTACATCTGCATCCGATCCTCCTTGATTATTGATGATGTTTCACAGGTACGTGAAGGGTTCCATATCTTCCAGAGTTTCTCCATCAAGTGTGATTATGTTGGAATTCTCTGTGTTGTATTTGAGGACCTTGGTTTTCCCCTTGTGTGTATGTTGAGGCCTACTGATGCAGAGAGTGCTGCTACACTGGTTGTCTTTATCCGCATTTGTTCGTGTGTATGCGATAGGAGGGCTAGTTCGTCTGCGAAGTCTAAATCGTCTAACTGGTCATGAGCTGTTCATTGTATGCCGTGTTTTCCCTCAGATGTTGAGGTCTTCATAATCCAGTCGACTACCAGAAGAAATAGGAAAAGAGGGAGTAAACAGCCTTGTATGACTCCGATCCTCATTTGGAATGCATCTGTCAGCTGTCCTCCATGCACTACTTTGCACTGTAGTCTCAACTCTATTTGCTTCAGGTTAAAAGCTCAACTTATAACATAAACGTTCAGAGTATAGTTCCTGGCAGAAATGTGGATATATCAAATGTTATAATGAAAAACCTGTCTAATCCTTCCTAATTTCCAATGAATCACTAAATAAGATTAGTTTGCCACTTAGACTATATAAGATAATCACTATTTAAGATAAATTCATTTATCATTGAATAATAAGTTTACTATTTGCTTTTTTAATGATAACAAAACATACCAAATATAAAATTTACTTGTCCAAATTCCAGTTAAAATATATTGACATTAACTAATTAGTAAATTCATATTAGAGAATGTTTACTATCATTATACTACTTAAATATTAGTCTATAATGTGTTAATTATAACATAACATAGATCATGATGGATTCGATTTCATAGTCTTTTTTTATAATCATTGAGTTATTTGACAGTTTTTAAAATATAATAACCATTGAATGAATTGTTTTATTTTATATCAGAGGGGTTTTATGGATATTATAGTAATTTCAATAGTTGAGATCATGAGTCAATTGAAGCTAGACTATCATAGAAAACTTGGAAGTACTGAATGGCTATTTCGTCCTATTGTGGGACTCCTCAGCAGTGCGTATTTGAGTTTGATACCTTTTCATAGTGCACAGTCACAATTCTACATATAAAAGAACTTAAAATATTAATGTATCATCACAGAGTATATGTAACCGTTAAATTAGTGAGTTGTAATTGACCGGTTTACACTTTCAGTTTTACATTTACGTTTTCCAGTGATTATACACTCACTATTATATAACTACGATCTGAGTTATTCTGAACTAGTTCTAGTGAGAAGTCGTGAACTATGTAGTTGATCTAATCATGAATGAAACAGTTACTGATAGAAATTGTATAAAAATGAATAGGTGATAAGCAAACAAAAAGAATCAAAACAATTATCCAGCAATACAGCTAAGAGTGTTACTTAAAATAACACAGCGTCAGATCCAGAGAATATTAGGCGCAACATAATGACAAAACCTGTTTTATTATTCATTTTTTCGTGATAATTAAAGGCTTAGATGACTCGATATATTCTTTATTAATTGACACACTTAACAGGTACAGATTTATGTACTTGACTTCCAACTTTACACTCTACACGAGAGAGCTAATGATACTACTATCCGATTGTCTAAACACAAGTAAGTGAATTAGGGTTCGAAGCTGTAATCTATTGGCTAAAAATTGATTGCCTTAACCTCTGAGCCATTGACCAGTTTATAAAATAGTTACAGTTGATCCATACCTCTTCCAGAGTTTCTACATGTTGTATTTAAGAATCCTGTTTTTTCCCTTGTGTATGTTGAGATGTACTGATGCAGAGACAGTTGCTACCTTGGTTGTCTTGACCTGCATTTGCTCGTGTTGGATAAAAGGACTAGGTTATATGCGAAGTACAAATCGTTTGGTTAAATGTAAGCTTGTCCGTTCAAGAGTTCCTCAAAGTATTCTACACATCTGTTACTATGTCCTTGAATTTCAGTGATTAGCTTATCTTCTTTGTCCTTGACCCGTCTCTCTGGTTTACTATATTTCCCTGCTAGTTTCTTCGTTGTGTCATATAGCTATCTCATATTTTCTTCTCTTGAAGCTTTTCCATTGTCGTTGCTAGCTCTTCCACTTATTTCTGCTAGTCAGATCTAATGCTACTCTTTACTTGCTTGTTTAATTCTGTATATTCAACTTGTACCTTGACTTTCTCTGCTCTTGTTCGGCTATTGTTAATTGCTGTCTTTTTGTTTTTCCTTTCTTGAATCTTTTATAGGTTTTCCATAGAGATCCATTCCTTATAATGATGCTTCTTGCGGCACAGCACCTTCTAACACGTTGAATTTAGTGCTTCTTTGATCTCTTTCCAGTTGTCCTCCAATGTAGATTCTTTTTTCAGTAGAATCTCTAAGGCTTGGAACCTGTTATTGAAAGTTATCTTGAATTCGTTAAACTTATTAGTATGTCGAAGGAAAGCTACATTGAACCTTTGTGATGCTGTTTCCCCAGCTGTCCAGTGCTTCTTTAGCTTCAGTTTCATCTTGACAACCACCAGGTGATCTGAAGTTATGTTAGCTCCTCTTCTGGTTCTCACATCTTCCATTGACCTTGTGAAGTTTTTACTGATGCGAATATATATATATATATATATATATAACCATTTAGTTAGCATATATAAGTGTCATCACCTATCTTCTTTTCCATTAGATGTGATAGTATTGTGAGCATCTGTTTTTCCATGTAATTGAAATAAACACTTTAAGGTAGCAGGGAGTTAATCAGAATGAATGTAGAAGCTGGTAAATATGTGTACATCGGTTCAAGTTTCCAGACTAAATATCAATGTACAGTGAAATGAAATTGTTAGGATCAATACGTGAATTGTAAAATTATTAATAATAGTGAAAATGATTAAACACAAAGAATAGAAAATATAAAATAGATTTGAGACCAAAGATTTAAAGCAAGTTAGAATCTGAATGCATCTTCATTATAATGAATTCTAAATTATGTCACTCATCAATATTTCTAACCACTGACTGTGGTTGTAGGAAATCAAAGGGAAAACCATGGGATAAAGTAATCAATACTATTCGAGCTTATTTGATGGTCTTACTTTTCTGCAATATCGAAATGGTATAGTAAGATGCATGTGATACAAAACAAACTAATTAGTAGTCGATTTTATCCTCTCTATGACTAACTGACTGATATGTAACTTGTTAATACAGCGTTTATTGAACAATAAACAGTCATTTATTGAATATTAGTAGTAATTATCTAATTACCTTAAGAACAGAGAAGACAGTAACGTCTTGTAAACTAGTGTTGGAATAGATTATAGTCATTGTTAAAATCACTGAACAGAAGCACCATAAAAATGTTTTTCAACATGGAGTATTAAAAAAATCAATACATTGATTCGAATAGAACATTAAGAAAATGGAGACTAAAAAATGTGTGAAATGTTACAATAAAACGGAAGTATATAAAGAATCAAAAACACGAAGAAATAGTCAAGGACTGAAACAGTCTGCTTCGCCTTTGGGTTGAAGGCTCGAGGAGTGCGTCTCTTTAAAAACAACCCACTTCTGTTTGGGCACTCAGGCAGTATTCCAACCCACATACAAGTTCCATGACGTGTGGTTTATATATATTTTGGTATTCCTTTGAACCAAGGAAATAAGTGTAATAAATGAATAAATAGAAACGGAATAGTGCTATCTCCGCTAACTGTGGCCCAAAAGGAATAATTTCAGGAATTCTAACGCAGTAACACCTCAAGGCTATTGTTGTCTAACTTTCAACTGTATTGAGTTAGACAGCTCAGTGGATAATGCATCAGCGTCCAAAGAGAGAGGTACTGGGTTCGAGCACTGATATGAACATCAACACTGAGATGAAGATACATCCAGCCGACGATTCCCGTGTAGGATGAAACGAGCGTCCTGGATCCGAGTATTAACCACTACCATCTATTTAAAAAAGGGGATTCATACAAGATATCTTACAGTTATCTAACAGGTGTTTATTTATATTACAACAAGCTTATTTATTGTTTAAGGATGAGAGAGAAAATTTGATAGAAGGAAGGATACTCTGACTAGAGAAAAGAAACATTACTTCTGTTTTAAGAAGTATGGAAACTGACAAGAAATCATATTCAGTGAAACTAATGATCGATTATCTCCGTCAACTTCTTTGTTCTGAAAACCCATAAAACACAATAAGCCGATTAACTTACTATGTATTTTGATACAAATTACCCGATAACAAATTTTCACCTGTAAATGATCCAAATATGTTAATAACCAAACTAATAAACCCGGCCAACAGAATAGATAAGACAACAAAAGGTCGCTTAATACGCTGCACATATATATGATTGCAATAATTAGGGAATATACTCAAGGTCACCGGTGTTGGAATTAACTAGTGAGAAAGATGTCACGATCCCAGTGACTGACAGTCAACTGGACCCACCAATATACATCGCTCAAATTCACTTAAGAAACTGCGATTTCTGCCTTTATTAGATTCATTTACAAGATGTTTATCAAATATTGTATCACACGTGTTTGTGAAAATCCAGTACACTACTGTGACTGATACACTTACTGATGCATGGAAATACTTAGATTGAACTCAATACTGAGAAGTGACTACAGTTTTTTAGAAATTAGTAGAACAAAAACCAATGATAAAAACTTAAATCAACACTATCCATGATCACTTCATACAGAAATTAGAAGACCAAAAACTTACATTCATATCTGGGACCGTACCTTCTTTTAGTTCGCTTTGAATCTCTTTGACTTGTTGTACCATTAAATTATGATAAAGACGCAATTCAGAACGATGATTATCGATTAATTGGGTTTGTGAAGGTTCTAAGAATGAATAAGCAATTTTTCATATTAAATAATTCTTCAGTCAGCAGGCTTAATTTCAATCTGATTCATTATTCCACTGATTAAATTTAATAAGAGAAACCGTGTCTTACGAGCTGATTAAGCCACGTTTATCATATAGTGAGTAATAAAACTATCTGGTTATTAAGATATTATTAAATGTAGATCGATTCATGATTTCAGTGAAACTCAACAATCTCCACAACTCCATACTGAAAAATGTAGATATGTTGAAAACAATTATGTGAACGGCTGAAAGTCGGATGCCTAAAAAACAATTTATTTATGCCCCAACTAACTTAGGTTGTAAAAATATTTCAGCACCTCATTATTCACATTATAGATAAACTACTGAATTAGAGTATATGTTCCATTGCCACGCCATGTGACATGTATTACGTAGGAGGAATTAAAAGTAATTCTCACAAATTTAAAGATCCATAGCTTACTGGTTAAAACATTCAACTTCAAAAAGTTCAGTCCTAAATTTAAATCCCACCATTTCATCTTATTTGATTTGAAAAAGTGAGTATTATCAAAAGCTACTACAAGAAATACAGGGACGAAGCAGAATAATTGACTACCGATCATGTGTTATGATTAAAATAAAAAATCTGAAAATGAAAATATAAGTGTACATACAAAGTTTGAAGTTAGTGAGAAGAAATCAAATATATATTTAAACTTACCATATATATTTACGCCTTCTGACTTTAATTGTGCAGTGCCTACTTTTGAACTACCAAGTGCAATAACCCATCTTTGTCGATCTGCCCGCGATAAAGCACGCAAATAATATCTTTGCTCATCAAGGATCAAATCAAATCTTCGTGGATCAGAACTATGAACTGTATCATTTGTACTCGATAAACTAACAGTATTTACATGGAACTCACCTATAACATCACATACAGATAATTTGACCGATCCTTTACATCCACTATTCATTTCTTCTTTGGATCGATAGTACGACAGAACTCCATCGTCCAAAATGAAATATCGTTGTTGCCAACCGCTAACATAATTTGTCCATTTTAACAAAATACCCTCCATTCTATCAAACTAAACTGTCAATTTATCTAAGCAAGTTATCTAAAATTAACAATGGAAGCAAATCATGAGAAACTAAATTCAGTACATTGACAGCATGCTGAATCCCCAGAAAAGAAATATCAATAATTTTACATAACTTAGCGTGACATTTTGCGGGGTTACTTGAGGGTTTACCTGACTTGTTTATCTAACAGTTCTTATGATAAGTATAATAAACTAGATAGTTCAGAAGGGTGATGATACAGTCAAGCACCTGACTAAAATCGCAAACCACATTATTAATTATAAAGCTTTGGCTATAAGTAACGCATAACTTTTTACACAGCACACGAATGAATAATTTTTAAGAATCCTAAATAAAGTATTTTCCTTGAGGTTCTTTCCCACAGTAAGGATAACCGAGAAAGTTACTCCAAATGCAACAACACTAACAAAATGATGCTCTCTGAAAAAGTGACCGATGGCACATTGTGAGAGAAACTAGTGTTTATCAGTAAAAGCAGCTTTTCCGATATACTCCAGCTAAGGATATTCAATTACTATTATCTTTAAACAACTGTTCGTCAAATTATATGTGAAATTCCATGGTGTGCAAACGTTTTTGAGGATGATGGAAAGCATAGGAAAATAAGTGTTCAATATCTTATAACATTACTTGAAGCTGTTGGTTAACATCTTGCGAATGTCAACACATTCAGCATCAAGTTGCTGTAAAATTGTTCAAAAGTACAATAGACGTAAATGTAGCTGTGAATTCAATGAAATAAGCTCAGTCTATCACAATTCGGACAATTAAGTAGTGATAACAGTCGTCACAACAGATGTAATCTATATGCTTTCATAATTTATCTTACTAATAATCATTCAAAGGCCAAAAGTACCACTGCTTCGTGGTTTAATATAGCCAAGTATTGATTCTGGGACAGAGATACCTAACTTGGGAATCTACATTTTTATATGGCACTATGATATTGTAAGCTCATTTTGCGTCGGTTGATTATAGGATTACCCACTTAACAGGATCCGAGCGGTAGTTTGTAGAAACGCATATAAAGACAATGAAAACCTATTTCAGTTTTCTACAATTACAAATTACAATTTACTATTCAGTCAGGTTAGGTAAGCGACTGTTAATGAAGAATTGACGAGGCATCATATTTTGAGTTCTTCGCAATGACGGACAGAAAGCAAAATCATTTTTGCATGTAACGAGTGGATGTCAAAGTTAATGAGAAAAAAATGTTACCAATATTGTCGTACATATATAATTCTGGAATGTCCGACTTTTTTTCCCTAAATTAACTACTTTCAGACAAAGATTCCCGTTTTACAAGACCGCAGTGCTTACGTCCAACAACCGGTGACTTTATTTGGTTAAATAATACATAACTTTTTATTAACTAACTATAATAGCAGCCACTACAGAGAGATTCATTGACAGCATTGTGACATGTCATATTGTACTGGCAATGAAATGACATGGTTAGGACGTTTTCAAATTTATTGATGGTGGTTCAGGATGACCACATAAACAGAATTCTGAAAGACAGATAAAGCACAATGATGATAAGTCCCTACATTATTGACCCAAGCGCAGTACGGCGTACAGTAGATGCGCCTTATGTACAATCTGAGCAAGCCTTGTAAACTGAAATTTACAGGAATGGCTAACAGTCTACAGAAACGAACAAAACAAAGAAGCTCCACCAAGGGTTATAACTCACAGGAGGAGCAGCCATAAAGTATTTCTGTCGCCAGGCTCAAGTAACGCAATTTAAAAACATAGCGCTTAAATACAATACCCAATATCTTGGTCACGAGTTTGTATAAACTGATTGATCTCTTTTCACTTATTTCTTACTTTTTGTGTGCTTATAGGTATTTAAACGTGAACATAAAACATTATCAATAAGTCTGTAATGTTAGGACTGATCGATATATTCGTTTTGACCTCATAATCAGTAGGTGCGAATCCCGCTGGTCTAAACATCATGTGGTAAAGATCAACGTGTCTAAAGAAAGTAAAGCGCCACGTCTCTATCAAAACTATTTATCAAGCCTGTCACTGAGATTTGAAAATTTTACCGGCTCCATCAATATCAACGACAATTAGTTGATCTGAGTCGGATTTTACCGGGAGATGTTGTTAACGAAATGTATATGCCAACTGCCTCGTATATAATTAACGAAGTAGTTCGCATTAGATAATAGCGTAATAAGATGAGTCAACTACGAGAATGAACTTTAGATACGTATTATTCATACACTCGTTACCATAGGGAAACAGTAGAAGAAACGAAGCAGAGAAGTCAAACATGCCAACTGGTAGTACCAGTTGGTACGTAGCTCATGATAGACAAGTTGTAGTGCGTCAAAGAGACAGACATTGGACGAGATAATAAATTATATACAACCACGCACAAGACCCATAAATGTTGCAATAGTGTCAAAAACTAAGACGTGTATGTGTGCTGAATGTCGCGGTTTTGTGGTGGCATTGCGCTCTAACCATACAATCCTCAAAGCTGAATACGAGATAACTGGGAAAATAAATATTTAAAATTTGCGCAGAGAAAAACTCAACGACGAAGAAGGTGGGAACAATGAATTGAATTGGTTCGAATCCATCGGATGACATGGTTCGGCCTTGCAGGCGTGGCCATTATTGAGTGTTAACTTAAATATATTGTTCTATTTCTAGCCTCAGTGTGTCCTTTATCATATATTGATAATTGATACGACTCGATGAGTTGATGTAGATAATAATGTGACTTCCACGTAAGATCTTACAGATTAGGCAGTTGCATCATGACATCTATAAGCTTAGGATCAAGTCTATTATTAGAGTGGTACTAATATCATAGCATAAAATAATCCAACACTTTCTCACATAATAATGAAGTTGATATTGAGGTGAAAATGACTCAATTATCACATGTTATCTGAGTTATTATGGCCTGTTTGAAGGCTAGGATGAAACATGTGAGTGTGTATTAGTACTCGAAACTACATAACTCACGCCCATTTATTAATTACGTACCACTCAAAGACGAATGCGGTGGCCAAGCACATTCCTAATTACATTCCCCACCGTGTAGGGCCAGTGAAATTCCACTGAGCCGTAGCCAAATCATCCAGCAGTTGGGTCATTGAATATGGAACAAAACCATCAATCCTCGTTAATGTCAAGGACAACCAACGCGCATCAGTTAATCGTACGCCATGGACTGGCCCATGCGGCAGTGGTCTTACCTTCGCGTGTATCTACTTTAACTAATATATTTCTGTAATAACGTCCTCTGTGTTGTACAGTCTTCAAAACATCTATAGTACCTTGATACGTCAATGGGGTAATCCATGTAAGGTGCAGACCGCGAAGTGTGACTTCGACGTTAGATAGTTTGTCACACCACTCACGTCTAACTCGAGGAGGCCTCCAATCATTTCGACATAGGTCATCTACGTTGGTGATCTACAACCGCTTGTCTTGTCAGGCGAATCCGGGATTATTCGTTAAACATAGCTTTATTTCTACGTAACTGAATCTGAACTACAGGCCATATCATGATTTGGAACGGAAGACGTAAATAATAGAAGTATCATGATGAAAACCATGAACAAAAAGACAGAACTAACATCTATTTGATTCTGTAGAACAACAAGTCAATCATGAATCAAATGATTAAACTTCGCTATGCGTATCCAATCCAATAAATAAATGGAATAGCAGCTGACAGAATGTGTAGTGGCATTGGGCCCTGACACAAGACAAAATCGGAAATAAATATTCAACATTCAATGCGGAGAAAAACCCAACGACGGATAAGGCGAGAACAATAAAATCTAAATAATTGGAGTTGATCGGATGGCATGTCTCGGCTATGCAGGCGTGGTCCCTGCCGAATGTTACCTTATATCTTGTATTCACTTTAAATATATTGTTCTATCTCTAGCATAAGCTTGTTTTCTATGGTAAAGAAACGGATTTAATTGTCTGGTTATATACATACATTACCGCGACTTAAAAATATAAAAGTTATCTCCGCCGTCCGTTCTTCTGCTTTATTGGCCACGGCCATTGAATGAAGATTATAATAGTGCTATAACATCCTTTTAGGCCTTCCCACACCATGTTGGATTTTTTTGGCCCGGATTATTAATAATTAATAGTATTGGATTTAATCTTAATCATTACACCGTTGGTGCTACCACGAGCAGAGGAATTTTTGTTAATCAAGTGAACTCATTTGTGGTCATTGTCACAGAGAGCAGTTTACAAGTAACATTCATTTAACAACAACTGTTATCATTTTGTTGTTTAATATACCATTTATATTGTAACTGCAATTTGTTACGTTTTGCTTTACTCATAGACAGACACTTGAGGTTGTAGTGTTAACTCTTTTTTGGTATATTGTTGACAACCTTGCATATTGTTAATTCTTGAACAAGTTCTTCTGCCGGGATCAACCACAAGCTACAAGTGTTTCACTTGTTGTAAGCAATGCCACTCATTTTCCAACCCTACTGGGATTTTACCTCGACATTTAGTATTTGCGAATGAATAGCAGGCACCAAATAAAATGAGTCACAAACTTTAACTAATACTGTGAAATTCGAGAAAAACCCATTTACGGAGTTCATAACACTAACAGAAATTCACGGCTTGTATGCTATATGAAATCACTGAAATGCACAATTTAGATATTAATCATTTATATGCACTAAATTTCTGGTTTAAATTTATCCAGTGGTTGCAGATTCTGTTTACAGAAATCTATTCGTCAACTGTTTAACAGACTCATAATAAATTAGCATTAACTGATAGCACAGTTCAGTTACCATTTTCGAAACCATAATGCATCGTTTTACTTATTAAGGATTACCGATCAATAATTGTGACACAGTAACGCTAGGTACGCTTGCTGTCTGTGTTCGAAAATCGGACAGAAAAGGCTGTCAATGTTGATTTTTCTTCTGCAGATAAGTGTGGTTTTTTTTATGAACTAATGATTCTATTGTACTTGGCGTGTGCTTGATTTTGAATTCTAAATACAATACGTTCGTTTGTGTTCATCTAGTTCTTTCAGAATAAAATTGAATTATTTCGGGAATTTTTAGTTTCTATAATACTTTAAACACTTCTTACCATAACATTGGCGTCGCGATGAAGCCTGTGATGGAAAAATTGGACATACATTCAAATTTCGATGCTTTTGAGGATAACATGGAAAGATTCGAAACCTAGAGTATGACCAAGGAAGATGTTGAGAATGTTTATATTGTGGTTCAATTCCCTACATTCATCGGAAAATGAGCCTACAGCTTGTGAAAAAATCTGACGTTTTCAGAAAAGTCGGTCTCACTTCCCTATACAACACTCATAAAATTACTATTAGAACATGTAAATTGTACAAATTCCGAATGAGGTGAAGGAAGAGAATTTCTTAAGAAGATTTGTCAATACATCGAGAAATATAACACATTACTGCGTCACCACAGTGCATACTCAATGTTATAAACGTAACGATTAATTGAGGAGTTGCCAAGCAGGTCACGAAGGTGAGCAATAATCTCAAGCAGTTAGTCCCTCTGATAGATTTCGATAGTGTAGTAAGAAGACGAAGATTATCAGAACTATGGGATATATTAGCACAATCCTATCATACATAAACTCGTTAAGAACATTTTTACATAAAAATAAAAGGCCAACTAGACTAGAAATGGAGGGTAGGAAGAGACAAAAATAATAAAGACGTAACTTGAAAACAGTTTGAAACCTCATCAATCTGGATAGTGAGATAATATTGTCAGGGTAGGTTTAGGGTGAGAACAAACTCTTTTTGAATACACAGAAGTTTGAATTTTCATATGGCTAAGGCTTCAATAAACCTTACCAAACTATATTTATCTGATAATTGGAACAATGCTCTTGTTTGTTCTAGCGTGAATGCAAAAGGAATATGTATCATACTTTTTATGCAAGTCAAATTTACATGGATGAGTGCCTCGAATGATATGTCAGTTTGCATTCCAAAATACTCACGTATGATAATCTAAGCGTTAGATATGAGATAATGAAAAGTGGGACATAAAGATTCAACAATATTTCATGGAGGGAGGATAGTAACGGAAAATCTATGATTAAAATTATAAATTCAATGATTTTAGTACACAACCAACATGTTGATCATATTTAGATTCAGGACTCAGGTAAGTTCGTTCCAATTTCAGTTGTTAAATCTAATACTAATGAGTATATTCTGGGTCATACAGAGTCTACATTCAATACACAGTCGGACAGACACATGATGAACCTTTGTAGTTGATGACTGCCTGATTTCGAATTCCAAGCACAATACGTTCGATCGTGCTCATTCGGTTCTATTTGGACTTGGTTGATTTATTTATGGGATTCGTAGTTCGTACAATAATTCAAATACTTTTGATAATCACAATAAGTTACATAACAATATAACAGTTTTGGATGAAATGATGATAGTTATAATAGTTAGAATTGTCTATGTTTGTATATTAGAAACTACTATGATGTTAAATAATAATTCAACGCAGATTTGCCTCAACATGCGACTGCTAAACAACTACCGGGCATTCTTGTTTATTAGCATCGTTTGGGGTTACATATTATATGTTAAATGTATTTAGAGCTCGTTTTTGTACAAAAATTTGTTTGTAGTCTATCTATGACTTGATAAATAATGCATTTCACTTGCCTGAGTTCAGATTGATACAAATAACTACATTTAATTTGACTTAACATTCTCCCAGGTAGTGAATAACAACTTCGCGAAACTACTAATAAACTGGGGTAAGGCTATGTAACAAACACAAATATTACGGATACTGTAGTGGAACCGTGAAAAAACTCGTTTATATACAATTTGTGAGGAAGGACCTATAGCTTAACTTATTTTTCATGCTTTTTAGCTTGACTTCAAAACTTTAACCACGTCGATCTCGCTAATTTCGTGCCGGTGAACCCCCCGTCTTCCTGCCATTTGAATAAACCAAACTACTAGTGAGTAGGTTTTTATTTTGATCATAGAACAACACAAGTGGAGCACGGAGCTATCAGTTACAGACACACGAGGTTTTTCGACATTCGATATAATATAGTGGCAAATACGATACCTATTCAATATAAATAGGCGAACGAATATTTGAGCCATAATGCTCTGATATTATATGTTTACGGCCGACTATTAGTCAATTAACCACAGTTATTGCAGTTTTTAAGTATAACAGCGGCAAAAGTAGGCTGAGAAAACGAGTGTAGTTGGTTAAACACTCCTGTTTAATGAGTTTGGTTTCAGAAAGTAGCGAAACCGATTACGTAACACTGCTTGACATAATATTTAGATAATATAAATTTAAAAGCCGATCCAATCGTCTCATTAAACTTATTCCCTATATCAGTTGGATGATTAAAAACAAGTATGACACCCAAACCCTACAATACGCATTTAAAATTACTGACTTTCACGAATCCAGATGTATGTTACGACCATCGGTAGATATATACATCTTCGATTCACCAGGAAGAATAGAATTTTAATCCAATACTAACAATAACAAAAGGGAGACGACTTAATTTTAGGGTATTACAAAAAGGTTGATCGTTTGCAGCTGTGGATAATGATGTGGCAAATAAACCCTCCACGGAAGGTTCGAAATGAACCACGTGTTGTTAACTGACCCCAATGTTGCCTGGATTTGTCCTTCAACGCAAGACCGTGACCCGCCGGCTAATTTTAGTAGCCGAAAAGCTGACTCCAATTAGATCGTATGGATGGTTGTCGTCAAAATATGCATCCTGGATATTCTCATATATATCATCGACTAAAATTGCGTCAGTGAATAACGGAATTAAATAAATAAAATGCAAGAATGAAGTTTGAATGCATATATTTCATACAATCGTTGATCAGAACAGACAGTCAGAGGGACGAAGCAAAGAAAGCGAAGCGAAGAGGAAAAAACATTACGACGCGCAGTATAGAAGGTGTGTGATATAACCCAATTTAACCAAACGTGAGTCGATATTCATGGTCCAGCAAAAATAAGTCACAGACATGTGACGAATGTGATAAGAAGTGCACACATACGCTTACGTAAAAATGGTAAAGGTTTATAAGCGAATGATTAACAAGGACAATATGTGACTCAAGATCAATGAAAAGATTGGCCTGTCCGGAATCTATAATAAGTTACGTGGGCTTGACATAGTAACCAACACTATATAGTTTCCAGATATTTGTGACAAAATATTCAGACATTTCTGGGCTTACTGATGGATTTAGCGTTGCTGCAATAAGACTATTTCAGATATTACATGGAACAAATCACGACTAATGGAAAAGAACCCCAATAATAGATATTGATATTATTTAATGTATAAATTCACCATATAACTTCACGGTTTCATCAACAACTGGAGATTCTGACAGATAAATAATTGAAAATATCTTTAATAACTGAGTGCCATACACCTCTATAGCTACTATAGGATTTCAGCCTATCAACTGTATTGTCGAACTGGAACGGAACGTCTTGTATCTTTAGATCCTTCATCTCATTCATTGAACGTTGCTTCATCAGTGCGCGTAGTCTGAATATTGGCAAAATGAGAGTTGCCGTTTGTTTGGTGTCATTATTTCTTGCTGTAGTGAATGCTAGAAGTAGGTTTTTGATTTTTTGCCTTAAAATATAGATTAAATGAGTTAGTATGGTATTTTATGCGTATTTGCTTGATGACATGCAGTGAGGAAGGTAAATATAGTTATGAAACTTCAAATCGTCGTGATTGTTCTCGTCATAGTTTGGTTGTTGACTCGTCTCATGTAATATTAATGTCACTGCCATGAAAGTTTGTGAGACTATCATTTATAGACAAACCAATCGGATATAAGATAACGATTCACAAATATTGGCGCGAAATTCATCCATACATTTTGCTAAATAGAGTTTTGGCATTATAGCTGATGTCATTTCGTGATGAAAACCATAAATCCAATTTATAACCCCAACCATCGACTGTAAATGGGGATTCTAACTGATTTATGTTTCATTTAGTCTTAATTAGTATTTGTTCACTCTCAAGGTCACTTCGGCGTCGCTCACAGGTCCATAAATTGTAGTCTCACCATTCTATCGATAAATATTTGAAAGATTATTTTTCGTCTCAAAATGCCATACTAGTGATTAAGAGTACGTCTTGATAGATTGGAACACGACTAGAGTAGTTACCCCCTTAAACAGACACGCAATTGTAATTTGCGATATTCCGTGTTTAATCAAGAGCTAAAGCATTTAATCATGAAAGTGATATCTTAGTCAAAGATCATTTTTTGCTTTAATGATTGTTTTTAAAATTCAATACTTAGTGCTGATACTTCATATATCTGTCCTGGTCACTGATTCCCGTTATGTGTTAAGTACTTCTGAAATAAAGGACATTTCATCTTATTATTTATTTGAACACATAAATATTGGTACAAGAGAGCACCAAATATATATGCGCCACACCTGCGGTGCAAACAGTTTCGATAGTTCATTGTCATAAAATGAACACGGAGTAAACCCATAACCATGTCTTAGGAGGCATTATTCCCTGAATATCCTCATTTTTTACTCATCGGTTACTCTATATGGGGGACTTTGCCCGAACATTTCACTGTATGTTATTGGAAATTCATGGACGATGACTAGTTAATTGACCAACCGTCCGTCTATAATGTTAACTAAGTATGACCGGTATAAATGCCACATCCAAATGTTTATAAGTCGTTTGGTTCTATCTTTGCTTTCGTCAATAACCTTTTTCCAAAACCATGACATTTCTAGGAGGTTAACAAAATAATAATTAGATGATTCATAGTGTGGCGACGCAGATACACTTATCAAATACTGGGTCTTTCATAACTGACTTATCGATGTTCAAGCTATCATTTTGCCACCTTTAAAGTAAGACTAACCGCAGAGTATTTCCGTTTCCTAAGAGTTGAGTCGGATACGGACATCAAATGGCTTTCCAAGTGGTCTGTTAATATTAACTACATATCATTTATCACAACTATTCGCTATGCTATACGCCTACACCATTTATTAACTATCCGCTTTCAACAATTTTTGATACCGATAAACGATGGTCCATCAAAATAATAAAATTAAAATGTAACTTCGAGTGTCTCCAAGTCTATATCTATATGACCAGTTTTCTGTGCTTGTTTATTCACTATGATCTGGTATGTTGTTTTACTAACCCCCATCTACACTGCGTAAAGGTGTTAGTGTTTTTACCCATTTATTCTAACTACAGTAGGTGAATGGGAGTGTTCAAGTTCGCAGTTCTATTTTTAAGAGTTCAAGTGTTTTAGTCTGTCTGCTCCGAACATGTACATCATACTTAATACTATTTTAATTTCCATGTATACCATCTTGGGTTCTTTGTCGATTTGATTTCCATATATCTACCTAGTTTAGCTCACAGATAATTATCACACTTAATGATTGTTCTACTACACAAAACTGAGAGACGTCCGACTGGCGTACGGCTTTTCAGTTTATGAAATCACTTAGAAACACGTAAATCAGTGACACAGTACCTACTTATCGATTATTTTTTTTAATCCAGTGAGCTGAAATAGGTCTCACATAGATATCTGCCTTCTTTACTAATTCCTCTTCAGAAGCAGTTAAAAATCTATGGATATAGTGTTGCGAAAATTTCAGACGATATTAGAACAATGGATAGTTATTCACTAGTATTGCATCATCATTTAAACATTTATATATCTAATGTAAACAACATTTTAGTCTATAATATACGTTATTGTTCTTCATTTGTTCATTCTCTTTAAAATACCTTCAGCTGTTTGGATATTTCTAACAATTTCATTTTTCTTTTGTAAAATCTTACTACAGTTGATTGTGGAAGCAGTGTGAAACTTGAAGTTGACTTTGAGAACGTCCAATCACATGGAATATCTTATAGAAAAGCATCCGTCAGGAAAACCGCCCCAGTGAATTTAGTTTTTAATGTGATTGCTGAGCGAAGGGCGATAGAAGTTTGAAATCTGAATATATGTATAACTTAGTATTGATAATGTAGATCGAATCAATTGATTGGACATACAATAATGTATCAATCAATATTGGTGACAATGATAATCAAGATATATATTATTCAACTGAGAAAGTTAACTTAGGTTTTACTATTACATTGCATATCAAAATGCCAAGTAATCATTTTAAAAGACAAATACTTCTAATAATCTTCAATACATATAGCCTCTCGTGTTGCTGGGACCTGGATTCTTACAGTTAATGCAAAAGATAATTCTAAACATGTTGGTTTTTGTTATATTTCGTGTAAGTTTTACGTTTTAGCTCTTATATTTCGTATTACTTCTGATAACTCATCTTAATTGCTTAGATGTTTTCCACAGTCAAGTTAATAAACTTATTTGGTTGGAAACGTTGGATAATATGACCTATGATTAGTCAGTGTGGCGCAGATGCATTCAATCTTCGTCTTCTCTTAGATCTTGAGTCTCAAAATCGTTTTATACCTTTTATTCCGCTGATTCAGTCTTTCTTTCACTTGAATTATAATCCTTATATCTAATTATTTTTCTCCATCATTGACACTTCTACTACCGTTCATCTTGGTAATTTCATCCCACTCTCACGATGTCGTATATAAACTTTAACCGATGCACATGTCTACCAGCTTCTGTATTGTTTATAACTGACTAATAAATTAGACGATTTTCTGGTTATTGTTAGAATAAATTAGAGCATAATAGGCGTAAAACTCACTAGCTTATCACTAGTTTGTTAAGTGTTGACAAGTCGAATTTAAGAATCTTGCCCGACTTTATTTGGTCTTTCGTGAGGTTTTTCGAATCGTTTTCTGACAGTATCTGAATATTTCATGGGCTTAACCATATCATTCAGTCACGTGTATACAAGACGTTGGATTTCAGTTGGTCATAATCAACATAGGGCCAAATATAAATATGTTTCAAATCAAGCTGCTGTACGACGTTAACACATCAAAATCAAATTTGTTGATAAGCTTGGTCTTTACATATGTTCAATCACATTAACATAAAAGTTTCTCATGTACTATGCTCTCAAAACTGGTCATAGTAATACAAATACACATAAACTAAATTTCGCATTGATGACAACATGAATAAAAGATCTCTGATATTAATTTTGTGAATTTCCAACTTTTCAAGTAGTTTTCTGCTAGATTAAATTCTCTATTTTTGAGTAACATCCACTCCTGGTATGTCCCGTATAGCTAACTATATTATAGAGTGAAGGTTTATGATCTAATTTGCTTTTCAGGTACCTCCAAAAGAACCCTTCCACGGTGTGTGCAACCGGGAAGTAATAACCGCCCTCATACCTCTAACAGCACTCAAAATGGCGTGATTATTGCCAGCCCTCAAAAGTTTTACTAGAGATTCTGCACTTTGTCAGTGTGTCTGGTAACACCACACTCCATTTCCTATTCGTTTACTTATGTATATATTTCATAGTATCTTAAATTCAACAAACATTTTTAACTTCTAAATCTCATTATTCTACTTTTCGAAATTGAATTAACCAGCATAGTCTAACCGCTTTAATTTTGAATATTAACAGCGAAAAGAAAGTTTTTGTAATGCATAATTCCATTTAGATTGCTATAATAATATTCCTTTTCACACTAGATATCTTCTAACTTTGATCACCCTTTAGCCCAACCTGTAATTCGCTCGAGATTTGGGGCTGTTCGTGGTCACGAAGGCAATCCATTATCTGTTCTATGTGAAGCTGATGGCTTCCCAGAACCAAGTCAAGTTATTTGGAAACGTGTAGTTGAAAATGAAGGTGATCCGACTAAGAACAGGCTAGCTCTTGTTAGCAATGTGAGTTTTGTTTTTAACGAGGAGATAGACACCATTCTTATCACTTTCCAATTCTTAGATTTTATTGAGGTAGAAAGTAAGCTAGATTATACCCTTTTATCTTCAATCCTCTAAATTTGGCTTTGTGATGTTAATCATTAACACATTTGTATTTAGTTGTGGAGTTACGAGGAATTAACTTAATTTAAAAGTGCTATGACTTCATACCAACAGAAACACAATTTTATGTATTTATTGACTCATTGAGTTACTTTCTAATTCATTCATGTAGACATTACCATAATATTTAGAAAATGAACCTTCTCTTTGTAATTGTGTACTCTTAAGAATGAATTTTATCCATGAACGAGATAGTTTCAGTTTATGCTAGTGGTAGTGTAGTGAAGAAACAGTCAGGTGGGGAAGACAGTTTATTGTTTAACACAAAATTACGGAATGTCTTCGTAAAACATGAAAACTATACATACTTCATTTGTACATCTACCATCAGTTGTCTCTTACAAACCTTGTGGTTCCCCCATTCCTATTGTTATTACAATTACTCTCTGTTTATATTCCTGTTCTCCTCAATTCGATCTTCTCAATCATCTGCTGCTAGGCATTTCACTTCTAATTGATGTTACATAGTACTTATGTTGACAGACACCTTTTTGAACTATATCCTGTATTCATTTATATTTGTTGTTCGAATCCTCCCATTAATGTTTGGGACTGCCATTAATCAGTCTCTTTTGGAGTATGTGCATCCTGTGTGGGTTGCTTCGATATTGCTTTAAGCCACAAGTATTATAAACAGAAATGGATGGTGGCTAGAAAGGAAAATATAAGAGGGGCGTTTCGTCCTGTTCGGGACTCGTCAACAATTGTGGACATTGATATCTTGAAACTCTAGACCATTACTATCAATCGACTAATATTTACAATCAGCATAGTGTTGCGGAGATTGTTGAGTTATTATTGAAGTCATGAACCGATCGATGTTAGATCACCATCGAAAATATGGAAGCATTGGATGGCCTTTAAAAAATATGTATATTTGTTCTCAATTTCTCATTTTATTATTTTTATACTTGTGTTAATTTAAAGAAAAGTTTCTCCATTTGGTGAAGAAGTAAGATGAGAATCATAATGAATAAAGATTTGTGGAATAGTTAGAATTTTGTTGTCGTTCAATGCAAACTATCTTTGTTGTTATCATTGTGGTTTGTAATGTTTAGTAATTTTTCATACTTTGTTGAAATGTTATTTTATTCTTCAGGCTATGTTCAAACCACATGAGAGCACTAAAGATGCTATTATGGAATGGACTGATGCTTCAGATGCTACTGGATTTTATATGTGCACAGCAACATCAACATTAGGATCAGACAGTTTATTGTTGGAAGTTCGTATCAAAAGTAAGAATTGACTGATTTAAACATTTTCAATTTATATATATATATATATATATATATATATATATATATATATATATATATATTCTATACAGATTATGCCTTAAATTGTATAGAAAGCACTTGAAATAGAATTCATTTTCAAGTCTAAAAAAGTGTACACTTTTCAATATGAATAATTTTTCTGTTCATTTTAACGATACATAACTTGCCAAGGATATATTGTCAATTATATTTGTCCAATACTCACTGTATAAGATGTGATGGAGACTCTGGATGACATGGCTCAGAATCGATCACAATGGTGTAGGTGTATACACTAGTTGTTTCCTCTTAAACCGTGAGATTAAAATTACTTTATACCTATCTTTCTATGAACTAATTCTTTCTTCCTGTATTATATCCTTGTATGCAATGTTTATTTATATATATTTCTAGCATTAAAGTAACTGCTTCTATGAATTCGGTGTACATATTGTCGTGCTTATTAGATATGGCAACTTGGACTGATACATATATGTGCCTGGTTGTACGTTGTAGATGGTTGACTGATTTCGGACTATTGATTCAACACAAAACCGATGAACTGAATAGTATTGATTGTAGTAGTAGTAGTAGTAGTAGTAGTAGTACCGTTTTATCCTCTTCTACAATTATCATTTCAATTTTATCTTTTTCAAATTTCACAGGTAAATTGGCTCCTTTATGGCCTTTCATTGGGATTATAGCTGAATTGGTGGTACTTGGTATTATAATATTGATTTATGAACGTACTCAAGCTAAACGTCGTCGTGAAGAGGAACGGACTACATTGTTAAAACAAAATCCAACAAGTGATCGATGTTAAACAAATCCGGTAATTATTGCATACATATATAGTTCAGCGATATGCTTTAATTAATACACAAGTTTACAACTGTTGTTTAACTGTAAAGCACAATTTTATTTGGGGGACACTGGTTCGTCTGTCAGCTGTTGCTTAATATCCTAAACGCAAATCGATTGAATCGAGTTTAAAACAACAGTCTGATGATTAAAAGTACTTTTAAACACGGTCGCCGCCATAACTTTTGTTTAAAGATGTTATTTAGCCTATTTATCGTTCTGAGTATATTAAACCACATTTAACATGACAGTGTATACATGTGGACTATTACATGTTTTTTGTTTAGAGTACTTCCTAGAGTTCTTCAGATGATTAAAGTAACTTATTATGTCATCTAATGTAAATAAAGGGAATTTGGCTTAAGTAAATGATTTCGTTGAAAAGAAAATTCTCCTGTACTTGTAGTGCAATCCCGTGACCAATGTAGTTTAGCCATATTGTCTATGAGACAGTTCTTTACCTACCAACGCGATTGAAGTTTGGTTGAGCTTAAACATCTAAACCTCTTAGATGCCAACTCAATGGTCTAAATGTTAGACAGTCTCCGCAAGACCTGATAACTGTGGACTCAATCCATAGTGTTATCTTTGATGTATACTGTTAAGGTGTCTTATACTAATTTATTTATTTATTTATTTTAACACATAGGTATTGGTACAAGGAGGCACCAAATACATATGCGCTACACGAATCTCAATTGATTTGTGTGAAGGCTGTGATACTGCCCGGGCGCCCAAACCGAAGCAGGTGGTTTTCTTAGAGGACCACACCCCGAGCCTTCGACCTGAACGTCTGACCCACAAGGCAGTGGAGCATCGTAAGGAGGTGCAGTCTCATGGTAACCGGTGACCAACGGTTGGTTCATACACCATTTGTTCCTTCAGGATACTGGATCCCATGTGCAGCATTGATTTGGAATCCGGTTAAAGCGCCGGACATTCGCTTTTCGTCCTCTCATTTTCGTAAAGAACACCCGTGGTGTGAGAAGGCAGTGAGTAGGACTATACTAATACTAACCAACTTTCCAATACTTCCTAACTAAAAATAATCTATGATGTTAAGGTATAAAATCCAATAGTCTCCTCGCAAATCCGCTTAGTAATAATATATTAATTTGTTTATATTAATGACGACCAATTTCGTTATTTTTACACGCCTTTTTTGTTTCAGCTAATTTCTTGTGATTGAATCACGTCTGCGTTTGTTCACCTCGTTCCCTATCTTGTGGTTTTCAACGTCAGTAATAGTCTCCTTTCAGTACTTTTAACTTTTAAAAACAACATTTATTTGTTTGTTTGTTTGCTTTTTGTTTCTCTTCCATATCAAGTGGCATGTGTTTGTACGTGTGTGTGTGTGCAAGTATGCACGTGCTTATGTTTGTATCTATGCCATTTTAGGCATTGATACTTAGGTATTCTCACATTCAGATTGGCAAGAGTATTAGCTCATTTGTACACCAACTGCTGTTATTATTATTATTATTATTATTATTAACATGATAAAGGATATGAATATTTACTTTTATTTTCATATGTCACTTGGTTTCTTATTCTGATTGACACTTCAAAAAAAAAGAAGATCCTGTACTCTTACTTTATGCATACTGTTTATCCTTATTATAATTATAATAGTAATAATTATTATTATTATCGTCGTTTTCTTTTTGTGCTGTATTACTTATTACTGTGTTTACAGCAAAACCTCTTCACCAGCTAATTTAGCTAATATATTTACTTGCCTATAACAAAAAAGGAAAGATGATTTGTTTGTTTGTTCGTTCGTGTGTATGTGCGTGTGTTGAATACAGATGAACAATTAAATTCTACACATATACATCTTCTCTATACATGTAGTGTAATGAAGATGATATACAACTTATGTAATCCTTGTTGTTTTCTTTTTTTTTCTTTAATTATTTAGTTACATCATTATTTTACCCTTAAATGTATAATTTTTTAATTTGCATCTTATCTGCTTATTATATTCATTAATTGTAACTGGGTTGTTTGTTTGTTTGTTTTTTCTTCTGTACTTCTTTAGAACAGCTTTATCTTACAATATAAAGATAAATAAATTATATATTTAGTTAATGTTCCTTTTTTTTTTCCTATATTTTGTTTTTGTTTACATATACGGTTTGTTGTTTAGTACTTCTTTTAAATAGATATTTTTCGATGTTTATTGGGAAATGAATTTTGTAGCTGCTACTTTAATTTCAATGGTCAGGTTTGATTGTTATGATGACCTATTATTTATTATTATTATTATTTGAACGCATAGATATTGGTACAAGGAGGCACCAAATCATATATGCGCCACACAAATTTCATTTGATTTGTGTGAGGGCTGTGATACTGCACGGGTGCCCAAACCAAACCAGGTGGTTGTTTTAGGGGGCCACATCCAGAGCCTTCGACTTAAAGGTCTGATCCACAAGGCAGTGGAGCATCGTGAGGAGATGTAGTCCCATGGTAGCCGGTGACCAACGATTGGTTCATACGCCATTTGTTCCTTCAGGATCCTGGATCCTATCTGCACCATTGGTTGGGAGTCATGGTATCCAACTCCCTAGATGAACTCTCCGTGTCGACCAACCCGGTTAAAGCGCTGGACATTCGCTTTTCGTCCTCTCGATTTCGTAAACAACACCCGTAGTACGAGAAGGCAGTGAGTATGACTTCCCTGGCAGAGACTATATGCGCGTGGTTATGTGAGAGCATTTGGAGAGGGTGAGTGAACTATCCCCATTCTCGGCCATACCAGGGCATTTGGGGGCTATGATGACCTAGTGGGGTTATGTTAACAAATACATTTGTTTTTATACTTTCTACCATGTTAAACAGCTAGGTTGGAAAGCGGTAAGATTCATGGTTCGAGAGGGAAGTTGTACTACCGATCTTACAGGGGTTTCACGGTAATACAGTGTTTCTTTGGCGATTCTATCTTGCTATGATGAAAGGTGGAGAAGGTAGAAAAGGTAGGCTGTAAATACAGTACACTTTACTTCTTGGATTTCTGTATCTGATGGTTAGATCGTGTGTAACTGACCTCAGGCAGTTGTTGTATGGACTCTAGAGTCACACTCCTAGGCCCAAAAGACCACTACTAATTCGGTTTATTTTATTGTTATTATTATTAATATGGCTTTATTCAATATTATATTCTTGGTACCATATAGAATTCTCACCGCAAAGCATTTCAAAAAGGTTCCTTTTCTAATTTTTTGATCAATCATGACGATAAATATTGAGTGATCACCATATAGATGTTAGCAATTCAAGAATCAACATTCGAAAAATGCTCATTCTTTTCAATGTATATTGGCTGTCAGCCACCACGATATTTCTGATTGTACTTCTTTGTAAGTCGGACAGCGAAATGTGATAAACTTTTCATGAACATAATAGGTTGTGTGGTTAATGAACATAATGTTGTGTTAAAACAAGCAAAAAACCGATAAGTTGTTGAAATATCTAGATGGCAGGAACAGGTAGCCCAGATATTCTAACAGGCCGCTAAAACTGAGAAATAGCCTCCAAGAAGAGGTGTATTTTTATTTTATCGTCACCAGAGGAGTGACAACTACACAGACACGTCTCTCACCATTCAAAAGCACCGTGTTTATAATTGGATTCCTTCTTCACTTTGTAATTTTCTGTTCTTACTACTAGCCATTTTACTCCCTGTCAATCATAATAAACGTAGAACCTTAGGGGGACAAAATAAAATTAACATGGTGATTAGAAAAGTATCGAAATAATGTAGCGAAAAAGTTAACAAGAAACACTAAACATTAACAATATGGTTTGAGAATGAGGAAAGAATAAGTATGTATGAACGAAGATTGGAACTTCAAATCTAGAAGACAATGAGTGAATGTGTCTGCGTCATTATGAACTGTTCTAAGCCATTATTATATACTTACTTTACTGGTTCATTATAAAAAGTTGACCGTAAATCAAGTTCTCTTGAGTATTGCTTAGTTGTGCTATATTTTGCAGTTGTTGTATTCTTCAACACATTTTGAAACTAAAGTCAAATTAAAGAATGGAAATTTACTATCAGAATGACATAAATATTCAGAGAATATACAGTTGTGTTTCCAATACACTATATTGATTTATAGTCATTCATTTTAGTTAGATAGTTGACCCTTTCACATTATTATAACTACAGTAATAAAAGTCTATATGCAGGGAATAATAGTGTATACATTTGAGAATATAATCCTCTTTGATTAGTTTTAAAATGGCTAGAAGGTGAGAATATAGTTTATGGACGAACTTTGAACGATGCCAAACTGACCTTGATAGGGTCCACCTGTACTAAATGGGGGGTTATAAACTAGTGTGAGGAATAAAGATTATGATTTACAGTTGGTGATTAAGGTTAGAAACTAGATTTAGGGTTTTCATCACGAATTGACATCAGCTATAATGCCAAAATGCTATTTAGCCAAATAAATCAGTGAATTTCGTGCCAAAATCCAAGACCTATAATCTTATACCTGATTGGTTCGTCCATAAATTGTAGTCTCGCCGATTCTCTCGTTGTGAAGTCTGAACTCATGCCAAAATAAGAGATGAGTTGTCACCATTGAGTTACTACTCATTTGTAGTTGACTTAATGTTGTTATTTCTGTATTCACCTATCTGAATTTTTGATCTATTAATTATATTAAGTTTTATTTTCAATCCAATATCTCTGTTAAGTATCTCATTTTAAATGCAATAGTTTTGTGAGTTGATAAGCATTAAACCATCATAGATAAACACGTATTCATTAATATAAGTAATTTCACCAATGAAAGCCTTCTTATTAGAATTTATACTGTTTTGTACAAATAATTATCATGTATATCCTATTTAATATTGGTTAGAATGGTACGCATTAAGCTGTTTTATGCAACTAATATTAAGTCTTGAATGCTATTACTACTGTTTTCAGGGATACAGTGGTCTTGAGTGCTGTTAGAGGTATGAGGGTGTTTATCAGTTCCCGGTCGTCCACACCGGGAAGGTTCTTCTGGAGGTTCCTGAAAAGGAAATTGGATTAAAGGTGGTCTTAGTGACCTGAGAGCGTGACCGCAGTGCCGAAGGAACAACTGCTTGAGGTTGGTCACACACAACCTTTTTATGAGTAATTTTCGTGTTAGCTCTGTACTTGTTGAGATCTTAACGCCGGAGACGGATATCCGTGGGATAAGGCGAGGTGTGAATTTTTAGGGTCGACCTTTTCTAATCCCATTCCTCCTTGTGAGAAGGCAGCACCATTGCTATGCTGGTTGTCTTAAGGAAATACCTTACTGCTGTTACACCTCTGTGCAGTCAGCAGTACAACTTCGCCTTCGGACATTGAGTTTCCTGCTTTTAGTCTTACCGTTATTCAACCGACCTGTCTGGCATGGTAGGTCGTTGAGGAACGATTGTTTTAGCCAGTATAGCTCGATTGGTTCATCACTATAGGCAAACCCGACCATCACGTCGAAGTAGCAGCAACGATCGGGGTTTTCGGGGATAATTTGTGTTTAATCATTTTACCTCGGAGTTTAAGATATGTGTGATCATTACCTTCATTTTATGTAAACAAATATTTCACATAATTGGCAGTAGATGTTAGTACACTTAGGTCTTATACATTTATTGTTTCACACGAATTAGAATAACCAGTTCACCCTTTTTATGAGCTAAATCAAAATGAATAGTAATTTGCATATAGAAATGCATGATTCATAGGTTGGCATAGAAAATACTAATCTTTTTAAATAAAAAGAAACAAAGAGTACTGTTAATATGTAAATTTTGTCTCTTAGTTAAAGTTTACTGTGTTAACTTTGATCTAATTGATTTTTATGTTGTTCAATTTCATATGGTTTTAGATTATCAACTACTTATTGTATTTGTATTGAGTTGTTGTTAGATGTTCATTGGTAATCTTATTATTTTGTTCGAGTTTTGTTCTCTGAGCTGGATGATTTGGTCGTGGAGCCTTCATCGTTTTTATGAATGACATCATCGGCACAAACGTGATGCTCCACGATCAAACCATCCATCTCAGAGAAAAAAATTCCATCAAAATCATCCACATTAGCTACAAATCTCCATCTCAAAATCTTATTTGTTTATTTACGCACATAAAAATCGGTACAATAAGGCACCTAATATATATATATATATGTATATATATATATATATATATATATATATATATATATATATATATATGCCACATTTCATCATTCGATTTTTGTTAGGTCTGGGATATTGCACAGGTGCCGAAACAGAAGTAGTTGTTTTTCTTAGGGAGTCACACTCATAGCCCTTGACTTAAAGGTCTGTTCCACATGGCAGTGGAGCAACGTCACGAGATGCAGTCACATGGTAGACGGTGGCCAACAATAGGTTCATACACCAATTGTTCTCTCAGGATCCTGGAGGCCATGTGCACTATTGGTTTGGAATGAGGGTTTCCCAACCCCCCTAGGTTCATCCTCTATATCCACCAGCCTGGTTAAATCTCTGGATATTCGTTTTCGTTCTCTCGATTTCCTAATCACTGCGAGAAGGCAGTGAGTAGGACTTGCGTGGCTGTGGCTGTATATGCGTGTCTATGTGGGAGAGCTAACACTCACCACCGTCAGCCGTACCAGGGCATTCGGGGGCAATTAGTAATCATTCTGTCTGTGTTTTTTACATCCCTAAAAATCTCTATACTAGGTAATTAATCTATTTGTTATTGTTGTAAAATGTTACTTTTCACTTTGAACGTGAGTTTCGTTCCCATTAATTACATTTTTCCCCACTTGTTTCCGTTTTGATAATAAGCACATATTTCTAAACGTACATTTTTCAGCATACTTTCTACCTTTAATTTGTTGCTGAATTAGATAGTGTTATCAATGAACTCACCAGATAACGATTATTGTATTCAGTTTCAAGACACATTAAATGTAAGCGCTAGTTGTGCTACTCAGTTGTTTAAACGCAATTAGATGAGACAGGGTTTAAGCCTGTGACTTAGTGTTTAGAAGGTGAACGCCTAAACCACTGAGCCACCACCCCATTATATTGGTTGGATTTCGTTTATTGTCAAGTTGATCTATGAATAACAAAATACAGAATTTCATGTATCCATATTTAAGAAATAGTGATTTTACACAGAATTAATAAAAAAATTGTCTGGCTATTAGAGGTCGTCGTTTGGAAACCTTGATACTAGTTTTCGTGCTAGTTCTAGTTGGCTCTCATGAGCAAGATGTGTCTATAATCTTGAAGGAACTGATAAATTCGAAACCGGATCACCCAGTTTCACTGTCTCAGACGTTACCACTGAGGTGTTTGGGCTATAACTGACATTGTGGAGATAAGCATGACAGACTTATTTTGTAAATAGTTTTTGATGTTAATTATTGTATTTATTCTGTTCATTTTTCACAGTCTGTTCATTTACCACAAAATGATTGTACATGTTGTTTAAGTGTATGACCTTGAATACACTTTCTTCTGTCGTGTTACACGTACAGAATGACACACGCTGTTATCTGCTAGCAAATACACTACTATACATACACCTATTGATCTCTATTGCTCGTGTTTGTAATAACTGAACTCTGAATCATCTACTGTCTAAATTTATAGACCAATCCGAGCCTCTGCGATATGAATCATGTATTTCAACCATACTGAGTTTATATACCAACCGGACAGACCACATCATACCAATAAAATAGGAAACAACATTTGTACAAGAATTAGCCAGATGTGGCTGTGAATGAGGGAGGTAGTAATTAATATACTGGGTATAACTCAAGAATGATAAAGCGTACAATAATTTTTTATGGGTCACAATAAAGCTTATAATAAGAGGAATATGAATATGCATAGTTTAGTTACTTAATAATTATACAATAGAAATATACGTTTAGTATTGGTCCATAAATGGATCCATGAAGTTACCATTCATTAGTCGTGTCAGGACGTAACAAATGCACAAATAATTTCGTTCCTTTTGGACAGAAGCTTTTGATCCATTGAACAGCAATTAAAATATATTTGTGATGCGGTTCTCTATTTTACCTACGGTCCAGCACTCAGGAATCGAGCGCAGAACCTTCGTTTTTACGCGAATGCTTAACCAATAGACCACTAATCCGGTATCCAAAGTTGTTAACGGTTAGTGTCAACTCATTCACTGTGTTCATGATTTAAATGAAATCTAACACAACCGGAAACTGAAAATTATCATGTGCTTATTAGTGAGTAGCTTCGAGAAGTCATTCTTGGCGTTCTAATGCGATTGGAGTTCAACTGTGTCGGGTGTAAAGTAGTTATTCACCAAAGACAATGGAAGATGATCGCGCGACATCGTGAATTGGTTGAAGTTAGACATTAACACCATTGGATGCTGGTTCATTGGTCTAGAGTTTGACCGTTCACACAAGACCGAATGTCCTGGATTGGATTGACTCGTGTAAGATCGTGGATGCGCGTCGTTGAGTAGTTAGATATTATGACGAAACGGTCGTGAAGTGCATTGAGGTTTTCAATATTGGTTTAACATTAATCGTTTCACGATTGCAATATAACTTTACTTTCTACAAGCGATTCATTCTTATGAACCTATATTTACCTTTAAGCACTTTAAGCATAAGACATGCCAATTGTTCTCCTTGTATATATGCAAAGAAACATAAATAAAATGAACGATTTATTGTCGTAGTATCTTCAAAGATTTTAAAAGCCTCCTACTATCGAACTTCCACTTTCCAAAATCAGGTTACTTTCAGACACCTTCAGTAAATCTAGTCATTAATATAATAACTCTATCCAATAAATCAATATATTGACGTGTATGGACATGTTTAAGACACACATAGAATGTATGTCATACCTGATAACTTGAATTTGTTCTTACTCTCAGATGGCATTGTAAATAAAAGAAAACCTTGTACAATAATGTTGCTACACTAATGTACAAATCAACAGACAATGTAAATAATAAAAATGCTCTAGTTTAAACCATACTAATTTTTCTGTCATGGCTATTGATCCTGAACCTGAAATCGATAAATATGGAGTGGTATTAAAATCTACTAATTAGCTAATTTTCAACCATTTCATTGTTAAAACATCCAATTTTCAATCATTAGAATACAGGTTTGAACCTTGTTATATTTTTTTGTTTTGGTTCCAGAGTAATATCATTAACTCTCATATGAAAACAAAATGATAGCATATTGAATACATTGATGAAGTAATTAAAATAATTATGGAGGGTTTTGTAGAGATTGTAGTAATTTAAGTGTAGAATTCATGAGTCAATTGAAGCTGGACCACCATGGAAAACATAGAAGCCGTTTCTTCTTCTTCTTACCCCGCGAGATTCGAACTCAAGACCTATCAGTTGTTTCCTGGAGTTCTAGTGAGAAGCCGTGACCAGTGGAGTTCAACTAGGCGTGTTATGGGATAGTAACTCAATTAAGATAATGGTGGATTTTGTCGCAATTTTGTGGGTTGGTTGAAGTTAAACATTAACACTGTTTGATGCCGGCTCAGTGGTCTAAAGGTTAAGCGTTCGCGCACGAGACTGACAGGTTCTGGGTTCGGATCTCGCGGGGTGGGATAGTGGATGCGCACTGGTGAGGAGTCCCATACTAAGATGAAAAGGCCATCCAGTGCTTCCAGGTTTTCCATGGTGGTCTAGCTTCAAATTACTCATGAATTCAATGATTAAATTAATTGAAATAACTCTGTTATCCTATGTCTAGTGACTTGACAGAGCGATTGTTCAATACGATCAAATTCCATATATTTTTTCCTCTTATATGATGTAGGTTTATAATTACCTTGGAAACGTGTAATTCTATCTTCTTTTAACCCAGTGATCGATAATATTTTGTTGTCAAGCGTTTAAAACATAAACATACTGACAATTATTTCTTATGAAACAATAAAATATAATTAATGATGTAATCGGTGGCATTAATTGTTCCATTTCACTTAGAAGTTTCATTAACTTTTGTTATTTGGTAGCAGGTGAATTCCCTATACTGATACAAAAAGAAACTCACTCATCTTTTTGCTGGAGTTTCCTTCTTTGAGTTAAATGATCCGATCATGAAGGTTTTATATTGGCTTTTTTTTGAAGAGTTCACAGAATGAAACTCGATCAAAAATAATCCATCTGAACTAGAAATTATCTTCATCACTCATCTTTTATCTGCTCACGTTACTTGTGGTTCAGGAGAGTTACTAGTTTTGTCAATCAATCAGCAATTTTACTGTTTAACAGTCTTCTTTATTTCACTGTATGTCAATGATATAATACCTGTAAAATTTAATGAAAACATATGTAGGTTACAAGTAATTGGTCATAAATTTTTAGGAAACATTACATGTTTATTAAGGACTTAAATTGAGGCTAGGCTTACTGTTCAAGTGGAAAATGTTTGGTCGAATAGGTAACCTAAAGATTATTATCGATTGAATGCCTAGTTACTGGTTACCACAATGTACAATCCTCTCAGTGATGAGAATATTTTTTAGCAAAAATTAGTGGTAGTCAAACTAAGAGATAGATTTAGCCCATATAAACATTGACTATTATTCTGTACTGTATCAGATTATGTAGAATTTCTTAGTGGGATCTACAAAAACAATTATTGCCTATATTTGATGATATTGTATGATATGACCGAAAATCTTTACTTATTTTGTTTCGTTTTCCTGGATACTTGATATTATTTTCATACCTCTTTTTCTTATATTGTATATTATATCATTCTGTAATGTTGCAAGTTATTACAATATAGGATCAGTTCACATTTGCCATGGGCACCATGTTGCATTTAATGTTACTATTTTCAAATAAATCATTGTTGCATTGTGATATGGTGAGAAACCATAACTTGGACAGTATAATACTGAACACTTATTATCGATTAACTGATGTTATCTATCTATCTATCTCCGGCTCATCACATTAATTATTAATAAATAGTAATCGCCCCTAAATGCCGTGGTACGGCCGAGAGTTCTGTTGGGCCCACCCTCCCTCTCGAAATGCTCTCACACGACCACGCGTATACTGCCTCTGACAGGGAAGTCCTACTCACTGCCTTCTCGCACCACGGGTGTTGTTTACGAAAATGAGAGGACGAAAAGCGAATGTCCAGCACTTTAACCGGATCCCAAACCAATGGTGCACATGGGCTGGCTCCAGTATCCTGAATGAACAAATGGCGTATGAACCAATCGTTGGTCACCGGCTACCATGGGACTGCATCTCCTTACGATGCTCCACTACCTTGTGGATTAGACCTTTAGGTCGAACGCTCGGGATGTTGCTCCCTAAGAAAACCACGTGGTTCGGTTCGGGCACCCGGACAGTATCACTACCCTCACACATATCAAATGAGATCTGTGTTGCGCATATGTATTTAGTGCCTCCTTGTACCAATATCTATGTGTTAAAATTAATAAATAAAATAGTAATAATTGTTACCAGTGTTTGATTACGAATTGACGTGTTTTTCAGTCAGTAACAACATAGAACTTCGTACGTACATACATCAGTTCAAGTTGCCATACCACATTAGTACACAGATACAATTGTCAATTCAAATCCTATAGTGATTGACGTATTTGTGCATATGTGTGTGCGTGTATCTACTGACGTCTCCTATCAAGGAATGGAACTTTTAATGTTTGATAACATTGAATAATATAAATATCTAAAATTTTATATCTTATCATTTTGATTATAGCAGAATTGTTACATTCTAATATGACAAAGAAGAAACTATCAGAAAAATACAAACATCAACAATCAAAACAGCCTGTATCTAAACCAAATCCTTCACAAGGAATAACTGTTGTTAGTGAATTTGTTCGACAATTTGTTCGACGTCATGTTGATGAAAATCAACGTAATCAATCTGATTTATATTGGCGTCCAGGTTCTAATATTAGTCATAATATAAATTTATTACCACAATCAACAAAAATTCATTTATTAAAACATAAACGAATCACTAACAAAAATGATATCCCTATTATCAAAATGAACCGTCTTCATTTAAAAAAGAAATCATTCAATAAATCAATAATCAATCATAAACCATCGATTATATCAATTGATTTATCAAATCAATTACATCATTTATGGAATGGTTATTTCCAATCAGTTATGTCTATTCTTCCTACTAAATTAAATAATAATCATTGTAGTATGTTTAATTTAACAAAAAATTTAGATACAATTTTACGTTTAAATTTAATTGGTGCTCAACTTAAAGTTCTACGTTCAACATCATGTCGAGTAAGTAGAAGTTGTAGTTGATTATATCATGATTTGATTTCCTATCATAGGCTGATATCAGTTAATGATCTATAAAGACTAGAAAGGTTTTTTCTGATGAAGTTTTGTTCTTTGAGCTGGATGATTTGGTTGTGGAGTTTTCATTGTTCTTCTGAACAACAACATTACAAACTTCAGGTAGAGGTGAAGTGTACACAAACATAGGAGTAAAAATCAAACCAATGGGAGATACAACCAAAACAATGAAGTAAACAATGATGATAGGTGTTAAAAGGGTCAACAAGAACCAATCAACATCGAGGTGTACAGGACAAGCTGTGAATCACATATGGAGAAATTCGAACTCTACACTTCTACCTGAAGTTTGTAGTGATGATGATGTTGTTCAGAAGAATGATGAAAGCTTCATAGTCATACCATCCAGCTTAGAGAACAAAATTCCATCAAAATCATCCACCTGAGCAATACATCTTCACCATCTCAGAAAGATGTTTCATCAGTCATTTATTGCAAATGTATACCCTAGCACAAATATGTTTCCATTCAAGTTGTAATATCCTACAATGGCTAAAGAAGGGGGGGGGGCGGTGTGTTGACAGGATAGGGATAGGAAAGAAGTCGATATGAGGATGTCAATCATAGTTGCAAATTAAATTTTAAAAAATATGTGCTCGAAGTGAACAGATATAATCAGTGAATGAAGAAGTATGAATTAATACTAAGTTAAAGATTAACATAGAGCATTGATTATTTAAAAACATATCAGCTGTGTGCATTTAGGATCTCTTACACGATTAACTGCTTAATTGTGTAGCTTTGCGATAAACACTATGGAATTCATCCTCTCTGTCGTAAGATCATCCATTATCAGTTTTCAGTAATCATCACAAGTTACAGCATCTGTTATTAAATTATTGAGAAGCCCATATAGATCAGCGATACTTTATAATATAAACAGTTTATAAATGTATCTTATTGAATATATTTTAAATGAAGGGTAACGACGTAACTCAGGATGCATCTTTCGTTATTTATTTATTATTTATTTGAACACATAAATATTGGTACAGGGGAGCACCAAATATATATGCGCCACACAAAATAATGAGAATTTAAAGAGAAGGGAAAAAAGGTAAAGAACGTAGGGAATTGTAAAAAAAGAGAGAGAGAGAACAATAATAGGGGAAACGGAAAGGTACAATCAGAAGAAATCTTTCAGTTAAGGAAGAAGCAACTACTTTGTATGAAGAATGTAAAACAAGGTTACAGCAGGATCGCCACTGGCTTCTATTCTGAGCCATATCTGATAACGTCTCTAGCCACTGTGTTACACCATCTCTCGGACACCAGCCAGGGAGTCGTGAAGGACCATCACAAGCCAGCCCTTTGCAGCTTTGTTTCATACCGTGACACCATGTCATATACTACTGACAACCTCTCCGCTTTTTCTAACCAGTCCCAGAGTCGGCAAATAATGCACGACGTGGAATTCTCTGGGACGACATTCGTAGGACATGTCCAAGCCACCGGAGTTGGTGTTTCAAGATGGTGACACCAATTGCATTATCGTCTCTGTGCCCGAACACACGATGCCGAACCTCTGTATTACTAACATGGTGTTGCCACTGAATGTCAGCAATCCTTCGAAGACAGCGATGATCGAACACAGTGAGTCGTCTAACATCCTCAACTCGGAGAGTCCAGGTTTCACAAGCAAAGAGCAAAACTGCTCTCACCGACGCGTTGTAGATCCGACCTTTTACAGCCAGACTGACATCACGAAGGCGCCAAAGGTGGCCCAGATTGGCATAAGCCGCTCTGGCTTTCACTATACGTGCATTGATCTCATCACTCACACCACCACCAGCACTTATGCAGCTACCTAGATATACGAACTTCTCGACTACTTCTATCTGCTCACCATCCAGAGTGAGTACAGGATTAGAATCATGCCAGTCTTGTAGAAGTACTTTGCACTTCGAGGGTGCGAAGCACATACCATACCTACGGACATTGATTGTCAACTGATTAAGTGCGGATTGTATAGCTTGGGCATTCTCGCACAGTAAGACAATATCATCCGCATACTCAAGGTCGAGAAGTCTTTCTCCAGGCAACAGATCCACACCACCATTACTTACATCCATCAGAGCTGGGGCCATTCTAATCTTCTCTGTATCGTTCCAATTTTAGTATATGTATCGCCGAAGCGAGTACTCTTCTTGATTAATCATATAGTTGTTAGTTTAGATGGTGAAACTATGCTATACTGACGAACCGATCAGATTTAAGATCGCACATAGTGATAGATATATTGTGTCTTAATAAAAACTAATTAAATGATATTTGCATTTAATTACAAAGATGCTGAAAAGTTGATAAACGTATCTGTTATGCAACCAATGCATTGTAATGCGTAAGTTACATTATAAGAAAAACCGGATAGCAATACAAGTAGATCTGAAACGCTGTAAATACTCCTTAAACGTACTTGATATGATTCAGGGTATATTTAGGGGTGTTTATGTGAATGGAAAATATTCTTCCAACTCCATAACCGTCATTTCTCACCTTAATCTTGACTTCAAATTCCTAATCCTGATCTTCTTACACTTATTTTAAAAGTAATTCAACTTACGAAAATTCTTTCTGACTGGATATTATGACTAAGTACTGTATTCTGATTGGCAAATAAGTTGCTCAGGGTTATCAGTATAAGATAGTTTTGCTTGTTTAAACAATTAAAAGTCTCAGGTGGACCTATAATTTATAGACAACCTTTGAACGACTCTAAAAAGGACTTGACAATCTCCATCTACATACTACGGCTAAATTTATTTATTATTTATTTATTTGAACACATAAATATTGATACAAGAGAGCACTAAATATCAATGCGCCACACAAATTTTCATTTTCTTTATGTGTGGGCTGTGATACTGCCTGGATGCCCAGTCCGAAGCAGGTGGTTTTCTTAGGGGCCCACACTCGGAGCCTTCGACCTAAAGGTCTGGTTCACAAGGCAGTGGAGCATCATAAGGAGATGTAGTCCCATGGTAGCAGGTGACCAACGATTGGTTCATACGCCAATTGTTCCTTCAGGATACTGGAGCTAATGTACACGATTGGTTTTGAATCAGAGTTTTCCAACTCCCCCAGGTGGACTCTCCGTGTCGACCAACCCGGTTAAAGCGCCGGACATTCGCTTTTCGTCCTCTCGATTTCGTAAACAACACCCGTGGTGCGAGAAGGTAGTGAGTAAGACTTCCCTGTCAGAGGCTATATACGCGTGGCCACGTGAGAGCATTAGGAGAGGGAGAGCGGACTCTTCCCACTCTTAGCCATACCAGGGCATTTGGGGGCTATAATGCTAAAATGAGTGAATAAATCTCAGGCCAAAATATAAAACATGCTATCTTAAATCTGATTGATTCGTCCATAACTTCTAGTCTTGCCAAAGTTTCAACAAACACTCTTTACCTTTTCTAGTGATTATTTTTATCATCATATTTATAGTTCAATTTCTTTTGTTTTTGTTTTTGTTTTTTTTTACTTTATATTTTAGGCTGGTATAGAAGGTATTGTAGTAATGGAAACAAAGAATACATTTTGTTTAGCAATAAATTCATTAAATAATCAATTATCAAATCAATCATTAGTAACTCTTAATACTGTTCCAAAATTAGGTTCATTATTTTCACTCATTCTACCTCATCTTGTTAATAAATCAAGTAAAAATTTTAGTAAACATCAAAAAATTGAAATTTTACTTAATGGTGATCTATTAACTCATAGAGCAGTTGATCGAGCTATACGTAAATGGAGATATATACCAACAACAGCATATGAATATAATCAAAATGCATTAACAACTGAAGCTATTTTATCGAATGTACTCATTGATAATATAATAAATAAATGATTATTTTAATTGATTTTAATGTATATACAGGTAATTTGTTGTCGTTTCTTTTTAATCGGGACTTTTATTTTGTAAGTGACTCAAGAAATGATTAAGCTGTCAGTGAGAGAGAGAGTGTGTGTGTGATGATAACTTCAAATTTTTGAGGTAATTATAATTGAATCCGTTACTTACTTACTTACGCCTGTTACTCCTCGTAGACTAGTATAGGCTGCGTACCAGCGATCTCCATCCAGCCCTGCCCTGAGCAGTCCTTTCCAGATCTTTCTAGTTGTTATTCACTCTTTTTATATCTGCTTCCATTTCCCGACGTAATGTATTGTTTTGCTTTCCCAATCCTCGCCTTTCGTCTGCATCTGATCCTCCTTGATTGTCGATTATACTTCCAAGATATGTGAAGGATTCTACATCTTCCAGAATTTCGCTATCAAGTGTGATTGAATTGCTGTTCTTCGTGTTGTATTTGAGGACCTTGTTTTTTTTTGTTTATGTTGAGGCCTACTGATGCAGATAGTGCTGCTACACTGGCTGTCTCTATCTGCATTTGTTCGTGTGTATGCGATAGGAGGGCTAGGTCATCTGCGAAGTCTAAATCGTCTAATTGGTTATGAGCTGTTCATTGTATGCCGTGTTTTCCCTCAGATGTTGAGGTGTTCATAATCCAGTCGACCAACAGAAGAAAGAGGAAAAGAGACAGTAGACAGCCTTGTCTGACTCCGGTCCGTACTTGGAACGCATCTGTCAGCTGTCCTCCATGCACCACTTTGCACTGTAGTTTGTCGTATGAGTTCCGTTGACGATTGGTAAATCAGTAAATTTGGAATGATGGTTTGTATTGGTTACTTTAAAAAACAAGAGTTTGAATTTATAGAAATGAATTGGACAAGCTATTATTGGAGATTGACTGATCATGGAGTAGTGACCAAGGTCATATTTTTCTAATGCTTAGTGCTGATCGAATTCCATTAACGTTTAAGTTATTTTCTATTAGCTTGATTCATATCGATAGATGCAGATTACTTGCTTGGGGTCCGCATGATAATCACGATTAGTTGTTGATGGCTTTAGGTTACATTGGCTCTGATCTATTTACTGTTCGTTTTGTTATTGATTTTGAGGTTAATATGTGCACAACTCATTGCTTTCAATTGAATCATAAAGGTAGACCTATTTTTCGGGAGTGAAAGGTGATACAATGGTTTAATCAGAAATCAGCAATTTACAAGTATATGTGACTGACTGAGAAGCGACTTTCATTTCAATGGATGAAACATAAACCACTGATAGACTTAATTTCCTAAGGGACATCATATATAATCGATTCAGTTCGGCCAAATAAACTATTTTTCCTCACTCTATCTTTTTTCCTGAGTATTTAAGCTCTTGTATAGAAAAATTGCATATCAATATCAATTCTCGAACACCGCACTTCACAATAGGGTTCCCTATTCTTCCACACATACCCTTTCATTCCATCCTTATATTTTCATTGTACAGTATTTCTGATTATTGTTCTTGTTACATTATTTCAATTCTTTCGATATTTACCTTTCCAAATCCATTTCTTCGTATTTACTTACTCTCATGGAGGAGCATAGGCCACCCACCAACATTCTTCATCCAACCCCGTTCTGCGCAATCCTTTCCAGTTGTTTGCAGTCATTATTCATCCTTTTCATGTCTTCTTCCAATTCCTGATACAGTGTGTTCCTTGGCCTTCTTCTCTTCAGGATTCCAAGCAAGCACTTGATAATTTCCGTAATGTATGACATTGAGTATCTTACGTAGACATTTGTTTATAAATACTTGTACTATTTTGATAATGGTTGTAGTAGCTCTTTAAGTCTTATCTTCGTACATTAGGACTGTGTTGATGTTCGTATTAAAATTTCTGATATTAGATACTTAAGTCGATGCACATTTATGTCCGGTTAAACGTAGATTATAACTGACTGTTTGATTAGTTATCGACAATGAGTGAAAGCTGGAACGAAATCTAGGTCCATGGTTTATCGTCGACTACCTCTAACCATCTGACAAGTGATATATGTTATTGCCTGTCTTGTTTTCTACAGACATGATGTACAATTTCAAAATGAAGTTGTAATAACTATTTTATTGTTTAATCAATTTAGAGTTTCGCTGAAATTGATTAGTTTGCGACTTAAATGTAAACATATTTGGCAAATGTATTTACCTCGAAATTGGCTATCTCTTTAGAATATCAATTTGAATCTAGTATTGTAGAACCTAATGAGAATCTATTGAGAAGAATATGCTTTATTTACATATAACAGGAATGGTCTTGTGTATGTTTTATTGATTGTGAGCACTTGACAAAAAAATTAACTATAGTTGCTAATACTTTGAGATGGTGGTCGGGATTGCCTATTGCAATGACTAAATCGAACCATCTCAATATGAATACTTTTGTCTATACATCTTACAATGTCAAGCGGGTCGGTTGAAGAGCGATATCATATTGTCCAATATACGGGGATTTTCAGTTCTGCTTTGTTGTCACTCTCTAAGGACAATAAGATCACAACTGGTTCAGTTTCTTTTTTAGGTGTTACCATTAAGTCATAAGTATTTAATTGATGATGGTTAGTGACTAACAATGGAATCCAGAGCAGGCGTTTCGTCTTGTTTAAGGCTCTTCAGCTCACTGTCCCTTTAACTTAATGTTGGTGTTTACTCTGAGAATATAATCCAGTATCTTTCGAGGCAGTTCACCTAGGGCATACATGTTACAGAAGAGATTGATCGGAATGTAAACCTTAACAATAACAAGAACAAAGAGATTCAAATAGATCATAAAATTCATCACTGTTGCACAAATGATTGCATTTCTAAAATCAATAGCTCAATAGGTAAGGTATTGGGGTGTTTGAAACGAAAGTTTCTGGATTCTAGTCCTAGTGTGAACATGAACTCTATGACACAGGTGAATTGAACTGACGAGCCCAATTTGAGATGATGCGCGCATCCTAGTGCCTACCGTTGGATACTATTCACTTTAATTAACGATTACTTATGATTTTTGAGCCTATATAAATAAATTTAGAAAAGAAAACTATATATTCTATACGAAATGACATACACAATCAATCTTTTAATTTGACCTAAAAAAAACTGTATTGATTTTAATACGGTTTTGTTATGTAATGTTACAAAAAAAGACATTGGTAGTTTTTCCGAACTATATACTTACCCTATATGCAATTTTTCTTCTATGTATGACCACCATTGAATTAACTACTTCTATGAATCCGGTGTTCATTTTGTTGTGCTAATGAGTGAGGTATGGCAACTTGGACCGATGCATATATGTGCCTGGTCCTACGTTGTAGCTGACTGACTGACCTACCCTATTTGAACTTTTTTTTTTCTAAACAAGGTTATATTGAATCAATTAACTAACAATGTAATAATCTTCACTGATGAACTTAAGATGAATAGTGTTAGTTATGTGATGTAATTTGAAGATTATATAAAGTAGAAAAATGTGATTTTATTTATTTTGATAATATAACATAGCATAACTTGTTCAGTTCATCTTTTGAAGTTTCATAAATGATTTTGTTTGATTATTTGAAGTTTTGATTTTTCTTCTTTTTTCTACAGTTTTTTTTTTTTTTTTTGATAGATGAACTATAGCAAAATAACGAGGTAGATTTAAATGATTGTGTTGTATTCTAGTTTAAAGATTGTTTATCATTGATAAAATAGTTTTTGTCTAGTTCACAAGGCAGTGGAGCATTGTGAGGAGATGCAGTCCCATGGTAGCCGGTGAACAACAATACGTTCATACACCGTTTGTTTCCTTAGGATCTTGGATCTAATGTGCAACATTGGTTTGGAATGAGGACTTTCCAACTCCCTTAGGTGGATCATCCATATGCGCCAACCCGGTTAAATCCCTTGCCGGACATTCACTTTTCGTCCTCTCGATTTTGTAAACAACACCCGTAGTTCTAGAAGACATTGAGTGGGACTTGCGTGACCGTGGTTGTATACACGTGTGTTGGGATATTCAGAAAAATATCCCGAAAATTATCCTGTTAAGTCTAATGATATCCTTGAACGTGAAATGGTGTTATTTTCCTATTGGTCAATATTTATTTCACATGTCATTTTCGTGTTGGTCAATATTCACAGTAGTTCTAACTGTATAAATATGCATTATTATTATTCTCCTGACCCCATAAACAACTTTCATCTAACGGTTCGTGTTCTGTTATATTGGAGATTGGGGAACATCTCACCCTGCATGCGATCACTTAACCCCTAGACGACTGAACCGGTAATCAACGTTGTTAATATCTAGCTTCAACCAATCTACGAAATTACGCGACCGTCGACTATTGTCTTCAGTGAGTAACTGTCTCACAACAGACACGGTTAAAATCCACTTGTCACGGCTTCTCACTAGAACTTCAGGAAATACCTCTTGAAGCCAGTCATTAGTGAGCACATGATGATTATTATCAGAAAGGGGTTTTGTGGCAGTAACTCAGTGAAGACAATGGTGGATGGCCCCTTAATTTCGTGGATTGGTTGATGTCAGACATTAACACAGTTGAATATCGGCCAGCTCAGTGATCTAGAAGTTAAGCGCTCGCGAGAGACCGAAGTCCCTGGGTTCGAGTCCTGCAAATCGGATCATGGATAAGCATTGCTCAGGAGTCTCATTCTAGGATGAAACGGCCGTTCAGTACTTCCAGGTTTTTCGTAGTGGTCTAGCTTTAATTGACTCATGTATTCAAATATTAAATAATTGATTATTAAGACACTTTTATATGAAAACTAAAAGGTCAACTAAACAGATTGAAGATAAACCGTAAGAAAGAAAAATAAAGTAGACAAAACCAATGTGATAACCACTCTGGATAATAAATCAGTATTACTAAGGTAGGTTAAGTGTAAGAGTAAATTGTTTTTGAACACATAAAGGGAGTTTGCAATTTCCGTATAGCCAAGGCTTCAATAAATCTTAGTATACACCCTTGAAGGCTTTTGTACAACATTACAAATGCTAACTTGATATCGACCTTATGGCCAGTGTCAATCAAATATTTCACAGTAATGGAAGATATCTGTCTATCTTGTGATCTTATTTGACCATTGAAATTCATTTGTTTCTGCAGCTATTTAGGTATGTGTTCCGCTACGCTTACTCCCAAATCACGATTACTCCGGCGAGACTATAGTTTATGTATGACCTTTGAACGAATCTTAAGTGACCTTGAAACATTTTGGGCAATCAGAAAACAGTTAGTATAGCGTATAAAGATATCATACAAAACCAAAGAATTAGAGTCGGTACACTTCATCTTCATGGTTTAAAAGCTTTTCAAGGTTAGAAAGAGGTTTTGAAATCGTAATACATACGATAAAGCAAATCATCCATATGACTCCATAGTAGTCGACTTCTAGAGCCATGATAAGGTCGCAAAAACTCTTTCAGCCTCGACCACATAACTTCAATAGTGTTTGTGTGCACTCCGGTTGTTTGGTCCACTAAATGCTGCCTGTGCACAAGGACACAATGCACAAGAATAATTCTATGTACGCTCTTCAATCACCCGTGTTACTGGTGCTTTTATTATCTAGTTCACAAGAATTATTATAATTTGCTTTAGTCTCAATCTGGATTGAGCGAAAAATGTTCCTTTTCTAGCACATTTCTCCTTCCAACATTTATTATATCGAAAGACTACATCATCATGGTAGTTTACACAAGTCATTTGATTAATACAATCACAAATAAAGGAACTTCGTAATAGTTCCATTTGTTGTAGCCGCTGAAAAAATCTTCTGTGAACCAATCGTACATGAACATCAAGTATTGAAATTGGCACATTGTCCTTGAAATCCCTCAAAACCTTCTGATTGGCTGGTTCATTATTTTATACTTTTGTCAAATATTTGATTTATTTCTAAATTATCTTCATTGATTTAATTATTTTTAATCAATAGTACACTTTCTTATAATTATGCATATTTAATTTAAATTTTAATAATTGATCAATTAATCGATAAACTAAAATAATCAATAATTTGAAATATTCATTCATCTTATTCACACATACACAGATATATATATATGTTATGTATGTTGTTGAAATAACTCTTCCTGTAGCTCTTGTAAAGCTACTGTCGGTTCCTAGCCGGAGTAAAGGAAGAGGGTTGGGTATGGGGTTGACAACCTCAACCCATAGAAAATAACTTTGCTAAGAAAAAGAAATGCTAACAAGTAAGTAATGTTGCTTAAATGTATTTGTGTATGGATGTTTGTATGTGGATGTGTTAGATAAGTTGAATCAACTCAAAAGAATTTTTCTTTTTGTTTTTATTCATAGAAATTAAAGAATTTTTTCAATCATTATAATGTAACATTAGTAACATGGTAAGATAGAAACAACCTTCAAATTGTAATGATTGATTAATTAATTGATTGATTGGATTCATACTTTTCATTAGAGGTAGTTGTAGTTAGTTAGAAACTAATTGAGCTGAAAATATACATGGATCTCATTAGAGGGGATTTACTTCAACTAATCGAATTGCTTATTACTATAGTTTAAATGAGTTTATTTATTTAAATTAATTGAATATAATTTGAGTAATGGAATATTTCTTTATGTTATAACTAATGGGCCTTGTGCCCCTATCAATATATGTATAACGTAATGATACCGCCAATTAGGGAGCAGTGATTTATCGACTGAACCAATGACTCATAAACCTGTACAAGCAGTCTAGAGTCCTTATCGGTCCTTCGTCCTGCCTAGCGCTACCTGTTAAGTCTAGAACATCAATCTCAGCCTTTGTGATATAAATCACGTATTTCAAACATATTGAGTTTATATACAAACCAAACAGACCATATCGTACCATAAAATAGGAAATAAGATTTGTGAAACCTGGACTCTCCGAGTTGAGGATGTTAGACGACTCACTGTGTTCGATCATCGCTGTCTTCGAAGGATTGCTGACATTCAGTGGCAACACCATGTTAGTAATACAGAGGTTCGGCATCGTGTGTTCGGGCACAGAGACGATAATGAAATTGGTGCCACCATCTTGAAACACCAACTCCGGTGGCTTGGACATGTCCTACGAATGTCGTCCCAGAGAATTCCACGTCGTGCATTATTTGCCGACTCTGGGACTGGTTAGAAAAAGCGGAGAGGTTGTCAGTAGTATATGACATGGTGTCACGGTATGAAACAAAGCTGCAAAGGGCTGGCTTGTGATGGTCCTTCACGACTCCCTGGCTGGTGTCCGAGAGATGGTGTAACACAGTGGCTAGAGACGTTATCAGATATGGCTCAGAATAGAATCCAGTGGCGATCCTGCTGTAACCCTCTTTTGCTTTCTTCATAAAAAGTGGTTGTATATTCCTTAACTGAAATATTTCTTCTGATTGTACCTTTTTGTTTTCCCCATCACTACTACTATTACACTACCTTACACTAATCTGATCGTTATTGTTCTCCTTTTTTTTATAATTCCCTACGTACCTTACTCTTTTTCTCGCTTCTCTTTAAATACTCATTGTTTTGTGTGGCGCATATATATTTGGTGCCCCCTTGTAGCAATATTTATGTGTTCAAATAAATAAATAAATAAGATCAAGCCAAATGTGGCTGTGAATGTGGTAGACCGTAATCAATAGACTGGGTATAACTCAAGAATGGTAAATCGTATCATAATAGTCTATGTTATTATTATTTATTTTAACACATAGATATTGGTACAAGGAGGCACCAAATACATATGCGCCACACAGATCTCATTTGATATGTGTGAGCGCAGTGATACTGCCCGGATGCCCGAACCGAAGCAGGTGGTTTTGTTAAAGGAACACACCCCGAGCCTTCGACCAAAAGGTCTAACTCACAAGGCGGTGGAGCATCGTAAGGAGATGCAGTCCCATGGTAGCCGGTGACCAACGATTGGTTCATACACCATTTGCTCCTTCAGGATACTGGAGCCAGCCCATGTGCACCATTGATTTGGGATCCAGTTAAAGCCCCTGCCGGACATTCGCTTTTCGTCCTCTCATTTTCGTAAACAACACCCGTTGTGCGAGAAGGCAGTGAGTAGGACTTTCTTGACAGAGGCTATATACGCGTGGCCATGTGAGAGCATTTGGAGAGGGAGAGCGGACTCTCCCCACTCTCGGCCATACCAGGGCATTTGAGGGCAATGAAATAGGAACAATAACGGGGCGGATTTGCATGCATATAGCATACAATTCTCTTTGAATCTAGCACACAACAATAGCATCATGCACTGTCCCATCGCCCTTGGCAGATCAGGTAACACTAACGTTACGAGAACACCATCAGGGCATACGACAGGCTAGGTACCCCGAGTCAAAATGAAGCTTATAATGAGAGGAGCATGGATATGTATAGTTTAGTTACTTAACAATTATATGATAAAAATGTATACGCATAGTATTGATCCACAAATGGATCCCTAAAAGTTACCATTCCTTGTTCTCATTGGAATATAACAATTTCACAATTAACTTTCCATGATTCAATATAATCAATATAGAATTTTGCATTTTATTATGAAAAAACAACTCCATACTAATCAAGAATGCTGAGTGAATTAACATGAAATAAAAAAGAAATACAAATTGATTAGTTATGATCATCAATTACATAAATACAAAGATTAAAAGAAGGTAAGTGTAGATTTAAATTAAAGAAACTGCTACGTATAAAGCTATCACGAGTTCACTTAATCTGCGAACGAGAAACAAGTCTCGGTGACCAAAGGCCAGTAAGCTAGCTATTGATGCGTCCTACTTCCGCTATCTAGAAAAAGAAGTCCAAGCTTAGAATGGGAAGTATATTCTGCTACAACCAGAAAACCAGCAATCACAACACACACAATTGAAAACTGTATATATACAAATATATATAATCGATATTGCCATGGCGTTTTTAAACATTTAATCGATAAGAATAGTTTAGTTATTTAACAATTATACAATAAAAATATACGCACAGTATTGGTCCACAAATGGATCGCAAAAGTTACTATTCATTATTCTTATCGAGCATGACAGAATCAATCCATTTTCTTTGATGATTACATAACACTTAAATTTAGGTAAATAAATCAGCTAGTTACTTGAAAGAAATTGTACAAGATTTTTCTAAATTTCAATGGTTAAGATCATGAGTGAGTTGAAGCTAGACCACCATGGAAAATCTGGAAGTACTGGACGGCCGTTCCGTTCTATTGTGGGTCTCCTCAGCAGTGCCCATCCACGACCTCGCCCCCTGCGAGATTTTCCATGGTGGTCTAGCTTCAACTGACTCATGATCTTAACCATTGACATTACTATAATATCCACAAAACCCATCTGATATTTTTTAAAAATGTCAAGTCAGGTTTATTTAAATAGATTTCTATACCTTACGCTATGTGTTGAAGATGCCATTCTACAAGTATTGTATAAACTGGACAGAATTCAATGTATGATCTCAAAATACTTTAATCACATGAATTCAATGGCTTGTAAGATGATAGGTGGAAGTAATCAACAAGAAACCCTGAACCTAAGCTTCGTGTTATTTGGCACTCATCAGTAAGGTATACCTGTAATCTTGAGGGAACTACCATCTTATCTTAACATGGTGCACGAATTGTCGAGTCACCTAGACTAGTGACTATATTACAAGTTGGTCGATAGGATTCGATCTGCAATAAGAAGGACCTGACATACATAACATTGATCACCACTCAGTGATCAATCAGTTGTTAATCGCTTATATCAATCAAACTTGCAAAGATAGATCTTTTTCGTACTCTTCTTTACTCCTTACTCATCCATGGGAGTGCTATGTCCCGACAAGAATAATGAATGGTAACTTTTGGCATCCATTTATGGATCAATACTATACGTATATTTTTATCGTATAATTGTTAATTAACTAAACTATCCATATTTATGTTTCTCTTCTTATAAACTTTATTTTGATCTATGAACTGTTATTATACGATTTACCATTCTTGAATTATCCCCTGTCTATTAGCCACTGCCTCCCACATTCACAACAACATCTGGCTAAATTTTTTATGAATGTTATTTTCTATTTTATACTACGTTGTGGTCTGTTTGATTGGTATATAAACTCAGTATGTTTGAAATATAACGATTCATATTACAGGGGCTGAAATTGGAGTTCAGGACTTAACTGGCTGGGCTAGGCGGAAAGCAGGATCAGTCAGAATTGTAGGCTGCTCTCAAGTGTTTTATGCGTCTTTGGTCCAATCGATAATTCACTGCCTTCTAATCGGCGGACCAACATATAAATGAAAAGAAATATGATAATTGATTTGTTTCGTTGTACGTCAAACATAATTGACTCTAAATGAACAGTTGAAATGATAAACATATATTGAGATGGTAGAAGTTAGTTGTTTATCCTTATTTCCTGAAATCAATATTGGTTAATTAAAGAAATGAGAAACTAATTTGTCAGCAATTAATATTCTTCTGAGAGCATTTTTTGACTGTATCACCTTTAAATTGCAAAGGATTTATGACACTGTTAACAATTCCATTTTTACTTCATACTGTATGAATAGCTTCAAGTTACTTCTCTTCGACGACTTTTATCTGAGCAAATAACTGTAGCTCTATTAGCTAGACATTTAATATGATTCATTGAAAAAATATTGTAATGCCATATGGTTCAGAATTAAGGAAGTTTGTGTAAATCTTGTATACATTTTGAAAGTAGTCATTATAATAAGCTAATATCAACTAAGAATTCATTGAAGACTAAAGAGTATTATATATCTATTTTATTGTAATTTGCAGATTCATGCTAGTAAGCTTAAGTGTGTGTGGTGCCTATAACGTAGAACTTAGAATTTCAGATCTCGATATTGGCAAAATGCCATCAAGTCAATTAGTTAGTTTATAACATAATGCCCCCAAATGCCCTGGTATGGCTGAGAGTGGGGAGAGTCCGCTCTCCCTCTCGAAATGCTCTCACACGACCACGCGTATATAGCCTCTGACAGAGAAGTCCTACTCACTGCCTTCTCACACCACGGGTGTTGTTTACGAAAATGAGGGGACGAAAAGCGAATATCTGGCGCTTTAACCAGATCCCAAATCAATGGTGCACATGGGATCCAGTATCCTGAATGAACAAATGGCGTATGAACCAATCGTTGGTCACCGGCTACCATGAGACTGCATCTCTTTACGATGCTCCACTGCATTGTGGGTTAGACGTTCAGGTCGAAGGCTCGGGGTGTGGTCCCCTAAGAAAACCACCTGCTTCGGACTGGGCAACCGGACAGTATCACACATATCAAATGAAAATTTGTGTGGCGCATATGTATTTAGTGCCTCCTTGTACCAATATCTACGCAATTCTCACGTAGTGTAATCGATGAATTTGTTTTTCACTTCTAACTTGATTGACTATACGGATTATTAGTTTCTTATTAGGACAAAATAGTTGTACAGCGTTTGTTGATTTATTTGATAGTTTATTGGTTACTTTCTTTGATAAATTAATAAACAATCATAATATACTTGAACCGTTAAGAAATGAGAAAGGATACACGGACTTCGTACAAGAGTTCATTAAAGTCACACCGACTATAGATTTTGGCCATAACCTCTATATAATATTATGGTTGAAAATAGATATTCAAGAGAGTATTATTGTTGTATCTAGAAGGTTTTTACATGATATACCTCGTATAACTGAACACTAGAACGCCAAAACCCTTCCAAGTTGCAAGGGGAAGACAGAAGACTAATGAAAGGAATATTATTACCAACTGTGTCAATTATAGTACAAAATTGTCAGGTATTTATAGTTTTTAGTAAGAACGAAATTATCATTACAGTCCTCCAATCTGCATACAGGGGGTTATTAGCTGTGTCCAATCGGGAAGCTACATGTAGGAATTCTAGAATGCTCTTCCGGTAGGTGATTGGATGGAATATCTTCGGCTCCTTTTGAGCCTCTTACAGCTTCCTCAAGTTCACCAGTGGTCCGTCGTCACAATTATTCCCGATCTTTTGTAATAGGTAAAAGAAAACAAAATAATGTGAAAATGTTAGTTTGACGAATTAATGTCAACATCAACTCTAAGATAGATCTACATCCAACTGACGAGTCCCGGTTAGGAAGAAACGTACATCATTGATTCCACTGTTAGCCAACATCTATCTTTGCTTATAATGCGTGTGACTTAAGGTCATATTGAGACAGTCCGCACAGGATTCGCATTTAAGTTACTTCTTACATATTAGCTGAGACAAAATAGAAGTTGGCACAAATCAGTAACAATCTAACTTATCCCACCATACATCAATAAACTAAGGAAACTAATAAGATATCTTGTAATATCAAAAACAGTGGTATTAAACAACTAGAAGCAGAAAGTGTAGTTTATATGAAACAAACAAAATCATGGGACAAAAGAATAGGTAGTTATACCGTAGAATATAATTAATACTGTGTATAGATCTGTGGTGTTTGAATGAACTAATGACTCCTTTGTACTTGTTGAATGTTTGATTTCGAATTCTAAATACAATACATTCGTTAGTGCTTGTGTAGTACTTCTTGATTCTTAGTTTATACTATAATTCAATTACTCCTAATTATCATATTGGCGTCGCGATGGAGCCTGCGTTGGAACAGTTAGATATTAATTCAACTTCTGAAGCTTTTGAGGATTATTTGGAAAGGTTTGAAATTTGGAGCATGACCAAGAAGGATGTTAAAGGTGATAAAATTGTGGCACATTTCCTGACATTCATCGGAAAAGAAGCATACAGCTTATTGAAAACTTTGGCATATCCAGAAAAACCTATCTCACTTCCTTATGCAACTATTAAGGAGTTATTATTAAATCATGTAAAGTGCACTAGTTTTGAATGCCGTGAAAGGGCAAAATTTCATAAGATGACTCGTCGAAATGACCAAAAGGTTAAGGAATTCATCCTTGAATTGCAGAAACAAGCTGCCAAATGTAATTTTGGTGATCAACTTCATGTGCAAATGAGAGACCGATTAATCGCAAGAATCAACATACCGGGTTTGGAAAGAGAGCTGTTAAGAATGCCCAACTGTTCCTTTCAAGATGCTAGAACTGCGTGTATTAACTACGAGGCAGTGAATGAACTTGATATCCAGTCGATGAATATTTCTAATACTTTGCTTAGTCGTCATGATGAAATACAATCTCTGGGTCAATCGAAATCGCGTCCGTTTAACAGTGGCTCCTATTCTCGTGTAAATATGGAAGGTGTTTCAACAAGGAATTACAAAGGAAATCACAAAGGTGAGACCAAGTTTGGCAAATGTTTATTATGTGGAAAACTTCATTCTCGTAATTCATGTGCATTTCGTAATGCTAAATGTTTTAGATGTGGTAAGATAGGACACATTCAAACAGTATGCAAAGCTACTGTTCATTTTGCCTCAAGTAGTAATAAATCCTGTAATTTAGATCCCAATAATTCAGCTGTTCCTAATGATCATTTATCTTTGTCTACCATTTCGAAAGGTAATACTCATATTCAAAAGCGAGTTTATACATCTCATGGTTCATGTCATGACTTTATTGTGGACACAGGCAGCATAGAGTTCATTATTTCATTCAAGAACTTGAAATCTTTAGATCCTAACGTTGTGGTACGACCCACTGAGGTATCAATATTGGGGATTACTGGACACAGACTGCCTATACGAGGATGTTGTGAGTTGCTAATAAGAGATGATAATTCTTCATACATACCTTGTGAATTTTTAGTTAGCGAAACAGGACTGTCAATACTGGGCTTAAGGAATTTGAAAAGCCTTAAAGTGGAGCTGTCTTTGCTAGTTTCTAAAGAAAATAATGATGCTTTACTTAAAGATTTGATAGCCACGTGTGCTAAGTGCAGTGGAGGTATGAAAATTCAGCCTATAAAACTTCAAGTACAGGGTGGTCCAGTCTTTCTTAAAAGACGAATAATTCCTTATGGTCTTCGAGATGCAGTACATAAAACATTAAACGATTTGTGTGCAAAAGGCATAATTGAACCGATCCAGTCTTCAGCATGGGATACTCCTATTGTTACGCCACTGAAATCGGACGGCAAGACTCCTAGAATATGTGGTGACTATAGATTAACATTGAACTCCCATTTGTTGAAGCAAACATGCACGACGGTAGAGGCTAAAGATATTCTAGATCGACTTCATGGTTCTAAAGTGTTCTCGAAAGTCGACCTAAAAGATGCTTATCTTCAAATTCCTTTAGATCAATCCTCATCTATTTTGACGACAATTAACACTCCTGTTGGTCTGTTCAAATACAATTTCCTTCCATTCGGTCTAAGTTGTTCTCCAGCCATATTTCAGGAAGTTATGAATAAGGTGGTTAGTGATCTTGAAGGTGTTGAAGTTTATCAAGATGATCTCATTGTTCATTGTTCTGACAAGGTAGTTCATGACCAGAGACTTATTGCCTTATTGCGTCGTTTAATTGAATCCAAATAAGTGTTCATTTAGTGTATCTAGTTTTGAATGTCTTGGATAACTAGTTGATGGTAATGGTTTTAGACTAGATATGAAACGACTATCTCCACTGACAAATGCACCGTCTCCAAAAAATCTTACGGAACTACGTTCAATAGTGGGTGCTCTTCAATACTATTTCCGTTTTATTCCTAATTTTTCTTGTCGTGCAAATTGTTTATTTAATATTTTGATATCCAATTCATTTAAATGGGGTGAGGAACAAGAGTCATGCTTACGTAGTCTACTAAAGTTTCTTCAAAGTGATGCTGTTCTTCGAACTTACTCCCCTAGTGTACAGTCTGTACTTATCACTGATGCATCACCTGTGGGCATTGGCGCAGTTTTGGAACAGGAGGGTAGACCAGTTATTTGTGTTTCACTCAAACTTACTGTTACTGAACAAGGTTATTCACAGACTCAGCGAGAAGCATTAGCTGTGTTTTGGGCTGTTAAAAGACTTCATAAATATTTATTCGGAAAGAAATTCAATATTGTTACTGATCATAAGGCTTTAAAGTTTATTTGTCATCCTGAAAAATCCTTAGCACGTTCCTCAGCTGCTATGGTTCAACGATGGAGTATTGCTTTCAGTGCCTTTGACTATACGGTTCAGCACAGGAGTGCCAAACAACTTCAACATATTGACTACATTTCTTGACAATCATTACAAGATAAACCTGTAAATACTTCAGACTGCTTGTTAGTGCAACCTTTACCAGTGAAACGTCCAGATCTCTTTAGAGAAACTCGTAGATACTTGGGATGTATAATTAATGCTATACGGAAAGGTTGGAATGCTAATTTGAAACGTAAATTTCCTATCTATTTTTCAAAGCGGAATGAGCTATCCACTACTCCTGATTGTATTTTGTGTTTGAATGGTCGTGTTGTTATTCCTCCTTCATTGCGTAAATCTGTCCTAGAAGATCTTCACAGTGGACATTTAGGTGTTGAAAAAATGAAGTCATTGGCGAGGCTTACATGTTGGTGGCCAGAGATAAATGCAGATATTTGTCGTACAGCAAACAATTGTGAAGAGTGCCATAAGCTGAAAAATCAGCATTCGAAGTGGACTCCATGGCCAGTATCGTCTGAGGCCTGGCAGAGAATTCATGCAGACTATTGTGGTCCGTTTCTTAGCAAATACTATGCGCTTGTAGTTATTGATTCTTTTTCAAAGTGGCCTGAAGTTTTCTTCACAACTTCATCAAATTCTGACTTTACAATTCAAGCATTAAGAAAGGTGTTTAGTCGAGAAGGGGTTCCAATGGTGTTAGTGACTGATAACGGCTCTCATTTTGCTGCAGATGCAGTCACTACCTGGTTAAATGGTATAGGGTGCAAACATCTGTTTACTGCTCCCAGACATCCTTGTTCCAATGGTCAGGCAGAAAATTTTGTCAGGACGTTAAAAACTGCTATTGATTCTATTACTGCCTCAACATTTAATGAGCTGGAGAGGGGAGTAGATACTTTTCTACTGCAATATAGAAATGCCAGACATTCGGTGACGAAAGAGACTCCATCAAAACTATTAAAAGGAAGAATTCTTCGGTCGAATATGAGATGTTTGGAGTCTGCAAAAGTTACATATTATCGTGGCAATGATCTTCGACCATCCACGGGGATTGTTCTGAAGAATGTCGGGAAATCTATGGTGCGACTTCTAGATATCAATGACTTAAGTACACACAATCGACATGTTGATCAAATACAATTCCAGGAACCAGGTGAGTCTGTTCCGATTTCAGTTGTTAATTCTAATAATAATGAGTGCATTCTAGATAATACAGAGTCTTTATCCAATACATTGTCGGACAGACACAGTATGAACTTGAGAAGACGTACAATTGATTACAGACACTTAGACTCCGATTTAAGCTGTGGCGGATGTGGTGTTTGAATGAACTAATGACTCCTTTGTACTTGTTGAATGTTTGATTTCGAATTCTAAATACAGTACATTCGTTAGTGCTTGTGTAGTACTTCTTGATTCAATTGCGTTATCCCTGGGATTCTTAGTTCATACTATAATTCAATTACTTCTAATTATCATAAAATCTCAACTACTTTCATTAATTTTGGTCCGTATTATTATGATGTTTATATAAACTAATGATTCCTTTATACCTGATAACTGCTTGATTTTGAATTCCGAATACAATACATTCGTTCAGGATCATCTAGTACTTTTCGGTTAAATTGAGTTATTTCTGGGATTCCTAGTTTGTACTATAATTCAAATACTTCTAGTTATCACATTTATCCATTTACTTCAGTTAAGGATTACGGATTATCTGACTGATATCAATCATGTAGTGTATATTGTCCAATACAACTCAATTGATTGATTTTTATGTTTTGATTTTGTCTTTATTTCATGCAATATACTTCTATATTTGATTATATAATCATAATGATGTGAACAGTAACTAAGGATTAATAGCATATGCTGAAATGATTATGATTATTTCTAAAAGAAGTGATCTTAATAATCTTCTTTGATGATGGAATTCGGTAAATTAACATGATAATCCAATAATTTTTTCTTTGAAAATCAAAGTCAATACATAGATGATAACAACAAACAGTTCTATTGAATTGATGATATATATATATATATGTGTTGTTCAATCAATGTTATTGTGATGTGTGCTAGTGATGTCGACAGATATAAGTAGTATGTACCATCATCAATGAAAAGTGAAATGCCTGGTGGTAGCAGAAGGTTAAGAAAATCGAAAAGAAAAGAACAAGAACAGAGAATGATTGCTGTGGAAGTGATGGAACAATCAAATCTGAGACGATTGATTAACATTTTTCAACTGAAGTGTTTACTGTATGATTCTCAGATTTTACTGAGATGTTCTACAATTTTGTTTTCAAACATGTTCGAATGTCCACATTTGTGTTCTCGTTCACTGCATTTTGTGTCGCTGCTAATCAAGAAGGGTGAAGGGTGCCGTTCCGCAGACGCCGTTGCGGACCTAGATCTGAGGTGCTAGTTGGGATGGTCTGTTACTCAATTATTCAATTCAGTTTTCGAGTTTACGAGCTTCATTTTTTAAGTTTACACAAAAACAATTAAGAACAGTCATTAACTTTAGACTTGCACTTTTGACAGACTGAATACATAAGTAATCGTAAATAAAGCAAACTCAGGGTTGGATATCACACATTATATGCACAAAACTAATCTTTACCTATTCTCATATGAATAAACCTCACTTTTGTATTTAAACGTAACTATCTTACAACCTCAATTATTGAAACTTATACTTGATTAAACACTTAATTAAAAATATACTTTGTTATTGTACTGCATTAAACCTCATTTATCGTCTCTTCCATTTCTTACCATTAAGACCCTTAACGTGATTTTTCAAGACTTCTGTAGTGACCTACTTTTGTCAACAGAACGCGATTGGTTCAATGAAAACAATTATTATTGTAACCAATTTTACTAGTGATTGTTTTACTGTGCTCGTTTGTTTAACTGTGCTAATGACAGCCGTTACACTCACTGTCCCGTTGACTTTGAACTTGTACGAATTCGGTTATGCTTATTAACCACGCTTGTACTCCTTTGGCACGATCTCGGTATTCTTTCGATACCACGAAATGGCCAGCAAATACATCTCGACTACAGCCATCATCTGCCTTCTGATATTGACCTACGGGGATCTTATAGGTTAACTGGCACGTAGTCTACTTGTAGTGGTGTTCATAGTCAATCGCGATTCGACTCCACGCTACACTTTTATCAATAATTATGCAATGATGTCAACTTTAAAATCATTTTCTTCATCTGAACAATATAATTAAACCACTGATCTATGCCATTCTTTATTGTTTTCACAAATAGTTCTGAAGTTTATGATTTGCATCATAGACGAATTTTACTTCGACGATCACTGAAGACAAGCACTTATTGGAAAGTGCCCTCATTCTAACAAAGAACTCTTTAGTAGTCCGTAACTACGACTCCATCGCAGACCTAGAACTGATTATCTTCATGTCACGTAGCGAATGTTTAACTCTTAGACTAATGAAATGGTATCTAATGGTTTATATTGGTAGGTAACTGTCACGAACACAACATCATTGAGTTTTTAACTCTATCAACTATTGGATTAGCTCATTATCATTTGATTATTTATTGGTTTTAGTATTATTCATTATTATTGTGATGTGGGTTACTAACGTCGATAGATATAAGTAGTATGTATCATTAATCGAAATTGAAATGATTGCTTGCAGAAGGTTGAGAAGATCGAAGAGAAGAGAACGAGAACAGAGAGCGATTTATATGGAAATGAAGGAACAATAAAGTCTCAGACGACTGATCGACATTTTGCAAATGAAGTATTTACTGTATGGTTCTGAGCTTTTACTTTGTATTCAAATACATTCGACTGTTTCCACTTAGTGTTCTCCTTCATTACAGTATTATTGATTCATTCATAACAATTAAAAAAATGTTTGATGAACCCAAGAGAATTCCTACAAGAAGATAAACTTCGATTTTGTTTAGAAAGTATCAAGAAAACGACAAAAGAATCATAGAAAAATTTTATTTTTCTGATACTTACAGCTAAGTTGACGTAATATAATACACTAAAAAATGTATTAAACTCAGTTTACTAAGCTTAACAAATAGTAAACTGTAATTTCTGTAAGAAATGATTTTCTACATAATCATTCGCATTATTTATGTATTTCAATTCAGTCAAGTTATTATTTATTTAAACACATAAACATTGGTACAAGGGGGCATCAAATAGATATGCTCCATATTTCACCATTCGATTTGTGTGACGTCTGGGATACTGCCCGGGTGCCCGAACTGGAGCAAGTGGCTTTCTTACGGGGGCACACCACGGGCCTCCGACCTAAACGTCTAGTCCACAAGGCAGTGGAGCAAGGTAAGGAGATGTAGTCCCATGTTAGTCGCAGACAAACGATTGGTTCATACACCCTTTGTTCCTTCAGGATCCTGGAGCCCATGTGTACCATTGGTTTCGAATGAGGGTTTTCCGACTACCCTGGATGGATCCCTTATATCTATCAACCCGGTTAAAACACCAAACAATCACTTTTCATCCTCTCAATTTCGTAAACACCTGTGGTTCGAGAAGGCAGTGAGTAGAATTTCCCTGACAGTGGTTACACGCACGTAGCCATGTGAGAGCATTTCGAGGCGGAGATCTGATTCACCCCGCTCTCGGCCGTACCAGGACATTTTTTAATGTTTATCGACTTTCCATTCTTAGCTATTTGAAGACATTTATACAAATTTGTGATTTCTCTTTCGTTGAATGCATACAACGATTATAATTTCCTGAACCAATGTAAATGAATATGTTTTAGTTAAGCATTCATTTGTTATTTATTTTATCAACTGTGTAGATGACTTTAACAATTTTTGTAAACATCATTTATTTGAACTAATTAATCATATTTATTATTCACATTATTGACTAGTGAGCCCTTATTAGAGCTCTATTAAACATGGTGTTATGCAAGATATCTTGAAATTCAAGACACGTTTGAAATTAGTAAGCATGTATTTTTAAAATCGGTATACTACTGAGATAATGAAGTATGCGAAGATCAGAATTCATACACGTTAAAAAAATACGAAGTAGGCTGTAATCATCAGACTGTCAAAAACCCTAACGAATAATAGTAACTATCCTTTCACCACTGTAGTAAAATAGCTTAATATACGTTCTTTTGAATTCTAGCTAATAAAATTTAAATTAAGACAATCATATCGGGAAACTTACCTTGATAAAACTAATTCTACCGTATATATCTTATACGCTTATATGTTCACATTAAGATGCACACCAAACTTCTCTTGGAAAATAACCTAAAATCGTTCTGTTACAGTGTACTATTTAAAGTTTTCAATGCATCGCGAGATGTTCACTGAAAAATATTTAAGTTATTTGTACGAATTAATGATTCCTTTCTACTTAATTGCTCACTGACTAAACATTCTCTAAGTTTGTTTATTTTTTAAAACAGCTCTATTTCCCTCCTTTATACATGTTCTAAGAGATTTCTCTCTCTCTTCAGTATGTACATGTTTAGTTTCCCTATATCTGACTCCAGTTAAATCACATAATGTATATAATCAAAGTATACATACCGAAAATCCTTGAATACATTTAACAGCTTAATTAGCGTTAGAGAATAACGTGGTAAAATAAGTCGAATACTATAATGAAGTTTGAATACACATATTTCATACATTCATTGGTCTGGATAGACAATCACGGAAACGAAGTGGAGAAAGTGAAGCGAAATGAAGTGACTCCCAGTGGAGAAGGCCAGCGAGTCAACTCAATTTGATCAGGTGTGACTCAATATTGATATTCAGATAAAAATAAGTTGCAGACACGTGATGAATAGGGCAAGTAATCAAAATAAATATAATCATATAAAAATAGTCATGATTAATAAGCGAATAATTGACAAGCTCAAAATGCGGCTTGGGAATAATCAATACATTGCTCTGTCCAGAAGCTAGGGTAAACTGTATGGCCTTAACAAAGTACCAGCCACCAAAAACGCCCCCGTGGTCCTGACCGCACATTCCTCGAGGCCGAACATGAGATAACTGGAAAAATAGATATTCAACATTTAGCATGGAATAATTGTGAACGCGGAAACATTCATCCAATCAGATGGCATGGCCAAGCTTCGCAGTACGTAGTCATTCTGTATAACTTGTCTTTACTTACATTAAATATACTATTCTATCCTTAGCCCAAATGTGTTCTTCAAAAGCTCTAGACGTCATATTGTTGACTCCTACGATACGACGAGTCAGGATAGGCGATGATGGATCTGCCAAATGGTATTGTGATGGAAATAGTCCCTAATCACACAATCCTCAAAACTGAACACAGGCCGATCGAATAAATAGGTATTCAGCATTTAACACGGAGAAAGAACAACCATGAGAAGGCGGAAACAATGAATTGAATTAATTACTCATACTCAATATATTGTTCGATCTCCAATCTGAATGTGTTGTCCATCATATATTGGTGATTGCTACGATTCGATGAGTCAGTGAAGATGTAGTGGCATTGGGCCCTACCACGAGACAATATGAGAAATATACATTAAACATTTAACGCGGAGAAATACAGAAGAATGGAGAAGGCGGGAATAATAAATTGAATTAGTCCGAGTTGATCGGATGGCATAGCTCGGCCTTGCAGGCGTGGTCTCATCTGAATGTTATCTTGTGTCTTCTATTCATATTAAATATATTCTATCTCTAGCCTAAGCTCGTTCTCTATCACGTATTGGTAATTGTTACAATGCAATGAATCGGTGTAGACGATGATGTAACTTCCACGTAAGATCTTATAGATTAGGCAGTTACATCATGATAAATCTACAATTTTAGGATTAGGTCTATTATTAGAGCAGTGCTAATATCATAGTAGACCATAATTCTACAAAGACAATGATATGACTTCCACGTATGATGTTGTAGATTAGGCAGTTACGTTATGACAGATCTACAATTTTAGGATTAGGTCTATCATTATAGCAGTATTGATAATGAACCTAGACCTAATTCAACAGATTCACCCATTTGATTTGTTTAGATCGCTTTCTGTGGTTATTGCTGGTAAAAGAATATAAAAAAGAACTTGAGTTATTTAAGTCTCATAGGTTCTGATGTTCGGAGTATGATGCTTGGACAGGCTCACTTTGTGATCGTTGGATTCTCCCCCTTTTCTGTCATTATTATTGCCATTTCATAGCCCAAGTGAATCTCACTGGCTCCTTTTGGAACTTCTGATGTCAATAACCAAATGTGTTACCACATTTATTGACAAACGTACGCAAAAATTAACATCAAATTACAATAAAATTTTAAAGATCAAAGAAACACAACATAAATTTCTTATCTATCCTGGGAGATACGTATTTAACCATTTAGTAACCTTTGACAAACATGCAACTGAAAGTTCTATCTTTAAAGATAAAATTCAGTGACAATTTGATCTTTCTCCCTAATCTAAGCTAAGGAAGGGAAATCTTTAAAAATACATCATTGACCTTAAGAGAGTTCTTGCCTAAGATGTAGTTATTTAACCAACAGAGTTCCATGTTGTCTTAGCTTTACCCATATTGTAGCGTCACCGAGCGAGCTGCGAATTTTTCGGTCATCGCGAGATTACCTGCCGAAATCCCCGAACGGATGAATTAATATCCGTTTTGTGTCGTGTTAACATGGGTTAACTGGACAGTCTAATAGAATGAAAAGCGGCTCTACATGCACTTCTCATGTCTTCGGTGCCTTCTGGCACTGAGATTTGGTACGAAAACACTACAAATTTATGGAGTGGTGCGAGACGAAAGTGTCCGTATCCTGAGCACTCAAAGAAAACGTACTCTTACTTTCGGTGAATACTATGTTTATGACCATTGTCAAGAAAATGCAAACCTATTCAACCACGTGCCCAAAAAATATAATGACTTCTAAAATGCACTTAGGCTACTTTGGATGGTTTTCCGGCTTTAATATAACAGGGTCCATCACAAACGTGAATTTTTTGTCAAATTGGGCCGTTCATTCAAAGTATTCAATTAATTTACTTCAGCCCATTACTAAGATTGAGTATTTCATTTGAGATTAAGCTGCCCATCGAAAACATTTTTATCGGTTTGCTCGGACCTACAAGTTGTTGAGTTACATAGTAATTTATCCTATCCATTAGGATCAGAATATCTTAGATATTGTTTAAATGTGAGGTACAAAATAAGCTCGTGGCCCAAAGGTCTTACTTTGAGAAAAGCGCAAACTAAATGAAACTACACCTCATAGAATATGGGATTTTAATAGCTGAAATCGTAATGATCTAGAGCATCATAGCTATATGTGTGACTGCTTTTAAACAATTTCCCAGGTTTAATCCAAACGCAATCTTTAAATGAAACACTTACTATATAGAAGTAATAGTGCAGCACAGCACATTGGATTACAGGTGCGCCTTCTACTTTTTATATGTGGTCAAGTCTTCAAAACCCACTACAACTTCCATAAAGTTTTTCAATCGAAACCTTTATTTATTCCAAAGGACTCAGAGTCAGCATCTCTTTCTAATCCATTATTGTTTCTTTTATTCTTGCTTGTTTCAAATATCTAAGTCCCTGTCTGAAGCAATTGGTATCAGACACGAGAGCCAGTTGGGCGAAAGTTTCTTTCATCCTGTCGAAAAACTGTTGAACCGCTTGGTCATTTGTCTTATTGTAATGTACTACTCTACAAGACCACTATAATCGCCTTAGATCAGGTCTGCCGATAAGATCCGAACATGTCGAGGTTCGGACATAGCCTCAGGGTACGTATAGTACTAGTCCCATACCAACGCATACGAAAGAACCTAAAGGAAAGAAAAGCAAGTAAAGGAGTAATCCCTAAACTGAGTAATGATATAGCACGTACGTGCATTTAATAATAAAAGCAATCAGTAATAACTGAAAATTACAAAGTCATGAAGTTAAGGCGATCTATTCATCGAACTCAGAAGTTACTTGAGTAGGATTTCAAATTCGCTACTTATACTCGTATGACTGGATACCTAGGTTTCTGCCTGGAGGTAATGGTGATCCATTGCTAATAGACACGTAAGCCCGGTAAGGGAAAGCTTCTTCTATTCTGTCCACAATCATTTGAACTACTTGAAAGTTTCCAAGAAATGTAGATTGGATATTGGAGGTACGAAGCGGCTAATTACAAACGTGACAGGTTGGCGCGATGGTGAGTTGTCTCTTATGTAGCACCAAAAAATTAAGGTTCTGCTGGCTGCCTCTGTGTGTACTCGTGATGGTAAAGGTATGTTCATAGTGTGAATTTACATTTAATCTATTAAGCTTTGGTGTCTCGACAGTTTGTGGAAATGACAAAGGCAAGAATTGAAGGATTAATAGCCACCTTTCCAAAGCTTCTTGGGACAGGTTAGTTTTCACTCTTTATTTCTCGAAGACTCCTATTTCTTGTTCATGTGTTGTGCTCAATAAATGTAAGGTGATTTCTCTTCATCTCCAAACGTACTCAGACTTTTGTCATATAATTTAACTGTTTTCTGGTTGCTATACAAATATTGTCAGTCAGTTAATAAATGCAAAGATCTATGTACTCAGTTAAAGGTGCTGTTGTTCAGTGTTTATAAATGCTTGACTCAAAATTACCTATTAGTGATCCTCGTTAATATACGAAAAGTTTATGCAGAACAGGACTTATAATTCTAGTTGGCGTACTAATGTGACTTGGCCTAATCGCTTTTCTTTGAAACGGAAAACTAACGTAAAAATATCGTCTGAAATACTTTGTCGTCCCAAAATCTGATTGGGTTTTGTATCGACTGTCTAACATGACTCAGTGAATAATCCACTCGTTCAGTAGATTCCTTAGTTGATATACCTGAATTTGTGATTGTATGAGCCAGGTGTACGGTGATTAATCGACATCATTTATTTCCAATTAGTTTATCTTTTTCGGGAATGTGAACGTGTAAATTTACAAAGTTTTTATAACATACCTGTTACGCTAGTGGGGTGGGATTAATAAACTGTAGTTGTCAGCTGAAAATAGATTTTTCGTATGAGTAGCAAAATTGTACGTGCTCAGTGCTTTCTTTATCAAGATACCATAAAGCTGTTAGAGACTAAAGAATTCGTGGTTCGAATTCCACTTTCTTTAAGGACATAAGCCTTCCTTATTGTACTTACTGGTTCTCGTTTTTGTATTTGCCGCATCACCCAGCTGCGTTTATGTATTATCTTACTCCCCATAGATAGTATTGACTCAGTATTTGCACTGAAGAAACGTGGTTTTAAGCCTGAGGACTTTTCTACTTATGAAACCCTACGGTGTTTATCTATTTAAATCATGGACATATCAAATTCTTAGCTCATCAGGACCGTTATTGCTTATATTTTTTGCCTTCTAGGTAAACAACATACATTTGTGGAAACAGAATCTGTGCGGTATGTTTACCAACCTTTGGAGAAATTGTACGTTCTTCTGATAACTACCAAAGCTAGCAATATACTCGAAGATTTGGAGACATTAAGGCTTTTTGCACGTGTGGTACGTTTAGGAAATATTCTCACTGATCATTCTATTTTTAATGTTCTCTTTAATTAGATATTCTTTTCTTGTACATATAGATACCGGAGTATGCTTGTGGTACCGATGAAAACGATGTACTGACACATGCTTTCCAACTTATTTTCGCATTTGATGAAATCATAGCTCTAGGCTATAGAGAAGATGTTAACTTGTCACAAATTCGAACATATACGGAAATGGACTCACATGATGAACGCGTGTTCCGTGCTGTACAGGAGGTATGTTCCCAATCACTCCGTCTGGGGATATTTCTGTTTATTTTTAAAAAAACTTCTTTTGAGCTTTACATTGTCACAAACTCGTCTATTCCTTCATTTTTGTACTAGTAATGTCACTAAGGTTCACATTTTTCCGTTGAATTTGGAGACATACTTCAGCTAGTAATTTTGTTTTTGATTTTTCTAATCTTTTTCAAACTCATTTTCATTTGTTGCTATTTAGAACAAAGAACGTGATGCTAAAGAGCAAATGAAACAGAGAGCACGTGAACTACAACAAGCTCGACTAGAAGCTGGGAAACGCTCAGGTGGTATGAATCTTTCAGGATTCTCTAATTATCGTGGTGGGAAAGGAATGGGTGGTCTGTCAAATGATTTAAGTACGCTTTCCTGTATTTATTTGGATTGTAATGGGAGTAAAATATTGTCTTCTTATATGTCAAAATTTTAAGGTGGTTACCTTTCTCATGTTTTCTTAAGTGGTTTATCCACTTACCGTATGATTTTCTTACATATTTCTTTTGATTCGTAGCATCTATATCGTGTTGTTTACGCAACTCGCTTTTCAAGTACAAGTTAGTGTACTTGTTTACGCTTTCTTTATGTGAGAGGTTATTATATTACGTAGGTGCTCAAACCAGATTACATGGTGCGGGGTTCGAACCTATTGAGTATTGGTTTGAAGCTTGGTACTGCCACATTTTCTTACCGCACCGTACTTTATGTGTTACAAATTGGTAGTTAAGTAGAATGCAAGGTTTAGTTGGAATATTTACACTTAAGTGCAAAATTTGCATGCAAGTTATTATAAGCTTTTAAAATCTACTACCCCAATATTGTGACCAGTTACTGATTTGATATTCTACAGCTTACCATTTCCAAAGTGGCCACTGTTTTATGATATTAAAAATGCTGATTCATTCAACGGAGACAGTTATTGCTAATACTGGCCATTCATTTACAGTATAGTCCGTCATTGCACATTTATGATATGAAGGAAAGCAGCTAGTAAACTCGATAAGCATTAAATGTGTCAGTTAAATACTTTCAGGCCGACTTATTTTGTGAGATTGTTGTACATGAGTGTTTAGAATGTTTAAACAAACCTGTTACTGATAGATTACTAGTTACAGGTATAATAAATATCTAGTTCCTATCGGATTTCTTGTTACAAATATGATTCACTTTGCATTTCTTATTAGTTTGGGCGGATAAGTATCGATGTTACCATATTTTCACTAGAATCTGGGTGAGTATTTATCATAATACAACTAAACGGGTTAGACTAGAGAAATTCTCGTTTCTGATTTTTCGTTTTATTATTTATTTATTTATTTATTTATTTATTTATTTATTTATTTATTTATTTATTTGAACACATAAACATCGGTACAAGTGGGCACCAAATACATATGCACCACACAATAATAATGAGGTCATTGGCAGTTATCACTGATATGTGTGAGGGCTGTGATACTGCCCAGGTGCCCGAACCGAAGCAGTTGGTTTACGTAGGGGTCACGCCCAGAGCCCTTTACCTGGAGGTCTAATTCACAAGTCAGTGGAGCAACGTTAGTAGAAGCAGTCCCATGGTAGACGGTGGCCAACAATAGGTTCATACACCATTTGTTCCCTCAGAATCATGAAGTCAATGTGCATTATTGGTTTGTAATCAAGATTTTACAACTCCCTTAGATGAATCCTTCATATCTACCAACCCGGTTAAAGCATCGGACATTCACTTTTCGTCCTCTTGATTTTGTACACAACACCCGTAGTTCTAGAAGGCATTGAGTAGGACTTGCGTGACCGTGGTTGTATACGCGTGTCCATGTGAGAGCATTTGGAGAGGGAGAGCTGATTCTCCCCACACCCGACCATATCAGGGCATTTCGGGGCTATGCTATATAAGCATTTAAAGCTATGTTAGGTTTTCTCACATATTTTCCTTTTACTAAAAATTTTTTTAATGTAACATAGTACAACATTTACCTGTTTGTGAGGTTTGTCGAACTATTAAATTAAATTGCAAAACTTTTAAAATAGAAAAACCGTTCTCATGGCTGATTTCTATGTGTATGTTCGTACCGTGTTATCAATAGATGAACCTCGTGTAATCGTCATGAAAGATCGTTTGGGAGATGGAAATACGGATGTTCAAAGTTTGCCTACTACAAATACAGCAACTATCTTAGCATCAGTGAAACGAAGTGGTATGCAACTTGGTGGTGGCCAGGGTGGTTTAAAAAGCATTGATCAGTTTGTGAATCGTCTGAAAGCCGAAGGTGAAGTGGTCAATGATGTTATGAATTTAGTTAGCGGATCAGGCGGAGCAGATAACGTAATGAGTACTAATTCAACTTCTGCTTTAACTCAAAAACCTCATGTTAAAAAAGAAAAGTAAGTCGTATGCTTTAGAGTCTAATAAGAATTATCCTGTCGAATAAACATGTTTATGGTTCAAAGAAAAGTAAACATTTATTTATATTCATTTTCTGCATGCATTAGTTTAAAAGTATTAATATCTTACAAGTACAATCAAGTTGGCACTGAAGCATATTCTTTCATCTATAAAGCATAGAGGACCTGGGACAAACGTACAATAATCTAACTAATCTCACTTTATACCGGTACATTTCAAGAAGACTAATTAGTTATCTTGTAATAATAGTGGTGGACATTTGGGAAGCAAACAAAATCGTGAAACTGAGTACTGGACTATGTTATATACTAGATTCAGAATCAGATTAGAACGGAATGCAAGTTCCTGCAACTGATTTTGGAACATGCTATTCCGTTTTTTGACTTATAGATTATGCACATTTAAATAATACCAACCAAACAGTTTGCATCATCCGATACCACACAAACTAATTGTCAATGACTTCATTAAGTGATGCTGCATCTTGGTTTGGTCTTTTTTTCTCGAATATCTGTAGCAACAGCTAGGTACTCAGTGGAATAATTATGCGCTTGTAGATGTCAGAGTTGTTCAATGAGGGATAGAAATATATGACAAAATGGTAATTCATGATTAGTTTTAATTGTATCCTAAAACATATGAGTGTAAGAATTATGATACAGTTCAACTTAGAAGAGTATTCCAGCGTAAAGCTTCACTTGATTGTCACAACTATTATGTTTCTTAAAATTTCTTGGCTTATGTATCCGCCTTAACTGTAAGGAAGCATAAACTTTTGTTCAATACCTACCACTAAGTAACCATCTACTGTCTACAATTCTTATATTATAGGTTCGTAACGAAGCTGAATCGTTTCAGTAGTGGTATGGCTTAATATTTTTTATTTGCATTTTCAAGTCATTTTTTTCAACCATACGTTTACACATTTCAATAGCAAGTAATCGATATGTTTTTTTCCTACACATTGTTTTTTTAGTCTGCATTTACGAATTGAGGAAAAGTTAATCGTTCAAGCTGGTCGTGATGGTGGTTTAGAAAGTATGGAATTGCAAGGTACAATGTTTGCACAAGCTATCACAAATGAAGCTTGTGAAGCGAAAATCAGAGTGGATACAAGTATGTGTACAAATCCGCCTAATGAACATCGGCCACCTGTTCAACTTCAAACACATCCTAATATTGATAAGAAAACTTTCACAGTGAGTTCTTTCTTTATAATACTCAAATAGTATTTCAATGTAAACGACTTGATACTATGGTAAATTATGCTTGAACATATGGATTTACTTTGCATGGGGTGGTAAAAATATTTTTACCCACAGAAACCATTCAGTTGTTGATTGATTTGAAGTACACGATTGTGGACTATCGATGGTAGTTACTCACTTTAGTCCACCAACCTAGAGGTTTCATCATTACATTCTGTTATAAGTTTGGATTTGACAAGTAAGTGAGTTTTGAATTGTTACGGTGAATGAATATAATGCCGATCGGTAGAAGTTATGCAATGATACTATGTACCTAAATGACAACTGCTCATGAGATCGAATTATTGAGGTAAGATCCCAGTGAAGAGAAGACAGTTGCTTTGTAGTATAGCTATTCTGTATAATAAAATAACATCTACAAAATATTGACACAGAACAAACGTGGTTAAATATCATAAATGGTTGGAAAACATCAGTTTTGAAAGTCATTCACTCTCTAATGAGTTAGAGGCTTCCAGACTAAATTTGATTAACCCAAGAACTGTAATATCCTACAGTTAGCACCTCATCATGCAACCAATAATTTGGTATCCATGTGTTTAATTTCTTCATACTGACTAATTGGGAGTCGTTTACTAGTTTCATATTTCCTGTCAAGTGATTCGATAAAAGATTTATGAAACATAAACTTTAAATAGCACTATGTCTATTCCTTATTCATTTGTAATTATGGATGTCCTTTCCTACATATTCATACTGTGATTCATTGTTTCGACTAGTGTAGTTAAATTATTTTAATCATATTTACAAGTAAAAAGTGGTCTGCAGCTTGTATTATAAACGTGATTTATGTCGTATATTTATTTATTTAAACGCGTAAGTATTGGTACAAAGGGACCAAAATATTTATGCAACACACAAACCATTGGGTTAGTGCATGGACCAGAATATTGCCCGGTTGTGCGCGCAGAAGCAGGTGGTTTTCTACGAAACCCACTCACTGAGTCTTTGACTTAGAGGTCTAATCCATAAGGCAATGGAGCAACGTTAGGAGATGCGGTCTCATGGTAACCGGTGACGAACAGTGGGCTCATACGCCATTTATTCAATCAGCCCATATGCACCACTGGTCTATAATAGGGGTTGTCCAACTCCTTTAGGTTAATCCTCAGTACCCATCAACCGGTTCTAGGCCTTCGTCGGACATTCGCCTTTGTCCTTTCAATTTGATAAAAAACTTAGGGTACGAAACGGCAGTTAGTAAACCTTCCTTAGAGGTAGCTGTATATGGGTGGGGATGTGAGAGCATTTAGAGAAGAGCAGAGTCCCACCACCTTCAGCTGTACCAGGGCATTTGTGGGCGAATTCGTACACAGGTCTTAGACTTCCAACCTTAACATTACAACTCACGGATTAATTTGCCTAAAAGATAAGTATTCTATTCCTACATATGCTTGCTTATGATGGAGTTTTGTTCTCTGAGCTGGATGGTTTGGTCATGGAGCTTTCATCACTATTCTGTACGACATCATCAGCATAAACTTCAGGTGTAAGTGAAGCGTTCAAACTTCTCCACATATGGCTCACAGCCTGTCGTGTAGACCTTGCTTGTTGACCTTTAACCTGTCATTATTTGCTTCTTTATTTTGGTTGTATCTCTCATCGATTTAATTTTTGTTCATATATTTGTCCATAATTTTTCTGATTGGTTGATAAATTGGATCGATTTCAATGTGTTTGTTGATTGCTGATTGACTTGAGTTCCAAGCTTCTAAAAATTCTCTGGTGCTTTTAGCATTGTCTTTATCCATGATTTCAACATTTTCCCAGTCGAATGTGTCCACGTGCATTGATATAATTGCGGATGTGTCATCGCGTTCGACCGCTAATCGATGTTCATTCAGGTGAAGATGAAGAGGGGTCCGCCTTGTCCGATGTAGTGTTTTTCGCAGTTGAAACAATTTATTTTGTAGATAATGTTCGGTTTTTCTTCTTTTGTCATTTCGTCCTTTAGTTTGCATAGGATTTATTGAAGTGATTTTGTTGGTTTGTTTGCAACACCTGTTCTGAAGGGTTTCAGGAGTCTCGTTGTAGTTTCTGATGTGCCTTTTATGTATGGTATGTATTTGAGTCACGAACATGTTCAACTGGTATGATTTTCATATGATTATTTAATAATAGTTTAAATGCTCTCGTTTGTTGATATTGTTAGACTGGATTTCGATCTACCTAAGGTGTTTGATTCAAGTCCCATGTAATGTGAATTACAAAAAAGGACTACAATAACTACCAGGATCTTAAAGTTTACGTATTGTTGATTAAGTTTTCAAGATATTAATTTTTGTTTATTATATTGTCTCTTAATTATTCTCAAATTTTTGTTTAGTCCACTGGTTGGATTCAAATCAAACCAGGTGGTAAACCATTTCCAAATGGTCAAGAAGTTGGTATATTAAGATGGAGATTTCAAACTTCTGATGAAGCTGCTCTTCCTATAACTGGTAAGCTATTGTATATTTATTCTATAACTCTGTCCAATTTGTATATTTTTGTTTACATCAATAAACTAACTATTTATTTATTTATTTATTTTAACACATAAGTATAGGTACAGGGAGGCACCAAATACATATGCGCCACACAAATCTCAATTGATTTGTGTGAGGGCTGTGATACTGCCCGGGTGCCCAAACCGAAGCAGGTGGTTTTCTTAGGGGGCCACACCCCGAGCCTTCGACCTGAACGTCTGACCCACAAGGCAGTGGAGCATCGTAAGGAGATGCAGTCCCATGGTAGCCGGTGACCAACGATTGGTTCATACGCCATTTGTTTCTTCAGGATACTGGAGCCAGCCCATGTGCACCATTGGTTTTGGGTCCGGTTAAAGCGCCGGACATTCGCTTTTCGTCCTCTCATTTTTGCAAACAGCACCCCCGCCACGAGAAGGCAGTGAGTAGGACTTCCCTGGCAAAGGCTATACACGCGTGGCCATGTGAGAGCATTTGGAGAGGGAGAGCGGACTCTCCCCACTCTCGGCCGTACCAGGGCGTTTGGGGGCAATAAACTAACTGATAAAATGCGTATGGCTTCGTTCTCTCTCACTCTCATATAAAACGTTCATTTGTTTATAGGTATCATTACCAAGGTTTGACTTGATAATTTCGAATAAATTGAGCATTGGTTAGATTGTTATAAATAAGTTAATATATTTGTAAATATCTCAATGAGTAGAAAAATTAGGTTGTCTGACTTTTCGTGACTTAGTGTAAGCCACTTCTATTTTACTTTATTTTATTTGAAAATATAGATATTGGTACAAGGAGGCACCAAATACTTATGCGCCAAACAAATCTCATTTGGTTTGTGCGAGGGCTAAGATACTGCTCGGGTGCACAAACTGAAACAAGTAGTTTTCTTAGGGGGCCACACTCAGAGCCTTCGACCAAAAGGTCTGATCCACAAGACAGTGGAGCATCGTCAGGAGATGCAGTTCCATGGTAGCCGGTGACCAACGATTGGTTCATATGCCATTTGTTCCCTCAGGATACTGGAGCCCATGTGCACCATTGGTTTAGAATCAGGTTTTCCAACTGTCCTAGGTTTACTCTCCATGTCCACCAACCCGATTAGAGCGCCTGACATTCGCTTTTTGTCCTCTCGATTTCGTAAACAACACCCGTGGTGCGAGAAGGCAGTGAGTAGAACTTCCCTGTCAGAGGCTATATACGCGTGACTATGTGAGAGCATTTCGAGAGGGTGAGTGGACTCTCCCTACTCTCGGCCGTACCAGGGCAGAGAAGAAATAAATAATCAAATCAAATTAATTACCATGAATTTGATGTTCATCTTGTTGTGCTAATGAGGTGTGTCAACTTTGGCCGATGCATGTATGTGCATGGTCCTATGTTGTAGCTGACTGACTGACTATTTAAACTTGTCCATTTGTTTATTCAGTTACTGAACTTCGAAAAAAGTTTTTTGTGTTGGTTTGGGACTTTATTATTATTGTTGGGAAAATGAGTTACACTTCACAGTGAGACAGATGTCTTTAAAATATTATTTACAAGGCTATTGAACCACATTCAAATACAGACTTCCTGATTTAAGGTTCCCTAGCAATATATAATCTATATTTTAAGATCGTAAGTGATATGATGTAAAGTCAATCTGTCGGAAACTGAAACATTATCTACTGTTTTATAAGTCAGTTTTTCAAATTATACAACCGTAAATCTTCATCGGAACACTTTTATAAACTTGTGTAAGTGAAGAGTTCAATAGTGCTTAGCTTTAAAATCAGTTAGGGTTTCGGCATATCTAAATATCGTTCTGTTTTCTTTGGTTCGATTAATCGGGTACGACTCAAAGCTTAGAACACAAATGAGTCTTATAAAATTCTAAAATTATATGGAACATATTCAAACTTTTCTCCACCTAATAATGATAGTGATAATAAATTCCATACAAATTATAGATTCGTGTACTCAGTTTTGGACACGTGTGTTTGGGAGACTGGTAATATCTCTCGCTAACTCAAATCATAGCAGGCAGGGTAAGGTATAGAGCTGTTTGAAAACTAAATGTTTTTTGAGAATTAAACCATCCCTCTGTCTACTTCAGTTTTGGGATGTGGACGACGTCTCTTGTGTTTTTCCTAACAAAGAATTGCATTGTAAACTGTAACTCTTTTCGTAATTACGATTTTTTTTACTGTCTTCATTCTAGTTAATTGTTGGCCAAATGAAATACCCGGTGGCTTTGAAGTAAATGTTGAATATGAATTACAAGATTCTTTATTAGAATTGGAGAATCTAGTTATGTCAATACCATTGCCGTAAGTTAGTTTTATGGACCACTAAACACATCTTTGGTGAAAACTTTCTTCTTCTTATGAATCTTATTTTAGTATATTGGATAACTTGATCAGTCAAGTCTATCAAAGTTATCAGTTGATTATTGATCCAGTCGATAAAGGAATAAAATTATTTTCTTGAAATTTGTTCCTCGTACATAAACATGAAATGTTGTGTTGTGAACTGATCTGTATGTTTTTCCAGTTTTAAAGTATGTGGTGAGATTGTTGATCTTGTCAATCATTTCACTAATTTTATGGGTGTCTCATTCAACTTATTGGATTGACAACTGACTTAATCTTGAGACAAATACAAGGAACAGTACTATTTGGGTTTACTAAATTATTTTACGTTTGGCATGGATGTGATTTCTGTCTGGTCGTATCAAAGCAATTTTACTGCTCAGTATATTGTCGTTTATTTCTTCAGGAATATGAAGTTTGGCGTTTAATGGAGAATTCCAGTTGTAGTTGACTAACAGTTGACGGTAATTGTCTTTAAAGCATTGCTCATTTACAGTGGAACAAGAAAGTTATCAGTCCGAATGTTAAAACCATAGTAATAGTTGTCTTTTGAAGCTGTGAATCTTCAGCTAGAATGGTTCGGTGTATGTTACATATCGCCTACCACAGCATATTTCGACTTGCATTGTTAGCTAATGTAGTAGTTTAGAAGAAATGTAGGAGAGCTGAAACTGAGAAGTAATATCAGTCCACATAATTATTGACGGTTTGACTGAACCATGTTGTTAAATGGAGACCATCTGGTTGAGCTCCGCGCAATTATCATGACTAGTGGCTTCAGACATTGAGTGACATAGCTCAGAATTGGTCACAGTAGTTCAGACACACGCATTACTTTATTGTCCTTTATATTTTAAGTTCCAGTGTTTATGAAATCATACCTTTTCATTCTATCTTCTTGAACCATATTCTTAATATTTGGCCTCCGTAACTGTTATTACTGTTATGATTATTTTGACTTCTTTACTGTTTATCTTGTTGTGCTGATGTGTTCTGTGACAGCTTGTCCCAATACTTAATCATACCTGGCTTCACACTAGTTATGACTAATTAGCTGTGTTCCTTACGCCTAATCACCTTTTACTTTGACGTGGTGTTCTGGTTAGCGTAAATAATAGATTGAAATAATGCTAAACTAAGATATAGAATTAGTTTATGGAGGACTTTTAAGAATCCAAAAGGCTTTATAATTGCATATTACACATTTATGCAATAACTGTAATCTGTTTGATGACATGATTTTAAGTCAGACACAGTGCTTTATGTACATTTGTCCTTTTTATTTTTAACCATACTATTATTTCGTGTTCTCCATTCATTAATTTTAATTTTAACTCTTACCGACATTAATATTATCTTTGTTTCCCTACTTGCCTTATTGTTAATTCGTCCAGTTTTACTTTACGGCTGCGAAACGTGGCCATTAACAGTAGAAGATACTCGCAAATTACTAGTATTTGATCACAGACGTCTTAGAAATATTGCTGGGATCATCGGGTAAGTAATAGCGAGGTTAGACGCAGGGTATTAGGGAATGATGGTGAATCAGTTGATGAGGTTGTAAATCTTCATCGACTGAGATGGTTGGGTCACGTGTTACTTATCATTGAACACCAATTAAGACGACGTGCAATTCTGACTAGTGTTAGAGACGGTTGGAAGAAATTTATGGGCGGCCAAATTAAAACGTGACATCAGTTCTTAAAGTCATGTTGGTAAATGCAGACTACTAGGTTAGGGTCCGTGTAATTACCGTAACCAATGGTTGGAGACTGACTGATGTGGCTCAGAATCGATGACAATGGCGTACTAGTATACACTCGTTATCTTCCCTTAAACCATGAGATTAAAATTACCTTATACCTTTCTTTCTATGAACTAATTCTTTCTTCCTGCATTACATCCTTATATGCAGTCTTATATATATATATATATATATATATATATATATATATATATATATATATATATATTTCTACCATTAAAGTAACTGCTTCTATGAGTTTAGTATTCATCCTGTCGTGCTAATGAGGGATAGCAACTTGAACTGATGCATATATGTGGCTGTTCCTGCGTTGTAGATGATTGATTTATTGTTTGGTTTACTTAGAGTTGTGTTATTGTGAAATATGAGGAAGTCTGAACGGACAAACATTTGTACCATCTTCTATGTAGTTTATTCTTTTCTATGAGTTGTAATTCAACTGATTCCAAAGTACATAGACAACAATTTTTCATGTATATCTGTTGATATATGAAATTTATTTTTCATTTCACTGTATTAATCGCCTTATTTGTTTACTTGACTTCATATAATATTCGTTTGTATTTATTTTATTATTGAAGTCCTTCAGCTAAACCTCCATTAATTGGTAATTGTGATGGGGAATATGAATTGAGTCCACGTAAAACTCAATTAGACTGGCGTATACCCATAGTTAACAGTGATAATTCATCTGGTTCCCTTGAATTCACATTAAAAACAGAACGTGGTGCACAAGCAGAACAATTTTTCCCGTTGAAATTAAACTTTGGATCAAATAAATCGTACTGTGGAATTCAGGTAATACATGTTTACATGTGTCTTGTATGATTTAAGAGGAATCAAGCTATAGCATAGCATCAGCTCATAAAGTCATTGACAGTTAGATTGAAGCATGTTAATAGGTGCAGACCACCAGTTTGGGGTCTGAGTGATTATCGTAACTAGTGGTGTTTGCAATAGTGCAGGTGCATCTATTCTTTGTTATTCCAGTAAATTATATTTTTTTTTCAAATTGCGTCTTCGATGCCTAATCTTTCCTATCATCAATTATACTGTCACTACCTATATTTTTCTCAGATTTGGCCTAACAATTCCATCTCGTTGTGCTAATGATTGATGTCAACTGGGACCGTTGTATACACGTGCCAAGTTCTACGTTGCGACTGACTGACTGAAAGTGTTAGAAGTTATTTAGTTAGCTTTGGTTTGCGAATATAATTATCGTACGACTAAAATTTTCTTGACCGCAAGTTGTCTACGCATATTGTTGATTATATGTGTAGAGATGTAAAGATATTATTATAAACATTAGTACAAAGGGGTACCAAAATATATATGCGACACAAAAATCATTAGATTATTGTGTCGGCTGGAATACTTCCCGAGTGTCCAAACCGAAGTAAGTGGTCTTCTAAGAGGCCCACCTCCCGAGCCTTTAACTCAGAGGTCTAATCCTTAAGACAGTGGAGGAACCGGGTTTAAGCCCTCGTTGGACATTCACCTTTGGTCCTCTCGATATGATAAACAACACCGGGTACGAGAAGGTATTTAGTAATACTTCACTGCTAGTGGCTAAATACACATTTGCGGAGGGAGTGTGAACTCTTCTTACCCTCGGTCATGCCAGGGCATTCAGCTAATAATGATTAGGGTAGTGAGTACATTGTAAAAATGTATCGGAATGACTACTGCTGTTTCCTCATTGGAAACATTGTACTTCATGTCGTGAACAGTATGGGTTTGCTTTGCCCATGAATTGTAACTACTGAATAGCTAATAGGTTATATATTTCTTTGTATACAAACATAAGTGACCTGAAAACCGACTCATTATCTTTCTTGCAAATTGCCCTTTTAATCTGCCAGTTTATGTTCATTTTGTATTGTTTGTTTGTATCTTCCCATTGATGTTTAGGACTGCAATTGATCAGTCTCTTATTGGCATATGTGCATCCTGTGCGGATTGCCTTGATGTTATCTTAAGTCACAAGCATTATAAGCAAAGATGGGTGGTGGCTAGTAGTGAAATCCAGGATGCGCGTTTCATCTTATTTGGAACTCGTTAGCTGGATGTGTTTGCATCCCAGAGTTGATGTTCACCCCAGGACTCGAACCCAGTATCGTTCGCTCCAAACGCCATCCAGCTGACGAGTCCTAAATAAGACGAAACGTACGTTCTTTATTCCACTGCTAGCCACTATCCATCTTTTCTATTTTATGGTAAAATATTTCCTGAATTACTAATATAACTCATTATTTATTATCCAGCTTTTAAAGTTTATGTACTCGGCATAGGATTATACATTTTCTTAAGTATGAAGGCTAATAATACTACAATCTGTTTGTTATAATTAAAGTTGATGATATCAAAGTTTAAAACGGTGACACAAAAAGTGGAACACTTCAGCTATCAAGTTACTGTTTCATTGTTAGTATACCATATTCTGTCTTGTTAAATATAATTAGTTACATTATATCATTGTATTTTTATTGATTTATAGATAATAGAAGCTACTGTAAGCAATCAGGACACTCCGATCAACTTTTCATATGAATCCAATTTTCATACGGAAAAATACGAAATTAGTTAAATTGATAATTTCGTCTTCTTATTCTTCTTCTACTTCAGTCTATTCGATGTTATGTGTGTGTGTGTGTGTGTGTATCAATTGACTTTGTTATTCAATTTGCCTGATCATCTGTGATTTGGATTATTGTAATGGGGTTTTCATTTTCTTTGTTCTGTTTTTATATATGGTTTTGACCAAATAATCAATAATATTATCCCTTCGTTTATTGATTTTTTTTTCTTGGAAAAAAAAGAGTATTTGGTCTATGAGACAAGAGAGTAATGAAGATTTATCTATTAGTTTGTAGATTGACGGTGAACTATACACTTAATACTTTATTTGCACTGGCTTTTTGAATCTTCTTATCGATATTCATGACTGCGATTGATCTCAGTCTTTCGGCATATGCACATCCTGTACAGATTCTCACGATATTGACGCTAAGTTATATGTATTTTTAAGTAGAGACGAATAATGGCTAGCAGTAGAATTCAGAACTGTTCTACTGGATGTACCTGCATCCCAGAGTTGATGTTCAATCTTGGATTCGAACTCAGTACTGTTCGGAAAGATTTAAATAACGAATACAGACGAGTTAAGCTTCACCTCATTTCACAAGCCAGTAGCTATTTGAACTCAGTAGTTAAGTGGATAATACAAGTTTGAAGCAAAAGGTGTTGGTTGTGAGTCATGGGTCGAACATCATCTCTGGCTAAAATAGGATGGAACTGGCATCTTCGTTTCTACTCCTAGTCACAACGTATCTATACACTTGAATGGTTAAAGTGAATGACTTAACGGTTATAGCAACCAACTCTCAACTATTAGGCCCCTAATCTGAACCGCGTTTTCAGTACATTTATTTACGTAGCCAGATATTACTAATAACTCTACCTACAATGTAGCTCAAAGCTAGTACGTACATACTAGTGGTCTGGTTTATCAAATGACAATGGAAATCGATAATATTTAATGAGATCATGAGACTCGAAAGACTAAAAGTTTCCAAAACTCCTATCCAAAAGTTTACAGTCCCATATATACAACAGAATAATTGTAAACCTTTCTTATAGTCCTCAATGAATGTTAATTAACTAATATGTTTCGTGTATAGCACTTACTAGTTAGGTTTTACATTTTGTGATGTGTTCACTTGATGCTACTGAAGGTCTTGAATTGTTCACTAACATTAAGACTTGGGCATACGGAAATCAATTGGTTTTCATTATCTTTCCACAAAGACAGTGGATATTGGCATTACTTCTGTTCTGAACCTTTTGTTGAGTCTTCATTGATAATTCTATCCCAACTTTTAGTCTATATACAAAGTGCTGTTAGAGGTATGAGGGCGATTATCACATCCCGGCTGCCCATACGGTGGAAGGGTTCTTGTAAGGGTACATGAAAAGGAGATTGGGTTAGAGGTGGTCTTAATGACCTGAGAGCTCGACCACAGTGCCCAAGGGACAACTGCTTGGGGTCGGTCACACACAACCTTTTTGTGGGTAATGTTCGCGTTAGCTCCGTACTTGTTGAGACCTTACCACCGGAGACGGATATCCATGGGATAAGGCAAGGTGTGAATTTTTAGGGTCGACCTTTTCTAATTCCACCCCTGCTTGTGGGAAGGCAGCATACTGGTTGTCTGAAGGAAACATCTTACTGCCGTCACACCTCTGTACAGCCAGCAGTACGACTTCGGACTTTGAGTTTCCTGGTTTTAGTCTTATCGCTCTTCAACCGACCTGTCTGACGTGGTACGACCTTGAGGAACGATTTTTCCAGCCAGTATAGCTCGAATGGTTCGTCACGATAGGCAAGTCCGACCACCTTTTCAAGGTTACAAAAACGGTCGGGTTTAGTCCATATGATGGTTATAGGAGCTTAAGCGATTATTGTATTGGATTAAGTACTAATCATCTCACGAAAGATAAATATATTTCCGGTATCTACCTTCGTAATGTATACATGAATTTAAATTTCTGGTTGTGTGTTAGTCATATACATAGTCTAGTCCAGGCACGACTGTATTCCAAGTCAATATCCCACTAGGAAGTGGTCGAATTTGAAACCACAGTATTAGATCGTTGGTAAGCGGGGCAGAAAATCCTCTACTTTGTTTTTTTATTCGTCCTGTTACGTGGTCAGAATGAATTTATTGAACAACTTATTCTGTTTTTGGACCAGATCAACACAAGTCATCTTTTCATCATAATTTTAAGTGAGTTAAATGTACACAAAGAGTAGTAGCATTTGCATTAAGTATTAATCTGTCACAGAGATAAGGCCAATTGTTGATTTCTTATACTACACAACTCCCTAAAATCTTAGATTCTTTTGGTGGTGGTGGGCGGAGTAGCTACTAAATTTGTTGCCAACTCCTATCTAATCATTACACATCGATTCCAATAATTATATTAAAATATCCTCGGTCATATTATATTTTTTTATGTCTCTGTAATGTCTAAACTATATCCATAATGAATAGAATGATTGTATGTGGTCATAAGGCAAGCCCTAAATTGAAATCCTCAAGGCTAAAGGAGGAGGGGAAGACTGAAGAACGCATTACACTGAGAAATGGGAACAGACATGAGAATGAACAACAATTGTTTATAACTAGAAAGGAAGGTCCAGGACAGAGTGGGTTGGAGAATGCTCAACTAGGAATAACAGGCGTAAGTAATTAATATATGGTCAAACCATACTGATAAGAATCATCATTGTTTTAATTATTATCATTCAATGACGAGAACTTCGCCTGAAGCTCTTCCAGAGTTACTGCCAGTCCCAAGCCCGAGTAAAGGAGGAGGGTTGGGTATGAGGTTAGCGACCTCATCCCGTAAGTAGTTCAATGAGGAATGCTTGTAAAAGTTGATTGAAGACAAATAATTCAAATCATCAAATTATTTTATTTCATTTATAGTTGAATAAATGTTATCATTGATGATAATAGTAGTAGTCATAGAAAAATAGTTGGGTTTTCTTTGTTCATATGCTTCACATGTTCAACCTAATAGACACAAAAAATCAATCATTTATTTATGATACAAATTAATTATAATTATGGAACCAATCTCTAATTATTCTTCTATATATTACGTAATCATAATTGTATCTGTTGAGTGGTCATATTTCATATACATTTACATCACTTGTACATTTTCAGGTCTTGTTTTTGATCTGCTATCGGTTTATGTTGTTAACTGCAGTTGATGTAACAGTATTAGTGTATAAGATTGATGAGGAGTTAGATTGCACTCATAAATTTTTATATTTAAGTGTGCCTACTAGTAAATGGTTTCCTAAAGTTCTAGTGCGAATCCATGGTCATTAGAGTGCCATGTTTTGGTGTGGCTGCCCCTAGTTTGCTTCCAACCTAATCCTACGCCATAAAACATCGCACGTCGGGGCAGTCGGTAGTTTGGCATACGTAACACATGTCCCAGCCATCTCAACTGATGAAGTATCACTACTTCATCAATTGATTTGCCATCCTTAACTAGTACCCGTTTCCTGACAATTTCATTAGTTACTCGGTGGTCCCAGGATATACGAACAATACTTCTAAGACACCTATGATCGAATACTAGTAGCCTACGATTATTCTCTACTATTACCGGCCATGTTTCACAGTCATAAAGTAGGACGGAACAAACTGCTGCTCAGTAAACCCATCCTTTGGTTGGTAGACGGATATCTAGCCTACGCCATAAATGACGCAAGTTGGCGAAAGCTAGTCGAACCTTCTGTATCCGTGCTGAGATTTCGTCAAACACCAGACCATAAAGGTTGATGAGACCCCCAAGATAAGTGAAGCGGTCGACACGCTCAGCTATTTTACTCCCTATCATTAGTACTGGTGTCGATGCAACCCATTCCTGAAGTAACATTTTGCCTTTCGAGGGGGGAGAATCGCATACCGAACATGCTTGCATCGTTGCTTAAAGTGGTCAGCATCTTCACCAAATACAACTATGTCACTGGTATATTCTAAGTCAATAAGTGAATCCCACAGTAAAAGTTCAACTCCTGGAAATGTAAATGAGGAGTGTTATCTCTAAAATCACGTCAGCGACAAAGTTAAAGAAAAATGGTGTTGGACAAGCCCGACCCACACGTTACGGTAGTAGCTACGGTAACTATTCGAAATATTTAAAATTAATAAACAATAACACATACATTTTTTTGGAATTATTACTCTTCTTCAGTTTGATTTGCACGTTCAGCTTGTAAATGAATCAATTTCTTATATAATAAAGGCCAAAATTCAGGATGACTTGCATCACGAATTGTTTGTTGAGTATTGGTTACATATTTAGTAGGTTCTACATTCAGTTTTGTTGCACTTTTTATACGTAGAACAGATAGATGATGTGATCCATTCAAACTTAGATCAGTTTTATCAGAGAATTTTCCTGATGTAGATTGACTTGAATAGATGTTATGTGACTTCTTTTTTTGTATGTGTGTGTGGGGGGGGGAAGGGGGTGGTGGTGTAATGTATGACAACAAATAGGTAAGTTTGTTAGCATAGTGATTAATAATTCTTAATATATTCTATAGATAAATAATCATTTCTCTTGTTGAACGATTTATCAAAATGACATTGGTATAATTTTAATAAAAGTTAAACTTTATCTGTGACCTTACACCATTGAAATTGTTTCTTATATACAAATCAGTTTCAACTTTAGAAACATTATCTCTTTATGGCATCTTTAATTCTATTCTCAATATTAAGCTTTTCTGGCTAATAATTACTAGTATAATCACTTTAATTCATTTAGTGGGAATGTTTTTAATTTCATTCTATTGTGGTGATATTGTATAGTAGTTTAAGTTTACTTATTTACTTACTTACTGTTGTTACTCCTCGTGGAGGAGAATAGAGCGCCCACCAGCATTCTCCATCCAACACTGTCCTGAACCATCCTTTTAAGGTCTTTCCAGTTATTATTCATCCTTTTCATATCTGCTTCTATGTCCTGATGTAATGTGTTCTTTGGCCTTCCTCTTTTCCGCTTCACTTCAGGATCCCAAGTTAGTGCTTGTCTCGTGATGCAGTTTGGTGGTTTCCATAATGTATATCCTATCCACTTCTATTGTCTTTTTCTAATTTCTTCTCGAGCTGAATGCTGGTTTGTTCTCTCCTACACTAGGCTATTGGTGATGGTATCCGGCCAATGGATAGTGAGTATATTGTGTAGACAACTATTTATAAATACTTCTACCTTCTTGACGATGTTAGTAGTAGTTCTTCATGTTTCAGCTCCGTGCAGTGGAACTGTCTTGACGTTCGTGTTGAAGATTCTGACTTTGATATTGGTTGACAGTTGTTTTGAGTTCCATATTTTATTCAACTGCAGGAATGCTGTCCTTGATTTGCCAATACTCGCCTTTACATCTGCATCCGATCCTTCTTGTTTATCGATGATATTTTCCAGGTACGTGAAGGATTCCCTATCTTCCAGAGTTTCGCCATTAAGTGTGATTGGGTTAGTGACTCCGTGTAGTATTTGAGGTTCTTTCTTTTTCCCTTGTTAATGTTGAGGCCTACTGATGCAGAGACTGCTGCTACACTAGTTTTCTTTATCTGCATTTGTTCGTGTGTATGGGATAGGAGGGCTAGCTTGAGCTAACATAGATTTATACAGACTATTTGATTTGGAGTCGGCACGATTATCGTAACTAATGGTTAGAGATAGATAAATTAACTCAGAATTGGTCATAATGATGGAAATGTATTCATACTTTAGATCCGGGTTTCAAAATTAGATTATACTGTTTTATTCCACGAATTTATATTCCCTTTTTAAACGACATCTTCATTGGCTGATCTTTTACTTTACTACCAATACTGTAGCTACTTCTACTACTCTATCTTGATGTGCTGGTTTGTAATAACTGGAACCGATGCACATGTCCTAGGTTCTAATTTACATATAACTGGAATGACGATTTGAGTTTTGTTATACCTTTAATAGTGATGTGAGTTAACAGAGGGGCTCCTGCATCCGATCAATGTATTCTCACCCTTGTGTCTTTGCATTTATATGATATCGTTTCTCCTAACTACTTGTTCAGCAAACCCACATTTTACAAATCCGTATTGTAGATTCTTTAATAATAGTATACTAAACGAAATTTCTTTATTGCGCGACCGACAGTCAAAATTGTATTTTAAATCTAGATTCAATATTTGCAGATTATTACATTGAACAATTCGGACATTGAGTGACTTGATATTTAGTTTGGGGAAAAATTCAGTTAACATTTCGTCAACACAAATCATTTACACTGTTGAGAATTATAAAAAGAATTCAATGAACATATTAACTACTATTGTTTTCTGAATACCTACTATATGAGCTTGTGTAATATAAAATGCATCCAAGGCATTTAGTAACTTTGTGGAAGGTGTATTGTTTAGAGGTGTCAACTTTGATTCAACGTTTGCGTTGACGAAACAAACGGTGATATTCCTGAGAACAATGTCACTTATACAAAACACAGATGTGTGAATGTGGTGTATTCTTTTTAATAAGTTCTCATCAGGTTCTACAGTGATCAATTCAATTTCATATTCCAATAGTCAGCCACATTTAGGGCAAATATATTTTTTAAAACTACACCATATGATTTTAAGATTAATGTTGTAGTAAAATACGAGTGTAATTTTACATGGGGGTCTGTGCAGACTGAAATTTTCATAGTTTAAATCAATAACTGATTTCAAATAGTTGTTTCAGCCTAGGATATAGCCTTTCATTAGTAGTGCTCATTCACGAACTCTACCACAATAGATCGAACCTATGATCGGTGTTAAGTGAGAACGGTTTATTTCCAAAGACTGTAGGGTTAGGTAGATAACTCTCTGACACCTGAATGAGTTAAACTCCACTGTTTACAGCTTTTCAGTTTATAATTTAATTGATAAATGTTTTACAATCGCCGCAATCCTCCGTATACAATAATAATCATGTTCCCACTGTCTACATTAGTAGCATACACCACATTAGTTCATGATTTGATCTATGAACATTGTTAATGATGAAATGATGAATGTATAAGGTTAACCTGAATAAATTTGTAGATCAGTTGAAACTTTGGGATTAATAATTAGAATATTCGGTGAATGAAATAATCAGACATAGACAAATAACTATTAACACGATAATAATCATTGTAAATGATTCGTTCATATTAGCTATATGACCCGTTTGTAATAACTAGGCTGAATAGAACAGAACTGTCAGCTATCCCTGTTTAAATGTTCTCACATGGACATACGTATACAGACGCAGCCACGCAAGTCCTACTCACTGCTTTCTCGCACTACGGGTGTTGTTTAAGGAACTGAAACGACGAAAAGCAAATGTACAGTGTTTTGACCGGGTTGATCGACACGGAGGGTGTCCCTAGGGGAGTTGTAAAACCGTGATTAAAAACCAATCATGCATATGGCCTCCGGGATCCTGAGGAAACAAATGGCGTATGAACTAGTTATTGGTCAACGGTTACCATTGGATTGAATCTCCTTACGTTGCTCTACTGTCTTGTGGATCAGACCTTTAAGTCAAAGGCTTCGGGTATAGCCCCTTAAGAAAACCATATACTTCTGTCTGAGCACCCGGTCTGTATTCAAGCCCACACAAAACGAATGATGAAGCGTGGTGCAATTAACTGTTGTGCATTTATTGAAATATTGAAATGTTTGTACCAAAAGTAGTAAACGCATATTAACCGATTCTGAATTACTCTATTTCGTATAAAGTTATTACTTGTAAATGGTTGTTTTTTTCATTCATTAGCCTTAGTGACACTGAACTGATACTTTTAAAACAACTATCAATCAAGTATACAACTAAGGAATGATAGAAGTTTAAATTGGAACGATAACTTGAGTATTACAATTTTAAAAAATTTCTCTCATTTATATTTTTCATTATCAGAAGGGGTTTTTGTGGATATTATGGCAATTTCAATGGTTGAAATTATGAGTCCATTGAAGCTAGACTACCATGGAAAACCTGGAAACACTAGACGGCCGTTTCGTCCTAATTTGAGACTCCTTAGCAATACGCATCCACAGTCCCGCCCTCCGCGAGATTCGCACCTAGGACCTGCCAGTCCCACACGCGCAAGCTCTTATCCTCTAGACCACTGAGCTGACATCCGACGCTGTTAATGTCTAAATTCACTGCTGAGGAGTCACACAATGGGACGAAACGATCGTCCAGTGCTTCCAGGTTTTCCATGGTGGTCTAGTTTCAATTGACTCATGATCTCAACTACTGAAATTAAATTTGATACCAAAAATTATGTAAATAAAATAAAATTATAAAAACTTACAATGATTGACTCTTTTTTAGTTGATTTTTGTTTTATTTGATTACCATGTATAATGCTTTAAAGAAGAAATGAAACATAAATGAAGAATAAGTGAATGAATTATGTATGAACTTATCAATACAGTTTACTAGTTTGTTTTTTCTTATATCCGAACAAAGAATAAGTGAATAGCAACCGCTAGGATCTATTTATGGACTAATGTTATACGAATATTCTTATTGTATAACCATTAAGTAACTATATTATATGTATATTCATATTCCTTGTGTTACAAGCTTCTGTTTGACCTATTGACTACTGTTACACGTTTAACTATTCCTAAGTTATTCTCAATTTATAAGTAACAGTATTTCACAATCACAGGCAGTTTTTGGCTGGTTTGGTTCGTTTGTATGTAAACCTAGTATGTTTAAATTATATGCATCATATAATGGAGGCTGATATTTGAGTTCTGGACTGAACTGGCTGGGTTAGGTAGGAAGCTACTATTTTAAAGGATTAATAAGAACTCTCAGCTACTCCTACAGGTTTATGTGTCATTAGTCTGGTTGTATAAGTTGATATCTCTAATTGATGATATTATTTCGTGATATATTAACAGGCCACAAGCTATAACAGTTTCATATATAAGAAAGTGTGAAATTGTGATTCGTAATTCATATGAATGATTTTGATGGATGTTAAGTCTGTTGAACTAAAATCGTTAATTTCGGATCATCGTAATCATCATCATCATCACTATCAGTCCATTATATTAATTGATGTAGATATGATTGATTAATCACAAGATTAACGGTCAGTTTAACGAGATGAAAAAAAAGATAACTCTTCTAAGAGAAATTAGCTAAAATTGTTTATCGAATGTGATAATACCAACAAGAACATAAGGTCTAAACTACTCATGGAATTATTAACCTTTTTTATCGATGAGAGATGAAATTTAAGGATGATACCGTCCTGTTAAACCAATAACCAACTACTATTATTAATCAAATCCAAGATAACGTGATAACTCCCTTGAGTATATGATATTGAGGATAGAAAGCTTGCAAATAGCCCAATGAAATGAAGTTTCTGACTTATAATTATTAGTTACAATGCATTTTCATTTAAAAGTAAAGTATCCTATAATTTGTCAACAGAGAATTATATCTCGTTATAAAATAATGACTGAGGTATTATTACTAATGGGAAACTAGATTATGTAACTTTTAATAAGTAGCTCATTGAACTCTGCTTTCTGAATGAAGGAAAAAATGCGTCTGTTATAAATAATTAAATTAAAACTAACCTGATATCTGCATTAGAAACTTTATTCATATGATTATTACGACCTAGACCAGTAGGACAATTATTCACCCATAAATGACGATTCCCAGACATAGTGGTAGTAGTAGCAGTAGTAGTAGTAGTAACATTTAATGTTGACTTAGTAGGTTTCAATTTTATTTCAGACAACTGAGGTTGAAAACTATTTGTTGTTGTTGTTGTTGTTGTTTCTGTGCACGTTGATTTAAGATATGATTGTTCAGAAAAACTTTGATTGTTTATCTGAATGATATCAGACTTCTCTGAATGCTAAAATCAAACATTTATCTCTAATGAATTTTAGTCGAAAGAGAAATGAAGACTAAAAGAATATTATAACTAAGATATAAAGCAGTAGAGTTTGTTTGATCACTGTTGAATTTGACACTTCATAGAACAAAAACAGTGAATCTGCCCAGAAACTGGCACAATACTTTAACAAAAGTTAATAACTTATTGTGATAACATTTCATTTGATTCTGTTACACCTCATATGATAAGCAAATGAAGATAGGTCATTTTGAAAGATACTTTTTGATATTTTCTAGAAAAGCAAATATATTTCCATGTAAAGTTTTATACATACGTGTATTTTGTTAATTAACAGGAAAGGTGATAATAAAAATATATGAAATCAGTTATCGTTTAGCAAGTTAATGATTTTTCAGTAAAGAACGTTTCAATTGTACTATAAATATTACGGTAAACGATTAATAATCACATGATTTTGGAATTCGTCTGGTTGTTATTTAAGAATGAGGGTTGAAAATAATCTATCAGTTCATTAATCTTGATCATTTCAGTTCTCAATGAAGTTGGCTGTAGTGTTATAACTGTGCGTTATTCAGAGTAAAAATAGCTGTGGACTAAATTTTAAGCTTAAAGAGACATACAAAAGATCAGTGATCCAGTCTGTTAAAAGACGGACTAAAATACTAGCGTGCAATATTTTAGAAAATATAAAGAATGAATACATCATCTCCGTGATCAAGGTTGATATTATATTTTAGGTATAACAAAGAAGATGAATGGTTTGTCACGTTGTAAAATGTTTTAAAAAAGGGTGAGGATCAGATACCTATTTTGTTGTACTAACTGTACACTGACAATCAGAACTTCATGATCGTACATTAGTAACTTAGCTCCGTAAATAAATCATTCTCCTGACTAGAAAATTGTATTTTCACAGTATGATATGAGGCAATTTTGTATCATGAATAGAATAAAAAAATTTCTTACATTGTAATTTTTTATATCATCCATTTCAACAACTATCGATTTATTGAATTGTTCTACTGGTCCCTTGTCTTGGTCATGATCTTTCGAATTAGAATTCAACGTACAATCCCGTCTATATTGAAGTATGTAAGCATGTGGATCATCATAATGATAGAATTTGTACTGTTTACCAATTTTTGTTGGTTTCTGATAAGAGAATCTTTCGGATTTTCCACATCCTACACCTCCCATAACATTAGAACCAGTTGTTCGACAAGCGGGTTTATGACATACTGAATCAAAAGCATTCTGTTCACTCCAACCACATAAATTTGTTGTAATTGTTCTGGTTATGTCAGACTTAGGTGGATTCTTTGATAAGTTGTAAAAATAAAGAAACAGCACAGATTACATGAAGAATACAAAATCTTTGGAGAAAATTAGTCACATATCACTTCATGAAAATATACTAATTTGAAACTTATGGAATAATTTGAAGAGGTTATTGCGACCTGGATTAGACAGTGGTTTATCAAAGGAAGGAATAATAAAATTTTACCGACTGAACCATTCTACTAAGGGATCAAAACTTTATGGAATTCAGTCTACCACTCAATCATGCTGTGAAACATAAGTTTTACTTTACAAGGACCAATTTCCATAAAAAATAATATAGAGAAAAGTATTTTAATAATTAGCAATGATTATTAAAATGTAAAATTAACTACTCTACAATTTGTATTAAAGAACCATTCGGACTAATAAATACTCACTATTTTCATTATGAAATAAATAAACAGCTATTACACACGTAGACTGCTTGGTTCAAAGCCGCAATGGTAAATTAGTTTATGGTTAAAAACCTTGAGTGATATGGGATTGAATTAATTGCACTGCAGATGTGTTCACTATAAATCTTACTTTAGATAACGAGTTTCTCATTCTTTGATTTTATTCGTTCATTTCAAATTATATTCTTTATGTTTAGTCATGACATTTAGATTATCGTTTCGATTTCTTCACCATCCATGTTTTAATTTTAACCTATGTATATATTTTTAAAGTCTCAAGCTATTTATCACTGTCTGGAAAGTAATTATGCATAAAAAACAGAAATGTAAGTGAATTTTAGATGTTTTATAGTTAAATGACATCATATAAAGAATCGTTCCAAATCTGACGGCAATAAGATTTTGCTTCGTTCTAGCTAGGGATTTACACAGTACGCAGTAGTGCGTAATGTTGAACTGAACTAGAACCTTTGAATCTTACAGCCAAAACGACATCTTTAGGTTAATGAATTAGAAAATAAGTGTCCATGCTTTACAATTCAATGAACTTGCCCCACTTTACTCCATGATGGACCTAACTTTGAAATATACATTTTTCACGAAACTACCTGAATACTTTTTGTTTTAATTTTGGGAAAAAACCGTCTATGCGATGGATGGAAAAATGTAAACTTATTCATCTCAGGATAAAAGAGTCAAGCTGTAATAAATAAATGGCTCTAAATAATAAGTAGATAATTTTTTGGAAATAACTAAACGCTAAATTTGCAAAAATGCGACTTCGTTGAAATTAAGTTGAACGTACTGTGCTTTGTCCTGCGTTTCGTTTATTCGAAGCTGGTTCCAACTTCATTCAAGGTTGGCCTTTGACTTGAAACAGGCTTAGGAAGCAATACTTCAGGGAAAAGTTTCTAGGGGATTTGCTTGGGAAGTGCAAAATAATTAAAACTCAAACGGAATTACTATTCATTGAATAATAATGTTTAGTTGGTAGGAAACAACGTAGGAACTTGAACAGGTATGCTTTGATGAAAATGAAATATATATGTATGATAAAGTGTCAAAGTGCAATCAGAACACGTGTTGTGTACACAACTTTCTTTCTCGAAAACCCAGACAGAGTTCACAGTGCACTTACACTTAATTAAGAAACCAATAGACAACAACTAGAGGCAGAATAGGTCTCAAATTTAAACACTCTTAGAAGAGAAACTTGAAGCAAACAGTTCGACCCGCTACTGGACACGTTTTTAAACACACGCGTCTTTAGTAACTCGGATACACAACAAAATAGCCTTTAATATAACGAAGGACGGACTAGTCAAACAATAGAACATTCAACGTCACAGTGACGAATTTAATTAAAACTGCAGAGACAATAAGGGAGATACGACAAGCTAATGTTGATCATTGTAAAAAATAAGCTTGTAGTGAACCAATTTTTATAATCTGCGCTGAAAAGTTTCTGTTTTAATTTGAGGACGATAAAAGGCTTGTAAGTGTGTTAGTCCTGACAACGGAGGTCAAATTTCCTTTGAAAGTGCCGATAGATAGGGTTCTAATAACGTTTTGGTGATGAATTCTTTTTGTTGATGATTCTATGGGGAACTCCATAGTCAGCTGACAATTAGTTTGTTCTAGACCTGTAAAGTTTTCTAAGTGTTGTCATGAATAGTCTATTTTGAGAGACAGGAAAACTGATGCCATATCAGATGTTTACTCACTATTCGATAGTTGAAAAACTATGATCTGGTCCTTGTCTATGACAAGGGGAATATATTTGGTTTCATACAGGAGCTCTAGGAATCCGGGGAACAGCTTTGTTGTGGTTCTTTGAACATTTTCCGACAGCTTTTCGTCTCTTCTCAGATAGGAGCTAGCCGCTTGTATGCAGTATTCCAGTTTGGGACTAATAAACATTACAGTTTAAAGGTTTTTGGCACCGAAACGGCTACGGCTCTACTAATCGAATATGTGGCTCTGAAGCCTTCGTCCTCTATGGCACGGTAATTTATAGTGGTTTTTATGTCCTGGCTAACGATGACTTTTGGGTTGTTGTTTGTCTGAACAAAAAATCGTGTATATACCTGCATCTTGGTGACTAATAAGTATCATAATGCAGTTGAAAGCATTCATTGGCAACGGTCAAATGTTAGACCATCCCTGTCATTTTGAAGCTCTGAGCTATCACCTTTTCTTTTGATTGCTTTGCATACCTCGATATCGTCACTATATGACAAGATCGGTAATAATAAGAGACTAAGATGGGCATTTACATATTGTAAGAACAACAACAGAGCCAAAAGTGTATCTTGAGGCACTGCACTAAGCACAGTTCCCCAGCTAGCCAACATAAAGTGCACTCATACTCTTTGTCCACATCCAACTACGAAGTTCGTTATTCACATAAAAAATGGCCCCCAATCCCAGCATCACTTAATCCAGATGACAGACGGTTGTGTGAAACTTTGTTGAAAGCCTTACTGAAGTCAATGATTGTTGCATCATTAGGTAAATTTCGATCTTTAAAAATGCACTGACGTTCACGGGATACTGATAGGTTTATGAGACATGGGTAATCTATCTTAAAGTCATTCTGCCCTTTACAAAGAATCTAGTTTTCATTGAAATACTAAAATAACTACTTCCGGATAATTTTTTTCTAAAATTTTGATAACCCTGATTAGACCTACAAGTTATCAGATTTGTGTCGTGCACCTGTTTTAAAGATAATACTTATTATGGCGTCGTTCTAGTGTTTTGACTATTTACCTTGGATTACAATACGTTAATTGGTGCTAATCTAGTTATATTTACAGTTAAGTGTACTATTTCGAGAATCCCTAGTTGGTACAATAATCAGAATACTTTTAATCATCATATTGGTATAACGCCTGTGTTTGAACATTTGGAGATATATTCAAATTCTAAAGTTTTTGAGGACTAGTTGTAAAGGTTTAAAGTCTGGAGTATGACCAGGTAAGATGTTAAGATTTCGTCTCATTTTCTCACATTCCTCGAAAATTATGCTAATAACCTACTAAAAGCCTTGACAGTTCCAGATAAGCCTGTTTTACTTGCCAATGGAACTCTCAAAAAACCACTACCGAACCATGAGAAGTGTACTAGTTTCGAAAGCCACAATTTTATTATTGACACTGGCAATATCAAGCCCACCATATCACTTGGGATGCTGAATTCATTTAATCATGATGCAATAAGGATGGTTCAAGGACAGTTTTCCCTATCGATCACTGATGATGGTTTGAATAGTGTGCTTGATATCTTGTTAACTACAGATTCGAGGTGCGAAGATTTGCTCAAAGCTCCCAAGCTCTCTAATGCTGTTGCTCAAGTATAAGACATGCTCGTCCAAATATGGAAGGTTTATAGTCTACTGGTGTTACGTACTGTAGTAAAACTGAATTTTCAAAATTCACGAAAAGCTTACTAAATAAGGTCGATAAGTCCGTGGTTCATATGCATGCCTACCACACTGACTGAATACGTTACAAGGGCCTGATTGAGTCCCTTCCTATTCCCTTTGTTAATTCTATTACTAATGAGTGTATTCTAGATCTTAGAGACTCTACATCCAACACACACTTGGACAGACACATGATGAACCTAAGGAGGAGACGTACAGTCCATTACGGAAATTTGGATTTTTTTATACATGATCGTTGCTGGTTGCAAATCAAATAATTTCATTCGTGCTCATTTGGTTCCACCTGCTTTAAATTGCATTGTTCAGGAATTCTTGATTAACACATCATTTAGAATATTTCTAATCATCATAACTGCCGCAAACCTACTCTTTCAGGTGGGAGGTTCAATTCCAAAGCTAAGTTTGGAGGAAGTATTTGAGCTACTTACAACACTGTGCTGCCACCTAAAATAGTCGATAGCACAGACCAAATCCGGATATCCAAAGTTTCAATGTGAGAGATAAATGCTCATCATTCATACCTCGGGAAGTATTGACATGTATCAGGATCAATCTCAGAAAGATTGGATAGAGTTTTGTTTAGGGTCTTTCGTGACATGCATCAGATACACGAATCCAGTCCACAAGAATATAAGAATGATGCACACTAGAGATAGACACGTGGATCTATCATTAAAGTTGATCACAGATATATCAATGACGGTTACTTTACAGAATGCTAGAAGAAACAAGAGAATAAAAAATTGAACAAGAAAGACAACAAAAAGAATGTAACGCTGCCTCAAACCATTTGTCAAGCTACAAGTGCACCCCAGAAAAATATCAAGGTGGAATGGTACAATGGGACAATAGCGCAACTTTCCTACTCGTGGATGTTATAACCAATACCAATAATTATGGATACCCATAATTTTCCGTACATTTTTTATCCTTACCTAATAACCACTTCTCCTGCTGCTCCCGTCTTCTGGTTCACAACTGTGAAGTCTTACACACTCGAGTGCCCTTGCTTGTATATCGTATACTGACATAATCAAGTAGATGATGCAACACAATGAATCATGATTTAGTTAAGTTTGAATATATGAGCAGTTGCATGTTCAAATTTAGTGATTCAATGATATTGTGTCTTGTGCATGACCTAAATATCTTTAATTATATTCTATGTTTGATTGCCAATGGATTTTACTAAAACATTTTGAGCTAAGTTAAAATTTCTGTTTAATCACTCTTCTGTGTTCAATAGCTAGTAGTAATAATTAACGTCAACCTAATTAAAATGATTTTATTTCGATCTTCATACGATATCCATTTACACTTAGTAAGAATTGAATTCAGTTCACACTGCCAAATAGTGATCACGTTTTACAAGTTAGAAGTTCAGGAATTATTATCTGAATAATGTCCACTCTTTTTAACGCATATTGGCAGCTACCACGATGTCTCATTTTGCACTATTTTGTAACTTGTACAGTAAATGATCGTAAACATTTTATAAACGCGCTTGAATAGTCTGTAGCGCGGTGTCAAGTTGAGCTTGACTATGAACACCGCTACCAGACTACGTGCCAATAGACCAATAAGATTCCGGTAGGCCGAAAATCAGAAGGCAGATGATAGTAGTAGTTGTAATATATTTGTTGGCAATCTCGTGGTATCGAAAGAATACCGAGATCGGGCCAAAGGAGTACAGATGCGATCGGCAAGAAAAGGTGCGTGCGTAGTCGAAAACCGCGTAGAAGCAATGGAGTACAAATGGAAGACCAAAATGGCTGTTATTAGCACAGTTAAACAAACGAGCACAATAAAACAATCACTGGTACAATTGGTTATAATAATAATTGTTTTCATCGAACCAATCGCGTTCTGTTGACAAAAGTAGGTCACTACAGGAGCCCCCCGCTAGAAAGGGTTTACACTTTCGATAGTTAGCGGTTTGATTCGTGGGACTGACCGGCAGAAGTGCGGTTGTAGGACGGAGGAAATTGGCGGAACAGGAAGTGATCGTTGATCCTCGAGTTGCCAACGAAAGTATTTTGCGCAGAACGGTACCAGGAGAAGTGTGCTGTATTTGTTGGTCGAATTAGCATATCACACCAGAGTGGTTTGTATCCAAGATTTGATGATTGCGTTCGTAGGGATGCGAACCAGAAAACGCTGCAGATGTAGGACGAAACCACGTTGAGCCAAGAAACCGGACGTGACCATAACGACCAAGCGTATGCCAGGCGAATTCGAGACCAGATAATCGACTGAGTGCGTTGACTAGAGCATGGGTGGCCAAACCAGACACGATTTGTTGTCCTCGGTCAGTCGCGACGGTCGAGGGACAACCGTACAATGCTATCTATCGTTCTACGAAGCGGTGGGCAACTGCCTCCGCCGTGATAGACGTGATGGGAATAGCTTCGGGCCATCTTGTAAAACGGTCAATGCACGTGAGTATGTGATCATACCCATGCGATGGTGGCAATGGTCCTACAATGTCTATATGAACGTGATCAAAACGAGCATCAGGCGTAGCGAACGTGCCAATGGGGGCAGCTACGTGCCTGTGCACTTTTGATCGTTGACACTGTAAGCGATGCTTTACCCACATACGAACATCTTCATTCATGGACGGCCAGACGTACCGTGCAGCGATGAGACGTAATGTGGCTGCGATACCTGGATGAGACAATCCATGAAGGACATTGAAGACGAGACGGCGATAGGCAGAGGGTACGATGGGTCGAGGAAGACCGGTAGAAATATCACATAGGATAGTACCTGAGCTAGTAGTTAGGGGTACTTCCTGACACTGAAGGGACGAAGATTGTGGTGCCTCTGTACAGACAGGATCGTTTGCTTGCGCGGCGGCCATAGCAGGAAGATCGAGCACCGGTAAGGTAACTGCCTTCGTCTGGATACGTGAAAGAGCATCGGCAACATAGTTCGACTCGCCTTTAATGTGACGAAGGTCTGTCGTGAACTGGGAGATATGGTCCAAATGTCTGCACTCTCGTGGTGAGTAGCGGTCAGACTTGGTATGCAGGGCATACGTTAAGGGCTTATGGTCGGTGAATAAGATGAATTGACGTCCTTCTACTGCGTGCCGGAAATGTTTGATGGCGCAGTAGGCTGCAAGCAGTTCGCGACCAAAAGCGCTATATCTCGTCTCCGTGGGAGTAAGGCGTCGTGAGAAAAATTCAAGCGGTTGCCAACCACCGGAGATATTCTGTTGCATAACGGCTCCTATAGCGAAATCTGATGCATCAACCGCTATACTAAGCGTGGCTGATGGGTCAGGATGAGCGAGGAGTGTAACTTCAGCGAGAGCCGTTTTGATCTCTGAGAATGCAGTACGTGCGGTATCGTTCAATTCTAATTTGCGTGGATTACCACGTAGTAAATTGGTTAATGGTCGTAACCGTTCTGCCGCGTGAGGGATGAAACGTCGGTAGAAGTTAACCAAACCGAGAAAAGCCTTCAGTTCCTTGATTGAGGACGGCACGTTGTACTCCTTGATTGCTCGAACTTTGTCCTCGCAAGGCATAATACCCTCTTGTCTGATGATGTGACCCAGAAATATTATTTCTGATTTACCCAATTCACATTTCTCTGGGTTGACTACTATTCCATTATCTGAAAGACGTTGGAATAATAGAGTAAGGTGTTGATAATATTGATCTACGTTTGATGATGCGATCAGCAGGTCATCAATGTAGACGTGAACAAAATCCAAGTCTCGTACTATGCTATCGATAAAACTCTGGAAAGTTTGAGCAGCATTCCGTAATCCAAATGGCATTCGTAGGAACTCAAACAGACCGAACGGAGTCGTGATAGCAGTTTTTTCGATGTCTTCAAGAGCGACTGGGATCTGGTGATATGCTCGTACTAGATCGATTTTAGAAAAGATAGTCGTGCCCTTGAGCGATGCTGTGATGTCGTGTATGTAGGGAATGGGGTAGCTATCAAGGAGCGTAACTACGTTTAATTCTCGGTAGTCGCCGCATGGTTTCCAACTAACCCCATCCTTTTTGCGCAACATGTGTAGAGGAGAGGCTCAGGGACTGTGAGAAGGAGGAATAATACCAGCAGATAGTAAATTGTCAAACTCACGTTTAGCGAAAGCTAATTTGTCCGTTGCCAGTCGACGTGGTCTTGCCGTGACTGGTGGTCCGCGGGTGACTATGTGGTGTACCACACGATTGGTCACCGATCAAATCTCCTCGAGCGGTTTAGTTATTCTGGGGAATTTCTCGAATAAAGCGTGGAATTTATCGTCACGCGAATAAAAAGTGCCGAGGATTCGGTGCGTGTTGGTGTGAGCTTTAAAGCCTATGAATTAACTGTTCGACAGAGTATCGATTAGCTGCAGCCTACGTGAATCGACTAGCGATTCATAGTTCTGTAGGAAATCAATATCTAGTATGGCTGTGGGAACATCAGCAATGATGAACGTCCACATACACCGTCGTCGGTTGCCCAGGTTGACCGCGAGTTGTCGTGTACCGTAGGTAGGAATGGCTGAGCCATTTGCAGCGCGTAGTCGAAGCATTGTAGCTTGTGACTTGATGCTACCTCGTGGTACGACAGAAACTTGGGCACCTGTATCCACTAGATACCTAGCGTTTGTGCGATAATTGTGCCAACCTGGGGGCAGGGCCGGCGAGTACGGCCGCTTTTACTCGCCGGCTTTGGAGTTTCCCGCCTTGTATGAGCACAATAAAACAATCACTGGTACAATTGGTTATAATAATAATTGTTTTCATCGAACCAATCGCGTTCTGTTGACAAAAGTAGGTCACTACAAGTCTATGTGAATAATCGACAAGATGATGTGTTCAAACTAACGATAACGCATAACTTGCTGAAGTATTTCGATAACAGGAACAGATAGCCACCAGCATGGGATCGCAAATATCAGGAGTTATCTACATCTACCCTCCATAAAAACGTCAATGTAACTTAATGTGACGCATCAAAAATCTGAAAATAGTATAGGTCTGTCCCTGAAATTAAATCTCCCTTTATGGGCAGAATTAACGCATTGAATTAACTAAAAGTGTTAAAATTACGATGTGGCAGTATAATATGAAGATGAGTTCAAAACAAACGAGACGAATTCGCAGCCAAATTCTAGGCAATCCAAAAACAGCGAATGCGAAGGGACATAATATGCAAAAATATATCGCTGTCATGACTTTTTTGTTGTCAGTTATCACGTGACAAAATCACCAAGGCATAAAGAGATTTTATACATGAAATTATTCTTCTACAGGTTGCCGTGTCTGTAAGTTATAGAAATAACAACATGCATACTCGTTTTTATGGTTGTAGATTATCCGTCGTCTCAAACATTTATAAGAACCCAAATAGATTATTAAGTCATCTCATTGTTCCTAGTTAGGTTTAGGTAGTTATGGTGGGGATAAAGACCCATCCTTTTTTCATGAACTGATATTAGCAATAATATGAGCATGCTCTGAAGCTGAGTGGAGTCCATTTGAAAATCCAAAAAAGCAATGTCTGATTAGTTTTTCTTTAAAACCTAATGTCATTAGGCTACAGTTTGTTTCAGGATTAAATGTATACGCTTGGTCTTTAAGAAAAGTGTTTATTCACCTGTCATATACAACATACAGATACAGAAATGAGCGTGTGATATGTTAAAGACTGTCATTCTACCCTATAATGACAAAAAGCATTCTTTCGTTATGAAGTTTACATAGACATTGTTAATGTTCATTATACAACTTGGCGGGAATATAATTTATGGACAATCCAATCAGATATAAGATAACGCGTCACGAATTTTGGTTCGCAATTCATCCATACGTTTGGCTAAATAGAGTTTTGGTATTATAGATTATGCCCGTTCGTGATGAAAATCCTAAATATAAGTTTCAGCCCTGATCATCAACTGTAAATGAGAATTCTAACTGATATATAACCCCCATTTAATCATAATCACTAGGTGTCCACCCTTAGGGTCACTTCCGCGTCCCTCAAAGGTCATCCATGAATTATAGTTTCACCCGAATTCCATACAGAAACCTAAACCAACCGTGTTCTCAATCCTGATTATTTCATCACTATATTATACCATTGCCGCACATTTATTAGATGCTTAATAATCCTTAAATAATCTCATATATGATTAGTTGATCAAAAATTTAATCATACTACTGATTGGTTGGTTTGTAAGTATTATTCATATGGTGAGATTATAATGTATGGATGACTTTTGAGCAACTCTGAAGTGACCTCGTGAATGTCCACCAACTAAATATTACTCGATGATAATCATAAACGAGTGTAAGGAATTACGATTCTGATTTACAATTGATGGTTAGGGTTAAGAATTAGATTTAAGATTTTTCATTACTAACTGACATTAGCTATAATACCAAAACATTATTTAACCAAATGAATGAATGAATTTCGCGCCAAAAAAAACCAAGATCTTTTATCTTGAATTTGATTGGTTCGTTCATAAATTGTAGTTTCGCCCAATATTTTCCAAAATAAAAAGTATACACACCCTGCATTGAATTTATTAGAGAAGTTTTAATCATTATTCCAAACGAAATAAGTCATATACATGAAGGTGTTTTATAAGTGAAGTTAGTCGAATAACATATATGTTTATATCATTGAACAATAACCGAGTTTTTCTTCTCATTACCATTGAGAAGAGAAATGAAATGAATTCATGTAATGTGATTAACTACATATTCATCTATTTATGTGTTTGTACTTACTTCACTTCACTTTTCCTCTTTCTTTCTTTCTCTCTCTCTCTCTCTCACTCTCTCTATCACTACCTACTGTTGTTTCAACTTCGAAAACGAAACAAGGCTATTGTTTGTTTTATGATAAGCTTCAGTAATCAAAAGTATTTTGTTTGTTTGTTTGTTTGTTTGTTTGTTGTTGTTAAATCCTGAAAGATCTCATCAAAAGGTTTAGTCTGCTTTTATTCTTCTTAAATGAATCGGTTAATAAGTTGTCATGGTTTAAGTGTTCAATAATATGATTTCTTGGTTAAAAAAAAAGTCCCATAAAGTTCTTTAATTGATGTTTCAAAGGAAAAAAACCAAGTTTAAGAAAACTTATATTGAGATAAGTTACATTTACATTATCATCATTACTATTCACATAACTTTACTTAACACTATTCTTTCTTATTCAATTCATGTTATGTTGAATAATACATGTTCTTCGACTAATTACTACCGTTGAATAGTAGCTTAGTTGTCTAGAGATGAAGCATTCGCTTACGAGACCTAAGGTGTAGGGTACAATCTTCATGTCCGGAGTGGTGGTGATATGGTGTGTGCTACATAAATCGACATATGACGTTAGTCAGCAACAGAATGTCTGGTAGAAGAGAGAAATGAGGATCGAACAGTAAACAATGAAGACAGACTGCAATTTGTATGAAAATGCAAGAACAATGAAGTATGAGTGAGTTTGAGACAATTGATGGACATTTTGCAAATTAAGCATTTACTATATGATTGTTAGATTTCATTAACAAGTTCAGTAATTTGTCATGAGCATTCAATTGTTCCCACTGGTGTTCTTGTGTACTACAGGGGGTGCTCACTTCGACTACTTATTTTTATTTATTTGAACACATAAATATTGGTACAAGGGGGCCCCAGATACATATGTACCACACAAGTCGCTTGATTTGTGTATGAGCTATGATACTGCTCGGATGCCCGAACTGAAGCAGGTGGTTTTCTTAAGAGGCCGCAACCGAAGACTTCGACCTAAAGGTCTGGTTCACAAGGCAATGGAGCAATGTCAGGAGATTCAGTCCCATGGTAGTAAGTGATCAACAATAGGTTCATACTCTCTTTGTTCCCTCAGGATCGTACAGCTCATGTGCACCATTGGTTTGTAATCAGTGTTTTCCAACTCTCCTAGATGTATTCTCTATATCCATCAACCCGGTTGATTGGCCGGACATTCACTTTTAGTCCTCTCAATTTCGTAAACAGCACCCGTTGATTGAGAAGACAATGAGTAGGACTTGCATGATTGTGGCTGTATGCGCATGTCCATGTGAGAACATTAGGAGAGAGAGCTGACTCTTCCCACTATCTACTGTACCAGGGCATTTGGGGGCAACTTCAACTAAGGAGTCTCATACTAGGATGAAACTAATATAGTTATTTAACATTGATCAGTTCATAATTTGAATGAAATTCAACAATCTTCACAACCCTATACTCATAATTACATTACTATTTCTATGACCCTATATGGCCTATATTTTTGCTTATTATCAATCTCATAATTTTGAACATTACATACTAGACATTTAAATAGTAACAATTCCGTTTCATTTCCATATGCTTTAAGATGTTATCAGTGTAGGAGGAGTACAGTGTACATCTACGAACTCATTGAGAATTGAATTAATAGGTGTATTGTTGAGGAGTCCTACAATAGAACGAAATAGCTGCCTAGTGCTTCATGAGTTAGGCTGTTTAATGAACTCAATCACATCTAAAAAAATAAGGAATTTACCCAAAACTTGTGTATCCCATTGGAATATAAATTTGGATTGATAACTATAAAACTTGTGGTCAGAATATATTGTAAATGATAATCCATATATCTATGATTTCAGTATGATGAGTGAAATGCAGATCGATAAATGAAGGATAATGACACAGTGTGGTCAACTGATGACTGCTAGTGAGACAGGTTTATTGACTCGAATCCTGTCTTTCAGATGAACCGATATTGGAGAAAAGACTACTGACTAAAAGGATAGTTAGTTTTTCTCACAAAATAATATGTTCGTGGATTGGTTGGAGTTAGACATTAACACTGTTAGATCCAAGCCAACTCAGTGGTCTAAAGGTTAGGCATTCGCGTGCGAGGCCAGAGATCCTGGGTTCATGTCCAGCGGGGCATGTTCTTGGATGCGCACTGCTGAGGAGTCCCACGATAGGACAAAATGGCTTTCCAATGCTTCCAGGTTCTCTATAGTGGTCTGGCATAAATTGATTCATGGATTCAACTATTAAATTATATGCTTATATAAAAATTTACTAACAGAAAGATAAACATAACTGAGTATTTTGAGTGATTGGAGAAAATCGATTTTGATCGTTCCCTCAATCAATAATGAATTAAGTAGGATTTAATTATTAGGCCTAATTCTGGTCCATTCGATCACGTATATACTTTATTTCATTGTGGACGAAAAAGAAACACTTTAATACTTATCAGAGAGGTGTTTTGTGGAAATTTCAGTAATTTAACGATTGAATTCTTGAATCAATTAAGTTAGACCACTATGGAAAACCTAGAAGCACTGGATGGCCGTTTCATTATAATATGGGACTCTTCAGTGAGTGCGCATCTACGATCCGATTTGAACATAGGACCTATCTGTCTCGCGCGCGAACGCTTCATTAACTACCAACAAAATGAATTGTGTTATAGCTTGAGCCCTTGTGCTCTAATAATATATCACGTAATGATACCGGTAATTACGGAACAGTGACTTATCGACCGGGCCAATGACACGTAAGCCCGTACGAGCAGTTTAAAGTCTTTAACGGTTCTTCTTCCTGCTCAACCTTACCTGTTACAGTCCAGAACACCAATCTCAACCTCTATGATATGAATCATGTATTTCAAACATACTGAGTTGTTATATCAACCAGACAGATCAATCTTTGTTTACTACATATACTGATATAATGCTCATAGCTTAGTCCTAATAACCAGATTTTAATCGATTAAACAATAAGTAATCAACAAACTAATTCCCTTTAATCCCTTATGACATTTTATCATGTTCATTTTCTGTTCATATATTGTATAGAAGTGAGTTATTTTATTACATAAACACCTATACTTCTATCTTTGATTTCTAATGATTTGAAGGTTTAAATCAATAATACAGTCTCATGAGTATTGATCACTTGGTTACTATATCATCTATTGATTCATTAATTCCAATAATCAAAAAAAACAACTTCCCTTTACAACGTATATATACACTGATTCACCTTAGAAATATAACTAGATAAGATAAGTGAAATACAAGAGTAGTAGATGAATAATAAGGGAAGTGTTCAACAGAAAGGTATTATAGGTTAGTGTATATGTAATAGGTACATTCAAATAAAGCACAAACACATTACCACACACACACACATGTACTAGCGTACATAAGTATAGAGGTGAATGGTTAACAAGTTCAAGTGTAAAAAAGAAATAATCGATAAGATTAAAATGATTTGTTTGTTTAGAAAGTGGAGGAAACTTATGTGTCATTACATCGGCTTTTCTGTGGAGCTGATATTACTTACTCACTTACTTACTTACGCCTGTTACTCCCAATGGAGCATAGGCCGCCAACCAGCATTCTCCAACCCACTCTGTCCTGGGCCTTCCTTTCCAGTTCTACCCAATTATTGTTCATTTTTCTCATTTCTATCTCCATTTCTCGGCGTAATGTGTTCTTTGGTCTTCCTTTCCTCCTTTGGTCTTGAGAATTCCATGTGAGGGCTTGTCTTGTAACGCAGTTCGGTGCTTTCCTCAATCTGTGTCCTATCCACTTCCAGCGCTTCGTCCTGATTTCTTCCTACACTGGGATCTGATTTGTTCTCGCCCACAGTAGGTTGTTGTTGATAGTGTCCGGCCAGCGGATCTGAAGTATTTTGCGTCGACAACTAATAATAAACACCTGTATCTTTTGGACGATGGATTTCGTAGCTTTCTAGGTTTCGGCCCCATACAGTAGAACTGTTTTGACATTTGTATTGAAAATTCTGACCTTGGTGTTGGTTGCCAATTGTTTTGAGTTCCAGATGTTCTTCAGTTGTGAATATGCTACTCTTGCTTTTCCGATCCGTGCCTTCACATCTGCATCAGATCCACCGTGTTCATCGATGATGCTGCCCAAATATGTAAAGGTTTTTACATCTTCCAAATTTTCTCCGTAAGATATCTATATACTTTAATTCAATTCATTTAATTTATATAATAATCGCTATTTCACTAATCAGGCTATATTGAAGACCTTTTACCTGATTAATTTCATTCATCCACATCTTTGCTCACTAGTAACTAGCTTTACAGAGATAATTCTCAATGTTCTAGTGAGAAGCGGTGTCGGGTGTGAGAAAGTTACCCATTTTACATCATAGAAGATGGTCGCGCAACATTGTCGATGGATTGAAATTAGACAATAACACCATCGGGTGCCGGTTTAGTAGTCTAGAAGTTAAACGTTCGTTTTCAAAACCAAGAGGTTTTGGGTTCGAATCTTGCGTGTATGAGTTTGAATGCATACCGTTGAAGAGTCTTATATTAGGACGAAATGGTCATCCAGTAGTTTCATGTTCTTAATTGTGAACTAATAATGATCAGTTCATGATCTCAATGTAAACTGAACAATCTCCACAACCCTGTATTGATAATCCATATGTTTGTTATCACACCTATTAAAGAAACATTTGCATTTTTCCCAAGTGAAGTACACTTTTGTATCCAAAATTTAACATCACGTTATTGTGAATAGTTGTTCGTATGTTCATTTTGAACTAAACAGGCAAGGTGTTTATTAACAATCGTTTGAAGCCTTTTATCAATGTATGTTGGTAGGTCTATGTTATGTTATATGGACATTGATTTGAATAGTTTCCTACACACTGAATCAATCAGCTACATGAGTGATAAAACGTAAAAACGTCAAAAAATCCAATGCCTTTTTTTAAATGTTTGTCAAAGAAAAACAACCATTATTGATGTGAAGGACAGTAATTGTTCAGTTTATGTTATCGTATGTACAACCTGTGCAGAACATATGGATATTACCATATAGCCTGGAATTTTACTGAAGATGGGTTAAGGCTAGCATTAGAATCTAGGATGCTCACGTTGTCATGTCTAGGTCTCATCAACTGGACGTATTCACATTCTAGTGTTGACTCAAACCCAATACTTTGAATATCAGTGGCCGATGCGTTATTCATTTAGCTATGGAATCCAGAAAGTCAATAATCTGTTTATGTGTTATAATATGTAAATAGAAAGTTATTAGATTCAAGTCTCACAATAAACATCAACAACTGTATAGGGGTACATGCAACCAACGAGTTATGAATACGACCAAACTAACGTTCTGGTAGACGCGTACAGAATCTCATATTTCATGTTTTCACCATACTGACTCATTTACTTCACGGTGATACTTTTGATAGATCATCTTGTAATAACTTGGAAAGAATTCGTAAATAGAAATATTTACCAAATATTTTTAATAACTGAATTCATGAGTCAATTGAAACTAGACCACCATGAAGAGTCTGGAAGCATTAGACAGTCGTTTTGTCTTAGTATGAGACCCCTCAGCAGTACGCAAACATGATTCCGCCTTGCGAACCCAGGACCTCCGGTCTTGCACGCGTACGCTTAAACTTTAGATCGGTGAACTGGCATTCTATGGTGTTAATGTCTAACTTCAACTAATTCACACAATTGTGTTACCGTCCACCATTGTCTTCAGTAAGTCACCATCTCATAACTGACTTGATGGAATTCCACTGGTCACAGCTTCTTACCAGAACTCCAAGAGATACCTCATGAAGCCAATCACCAGTGAGCTTACTTACTTACTTACTTACTTACGCCTGTTACTCCCAATGGAGCATAGGCCGCCGACCAGCATTCTCCAACCCACTCTGTCCTGGGCCTTCTTTTCTAGTTCCATCCAATTCTTGTTCATTTTTCTCATATCTATCTCCATTTCCCGGCGTAATGTATTCTTTGGTCTTCCTCTCCTCCTTTGGTCTTGAGGATTCCATATGAGGGCTTGTCTTGTGACGCAGTTGGGTGTTTTCCTCAATGTGTGTCCTATCCACTTCCAGCGCTTCTTCCTGATTTCTTCCTCCACTGGAATCTGACTTGTTCTCTCCCATAGTAGGTCGTTGCTAATAGTGTCCGGCCAGCGGATCTGAAGTATTTCGCGTCGACAACTGTTAATAAACACCTGTATCTTTTGGACGATGGATTTCGTAGTTTTCCAGGTTTCCGCGCCATACAGTAGAACTGTCTTGACATTTGTATTGAAAATTCTGACCTTGGTGTTGGTTGCTAATTGTTTTGAGTTCCAGATATTCTTCGCTTCTCGGCTCTCTGAGCTACGATCATGTGTAGTATCATGTGTAGTCACTAGTGAGCACATGATAATTATTACACAAGAGCTCTTTGTGCTTTCATTTTTACCGTGATAGTCTAGCTTCAATCGATTCATAAATTCGACTATTAAATTACTAAATTCTCCACACAACCCTCTTCTGATACTAATCAACATATGCTCACTAGTAACTGTCTTTAAGAGGAATTTCCTGGAGTTCTAATGAGAAGCTGTGATCAGTGGAGTTCAACAAGAGAAATTTATTTTGTTAAATGTTCACATACACATACACACACACGTATTGCAATACATATAATTACTGTATTATAGTGAACAAGAACACAAATGGGAACAATCGACTGTATTTCAATACAATATTACAAAATTTCTTAGTATAATGTGAGAATCCTACAGGAAATACTTCATTTGTAAAATATCAATCAATCGTCTCAGACTTGATTGTTCCTACATTTCCATATCAATCATTCTTTGTTCTTGTTCTCTTTTCTTTGATTTCCTTAACCTTCTCTACCATCAGACATTTCACTTTTGATTGATGATACATACTACTTATATATCTGTCGATATCAGTATGGTGCGCGCTACTTATATTGATATAAGTAGTATGTGACGCAAGTTAAAAACCTAATGTCTGGCAACAGAAGATAGGGGAAGATCAAGAAAGGAAGAGTGGAAACACAATGCAATTTGTATGGAAACGCATAAACAATGAAATGTTAGACAATCGATTGATGTTTGCAACAGGAACAGTCCAGTTTGATATGATGAATTGATATTTTGCAAATCAACGATTTACTATATGGTTTTTCTATTGTATTAATTAACTCTGGAAAGTTGAGCTCAATACATTCGATTGTCCCCATCCGTGTTCTGTTCACTACACCAGTAGCACACACCACAGTATCGGTAATACATGCTATTCTTAACAACCACCGAATGGATAGTAATAATAGCGTATCATTCAAAAAGGATTTTCTGATTGTAAAGAATGTTAAGTGGTTAACGCTTTTTATTGATTGGTAAATTTTACCGCACTTCATAGGAAAAAAGAAGGTTTAACGATCTATCAAACATAGGTAAATGAATGATATAGGGACAGTGAGCGAGTGAGAGAGAGATTCTTTTTTTTTGGCGCACAATTCAAATATACTACTCAAACTATCTAAAATGATTGTAAAAAATGTAGTTTTGTGATGACAGTGTTAACTATATCATATACACAATCCATTTTGTTTTAGGTTATATATCAGAGGAAAATTTTGACTGACCTCAAACACATTTAAAGCTTATACTGTATAGAGCTGAAGGTATCATATCAAACTGAAGGTTTGCTATTGATATTGTGGATGGTTCGGTATTACTTTGTCAAGTTTTGATGATTGTTCATATGCAAAATTGGCTTACTGGTTAACTGATTTCATTCATATTGATGGTAGCTTTTCTGCTTTCTCAAAAGTCATAGTCATTGGGATATTTTAAGGCATGTCATATTGCTAACATTATTGAGTTCGACTGTTATGTAAGCAGAATAGGTGAACTTTGGCCTGTTCATAGTGTGGATAATTGATTTAGGCGATCAATGATCAGAATAATTATACATGTGATATGAATGTGTATATGAATAGTGTGAATAGTCCATCAGGGTTCTGGATGCCTGTGTTGTTGCTCCACAGGATTGAGCTTTACTATTCAGATTGTAGCGTTAAAGCTTATATGGTGTCTGGTTCTCCTGTGAAGCGAGGTTGAGCTGTAGCGCTTGGGTTATAAGGTTTAAGCCTGTGTAGTGTCTGCCTCTCCTGCAATTGGAACTGAGCTGTACTGCTTAGGTTAAGCCTGAGAGGTGTCTGTCTCTCCTGCGAAACGGAATTGAACTGTACCGTTTTAGGTTGTCACGTAAAAGTCTGGATAGTGTCCGGTTCTACTCAAAACCAATGTAAAATTACTCCATCCCATAAAAGTATATTATATATGTATAACTGTGTTTATTTTTGGCATTATTTTTCTTCTCCATAAGCTATCCATTGATAAAGGTTATTTTATGATTGGCTAGAAACCAACTGTAAACGACTAGAGATAAACTCCACTTTCATTGACGGTTTTAACCTTACATCTGACAGTCAAACAAAATGAGGCAAGAATTACTAATTGGATAACGCACTGTCGTTTGAAGCGACCGGTACTGAGTTCGAGTTTCAGACTGAACATCAACAAGTCTAGAGTGCAGATACATCCATCTGACGAGTACCGAATAGGACGAAATGCGTCTCCTGGATAGCTAGCCACTATCCATCTATACTTAGAACTCTATCTTAATGTATTCAATATGATTTTTAAAGAATTTACACGTTTGTGGTGGTCGGTATTCGATATATTCCTTAAACTTCGTATACAGTTCGTCTCGGATGATTCAGTTCGTTAATAGATTAATAAAATGACTTAATCGAATTAAATGTGAACAAACACAATAGCACGTGAGTTGCTATACGTTCATCATTAGCTCATACTTATCGTTTTACACAAGTCAAAATACTCTATGACCTACAATGTTTAGATTGTTTATACTATAATACATTAATCATTAAAGTTTATACTTATCTATTATATCAAATTTCATAGAATAAACTCTACATTATATAAATCATAAGATAGATGGTCAATTTGGTTAACAAAACAAAGTATACGTCCCGAAGTGAACATCAACAAGTCTAAGATTGAAGGTACATCTAACTGAAGAGTCTCAAATAGGACGAAACGTGCCTGCTACATTTCACTGCTAGTCACTATTCATCATTGTTTATAAAGAAGGTATAATGTTTTCGTCTTTTGAAATATTCATTTCTTTAAGGAAAAAAAATATGAGCTCAGTATAGTTTCTTCATTGTCATAAAAAGGCAAAAAAAAAAATTGATTGATGGGTATGATCGGTTACTTAGTTTGTTCAGTAAACTCATCATCTTGTTACTTAATGAAATAAATCACATGAATAGGACAAAAAAATAAAAAAAAGTAATAATGATCCGATGATATTGATATGTCAATGATGTATTTCATCAAGATAATAAGAATTGAACTAACGTTGTCAAATATTCTTTGTCAATATGAGGTTGTGATGATTGTGAAGTTTATGATTGAGATTATGAATTGATTGATGTTAGATTATCATGGAAAGCCTGGAAGTACTAGAATGTTGTTTGGTTCTAGGGTGGAACACTTGAAGAGTGCTTATACTAAGATCCCGCATGCGAGAATCGAACTCAGAGCTTTCGGTTTCGTACGTGAATGGTTAACCTCTAGACCACCAATAGTGTTAATGTTTAACTGTCATTGATTCATGAAAAGCTGATTAGTGTTTTGTTTATGAATCCTATGTCTAATCTTTTTACGTTATCCAGGTTTGAGATGAGTAGTAATCTTAGAAGGGCTTTAGGTTGAGTTACATTTTCATTGTAGGATAACTAAATCTTTTGTTACAGTTAGAACTCACAGACTTGACATTGTGTATCTGAATGCTTCATAACTATTGTCAATGATGGATTTTAGTCTAGTCAAGAATTGTTGTCTGATATTGTGTTGAAAAATGGAGTAGGGACCTATTTTCATACATGCTCTACTCACATTCTTAATGTCATAGCTAGGCCAATTCTCTTTCATGCATATGTATCTATAAATTTAAGTCATTTTTATGAGCCAATTTACGATTATAGTCTAAATTTTCAATTCGAACGTCAAAGCAGTTCTACTACACGGAGCTAAAACTTGGAGAACTAATACAAACATCATCAAGAAGATAGAAGTATTTATAAATAGTTTTCTACACAAGATACTCAACATTCATTGGCCAGACACCATCATCAACAGCCTTCTGTGGCAGAGAACCAACCTGGAGTCACACCCGGAGTCTTCGACACGAAGGTCTGATTCACAAAACAGTGGACCAATGTCAGGAGATTCAATCCCATGTTAACTGGTGACCAACAATTGGTTCATACCCCATTTGTCTCTTCAGGATTTTGGAGCCAATGTGCACCATTGATTTATAATCAGGATTTCCCAACTCCCCTAGGAGGTTCCTCCATATCCACCGATCGATGGAAGCTTCAGACATTCGCTTTTCATCCTTTCGATTTCGCAAATAACACTCCTAGTGCGAGAACGCAGTGAGTGTGACTTATCTGGCTTTGGCTGTATGCACGTGTCCATGTAAAAGCATTTAGCGAAGTGGAACTGACTCTCCCCACTCTCGAACGTACGAGGGCTCTTGAGAGCTAATTTGATCTAGAATGTCAGTGAAAACTTCATCATGAAACCTTCCAATTTAGAGAACGCAGATAGATGTGTGGAAACTTTTAGTAACAAAACACAATTCTGTTTACGGCTATTTCTTTTATTCATACAAGTAACCTGTAAGCACTTGACGGCCGTCCATATCGTGCATATCCAAAACCTAGCATGTGTGACTCGAACCCAGTATCTTCGGTACTAGTTAAGTGGTTTCGGTGGTTGAATACTCGCGCGAGACTGGAGTTCCTGTGCTCGAGTGCTACGTGTGAGATCGTGGATGCGCATTGCCAATGTGGCTAATACTAAAATGAAACGTTCATTCAGTGCTTACAAGTTTTCAATGAACGTCTAACATTGACCAATTCATGATTTTAATAAATTTTCAATAATATCGGATAGTTTCAAAAGTTATTTTCTAAACAGAAAGGGGTTTTATGAAGATTTTATTATTTTAATAGTTGAATTCATGATTTAAATAATGCTAGACCACCATTGAAAACCTGAAAGCACTGAACGGCTGTTTCGTCTTAGTATAGGATTCCTCGACAATGTGCATCCACGATCTCACTCACGGGATTCGAACCCAGGACATATTAGTTGGTAATATTATTAGATGATAAGCATTTTTCATATTTACGTCATTTCGAAAAAAAAAACAAAACAAGAATAGTGATGACATAAGCCCACATTTATTCTAAACAGTAAATAATCACTAAGGAGAAACCAAAAAAAAGCAAACAAGCAAACTGATGTATGTAGGGAGATGTAGTGAAATTTCGTCTCGTGGGTGTTTCTCAAAAAATAAGGCAAACTATCATCAATATCTAAGTAATATAGTTTACAACATTTAGAATATGAAATCAGTAATCGATCATATTGTTATCCGTTTTTGGTTTAATCCTAAGCAGGGTTTAAGTGGCCGGTGATCTGACCCCAGTTAAATCGTTTCTGATTTATGATAAGTCTTGCTAAATTGAACGCTATATTCGATCCCTAAGCTATTCTCGTAACCCCCCTCCCTTAAGGTAGAACTACATAGTGACCTGAATACGAGGGAAACAGCGCGAAATGTGTAAGGAACACTTTACTCCAAAGGTTCGTTCTAGTACAGAAAATACAGGGTTTTCCCAAAAATTCTAGAATTCTACTAAACATAATGGCAGTATGAATAATCATCCAATCAGAAACGCTCTATGTGACTTTTCACTTTCTTGATGTTTCTGGTTAAACTTCTAGTGAATGCCATTCGGATAAAATGTTTCTTAGTGTTATCTGAGTCTTTCGTATCTTTTGCGAGACGTTTTCTGGATCACACCAACAGATTACTATGGTGATATACATATCGCCATTCCTCGTATACAATGATCGACTTAGATCGCTTTCATAAATAACAGAATTGAATAAATCAAATACGAGAATGGATTTCCTCAATATACATATTTTATACAATCATTGATCTTGTCAGGTGATCAGAGGGATGAATCAATGACAAGAAAGCGAAGCGAAATCATGCTCGGTGAAGAAGGTGTGTAAGCCAACTCCGTCTAACCAAACGTTAATCGATATTTATAATCATACAAGGATAAGCTACTGATATGTGATGAGTAGGAAAAGATGTGAACACATATACGCTCATATAAATGCAGTTAAGATGAATAGACTGACCTGTTTGAACGCTATAATAAGGCATATGGGCTTCACATAGTAACTGACACTACAGGGTTATCTTTACAAACTATTGAGAAGTCTCAAAAGTTGATGAATCAATTAGTCAATACTGTCTATTTACATCTCATTTTAAGATTATTTCATAATTGAAAGAAAATAATAACAGGGTACTACCACATATCTCTATAATTAAAATAATTTAGAGAATTCACTTGGTATTATTGTTTACTAGAATCTTTCCATTGATGTTTACGACTAAAATTGATCGATATTGCCTTGAGTCACAAGCATTATAAGCAGAGATGGATCGATAGTGACTAGCAGTGGAATTCACGACGAACGTTTCATCCCCAATTCACAAACAAGTGGCTATTAGGATTCAGTAGTTAAATGGATAACGTGATAGTGTTTTAAGAGAACGGTATAGGGTTCGAGTCTCAGAGTAAACATCAACTATGTGGATGTAGATACATCCATCTGATGAGTATCGGATAAGACGAAACGCGCGTCCTAGATTCTACTGCTAGCCACCATCCATCTTTGCTTACAATCTAGAGAATGTTTCTTTTGAGATATTTTTTGAAAAATTCAAATGATTAAATTAATATTTATTGTCAAAAGACGTTGTGCAGATTATTCGTCTGTATAGTTCACTTCATAGACTGGTTCTAGTTGGGTAACTACTCAATAGTAGAAAGCTAAAACATTTGACAAGAGATTGTAGGATCCAGAATTGAACTTATGAAGAGATCCTGAATATACATTGCTTTTAAAGTTCTACATATTTACTTACTTACTTACGCCTGTTACTCCTCGTGAAGGTGAGCATAGGCTGATCACCAACATTGTCCATCCAATCTTGTCCTGGGCAATCCTTTCCAGCTCTTTCCAGTTCTTATTCATCCTTTGTATATCCATTTCTATTTATCGACGTAATGTGTTCTTTGGTCTTCCTCTTTTCTTCTTCTCTTCAAGATTCCAAGTTAGCGCTTGTCTCGTAATGCAGTTTGATGATGTCCTCAATGTATGTCCTATCCATTTCCGTCGTCTTTTTCTAATTTCCTCTTCAGCTGAAATTTTAAGTCGTAGACTAGAACTAAATAGTTATCTAAAGCTTCTTGGTTTTCAATAATTCTCTAACAGAATTCAGTTGATGTTTAAAGTCAAATTCCCTAATTATTAACACTGAAATATTTTCAACAAGATATTATAATTTGCCTACTATTATTTCTAACAAAGAACCACCTTCCAGATGAGGAGGAAATTGGGAAACGATGTTGAAAGTGGATAGGTCATACATTGTGAAAATCATCAAGTTACATCACAAAGCAAGGGCTTATTTGGGATTCTGAATGGAAACGGAAGAAAGATCAAAGTATACATTAAGTCGAGCAGTGGACAGAGACATGAAAAGAATGAATACGAGCTGAAAAGAACTAGAAATAATTGATCAGAACAGAATTGAATGGAGAATGCTAATAGGTGGCATATGCTATTGGACGAGGTGTAAGTCAGTAACGTGTTTAACCTAAAATTCTATCAACCAATTTGATAATGAATAAATATGTTAGTGTTTAAACTAATATGCATATATTATCAGAACGGTTTTTTGTGGATACTATAATAACTTAATAGTTGAGTTCATAAGTTCAGTGAAGCTAGACCAATATGGATAATTTTAAAGTACTAGACGACTATTTCGTCCCACGGTGGGACTCCTCAGCAGTGTGCATTCACGGTCTCGCCCCACGTGATTTGAAACTTTGAACCTATCAGTTTCACGATTAATCGCTTAAACTCTAGACTATTGAGCTAGCCGCCATCCAACGATGTTATTTTCTAACTTCAACCAATCCACAAAGTTGTGCTACTGTCCACCATTGTCTTCAGTGAGTTACTATCTCACAACAGATCCGGTAGAACCACACTGGTTACTACTTCTAGCTAGAATTTAAGTAAATACCCCTTGAAACCAGTCACTAGTGAGAATATGTTGATTAATATCAGAAGCAGTTTTGTGAAGATTCTAAAAATTTCAATAGTTGACACCATGAGTCAATTAAAGGTAGACCACCATGGATAACCTGGAAGCACTAAAAAACCGATTCATCCTACTATTAGACTCCTCAGCAGTGTGAATTCACAGTCTCACACCAAACGGATTAGAAAACACACACCCTTCAGCTCCTTACGCAAACACTTAACCTCTAGACCATTGAGCTGACCGACATCTACCAGGGTTAATGTCTATCTTCAAACAATCCATATGTTCATAATAAGTTTATAAAAATTAATCCAAATTGATTTTTCTTTTTTTTCTTTTTGGAGCTAGCGAGCGAGTGAGCGAGAGAGAGAGAGAGAGAGAGAGAGGGAGACGGGTAATTTTCATTTCGAATAATCTAAGCTATTTGATTGGTACAAACTCTAATTGAAACTTGGTTGGTTTACTAAAATAAATCAAATAGAAAATAAAAAGAAAAAAGAAAAAAGAAGAAATAATTAAGGTAAATATAATACAATTTCAATCTTTATTCTATTTTCATTTATACTAAAGAAATAAAAAGAAAATAAAGAAAAAGAAAATAAAGAAAAAAGAAAAGAAAGGAGAAAAGAGAAAAAAAGAAAAAGAGAAAAGGAATAAAATGAAGACAATTTTCAAATATTTGGATATACATCATTTTTATTTTATTCCTTTTAATGAACAAACACATTGATGATTGTCATTTGAATGATATAAATAATTACGTCATCATTACGGAATTATCATTTGAATAGTGTAAATTCTACAAGTTTCTTCTTCTTTTTTTCTTTCTTTCTTTCTTTTGTTTTTCTCTCTTTTCTTTTTTCTCTTTTTTTTTCATGTCAATGAGTGAATTATCAAATGAAATCAATTTGGTTCCTAAAAATGATGATGATAATGATGATGATAATGATGATACAATGAAATCAAATGATTATTTAAATGGATTAACGATATCAAATTGTACACAAGATATTCATACAGAATTATCAACTCCATTATTAATGATAACTAGTCCAAATAATATGATTATTTATGATAAACATGATCAGGATCAGGATCAACATCTTGATCACGATCATGATCATGATCATGATCAACAGCAGCAGCAACAACAACAACAACAACAACAACGACAACAGCAACATGTAACTAAGGATAATCAAAAAAATCAATTAACTGTAAATAAACAACATTTATATTGTATAGATCCATCTATGAATTATTTCAATACTAATAACAATAATAATAATAATAATAGACGATATAGTGATCAAGGTAGTAGATTATGTAATAAACAAACTAATCTATCATCAATATATAAACGACAAAGTCTATTTAATATTAATACAAATCATCATTCTAATCATTCTAATCACCCTGATCATCATCAATATCCTCATCACCATCATGAGTTGTATAAGACCCGTTTATATCCACCGACAAGATTCAAGAATTCATCTACATCTAATGTTGATTTATTAGCTGAAGCCATATTGAAAATGCAAGGTACATTGAATTGTAAGTTTTCAATATTGATATATATATATTTAGTTTCATAATCATTTAATGAATAGTGATAAGGTAATGGAATTCTAGAATGAGCATTTCGTCCTAGTTAAGATTCTTCAGTTAGATGATGTTTTTATATTCATATTGAAGCTTACAACCAGTACTCGTTTTCTGAAACACTCAAAATACAGATATACATACTTTGTTTATAAGCAATGATGGATAGTAGTTAGTAGTGGAATCGATGTAGCATGCTTTGTCTTATTTGAGATTGGTTAGCTGAATGTACCTGAATCTTAGATGTGTTGATGTTCATTCTGGAACTCGAACCCAGTATTGTTTGCTTCAAATACCATTGGTTTATCCACTTAGCTACTGAGTCCTGATAGCTAGTTGTTTATGTAAGAAGATTCCATTACTAGCCAATATACATCTTTACTCAAATTACTTATGAATTAAGGTAATATTGAGGTGATATACACAGTATACACACATGTCAATAACAGAGAGAGAGAGAGAGAGACTGATCAATTACAATCCTAAACATAAATGAGAAGATTCAAGTAGAACAACAATTCCAAGTGAATTTTCAGAATGAATAATATTTAGAATTAAATAGGAAGATGAAGTGAATACCTTACTGTTATGAATAAGAACACAAGTGTGAGACAATCAAATGGAGTTGAATACAACAGTACAGAATATAATGGTAAAACCTGAGAACCATATAGTAGATGTCAATCAATTGTCTCATATTTGATTATTCTTTCGTTTCTACATCAATCGTATTCTGTTCTTATTCGCTTCTTTTCGATCTTGTTAACCCTTTACCGCCAAGCATTTTACTTTCAATTGATGACACATACTACTTATATCTGTCGACATCAGTAGCACATTACCATAAAACTATTCGAATTTTAAGCTGCTTTACAGTATCACTACCTTTCACTTGCACATATATAAGCAACTTAACTATGAGTAGTGACAGTAAGCAATTTATTATGAAATAATGAAGAATTTTATTATCAAATCTTAGTAATACCGAAGACAGTGGTAATGTTGAAAATGGTAATCGTACATTAACCTCCAGGAAAACGATATAATTCAAGTCGAAATTGATTACCATATAGCACTATTGTTAATAATTTATTAGTTGAATTCATGATTCAATCAAAGCTAGATCACCATGGAAAACCTGAAATCACTGGACGGCCGTTTCGTTTTATTGTGGCATTACTCAGCAGTGCGCATCCATGATCCCGCCTCGTAAGATTCAAATTTTGGGACTTATCTGTCTCGCGCGCGAGCGCCTAACCATTAGACCACTAAACTATCTGGCATCCAATGGTGTTAATGTTTAACTTCAACCGATCCACGAGTTTGCGCCACTGTTCATCAATGTCATCAGTGAGTTATTATCTCATTTCAGTGGACTAATGGTTAAGCGCCCGCGTGCGAGATCGATAAGACCTAGGTTCGAGGTGGAATCGTGGATACGCACTGTTGAAGAGTCGTCTAGTTTTACCAAGTTTTCCATGGTGGTATAGCTTCAATTGACACTTGATCTCAACTATCGAAAGTTTGATTTGAATTTTGTTCAGATTGACTTCTATGACTAATTCAATGTTTCATATCAATATTGTTAACGTATCATTGAATCTATTGAGTGGTAGAAATATTACATTAGAAATTATGTATGTTTCTAACTGCAGTATAAACTTACTTCTACGTGTTACTCCTTGTGGAATTGCATAGTCTACTCATCAGTATTCTCTATTGAACTCATTACTTATTAATCCTTTCCAATGGTTATCAGTGTAAACTCTATAACAAATATAGGTAAATAGATCAACCCTTTAGTGTGTAAGATTCCAGTCGTAGCGAATAACATTTCAACCATTTGTTTACTTTGAAAGATAATCTTCTTTGAAATCTCGTTATTGTCTTGTATTTTTATAGAATTGTAACTGATTATAATAAACAGATAGAATTAGGTAAAATGAAAGCTGACAGCTATATGTATAACACGTTATTACGTTGAAGTACTTACTGGAAGCATTTCAAATAGTTCTGTTAAGAAATATTTAGAGTATTATCCCTTTGAAAGATGATTTATCATATTGAAATTACTCAAATATTCTTTGTACGATGAGACTATAATTTATGAACGAGCTTTGAGCAACAGTAAAATGATCTTGGAATGTTCACCTTCTTATCAGTGTTAAATGTGGGTTATGGGATTAGGATTTATAGTTGATGGTTAGTGTTAAGAACTACATTTAAGGTTTTCATCATGAACTGATAGTAGCTATAATGCCAAAACTCTGTTTATCCGAATGAATGGATGAATTTCACGCCAAAATTCAAGATCTACTATCCTAAATGTGATTGGTTCGTCCATGAATTATAGTCTCACCCATTGTAGTTTTAAAGTGCTCAGTGTTACGTTGGATTGAGTTTTGTTCTCTAAGCTGGATGGTTTAGTCATGGAGCTTTCATTGTTCTTCTATAAGAAATCATCAAACTTATACACCTGAGCGAAAACATCTTCTCCACCATTTATTATGTTATTTTCTTTGTACAAACTATGTTTCAATTAAACTGTGAATCATATTAGCATTTATAGGGACTGACAGTTATACAGTTCATGAATTATTGAAAATTGCTTTATTCAGGTAATTTGATCAGACGAAAAATGAGGTCGAACAGAGATTCCTAACGACTAACTTGAACTGACTCTATTGAAATTGTATTATTCAAGATAGACGAATAAAATCTTCAGGCATTTCATTGTCTTTGTGTTGATGATGATGATGATGATGATGATGATTTGGATGATGATGATGATGTTGATGATGATGATGTAGAGAAAGTCGTTGAAAGCTACATGAATAAACTACTTATCTTAATGAATATGATTTTAACAAAGTGATCTTCGTGAATTTCAAAACTCCCGTTATCATCTTAGAATTTAACTGAGTAACTCTTTTTGATCATAGTGAATACATTATACGATAGTAAATAGAATTACATTTGGTTAGTATTTCCCTGTTTTTCGACTATGATTTAATGTACTCGATAATACATAAACACTTTGATTACAGCTGAACAGTTCTAATTGATGGATATTGATCTTAAAAGTATTTCGTTTTAGATGGTGGTTAGAGGTAATCAACATCACCATCTTATCTCAACATAGTGCACGCAATGTCAAGTCAATTAGACTAGTGCCTACATTTTAACGTGATTGATAGGAATCGATTTGCACTAAGAAGGATCTGACATATATGACATTGATTACCACCCAATGATTAATCAATTGTAAATACATTTTATTCCTACAAGAGGTCGGTCGCGGCCCGGATACCTCAATGATAATGTCTCTGACTGTGAGGCTAGGTGATACAGGATCGAATCCTTTCAATATTTCATCATTATGATACCATTTAATTTGTTAACAATGTAGTTTATTTTAGTTATGTTTACATAGTTGTCTACTTGGAGATGTAATTAAGTTTCATAACACAGAATGATCGTAATTAGACACCGATTGAATATCAGAGAGGATTAAACAACGATTTTGTCTTATGATAGAATGTTGGCTAAGCAATACATATCTACTATTCCTTACAAGGAATCCGAACTTTTAGGTTTAACAGTAAGCACTTTAATTGAAATCAATGATCTGATATTTGGTGGTTTTACATGTCTAATTTGAATTATTTCACAAGATTTTGGAACCACCATGAAATTTGTCTAATTTTATGGTCATAATATGGTACATCATTGGAATATATATGATGTCTGAAATGACTTCAGTGATAGTTTTTAAACTATATATGCTATATGAGTATCTATTAGAATGAAAACTTTTAATCTCTCCTATATAGAATTTGTTCAATGGATATACTTGAATTTGATTGTTGATACTGGAACTGAATTCGAATCTGTTGTAGGTAATGAGAACACAAGTGGAACTAATCGAATGTACTTGAACAGAAAATTATAGACCATCTTAGTAAAAATGTGAGAAGTATAGAATGAATAGTTCAATTACAAAATATCAATCCATCGTCTCAGACTTCATTAATCCTTTATTCACACACTAATCATTCTGTGTTCTTGTTTTGTTCTCTTCGATCTACTTAATCTTCTAGCGCTAGGTATTTCACTTTCGATTGATGATACATACTACTGATATCTATTGACATCAGTAGCATACATACAGTAGTAGTAGCAATGTTTCAAAGAGGAAACTTCATGGGAACAAGTGATTTATGGGTGGTTACAGGGTAAAACACTTCATTAATCCCCTTACCCTATAAACACATAATCATTGATATATATAGAGAAAATTAGAATAAAATATGAGTTATGAGTTAAAAATCTAATTTTTCAGACGAACTTTTATACATCTCTTATCATACCTACGTGTAATGAACAACAGTATCAAATGGGGACAATCGAATGTACTTGAACACAAACATACAGAATCACTTAGTAAAATCTAAGAACCATTCAGTAACTACTTCATATGCAACATGTTAGTCAATCGTTCAAAACTTGATTGTTCCTACGTCTTCACCACAATCCTTCTCTGTTCTCGTTCACTTCTCTTCAATCTTGTTAACCTTCTCTGCCTCCAGACAATTCACTTTCGAATAATGATATATACTACTTATATCTGTCAACATCAGTAGTACACACCACAAGTTTTCTTGATAACAGTAGTTCATATGGTCTATTCAATAAAAACATTCAACTAAAGAATAAAGAACAAATGGTTAATACCAGGTATGGTTCCACTATAATAATAATAATAATAATAATAATAATAATAATAATATTACAAACAATATAATATTGATTTCTCCTAGAATTGAAAGAAAAATACTCATCTTGAATAGATCTTGTGTGTGTGTGTGTGTGTGTGTGTGTGTGTGTGTGTGTGTGGGTAAACCGAATTCAATCGATTATCTATGTCTTCTCATTATTACGTAATAGATAGATAGATATATATATGCAATCATCATGTATTGAAATCATTGAATGAGGATTATTTCTTTCAAGAAAAACTATACTTTATTCATTAAATGGTTAGCATGATTGTTTTCTTCTTTTTCTAAATTCAATTCATTAACCATGATGACATTGTTAAATATTCAATCAAATGATTCAATTGTACTGAAATTTCAATAGTCAGTTAAGAATAGGCGGGGATTATCTAAACAGAGAAGAATTGACAGATGAACTTTTATTGATGAAATAAGTATAGATGTGAGTTGAAATCATACTTGAAAACAGAGAGAGAGAGAGAGAGGGGGGAGAGAGGGAATGTGAGAGACAGGGATACAGAGAGAGAGGGAGAGAGATGGAGAGTGGGAAAAGAGTTGTCCAGGAAGAAGAATGTGAAAAAGAATAATAAATGAAAATGAGAAAAATTTTATTTAAAATAATTCAGAATATTAATAGTTGAGATTATGAGTCGATTGAAGCTAGACAAGCATGGAAAACTTGAAAGCGCTGGACGACCGTTTTGTCTTATTTTTGGATTCCTTAGTAGTACGGATCCATGATCCTACTTTGCGAGATTTGAACTTTGGGACCTATCAGTGAACTGTCCGGCATCCAATGGTGTTAATGTTTAAATTCAAATAATCCACAAAATTGCCCCACCGTCCATCATCTCACAACAGAACAGGTTGAACCCCACTCGTTTCCCACTAGATATTCAGGAAATACCTCTTGGAGATTGTCACTAATGAGCATATATTGATTCATATCAGAAGGGGTTTTATGGATATTATAAATGATTCATGATCTAAACTATTAAAACTGTTGAACTTCAAATAATATCCAAACACTCTGAAACAGTTAACCGATACTCTTTTACTTTCAATTATTTCGATACCAATACAAGATCATGGTAAACATCATCTACTTATATCTTTCTTTTTGATTCAGATCATGAACTGATTGATGTTTGACTACCATTGAAAATGTGGAAGCACTAGATGACCATTTCGTCCTATTGTAGGACTTCTCAACAGTGTGCATCCACGATCCCACTTATTGGATTCGAATCAAGGGCCTTCAGTCTTGCGCGCGAACGCTTAAACTCTAGACCACCAAACTGTCATCTAATAGTGTTAATTTCTAACCTTAACCAATCCAAAAAATTGTGCGACCATCTTTCATTGTACTGAGTTAGATACCTGTCTCTACCCGACACTAATCAGTAGTCACAGCTTCTCACGAAGCTAATCACTAGTGAATACATGGTAATTATCAATATAGGGTCGTAAAGTTGATTAAGTTATTGACTGAGATCATGAACCGATTAATGTTAAACGACCATTGAAAACCTGAAAGCACCGAATAACCATTTCATCCTATTGTGAGACTCCTCAGCAATACGTATCCACGATCCTGCCTCACAGGATTCGAACTCTGGGTCTTTATACAAATCATCAAAACTCAATTGTAAAATAATACTAGTACAATTCAATTGATTCTAACAAATAACTTATATCAGAAGGGGTTTTGTGGAGATTGTAGTAATTTCAATGATTAAGATCATGAGTCAGTTGAAGTTAGACCACCATGGAAAACCTGGAAGCACTGGACGGTCGTTTCATCCTATTATGGGACTCCTCCAGGTTTTCCATGATGGTCTACCTTCAACTGACTCATGATCTTAATCATTGAAATAACTTATATTCAAATAATCCTATTTACATAAATAGACTAGAACTATCATTACTTGATAATAATGACATAATGATCATATGTTTAAACCCTAAAAGAGAATTCTAAATTGTATTACTATAAATGAACCATGTTCACTTCATTGTATATCTCATTGTAACAATGATGTAATTACCTTAGAGATTAATAATAAAGTACAATCTATTTACAGTATTGATTAAACACTTAGTTTGTATTCAAATTTTGTTGAGTTATAAAATAAAAATTAGGAGGAAAGAATATGCTAATTAGTATAAGAATTGATTCTATTACATAATTCATTTGTCATTATTATCGATTAGATTCTTATTGATATTTATGATTGAAATTGATCAAACTCTAAACGAATTACCATCATATTACCGATCATTCACAAGAATGGAGGTAAGTGTACTGAATTGACAAGTTTTACTTGTCTTACTTACTCTTATCACCCACCTCTCGTAGAGGAGTAATTCTTTCCAGTTCCAATTCACTCTTTTCATGTCAGCCTTCAATTCTAGACTCAATGTGTTCTTCGGTATTTACTTCACGATTTCAGGTAAACGCTTGATTCCTGATGAAGTTTGATGATTTTCGTAATGTTTGTTCTATTCGGTTCCTCTTAAAATGAAAGCTGATTTGTTCTATCTCACAGTAGGTTATTGCTGATGGTATCCGGTCAACAGTTATTAAGTATTTTGTGTTGATAATTGTTTATAAATACTTATACCATTCTCGAGGTTTCAGCACCATACAGTAGAATGATCTTGACATTCGTATTAAAGATTTTGACTTTGATATTAGTTGACAGAGATGTAAGTCTTATATTATATACCATCTATATAAATTAAAGCGTAACATAAATGAAAGATTTCTTTTCATAAACACCTAGTAGTATAACGAGCCAAGAACACAAATAGGAACAATGGAATATAAGATGGTGAAGTTTTGTTGTTGAAATGGATGATTTTCATGGAATTTTATTCTCTAATCTAGATGATTTGGTCGTGGAGTTTTCATCTTTCTTCTGGACAACATCATCAGCACAAACTTCAGATAGAAGCTCTACAACTAAACCATCTAGCTCAGAGAATAAAATGCCATCAAAAATAATCGATTTTATTTGAACAAAATCAGTAAATACTTCATTTGGAAAATATCACTCAATTGTCTTAAACTTGACTGTTCCTTCTGTAAATTGTCAATCAATCGTTTCAGACTTCATTGTTCTTTCGTTTTCACACCAATCATTCTCTATTCTCATTCTTTTCTACCACCAAGTATTGCACTTTCGTTTGATGATACATACTACTTATATCTGTTGATATCAGTAGCTCACATATCATGGTAGTATTCTTCACATTTCTTCAAGTTAATTCATACTATTAAAAGGTAAAATGTATCGATTATTGATTTTATTATTATCGTTTTATACAATTAACTCGAGTAATCTCATAGTAACTATAAGAGAAAAATCAATTCAGATGTTGTTCTTGTTGTTGTTGTTGTTGTTGTTGTTGTCATTATTAAAAGAAAATCTCCCCCCCCTACATGCCCCCAATTTATTGATCTTATTTCTATCTGGGTAATTTCTTAGGTTATTCATATTATATGATCAGTTTTATATATTTGGTTTGGTAAACTGTTTCACTATTTATTTCCTTTAGTAATTATGAATGTACTAAAAAAATTATTATTATTATTATTATTATTATTATTATTATTATTATTATTATTATTAGGTCATATCACTCCAGGCTATATGATTCCCATTTAGAATAGAATCAAAGTTTCTCAATATAAAATATAATTGAAGTATAAAGGATTATTATTATAACTATTATTAAGTTTTAGTTTCTAACACAAAGTTAATTGCCAGAATGAAGTTGGAGACATTATTCTTGTCGCTTGACAACTACTAGTACTTTAATTTTTTTTATTTATTTTAACACATAGGTATTGGTACAAGGAGGCACCAAATACATATGCGCCACACGAATCTCGATTGATTTGTGTGAGGGCTGTGATACTGCTCGGGTGCCCAGACCGAAGCAGGTGGTTTTCTTAGGGGGCCACACCCCGAGCCTTTGACCTGAACGTCTGATCCACAAGGCAGTGGAGCATCGTGAGGAGATGCAGTCCCATGGTAGCCGGTGACCAACGATTGGTTCATACGCCATTTGTTCCCGCAGGATACTGAAGCCCATGTGCACCATTGGTTTGGGATCCGGTTATAGGGCCGGACATTCGCTTTTCGTCCTCTCATTTTCGTAAACAACACCCCCGCCACGAGAAGGCAGTGAGTAGGACTTCCCTGGCAGGGGCTATGTACGCGTGGCCATGTGAGAGCATTTCGTGAGGGAGAGCGGACTCTCCCACTCTCGGCCGTACCAGGGCATTTGGGGGCAGTATTTTAATAATTGAATTCATAAGTCAATTAAAGCTAGATCATTATGAAAAACCTGAAAGCACTAGATAACTGTTTCATTCTAGTATGAAAATTCTCAGCAGTACATATTCATGATCCTATCCGCGGGACTTAAACCTAAAACCTTCAGTCTCATACGAGAACACTTAATCTCTAGATCAGTGAATTGGCTGGCATCTAACAATGTTTATTTTTAATTACAACAAGCCCGGCTCAGTGGTCTAGTTGGTTAAGCGCCTGGCGCGAGACTGATAGGTCCTGGGTTCGAATCTCGCGAGGAGCGGGATCATGGATGCGCACTGCTGAGGAGTCCCGTACTAGGACGAAACAGCCGTCCAGTGCTTCCAGGTTTTCCATGGTGGTCTAGCTTCAATGGATTCATGGTTTCAACCAGTGAAACCCACTTGTATTTTATTGAAATTTATAATGGATATGTATTCACCTGATTCCATTATTAATGTTCTTGAATAAGTTTTACTCAATATTGATTGATGTTTATACATGCGCGACCTCAACGATCTCGACTGCCAGAAATGATTCTCAGTAACCACGTCAATAGGTTAATCATTATACTTAGTTAACTATTTGAAAACCACTAACAGTCACACACACACACACAGAGCACTATTGCTATCGATCATATTGATCATAATTAACAGTCACCAACAAGTTATTGAATCACATTCTTCACTAAACAACTAACCAACTAACTCGTACAAACTGATTATATGGTTTTTCAATGTTCTCAGTACCATACACTCTATACTACTGAATACAGTTGTCAGTAGCAGCACGATCGACGGTGTCAACTCGAATGAACTGTTAGTTACTCATTTCATTCCTTCCGTCAGTTTGTCTGTCCTTTCTTACTTACTTACTTACTTACCTACTTAATTTCCGCCTTATTTCCTTCCTCTCTTCCTTACTTACTTACCTACTTACATACTTACTTACTTTCCTTCTTTCTTAATTAATTAATGAGGCTTGTTACCCCTCTTCGAGGAGCATAGGCCACGTACTAGCATTCTCCATGCAACTTTGTTCTGGTCAATTATTTCCAGTCGTTTTCAGTTGCTATTCACTCTTTTCATATCTATTTTCAATTCTCGACACATTGTGTTCTTTGGTCTTCCTCGTTTCTGTTTTCCTTCAGGATTTCAAGTAGGCGGTTTCATCTCGATGTCAGTTTGATGATTTCCTCAATGTATTGTTCTATACACTTTCATTGTCATTTCTTAATTTCCTGTTCAACTAGAAACTGGTTTGTTCTTTCCCACATTAAGTTGTTATTGATGGTAGTTAGACATGAACACTACTAAATGCCGCCTCATTGGTCTATAGGTTAAGCATTTACATTCGATACGGAAGGTTTTAAGTTCGAGTCCTGTGTACGGTATTGTAAGTGTATACTGTTGAAGAATCACATACTAGAACAAAACAACTGTCCATTTAACATTACTACAAAATCTTCACAAATCCCCAAACCCCCCCCCCCCGTTTTCTTATCATAAACAATTTGTCATTATTATTTGTAATTCAATTGTTTGAACTATAAAGGGAGAAATAAAAACATACTCAAGATTCAAATTACTGTTTATTCCCTAAAGATTGAATTGTACTTTTGATAATACATCTACACTATCTATCTATCTATCTATCTATCTATCTATGAATGTATGTATGTGTGTATGTATGTATCTATGTATACATCAAATGGAATGAAAATGTTATTATCATTATTACCATTACTTTCATACTATTAATAGTAAGATTTTGCTTAGATCATTACTGGTAATCATCATATTAGTTACAAATATATTGTTACATAAATGCAAAAATATTCATCAAGTAACCTGCCTGATTAGATTAGAAAAAAAAAACAAAATAAAAATAAACAAAAACTGTAATCGATTCTTTTTGAGACTCAATCAGTCAGTCAGTCAGTCAGTCAATCAGTCAGCTACAACGTAGGACCCCAGACACATATATGTATCGGTTCAACATTCCATTAGTACATCGAGATGAACATCGGATCCATTGAAGTAGTTACTCCTATGGTAACAATATATAAAAGAAAGATTGCATATAAGAAGATAGTATGGGAAGAAAGAATTAGTTCGTAGAAAGAAAGATATAAAGCGATCTTACTCTCATAGTTGAAGGGAAGACAGAGAGTGTATACACCGACGCCATTGTGATCGATTCTAAGCCATGTCACTCAGAGTCTCCAACCATTGGTTACGATAGTCACGCGGACCCTAACCAAGTAGTCTGCATCTACCAACATGGCTAAGACCAGAAGTTAGTGACTTCAAGCACTGATGCCACGTTTTGGTTTGTCCGCCCCTAACTTTCTTCCAATTATCCCTAACACCGGTTAGCATTGCGCGTCATGGTAATCGATGTTCAGGCATACGCAGCACGTGGCCCAACCATCTCAGTCGATGAAGATTCATAACCTCATCAACTGATTTACCATCATTCCCTAGTACCCTGTGTCTAACCTCACTTTTACTTACCCGGTGATCCCAGCAGATGCGAGCAATATTTCTAACATATCTGTGGTCAAATACTTGTAGCTTACGAGTATTTTCTACTCTTAAAGGCAATGTTTCGCAGCCGTATATTAGAACGGAACCAACTGCCGCACAGTATACTCGTCCCTTAATTGATAGACGGATATCTCGCCTGCGCCATAGGTGATGTAAGTTGGCAAAGGCCAAACGAGCTTTTCGAATCCGTGCTAAGATTTTGTCAGACACCAACCCATTTGGGCTGATCAGACTTCCAAGATAAGTGAAGTTGTCAACGCGTTCGACTACTTCACTCCCAATCCTTAGTTCAAGTGTTGACGCAGATCAGTCATGAAGCAACAACTTGCATTTAGATGGAGAGAAGCGCATCCCAAACATTTTGAGACTATTTCTTAGACTATTTTCACTTGAGATAGATGAAGTCAGTGACCGAAATGAAATGGTTAGTTCACGTGTTACATATGCCTGAACATCGATTACCATGACGCGCAATGCTAACTGGTGTTAGGGATAATTGGAAGAAAGTTAGGGGCGGACAAACCAAAACGTGGCATCAGTGCTTGAAGTCACTAACTTCTGGTCTGAGCCATATTCATAGATGCAGATCACTTGAATGGGGTCCGTATGACTATCATAACCAATGGTTGAAGACTTTGAGTAACATGACTCAGAATCGACCACAATGGCGTAGGTGTATACGCTCTTTGTCTTCCTTTAAACTAAGAGATTAAAATCGCTTTATATGTTTCTTTCTACCAACTAATTCTTTATTCCTGTATTATATCCTTATACACAATCTTCCTTTTATATATTGTTACCATAGAAGTAACTACTTCTATGAATTCGGTGTCCATCTTGTTGTGGTATGGCAACTTGAACCGATGCATATATGTGCCTGGTCCTACGTTGTAGATGACTAGCCAACTGACTGAAATGATTAAAATTTCATCAGTATATTATAAATTTGACACTTCTTTTACATAATATCTGATAGTTGTCATGCAAGTCAAGTACATTATAAGAAAAGGTTATTACCATCATCATGTTACTGAGTGATTGAGTAAGGTTGAAATCACTCAGTATGTTTAGTTATTAATTTAGTATTGAACCACTAAATTTGGATTATAATAAGCAATAGGATCGAAGATATGAGTTTCATTCTATTTGAGACTTATTTGCTCAACGTACCTTGATCTCAGTGTTCACATTTGTACTAGGTGTTAAACTTAGTATCTAACCAATCCTATCAAGATTTATATACCTATTATAAAGTTTGATTATCAGGAATACTCAAACTCTTACATAGTTACAATGCATCGCCTAAATGTAGGTAAATGGTATAGGATTTAGGTGTATACCAGTTTCATAAAACTGACACCATTATGTAACGTAGATAAGTATGATAGCACCATGAATTGTCTTGATCAGTAGGTGTTTCCATGTGTTTTTTATTATTTTTAATGATCATTTTACTTTTCATATACAATATGGTCAATGGATAGAGGAACTAAGCTATATCAAACATTTTCTGTAACTTAGTAAATAGAATTCATAAGGATGGAATATTGTAAGAGATATCGGTTATCATGCGAACCATACATTCCACTGAAAGCTATGAATAACGAAGAGGTTATAAAAGTTCAAGATGGTCATTGACCAGCTGAACTGAAGAAATTCTCAAACATCCAAGGCGTAATGAGATTTCCGATCTTTGACTCTTTCATTGAACGAATTTGATTGAAGCACCTTAATTCATGAAACATAGTTGTTTTGGGATGTTAGATCCTCAAAACTTACTTGATACCTACCTTATTATGGTAATTCTATTTTAAAAATTTGAATTTCTTGTTGTCGCGCCAAAAGTGCTCATTTCCATCTTCATGTGGTATTTCCCACTTTGGATAATCTTAAACGCTATTGGTTCGTTATATCTTTTAGTAGGCTATTTTTGTAACAATTCCCAAGGACAATTTTATGCTGTATATATATATATATATATACATTTGATTTGTGCCTGTTGTGATTGCTCGTGCTTCTGGCTGCTTGTGGAATAAATTTTCTCGTTTCGAACTTGGACTTATCTCTCTAGTTAGCGAGGCTAGGAAGCGTCTAAATAGCTAGCTTATTAGTCTTTGGTCAGAAAGTCTTTGTTCCATTCTCAGACTAGGTGAACTCATAATCGCTTCAAACATAACAAAACTACATCTTAATCCGCTTACATTACCTATGTAATCGTCAGTCCAAGATCTACTGATACCTATAAAATTAAAAAGTTTGAATACTTCATTGTTAACTACATTTAATCTTAACAATCAATACTTAGATGACTTATACTCTTTACATGTTAAGTGATGAACTATTTACAGAAGTTGATTGTGAATTCACTTGGTGATGTTTACTTGAATTTTCCCATTGATATATAGGACTGTAATTGATCAATCTCTTATTGGTAAATGTGCATCTTGTGAAGATTGCCCCAAGTCACAAGCTTTATAAGCAAAGATAGATAGTAGATAGTAGTGGAATTTAGTTTCACGCGTGTTTCATCTTATTCAAGCCATATCAACTAGATGTACCTGTATCTCACAGTTGATGTTCATTCTCAGTCTCTAACCCAGTAGTGTTTGCTTCAAACGCTATTAAATTATCCATTTGGTTATTGATTGCTAACAGCCAATTGTTTATGTAATAGAGTGAAGTTTTAATTCATGATAACGTTTGAATCAAACAGTACTGGGTTCGAGTCCCAAAGTGAATATCAACAAGTTTAAGATGCAGATACCATTATCTGACGAGTCCAGGAATGGGACGAAACACTCATCTTCAATTCCACTACAAATCCTTATCCATCTTTACTTAATCATTATAAAATGTGCATATTCTTGTTATTATTTTGAATAATAGAATTAGTTCATGATTTATATACTACTTATTTTAGATTATTTATAGATGAATAATTAACATTGTAATTACTTAACTCATAAATATCCCTTTCGAATAATCTCTCATTGTATTTCCACCCCCCCCCCTCCACACACACACACACAAAAAAAAGAACTGTCAAATATTCAAATGAATAATTCTATTCTAATTGAATAAGATTAAGATGTTGTTTCGTTTTTCTCTTTTTCTTTTCTCTTTTTTCTCTTTTCTCTTTTCTTTTTTTCTTTATTGAGAAAAATTTATGATTCCCTAAAGGTTTGATTAAAAGAGAGAAATTTTTGTAAGTTTTCTTTATCTTGTTTTCTTTTCTTTTCTTTTTTTTTTCTCATTTGGAATAATGAGAAGCAAAATTTGCTCTCTCACTCTCTCTCCCACTCTCTCTCTCTCCTTTTCTCTGTTTGGTTATGTAATGATTTACTGTTTCCTTTTTTTTAAATGGACTCTTTTAACTATTACATCACTGATATTTGGTTTATTTCTGTAAATGGATAAAGTTGAGAAGATCGTTTTAATGAATTCCTTTCTTTTGTATAGTTTATATGAATCGTTTTATGGATGTTTAAGTTTTGCAATTCTGTACGGATTGTCTAGATATTGTCATGAAGTTATTAAGATGAACGTTTGATGATATTTAAAACTCATAAGTTGAATGTACCGGCATCCCAGATTTGTTGTTGTTCATTACAGGACTCGAACGATGGACTATTTGCTTCAAACAGCATTTCATTGTTCAATTAGCTACTGGGTTCTGATAGCCACTAATTGTTGTTATTATTTATTTATTGAATACATAAACATTGGTTCAAGGGTGGGGGTACCAAATACATATGCACCACACAAAAACAATGAGGCCAGTAGCAGTTAGAATTAATTTATGTCAGGGATGTGATACTTTTCGTGTGCCTAAGTCGAAACAGGTGATTTTCTTTGGGGACAACACCTAAAAACTTCGACTTAAAGATCTGATCCACAAAGCAATGGAACAACGTAAGGAGATTCCATCTCATGTTAGTCCGTGACCAATAATTGATTCATATGCCGTTTGTACCTTCAGAATCCTGGAGTCCATGTTTACCATTGGTTTTGAATCAGGGTTTTCCAACTCCCTTAGATGGATCCTCCTCCTGATAGCCACTAGCAATTTATCAATCTCTTATTAGCATATATGCATCCTGTAAGGATCGCCTCCATATTTACATTAAGTCACAAGTATTATAAGCAAAGATAGTTGGTGACAAGCCTTGGGACCAATGGTTATCAGGACTCAGTAGCTAAGTGAATAACGCGGTGGTGTTTTAAACAAAAGATACTGGGTTTGAGTCATGGAGTGAACATCAACAAGTCTAGAATGCAGATACGTCCAGATTATGAGTTCTATAGATTCTCTCTATTAATTCTGCAAATTTAAATAGTTATTCAGTGCTTTCAACTTTTTAGCAAATCTATATTTCAGTGTAGATTACTTACTTACTTACTTACTACTCATTGAGGAGCATAGCCCACTGACCAGGATTCTTCATCCAACTCTGTCCTGGTCAATCCTTTCCAGTCGTTTCCACTTGCTATTCATCTTTTTCACGTGTGCTTCCAATTCTCAGGGTAGTGTGTTCTTTAAACTTCCTCTTTTCCGTTTCCCTTCAAGATTCCAAGTTACCATTTGTCATATATAAAATACACTACACTATGTATAAATATGACAATATGCTAATAAGAGACTGACCAATTACAATCCTAAACATCAATGCAAAGATTCAAGTAAACAATGCCAAGTGCATTTAAACTTCACCTTCTTGCACAAGGAAGTGGCTATTAGGAATCAGTGGGTAAGTGGATAACGCGATGGTATTTGAAGCGAACGGCACTAGGTTCGAGTCCCAGAGTGAACATCAACAAGTTTCCGATACAGGTACATCCAGCTGACGAGTCCAAAATAGGACAAAACACTCGTCAAACTGAATTCAACTACTAGCCACTATCCGTCATTGCTTATTAAGCTTGTGACTTGAGGCTATATCAAGCCAATTTGTACAAGATGCACATATACTAGCATGAGACTGATCAATTACAGTTCGAAACATCAATAGGAAGATCCATGTAAACAATAATACCAAGTGAATTTAGGAATACAATCAATTTATTCATTAGGTATTTCGTTTGTTGAAGCGGATGAAGGGGAGGAGGAGGTAGTTTTTTCTTCAGTACTATATAATCTAATATAATTCCATTGATGTTACCAGTGAACTATTAATCAATAATGAATAACTTACATGTAAAACAAAGTTTTTTTCTTGACAATCACATCATGTTCATGAATGTCAATATTTGAGGTCAACTCATTTCATAGAGAATACAATGAATTGAGAGTGAAAAACAACAGAATTACCGATTGAAATGTTACCAGAATAATTGAAGGTTAACGAATTACTCTTTTTTTGTCAATACAAACATCAAGTTTAAACTATGTAGTTGCTAGTTGGTTTCATATTGTTCGATTGTTTATTGATAACATGAAATGAATTTGTTAAGTTCACATTGTAGCCTAATCTTAAATAGCTATAACCCCCCTCTTTGTTTTCTTTTTTTTTTCTTTTTAAACACTTTTCACGTTATATACAAGTTACTGTTTATTGATTAGACTGTTAATGAATTGGTCATATAGTGGAAGTATTGTCATTCTTCCTTTCTTCATGTTGTACATTATGAAAGTGATATAACCTTAAATAATTCACTGACATTGAAATAGCAAGATGATTCTATTTAGATCAACATGGAAAACCAGGAAGCACTGGATGGATTTATCGTCCCATTACAAGAATCCTCATAAAATCTCATCCGTCGTCAGGTATACTCGAAACCAGGGCCTTGCATCTTACGCAAGAAAACTTAACTTCTAAAGCACTTAGTCGACATCTATCAGTGTTAGTCTTTAACTTGAATCAATCTGCAATATTTTTAGACCAGTTTTCATTATCTCTGATGGATACCTTCCTCACATCTACACGGCATTACTCCTTTTGTCAGTGGTTCTCATTAGAACTCAAGAGATTGACTATACTAATCATCATATCTCATTTATACTTCTTAGAAGTTATATCAGTGGTTTCTGAAGAGTTCATAATCATCAGTTCTTCGGAAATCGATTGTTATTAGAAATTGATACCAACCAGTTTTTAATTAAAAATTGCAGTTTTCAATGTCTTTTTTTATGTATAACGACTTATGACTTCATTTTGAAGAGTTGGATTTATAATTTTATAGTTGAATTCATAAGTCCAAACCTGGAAACACTGAACGGCCGTCTCTTCCTAGTACGGGACTTCTCATAAGTGCACTTCACCGATCCCGCTCGCGAGAACCGAACCCAGGACCTATCGGTCTCGCGCGCGAACTCTCAACCTCTAGACCAGTGAGCCAACATCCATTGGTGTTAATGTCTAACTTCAATCAATCACTGTTGATAGAATTTATTATTACTGACTTGAATATTACTGAATATCTAAGAAGTTGTATTTGAAATATATTTATTTGAACACATTAATATTCGTACAAAGGACACTGAATGAATGTGCATCACACATTTCACTTCGTTTTTGTGTGCGCTATGATGCTGACCGGGTGCCCAGACAGAAGCAGTTGATTTTCTTATGGGGCCACAACCGGAGCCTTCGAGCTAAAGATCTGATCCACAGGGCAGCGGAGTAACGTTAGGAGATTAAGTCCTATGGTAGTCGGTGACCAAAAATAGGTTCATACGCTGTTTGATTACTCAGAATACTGGGGCCAATGTGCACCATTTGGGTTTTCCAACTTCCGTAACCCGGATAAAGCCCCTACCGTACATTCACATTTCACTCTCTCAATTTTGTGAGTAACTCCCTTGGTGCAAGAAGGCAGTGAATAGGACTTCCCTGGTAGTGGCTATATAAGTCGTTTATAAAAGAAAACCACACTCGGGTTACTTCAAATTTATATTCTATGCCACGTCTGAAATTGTTTTCTGTCATAATCGAATGAACCCTTAATCAGTATCACTGCAATTCATTCTAAAATATCATTTCATCACTATGGCATCTGTTCACTATCTTCATTCTGTAGGGAAACATCTTTGGTAAATTATTTAAGACAAGAAGGGAGGGTTTTTCAAACTCATTATCTTTAGTATACTTAAGCATACTCTATCTGAACTGAGCATTATTCGAGCTACATTCTTGTTGAATGTGAACAGTGTTTTAAAGATAAGATTTGGAATTTCATTAAGCATTGTTTAACTTTTGTCAATTGATCTTTGGTTGATATTACTAAGGGTATACATCAATCAAATTACAGATTTGTTAATTCTATTCTTTCAGTATGATTCGTCTGTTTATAGACGAATGTCTTAAGTTTTGATCGATTAAACACTGACAACAATTGACCTTTAATTGAAGCTGAGATAGTCTTAGCTTGTATTCGTTTATCATAAGTCGTTCTTCTGTACATTGAATTGAACACTGAAAACAAGCTTCTTTTGTCATATAGTTCTCTTCAAACACCCATTGTGTCATTCATTCAGATATTGTGTTCGGATATACAATTGATTAATTCCTGGATGGTGATCAATATCATGTGTGTCAAGTCCTTCTTAGTGCACATGGAATCTTATCGACCAAATTGCAATCTACCCACTAGTCTAGGTAACTCGACATTGTATGCACTATGTTGAGGTAAGATGGTGGTTAGAGGTATTCAAAAGGAGACTTTGAACCTAGGTTTCGTGCTATTTGGCACTCGTTAGCAAGATGTATCTGTAATCTTGAGGAAACTGTTGCTCCCTGACAAATTCAATCCCATGTTATCCGGCTCCACAGTCAGAGACGTTACGATTGATCTCCTGGAGGACTGAGACGTATTTACAATTGATTGATTATTGAATAGTGATCAATGTCATATATGTATGGTACTACTTAGTGCAGATCGAATTGATACTCCCTCAAGATTACAGGTACACCTTATTGACAAGTGTCAAGTAGCTTAAAACTATATTCCAACTGTTCTATAAAACATAGATATCATAACTCGGTATGATCAAAATTCATTTATTGGATCATTCATAGTATTACAAATTGATCTAATCACTGATTAATTTCTAAAACATTTAAATTCATTTCCTGATTATATCATAATCATACTGATATGATGAAATACATTAATTCATCCCAATTTATCAATAATAATTATCAATATGTTAGAATAAGATTCATTTACTAAGCTTAAGCAATAGACAATCATAGATACATAGATACATACATAGATAGATAGATAGATATAGTTACTTTGATCTTTAGAATTACTTATTTGCGGGTCCTTTTTTTCTCTCTGATTATTAATAAGAAGAATGACTTTATCTAAAAGATTTCTGTTTCGTGTTTTACTCTCTACCTCTCCCTCTCCCTCTCCCTTTCTCCCCTTTTCCCCATTCTCCCCTCCTCCCTCTCCCTCTCTCTCCTCCTCCTTCTTTCTCTCCCTTCTTCTCTCGCTCTCCCTTTCTCTCCTCTTTCCTCTCTTTCTCTCGCTTTCTCTTTATCTATCTAACCATCCATACACATATATCATTGGGTTTTTTTTTCTTGTTCTTATGCAATTACTAACGTGATAAATGTTAACTAGATCAATGTACAATATATATTCTTAAATTCCATATTCTCCATAATGATCAATTTGATAATAAGTGAAGTATTGAACTACCATTTCTCATTATGATGTAATAATTCTTCTATAATCTAATCTTATCAGTAATCAATATTGATTAGTATTGATAATAAAACAAAAACAAAAAAAAAAAAAAACAGAATTTTAACTGATGATGTTATGATGTTATAAATCATACTGATAATCATTTTATGTTTCGTTCACAAGAGCTGAGCGAAGGGGTGGATGGGGAGGGTGCGTTGACTACATCTGTTTGAAATCATTTCATGTTACTATAGTAATTCTAATTTAAAATAAAGAGATTATTTATCAGTATAGTACTTTTATGAAAATGATTATGATAAGCAACAGGAAGGAAAATATATAATCAGTAGATCCTGAAGTACAAAACGGTGAACATCAATTGAATCAAATTTAATGGAGTAACTAGAGAAGGGGTAGAAACTTTTACATATCTAGTCAGTATCATGAATGAATCAAGAGGATCTGATAAAGAAGTAAAGGCAAGGATTGAAAAAGTAAGAACAATATTCTTACATTTGAGGAACATATGTAACTCAAAACAACTGTCTGTCAACTAATATCGAAGTCAGAATCATTAATACGAATATCAAGACAGTTCTGCTGTATGTAGTTGAAACTTGGAGAACTATAAGAACCATCATCAAAATAGAATAAGTATTTATAAACAATTATTTACACAAGATAATCAATGTCTGTTGATGAGATACCATTAGCAACAACTTACTGTAGGAGAGAACGAATCAACTTTGAGCTGAAGAGAAAATTAGGAAAAAAATGGTGGAAGTGGATAGGATATACATCATGAGGCAAGCGCTAACTTGGAATCTTGAAGGGAAACGGAGAAGCAGAAAATCGAAGAACACATTGCTATGGGTATTGGAAGGAGATATGACAAGAATGAATAGCAACTAGAAACGACTCAAAAGCAGTGCTCAGGACAGAGTTCGAAGGAGGATGCTGATAGTCGGTCTATGTTCCTCCATGAGTAGTAACAGGTATAAGACAGTATGTAAATAATAAACGATATCAAAAAAAGAAATATGAAAATTTTATACTGTAGTATTAGGGATTGATCTTAGTTGGATAACTGTTGAAAACTACGAAGCATTGAACAGTTATTTCGTACTACTGTAAGACTCCTCAGCAATACGTACAAAAGACCTCCATTGGGGATCGTCTTCTGGGTCTTCAGGTTTAATGAAGAACGGTTAACACTAGAATTATTCATCAGGGTTCCCTTTGGTTATATAACTTATTTCTGTCTAAATTTAGATCACAATATTGTCAAATCATTTTTTAAATGCTATAAGTAAATGAATACCCCGATCTCAATATGATTGAACTTCACTGGTTACGGTTTTCAATTAGAGCTCCAGTAGTTTTGTTTTGAACGTCGTCACAAGCTAGCATATATTAAGATGATATATTTGTTCAATGCTTCCTGGTTTTTGATAGTCGTCTAATTAAGATCAGTTCAAATTATGAACTATGAAGACATTTCATAGTTACTGAAATCATCCTATGCTTGGAATATATCAAGACTCTGGAAGCTCCCAAATGCCCTGGTACGGTCGAAGGTGGGGAGAGTCAGCTCACCCTTTACAAATGGTTTCAAATAACCACGCGTATACAACCACTGCCAGCGAAGTCCTACTCACTGCCTCCTCTCATTACGGATGTTGTTTAGGAAACAAATTTCCAATGATTTAACTTGGTTGGTGGACCTTCCGTGTCCACCTAAAAGAGTTGGAAAACCCTCATTCCAAGTCAATGGTGCACATGAGATTCACGATCCTGAAGTAACGTATGGCGTAGGAACCAATCGTTGGTCACCGGCTACCATGAGACCTCATCACATAACATTGCTCCACTACCTTGTGAATCAAATCATTAGGTTGATAGATAGATAGATAGATAGATAGATAGATAGATAGATAGATAGATAGATAGATAGATAGATAGATAGATAGATAGATAGATAGATGTGTGGATAGATAGATAGATAGATAGATAGATAGATAGATGTGTGGATAGATAGATAGATTGATAGATAGATAGATAGATAGATAGATAGATAGATAGATAGATAGATAGATAGATAGATAGATAGATAGATAGATAGATAGATAGATAGATAGATAGATAGATAGATAGATAGATAGATAGATAGATAGATAGATAGATAGATAGATAGATAGATAGATAGATAGATGTGTGGATAGATAGATAGATAGATAAGCGCATTGATGACCTACTCTCAGCTCATAAACTCCACACCACAAACTGAAACTAATGAATCGTTAATTGATTATCAATTATCAATCACTATTGTTTCCAACTGTCTATCATTCTCTCAGTTCATCATTGAAGTAGATCCAACTTTTTCTTATGGATTATCAGTTTGACTGATAGGCAGTTCAGTTTACTTCTTGAATTATCCTACCCGTAAATCGAAATTGGCTAATCCATTCACAATATTAAATGGAATGAATCTTGGTTGTTTGTTTGCTTGTTTGCTTGTTTGTTTGTTTGTTTCAGTGTAGATCTCAATAAATCATCATTTCAACTCTTCTAAATGAGAATATACATAAACATACCATATGAATTGACCATTAATGATCCATATTGTATGTGTGTTGTAATCCACTGAGTGTATGGCAGATATGCAATGACTTCCATCAAGACATTAGTTCATGCCAATCAGCAATTAGGTCACAATGGAAATGTTTGTCTATCAATTAGAATGAAGCAGGAACATACCTAAATGTCTAACGATTACCGGTAATGAACAAGTAACTCGAGATTTCTATTGTGTTATAAATGAGACTAATCAGTAGGCTGAATACTCACTTTCGACTTCAATCGGTTGACTTCTCTTGTTTTGGCGGCTAAGTCTCATTCTGTGAAGATGAATGGAAACATTTCCAACTGACATTGTGGAATGTCATTTCAATCCACATTTCAGACGTCTGGAGATTGATGACACACAATGAGCCAACTAGTTGTATATTTCATAGTAAGAAATCTTAATCCATATACTTAAAGCTTAGATGGAATTTTACAAGTAAAACATCCGAGACATTCATCTTGGGTTCTTAAGGGTTCTAAAACATGATTGTTGTGTTGATTTCTTTGATAGACTGTTCCATTCCGTCAAACAACTGACACATTTCATGAATTCACGTTGCAGATGTGAATTACTACGGGAACGACTTATTAGCTGAGTACTTTCTTATAAAACTTCATGTTAGGTACTTAATCAAATAGTCAGTTTTCATCGATGAATGATCTTCTGTAATACACCGTTCGAAATACGAGACAGTATTGGATATCTGATTTCTCCTCGAATGTGACACCTCCACAATACACAATCATGGAAAATGGTTGAGCAATATTGTGAATTCATGGAAACTGGATTCTGAATAATCATACATTAGAGAAGTCTATCTCCTTAGTCTGATTGCAGGAAGAGTCGATGATGCTCACTCTTCAACAGTAGATTCAAACAATTGTCCAGTGTTTTCTCATATACCAATTCTGTATCATGAACATCAGTCACTTCGTTACATGAAACTTCAACAATCTTATCACAAACAGTTCTCAATGACTGCCGTTCAAGTAGAGTGGCATCTCTGACAGTCACATTAGTTCACACACTTGTTAGAATCTCATGTAGAACATTAACATCGTTAGCTTTGTTCACACACACACGCACACACGCACACAGTTTACTGACAATCACTAACTGGCACAAAATATTTCTCCACTATACAATTCACCATATACAATATCTAAACATGATATGTTATTCAATGCCTGACTACAATAAATTCTCGAACCAATACACTTTCTATTATTGATGTTAATATTTCTGTGTGATTATGTTCAATGAATAATTGTGTTATGTAATCATATGATCAATAATGTTCCTGTGTGTGCGTGTGTGTGTGTGCATTTTTATGTGAATTGAGGTGAATAGGTATCTTATGGTAACTATTAATTAGTGGTTTACATTCGTTATACCCATATAGACATTTATCATGTAGTACAAACTATACATATATACTAGTTTATAGGCATGGTCAGCTCATTATAGATTGCGATATTACATGTAAAGAACATATGTGATATTAAATTCACTTGGTGTTGTTTTACTTGTACCTCTCCGTTGGTGTTTAGGACTGTATTTGATCCGTCTCATGTTGGCATATATGCGTCTTGTGTAGATTGCCTTGATATAGCCTCAAGTCTCAAGCTTTATAAGCAAAGTTGGATAGTGGCTTGTAGTGGAATCCAGTTTGACGTACCTTTCATCCCATTCGAGAATTGTCAGCTGGATGCACCTGCATCTCACATGGGATTCGAACCCAATACCGTTCGCTTCAAATGCCAGCTCGTTATCCACTCAGCTACTGAGTCTTGATAGACAGAAGATACAAGTAAAACTTCATCCCATTTCACAAGCAGGTGGCCATCAAGATTCAGTAGCTAAGTAAACAACGAGATGGCGTTTGAATCGAACGGTACTGGGTTCAAGTTCCGGGGTGATCGTCAACTCTGGGATGCAGGTAAATCCAGCTGACGAGTCCCAAATAAAACGAAATGCTTGTCCTGGATTCCACTGTCAGCCATTATCCATCTTCGCTTACAAATATGTGATATTAGATTTTTTGAAGTACTCTGATTCAAAAGTTTTTTTTTTAGGTAGTACATAATTAAAGGTATTACACCAGTATAAGGTGTCAGTCAAGATCTTTTATTTGCTTTTGGTATATAAACTGTGTAATTAATATCATTTTCATTTCTATAACGGTTTCAATATAGTTGTCTACAATTAGAGAATATAAAATGAAAACAGATATTACGGATATTACAGATATTACGTGTCGTTATCCACAAGTAGAATTTTGTGTACTCAACAATCGAAGTGCACATAAACAACATTAAAATTATGTGGTCGAGGCTGAAAGAGTTTTTGAGACTTTATCATGGCTTCAGTGGCCGACTATTCTGTAGCCGTATGGATGATTTCCTCTACTGCATGTATAAGAATTTTAGAACCTCTGAACCACTTTCTCACCTTGATAAGTTTTTAAACCACATATAAGAAGTGTATCTACTTTATTTCTTTGGTTTTGTATAATATATTTTACTGTAAACGGACTGTTTGCTGATTGGTTAATATCCTCAAGGTCAATTAAGATTCGTTCAAAGGTCATCCATAAATTAGAGTCTCGCCGGATTCGATCTACACTAAGATGGACTTGACATACATGACATTGATCACCACCCAGTGATCAATCAATTATAAATATATGTAGGGAAGTTTAATTCATGAACTCAACAATAAAAACGATTATTCATCACAATGTCCTATAGGCTGAGCAAAGTAGTACCAAAGCCTACCCATCTATATTTAACCCTGTTAAGTTCCAATATTCATTTTCAGTCCCATTAGGCTATCTTGTTGAGGTCCATACTCATGCAGTTTTATATAATGTTCAACTCATGATATACTACTTTAAAATCATTTGAATATGAAAGAGGCTAACCTATATAGAAGGAATTGTGAATATCTTTTATATAAATGAAAAACAGAAAAGGATCTACCTAGTATTCCATTATGTTTGACTAAGATAGCATCCGTTCAAGTGTGTGTGTGTGTGTGTGGGGTTTACCTGACTATTCAATGTCGGTCACCAAGGAAAGAAGTAAACTAAACAAGCAGAGAGCTTTCTGATCAATAATCATAACAATCATCTGACAATGTGACCTTTTTTTTGATTTACATTGATCAAAGAAAATTTTGATTATTTTCAAATTATCACGTTCATTTGAAATATCACGTATTAAACAAGTTTACCTTATTAAGTACAATTACAAAGTTCTGGTTTTGATCCTTGTAGAAATTGTGTATGTACACTCCTTTTAAGTAGTTGGTACTTTAACTCAAATCAATTCATGATGAATAATATGTACGAATCATATTGATATTCATTAAAAACTGTTTAATCAAACCCATCAAAATAAATCAGTTCACATTGGATTTAGTCTCAGTCACTTAGTTTCTTCGTGTTTTCTTGTCTCTAACTCCCTCAGTCTCATTCACTCACTTACCCGTTCAACTATCCACCTACCTACCCACTCACTCATACACTCATTATCTCATCCTGTTATCATCTATGAATGTAAACAAAACTTTATTCAAAACTAAACGAAAAATCTGTTTGTTTTTTTAAAAAAAGAAAAACATTTCACGTGATCATTACGTAACAAGCGTGAGGAGAAATTGTCTCTCTCTCTCTCTCTTTCTCTCTGTCCCTCTCTCACTTTATAACTAATTACCATAGTTACTATTATTATTGTTATTATTGTGAACGGAAATCCACTTTCATTCTTCTTTTTATTTTCTTCTTTATTTAATATAATTTGTGAATAAATATTTTGACAAGTTTTCTTTATTAACTTCTTATTTTGATTTTCTTTTCTTTTTTCTTTTCTTTTCTTTTCTTTTTTTTCTAAGTAAATAAACAACACAAAAAAGGAAAACAGAGAAATTTTGATTTTAGTCTACTGATCAATTTTAATGTTTTTAATGATAGGAATGTATAAGGAAAATAAGTGAATTTATTATATAAGACTATTATCCCTTATGAAACCGTTGGCTGGATACTATCAGCAACAATCTACTGTAGGAGAGAACAAATCAGATTCCAGAGGAGGAAGAGATTGGAAAGAAGTGGATGAGAAGTGGATAGGACACACATTGAGGAAAGCACACAACTGTATCACAAGGCAAGCTCTCGTATGGAGTCCTCAAGGACAGAGAAGGAGGAGAGGAAGACCAAAGAACACATTACACCGAGAAATGGAGACAGACATGAGAAGAATGAATAACAATTGAATAGAACTAGAAAGCAATGCCCAGGATAGAATGGGTTGGATAATGCTGATTGGCGGCCTATGTTCTATTGGGGGTAACACGCGTAAGTAAGTAAGTAATTACCCCTTATGGAGAAGCATAGGCCATTCACCGGAATTCTCTAACTAAATCTATCCTCAATAATACTTTCCAATTGTTTCTAACCGTTATTCATTCTTTTCATATCTGTTTCCAATTCTAGATATAATATGGTCTTCCACTTTTTCAGTTTCTTTTCAGGATTTCAAGTTAGTGTTTGTTTTTGTGATGCAGTTTGATAATTTCTGAAGTATGTATCCTATCCACTTCCAATGTGTTGTCACGATTTGTTGTTCAGCTTGTAGCTCGCTTGTTTGTTCCCACAATAGATTGTTGCTGATGGTATCCATTCAACGGACACTGAGAAGTTTCAGCTCCCTACAATATTGCTAACTGTCTTGACATTCGTATTGTTGATTCTGACTTTGATATTAGTTGACAGACAGTTGTTTTTTTTTTAGTTGCACATGTACTTCAATTGTAGAAATATAACCTTTGCTTTAAGTCTGCATTGGATCCTCCTTGTTCATTGATAATGCTACAAAGATACGTGAAACTTTCCACTTGTTCTAGAGTTTCTCCATCATGTGTGATGTGGCTGGTGTTCTCCGTGTTGTAATTGAGTATCTCACTTTCTCTTTTGTGTATGTTGAAGCCTACTGATGTACAGACTGGTGATACACTAATTGTCTTCATATATATATTTTTTTACTGTGTATAGGATAGAAGAACCAAGTTGTCTGTAAACTTCAAATCATCTAGTTACATACAACCTGTTCATTGTATTATTCCATGCTTCCTTCCACACGTGGAGGTCTTCATAATCCAAATAATTTACACATTTATTGATTATTACTGTGTTGGTCATAGGTAATGACTAGGTTTGTACAATATTCTATAAGAATTAATCACTTCTTATCTAGTGCCACCCTCCTTTTTGTATATTCCAACACATTATATGTTTATAAGAGAGACTATATTCTTTCACAAGTTAAGCGACCCAATGAAATGCTATAAAAAAAGGGGGGGTATTGTGATTGTGAAATGATTTTAATACAATAACTAGTAACAATCAGAAGTTACCTAAGATATTTCTTGTTCAAGTTTATGTATTCTGATGGATAAACACCTACCAGACACCACTGAGTATTGAACCTAGAAATTTTAGATCATTTAAACAGTACTCAATCTTTAGACTCTTAAGATTTACTTAGGTAACGTCAATTGATTGATGATTTTATTCAATCATCTTTTGATATTATTGGTGAGCAACTGTTTCATATCGATTATAGTTGAATCATATTCATTTAGATCTTCTTGATTGTTATTGATTGTTGAAGAAACTAACACTAATCAATGTTGTGGACAATGAAAAAACTTTTTTGAAAACATTAGAAAAGTGTGTTTTTGTTTTGGTATATTCATTGAAACTTCTCTTCAATCTATGTATCTTGTAGAGGTTAATTTCTTCTATATCTGACTTCAATAAATAGTATCCGATTAACCGAGTCATCTCCTAGTGTAATTATGGAATTACTCGAGATTATTCAAAAGACTGAACAACATCAGTTATAGAGATAGTTTATTGTTAAAGATTGGTCGAATCTGCAAGCGTACAGGAAGCAAGCACACAGTAAAAACGAAGCTAGATCACCATGGAAAACCTGGAAGAACTTAACGGTTGTCCTTTCCTATTGTGGGATTCCTCAGCAGTGGGCACCCAAGATCTCACCTAGTGGGATTCGAACCCCGGGATAACTGGCCTCACGCGCGAGAAGTCATCCACTAGACCACTGAGCCGGCATCCAACGGTGTTAATGTCTAACTTCAACTAATCCACGAAATTGATTATCTGTGTATTACAACCAATGGGAGAATAGACTAAAAATTGACCTGTGCTCAATCAGACTCACACAGAAAATGACATGGTGGATCAAGGGTCTAAATTACAGTGAGCAGATGACAAATACAATAATTGAATGGGTTTACTACAATCCATTCTTGATCACTGTTATACATCTCATTAGAAATTTACTTTAACTAATTTAGCTATAGTAAACATTGTTTCGTTGTAATATGACCTTATAAGAGATCGATTGGATTATTGCATTATTTACGATAATTAAATTATCAGAAGGGGTTTTGTGAAGATTGCAGTAATTTCAATCATTAAGATCATGAGTCAGTTGAAGTTAGACCACCATGGAAAACCTGGAAACACTGGACGGCCGTTTCATCCTATTGCGGGACTCCTCAGCAGTGCGCAACCACGACCTCGCCTCCTGCGAGATTCAAACCCAGGACCTACTGGTTTCGCGCGCGAGCACTTAACCACTAGACCACTGAGCCGGCATCCAACGGTGTTCATGTCTAACTTCAACTAATCCACGAAATTGAGTGACACATCCACCATTGTTTTCAGTGAGTTACTATCTCACAACAGACCTGGTTTAACTCCACTGGTCACTGAGGAGTCCCACAATAGGACGAAACGGCCGTCCAGTGTTTCCAGGTTTTCCATGGTGGTCTAGCTTCAACTGACTCATGATCTTAATGATTGAAAAGATGATTAAATTGTTTATTCACAAAATCAATTTATTATTCAGTTACCAAAGGAATATATCTGAAACTGTAAATTCACATGGTCTTGTTTACATGAATCATCTCATTGATGTTTAGGACCGTAATCGATCCGTCTCACTCTTATTGGCATATGTACATCCTGAACAGATTCCCTTGATAATGCTTTAATTCACAAGCATTCTAAATAAAGATGGATAATGACTAGAAGTAGAATCCAGGATGTAAGTTTCACCCTCATTGTACAAGCAAGTGGTTATCAGAAGTCAGTAGCTAAGTGAATAACGCGATGGTGTTTGAATCGAACGAGACTGGGTTTGAGTATATTGAGCTGACAAGTTCCAAGTAGAACGAAACGTGAATCTTGAATTCCATTATTAGCCATTATCCATCTTTTCTTAACCTAAAACTATATATCTTCTATATATTATATGTATATATCCAACTAATAAAGGTATGTACTCAAAGACATATCTGTGTACACTACATTTTTTTTCACCTTTCTTTACATTTTATCACACATTTAACCCTTAAGTGTGCATACATACAGACCCACACCCACCCACCCTACACACACACACACACAAGCTATTCTTTAGGTATCATTTAAAGAAAGAAAATTCCTAGACAAAAGAAACAATGATTTTTATCTATTTGTTGTTAATTGCTTTTTTTTTGTCGTCAACCTTTTTTAGGGTTGCTTTTTATTTCTCCACAACCCTTCCCCCCTTCGGCTTCTAATCTGTCCTGTTATGCAATTACTTATGTAAACAATGAATCGATTTAATGGATAGCGGTAAATTAAAGAAAAAGGAAAATAAAAGGACAAATGTTTTTAAATTTTTTTTTCTTTAGCTTCAATTGACTCATGATCTCAATAATGATATCCACAAAAAACCCTTTGTGATACGAATCAGTATATGCTCATTAGTGACTGGTTTCAAGAGCTATTTCTTAGAGTTCTAGTAAGAAGCAGTGACCAGTGAAGTTCAACAGGGTCTGTTGTGAAACAGTAACTCACTGAAGACAATCATAGATATGTCTCACCATTTCATGGATTAGTTGAAGTTAGACATTAACACCGTTGAATACCGACCGGATTAGTGATATAGAGGTTAAGCGTTCACGAGCAAGATCGATAGGTTCTGGGTTCGATTTTTACGAGATGGGATCGTGAATGTGCATTGCTGAAGAGTTCAGCAGTAGGACGAAACGGTTGTCCAGTGCTTCCAGGTTTTCTATGGTGGTCTAACGTCAATTGACTCATGATCTAAACTATTAAAATTACTATAATATCCACAAAAAACCCCTTGTGATATTAAATATTTACGTTTGGAAATAGTTAATTCAATTGTTTACACAACTTACCTACCCAATAAAAATTTCTAGCTTATATATTAAAGTAAAATTGATTAAGCAAAGATGTATAGTGTCTAGTGATGGAATCCAACATTCGAGTTTCGTTCTATTTAGGACGATACAAATAAAGCAACACAAAGTAAATTTTAAATTAATTAGCTTTACATATATATTAGTTATATAATATACCCCTGTGGGCCAGGGTAATTTTACAATGGTATTCAGGAGAACCAGACACCAACCGGACATTCACGTGACAACCCAAAAAGTACAACTCAATTCCGCTTCACAGAAGAACCATACACTGTATAGGCTTTAATACTACGATCTGAATAACAAAGCTCAATCCTGTGGCTTAACCACACACCATTCATATACACATTCACATCACATGTATAATTATTCCGATCATTGATCACCTAAACCAATTATACACACTATGAATAGGACGAAGTTCACCTGTTCTGCTTACACGACACTCAAACTCATTAATGTTAGCAACGGCAACATGCCTTACAATGTCCCAATGACAATGGATCTTAAAAACACTGAATAACAACAATCAGTATGAATGAATTTGGTTAACCAGTAAACCGATTTCGCTTATGAACATTCGGCAAAAGTTGCAAATGTAATACCGAACCATCCACAATATCAACGGTGAACCTTCATTCTGATATTAGACCTTCACCCGTTCATAGCCATATAGCTTATACTGCATACATCACATATGTAGAGTATATATATATATAACAGTAGATAGTATATGATCTGAAGTTGTACTGGATTCTTTCAGATAGATAAGTGTCTAAAGAAGACCTTCTGAATGAAATAAGTTGTGAAGATTTTGTCTACGAGATGAATGATGATTCATTAGTTAAACTATCTGGTTCAACGAACAAAGTACCATCGTTAATAGAATCTATCTGAGCTGTAAATCCTTTTCAAGTTGAAACATTTCAACGACAAGCTCGATCATTTCATTATATTTTAAAAAGAATAACTTGAAACGTAATAGAATTGATTATACTATACATAGTTCGTTACAGCAAGATAATAGTCTTGGTAGTAATGTTCAATGATTTAAATTCTTGAAGTAGTTGTTAAACCTAACGGTTAGATTATAATTTATGAATGAACCAATCAGATTTAAGATAACAGGACCTGGTGTTTGGCGCCAAATTCAATCATCCATTTGGTTAAATAGCGTTTTGGCATTCTAGCTAATGTCTATTCGTGATGAAAACCTTAAATCTAATTCCTAATATCTAACTATCAACTGTAAATCACAATCTTTATTCTTGACACTACTTTATAGCCATTATTTACACCTAGTAAATGGATGGACATTCTCAAGGCCACTTTAGCATCACTCAAAGGTCATTCATAACTGATATGTACTGACTAGTATGAAATCAGATTAAACGTTTTATTACCAACTTCTTCCAATCATTTAGGATTTTATTAACATATTTATATTTATTAGAAAGGGGTATTTTGTGGATATTATAGTAATCTTTAATAATTGAGGTCATGAGTCAATTGAAGCTAAGGAATCATGGAAAACCTGGAAGCACTCGAAGGCCTCTTGGTACTAGTTTGAGATTCCTCAGCAATGCACATCCACGACTCTGACCCACAGGATCCAAACCCAGGACCTGTCGGTCTTACGCGCGAACGCTTGACCTCTAGACCGCTGAGTTGGCCGGCAACCATCATTGTCTTCAGTGAGTTACTATCTCACAACAGACCCGGTTAAACTCCACAAATCACTGCTTCTTATTAGAATTCCAAGAAATACTTCTTCAATCCAGTCTCTAGTGAGCACAAGTTGATTATAGTTAGCCATAATTTATTGAATAGCATTTTATAATTATGCATTAAATAATTGTTCCATTCTATGAAACAGATATAAAGATATGGTATAACGAATAAGTACTCAGGTGAGGTTGATTGTTTAATACAAAACGTATTTCCGACTGTTCCTAGAATACTGTAATTTTATTAATATTAGTGTTTGCATAAATGGATTAGAAAGTGTTCATTTACAAAATATCAATCAATCGTCTTAGACTTCATTGTTCCTTCATTTCTACACTAATCATTCTCTATTCTCGTTCTCTTTTACTTCAATCTTCTTAATCTTCCACCACCAGTCATTTCACCTTTTATTGATGATACATACTACTTATATCTGTCAACATCAGTAGTACACATCACAGAATAGTTTTACAAGTCTCAATAACTTCTAGGATGTAAGCTTTGTAAAACCTTTAAGAAAAATTCAAGCATTTGAGTGTAAAATGCATGTCCGACGGCTCCTAGTATACTGTAATTTTATTATTAATAGTGATTGTATAAATGGTCTAGAAACTGTTCAACTGTGATTCACAATTAATATTCTTACTAATGGTTGCACTATAAACTATAAACTCAGATGTAATAAGGTTGAATATAACAATCTATGGAAATGGTTCTATTTTAAATCTTCTCTTTAGATGAATTCATTCATTGCCAGTAATCTATCCTTCTAATAAGATTACTATCAATGTTTCTTTATTGTATTGATGTTTATCGTTCTTCAGAAATTGTCTTGAATATGCTTACATTACTATAATCGATGAAAAAGATGTACTACTCAATTGAACTATACTATTTACATATATATTAGATTACTATCTGTATCAATATGTTGATAACTGTACATTGATATATGCTCAGTAATCACTCTCACAATTTATTTATATCTACTTACAAATGATGATAGATGACGATTGTACAGATATTGGAAGATAGTTTAGATACCAGATGGTACAAGAAGGAAGTGCTTACTGTTAGAATGTTTGAACAGAACGATAATGATATTCACTGTATCTTAATTTATGTGAATAAGATAGTATTAGAAGTGATATGTAGAGTACTTAGATCAAGTACAAATGTGAACACAAAACTTCCGAATAAAACCAAGAACATGTTCTTCATTCCACTTTGGTAGTCTGTGATCTGACTCCAATTTGATCGTAATGATTGGTTGTTATCGTCTATCCTCGTATATAATCATTGACTTAAATCGCGTTAGTTAATAACGGAATTAAATAAGTCAAATAACGAGAATGGAGTTTTGAATGCATATATTTTGCATAATTGTTGATTAGACAAACGAACGGAGGAACAATGCGAAGATTCGAAAGCGAAGCTAAATTGGCGCGCGGTGGAGATGGCTGGTAAGCCAACTCCCCCTTTAACAAAGGGTTAATCAATATTTATAAGCCCACAAAAATAAATTACAGACATATGATGAGTAACGGGATAAGAAGTGTGCATACGCCTACGCGCTCATATACAGACAGTCAAGACATTGATAAGCGAATAATTAACAAGGTTAGAATGTGACTCAAATAGAATGAATAGACTGAGCTGTCCGAAAGTTAGAATAATAAGGTATTTGGGCTTAACATAATAACAGACACTACACCACTATCAGATGTAATCCAGTGATTAATAATACAGTTTTTATTGAAAACATGAACTAATCAAAGTTGGATAACCATTGAAAAGTTGAAATCAAATCAACCATCCATTGTCCTTTACATCTTTTGTGTTTCTTTCAATTCTCAATTCCTTCATGTTTTCGTTTCTGTTTTATTCAGTGCAATCTTCTCAACCTTCTTTTAATAAACATTCAAATTCTCATTGATTTTACATACTACTTATATCTGTTGATATAAGTAGTGTACATTAAAATAGTACGAGGTTAGCATTAACAATTTACCTGTATTTTTTTCTTCAACTACAAGGTATATTTGTAGTGAATTTCTTAATATTAAAGACAATTAGTTCTAGCATGAATAGGAGCAATAATAGGAATTGAAGAGGGAGTGGTCTTGAGTGCTGTTAGAAGTATGGGGGCGGTTATCACTTTCCGGTCGCCCACATCGTGGAAGGGTTCTTCTGGAGGTACATGAAAAGGAGATTGAATTGGAGGTAGTATAAATGACCTGAGAGCGTGAACGCAGTTCCCAAAGGACTACTGTCTAAGGTCTATCACACACGAACTTTTTCATGGGTAATTTTCGTGTTAGCTCTGTACTTGTTGAGACCTTACCGCCGGAGACAGATATCCATGGGATAAGGTAAGGTGTGCAATTTTAAAGTCGACCTTTTTTAACCCCACCCCTTTTTGTGGGAAGGCAGCATCGCTGTTATGCTGGTTGTCTGAAGGAAACATCTTACTGTTGTCACACCTCCGTACAGTCAGCAGCACGACTTCACCTTCGGACCTTATGTTTATTGCTTTTAGTCTTATCATTCTTCAACCGATCTGTCTGATATGGTGCGACCTTGAGGAACAGTTGTTCCAGCAAGTGTGGCTCGATTGGTTCATCACGATAGGCAAGCTTGACCACCACGTCAAGGTAGCAACAACGGTCTGGAGTTCTAGCATTATTATAAATTACTTGCTATTGTCTGTTAACGTGCAATGTACCATGCCAGTATATAAGCTTATAGACACTATTTACTATGATTATTATCATCGTTTAACTTAAGCTAGACAGTCATTTAAACAATGAAGTTGTACGTACACGAATACTAGAGTCGTGATTAGATCTTCGATAAGGTTATGGATATATACTTCTAAGTAGTTCCATATAAGGAAGTAAATATCTTAGTTTTTGATTGAATATTCAACTTATTTCACTTTGTAATATCAATCATTTGACAAACCAATCAAAGTTAGAGAATATAAATCATTGGGACCTAAAACTATCTGAAAACTATCAAGCCATCTAGTATGACTTCATTTTATGACAGTATGATGGTTATGAACTAATGACAAATCTGTTGATCTCCGTGTCGGATAGAGACAGGTATCTACCTCAGTACAATGGTAGATGGTTGCTCAATTTCGTGGATTGCTTGATGTTAGACACTAACACTATTGGATGCCGGCTCAGTGGTCCAGTAGGTTAAATGTTCGCGCGGGAGACTGAAGGCCCTGGGTTCGAATCCCGCGGTGGGATCGTGGATACGCACTGCTGAGGAGTCCCAGAATTGGTGGTCTAGCATCAGTCGATTCATGATCTCATTCAAAAACTTATCTTTATGTTTAACAGCTTGAAATGTTTCTCACAATTCAATGAATTAATTTTATCTGGTTAGCGTTTTTTTCTTTAGTGAGTTAGTTTCCATGGGATGGGGTCACTAATTCCATGCCCAACCCTCCTCCTTTGTCCAAGCTTGGGACTAGCGGTAGTAACACGGGTAGGGGGAGCAGCAGTCGGAGTTGGGTTGGAGAATGTTGGTCGGTGGCCTGTGCTCTACTGGAAGTAACAGGTGTAAGGAAGTAAAAAATTAAAGAAATAAATAAGTGTAAACTAGTTTTCAGTATAGTTGTTTGACCATAACAACATACTTACATTATACAGTTAGAGAAATAGTGAATTGTTAATTTGACTGGTGACAAATAATAATTTTGAAATATATTCATAGAGTAAAGATGGATTGTAGTTAGTAGTGGAGACCAGGATATGTGTTTCGTCGTTTTAAGGACTCATCAGCTAGATATAATTGTATCCCAGGGATGAGGGACTCGAACACAGTACCGTACAGAATGTACATATGCCAGTAAGAGACTGATCAATTATAGATCTAAACATATATGGGAAGATATAAACAAACAATACAAAATGAATTCGACTTTGTCAACATGAATTGGCATGCGACACTTGACGGTATTTTACTTATCTACATTATACTTACGTTTATTTCGTAGAAAGAAAAATGTATAAAATAAAACTAACTATGGCTAGTATTAGGGGGTTTAAGTGGATTGTAGAACTTTCATAATTTAAATCACGAATTTAGAAGCATTAGACAGATGGATACAAAGTCATGGATGTACGTTGTTAGGTAGTTCCATACCAGGATGAAATGGTCATCTAATAATATCAATTTTTCAATGACAGTCTTGGTAGGATCAGATTGTGATTTGAACTATAAAAATAGTACATATCTATTCAATATAAGCTATATTGCTATGTACAACTTAAGGTCTCATATGAGACTGTAGGTTCACCAATGATATTGTGGATGGTTCGGCATTACTTTATAAAGCTTTGCCAAATTTTCATATGCGAAATTGGTTAACTGGTTAAGTGATTTCATTCATACTGGTGATTACTTTTCAGTGTTCTCAAGAGTCAGTCATTGGGATATTGTAAGACATATCATAAATGCTAACACTAATAAGTTTGAGTGTCGTGTAAGCAGAATAGGTGAACTCTGTCCTGTTTGTTCTGTTCACAATTGATTTACGCGATCAATGATCGGAATAATTATACATGTGATGTGAATGGGTCTATGAATGGTGGGAATAGTTCATCAGAATGCTGGATGCTTGTATGGTTTTGCTACAGGATTGAGCTGTAGTGTTAAAGCCTATATGTACTGATCGGATTATTAAGTTTAAGCCTGGGGTAGTTTCTGGCTCTCCTGCGAAAGGGGATTGATCTCTACTGATCGGGTTAAGCCTGTGCAGTGTTGTTTAGTTTTCATGTGAAGCGGGATTGAGATGTACTCTTTGAGTTGTCATGTAAATGTCTAGATGTTGTCCTGTTCTCTGACCTTTAATGTAAGTCCTCCCTCATTCAAGATTCAAGAAAGATAGTAGATCAACTATGTAACCATATATATATCATTTTAATCATCCAAATTGAATATGATTCAATGTGTATAATTGTGAAGAACTGTGATGTTTTTGTAATGTGATATTTATACAAGTTGAATATGACTCTTTAGATGAATTATTCGAGCTGATTTCACTTCAATTTGATAACAGGTTTTAATACCTGAATTGCATTACATACTTGTTACTTACTTACGCCTGTTACTCCCAATAAAGCATAGGCCGCCGAACAGCATTCTCCAACACATTCTGTCCTCCGCCGTCCCTTATACTTCCATCCAACTCTTGTTAATTCTTCTCATGTCTGTCTCCATTTCTCGGTGTAATGTGTTCTTTGATCTTCCTCTCCTCCTTCGGCCTTCAGGATTCCATGTAAGGACTTGTCTTGTGACGCAGTTGTGTGCTTTCCTTAATGTGTGTCCTATCCACTTCCGGCGCTTCTTCCTGATTTCTTCCTCCACTGAGATCTGGTTTGTTGCTAATAGTGTCCGGCCAACGGATCTGAAGTATTTTGCGTAGACAACTGTTAATAAACACTTGTATCTTCTGGATGATGGCTTTCGTATCTTTCTAGGTTTCGGCCCCATACAGTAAAACTGTATTGACATTTCTATTGAAAATTCTCACTTTGATATTGGTTGCCAATTGTTTTGAGTTCCATATGTTCTTCAATTGTAGATATGCTGCTCTTGCTTTGCCGATCCGTGCCTTCACATCTGCATCAGATCCACCGTGTTCATCGATGATACTGCCCAAATATGTAAAGATTACATACTTGTACTTCTATGTAGTTCAAGAAATATTTGGATCTTATATCTTTGAAAGACCCATACAATTATGGAGTCTGTCTGTTTGAGAAGAGGTTTAGCATATAGCCGAAAACTCAAATGTATTTAAGATTGTAATACATTCAAAGTTAGTTCACAAAGAAGATACTTTAGTAAAATCCAAAAGGTTTACTCTGTTTCAATTTCTCGACGAAACTATAGTTTATGAACGAACCAATCATATTTAAGATAATAGGTCTTTGATTTTGGCGCGGAATTCATTCATCCATTTTGGTTAAATAGAGTTTTGGCACTACAGATGATGTCAATTCGTGATGAAAATCCTAGATTAAGTCTCTAATCGTAACCATTAACTTTATATCGTAATCTTTATTCTTCACACTGATTTATAACTTGGATCTAGTCCTGGTTACTAGGTGGACATTCTCAAGGTCACTGTAGCATCCCCCAAACGTTATTTATAAATTATGGTCTCATTAATTAATTGCCTCGATATTGCCTTAATTCACAAGCTTTATGAGCAAAGATGGATAGGGGATAACAGTAAAATCCAGTTTGATGCGCATTTCATCCTATTTGGGACTCCTCAGCTGGATGCACCTGCATCGCAGAGTTGATGTTCACTCTGGGACTCGAACTCAATACCATTCTATCTATACATATTATCAATGGTAACAAGCTCATTTCTGACATACTTTGGCTATATTCAATTCGGTTATTCCAATTTCAAACTAACTATTCATAGCAAATTTTCGACATAGAAACTATTTTTTTAAAAATTTTACGTAGACTGTTGATGATATTCTTTCTTCTATTTTTTTCTCAAGAAAACATAAAAATACAAAAATGCTTTTTTTTTGTTGTTGACAAATGACCGAGCGAAAATCGTCGGCGTTTATTTTTTTGTTTGTTTGTTTGTATCTATGCTGTTGTTGTTGTTGCTAAGGGGAATATTGTCATTTATATAAACACGATATCTTGTAATCAATTATGTAACATTCACATTTGAAATGTAATGCCGAAAATTAAAAGAAAAATTAAATTTCAATAGAGATATTGACATGATAGATTCATTTATTGCATTTTTATTGTTTAAATTAAGATTTTTTTTATAATTGATTAGGTAATTTCAGTAGTTGAGATCATGAGTCAATATAAAACCTGGGAGCAGTGGACGGCCGTTTCGTTCAATTGTGGGATTCCTCAGTAGTGAGTATCTACGATCTTGCTTCGCGAGAATCGAACACAAGACTTATCGATCTCGCGTGCAAATGCTTAACCAATAGACCGATGAGCCGTCCGGTATCCACCAGCGGTGTTAATGTCTAACTTCAACTCATCCATGAAATTGTGCGACACATGCATCATTGTTTTCAGTGAGTTACTATCTCACAACAGATGTGATTGAACTCCATTGATCAATACTCCTCATTAAAACTCCGCGAAACACCTCCTATTATGCAGTGTTTGATTGAATCTTCTCATTAATGCCTAGGACTGTAATTGAACAGTCTATTATTGGCATATGTACATCTTTTATGGATTGTCTCTATATTGCCTTAAGTCATAAGCATTGTAAGCAAAGATGGATAGTGGCTAATAGTGTAATCTAGGACACGTATTTCTTCCTATTTGAGACTCGTCAGTTTAATGTACTTACTTCCCAGAGTTGATGTTTACTCCGGGATTCAAACCCAGTAAGTGAATGAATCGATGGCGTTTGAAGTAAACGATACTGGGTTTAAGTCTCAGCGTGAATATAAAACAAGTCTGTGATACAGGTCCCGAATTCCACTCCCTTGGTTTCCATTGCTAGCCCCCCACTCATCTTTGCCTATGGTTGAAGATAATGTCAAGTCAATCCTTACATAGACCAATAAATGACTGATCGATTACATTTCTAAACAACAATCGGAATATTCCCGTAAGTTATACGAATAAAGAAGTGAATACTCTAAAACAAATAATTGTATATTAATGATTAAATTCATTGAGAAACACACACACACACAAATAAACAAACAAAACAAAACAAAACAAATGAACTGTGAACATTTACCCATTAAATTTATTAAAAGAAACAAGTAACCAATTGGTTAAATTGATGTTGATCTAACCCAGATACTAACCATAGATACTAAGTTGTATAAACACTATAAGTAAATATACCATGCATAAACGCACACACACACGCACGCACAGACACACACACGCACATATACATACATAATTGAAGTTTATGAATTAGATATTCTCATCTAAGTATAAAGCTAATCTCTTATTAATTGAATCATTGTTTTGTAGAAAGAGTGGTGGATTGAATTTGTTCACTTTGTAAAATGATCTGAATGATGATCTCAATCGAGGAAACAAATCTAGATCATAAAACAAACTGATCTGGAGTCCTTCCTTTCTCGACATCAATTTGATTGGATCGACAAGTTCGGTATTTGTAGTTTTTAGTAAAAGCTAAATTGACATCATAGTCATTCAATCCTTATGCAGTGGTGTTTTAACATTTATTCATTAGGGAAGTTACACATTGAGATTCTGGAATGTTCTTCTAAAAGATGATTGAATGAAATGTCTTTGAATGTTTCTGAGAATCTTAGAGCTTCCTTGAGTTCAATCGTCAGCCGTCCTCACAAGAATACTTAGTGAAACAATTAATGTTGTCATAAATTCAGACCATGTAATCAGGTTAAGCAAATTTATATTAGAACTTCATAATATATGATTACTTACTTAGACTTTTTAACCTTCGTAGAGAAGCATAGACCACTCACTGGAATTCTTCATTCAAATCTGTCCTGGACAAACCTTTCCTTTTCTTTCTAGTCGTTATTCATTTTTTTCATAGTTGCTTCCAATTCCAGACATAGTATGGTCTTCCTCTTTTCAGTTTCCTTTCAGGATTCCAAGTTAGGCGCATGGTTTGTGATGCAGTTTTGATGATTTTTGAAATGTGTATCGTATCGACTTTCAACATCTTGTCCCGATTTCCTCTCCAACTAAAAGACAGTTGTTCTCTTTCACAGTACACTGTTTCTGATGGTATCTGACCAATGGGTGTTGAGTATCTTATGTAGACAACTATTTATAAATATTTGTACCTTCTTGATGATGGTTGTAGTAGTTCTTCAAATTTCATCTCCGCACAGTAGAACTGCCTTGACGCTCGTATTGAATATTGTGACTTTGATGTAGGTTGATAGTTGTTTTGAGTTCCATTTGTTGTTCAATTTTAGCAATGCGGCCCTTGCTTTTCCAATCCTTGCTTTACGTCTGCATCAGATTCTCCTTGTTGATTGATGATGCTACATAGGTAATTAAAACTTTCCTCCTGTTCCAGAGTTTGTCCATCAGGTATGACCAAGTTTGTATTGTTCGTGTTGTATTGAGTATCTTGTCTTTATCCTTGTGTATGTGCAAGCCTACTGATGCTTAGACTGATGCTACACTAGTTGTCTTCATTTACATTTGATGATGTATATTGATATAGAAAGTCCAATTGATTTCGAACTATTCATTGTATTCCATGTTTCCACTCAGATATGCAGGTCTTCACAATCCAGTTGATCATCAGAAGAAAGAGAAATGGAAAGAGTAATCAACCTTATTGTTAGACAGTCTTAAACTAACATAGAATACGTGTTCAGTGTCCTTTGTTTTATAAGACAAAATGATAATTAAGTTTAATTCAATAGTTGAGATCATGAGTCAATTAAAGCTAGATCATCATGAACAACTTAAAAGTACTGGACAGCCGTTTCGTCCTATTGTAAGACTTCTCAACCATAAGACTGATAGATCCTTAGTTCGAATCCCATGAAGAAGGGATCGTGGATTACGTTTATATTTAATTTGGATTTATATCTTTCACTATCATTCTTACATTTTCTTTTTCTTTTCTTTTCTTGTTATTATAGTTCCAGACAATGATTCTATTCAGAAATCAAGAATAGATAGTAGACGTTCCACTTTAAGTTCTATATCAACAACATGTTTTCCATTGAATTTTCGTCATTTAAAAAGAAAATCATGTTTTGATGAAACTATTAAATTTAATGAATTAAAAATGGACAATAAAGAAGATTCTCATTGTACTAAGGTGTATCCAGCACTTCATCAAACATCTAGTCTTCAAAAGATCAATCCACCAATGAATAATAAGGATGATAATGATGATGCTGCTGCGGATGGTGATCCTGTTGCTGTTGTTGCTGCTGATGATGATGGTGATGATGCTGATAAGTTAACATATAGGAATCAAACCAATTCCATGTTAATACCTACTTGTATAGTGAATTATGATTCAGATGAGAAAATTTGTACAGATCATCAAACTGTAAGTTTCTGATCATATATCTGTTATATAAAGTCTATTTTATTTATATCATGGATTGATTTTACTAAATCCTTGAATAGCTGGTTAGTCTTGGTATGGGACCTTCTAGGATTACGAAGTTATGAGAATGAATAGTGGCTAGCAGTAGCGTCCAGTTTGACTATTATCATATCAACGCAATTACACATGATGGCGAAACTCTGGAAGATGTGAAATATTTCACGTGTCTGGGAAGCATCATCGATCAACAAGGAGGATCTGATGCAAAAGTAAATCAAGGATTGGAAAAGCAAGGGCCGCATTGCTTATATTGAACAACAAATGGAACTCAAAACAACTATCAACCTACATCAAAGTCACAATATTCAATACGAATGTCAAGATAGTTCGATTGTATATAGCTGGATCTTGAAGAACTACTACAACCATCATCAAGAAGGTACAAGTATTTATAAATAGTTGTCTACACAAGATTCTCAACATCTATTGGTCAGATACCATCAGAAACAGTGTACTGTGAGAGGGAACAAACTGGCTTTTAGTTGGAGAGGAGATCGAGACATGATGTTGGAAGTCGATACGATACACATTTCAAAAATCATCAAACTGCGTCACAAAGCAAACGCCTAACTTGAAATCCTGAAGTGAATCGGAAAAGAGGAAGACCAAAGAATACACTGTGTCGGGAAATAGAAGCAGATATGAAAATAATGGATAACTACTGAAAAGAGCTGGGAAGTATTGCCCAATGCAGAATTGGATGAAGACTGATGATTGTCGGCCTATGCTCCTCCACTAGGACTAGCAGGAGTAATTAAATAAGGATTACGATCTTATAAAAAATGATGGATAGTGATTAGCGGTGGGATACAGTTTAACGCGTGTATCGTCGTATTTGGGACTTCTCAGCTGGACGTAATTGAAACTCAGACTTGTTGATAATCGCTTTGGGACTCGAACCCAGTACCTTCCGTTTCAAACGCCATCACGTTGTCGACTTATCTATTGAGTTCTGATAGCCACCTGTTTGTGCAATAGGGTGAAGTTATATTCACAATAGGAAGATACAAGTAAACAACACCAAGTGGATATCACGAACTTATGGTTCTAACAAAAATCTGGAAATTCAAACCTTGAAATGAGTGTATTAAATGCAAAACAATTAGTTTACATCTAATGGTTTATTTGCTTAACTTTAATTGATTTGTTACATGATATTGATATCATTCATTTACCAGTCTCCACTGGTCTTCTCATGAGAAACATTGGTTAGTAATTACAGAGTGGGTTTTTGTGGATATTACAGTAATTTCAATAGTTAAGATCATGAGTCAATTGAAGGTAGACCACCATGAAAAATCCGGAACCACTGAACTGCCGTTTTATCCTATTGTGAGATGTTGACTTAGTGGTCTAGAGGTTGAGCGTTTGCACACGAGACTGATAAGTTCTGAGTATAAATCTCACGAGGCGGGATCGTGAACGCACACTGTCAAAGAGTCTCATACTAGGACAAAATGGCTGTAGAGTACTTTCAGATTTTCCATAACGGTCTACCTTCAATATTACAGAAAACTCTAATTGTAATGATTTCTTCGCCTAATAGCAATCTTATTTATGAAATCTAACACTATTCAATTGTATAACATCAAAGATCCATTTAATTTAATCAAGGGTAATAATTTAATTTCTCATATCATTTTTAAGGTCAAGTGAAATATCTCAACTCGTTGACTGAGATTGATACACCTTAATTCATTATCATAACTAATAATATAATTACATTTCAGGTTTATCATAAAACAGAATACATTAAATCAATTCAATAGATAGATGTTTCTATTTCATCTTTGATCTTCATTGTTTATTTGATCTATAAACTGATTACATTAACTTTGTTGTTCATATTCTATGATGAACAAGAGCATCAATTGAGGAGAACGTGAATCCAAGAACCATACAACAAATAATTCGTTTGTAAAATATTGATCGATTGTCTCAGACTTCATTTGTTCTTTCATTTCTACACCAATCATTAGTGTATCCTGTGCGGAGTTCCTTGACATAGTCTTAATTCACATGCATTTTAAGCATAGATGGTTAATGGTTAGTAATGGAATCCAAGATGCACGTATCATCCTATTTAGGACTCGTCAACTGGATGTAACTTTCACATCTCAGACTTATTGTTCACTTTCTACTCGTTCTCTCTTTTTTGATCTACTTAATCTTCAACCACTAGGTATTTCACTTTCTATTGATGATACATACTACTTATATCTGTCGATATCAGTAGCACATACCACTATTTTACTTAAATCACTTTTTATAACTTCAATTTAAAAAGTGTTACTGAAGAATAACTTCTATGAGTCTTCAATAGGGAAATGATTTCTTATTGATCATTATCTTCCAATGATTTTGGTATTTACGATTGATCAATCACTGGGTAGTAATCAATGTCATGTCAGGTTCTTATTAGTGCAAACCGAAAGATGTTGATCAGCACCCAGTGATCAATCAATTGTAAATACATCTCAATCTTACAGGAAGTCAGTCGCGCCCCCGGTACCTAAGTGGTAACGTTTCTGACTGTGAAGCTGGGTGACATAAGGTCGGATCCGTTGGGGATCATCAAGAATTTTTGGAAAAATATTGTATTCCTAAGTTTTTCCATCGAGTTTGTCTACTTACAGGTAACCTATAAATACATCGATTTTCATCAACATAGATATTTGTACCAAGTTTGAAGTTCATAACAGAGATAATGTACCATATAAGTCAACGTCTACCAATATCACAGTGACTGTTACTGACACCAACAGTACTCGATATCATATTTGCAATGACAATTATTATTAACTAGTTCTGGTTAAAGTTTATCTTTAACGAGTTAGTTTAATACGGGATGAGGTCGTTAACACTATACCCAACCCTCGTACTTTATCCGGGCTTGGGTCCAGGAGTAGGGGGCTCCAGGCGCAGTTGACAATGATTATTAGCATTATTAAAATGTTTTTAGTTAAATACAATGTGTTCACATTATCATTAAAACGGGTTTGAGTTATCCTATTGTTGATATTCTTGAGTGAGTATTAGTCAGTCTTGATTGAGCATATGCACATCGTGTATGAATTGCCTCGATATTCAAAGTGAAAGTTACTGGGTTTAATTCATAGATATACTTAGGTACAAGATACAGAATACTCATTGTAATTACTAGTAGGGTATTGTGAAGATTGTTGAATTTTCTATTTTACATCACGAACTCATCTCAATCAGTCGACTATCGGTAACCAGGAGTAATTGAGAAACTTTTTGATGCAGTTTTGTTCTCTCAACTGGATGGTTTAATTGTGGAGCTTTTATTGTTCTTCTGAATGACATCATCAGCATAAACGTCAGATAGAAGTGAAGTGCTTGATTTTCTCCACATGTAGTTCACAGCTTGTCATGTACATCTCGATGTTGATTGGCTCATGTTGACCTTAAATCTATCATTGTTTACTACAAATCTTCACCATCATCTCAATTGACCAATTATTTTGTACTTATACATGAAACCTTAGTTACAATCGAAAAATACTCATCGATCAATAGAAATGAAGACTTTCGAGCCTCGTAATGGTTATTTCAATCACTGAACTAGAATCTAACATTCGTAAACTAATTGATACGCTTTGCTGAATTAAAAGCTTGTGATTTGAATTCTGAAAATTATTGTCCAAAGACAAGCTCATAATTGTTCACCATACAATAAACAGATATACAGTCAGTTATATAATATACCCTTGTAGGTTAGGGTAATTGTACATTAGTATTCATGAAAACCGGATACTATGAAGACTTTCGCATGACAACTCAATGAGTATAGCTCAATTTCATTTAACAGGAAAGCCAGACACCACCCAGACTTAACCTGATCAGTACAGATCAATCCAGCTACACAGGAGATTCAGAAAACATATAGGCTTTAGCGCTACAATCTGAATAGTAAATTTCAATCTTGCGGCTCAACCACGAAGGCAGCAAGCACCCTGGGGGATCATTCATACTATTCATATACACATTCATATCACATGTATAATTATTGATCGCGTAAATCAATTATCCACACTATGAATAGGACAGAGTTCATCTATCCTGCTTAAACGACACTCAAACTCATTAATGTTAGCAATGGTGATATGCCTTACAATGTCCAAATGACAATGGCACTTAAAGAGCACTGAAAAGCAACCAACAATATGAATGAAATCAGTTAACCAGTAAACCAATTTTGTGCATGGACATTCAACAAAACTTGCCATAGTAATTCCGAACCATCCACAATATCAATGAAGTAGCTCTAGTGTGATATTAGACCTTCAGCTCTACATAGCCATATAGCATATACTTCACACAACACATATGTAAGGTAGTAAACGAAGTAGCCCAGCCTTAATCGTCGGGACTTGAAGAACGCTTAAAACTCATTGTTTCCTGTTGGAATACTATTCGTGAAAAGCAGAAAAGAAATGCACAATTGTATAATTACAATTAGAGATAAGTTTTGTGGATATTATAGTAATTTAATAATTGAATTCATGAGTGAATTAAGGCTAGACCACCATGAAAACCTGGAAGCACTAGACCTCCGTTTCGTCTTATTATGGGACTCCTCAGCAGTGCGCATCCACTATCCCGCTTCGTGAGATTCGAATCCACATCCTACCGGTTTCGCGCGTGAACGCTTAATCTCTAGACCAGTTTACAATTTACGACTACATGTTCTCATGAATTCGTATTCATTATATCACAAACAATTAGATTGTATAAAATCATTGTTATTCCCATTTATAGTGTAATTTGTGATTAACAGTATTGTATATACCATTATCATCGGTATACAAAATAGAAGGAATTGAGTCAATGAACATAAAATGGGTTTACAGTTGTCCATGGTAGAAACACGAATACACCCCATAACTTGCATCTATATTTAGATTCATCAACATATTCATCATCGTAAAACAACTTAACCTAATCAATGATCATTTGTTTGACATGCTTGTGAATGGTTCTTCATGTATTCCTCAAATTATTGGACACATTTAAGTTATACATCTCAATAAGTAAAACAAACAGTTCATCAATACCTATATGGTAACTAATGTGAATACTGATAACTGGGAATATATGTAATATAGATCTATGTAAGAAGAAGATTGAACTAAATGATAGATATCTATGTGGTTACAACGAATGTAAACCACTAATTAATAGTTATCATAAGATACCTATTCACCTCAATTCACATAAAAATGCACACACACACGCACAAACACACGCACACACAGGAACATTATTGATCATATGATTACATAACACAATTATTCATTGAACATAATCACACAGAAATATTAACATCAATAATAGAAAGTGTATTGGTTCGAGAATTTATTGTTGTCAGGCATTGAATAACATATCATGTTTAGATATTGTATATGGTGAATTGTATAGTGGAGAAATATTTTGTGCCAGTTAGTGATTGTCAGTAAACTGTGTGTGTGCGTGCGTGTGTGTGTGAATAAAGCTAACGATGTTAATGTTCTGCATGAGATTCTAACAAGTGTGTGAACTAATGTGACTGTCAGAGATGTTACTCTATTTGTACGGCAGTCATTGAGAACTGTTTGTGATAAGATTTTTGAAGTTTCATGTAACGAAGTGACTGATGTTCATGATACAGAATTGGTATATGAGAAAACACTGGACAATTGTTTGAATCTACTGTTGAAGAGTGAGCATCATCGACTCTTCCTGCAATCGGACTAAGGAGATAGACTTCTCTAATGTATAGTTATTCAGAATCCAGTTTCCATGAATTCACAATATTGCTCAACCATTTTCCATGATTGTGTATTGTGGAGGTGTCACATTCGAGGAGAAATCAGATATCCAATACTGTCTCTTGTTTCCAACGGTGTATTGCATAAGATCATTTATCGATGAAAACTGACTATTTGATTAAGTACCTAACATGAGTTTTTATAAGAAAGTACTCAGGTAATAAGTCGTTCCCGTAGTAATTCACACCTGCAACGTGAATTCATGAAATGTGTCAGTTGTTTGACGGAATGGAACAGTCTATCAAAGAAATCATCACAACAATCATGTTTTAGAACCCTTAAGAACCCAAGATGAATGTCTCGGATGTTTTACTTGTAAAATTCCATCTAAATTTTAAGTATATGGATTAAGATTTCTTGCTATTAAATATACAACTAGTTGGCTTATTGTGTGTCATCAATCTCCAGACGTCTGAAATGTGGATTGAAATGACGTTCCACAATGTCAGTTGGAAATGTTTCCATTCATCTTCACAGAATGAGACTTAGCCGCCAAAACAAGAGAAGTCAACCGATTGAAGTCGAAAGTGAGTATTCAGCCTACTGATTAGTCTCATTTATAACACAATAGAAATCTCGAGTTACTTGTTCATTACCGGTAATCGTTAGACATTTAGGTATGTTCCTGCTTCATTCTAATTGATAGACAAACATTTCCATTGTGACCTAATTGCTGATTGGCATGAACTAATGTCTTGATGGAAGTCATTGCATATCTGCCATACACTCAGTGGATTACAACACACATACAATATGGATCATTAATGGTCAATTCATATGGTATGTTTATGTATATTCTCATTTAGAAGAGTTGAAATGATCATTTATTGAGATCTACACTGAAACAAACAAACAAACGAACAAACAAGCAAACAAACAACCAAGATTCATTCCATTTAATATTGTGAATGGATTAGCCAATTTCGATTTACGGGTAGGATAATTCAAAAGGTAAACTGAACTGCCTATCAGTCAAACTGATAATCCATAAGAAAAAGTTGGATCTAAATCAATGATGAACTGAGAGAATGATAGACAGTTGGAAACAATAGTGATTGATAATTGATAATCAATTAACGATTCATTAGTTTCAGTTTATGGTGTGGAGTTTATGAGTTGAGAGTAGGTCATCAATGCGCTCATCCATCTATCTATCTATCTATCTATCTATCTATCTATCTATCTATCTATCTATCCACACATCTATCTATCTATCTATCTATCTATCTATCTATCTATCTATCTATCTATCTATCTATCTATCTATCCACACATCTATCTATCTATCTATCTATCTATCTATCTATCTATCTATCTATCTATCTATCTACCTATCTATCTATCTATCTATCTATCTATCTATCTATCTATCTATCTATCTATCTATCTATCTATCTATCTATCTATCTATCTATCTATCCACACATCTATCTATCTATCTATCCACACATCTATCTATCTATCTATCTATCTATCTATCTATCTATCTATCTATCTATCTATCTATCTATCTATCTATCTATCTATCTATCTATCTATCCACACATCTATCTATCTATCTATCCACACATCTATCTATCTATCTATCCACACATCTATCTATCTATCTATCTATCTATCTCACATCTATCTATCTATCTATCTATCTATCTATCTATCTATCTATCTATCTATCTATCTATCTATCTATCTATCTATCTATCTATCTATCTATCTATCTATCTATCTATCTATCTATCTATCTATCTATCTATCTATCTATCTATTTATCTATTTAATGTCAAAATATTATGACTACCTTTTTTAATTGATTAAGAGCGATCAGTTTATACTTACTTGCTTACGCCTGTTTTTCCTCTATTTCTCAACGTATTGAGTTCTTTAGCCTTCTTCTTTTCCGCTTCCCTTCAGGATTCCAAGTTAGGTTATGTAATTGTGCAATTATTCTCATCAAACAACTATAAATCTGATCAGCCATTTGACATTATTGATCTATCACTTCATCGCTGAAAACTTCATGATTTTTTGCCTTTTTCTTATGAATAAGTTCATTTCTGTTCACAAATACAGGTACGACAAAAATGTTTATAATATAGTAGTATTGTTGTGTGTGCTACTGATGTTGACAGATATAAGTAGTATATATCATTAATCGAAAGTGAAATTTCTGATGGTAGGAGATTAAGAAGATTGAGGAAAAAAGAACGAGAACAATGAATGATTGGTGTGGAAACAAAGGAACAATCAATTTTGGGACGATTGACTGACATGTTGTACATGATGCAATTATTGTAAGGTTCTTAGACATTACTAAGAGATTGTGTAATTTTGTATTCAAGTACGTTCGATTGTCCTCACTTGATGTTCTCGTTCATTACGCGTATGTATGATAAGAGATTTATAGAAGTTGGTTGTGCAGCTATCATCGTTCTCCTGAACAACATCATCTTAGTTAGACCATCATTTAAATCCTGAAAGCACTAGACAATTGTTTCGTCCTAGTATGAGACTTCCCAAATGTTCACATTCACGATGTCATACTCGAGCACTCGAACCCGGGACCTCTGGACTCACACGACAACGCTTGACTTCTAGACCACTGAGCCGGTATCCAACGGTGTTAGTGTATAACTTTAAAAGACTCATGACCTTGCACAACCTTTCATTCATTATCTGAGTTGAATGACTCTCTCCACATGAAACTCAATGAACTTCACTAGTCATGCTTTCTCAACAGAACTCCAAAAATCCATCTTGAAGCTAGTTACTAATGTGCACATGCTTATTATCGATATGGGGATTTGTAGAGATCGTAGCATTTAATCAGTTGAATTCATGAGTGATCACCATCGAAAACCTTAGAACACCGGAAGATTCATTCACAAACTTGCGCACAAAATCGATGCTCCTAGTCAGGAGTCCCGAATGCGGAATCGTGAACGTATACCTCTGTGGAGTTCCACACTAGGAGAAAACAGTAGTCCAATATCACAGAATATTACCATTAATAAATCCAATCATTTCAATATAACATTGAGAACTAATATATAAATTTTCTTTAATTAAATCACAACTCCTTGGTTATTTCGCCATAAATTTAACAAGTGAACAATTAAAAAAAATTATATATATAAACAAGTTGGTGTTTATTCAGTTGAATCTTTCAGCTACTTTGTCTTTGAAAAAAAAAACAATTTTGTTTATATTCACTTTACCCTATTGCACAAACAAATGGCTATCATGATTCACTGGTGAAATGGAAAGCGCAATGGCATTTAAAGCGAACGGTACTGAGTTCGAGTCTCAGGGTGAATATCTACAAGACTAAGATGCAGATACATTTAGCTGAAGAGTCCCAAATGGGGTGAAATGAGCGTGAATCACAATTCCACTGCTAGCTACAATCCGTCTTTGCTTATAATTGTGTTTATATTTCGCTGTGAATGTATGTGTGTGTATAATAGTAGTGGTAGTGGTCGTCGTCGTCGTTGGGAGTGGATAGGACACACATTTAGCAAATCATCAAACTGCATCATTAAGTATGCCCTAATTTGGAATCCTGAAAAGAAACGTAGAAAAAGAAGGCGAAAGTGTGAGGCTATAATTTATGGATGAACCAATCACGTATAAAATAACAGGTCTCGGATTTTGACGTGAAATTCACTCATTCATTTGGATAAACAGAGTTTTAACATTCTAGTTGATGTCAATTCGTGATGAAAACCTTAGATCTACTCCCTATCCTTAACTATCAACTGTAATTCTAATTTCTCACACAGGTTTATAACCCTCATTTGATCATAGTTATCAAGTGGACACTCTCAAAGCCAGTTAAGCAACGCTCAATGGTCGTCCATAAATTATAGTGTCACCCAAGTTTACTTTAAAGCTAAAATCTTGCTTTTGTCTAACCACCAAAAACCAAGAGAATGACGTCATCAAGCATCCAGGTTCTATATTAAGTAGTATATGGGTTACAATCAAGACATTTCAGATCCTTCTCAACGATGAATTAAATGCAAACAATGTCTTAATATTATCACTAGACGATAGTGTTTCATAATTATAAAATGTTCATACTAATATCTGAATATTTAAATCTGAACTGCTGTTTTGTAGTAGTAGTAGTAGTAGTAGTGGTAGTAGTAGTAGTAGTAGTAGTAGTAGTAGTAGTCGTAGTAGTAGTATTGGTAGTAGTAGTAGTAGTAGTATTGGTAGTAGCAGTAGTAGTAGTAGTCGTAGTAGTCGTAGTCGTAGTGGTAGTAGTACTAGTAGTAGTAGTAGTCGTAGTAGTAGTATTGGTAGTAGCAGTAGTAGTAGTAGTCGTAGTAGTCGTAGTCGTAGTGGTAGTAGTAGTAGTAGTAGTAGTAGTAGTAGTAGTAGTAGTAGTAGTACTAGTACTAGTACTAGTAGTAGTAGTAGTAGTAGTAGTCGTAGTAGTAGTATTGGTAGTAGTAGTAGTAGTAGTATTGGTAGTAGCAGTAGTAGTAGTAGTCGTAGTAGTCGTAGTCGTAGTGGTAGTAGTACTAGTAGTAGTAGTAGTCGTAGTAGTAGTATTGGTAGTAGCAGTAGTAGTAGTAGTCGTAGTAGTCGTAGTCGTAGTGGTAGTAGTAGTAGTAGTAGTAGTAGTAGTAGTAGTAGTAGTAGTAGTAGTAGTAGTAGTAGTAGTACTAGTACTAGTACTAGTAGTAGTAGTAGTAGTAGTAGTCGTAGTAGTAGTAGTCGTAGTGGTAGTAGTACTAGTAGGAATGTATCAGTAGTGATGTACAGAAGAAATATTTTGTATGTCCAATGCTAACACTCCTTATTAAACAATACAATCAATTATTGAATAATTTCCCTTTATGTAATTCATTAAAACAACCAAACTGTAACATTTTCACTTGTATTTCAGTTTGATTCGAATTAAATTTTAATCGTAAAAAAAAAAAAAGAAAAAAAACTTTTTGTTTCTATGTATGTCTATAAAGAACACATAACGAATGTTCAGCCATGGCAACCGAATGTTTGTTTGAGCTTCATTATAATCATAAAAATGATAAAAAAAACAACAAAAAACATAGCTATTTAAAACAGGAAAGAGTTTCGTACAGTCGATAATGGTAATGCGGTATTTTGTTTTTGTAGTTTTTTTCATTCCGTTGAATGTTTCAATTGCTTTGTCTGTGAAAAAAAAAACCAATTGTGTTTATTCGTTTCTGTGACTGTATGTATGTTGTGTGTATGTGTGCTTGTGTGTGTGTGTGTGTGTGTGGTAGTAGTAGCAGTAGCAATGTAGTGAACGAGAACACAACTGGGAACAATCGAATGTGTTTGAATACAACATTACAGAATTTCTTTGTAAAATCTGATAATCATACAGTAAATAGTTCATTTGCAAACTGTTTATGAAATGTCTCAGATTTAATTGTTTCTTCATTACCACACCAGTCATTCACTGTTCTCGTTTTCTTCTCGTCAATCTTCTTAACATTCTGACACCAGTCATTTCACTTTCGATTAATGATACATACTAATTATATCTGTCGAAATCAGTAGCACACACAATATTACGAGATTATCATAATAAATCACAGAGTAGTAGATGCAGTCCTGTGGTAACCAGTCCCTTCAGGATCTTGAAGTCAATGTGTACCAATGGTTTGGAATGAGGGTTTTTTTAACTCCCCTAGGTGAACCCTTCATATCAACCGACTCGATCAAAACTCCTGATGGACATTCGTTTTTCGTCCCCTGAAAATTTGTAAACAACACCTGTGATGGAAGAAGGCAGTGAGTAGGAATTCCTTGGTAGTGGCTGTATATCCGTGGCTATGTGAGAACATTTGGAGAGTAAGAGAAATCTCACTCCATTCTCGACCGTACCAGTACATTCGTGGGCATCAGTTTTAATGATGTTCTATGTATTTATGGAACGCGATAATGTTAGTGATTTCGCGTCAAAGTACTTTATTATTTATCGATTTTAAAAGCTTTATAAATCACTTTCTTTAAAATGTCTGTATAACTTCAGTTGTTTAGTGGTAATTCGCTGACACTATAAATTAAGGACGACCTTTGAGTGACGTTAAAGTGACCTTCAGAATGTTCACCTAGCAACTAGTACTAAATGAGAGTTCTAAAACAGTTTGAAGAATAAAGATTAAGATTTACAATTGATGGTTACGGATAGAAATTAGATGTAAAGGTTTTCATCATGAACTGACATTAGCTATAATGCCAAAACACTCTTTAACCAAATGGATGAATGAATTTCACGCAAAAAATCCGAGATCTCTTATCTTAAATCTAATTGGTTCTTTTCATAAATATCTTAATTGTTGATTTCATGAATCAATTAAAGCTAAACTACCATGGAAAACCTGGAAGCATCATCCTAGTATGAGACTCCTTAGTAATGCATATCCACAATCCCATCTTACAAGATTCGAACCCAGGACTTTTGCAATCATTTAATCACTTAGATCACTAATCTAACTAGTATCCAACAATGTTATTGTCTATTGATTTATGAATTGATTTCATCTTTTTCTTTTTTCACTTTTTTTTTTCTTTCTAGAATCAAAAACTTTCTTCAAAATATCATTCAACCAATTTAACATTACCAAATTCTCAATATAATGAAAGAAAATCATCAATAGGAAATCAATTAGATTCAATGAATATTATATCATTACATGTACCAAAATTACCACAAATCAATAAAAGTTTAAGTAGTGATGGTGAATTATCATTAAGAATAAGAAGAGTATCTATGATATTACAGAGTAGACAAGATATGATAACAACACATACATGTAATCAATATAATGATAATAATAATAATAATAATAATAATAATAATAATGAAATTGGTATATCTAAATTGTAAGTTATATTTACACAAATAAATGTAGTATATTAAGATATATTTTCATCTTTTAGTTTTCTTATGAGAAAGTACTTGATAGCGTAGACAGAACAAGACTATGAAAGGTTCTTAGACACTACGGTTTGCCTTAGAAGATAGTCAATAACATAAGGAGTTCATATGATGGATTAAACTAGAAAAATTGTGGATGGAAGACAATTGATAAACTCGTTTGAAGTAAAGACCGGTGTCAAGCAAGGATGCTTACTGTCATCATTTCTCTTTCTCCTGGTGATTGACTGGATCATGAAGACGTCAACATCTGAATGGGGAAGAATGAGATATAGTGGACGATCTAAACTTCAAAGATGATCTGGCTCTTCTATCGCACATACAACAAAAAATGCCGGAGAAGACGACCAGTGTGGAAGAAAATTCAGCAGCAGTAGGTTTTAACATACAAAAAGGGGAAAGCAAGATTCTCTGATACAACACTACATGCAACAATCGAATCACACTTGACGAAGAAGATTTGGAAGATGTATCTGGGCAGCAGTATTGATGAACACGTTGGATCTGATGCAGATGTAAATGCAGGGATCGCCAAATCAAGAATATCATATCTACAACTGAAGAACATCTGGAACTCAAAACAAGTGTCAACCAACACCAAGGTCAGAATTTTCAATACAAATGTCAAGACAGTTCTAATGTATGGGGTAGAAACTTGGAGAACTACCCAAGCTATCATCCAGAAGATAAAAGTGTTTATTGACAGATGTCTACCCAAAATACTTCGGATTCGTTGACCAGACACTATCAACAACAACCTACTATGGGAGAGAACAAATCAGATCCCAGCGGAGTAAGAAATCAGGAAGAAGTGCTGGAAGTGGATAAGACATAAATTGAGGAAAGCACCCAAATGCATCACATGGTAAGTCCACACTTGGAGGAAGCTGAAACGTAGGGAATTATAACAAACATCGTCGAAAGTACAGGTATTTATAAACAGTTGTGTACATAAGTTATTCAATGTCCGTTGACCGGATATTATCAGCAACAAATTACTATGGGAGAGAACAAACCAATTTCCAGTTAGAAGTAGATAGGACACACATTGAGCAAGTCATCAAACTAAATCACGAAGCATGCCCTAACTTGGAATCCTGAAGGGAATGGTAGAGGAGGAAGGCCAAAAGGATGAGACTATAATTTATGGATGAACCAATCACGTATAAGATAACAGGTCTCGGATTTTAGCATGAAATTCACTCATCCATTTGGATAAACAGAGTTTTAGCATTATAGCTGAAGTCAATTCGTGATGAGAACCCTAAATCTAATCTCTATTCCTAACCATCAACTGTAATTCTAATTTCTCACACTGGTTTATAACCCTCATTTGATCCTAGTTACTAGGTGGACACTTTGAAGTTCAGTCTAGTGTTACTCAAAGCTTGTCCATAAATTATAGTCTCACTTTAGTTTACTTTAAAAGTAAAACTTAGCGTTTGTCTAACTACCAAAATCCAAGAGAATGACGGTATCATGTATCCAGGTTCTTTATTAAATAATATATGGGTTACAATCAAGACAGCAAGCACTTACACTCTAAACTACTGTACTGATATCCAGTGATATACAATTCTAACCTTAATCAAACCAGGACATTAGTCGACCATCTTATCATGAGCTCACTAGAGTTAAATAATCAAATCTATTATATATATATATATATATATATATATATATATATATATATATATATATATATATATATATATCATTTATTTATCTATGTACTGAAACAATCATAAATATAGGACCGAATAATACAATTTTTGTAATGATAGGATTCATAAAGAATTAAACCCGTGATTACTTACTTACTTACTTATTTACTTACGTCTGTTACTCTTCGTGGAGGAGCGTAGTCCGCCCATCAGCACTCTCCATCCAACCGTGAATTGAGCAATACGTCCCAGCTTTTTCATATCTGCTTCTATTTCCAGACGTAATGTGTTCTTTGGCTTTCTTATTTCCCGCTTCCCTTCAGGATTCCAAGTTAGTATTTTCCTCGTGATGCAGTTTGGTGATTTGTGTAATGTATATCCTATCCATTTCCATCATCTTTTCATAATTTCCTCTTCAGTTGGAAGTTGGTTTGTTCTCTCTCACAGTACACTGTTGTTGATAGTATCCAGCCAATGTATGTTGAGTATCTTGTGTAAACAATTATTTATAAATACTTGTACCTTCTTGGTGATGTTTGTAGTAGTTCTCCAAGATTCAGCTTTATACAATCGAAGTATCTTGACATTCGTATTGAAGATTCTGACTTTGATATTGGTTGATAGACTGTTGTTTTGAGTTGCATATGTTCATCAATTGTAGCAATGCAGCTCTTGCCTTTACATCTGCATCAGATCCTTCTTGTTCATCGATGATGCTTTCCAGATATGTGAAATATTCCACATCTTCCAGACTTTCGCCATCATGTATGATTTAGTTAGTGTTCACCTTGTTGTATTTGAGGATCTTGTTTTTTTCCTTAGTGTATGTTGAAACGTAATTATATAAAGACTACTGCTACATCATCTACATTTAATTGGTATTTATGAAATAGTAGATCTAGATCATCTATGAAGTACAAATCATCTAATTGGTTCCTAAATGGTCTAGATTAAATCGACTCAACTTCACTTTCAAATTATAATTAACTTTAATAAGTCATATATTTACTTATTATTAAAACGGTGGTGCAACTTCGTGGATTGGTTGAAGTTAGACATTAACACCGTTGGATGCCGGCTCAGTGGTCTAGTTGGTTAAGCGCCTGGCGCGAGACTGATAGGTCCTGGGTTCGAATTTCGCGAGGAGCGGGATCGTGGATGCGCACTGCTGAGGAGTCCCATACTAGGACGAAACGGCCGTCCAGTGCTTCCAGGTTTTCCATGGTGGTCTAGCTTCAATGGATTCATGAATTAAACCAGTAAAATGTATTTCGTTGTAACTAAGGTAAAAGTGTAAAAAATCCATATTGCCAATTACTTATACTTTAACACATTATCTTTCTATTCTATTCTATATACCATTTTAAAAGATTTCAAATGTAATAGTTATTCTTCCAATGAATCATTGTAATTCTTATATAATCACAGTTACTAGGGCATGTCATTCTTTATAATAAATTAAACTCTTTCTCTCCCCATCACCCTATCTACCTCTTTCCCTCCCACTCCCACTCTCTCTCTCTCTCTCTCTCTGTCTTTCTGATTTTCTTCGTATTTTTTCCCTTTTTGTTTCTTTATAAATCTGTGAAAAAATCTGATTGATACAATGAAATGGTTGAATGAATTAAAGGGTCAAACTATTTTCTTTCTATTTTTTTCCTTAAATAGAAAAAAAGAGTTGACATTAATATTTTTTTAATTTTTTTTCATGTACATTAATGATAAAAAGTAAATGTCCTTCACCCCCCCTCACTCTTTGCCCCCCAACCTCCCACTTAGATATAATTTCAATGGTATAGTTTATGTGTCAATATTTATTTAATGAATCAATATCCAATATTTTGTAAATGCGTTTTTGTTATTTTTTGTTTGTTTGTTTCTTTGTTGTTATGTTATGGGGTCGAACGATTCACTTTGGTTCGTGACAAATTAAAACAAAATGCGTGCAAATTGAAAAAAAAGAAGGAAAGAAACTTTAGGAAAGATTTTTTCAAACAGAAAAAAAGAGAAAAAAAACCGTGGAATTATTATTATTATTGGCTTTATTCAATATTATATGTTTGGTATGATAAATTAAACTCTTTCTCTCCCCATCACCCTACCTACGTCTGCGGGATTCGAACCCAGGATCTATCGGTCTTGCGCGCGAATGTTTAACGTCTAGACCACTGAGCCGGCCGGTATCTACCAGCGATGTTAATGTCTAACTTCAAATAATCCACGAAATTGAGCAACACATTCACTATTGTCATCAGTGAGTTATTATTTCACAACAGACCAGGTTGAACTGCATTGGTTAGAGGTTTCACTAGAACTCCAGGAAATACTTCTCCATTCCAGTCACTAGTGAGCATATATTGATTAATATCAGAAGGGGTTTGTGGATATTATAATAATTCTAATAGTTGAGATCATGAGTCAATTGAAGTTAGACCACCATGGAAAACTTAGAAACATTGAAAGTCTAATTCGTCCTAGTGTGAGACTCCTCAGAAGCTCACATCCACGATCCCGCCTCGTAAGATTTGAACGCAGGACCTATCAGTCGGCCATCCAGTACTTCCAGGTTTTCCATGGTGGTCTAGCTTCAATTGAATTATGATTTCAACCATTGAAATTAATCACTCAGTTGACAAAACGAATATGACAAATTCAAAGAACTAAAAAAAGGAAATTTCAAATCAAATTCATACTGCTGTATGTTTGCTACTTATGTCGACAGATATAAGTAGTATGTATCATCAATCGAAAGTGAAATACTTGGAGGCAGAGAAGGTTAAGATGACAAAAGAGAAGAGAACGAGGACAGAGAATGATTGGTGTGGAAACGAAAGAACAATGAAGTTTAAGACAATTGACTGGCATTTTGTACATGAAGCACTTACTGTATGGTTCTTAGATTTTACTAAGTGATTCTGTTTGTGTTCAAGTACATTTGATTGTCCCCCTTACGTGTTCTCGTTTATTACAGTAACACAAAAGATTAGTTATATAAAATGCATTTTTGAAATAAAAAACAATTTAAAGGACAAGAATCATTTCATCCTAATTAAAATTCGTTAACTGAATGTACCTGCATTACAGAACTTGGTGTTCATTGTGGAACTCGAACACAATACCGTTCATTTCAATTGTAATCTCATTATTCACTTAACTATTGAGTGTTAGATTTCATTATGAAATGTTCTCATTCACTATAATACTATTCTAATAACTGAACAAACAATATATTCCAGGTAAATTCTGATCCTCAATGTATTATATTGAACAATGAACATTTCACATCCACATCCACATTCACTCTTTATGTCTTTATATATATATATATATATATATATATATATATATATATATATATATATATATATATATATATATCGCCTTTCAGGAATAGTTCTGGATCATCTACAATTCATTCAAAGAAGAATAATCTAAATGATATGCTAGATCATACAAACCCTATTCATGGTGATGATAACGGTGATGATGATGATAATGATAATAATGATGGTAGTCCTATGCTGAAAAAAAGTAAAACATCTATTGAAAAGATTCAATCCAATGATCATTTAGATCCATTAAAAGAAACATTCAATAATGAAATGAATAAAAATTTATTATTCTCTAATAAATTTAAAAAAGAACGTCGTTTCACTGATAAATTATCTAAAGGTATTGGTTATCATCTTGGTAGAAGGCGTCGTCTATTAGAAAGTCGTAGAAGAATGGCTGATTTTGCATTAGCATTTAGTATATTTGGTATATTGGCAGCATTTCTTGATATTGAATTCATTTCAAGATCATTGTATAATAAAGTAAGTGATAGTTTGTTTATTTCTATCTTAGATTATTTATTTGAATATATACATATTGGTGGTAAGAAACGGGCACCGGAATATATATATATATATATATATATATATATATACATATATGCCATACAGGTCACTTGATTTGTAAGTAGGTTGTGATACTGACCGGGTGCTCTTCCCGGAGCCTTCGACCTAACGATCTGATCGACAAAGTAGTGGAGCAATGTAAACAGATGAGGTTTCATAGTAGACGGAGACCAACGATTCATTCATACACTATTTGTTTCTTTCAGAATACTCCCATAGGTCGACTCTCCATATCCACCGGCTCGATTAAAACCCTTGCCAAACATTCGCTATTCGTCTGTAGTGCGAATAGTCAGTGATTAGGACTTCCTTGACAGTGGCTGTAAACACGTGTTCTTGTGAGAGCTTTTGGAGAGGGAGAGTGGACTCTCTCTCTCTCTCTCTACCCTTGATCGTACTAAGGAATTTGTGTGTACTCCTTTCTGATAATTCAAAATGCATTAAGTACATTTACAAGATATCAAGCAACCTATTTAACAATTCTTATCTAATCAATGATTGTTCTACTCCACTAATTAAATATAAAATTAGTGTTTAGTCAACTTAGAACAATTGGTTTGGTTATACAGAAGTACATGATGAAATTCAAGTTCAGGTCAACTGATGTAACTCAGTTTATGTAGGAAATTGTCTAATTTGATGAATGAATTTTAGTAAAAGTGTACTTTCAGAATATGGTTATTGTGGATTGGGATAATTTCCAATAGTTCAATTCATGAGTTAATTTGAACCTAAGCCTGAAAGCATTGGACGGTCGTTTCATCATAGTATGGGGCTCATCAGCAGTGCACATCCACTTGGGACTCGAACCTAAGGCCTTCGGTCACGCGCATGAACACTTAAACTCTAGATCAGTTAGCCATCATCCAACGGTATTAAAGCCTAATTTCAATCAATTCACGAAATTGCGCGACTGTTCAATATTATCTTCAGTGACTTATTGTTTCACAACAGACCCGGTTAAACTCCTCTGATCACAGATTCCCACTAGAACTCCAAGAAATACCTCTTAAAACCAGTCACTTGTGAACACAATCATTATTATCATCATGATTTATAATTTAACCCCATAAACGTAATTATAAATAAAATAACAGGTAGATTGAAGAAACAAACAGACTGTTGAAACCGTTACGAAAACCATTATTAGGATACGTAGAGAGGAAGAAAGAAAGAAGGGAAGATAGAAGGTGAGAAAGAATAATGGATAGACAAGTAAACAAAGAAAACGATTCTGAAATATCAGATATTAATGACGCATTTCGGTCCCTATTGTTCCTTTTATCTACTCAAATACGTTAGCTTTTTGTTTACCTGAATAATAATAAAAAAAGACCTGATACCAAGTGTTCGAAAAAATTTCTATTCAGTTGACAGATCAATAATATCACGTACCAATGTCTGATAAGCCCTAACATTCTAATATTAAAGTTGGTTATCTCTGTCGAATGATTGGAGGCCTACTCGAGTTAGACAAAGATGCTGTGACTGACAGCTAACATCGAAATCACGCCTAGTGGTCAGCATTGAACGTGGATTATCCTTTCGTCGTATCAAGATACTATGGATGTTTTGAACACCGTACGACACAAAGGACGCTATTACAGAAATATATCAGTAAGAATGAGTACATATAAGATAAAGAGACCATTCAAGTATGGGCCAGTTCATGGCATACAAACAACTGATGCACGTTTGTTGTTCTCGACATTGAAAGGGATTGATGATCTGATCGATATTCAGTGATCCAACTGCAGGATGATTTAGCTAAGTTTCAGTGACATTTCATTGGCCCTGTAAGTGTAAACAGTCTAAATGATAAGATGTTGAATAAAATGAGAAAACTATTCAAGTTTAATTCACTTTGTGATACCAATTATTATCAAATATATAAAGCAAGCATAATATTAACTCACTTATGTATATTGAATCTTACGATTGTCAATGCTTAAGATTGTAACGTACAACCACTATTGGCTTTTTAAATATCCTATATGAATTGCTTCGAAATAGACATTAAATGATAAGGATTTACAATTAGCATTTAACAATGGCTAGCAATGAGATCTAATTGATTGTTTCGTCCTACTTTATACTCATCAGTCAGTTTAGTCATTCAGCTACAACGTAGGACCAGGCACATACATGCATCGGTCCAATTTGCCATACCGCATTAGCACAACAAGATGAACACCGGATTCATAGGAGTGCTTAAGTTAATGGTGGTAATATATAAAAGAAAGATTGCATATAAGGAGATAGTATGGGAAGAAAGATTTAGTTCGTAGAAAGAAAGATATGAAGCGATTTTGTAATCTCTTAGTTTAAGGGAAGACAGAGAGTGTATACACCGATACCACTGTGGTCGATTCTGAGCCATGTCACTCAAAGTCTCCAACCATTGGTTACGATAGTCACGAGGACCCCAACCAATTCATCTGCATCTACCAACTTGACTCAGACTAGAAGTTAGTGACTTCAAGCACAGATGTCACGTTTTAGTTTGATCGCCCCTAACTTTCTTCTCACCGTCCCCAACATTAATCAGCATTTCGCGTTGTGATAAATGATGTTAATGGCTACATTTCGCAGCCATAAATTAGAACAAAACGTGCTACCTCACAGTATACTCATCCCTTAACTGACAGATGGATATCTCATCTTCGCCATAGGTGGTGACATAAGTTGAGGTAAGTCAAACGACCTTTTATACTCATTCATTGAATATAAAAACAGTTCAATACTAAGACTTGAGCCTTGTTCTTTTCTCTTTCACTTCAAATACTCTATGTATTATAACATTTGAATATTAAGTTCAGAATAGTACCTATTTATTCTTTGATTTCCACTATCTTTTCCCTTCAATCATTCCTATAGAATAGTATATATTCAACAACGATGCGAATCTTGATTACTTTTTCAACAATTATTCTTCTACTACTTATAATATGCTATCATACATATGATATAATGGTAAGTCGATAATACTCTTTATGTATATTATTCAATGATTATATCAGTAATATAGTTCACATTTTTAGTATTCATTAATTAGGAAGAAGAATTTAATTGACATTGTATCCAATATCGTTCCACATATCTATCTACCGCCATTGATCATAGTTCCATTTTAAGCTGTCTAACGTCGGTCAAACTTACTTAGTTAGGCCTATTACTCCCAATGGAGCATAGGACGCTCAACAGCATTCTCTAACTCACTCTCTCCTGGACCTTATTTTCCAGTTCTATCCAATTTTTGTTCATCCTTCTCATATCTGTCGCCATTTCTTGACGTATTATGTTCTTTGGCTTTTTTCTTCTCCTTTGGCCCTGTGGATTCCAAGTGAGGGCTTGCCTTGTGAAGAAATTGGGTGGTTTTATGGATATTATAATAAAAATTTTGATAGATACTGATTATTCTTGTAATCAACTATCTACTGATGAGATTTTCAAGAAATTCGATGACAATGTTTCAGGAGAATCAAACTTTGTTAACCTCATATCAAGCATCGTAGATCTTCACCATTTACTCACTTTTAGTAAATCCTTTGTTTAATGTGACAAATGCGTTTTAAATAAAGTTAATTTAATTGTAACTTGGGAACATGAAGATCCAGCACTGTTTCGTGGGGGAGGATCATTCCGGATTTTTAAATAGAGGAGGTGTTATATCCCGATAAGAATAATGAATGGTAACTGTTGAGGTCTATTTCCGGACTAATACTATGCGTATACTTTTATCGTATAATTGTTATGTAACTAAACTGTTCATATTCATATTCCTCTTATTATAAGCCTTAGTTTGACCTATGAACTATTATTCTACGATTTACCGTTCTTAAGTTATGCCTAGTCAATCAATGACTTTCTCCCACATTTAAAACCACATCTGGCTAATTCCTGTACAAATATTGTTTCCTATTTTATCGGTACGATATGCTTTGTTTGGTTGCTATATAAATCCAGTATGTTTGAAATGCATGACTCATATTATGGAGGATAAAAGTGGTGTTCTGGACATAACTGGCTGAGTTAGACAGAAAGCATGACTGATAAGAACTCTAGACTGCTCACATGAGTTTTAGGCGTCACTGGTTCAATCGATAATTCGCTACTCTCTGATTTGCGGTATCGTTGCCTTATACAATAAACAGGGCACACATATTCACAAGTTATAATAATTGAGTTCATAAATCAATTAAAACTAGATCATCATAGAAAACCTTTCAGCATAAGACGACCATCTCATTATTCTATCATATGACAATAATCATGTACAACTCAATTCCGTTTCACAACAGAGCCAGATATCACTGAAACTTAACTCAATAAGTACAGTTCAACATCATTTCACCGGAGAACCAGACACTACTCAATCATTAAACCCGAATAATAATGCTCAATGTAATTTTCTTAATTATCTCTATAGTATTACATCATTCGTTGGTACCAGTTTACCTCTTTTCCTCATTTGGCTTTGACCATTCCATATGATGACTTGTCTTGTGACACAGTTCGATAGTTTTATGAATATTGAGTTCATAAATCAATTAAAACTAGACCACCATAGAAAACCTGTCAGCATTAGACGACCATCTCATTATTCTATCATATGATAATAATGATGTACAACTCAATTCCGTTTCATCGTAGACCCACACACCTATTCCATTATTAAACCCAAATAATAATGCTCAATGTAATTTTCTTAATTATCTCTATAGTATTACATCATTCATTCATATCAATGGTTCTTCTTCTTTTTTCTTTTTTCTCTTTTCCTTTTTTTCTTTTCTTCATTTATCAAGGTGTTTCTATGTGAAGAATATACTAAAGATTGGAGAATATGTGTTACTAAGCATAGAATTATACAAATTATTACAGAATTATTGATTTGTTCTATTCATCCATTTCCTGGTATTGATTTATTTTTTAATCATTCTTTCCCAGTAACTAATTCTATAAATTATAAACGTAATTATTCATTACATCAATTAAGTGATCATTTTAGTCCATATTTATTATTAATATTACCAATGTTAGGTCGTTTATATTTAGCATTACGTACATTATTATTACATTCAAGAATGTTTAATGATGCTGGTTCAAGAAGTATTGGAGCATTTAATAAAGTAAGTTAATTTATTTATATAACTTATTTATATTTCTATATGGAATAGAATGGAATGGTTTAACATTGTTGCTATGAATAACCATTATACATTGTTATATCTGAAGGGGTTTTGTGGAGATTGTAGTGATTTCAATCATTAAGATCATGAGTCAGTTGAAACTAGACCACCATGGAAAACCTGGAAGCACTGGACGGCCGTTTCGTTCTATTGTGGGACTCCTCAGCAGTGCGCATCCACGACCTCGCCCCCTGCGAGATTCGAACCCAGGACCTACTGGTTTCGCGCGCGAGCACTTAACCACTAGACGACTGAGCCGGCATCCAACGTTGTTCATGTCTAACTTCAACTAATCGACGAAATCGAGCGACACATCCACCATTGTTTTCAGTGAGTTTCTATCCCACAACAGACCTTGTTGAACTCCACTGGTCACTACTTCTCACCATTCATTATACTTATCGGGATACAACATGCATATAATCATTACCATAGACATCCTATTCACTTCCATCTCTGTTATATCTTGTGATTTTGTATTTTAGGTTCTTTGTTTGTTTGTTTGTTTGTTTGTTTTCACCTTGTTGCCAATTGTTATCACTTGTGATCCACTGATTGGGGAATAGTGAATTATTGATCGAAATAGTGATTTATAAAATATATGTGAGCAGTTTAGAATTCTGATTAGTCCTACTTTCTTATCTAACCTAACTAGTTGAGTTCAGAACACAAATCATAGCTTCAGAGATATAAATCATTATATGTCAAATGTACTGAGTTTATATTACTAATCAAATAATAGACCACAACAACAGTGGTCTAGTGGTTAAGTGCTCGCGCACGAAGCCAGTAGGTCCTGGGTTCGAGTCTCGCAGGGGGCGAGGTCGTGGATGCGCACTGCTGAGCAGTCCCATAATAGGACGAAACGGCCGTCTAGTGCTTTCAGGTTTTCCATGGTGGTCTAGCTTCAACCGACTCATGATCTTAATCAATGAAATTACTACAATCTCCACAAAACCCCTTCTGATAATTTATAGAAGAATCAGCCAGATGTGGCTGTGAATAAGGGAGGTAGTAATTAATCTACTGGGTATAATTCAAGAATGATAAATCGCATAATAATAGTTCATAAGTCAAAATAAGACATGGATATGAACAGATTAGTTACATAATAATTATACGATAAAAATATACTCGTAATATCGGTTCATAAATGGATCCTAAAAATTACCATTCATTATACTTATCGGGATACAACATGCATATAATCATTACCATAGACATCCTACTCACTTCCATCTCTGTTATATCCAGATAGTTGTTTTTCTTGATATACCGTGGTATAACGTTAGCACTAGAACGCCATAACTCTTCCAAGTTGTAAAAAGAAGACAGAAGACTAATGAAAGGAATATTATTCCCAATAGTGTCAATTATAGTACAAAATTGTCAGGTATTTATACTTCTGTTTAGGAAGAATGAAATCATCATTACAGTTCTCTAATCCGCATTCAGGGGGTTATCAGCATTGTCTAATCGTGAAGTTACACGTAAGAATTCTAGAATATTCTTCCGAAATGTGATTGGAACGAAAATCTTCGGCTTCTTCTGAGCCTCTTACAGCTTCCTCGAGTTCACCCGTAGTCCTTTGTCACAATCTCGCATTACGGGTGTTTTTAACGAGATTGAGAGGACCAAAAGCAAATGTTCAGCACGGGCTTTAATTGGGTTGGTGGATACGGAGGATCCATCTAGGGGAGTTGAAAAACCTTGGTTTCAAAACAATGGTAAACATGGACTCCAGGATCGTGAAGGAACAATGATGGCGTATGAACCAATTGTGGTTCACCGACTACTATGGGACTGAGTCTGTTTACGATGCTCCACTACCTAGTGGATCAGATCTTTAGCTCGAAGGCTCTGAGTGTGGCCCCCCCTGAGAAAACCACCTGCTTCGGTCTGGTCTCAGATTATAAGACAACCGTCGTTATAACTAGAGTTTAGATTCTTGATATACTGCGTACTACTTCAGAACATGAATGCTAGAACCTCCAAAGTTGCAAAATGAAGAGACAAAAGACGATTGATAAAGAATACTGTTGTAAACAGTGTGAAATATGGTACAAAACTCTAAGGTAAATGTAGGTTTAAGTAAAAGCCTAATCGTCATCATAGTCATTCAATCCTCATGCAGTGGTGTTTTAACATTTATTCATTAGGGAAGTTACACATTGAGATTCTGGAATGTTCTTCTAAAAGATGATTGAATGAAATGTCTTTGAATCTTTCTGAGAATCTTAGAGCTTCCTTGAGTTCACTCGTCAGCCGTCCTCACAAGAATGCTTAGTGAAACAATTAATGTTGTCATAAATTCAGACCATGTAATCAGGTTAAGCAAATTTATATTAGAACTTCATAATAAATGATTACTTACTTAGACTTTTTAACCTTCGTGGAGAAGCATAGACCGCTCACTGGAATTCTTCATTCAAATCTGTCCTGGACAAACCTTTCCTTTTCTTTCTAGTCGTTATTCATTCTTTTCCTAGTTGCTTCCAATTCCAGACAAGTATGGTCCTCCTCTTTTCAGTTTCCTTTCAGGATTCCAAGTTAGGCGCTTGCCTTGTGATGCAGTTTGATGTTTTCTGAAATGTGTATTCTCGATTGTTTATCCAAAAGATATTTAGATGAATTATCTTCGGCTCTTTCTGAGCTTCTTAGAGCTTTCTTGAGTTCACCTGTGGGCCGTCCCCACAATCATGCATTATACAATTGTCTGACTATGTTGTATTGTTGGGTCTTTAAGATTTTAAAAGAACTAAATATGACTAATTTGATACAAACTGTATTCAGATTGTAGTAAATGAAGCGATGCATATAAACATGTACACAAATTATACTAAAATCAATTACCATGTATGATTCTGTTATCTTTAGTAACATATCGGTTAATTAATTTGACAGTTATAAGCCGAACTTATCAGGGTACATATGCATTAATCAAGTAAATAAGGCTGTTATCAGTATGAGATTGCGGAGATTATTAATCTATTGATTGAGAAGCCGTGACCGTTGGAGTTAATCCATGTCAGCTAGAGACAGGTATCTACCTCAATACAATGGAAGATGGTCACAGAATTTCGTGGATTGGTTGAGGTTAGACATTGAGATCGTTGGATATCGGCCAGCTCATTGGTCTAGAGGTTAAGCGTTAACGCGCGAGACCGAAGGTCTTGGGTTCAAATCTTGTGTGCAGGATTGTGTATGCGTACTGCTGAGGAGTCTCATATTAGGGCGAAACAGTCTTCTAATGCTTCCAGGTTAACAGTGGTGGTCTAACATTGACCGATTAGTGATTAAATAATAATTGAGGAGGATAAAGGTCTTTAGTTTCATCGCTGTAAAAATAGTGAAATAGTACTGAAGGGGAGAACCTTTGGTAAGAGTTTAATCTTTTCGAACTTGATTTTCTTTTATTTTTTCAATGAATGTAGTACCTTCATTGATCTGATTTACTCTTTTGTAATTATTTTATTGAATAAGTTCAAATAAGACTGTTCGAAGATACGTCGGAGATGTTGTTAGTTATAATCACAGAGATTTTTAAGAGTTCATCTTTTTTAGTGTAGCAGATTTGTGCAGAATATATGATTTTTATAATTGAAACTATGACCTAATCTTAGCTAGATCACTATTGAAAGCCTATACTCACTAAAAACAATCACAATGGAACTCCTCAGCAGTATGACTTTGCGCGACTCTGTGCGTGAGAATCGAATACAGGATCATCACATCGTAGTATGATTCATTTTTTCTATAGAAAGGTCAAGTTTAGCTTTGTTATTTAATTCAAGGTGGATTCTCTGTTCAAATTATTCTCATTAGAACATGGATTCAATGACAAGTTGAAAATCACCATTTATTGACAGAACTTTGCAATGTAAACTAGTAGTTTTAAGATGATATAGTTGTCACTTCATGTGATGGTGCTTAATTCAATCTATACTAACAATCTGAAAACACCGAGTGAGTAATACAGTTGTTAGGAAACGGGTACTAGGTAAGCATGGCAAACCAATTGATGAAGTAAAGAAACTTCATCAATTGAGATGACTAGGACATGTGCTACGTATGCCCAACCACCGACTGCCCCAACGTGCGGTGTTTTATGGTGTAAGAGTAGGTTGGAAGAAAGCTAGGGGCGGCCAGACCAAAAGATGGCACAAATCCATGAAGTAACTGACAAGTGAACTGAGTCATGTTGGTGGGTGTAGACTACCTAGTTGGGATCCGGGAGACAATATCAACCGATGGTTAGGGACCTCGAGTGATATTGGCTCAAAATCGTTTGCAATGGCGCAGGTGCATCCACTCTTTGTGTTCTCCCACATTCTAGTCTTCCGAATTCTTCATGTCCCTTCATTTTTCTTTCCAAATTTATTTCACTGTATTATACTCCTTGAATAACATCTCCAAACCCCGATCTTTCCGATTACTGCTTATACTTTTACTACCTCTACCACTATGGGATTTGAATCGACAATTGTATCTCTGTGTTCTATAGTATAATAACTTGAACTCATGTACGTACGTACGTACGTACGTATGAAGTTCTACGTTGTTACTGGCTCATTGACTGATACTAAGTCACTATAGAGTAATACCATCTCCAATTGACCGAAATGTCCTTATTGGTTATTTGCATCTTCCACTTGGTATATATGTTGATATATGGGCATCGTATGCGGAATGCTTTGATATCATTACTAAATAACAAGTATCCTAAAGTGTTGATGAAGATTCAAACAATCAAATAAGAATGAATGAAAATACATCCCATTTCACAAATCATTGATTATCTGTACTCAATCGCTAAGTGGATAACATGATCAGAGACTGAGTTCAAACATCAAAAAAAGCATAAACTTTAATAATCAAGTATATCCAACTAAAGAGTCCTACATAAGACGAAATCCTCATCTTGTATTCTACTGTTACCTATCATTCAACTCTATCTACAATGATATAGTTCTTCACTATTCTTTATTTTTCAATAATATTCCAATCCATTTAAGATATTGTTCAAATCATAGTGTATTTTACTTTAGAAATACACTTTCCATTAGATGATATACAGTTACTTTGCACATTCATACATCTATACACTTACATATCCATTTCAACCAGAACTACAACGACAACTACAACTACAACTAGAACTTCTTCATTCTGTATAACATTGTCATTAGATGTGAACAATACCCAATTCGGTTCGATTAATTATACTGTTATTATCAATCATTTATATAAACAGGAAATTAACTAAAAATTAAGTTGGCTAACTACAACTACCACTACTACTACTACTACTACTACTACTACTACTACTACTACTACTACTACTACTACTACTACTAATACCACTGCGACTAATACTACTATTAATTACATATATAAGTAGTATAATGAAAGGTAGATGTAGTATACTCTTTGACATGAAATCAACTTAACTAAACAACTATTCAGAGGGAATAAAAGATTAATTTATATATTGATTTAATAGAAAAAAAAACTTAGTAGCCTGTCATAATTATAATAATAATAATAATTCAATTTCAATTTTGGCAGAATTAATGATGATGGTTTTTTTTAAATTTTTTTTTAACTGGTAACTAAAACAAAAAAAAAAACTGTAAAACTTGAGAAACATCATGACAACCATTTATACATACATACATACATACATACATACATACATACATACATACATACATACATACATGCATAGATACTGACATACATAAAAGTAAAAAGTCTCTTTTCTAGGGGAAAGCAATCGCTTTGATACTCATTCTGTTTCTCCCTCCCTCCCTCACTCACCCTCTCTCTCGTTCTCTAGCCTACTCTCTCTTTCTCTAACCCACTCTCTCTCTCTCTCGCTCTCGCTCTCTAACTCTGATTAGAACTTAAGACCTAAAAATATGGAACAAAATTATGTTTAATACTTATAATTTATTGTGTATTTGTTATTTTACTTTAAATATTACATAATGCAATCAAATTACAATTCAAATGGAATTAAACCTAATTAATTCATTATTTGTAGGGAGGGGTTGTGGACATTAATAAATTTTTGATTGAAAAATCGTAAATTCATTTCTTTCTTTCTTCCTTACTTACTTGCTTACTTACTTACCTGCTTACTTACTTACTTACTTATTTGCTTACTTACTTACTTACTTACTTACTCACTTACTTACTTACTTACTTACTTACTTACTTACTTATTTGCTTACTTACTTACTTACTTACTTACTTACTTACTTACTGACTTACTTACTTACTTACTGATTTACTTACTTACTTACTTACTGACTTACTTACTTACTTACTTATTTACTTACTTACTTACTTACTTACTTACTTACTTACTGACTTACTTACTTACTTACTTATTTACTTACTTACTTACGTACTTACTTACTTACTTACTTACTTACCTACCTACCTACTTACTTACTTACCTACTTACTTACTTACTTACTTACTTACTTACTTACTTACTTCTGTTACTTCCAATGGAGCATAGGCCGCTGGACATCATTCTCCAACCCACTCTGTATTGGGTCTTCCATTCTACTTATATACAATTGTTGTTTATCTTTTTCAAGGCTATCACCATTTCTCGGTGTAATGTGATTGATCAGTGAAGTTCATTCCGAGTCGGGTAGAGACAAGTATTTACTTCAGATAATGGATGAATAGTTGCTTAGCTATTCATGGATCGATAGAAGTTAGATATTAATACTATTAGATGTCAGCTCAATGGTCTAGAGGTTAAGTGTTCACGTGAAAGACCTATAGGTTCTGGATTCAAATTGTGTATGCATGATCTTGGATGTGTACTACTGAGGAGTCTCATACTAGGGCGAAACAACCGTCTAATGATTCCAGGTTTCCAACGTTGATGTAACATTCGGTTCACGATCTTAATTATTAATAAATCAACATATTTAGTTTATATTCATAAACTGAAAAGAATGTTTGAATAACTATTGAATATCAAGAACTAATCGCTAAATGTTTTTTTCTCTAATTGAGATCAAGAACCGATTGATGTTAGACCACCGTTGGAAACCTGGAAGCACTGAATGGCCGTTTCGTCCTATTTTGGAATGCGCACTGCCGAGGAGTCCCGAAATAAGACGAAACAGCCATCGAGTGCTTCCAGGTTTTCAACGGTGGTCTAACATCAATCGGTTCTTGATCTCAATCAAAAACTTAATAATCTCCACAACCCCTATACTGATGGTATTTTTCTGTTTGAAAACTCATCAATAGATTAAACTTAGGACTTTTGGGTTACTCGCTAAGTACAATATATTTCTATTCATAATAGTCTTCGGATTAAAATCGATATTGTTCTATCTATCAAATGTCAAAGATGAAATTAATGGTGCTAAGTTTGTAAACAGTATGTAATGTCTGTTGACAGATATAAGTAGTAAGTAACACTGATCAGTAGTAGAATGCCCGTTAAAAAACGGTTAAGAAGATTGAAGTGAAAAAAAAAAAAAAAACAGAAAGGAAAATAGAATGGAATTAAGAATTGAAAGAATAATGAAGGATGTAGTGGACAATGGATGAAAGATTTGCGAAATGAAGTATTTAGTATGTGTGTAATTGTGATATTTTACGAAAGTACTCTATGATTTTGAACTAGGCAATAAATTGATCTTCTTTGCCTGAGTATTCATTCAGTACAAGTGTAATGTTATTTACTAGATACGATGTAGTTGAGTTAAACATTACCCTACATTTTGTCTTCATTGATACCAATTCACAAGCTATATTACTTAGTTACTTACTTACTCTTTGTACTAATCATGAAGTAGAATAGGACGTTTACCAGCATCCTCCATCCAACCCTATCCTGGAGAAATATTTCCACTTGTTTCCAGTTGCTATTCATCCTTTTCATCTCTGCTTCCAATTCTCATGGCACTGTGTTCTTTGGCCCGTAAGACTAGAATTTATGGACAAGCTTTGAGTCACTATAGACTGAACTTCATAGTGTCCGCCTAGTAACTAGGACCAAAAGAGGGTTACAAACCTGTGTGAGAAATTAGGATTACAGTTGATGATTAGGGATAGGGATTAGATTTAGGGTTTTCATCACGAACTGACATCAGCTAGAATGCTAAAACTCTGTTTATCCAAATGGATGAGTGAATTTCATGCCAAAATCCGAGACCTGTTATCTTATACGTGATTGGTTCAACCATAAATTATAGCCTCACCCTTTGGACTTCTTCTTCTACGTTTCCCTTCAAGATTCTAAGTTAGGGCATACTTCGTGATATAGTTCGATGACTTCCTCAATGTGTTTCCTATCCACTCTGATCATCTTTTCCTAATTTTCTCTTTAACTGGAAGCTGGTTTGTCCTCTCCCACAGTAGGCTGGTGGTGATATTATCAGCTTAATGGATACTGAGTATCTTGTGTAGACAACTGTTTATAAATACTTGTACATTTTTGATGATAATTGCAGTAGTTCTTCACATTTCAGCTTCGTACAATAGAACTAACTGTCTTGATATTCATATTGAAGATTCTCTCTTTGATATTGGTTGATAGACTGTTGTTTTGAGTTCCAGATGTTGTTCCATTGTAAAAATACGATCCTTGCTTCACATCTGCAGGGGATCTTGATATTCATATTGAAGATTCTGTCTTTGATATTGATTAACAAACAGTTGATTTTCGTATGAATATTGTCCTTACATTGTTAATCCTTACCACAGATTATATAGTTAAACAATAATAATTAATTTCAATGGTTGAGATCATGAGTCAGTTAAAGCTAGACCACTATGGAAAACCTGAAATCACTGAACGGATGCCGGCTCAATGGTCTAGCGGTGAAACACTTGCGCGCGAGACTGTTAGGTCTTGGGTTCGAATCTCACAATGGCTGGGATCTTAGATGTGCACTGTTGAGGTGTCCCACACTAGGACGAAACGGCCATTCAGTGCTTCCAGCTTTTCCATCATGATCTAGCTTCATCTAACTCATGATCAGAACCATTGAAATGATTCTAATATCTACAAAACCCCTACTGATAATAATAAGAATTAACTTTATCATGAATTCTTTATATCAATATATAAATGACAGGATGATACATGTTCTGTCATTCCCCCTTAATTTCATAATGTAATATACATTACTGTTTTAATATGAATTCTATAGTTTTTGGACACTACATATTATAGAGTATCTCTTGATGAATCATCATCTATATATATATACTGAAGAAACAACCATTGAATAGTGAACAATATAAGTGAAATAACATGAAAATGTACTAATTCTTGGAATGGAATCCTTGTTAATAGTGACGGTTAATAAACTTTCATTAATCATTCTGTTACTGGTAATTAAAATGTTTAATAGATAAAGAACAAAGAAATAGGAATGATGTATGTTAATTAGTATACAAAAGATACATTTCCTTCCTTCCTTACTTATTGACTTGTTTGCTCGCTTGTTCCTTCCTTCCATCCCTCCCTCTTTCCTTCCTTACATACTTGCTTACTTACTTACTTACTTGTTTGCGAACTTGCTTAGTTATGCCTGTCACTCCCAATGGAGCATAGGCCGCCCAACAGCATTCTTCATCCCACTCTGTCATGGGTTTTCCTTTTCAGTTCTATTTAATTCTTGTTCTATCTTCTCATTTCTATCTTCATTTTTCGGTGTAATGTGTTCTTTGGTCTTCCTCCCCTCCTTCGACCTTGAGGGCTTCATGTGAGGGCTTGTCTTGTGACGCAGTTATGTGCTTTCCTTAATGTGTGTCCTATCCACTTCTAGCGCTTCTTCCTGATTTCTTCCTCCACTGGGATCTGTTTTGTTCTCTCACATAGTAGGTTGTTGCTAATAGTGTCTAGCCAACGGATCTAAAGTATTTTGCGTAGACAACTGTTAATAAACACTTGTATCTTTTGGATGATGGTTTTCGTAGTTCTCCAAGTTTCCGCTACAAACAGTTTAATATGTTGATCTAACCTAATCGTTCAATTCACAGTTATAGTGTAAATGTATGAACAATAAAATAGAGGTTTTTGAAACACATTTTATTCTCTTAATTGAGTGATTTAATTTCGGAAAGACGTATTTCGTTCACTTGATGGTGTTTTGTACTTGAATCTTTCCATTGATGTTTAGGACTAAAATTAACCAGTCTCTTATTGGCATGTGTATACTGTGAGTATTGCCTCGATACTGCCTTAATTCACAAACATTATAAAGGATAGTGACTAGTAGTCAAATCCAGGACCCGTGTTTCGTGTTATTTAGGACTCATCATCTGAATGTGCTTGCATCCCAGACTTCTTGATGTTCACTCCGGGACTCTAACCCAGTATGCACATATGTCAATACGAGGCTGATCAATTACACTTCTAAACATCAATGGAAAGATTCAATTAAACAATACAAAATTAAATTAAATTTCACTCTATTGTACAAGCTGACGATTATCAGGACTCAGTAGCTATGTGGATAATGCAAATGCGTTTGAAGCGGACGGTGCTGTATTCCAGTCCCGTAGTGAATATCAGCAAGTGTGGAATGAAGGCACATCCATCTGATGAATCCCAAATAGGATGAAATGCGCATCCTAGATTCCATTACTAGTCATCATTCATCTTTGCTCATAAGACGTACCTATTATTCATTTTAGAAACAATAATAAATCTGCAGATTTTTAAACTTATCAGTACAAGTAACTAAACTATTCCAAAAACAATTTGCCTGTAAGTAAATTCTAATTCCAGCATGAAACTTATAATTTTATGATTGACATAACAGAGTGATGTAAGTTAAACATCCATTAAAAATCAGAAAGTTCCGGACAATTATTTCATTATACTATGAGACTCGTCAACAATGTATATTGACGATCTCGTTCACAGAGATAGAAACTATCAACTAAGATCTTGTTTGTTCATCGTTCTAGTATGGGACTCTACAACAGTGCACATCCTTGATCCCACTCGAGTGATTGGAACCAAACACCTTCTGTCTTGCATGTGAATGATTAACATTTAGACCACTGAGCCGGCGTCCAACGGTGTTAACGTCTATTTTCAACCAATCCACGAAATCGCGCAACCATTTTCCGTTGTCCCAGTTAGATACCTGTGTCTACCCAATATGGATTATCTCCACTGGTCACAGCTTTTCACAAGAACTTCGACAACTACCTCACGAAGCCAGTCACTAGTGAGCACACGGTAATTATCAGTAATGTGGTTGTGAAGATTGTCAAGGTTTCTGATTGAGATTATCTCGGCCATCCACTACTTCCAGATTTTCAATAATCAATCAGTCAGTCAGTCCGTCAACATCAACGTAGATCTTCGTATGTACGTACATAATTTCACGTTGCCACACCACATTAACATAGAGTTACAATTGTCGATTCAAATCCCATAGTGGTGGACGTAGTAAAAGTATAAGCACTAGTCGGAAACATTAGCATTTGAAGATGCCATTCAAGGAGTATAATACACTGAAATAAATTTTGAAAAGGAAAAAGAGACGGAGAATTCAGGAGATTAGAATTTGACAGAACAAAAAGAGTGGATGCACCTGCGCCATTGCAAATGATTTTGATCCATGTCATTCAAGGTCTCTAACCATCAGTTGCTATCGTCTCGTGGATCTCAACCAGAAGTCATTTGTTAGCGACTTCATTGATTTGTGTCATGTTTTGTTCTGTCCGCCCCTAGTGTTTTTAATAGTGACTTAACATTAATCAATTCATGATCTCAATCGATAACCTAACAATCTCCACAACCTCCATACAATTAACACTCACTATGGTTTGAATAATTTTTTTTCTAGTTATCGTTTTCTTAGTGAGTTAGTTTTCTACGGGATGGGTTCGCTAACCCCATGCCCAGCCCTTGTCCTTTATCCGGGCTTGGGACCAACAGTAGCCCTAAAAGGGTTCCGTGTGGAGTTTAAGTTTGGAAAAGGATAAAAGGCTTAATGGTCTGTATTAGTCCTGGCAATCAATATTAATTTGGAGTAGCCAAGACATTATATTGAAACATTCTGAAGTAATTCATCTATGAAACATCTTCGAGATAATAGATAATTGAATTAAAGTAAATAATCATTGAACTGTTTATATTGTAGACTCCTTGGATAATATCCCTTTCTATATGTTATATGCATGATTGAATAAGTTTTAGAAATTGAATTAAGAATACATCAATGATTTGATTAAAGAGAAAAGCAATATAGTAGAGAACAATATCTATTTACTGTTAAGAAGATGAATAGTTGAAATATCTTTCATTGTGTAGTTGATCAGAAGTATGATAGTCTACTGACTTACTTACTTACTTACTTACTTACGCCTGTTACCCATCGTGGAAGAGCATAGGCTGTTCACCAGCACTCTGCATTCAATTCGGTTCTGGACAGTCTGTTCCGGTTCTTCCCAGTTGCAATCCATCATTTTGATATCTGCTTCCAATGTGTATTTCGGCTTTCCTCTTTTTTGTTTACCTTCATGATTCCGAATTAAGGTTCACCTTGTGATGCAGTTTGATGATTTCCGTAGTGTATGTTCTATTCTCTTCCAACGTATTTCCCTAATATCATCCTTAGCTGGAAGTTGGTTTGTTCACTCCAACAGTAGGCTGTTGTCGATGGAAATAAAAATCTTTTCAACATAGATTTATTACAAGTTATGTTTAAATAAATTAAGAAAAATGTTTGTCATGTTGAATTCATGAGTTAACTTGATCTAGACCACCATTAGAAACCTGAAAGCAATGAACAGAGTTTCGTCCTAGTATGGGACGCCTCAGCAGTGCGCATCCACGATGCCGCAATTAGGACTCGAACCCAGCACTTTCGGTCTCACGAGAGAATGCTTAACCTTTATACCACTGAGCTGGCCGGCATCCAACGTTAGTAATGTCTAACTTTAATCAATCCATGATTTGGCGGAACCCTTCGTCCATTGTTTGAAGTAGATAACTGTCTCACACTCGACTCGGACCACTTCAGTTCATTGCTTACAGGTTTTCAATGGTGAACTAGCTTAAATCGGATCGTGAACTCACATTTGAAATTATTACAGTCTTTACAAATCCTCGTATTAATAAGAATGTTTGTATGAAAATTACTCATTGATTCGTTTGGTTTGTCGATGCTGGGATTAGAAATGGATGGGATGATTTTAGTACTACTGTGTTATGTGCTACTAGTGTTGATAGATATAAGTAGTAAATATCATCAATCGTAAGTGAAATACCTGGCAACAGAAGGTTAAGAAGATCGAAGAGAAGAGAACGAGAACAGAGAATGTTTGGTATGGAAATGAAAGAACAACGAAGACCAACACAATCGATTGACATTTTGCAAATGAAGTATTCACTGTATGATTCTCAGATCTCGCTAAGTGATTCTGTAGTTTTGTGTTCTCGTTCACTACACTACAACTAATCATCATTAGTTTAACAGTGGATAAACTTGTTACGTAAGATCTCAGCTATAATTTCTTATCTCTGATATCTTATTTGAACCGTATTCAACCAGTCCTTTATTCATGTATTGTATTGTTGGATACTTGGCAACAGATTGAATGTTGATTCACACAACTTACCACTGAATTATTCAAGCTCCAGTGAATTCTTATAATTGATAAGTTGTGGAATATTGGATCATAGAATTTGATCAAAACTAAAAATATCGGTTACTAATCAATGTTAAATCAATTGTAAATATATCTTAGTCTTATGAATAGCAAGTTATATCTTGAATAGCTTGGTAATTATGTCTATAATTATAAAACTGGATAATAAAAAATCGATTCCTTTCAATTACAATGTATACTCTTAAGATGACAGTTACATTATGCTGATGAGGATGAAAACAAAAACGTACGAAACCTAAATCAATAATTTCTTGTCAACTACATATAATCCACAACATGTACTAATCCAATCACAATTGACGGAGAAGCTTTGGAAGATGTAAAAACCTTTACATATTTGGGCAGTATCATCGATGAACACGGTGGATTTGATGCAGATGTGAAGGCACGGATTGGCAAAGCAAGAGCAGCATATCTACAACTGAAGAATATCTGGGACTCAAAACAATTAGCAACCAACACCAAAGTCAGAATTTTCAATACAAATGTCAAGACAGTTCTATTGTATGGGGCCGAAACCTGGAAAACTACGAAATCCATCGTCCAAAAGATACAGGTGTTTATTAACAGTTGTCTACGCAAAATACTTCAGATCCGCTGGCCGGACACTATAAGCAACAACCTACTGTGGGAGAGAACAACTCAGATCCCAGTGGAGGAAGAAATCAGGAAGAAGCGCTGGAAGTGGATAGGACACACATTGAGGAAAGCACCGAACTGCGTCACAAGACAAGCCCTCATATGGAATCCTCAAGGTCGAAGGAAGAGAGGAAGACCAAAGAATACATTACGCCGAGAAATGGAGATAGATATGAGAAAAATGAACAAGAATTGGATGGAACTTGAAAAGAAGGCCCAGGACAGAGTGGGTTGGAGAATGCTGGTCGGCGGTCTATGCTCCATTGGGAGTAACAGGCGTAAGTAAGTAAGTAAGTACATATAATCATCAGTTTATACAATACAATGATAATGAATATCATTAAATAACAACTTATTCTTCTATAGAATTCATCAGTGAATATGACATACAGAACTGAACTCATAACATCAATTCAGTAGATTTATATGTTTTGTGAACTAGAACATAACTGATAGGTTGATTGACAAGATAGATTGGTATTTAGGTCAATATTTAAAATTTCTTTTAAATCTAACAATATTACTTATATTCATTATATTTTCTTATTATTTATTCTATTAATAATATGTCAACTGATTAAATGAGCATAACTTATGAAAGGGATCTATTATTACTACTATTATCACTATTAGTAGTAGTATTAGTAGTAGTAGTAGTAGTATTACTATTACTATTATTGATAGTATTGTTATTAATAGTAGTACTATTAGTAGTATGATCGATTTGTTTGTTGTTAATCAGGTCAAGTTTCTAGGGTAAAATGATTCGTTGTTCTTTTCCTTTTTTTTTCTTTTTTTTCCTGAATAGAACTCATATAATTAAATATTCAATTTATATTAAATAGTATAGATTTACATAAATTCCTTAGATGATTGAGTGGACTGGAATCGAACGATATTAATATTGAGCTTCAAGCAATTTATGAAATTGTACCATCGTCTGCTATTGTCTTGAATAAGTTACTTTGTCACAATAGATATGGTTCAACGTCAGTGATTACGATTTCTGGAGTTCTAGTGTGAAGCCGTATTCAATGGAATTCAACCAGGTCTATTGTGAGATATTAACTTACGGAAGACCATGGTAGACGGTGGCACAAGTTCGTGGATTGGTTGAAGCTCAATATTAACGCTGTTGGATGCCGACTAAGTAGTCTAGAATTGAAGAGTTTGCATGTAAGACCGATAGATCCTGGGTTCGAATCCCAAATATGGGATTGTGGATGTGCATTGCTGAAGAATCCCACAATAGGATGAAAATTCTTCAATGATTTCCATAGTGGTCCAGATCTAGTTAACTCATAAATTCAACCATTAAATTACTAAAATTTCCACAAACCCCCTTTTATAATGATAAAATATCTGTTTGTGCTACTCTAGGGACTATTGATTGTTATTGAACAATACGCATGTCGTCAATCCTCTTATAAAATCATTGACTTAAATAGCGTTAGTGAATAATAGAATTCAATAAGTCAAATACGAGAATGTATTTTATACACTCATTGGTCTGAAGAGATAATCAGAGAGACGAAGCGAAGGAAGCGAAGAGGAGTGAGTGGAACGAATTGATACGTAGTGGAGAAGGCGACTTAGTCAACTCAATTTAATCAACAAGTGTTAATCGATATTAATCGTCACATATAAATAAGTTATAGGCATGTGATAAATGGGATAAAAAATGCACAGACATACGCTCATCTAAAAACACTTGAGGTGGGTACACAAATAAGTGACAACTTGGAAATGTAGCTTGAGGTGAATGAATACATTGACCTGTTCGGAAGCTCGAATAATCTATGTAGGTTCGATATAGGACCAGACACTACAAGTTATCAATATGCTGAAATAATAATATAGAATACAGCATTAGAGATAACAAACCGTTTAGAGAGATTAAATCAATTCATTTTTATGAAACGATTAAACTTTATCATTGATGTGCATATCAGTGAAAATACTTGAGTTTTTGTAGGAGTTTTATTCTGTGAGCTGGATGGTTTGGTTGTGAGGCTTTCATCGTTCTTCTGTACAACATCATTAGCACACTTCTACCTGAAGTTCAAAAGAACGATGTAAGCTCAATACGACCAAACCATCCAGCTCAGAGAACAAAACTCTATCAAAATCATCCACCTGAGCCATAAATCGTCTTCGTCAACTTAAGAGCTTATTGTAAACGAAATTATATCTACAGAAAATGTTTCAACTCATGAGTTGATTATTCAAAGAAGTTTTGAATACTAGCCGAATTCCAAGTTCAGTCAATGACTGACATATCAAACTGCCGACTATTCTATTTTGGAACAAGAAACTGATTGATTCGGGCTTAAAATTCAACATCAGTGCCGTCAATTGTTTCGATAAATCTTGTCAACAATTGTCAACCAGCAACACATTTAGACCTACGGTTTCTTATCCACTACGTACAACCACCTAATATCAGAATATAGTGCATTTGATGTCAAGTCACCTAAACTAGAAGTTGAAATGTAACGTTATCAATGGCATTCGATCAACGATGAATGAAAGCAAGACATGAATAAGACATGGATCACTATTCACTCTACCTCGTTGCGCCGACTAATATCAGTTTCTACTTAAGTCTTCAGCATAAATTCCTCGAAGTACAAGTTGAAATCTTCGAAAATCGATAACAGTCTTCATTTATTGATCATTTTGTTGCGGACTAAAATCAGTTATAGATTTTATTTATTTATTTAAACACATAAACATTTGTAAAAGGAGGCACTAAATAGATACATGCCACATAAATCATTTGATTTATGTTAGGGCTGCTCGGGTGCCTAAACCGAAGCAAATAGTTTTCTTAGAGGGCCTTTGATCTGAAGGTCTGATCCTTAAGGCAGCGGAACAACGTCAGGCAATACAGTCCGATGGTAGCCGATGACCAACGATTGGTTCATACTCCATTTGTTCCTTCAGGATCCTGGAGCCTATGTGAACCATTGGATTGGAATCAGGGTTTTCTAACTCCACTAGGTGAACTCTCCGCATCCACCAAACCGGTTATAGCCCCTGCTAAACATTTGCTTTTCGTCCTCTCAATTTCGTGAACATTAACTGTGAGTAGGTCTTCCATGACAGTGGTTGTATGAACGTGGCCATGAGAGAGCATTTCGAGAGGGAAATCTCACTCTCTTCACTATCGGCCGTACCAGGACATTTAGAGGTATCAGTAATGAAAAAACAAATGAAAGAAACCAATCATCTATTTGATTTTAGTCTTAAACCCCTGCTGTAGTATCAACTTTTGATTGAACACAGTTTAATTGTTTCAAAATAGCCCCTTAGATTGAAAATAAAACACCCATTAGTTCGAGTCTGCACAGACTGGCATATTTTCAATAGTTTCATTTCATTGAAGTAACAAAATATCCTAAGAGATAAAGGGGGGGCGGGATTCATTCATGATGTAAATACCTGTATAGTGTTTGTATCGATTGATTTCTTCACAACTATTCTATGCATCAAACTAACTATTGTATGATCTATCTATATATTCTTCACCTACTTTCTAATCTATCTTATTGCAAAATTGAATTATACTACTACTACTACTACTACTACTACTACTACTGCTACTACTACTACTATTGACTAATTTGAATGAAAAGAAAAGGGAAAAAGAAAAAAAACAGTTTGAGTGTTTTATTCATTCTCTCCAGCTCTTTCTCTCTTTTTTTCTTTCTTTCTTTCTTTCGATTGTTCCATGATTTATGATGCTTAAGTCATTTTGAAGTGGTCATACATCAAGAATGTAATTGATGTATACGTCTTCTTGAAGTCAAATGAAATTGATTGATTGTTACTATTATTATCATTACCAATATGCCTTCTTTTATTGATAAAAGACATAGTACAATTTACTGAAGAAAATTATATACGAAAATGGATTGGATGCTGGCCAGCTCAATGGTTTAGAGGTTAAGTGTTCGTTTGCGAAACTGAAGATCTTGAGTTCGAGTCCGGTATGTGAGTTTGTGGATGAGTACTGTTCAAGTGAATTATATTGGAATAATAGTGGATTTGTCGGTCAATTTTGTGGATTAGTTGAAGTTAGACATTAACACCGTTGGATACCGACCAGCTCAGTGTTTTAGTGGTTAAGCACTCGCATGCGAGACTGATAAATCCTGGGTCCGAATCCCGCAAAGCGGTGGAATCCCAAAACAGAACGGAGCAGCCTTTCAGTGCTTTCATGTTTTCCATGATGGTCTAGCTTCAACTAACTCATGATCTCAACTATTGAAAGTATACTGTTGACTTTCTTACAGTCAGGTATAATGGTAGTATAGTAATATGACCAAATATAAACATATCAGAAAGTTTTGTCAAGTGACAGAGTGTCAAAATCACCATTACTATTGTAATTAATATTACTGAATGTTTGACAGAACTTTTGTTAATCAAGATGAACAGTCAGTCGGTCAGTCAGTCAGCTGCAACGTAGGACCAGGCAGCTGACTGACATTCAAAGTCATATACAGTTATCATTTGATCAACTAGACAGTGTTGTGTTTAAAGAAGGTAACGATAGATATTCAGTTGATAAGTTTGAAAAATTTAGAGTTTATGGTGGTTGGAACTTGTGTTACATATACCTAATCATTACTTATCTTAATGATTCACTGGTGTAGGAAAGAGTTGGAAGAGAGTATGAATTGAATAAATCAAGATATGACCTCGATTTAGCACAGTTACTAACTATTAATCTAACCGCTTGAGTAATTAAAGACTACCTGAGTGAGATCCACAAATTAACATTCATCAGTGGTTGAAAAATTAGGTGATAGGTTGGAACAGATGGATTCTCTGTTTCAATCATTTTAGGTTTAAGGTTCTACTGTAGTGAATGAGAACAGAAATGGGGACAGTCAAACGTATTTTATCACCAAATTATAGAATCCCTTAGTAAAATCTAAGAACCATACAGTAAATACTTCATTTGCAAAACATCAATCAATCATTGAAGACTTCATAGTTCTTTGGCCTTCCTCTTTTCCACTTACCTTTACGATTCCAAGTTAGGGCTTGTCTCATGATGCAGTTTGGTGATTTCCGTAATGTATGTTCTATCCATTTCCATCATCTTTTCCTTATTTCCTCTTTAGCTGGAAGTTGGTTTGTTCTCTCTCACAGTAGGCCGTTGCTGTTGGTATCCAACCAATGGATGTTGAGTATCTTGTTTTTGATTCAGAACTTCGATTGTCTTTTTAGACAGCACCGTCAACATGAGCTTTAGAAAAAATTGTTTCAGTAGAATAAGCAATTATTCCTAGATGAAAAACCTGGAATTGATCACTTTTGTCTGAAGTTTATGCTTGTCATACTATTGTTATAACTTGTAGACTGTGTGCTCTGTTAGTGTATAACGTAATGATACCGCCAATTAGAGAGCAGTGAATTATCGACCAAACCAATGACGTGTAATCCCACAAGAGCAGTCTAGAGTCTTGATTGATTCTGCTTCCCGCCTAACCCAGCCAGTTAAGTCCAGAACACCAATCTCAGCCTCTGCAATGTGAATTATGTATTTCAAATAAACTGGGTTTATATACCAACAAGACAGACCATATCGTACCATATAATGAGTGTGGGAAATAGTAATTGATAGACGGAGCATAATTCAAGAATAGTAAATGGTATAATAACAGTTCATAGATCAAAATAATGCTCATAATAAGATAGACATGTATATGTATAGTTTAGTTACTTAACAATTATACCATAAAAAAATATACGTATAGTACCGGTCCACAAATGAGTCCCAAACGTTACCATTCATTATGCTTATCGGGACGTAACAACTAGCTAGAAGGAGAATGAAAGCTTCACGATTAAAACATCTAGCTTAAAAGGTAGATCATCATAGAAAACCTGGAAGCACTGGATGACTGTTTCGTCTTAATATGGGACTCCTCAACGACTCCCATCCACGATCCCGCTTGCGGGATTCGAACCTAGGATCTATTAAATTTAATAAAAACATGTTATGATAAGAGAACTGATATTCATAACTTCAGGGGTGTCTAACCCTGTTCAAATCGATAACTGGAAATGTTAACCGGTTACAAGCAACGTTTAGAAGGTTCGATAGAGCTTTATTGTATTATTTGATAGTATTTATGATCAGTATATGATCAAATGAAAATATGTTGATATCCAGGAAGGGCTATCAAATGTCTAGTCTGTTCATCATCTGCGATTGGGTTCCAAGCTTCCCTTCATATATACAGATAACAACGTAACCTAAATGGATAACTTATAATACAAAAACCATATATTGAGATTCATGACAATTTACGTAACAGTAATTAACAGTCTGTGCAGCCGTAGACTTTATCATACCCAAGGGAAAAAGAAACATCTTCAAATACAACACAGAGAATACCAACCCAATCACACTTGATCTAGAAGAGGTGGAAAGACCCACGTCCTTGGACTCCATCATCAATGAACAAGGAGGATCCAATGAAGATGCAAAGGTAAGAATTAGCAAACTAAGGTCAATATTTCTACAACAACTATCTGTCAGCCAACATCAAACTCAGAATTTTCAATACAAATGTCAATACAGTTAGTTCTACTGTTTGGAACTGAAGCGTAGAGAACTACTATAATCATCATCAAAGAAGTACAAATATTTATAAAAAAATTGTCTATTCAAGATAATCAATATCCGTCAACAACAACAGCCTATTGTGATGGTGAACATATCAACTTCCAACTGACGAGGAAATTAGGTAAAAACATTGGAGGTGGATTAAACATACATCACGAAATCATCATCCTGAAAGAGGAACCAAAATGTAGAATACCAAAGAACACACTGTATCAAGAATTAGAAGCAGACATAAAAAGAATGAATAACAACTGAAAAGGACTGATCAGAACAAAATTCAATGAAGAATCCTATTGTGTGGACTGTACTCCTTCACGAGGGTTAACATGTGTAAGTAAGTCAGTGACTAAGTAAGTTGTCATTAACATATATTTCTCATAATCCTTATTGAATCCGTTAATGTAAATTTATAATCTCTATTTTCTTTTATTCTCATTAACAATATTCAATTAGGTTAGTTTCAATTTACAATTTGTATTGAAAACATTAATGACATTATGTCCAGCGAAAGCATTACTTGTATTTATTACAACAATATGGATAATATTCAGTTGGACATTAAGAGCTTGTGAATTGTAAGTTAGATGTTTTTGTTTTGTTTATAAATTCCATGTTGATTGAATGAATTGATGAGCATATATTGTATTAGATGATGATTGGAGGTAGTCGATAGGAAACCCTGGACCCAGGTTTCGTGCTACATGACACTTGTTAGCAAGGTGTACCTGTAATCTTGAAGGAACTAGTGCTCCCTGACGGATTTGATCCTGTGTCAACCAGCTCCTACTACCTCCAATCACCACCTAATCTCAATATAGTGCACGCAGTATCGAGTCACCTAGACTAGTGGGTAGATTGTAATTCGGTCGATAGCATTCGATTTGCAGTAATAAGGACTTGATACACATGACATTCATCATCACCCAGTGATCAATCAATTATGAATATGTTCTTTAGTTGTAGTGAATGAGAACATCAAATGAGAACAATCGGATGTAATTGACTACAAAATTACGGAATCTGTTATTAGAATTTGAGAGCCATACAGTAAATAGTCCATTTGCAAATTGTCAATCAATTGTCTCAGAATATCAGTATAAGGTTGTGGAGATGATTATATTATTGATTGAGATCTTGAACCGATTGTTGTTAAACCATCATTGAATACCGAATGGTGCAATTTCGTGGATTTATTAAGGTTAGACATTAAGACATTCGCGCGTGAAACTGATAGGTCCTAGGTTTAAATCTCGCGGTTAGCGGGATCGTAGATGTGCACTACTGAGGAGTCCCGCAATAGGATGAAACGGCCGTCCAGTGCTTCCAGATTTTCCATGATAGTCTAGCTTCAATCGACTTATGATCTCAACTATTATTATTATTATTGTTATTAGTGGCTTTATTCAATATTATGTGTTTTGGTACAATATTAGAATTCTCAGCACAAAGTATTTCAACAAGTTTCCCGTTTCTTATTTCTTGATCATTTCCTTACGATACATATTGAGTGGTCGCCAGTTACATGTTAGCGGTTCAAGAATCGATATCTGATAAATATATATCCTTTTCCATGCATATTGCCGGTAACCATGATGTCTCTGATTAAGCTCTTTTGTAACTGAATAGGTTATGAGACTAATAGGCATAATGATGTGTTAAAACAAACAAACAAGAAAACAGATAACTTGTGTGAAATATCCAGATAGCAAGAACAAATAGCCCAGATATTCAATTAGGCCGCCTATGAAACATATATGTATCTATATAAACTTAATGAAGCTTAAATTGTTGTCTTATCTTATGTTATCATCCCTAAACATAAGTCAATATTACACATTACAATAAGTTGATTATGTAAACAATGATTATTATCTTATTGACATTATTTACATTGACAAATTCCATGTCACTTATTATCTGTATTCCTCTATTCATTCATTCATTCATTCATTCATTCATTCATTCATTCATTCATCTACTCATTCATTCATATAATGTATATTTGATTATCTCTATCTTGAAGTCGATCATAAGTAGTATATTTTATTTTGTTATTTATTTCTATTTTTATTTAATAGGGAACAAGGAGATAATCATTTATCATTATTAAATTCAGCTTGGCTTATATCAGTTACATTTTTAAGTATTGGTTATGGGGATATTGTACCACATACTAGTTGTGGTAGATTAATTGCTGTTGCAACTGGACTTATGGTAAGATTAGATTTTATTAAAGTTATTCTTTAGATTAGTAAATGAATGAAACTATAAACAATCTTTGAGTAACACTTACTTACTTACTTACTTACTTACTTACTTACTCACTTACTCACTTACTTACTTACTTACTTACTTACTTGCTTACTTACTGACTTACTTACTTACTTACTTATTTACTTACTTACTTACTTACTTACTTACTTACTTACTTACTTACTAACCTACTTGCTTACTTACTCACTTACTTACTCACTCACTTACTTACTTACTTATTTACTTACTGACTTACTTACTCACTTACTCACATACTTACTTACTTACTTACTCGCTTACTTACTTGCTTAATTACTTGCTTACTGACTTACTTACTTGCTTACTTACTGACTTACTTACTTACTTACTTACTCACTTACTTACTTGCTTACTTACTTGCTTACTGACTTACTTACTTACTTACTTGCTTGCTTACTTACTTACTTGCTTACTTACTTACTTACTTCCTCACTCACTTACTTACTCACTTACTTACTGACTTACTTAATTACTTACTGACTTACTTACTCGCTTACTTGCTTACTTACTTACTGACTTACTTACTCACTTACTTACTTACTTACTTACTTGCTTACTTACTTACTTACTTACTTACTTACTTACTTACTGACTTACTCACTTACTTACTTACTTACTCGCTTACTTACCTACTTACTTACTTACTTACGCCTGTTACTTCTCCTGGAGGAGCATAGGCCGCCCACCAGCACTCTCCATCCAATTCGGTTCTGAGCAATACTTTCCAGCTCTTTCCAGTTGTTATTCAACTTTTTCATATCTGTTCCCATTTCTCAATGTAGTATGTTTTTCGGCGTTCCTCCTTTTCGATTCCGAGTAGGTGCTTGCGTCATGATGCAACTTAATGATTTCCGTAATGTTTGTCCTATCCAATTCCAACGTCTGTTTGTAATTTCCTCTTGAGCTGGAAGTCGGTTTGTCCTCTCCCACAGAAGGCATACTGGTATTAGTGACTTATTAATCTATTATATACAAAAACTTGAGTTCCTCAGATGATGAGTATACAAACCAGGCGACACAATTGAAAAGTTGAAACTGACGTACAGGAGTTGTATTTGTCTTTAAAAACAGATCATAAACAAATACATGAAATAAGTCTAGCAGCCTGATCGAGTGTGCATGGATCGTCTTTTTTGGAACTTGTCAGTTAGATGCACCTGGTGTTCACTCTAGGATTCATGTGTCCTGGATTCCACTGCTAGTCACAGTTTAAAAATTCCAAGAACAGGGTAATCCAAATTATTACAAGTTAAATTAGAAACAGTTCCTCATTACACTACAACCTATAAACTTACATAGCATTGTTTGAAAATCCAAACTGCCTTCTCATGGCAGGGATAGTGTTTAGGAACTTAAGAGGACAAAATGCGAATGTCCGGAATGGGCTTCAACCAGGTTGGTGGATATGAAGAGTCCACATAAGGGAGTTAGCAAACCCTGATTCCAAACCAATGGTGCACATGAGCTGCAGTATCCCGAAGGAACGAATGGTGTATGAATAAATCGTTGGTCATCGGCTACCATGGAACTGAATCTGCTAACGTTGCTCCACTGCCTTGTAAATTAGACTTTTAGGTCAATGGCTCAAGGTGTGGCCCCCTAAGAAAACTACTTGTTTTAGTTTGTGAACCCGGGTAATATCACAGCTAACTCACAAATCAAGTGACTTTTGTGGCGCATACGTATTCCGTTCTTCTTTGTTCGAATATTTATGTGTTCAAATAAATAGATAGTTTTGTCTTATCTTATTTCTACTGACCTCACAATAATGAAGGTAATCCATTTACCAAATACGGATTTATTCACTTGACTCTGAGCTATATTTTATGTATGCTGGCTAATGATACTATCTGTTTACCCTAACCGACCTAGGTGAAAGGTGTTTTCAAACTGACGACTTATACAGTAGAAGTTGAATTCCTCAACCACTGAGTTACTATTCCATCTTCATAGTACCATTCACAATACTATGCATTGCTATTATCATTAATATTATAGCATATAAACATTGGAAATCATATCATTCTATCAAACAACTTTATAACCTCACATAATCCTTCTCAATAAACTTTAATTGTTTAGTAGTTGTATTCATGAATCGACTGAGGCTAGATCATGGAAAACTTTGAATCATTGGACAACCGTTTCGTCCTAATATGGGACTTCTCAGCAGTGCGTATCCACGATCCTGCCTCGTAAGATTTAAACCCAAGACCAATCAGTCTCATGCACTAACTCTTAACCTCTAGATCACTGAGTCAGCTTCAATCGATTCATGAATACAACTATTAAATTAATATCCATAAACCCCCCCTCCGATTATTGTTTTTTGTTGTTGTTACCCATGTTTATTTGTTTGGTTTTTTTTTCCAATTTTAGGGTTCCGCTTGTACTGCATTATTAGTTGCTGTATTTTCAAAGAAATTAGAAATGACTAAAGCTGAAAAACATGTACTACATTTTATGGAATCTAGTAAACTAACCAAAAAAGTATAATGATCTATATTGTATGATTGATTGTTATTATTATTATTATTCCCCTCTTACTCTAGTGTTTTATTGGCATAAAACTCCCCCTGGAGTCCCTCCAGAGGCTACTACCGGTCCCAAGCCCGGATAAAGGAGGAGGGTCGGGCATGGGGTTAGTAACCCAATTCCGTAGAAAACTAACTCGCTATAGAAAAAACGCTAACGAGAAAGATTATTCATTAGCTTAGTATTAAATGAAAGTCTTAACATTTCTTTATGGATTCTAATAAGCTTTTCAGTTTCCTAAGCTCTTCTTCAGAGTAATCCCTCTCCCTCCCATACACACATGCTAGATTCTACACAGTAACTTAAACATGAAAGAAAAGGGTATGAAGTATGAAACAGACGCCTTATTCCATAGGTTTGTTTCTGTTCAGATGGCATTGGGATTCCGGAATGTTCTGGAACGCTACTAAACATAGTAACAGAAACGTGACGTATGACTTCGCACATTCTAGTTGATTCTGGTGAAACTTTTATTGAATGCTGATTGGATAAGATGTTTCTCAGTGTTTTCAGAGCTTTCAACAGATCCCAGTTGGAAGGTTGTTGAAAGAAACGGACGAATAAGCATTTTATTGTAGTTTGTCAATTAGAACAAATGAATATGTCCGATGCATATCAGGGTGATATTTAACATATGACTTAATTTACTGCTAGATTAAAAGGATGCTTTCTGTGAAATCAATATGTGTTGTATAAACTCAAAATAGATCATAGACCAGCAGATGTTAGACATTAACATCGTTGGATGACGGTTCAGTGGTTTGTAGGTTGAAAGTTCACGAGCTCGACTAAACGTATTTGGTCCAAGTCCTGCGTCCAGGATCGTGGATATGCACGACTGAGTCCCGTAAAAGGACGAAACCATCGTTCAATGCTCTCATGTATAGAATGCTGGTCTAGATTAGATTGAATCGTCAACTGAATTTTCAAAATAATACAATCACGACAAATCCCCATACTGAAAAGAAGAAAACAGTCGCTTACAAATAAAATATAAAAAGATAATTATCAGAACATATTAAATTCACTTAGTATTGTGTACTTGTATCTTCCCGTTGATTTTCAAGACTGCAATTGATCAGTCTCTTATTGGCATATGTTCATTCATTGCGTATCGCTTCGATATTACCTTCAGTCACAAGCATTATAAGCAAAGATAGTCGGACGTTCGTTTCGTCTTATTTAAGACTCGTCAGCTGGATGTACCTGCACCTCAGAGGGAATCTAAACCTCACCCCGTTGCGCAGGCAAATGGCTATGAGGACTCATTAGCTAAGTGGATACGAGTTAATCTAAACAAGACTACCATTGAAAACCTGGAAGCATTAGACAGCCTGTTCGTCCTAGTATGGAACTCCTCAGCATTGTGAATCCATGCGACTGGAAGCTGGTTTGTTCTCTCCCATAATAGGTTATTGTTGATGATATCCAGTCAACGGATATTGAGTATCTTGTGTAGACAATTATTTATAAATACTTGAACCTTCTTGATGATGGTTGTAGTGTCTACATAAGTAGCACACACCACAGTAGTAGTTCCCCATATAGTGGAATCGTCTTGATGTTTGTATTGAAGATTATGACTTTGATATTGATTAACAGACGGTTGTTTCAAGTCATTTATGTTCATCAACTGTAAGAATGTTATCCTTGCTTTATGAATCCTAGCCTTTACACCTACATCAGAGATCCTTCTTGTTCATCGATGATCCTCCACAGATATATGAATGTTTCCATGTCTTCCCATTTCAGCTTAGGTATTTGATCAAAGTTGTTATGTCAATATATATAATGTTATTAATTTCTTCTATTCTAGGTTAAACATTGTGCAGCTAATGTACTCCGAGAAACTTGGTTATTATATAAACATGCAAAATTAATGCCAACATTTAATTCCCATCGTGTTCGAGCACATCAACGTAAATTCTTACAAGCTATTTACAGGTAATTTTGTATGTTTTTTATTTGTTTTTGAAGCAGGGGGGGAGAGGCGGTCGAAATAATTCAAAATGTAACCAATGAAGTTGAACTAGGTCTGTTGTGAGATAGTAACTAACTAAAGATAATGATGGACAGTGACTTAACTTTATGGATTGGTTGAAGTTAGACATCTAGTAATCTAATATGACTTTAATTAGATTAGATGAATGATTGTTATTGAAATATACACATGTCGACAAACCTCATATAGGGTCACTGATTTAAATAGCGTTGGTGAGTACGAGGATGGATGTTTGGATATATATATATGATCATGAGTAGGTCCTGGGTTCGAATCTCGCAGGGGGCGAGGTCGTGGATTCGCACTGCTGAAGAGTCTCACAATAGGACGAAACGGCCATCCAGTGCTTCCACGTTTTCCATGGTGGTCTAGCTTCAGCTGATTCATGATCTTAACCACAGAAATTACTATAATATCCACAAAACCCATCTGATATATATTATGCAATCATTGTTTCGAACAGATAACAAGAGGAACGAAGCAATGAGAGCGAAGGGAAATGACGCTTAGTGGAGAAAGCATGTGAACCGACTCCATTTAACCACGAAGCGTTAATTGATATTTATAGCCGAACAAAAATAAGTAACAGGCATGTGATGAATAGGATAAGAAGTGCACACACACATATACGCTTACATGAACGTAGTCACGATTGATAAACAAATAGACGAGACTGTAGTTAATGGAGGAATCAATCAGGTGTATAAGATAAAGGGGTCTCAGATTTTGGCTAAATAGAGGTGATGTCAGTTCATGATGAAAACCATAAATCTAATTCCTTATACACTGGTTTATAACCCTCATTTGGTACTGATTATTAGGTGGGTATTCTCAAAGTTACTTAAGCGTCACCCAAAGGTCGTCCATAAATTCTAGTCTCAATAACAAATTAAAAATGTCGCTTGAAGTGAATGGATAAATTGGCTTGTCCAGAAGTTAGAATAAGCTATATAAGCTTAACATAGCAACTAACACTAAAGTTTCATGCAATGAATGTGTATAATCATTGGTTAACTCATTCACTTTGTTTAAGAAAAAGGAAGGACATTGTTATGATTGGTAGATTTCAACGTATGTGCTGATTCGGTTTAAAACCAACTGTATAGTTACTAGGTAATTAATAATAACAATAATAAAAAATTTACCTTTAAATTCACTTGGTATTGTTTGTTTGTATCTTACAGTTGTTATTTAGGACTGCCATTGATCAGTCTCTTATTGGCATATGTACATCCTGTGCGGATTGCTCCGATATTGTTTTAAGTCACACGCTTTATCAGCGAAGATTGATAGTGACTAGTCGTGGAATCTAGGACGAACGTCTTGTGCTATTTCGGACTCGTTAGCTGGGTGTACTTGTATCCCAGATTTGTTGATGTGCACTCCGAGACTAGAACAAAGTATACATATATGTCAATCAATAGCAGTTTTAAACATCAACGGGAAGATTTAAGCAAACAATACCAAATGAACTTAATCTTCACCCCATTATACAAGCAGGTGGTTATCAAGACTCAGTAGCTAAGTAGCGTTTGAAGCGAACGGTACTGGGTTCGAGTGCCGGAGTGAACATCAACAAGTTTGGAGTGCAGGTATATCTAGCTGACAAGTCACAAATAGGACGAAATGCGTGTCTCGAATTCCACTTCTAGTCACCATCCATCTTTGCTTATATAGGTTTAAATTGTTTATCAACTGAAAAGTAAACTAACTTGTTTCCATGAAAAAATGCTCCCTTGTGCCTTTAAAAACGGGTTTGTTTTCCTTCTTAATGTTTACTTTAATTCTTCACAAATTAGAAAGTTGCTTCAGGAACTTACGCCGATCAGATCTTATGTCTATGAACATTTAGAAACATTTATAAAAATGGTGAGACCATAATTTATAGTAGGAGATCTTGGATTTTGGCATGAAATTCATTCACTAATTTGGTTAAATCTAATTCGTAACCCTAACTATCAACTGTGAATGATAATTCTATTCCGTCACACTAATATATGACCCTCATGTAACGATAGTAAGTAGGTGTATATACCACGGTCTTAGCAATTGATTGATCACTGGGTGATGATCAGTGTCATGTGTGTCAATTTCTTCTTAGTGTAGATCGAATCCTATCGACCAAGTTGCAATGTGCTACTGGTCTAGGTAACTCGACATTGTATGCACTATGTTGAGATAAGATGGTGGTTAGAGGTAGTCAACAGGAAACCCTGGACCTAGGTTTCGTGCTGTTTGAAACTCGTTAGCAAGGAGTACCTGTAATCATGAGGGAACCAATGCTTTCTGACGGATTCGACCCCGTGTCAACCAGCTTTAAAGTCAGAGACATTGTCACTAGGCTATCCAGGCACTAAGGAGTACCTGATATACATGACACTGATTACCACTCAGTGATCAATCAATTGTAAGTACAGGAGCTCCATCGCAGCCCGGATAGTCCGATGATAACGTCTCTGACTGTGGAGCTGGCTGACATGGGATCGAATCCATCAGGGAACATCACTTTACTCAAGATTACAGGTACACCTTGCTAACGGGTGCTAAATAACATGAAACCTAGGTTTAGGGTTTCTTGTTGACTACCTTCAACCACCATCAAATACCAAGGTCATTTTAGTGTTGTTCAACGGTCGTCCATAAATTATAATCTCATCGTGAAAGCACATATATTACAGTACTTCAATATTAAGTCAAGACGTATAGTTCACACAATAAATAATGCAGATGAGCAATGTGGGGTGAAGAGGAATACATATGAACTTAATTTGTTTAAACGTCACTCTTTATTTTCAGTGTCAGACAATATAGAGTAAATGATTGAAAGAAACTACCAGTAAGAGGTTGTGGCAAATGTTAAGTTTTTGTATAAGATTATGAATCGATCGATGTTAGACCACTATTGAAAACCTGGTAGCAATGGAAGAAGTTTCGTCCTAATATGGGACTCCTCAGCAGTGAGCATCTACGACCCTGTGTACGGGATTGGAACCCAAGACCTTCAGTCTCATACGCAAACACTTAACCCATAGCCAGGATCCAACGTGGTTAATGTCTAACTTTCATCGATTTATGAATGACTGAGCAACCATTTCATTGTCTGAGGTAAATACCTGTTCAGGTCTTTTTATAGTCGTTTAACATTAATCGATTTATGATCTCTATAAAAAAATACACACATAATAGCTTGTTAAAGGCAATCAAGATTACTAGTACATAAGTTACATGATGTAATATATGTTTAATATTGGAAGGGGTTTTTGTGGATATGATAGTGAGTCAGTTGAAGTTAGACCACTATGGAAAACTTGGAAGCACTGAACGGCCGTTTCGTCCCAGTATGAAACAATGGTGGTTGTGTCGCTCAATTTCGTGGATTAGTTGAAGTTAAACATTAACACATCTGGATGCTAGCTAGCTCATTGGTTTAGTGGTTAAGCGCTCGCTCGCAAGACTGTTAGGTTCTGCGTTCGAATCTCGTCAGGCGGAATCGTGGATGCAGATTTCTGGGGAACCCCTAAATAGGACGAGACCGCTGTATAGTGCTTCCAGGTTTTTCATGGTGATCTAGCATCAATTGACTCATGATCTCAACTATTGAAAATATATGTTTAAGTTGAGTTTATCAACTTAAATTTGTTTGAAACAATCAATCTCATTTTAGATTAAGAACAATGAAAGTGAAACAACGTGAACTTCAAGATAAATCCAACTCTTTAGTGGATTTAGCAAAGGTAAGAAAATATTTTATTGAAATTAAAAAGTAAAATATTGCTATATGAAGATAGATAGTGGATAGCAAGCTTGTGTAAGCGAGTGGCTATCAGAACTCAGTAGCTAAGTGGATAAAGCGATGGTGTTTGTAAGCGAACGGTACTGGGTTCGAGGCCTGGAGTGAATATCAACAAGTCTAGGATGCATGTACAACCAACTGATGAATCCTAAATAGAACAGAACGCGCGTCCTAGATTCCACCACTAGCCACTATCCATCGCTTTTTGGAATGTACTTAGAACCATAAATAAACATTGTGTATAATCGACAAAAATACTTCAGTTCATATCCAGCTCACTATTAGTATAGACTGTTTTATGAAATAATGGAAATTCGTTCCTGGCAATTCTATCCAATACACATCAACAAATGCACGTGGAGGCAGAGTAGCAGAAGCCTTTGCATCTGTATACATCAATATGCACAAGGGAAAAAGCAATATCTTCACGTAAAACACGGAGAACATCAACCCAATCTCACTTAATCGAGAAACTCTGGAAAAGGTGGAAAAATTTACATACCTAGACAGCATCATCAATGAACGTGAAGGATCCGATGAAGATGTAAAAGCGAGGATTGGGAAAGTAAGGACATCATTCTAATAGTTGATGAATAGATGGAACTTATAACAACTGTCTCTCAGCTAACATCAAACTTAGAATTTTCAACACGAACGTCAAGACAGTTCTACTATACAGATCTGTAACGTCGAGAACTACTACAATCATCATCAGAAACGTACAAGTATTTCCAAACTATTGTCTACACAAGATAATCAATGTCCGTTGACTGGATGCCAAAAGTAACAGTCTACTGTGGGAGAGAGCGAATCAATTTCCATTTGAAGAGGAAATCGGGTGAAGAAATTGTTAGTAGATGGAAATCATCAAACTGCATCACAAGCCAAGCTCTTACTTGGAATAATGAATGGAAACAGAATAAATGAAGACTAAGTAACACATTGTTTCGAGAATAGGTAGCAAACATGAAAAGAATGAATAGAAACTGAAAAGAAGTGGAAAGGACCGTTAAAGATAGAGTAGGATGGAGAATGTCAGTTGGCGGCCTATGTTCCTCCATGAGGGGTCATAGGTGTAAGTAGGTATGGGAATTCATTGAGTTATTGTAACTAAACAACTATTAAAAACCAGAAGGTGCTTAACAGATGTTTCATCTCACTATAAAACTCCTTGGCAGAACATGTCCACGACTTCAACAGGCTTCATGTCAATGCTCTCTCTCTCTCTCTTTCTCTCTCGAGCGTGCTCTCTGTCTATCCATCCACGTACACAAACACGCAAAGATGAAGTCTCAATTCAGTAACGTCATTTTATTCTTCTTCTTCTTCTTCATATTTCATCATATTTTTTCTAGTAAATAAATCTATGAAACACAAGTATGTTTTGTTTCTTCTTCTTCTTCTTCTTCTTCTTCTTCTTCTCTATTGCCTACTCAGTTAAATTATATACTATGTAATGTAAATAATGTTTGAATGAATACGATTGCATGACAACTACTCTATTCAAGTTTCTATAATTAACATGGTCATTTACACTAGAGAGTATTATTGACATTGTTGTTTCAAATGAATACCTCTCATAGCAAATGAAATACCTACATATATATACAGTTTACTCTGAATATTGTTACTATCACTATAGTAGTAGTAGTAGTTGAAGTAGTAGTAGTAGTTATAGTAAATAGTAGTAGTAGTTGTTGTTGTTGTTGTTGTTGTTGTAGGAGTAGTCGGAGTAGTACTAAGGGTAGTAGTAGTAGTAGTGGTGGTGGTGGTAGTAGTAGTAGTAGTAGTAGTAGCATCTTCACTGTGTTTCATTCAATGTTTTTGTTTTGAAACATTAAAACACTCAGACTTGTTTTGATTTATTCTCAAGATGCACGCAATTTGAAGTGATTTTACTTGTCTCCAATTCTCTCCCGCTCTCCTGCTATCGCTCGCTCACTCGCTGATTTTCCCTTTTCACTTTTTCTCCCTGATTCATACAAAACAAACTTGATATTTGAGGTGAATTAAATCACGTTTGTAAATAGTTCATATTTAAATGAAAAATAAAATTGTAAACATTGAAATGAAATAATTAGTAATTCAAGTTGAATTCATGAGTCCATCTCAGATAGACTACTATTGAAGACCTGGAATCAATTGAGGGTTGTTTCATCCTAGTATGGGACTCTTCAGTGGTGTGCATTCACGATCCTGCAGGTGTGATTTGAACCCAGGACTTCCGATCTCACGTATGAATGCTCAAGCTCTAGATCATTGATAATAATCATATGCTCATTATTGATTAGCTTTAGGATGGATTTCTTGGTGTTCTAATGAAAAGACGTGACCAATGGAGTTCAGTCCATGTCGGGTGGAGATAATTATCTACCTGAGATAATAGATGAAGGGTTACGCAAGATTATAGGTTGATTGAAGTTCAACATCAACATCACTGGATACCGGCTTGATGGTCTAGAAGGTAACCGTTCACGCTTGAGACCAACGTTCCTAGGTTCTAGCTCCGTATGCTTTACGAAGTCCCATACTTGAATGAATCGGTCATCCAGTGGTTCTAGGTTTGCAATAGTGGTCTATCCCGGATATATATATATATGCCGTTTTGTAAGGAAAAATATCCATAACACTTTAATATACACCATTAAGTTAATCAGTCAGTCATAATCAACGTAGAATCCAGACATATATGTAAATTAGTCCATGTTACCATAGCAAATCAGTAAGACAGTATGATATTACCATAATGAATAGCAAAATCTCAGTTGTATTACCAATATCCGTAATTGAGTACTTACTTACTTACTTACTTTCGCCTGTTATTCCTCGTGAAGTAGCATAGGCCGCTCAGCAGCATTATCCATCCAACCCTGTCCTGGGCAACTCTTTCCAGCTCTTTCCAGTTCTTATTCATCCTTTTCATATCTGATTCTATTTCCCGACGTAATGTGATATTTGGCCTTCCTCTTTACTTCTTCCCTTCAGGATTCCAAATTAGCACTTGTCTCGTAATGCAGTTTGATGATTTCCTCAATGTATGTCCTATCCATTTCCATCGTCTTTTCACAAGTTCCTCTTCAGCTGGAAGCTGGTTTGTTCTCTCCCACAAAAGGCTGTTGCTGATGGTATACGGTCAACGGATATTGAGTATCCTGTGTGGACAACTGTGTATAAATACTTGTACTTTTTTAATGATGGTTGTAGTAGTTCTCCAAGTTTCAGCTCCGTACAGTAGAACTGCCTTGACGTTCGTATTGAAGATTCTAACTTTGATGTTGGTTGAAAGTTGTTTTGAGTTCCATATGTTCTTCAGTTGAAGGAATGCTGTCTTTGCTTTGCCAATCATGGCCTTTACGTCTGCACCTGAACCTCCTTGTTTGTCGACGATGCTTCCGTAATTGAGTAAGACATAGATAATATGATCCAACATGATAGAATGAATTCAGGAAATGTAGGGAATAAAAAATCCAACAGTAAGCCATGACTTAGCGCATTTGTGTCACAGTAAGCTATATCAGATAACATCTCTAACCTTTGGTAATGATAATCTCAATCTTTATCTAACAGCATAGTTCAGTTCAACAATTTATCACTACATGGAATAATGTTACTGTCTTGATTTCAGCTGCCTTAACTTTCTTCCAACCTACTCCTGGATTAGCCAACATACAACACCTAGGTAGTCAGTGCTTGAGCATGCAGCACTCTTCAGTTAAACGGAGACAAAAATAGAAGTTATGTAGCACTAATGATAAGTTGATTGTTCATGTCTACTACTTTCAGTTAGTTAACGACAGGTTTGAAGTATCCTACTTTCACTATGTCTTCTTTAATTTTGACAGTTTAATGTAATTAGGTATATATGTATGTCAACCCCTACTACGTCACCTAGTTACATCTATTGATTAGTTAGTTAACAAGATAGAGATTATTCATTTCACAATTTACATCATGAAATGATCTTGTCTAGAATGTCAAATGAAAACTAAGTTGTACTGTATACCTACTTTATCATAGTGTGAAATTCTTCATCAAGTACATATTCAGTATCCCGATATGTAAACTCAAAATCATCAGGTTTCAATTGTAGATCACTGAGTTAAACTGAAGTGGTTCATCTCAGTGATATCTGCCTCATCATTGATATAACTAAATCACATTCTATATGGGTTTGGAATGGAACTTCGGGAGTCTTTCTCAATGTCAACCATCAATAGAAAACTAGTTCGTGATTCAAGTGTATTCCAATATTATATTCTGTAATAGTATTTGCATTTGACTCTGTTTCTTCATTATTGAATAACATCAGTACTCCTAGTAAACTAGTAAACGTAGTGAACAGAACACCAGCAGGGACCAAATTACATAACTAGTTAGTTAAATCCAACAACCATATATTAAATCGTTCATTTGAAAATTGTTCATCAATTGTCTTAAATGACTCAAAATTCCTTTGTTCTTTCATTTTCATACAAATTGCATTCTTTCTTCATTCTTTATTGTTCGATCTTCTCGTCTCTCTGCTGCCAGACATTCTGTTCATGACTCACGTCATATACTACTTATGTCTACATAAGTAGCACACGCTACACTCGTCCCCCCTTTAAAAGTAGTCGTTCTTGCGGTGGTTCATGCTCGCCGTGCAACATTGTTCTTTTCTGAAGTCTGTGCTACTCACTCCATCAAAATGTCGAGTCTGCAGCGCGCTGACCTCCATACCTCCGTCGACCTGCCGGGGAACCAACATCCGACCTCCACCCGGCACTTGGGATGTCTACACCCGTGCTCCATCGGCCTGCTGAGCCATCTACATCCGATGTCCGCCCAGAAGACGCACGTCTCACCGCTCCTCTCCGTCGTCAGCACCTGCCACAGCCAATGCCTCCCCGTCAGAACACTCCGCCAGACGCCACCTCGCCGCACCAGACTGCCCCGACCTGCCCCTCAGCTCCAGGCCCGCAACGGCGTCCTCAGAACAGCACCCTTCCCTTCTCCTATACTATGCTGCACACGAGATTTAAACTCAAGACCTCCGATCTCGCGCATGAACGTTCAACCTCTAAACCATTGATAATAATAATAATAGTAATAATAAAAGGGAAACCTCGGTAGCAGTGAGCATCTAAACCATATAGGGCATTGAATTCAAGACATTCGGTGTCACGGATGAATGCTCATTTCTGAAGACTGTCTATTATCTCATAAAATTGATTGTGATTATGAAAACCGACTCCATGATTTCATACAGCGATCATCATTTCATAAATGATTTTAAGATATCCTACCGCATACATCACTTCACATATGTTAAGATATACATAGGGAGGAGTTATGAAACATTCCAATCAAGTGTGCTGTACCATGTGTCAATAATCACGTATAACAAACAATTATTAAGACTTTTATAACTTAATATGTAGTGAGAAAACTTCTATTATCTGTGTAGCAGCATTCACCATCCAACTCGATCCTGGATAATTCTGTCCAGTTCTTTCCAGACGCTATTGATCCTTCTGATGTCTGCTTCCAATTCTCGATATAGTGTGCTCTTTGGACTTCCTATTTTTTTGTGTCCTTTCAGAACTCCAAGTTAGTGTTCGCTTCGTGATTCAGTCTGATGATTTCCGAAATATGTATTCTATCCACTTCCAACGTCTTTTCCTAATTTCACCTTCAGCTGGAAGTTGATTTTCTCTCTCCTACAGTAGCCTGTTTGCTGATGGTATCCAGTCAACAGACATTGAGTATTTTGTGTAAACAATGGTTTAGAAATACTTGTTCCATTTCGATGATGGCTTTTGTAGTTCTCCAGGTTCCCGCCCCATACAACAGAAATGTCATGACATTGGTATGGAGGATTGTGTCTTTGATATTGGTTGACAGACTGTTGTTTTGAGTTCCAGATGTTCTTCAGTTGTAAATATGCTACTCTTGCTTTGCCGATCCACACCTTCGTATCTGCATTAGATCCACCGTGCTGCCCAGATATGTGAAGGTTTTACACCCTCCAAAGCTTCTCCGTCAAGCGTGATCTGATTAGTCCATGTTGTGTCGTATCGGAGAATCTTGCTTTTCAATAGTTAAGATCATGAATCAGTTGAACCTAGACCACCATGGAAAACCTGGAAGCACTGGATGGCCATTTTGTCCTATTGTGGGACTCCTCAGCAGTGCGCATCCACATCACCTCCTGAGAGATTCTGATATTAATCAACATATGCTCACTAGTGACTGGCTTCAAGAGGTATATCCTAGAGTTCTAGTGAGAAGTAGTAACCAGTGGAGTCCAACCAGGTCTGTTGTAAGATAGTAACTCACTGAAGACAATGGTGGATGTGTCGCTCAATTTCGTGGATTAGTTGAAGTTAGCACATTAACACCGTTGGATGCCGGCTCAGTAGTCTAGTGGTTAGGTGCTCGCGCGCGAAACCAGTAGGTCCTGGTTTCGGGTCTCGTAGGGGGCGGCGTCATGGATGAGCACTACTGAGGAGACTCGCAATAGGACGGAACGGCTGTCCAGTACTCTCATGTTTTCCATGGTGATCTAGCTTCAACTGACTCATGATCTTAACCACAGAAATTACTACAATATAGCCAAAACCCATGTGATATTAATCTTGCTTTCCTTTTGTATATTTTGTGACCTACAGTTGATGAGGCTGTTGCTACACTGGTTTTCTTCTCTTGTATTTGTTGCTACGTGTGCGATAGAAGCACAATATCATTTGCGAAATCTAGATCGTCCATGGTTTAAACTATTCATGTTAACTATCTTCTTAAAATAGAATTATCATTGAGCAAATTCTAAGCTTCATTTACATTAATGTTATTTTCCTTTCTAATAGCTTCAAACAAATGTTTATGAAAGAGTTGCTGATATTTCATTACGTCAGGAGGATTTTCAAAATCAACTGACAACAATTGAAGATATGCTCAGAAGTATACAGGTAAGTGAGATAGAGATAAAGGGAGATAATGAGACATTATTACTATGTGAATGTTCTCAGATCTGTATGATACATTAATTCAATATTGTTATAACTTGTGGTCATGTGTCTTATTAATATATAACGTACTGATACTGATAATTAGAGGACAGTGGCTTATCGACCGGACCAATGACGCATAAACCAATACGAGCAATCTAGAGTCTTTATCGGTCCTACTTCTTGCCTAGCCCAACCTGTTGAATCCGGAACACCAATCTCAGCCTCTGCGATATGAATTATGTATTTCAAACATACTGGGTTTAAATACAAACCAAACAGACCACATCGTACTATAAAATAGGAAACAACATTTGTACAAGATCAAGTCAAAAGTGGCTGTGCATGTAAGAGACTGTAATGAATAGACTGGGTATAATTCAAGAATGGTAAATCGTATTATAATAGTCTATGTGTCAAAATAAAGCTTATTATAAGGGGAACATGAATATGCATAGTCAGTTAAGTTTATCCGTATCTAGATTAAGACAGTTACCTACTGATAACATTAAAAAGTAGTGCACTTCTTAAGAGTCCAATACTAGTATGGAACAGCTATTCAATAAATCCTGGTTCTCAACAGTTATTTAACTAAGAGCAGTCATTGGTACTAACCACATAACAAGATAATAATGGTTAGTCCCTTTGATAAATTTTGATAATGAATTTTGAAGACTCGCCAATCAATGTCTAACCTCTATCTACCTCTAACTATCATAAAATGATACAAATAATCATAAATTACTAAGAAAAAATGATTAGCAAACTTCTACTATTGTCCCCCTTGATTTTGAGCTCACTTAATCTAGCTGTGTTGTGTATGAGAAAAAACAAATAGCCATTTTTTTCATAATCTATTTTGGACTACTTATAAGTAGCCAAAAGTGTACCGCTAAATTTCATGTAATGGAAATATATTCTATCACTGGCATATATATAAACTCATTGGTTAGTTCATATTTTTCATGTAAAACGAATGACCGGTTTACCGTTTCCTGGAATATAACTTATAGAGTTGCCTTTATAACTAGTTATCATTAAAACGCTAGCATCATAGCTTCTTAATCTAAATTTCCATATACTGCATAACTTCGAAAATGTTAGTCTTCATCATCGGTAGTACTAAATATCCTCCGCGAACGTTATAACTTTATTATTATTATTATCGTTTCCGGACATATTCATAAGGCAAACAGCCTTATATTGGCTTTCTTGTTTGAGTTTTAACTTTGAGGAAAGTGTCAACACAAATATTAAAACGTCTAGTAATCAGAATATTTGAGATCATGAACTGATTGATGTTAGATCAGCATGGAAAACCTGAAAGCACTGGACGGCCGTTTCGTCCTATTGTAAGACTCTTCGGCAGTGTGTATCCAATACGTAAAGTACGTATTTCCAACTTTAGTTAATATTGATAGAACACTGTCACTGAAGTAACTCTACTATAAATACTAATTCTCAATGGTTCCCTAGTTAGTATCAGTTCTTTATAAGCTTTATTTATAAGAATTATTGGTTTAAATACCTAATAAAAAATGATCATCAGTATGGGAGCATGGATATTGTTAAATTTTTTATCGAGATCATGAATCAATTAATGTTAGATCATCATTGAAAATCTTGGATCACTGGACGGCCATTTCGTCCTAGTATGAAACTCCTCAGTAATTAGTGAGAACCCATGTTCCCGCACATAAGGATCTTCGATCTCACGTAAATACTCTTAACCAGTAGATCACTAAAGTGGCATCCAATAGTGCTAATATTTAACTTCCATTGATCCATGAATAGTTACGCAACCATTCATTCATTGTATTGAGGTAGATATCACTCTCTATCCGACATGGGAATGAACTTCTCTGGTCATGTCTTTTCACTTGAACTCCAAGAAATCATCTTGGACCCAAACGTGACCTAGTATCAATCAATTCATCATCTCTATTTAGAAAATTATAATCAATGAATGTTCATTCACTAATCTAATTCGTATTCGACTTTTTTTTTTCTAAAAAAATCAATCACTATTTAGAAAGCATTATTACAACGAAATATGATCAATTCTGGGTCAGTAGATAATAGATGAATCAAAAACTGAAGTTATCTCGACCACAACTCCAACAGTTACTTACCATTTTGAATGTAATTTTTGTAAGAATGTTCTATTCATAAATGTATATTAACTTACTTACCTATCTACTTACCTACTTACTTGCCTACTTACTTACTTACTTACTTACTTACTTACTTACTTACTTACCTGTAAATGTATTGATATATATACACATATAACCTTTCATAATGTTTTCCATTGTATTTAGCTGTATAACTTAGTTACAAATGAATGACTGAATGAATGATTTCTCTATTTTATTTTTGTTTTTTTTTTTTGCAATATAAATATACAAGTATATATGTGATATATTTAGCGAGTTCGTTTTCTACGGGATGGGGTCATCAACCCCATACTTTACCCTGGTCCTATATCAGGGCTTAGGACTGGCAATAGCTCTAGCGAAGCTCCATGTGAAGTATGTGATACATCTGTGGTTTTTCAATAAGGGTGGGAGGAAGGAAGGAAGGAAGGAAACTTGCTCGTTTTGTTTTGGATGATAGTTTATCATGAGAGTGTTCTGTAGTGTCGGTTGCTATTGTTAAGCCCACACATAACTTATTCTAGCTACTGGAAAGGTCGATTTATCCATTCTTGACCTCGTTTATTTATTTGAACATAAAAAATATTGGTACAAAGCAGCACCGACTACATATGCGCTACACAAATCACTTGATTTGTGTGTGATTTAGGATACTGACCGGGTGTCTTAACCGAAGCAAGTGGTTTTGTTAGGAGGAAACTCCCAAAGCCTTCGACCTAGAGATATAATCCATAAGCCAGTGAAGCAACATCAGGAGATGCAGTCTCGTGCTAGTCGGTGAACAATAATTGATTGATACGCCAACTGTTCCTTCAAAATTCTGGAACCCACGTACACCATTGGTTTGGAATGGGGGTTTTCCAACTCGCCTAGGTGGATCTTCCGTATCCACCAACCAGCTTGAGGTCCGTGTTGGACATTCGATTTTCGTCCTCTCGATTTCGTAAACAACACCCTTGGCTCGAGAAGGCAATGAGTACAACTTAAGTGACCTTAAACACTTCCATCAAAAACACATAGACATGTAAACGCCATCAAGACGATAGTACATTAATAATACTGTGATTGTAAGCTCAAACAAAATAACAGCGAAAGTCGTAATCAATTGAAAGTTACAATGACAAAAAAACACTGAGCTAATTGTACCCATGACAAATCATTGACTATTCGACATATATTCAAGGACTTGTTGTTTATCAGATAGAAAGTAACAGAACTGTATCAGACTAAGCACAGATTGATAGTGGTTAGAAGTGGAATCCAGGACGCGCGTTCCGTCCTATTTAGGACACATCGGTTAATGTACCTACATCCCAGAGTTGATATTCACTCTGAGACTCCTACCCATTATTGTTGATTTCAAATTCCATCGCATTATCCATTTAATTACTGAGTCCTGATAGCCACTTACTTGTGCAATGGGCTGTAGTTTAAATTCACTTGGTATTGTGCACTTGAAACTTCCTATCAATGGGAAGATTCAAACAAACAATACAAAATGAATTTGAACTTCACTCCATTACACAAGCATGAAGCTATCAGAATTTATTGGTTAAGTGGATAACGCAGGGGCTTATGAAACGAGTTGTACTTGATTCGAATCCTGGAGTGAACATCAACAAGTCTGAGATCCAGGTATATCCATCTGAAGAGTTACAAAAAAGACGAAACACGCGTCATGGATTCCACTGATAGCCATTATCCACCTTTGATTAGAACACTTATAAATTAAGGTAATACCAAGGCAATACGCACATTACGTACACATGCCAATACGAGACTGATCAATTTCAGTCTTAAACATCAATGGAAACATTCAAGTAAACAATACCAAGTGAATGTATCAGATTGATTTACAGGATTTTGATTCACATAGCAATAGTGAAAAAGTCGGAATAGAGTAAGCTCAGTTTATAATAGGATGCTTGTAATTCATTTCAGAATTACTGTATGCACTAATGTACAAAGGCTTACATTTTACGAAACAAAAGTGTACTACTGATAATTTGTCAGTAGTATATTACAAATTGCTAATTCATTATCGTACTGCCTATGTTTCGTACAAGAATAACTGGAAAACAGTCAGCTGATAATATCACAAAAAAGATAATATGAAGAATACTTCTACCGAACACTTCTTGGATTTGCAGTTCTGAGGAGTCCCATACTAGGACGAAACTGTTGTCCAATGCTTCCAGATTTTCAATGATAGTCTAACATTGATCTCCTTATGATATCAATTTAAACACAGAGAGACTATCATTTACAGACGGACTAATCAGATATAAGGTAGCGAATCTTGGGTTTTGGCGCGAAATTCATTCATTCATTTAGCTTAGTAACGTTTTGGCATCATAGCTGATGTCCGTTCGTGATGAAAACACTAAATCCGATTCGTAACCTTAACCATCAACTGTAAATCATAATTCGGATTCCTCATACTGGTTTATGATCCTCATTTAGTCCTAGTTTCTAGGTGGACATCTTCAAGATCAATTTATTGTCGCTCAAAGGTCGACCATAACCTCGAAATAAGTGAACACAAATCCCTAGTTACTTTTTCAACAAACATTAGATAGTTAATTTTTCCTGATATTGGACTACTCAGAATTGTGAATCGAATGTCCTACGGAAGATGAAACTCAGGATCTTTAATTGTGGTAGAGAGCCGTCATGCTTAACCTTACTTAGTATGCTATAATACTCAATCATCTTTCAATAACACTGGTGGTAACTGATACACTGCTGATATTGTTGAACTATACTAGATAGTATTCCTCATATATAGTTCTGGAATAACACTGCAAAAGTGGTCACTAGAGAACATGACTATAACTATTACTGTAGACGTTACATGTGCACTATTCAATACTCTCATACAGGAACAAAACAGCTGTCTAATACATTTTGGTTCTCAGTGTATATTAGACCAAGGTCAAATCATAGTGTGATCGTTGATGATATATGTGTCAACGTAAATGCCAGAAAACCTTTCTAATCACAAAGTCTAATCTAGTGTCTAGTTCTCAATTGTTGGTCTCATATTGTGTATTCGCATAGAACATCATGAGTATGGAGGTTCATTTATCTACTATCATTGTCCATCTATTGTACTCACTAACGTCTCTGGCAGTGAAGCTCGGAGATATGGCATCGAATCCGTCAAGGAACATCAAACTGTGGTGTGTACTACTTATATCAACATAAGTAGTATTAAACTCTAGCCATGAACAGAATGTCTGGCAGAAGAAGGTCGAGAAGATCGAGAAGGAAGGAACGGGCACAGAAAGCAATTGATATGGAAATGAAGGAACAGTGAAATCTGAATCGATTGATTGACATTTTGGAAATGAAGTATTTAGTGTATGGTTCTCAGATTTTAATAAGATTCGATTGTTCCCACTGGTGTTTCCATTCACTAGAGAGATCTACTAGACTATCTTATTCTTGTCTTCTGATTAGAAATCCGATGAAGGTAATACTGTGTAACCAACAAGAGTTTGCATATAAAGTGATTGATTTGGGACATTAGCACACACCAACCCCCTAAGTCCAATCAATCATAATTAACTAAGATGATGTCAAATATCATTCAAATTAGGAATTTGACATATCTCACTGATACGTATTAAATAGGAAGAAACCAGCCTTCCTCTGTTTTATTTTCAGAAAGGATGGTTTTGTGGAGCTTGTAGTAATTTAATAGATGAATTCATGAGTTGATTAAAGCTAAACTATTAACTAATAAAAGCAAAGATGGATAGTGGCTAGCAGTGAAATCCGGAACGCGCGTTTCGTCAAACTGTGGCAGAAGACAGAATACCTTTCCACATAATCTTCCACAGTTTCATTCATCCCCATCAAGAGTACAGAATCATAGTATTTCCTTTATCATTCCAAAAAGGATAAGGACACTCTGGAGCGGCTAGCAAGAAAATCAGTTTGAGGAATCAAATTCAAGCCTTATGAAGAGAGCCACCAATCACTAAATCTTTACCCATTAGAGTATAAGCGTCTTAGAGGTGATCTTCAAACGACTTACATTATCCTTAACACTTCCGGACATCCTCTTAAACACCTACTTGAGTTTAACTCCAACACAAACCTAAGGGGTAACACCCTGAAACTTGAGACAAGACATAACAGAACGGACTGTAAACACAACTTATATTTCTTAAGAGCTGTCAAATGATGGGATTTGCTGCCAGCTGAGCTAGTCCAAGCGACTTCCAAAGAGTCTTTTAAGAGCAAACTTAACCTATTATTAAGGACCAAGGATAATATCTTACTATGATACACACGAACAAATGCAGATAAAAGAAAACTAGTGTAGCAGCAGCCTCTGCATCAGTAGGCCTCAATATACAAAGGGAGAAAACCAAGGTCCCCAAATACAACATAGAGAACATCAACTCAGTCACACTTGATGGCGTATATAGAGCTCAAAACAACTATCAACCAATATTAAAGTGAGAATCTTCAATACGAACGTTAAGACAGATCTACTGTTTGGCGCTAAAACTTGGAGAACTACTACAACCATCATCAAGAAGGTATAAGTATTTACAAATAGTTGTCTACACAAGATACTCAATATCCGTTGTTCGGATACCATGAGCAACAGCCTACTATGAGAGAGAACAAACCAGCTTCCAGATGAAGAGGAAATTAGGAAAAGACGATGAAAATGGATAGGACATACATTGAGTAAATCACCGAACTGCATTATGAGGCAAACCCTAACTCGGAATCCTGAAGGGAAGAGGAAAAGAGGAAAGTCAAAGAGCACATTACGTCAGGAAATGGAAGCAGATATTAAAAGGGTGAATAGCAACTCGAAAGAGCTGGAAAGGATTGGCCAGGTCAGGTTTGGATGGAGAGTGCCTAATCTATAAGATCTCACGTGCAAATCACATCATCTTCTACACCAACTCACTGCATCTTAACAATTACCAACAGATGAAGGAGAAGAATTTCAGGCTAGAGATGCAACAATATATTTCATATGAATAAAATATAAGAGGTGATAGTGAGCAGGGAGCACGCCTGCTTGGCCGAGCCATGCCATCCGATCAATTCCGATTAATTCACACTCATTGTTCCCGCCTGATGTGTGGGCGAGAACGATCGTGATTGGTTGTCTGCTTAGTCAGACATGTAGACAGTCTCACAGGTGTCAGATAAGTTATATATTCCCTTACCCTTATTATTGTGACACGCTTATATACATCCTCTTATTATTGATTGTTCAGTGTTGTGGATTGTGTCGGGTTTTTGGGTGTGAAAATATATTCACGTTCTGGTCAGGCTAATTACGTGTTCTTGATCTGAGTTGTGTTGAAGTCCTGTAGAATAGACACTGGGAGGGGTCTAGTTTAGATAATCGTTTAAGCGTTATAACACCGCCTTTCTCCATTCTTCTGTATTTCTCCGCGTCCAATGTAGAATGTCTATTTCCCATATTGTATTGTGGTATGGCCAAATGTCACCACAGATCCACTGCTTAGCGAAAACTTCTTCTATTCCGTCTATAATCATTTGAACCATTTAAGAGAAAAGGAGTGAAATATAGAAGAAACACTTTACTTCAAAGATTCATTTATACGCAGAAAATCTAGGGTATTTATGTAATTTTACGTGACTGGGTTTCTGGAAATTTCTGGAACTCCACTAAACATAATAGCAGTGTAGATCACCAGTGTGGATGATCTACGTCGAAATGATTGAAGGCTTACTCGAATTAGACGTGAGTGGTGTGACAAACTAGCTAACGTCGAAGTCACACTTCGCGGTCTGCACCTTACATAGATTACCCCATTGACGTATCAAGGTACTATAGATGCTTTGAAGACTGTACAACACAGAGGACATTATTACAGAAATATATTAGTTAAAGTAGACACAAGCGAAGGTAAGACCACTGCCGCATTGGCCAGTCCATGGCGTACGATTAACTGATGCGCGTTGGTTGTCCTTGACATTGACGAGGATTGATGATTTTGTTCGATATTCAATGGCTAGAGCTCAGTGGAATTTCACTGGCCCTACAGTAGTATAGATAATCATCCAATCACAAACATGACATATGACCTTTTCACTTTCTAGATGTTTCCAAGGAAAAACTTTCTATTGAATGCTGATTGGATAAGATAGTTTTCAATGTTTTCAAAGATTTCCTATTTGGCTTTTTTCCAAAACTTTCCTGGATCTCTCTAACAAATACAGAAATACCCTTTTACATTAATAAAGTAAATTTATTTTTGTTCTACCATTTTGTTTCCTCCATTGTATAGTTATTTCAAGAATGTATGTTATGATATTGCCTAAGCTATGAAAATGATGTCTGTTAGTGATATAAACAATTAATTATACACATAAGAAATTCATCTTTCTTTAAACTACTAATCGAAAGAATCACAAAAACATGTACTGATCTATGTTTGTCAATAGAATGCAATTGGTTTCATGGAAACAATCATGATTATAACCAATTGCACCGATGATTGTTTTACTATGCTCGTTTGTTTAACTGTACTAAAGACAGACATTACTCTCTCTTCCCGTTGACTTTGATCTTGTATGAATTCGATTACGCTTAGTAACCTCACTTGTAATCTGGTACGATCTCGGTATTCTTTCGATACTACGAAATCGTCAGCAAATACATCTAGACTACAACGATCAACTGCCTTCTGATATTTGGTCTACGGAGGATCTTATCGGTTAACTGGCACGTAGACTTCTTGTAGTAGTGATCATAGTCAACCATGACTCTACAATACACTACGGACTAAATCCGTCTATATTACTTGTATTCCTTAAACTAGAAAATCCAAATGATTATGTAACAATAGATAGACAAGTTATAGGTTTGTAGTTAATGACTTGCAATTTAAGGATAATAAAAGATAACACAAAAATTAATGGGTCAAATGAAGGTTTAGTAATGGGATTGCATAAAAAAAACACGGATTGGTAGATTGTTAGGATAGAGAATTCCAGTATATCTTTGAACTCATATATGTGAGATTTTTTTAAGCAACATATTCCTTGCATTAATTTAGTATGAATTTTGTTCAGTATAACAAGTAGTAAGTGTTTTGTAGTAATTTTGTATAATAACCATTTTTCACAGTTGAAATTACGAATTGATCTAAGCTAGACCACTGTCAAAAATCCTAATATGGGACTCCTAGAGTAATCAATGGAGTCCAGTTAGCACGTGGCATGAGACATTTATTCACTTCAGGCAATGTATGAAGGGTCAACAGAAGTTGAATATTAACACTGCAGTGAACAAAGATTCATTCATAGACAACCAATGTAACTCAATACAAAATTGGGGAGTTTGCTCATCGAATGTGAAAATCGTACGACCAATACTTCATTTGTAAATTCTCCGTAGATTGTCTCTAAATTCATCGTTTCTTCATTTCCATAACAATTCATCTCTGTTTCTGTTCTCTTCGAATCGATCTACTCATTATTCTGCTGCCAGGCATTCTACTTCTGATTGCTATTAAATACTACTTATCTCGATATAAGTTGCATACACTGCAACACCACTGGATGTCGGTTCAAAGGCCTTTATGTTAAGCGTTCACACGCGAAACTGAATGTCCTGACTTCGGTTCCCACGTGCTGTGTCATGGGTACACACTGCTGAATTAAACCCATATCCGGACTAAACGGTCGTCTAATTCTTCCAAGCTTTTAATGGTGATCTCCCTCAAATCCATTAGTAATTTCAACTGTGAAAATACTTCAATCTCTACAAATATCCCATACTAATAATCATTTTTTGTATTCCCTCGAATGATATGATGTTGGTTAACTGTTTATTAGGCGTCATTATGGCTGATAATACAAGTGTATTTGTATTCAAAGGTTGTAGCATTTTCTTCAAGGTAAATAAATACTATTAATGTTACCGGTGTTGCCTTCTTCTTTGTGTAGTACAAATTACAGTTCCTTGTGTCAAGTACCCGCTTTTCGTGTTTGTAACACAAAGAAGATATGGAAAATAATTCCAGGAAAAAAAAGCTACAGACGTTTATTTAGCCTCAATCCTGACATGGACATGTAGAAGAGAGTATAATTCATGTTAAAGATCTAAGAAGGAAATGGAAGACATTTTAATTACAGTCAATCACTACTGTAAGCAAAGGTATTGCTGAACCAGATAAAAAAACTTAGTAGACACTCAACTTGGAGATCAACAGACTGAATTCCGTAAGAATCGATCGTACACAGACCGAATCACGACACTACGGATCATCGATGAACAAACAATTAAATTGAGTTCGTCACTATACGTTTGACAATGCAGATAAGTGAACAATGGTGTATCTAAGAGGATCATCAATATTATACAAAATTCATACGATGGATTATCCTGCAACGTCGTGTATGGAATACAGTAGACAGATGCATTTCAAGTGAGGACCAGTGTCAGACACGGTTGCTTACTCTACCTCTTTCATTCATTGGTCGACTAGATTATGAAGACCTCTATATCTGACTGGAAGCACGAAATAAAATGAACAGCTTGGATGCAACTTGACGGCTTGAACTTCACATATGACATATCTCTTCTATCCCATACACAACTAGAAATGCAGATGAAGTCAATCGGTGTAGCAACAGTCTTTGCATCAGTAGATCCCAACACATACAATGTATAAATAAACATCCTCAAATACAACACGCAGATCACCAAATCAATCACATTTAATGGAGAAACTCTAAAAAAAGTGAAAAGTTTCACGTATCTGAATAGTATCATCGATGATGATCAAGGAGAATTTGATGCAGATATAAAGGCGAGGATTGGCAAAATCAATACAATATTCCTACGGTTGAAGAATATATGCAACTCAAAAGTCAACTGTTTGTCAACTAACATTAAAGTCAGAATCTTCCATTCGAACATCAAGACAGTTCTCTTGTATGAAACTGAAACTTCGTGAATGATCACAATCATCATCAAAATGGAATAAGTCTTCATAAATATGAACACTTTCAACATTCTTTGTTGAAAAGATTAGTTCTTTCAACAGAAGTAAATAATCCTTAATTAATTAGTTAGTAAAATCTATTCACATCAATTAATTAATTCATTTCATCTATCAAAAATATACCATTATGAATAAAACAAAACTTACGTAACATGATGTATGATTGAAGAACACACACACACACACACAAAGACAAACACAAAGACAAAAGACAATTTCTGTGGTTACTTACATTCCAAATTTTGTAGATTCAAATGATTTTGTTTCTAACCAACAATTATGGATCATTTCAGTTATCTTAAAATTTAGTCAGTTCTATCAATTGATTCAGTGATCAATAATTTGGTATCCTTAATCTTTAATGATAATATATCTATGTAAACCGTTGATACAATATAAAAAACAAATTACATTGTCAAGACTTACTTACTTACTTACACCTGTTACTCCCGATCGAGCATAGGCCGCCGACAAGCATTCTCCAACTCACTCTGTCCTGGGCCTTTTTTCTAGTTCCATTCAATTCTTGTTCATTTTTCTCATGTCTGTCTCTATTTATCGGCGTAATGTGTTCTATGGTCTTCCTCTCCCCCTTTGGCTTTGAGAATTTCATGTGAGGGCTGGCCTTGTGACACAGATGGGTGTTTTCCTCAATGTGTGTCGTATCCATTTCCAGAGCTTCTTCCTGATTTCTTCCTCCGCTGGTATTTGATTTGCTCTCTGCCACAGTAGGTTGTTGCTAATAGTGTCCGGTCAACGGATCCAAAGTATTTTGCGTAGACAACTGTTAATAAACACATGTATCTTCTGGATGATGGCTTTCGTAGTTCTCCAGGTTTCTGCCCCATACAGTAAAACTGTACAATGTTACGCTTTCGCACGCGATGCCAGAGGCACTAGGTTCAAGTTCTGGAAACATCTGAAGGTCGTTTCATTCTAGTATAGGACTGTTCAGCAGTATGCATACACGATTCGTCACGTGGACACTTAACCTGTAGACCAGTGAGTCGTCATCCAACAGTTTTAATGTTTAACTTAAACTGATCCACGATATTGAATGATCATCTTATATTGTCTTCCGTGAGTAACTGCATCACACCCAAAACGGTTGAACTCCAATGTTCATGGCTTTAAACTATAACTCTATCACAGTCAGTCATCAGTGACAATGAGACTGTTGCGCAATACAGTAGATTGATTGAAGTTATACATTAACACCGTTGGATCTAAGCTCTAGGAATTAAGCATTCACTCAAGACTGAAGATCCTTGGTTCAGATCACTCGTGCAAGATCGTGGATGTATGCTGCTGAGAAGACCCATACAAGGACGAAACGGCCGTCAAGTGCTCTCAGGTTGTTCATGGTGATCTAGCTTTAGTCGATTCATGAATTCAACAATTAAGTTGTCAATGCTATTTTATGGTTAAGTTTGAAATAAATCATTTATTTTGTACACTTCAATGTGGTATACACAATATATAACTGAGCTATCCGGGCCGCGACCTACCTTCTGTAGGACTGAGATGTAATCACAATTGATTGATCACTACGTGGTGACCAATGCCATGCGTGTCTAGTCCATATTATTAGTGCGGATCAAATGCTATGGACCATGTTAAAGTGTGGCCATCAGTCTAGGTGACTCGACACTGCTGGCACTATTGTGAGATTAGATGGTGATTGGAGGTAGTCGACAGGAAACCCTGGACCCGGATTTCGTACCTGTAATCTTGAGGGTATTGGTACTCCCTGGCGGATTCGATCCCGTGTCACCCAGCTTCACAGTCAGAGACATTACCACTGAGGTATACGGGCCTAGACACGCATGACATTGGTCACCACCCAGTGATCAATCAATTGTGACAATATACGAGTTTACCAATATCTAATGTAGCAGTGATTAACCATAATTAAAATGTTATCCATTTGCTTCTTATATCTCTTATATCTTCTACATGTAAACATCTTATTTAATGGTAAAGTTAGCTTGTGTCTAGCAGTGGAATTCAAGGAATATTGTTTCTTATTATTCAGAACCTGTCAGTTAGTTAAATCAGCATCCCGTGTTACTCTACACCTCAATCATAGTCGTTACCCATAAACTACTCAGGCTTTGAACGATGATTTCTCACTGAGCACCGATTAATTTCATATTTGTCTAGTTGTCGAGGGTAATCAAAGTGTACCAATTTGGTTACTAACTCAAACAACTCCGCCTGTAGCTCTTCCAGAGTTACTGCCGGTCCCAAGCCCGGGTAAAGGAGGAGGGTTGGGCATGGGGTTAGCGTCCCCATCCCGTAGAAACCTAACTCGCTAAAAAAAAGCTAACCAGAAAAAATAACTCAAACCATTTAAACTCTGCCCTGGGAGTTAGAGGTAATATGACGCTTCATGGTGAAAGCCGAGTTCCTTCGGAAGTCACGAGGCCGATGCCCCTTCTAACAACCAGAGCAACAATTTTTATAGGTACATGGAACGTCCGGACAATGTGGGAGACCGGAAAGACCAGTCAAATAGCAACGGAAATGAGGAGATACAACTTGGCAGTACTGGGAATCAGTGAAACCCATTGGACCCAAGCTGGACAACAAAGGCTAAATACGGGAGAGATGCTGCTATACTCCGGTCACGAAGAGGAAAATGCAACGACAACGTTAAAGATCAATTCTATGAGAGGCTGAAATCAATCATAGAGAAGTGCCCAAGAAAGAACCTCACCATTCTGATGGGAGATCTAAACGCCAAAGTCGGAATGGACAACACCGGATATGAAGACATCATGGGACTACATGGACTGGGAGAGAGAAACGAAAACGGGGTAAGATTTGCAAATCTGTGTGCATTCAATAAATTGGTCATAGGCGGTACAACATTTCCACACAAACGTATACACAAAGCTAAGGGGATCTCACCGGACCACACCACAGAGAACCAGATAGATCACATTTGCATCAATAAAAAGTTCCGAAGGACAATGGAAGATGTGAAAATCAGGAGAGGAGCGGACATAGCTTCAGATCATCACCTAGTTGTGGCCAAATTGAAACTGAAGCTAAAGAAGAACTGGACAACTGGACAAACAGCACCACAAAGGTTCAATACAGCCTTCCTTCGAGATACTGACAAACTCAATGAATTCAAGGTAGCTCTCAACAACAGGTTCCAAGCCTTACAGGATCTACTGAAGGAAGAAGAAACTACTATGGAGGATAGCTGAAAAGGTATCAAAGAAACATTAACTTCAACGTGTCAAGAGGTTCTGGGCCCCAAGAAGCATCATCACAAGGAATGGATCTCTACAGGAACACTGGACAGGATCAAAGAAAGAAAGAACAAGAAGACAGCAATTAACAACAGTCGAACAAGAGCAGAGAAAGTCCAAGCACAAGCAGAGTACATAGAAGCAAACAAGAAAGTGAAGAAGAGCATTAGAGCTGATAAGCAAAAATACGTGGAAGAACTAGCAACGACGCCGGAAAAAGCTGCAAGAGAAGGAAATATGAGACAGCTTTACGATACGACGAAGAAGCTTGCAGGGAAATACAGTAAACCAGAGAGACCAGTCAAAGACAAAGAAGGAAGACCAATCACTGAGATTCAACAACAGCGCAACAGATGGGCAGAGTACTTCGAGGAACTCCTGAACAGGCCGGCTCCAATGAATCCACCGGATATCGAAGCAGCACACACAGATCTTCCTATAAATGTCAATCCACCAACGACAGAAGAAATCAGAACGGCCGTCAGACAAATCAAGAGCGAGAAAGCAGCACGACCTGACAATATACCAGCTGAAGCGTTGAAGTCAGACATCGAAGTAACTACAAGCATGCTTCATCTTCTATTCGAGAAGATTTGGGAGGAGGAACAAGTGCCGATGGATTGGAAAGAAGGACACTTCATCAAGATTCCAAAGAAAGGAGATCTGAGCAAGTGTGAAAACTACAGAGGCATTACACTACCGTCAATACCGGGTAAAGTCTTCAACAGAGTGTTACTGAACAGGATGAAAGACGCAGTTGACGCTCAACTTCGAGATCAACAAGCTGGATTCCGTAAGGACCGGTCGTGCACAGACCAGATTGCGACACTACGGATCATCTTCGAACAATCAATTGAGTGGAACTCGTCACTGTACATCAACTTCATTGATTATGAGAAGGCATTTGACAGTGTAGATAGGAGGACGTTATGGAAACTTCTTCGACACTACGGAGTTCCTGAGAAGATTGTCAACATTATCCGGAACTCATACGACGGAATACAGTGCAATGTAGTGCATGGAGGACAGCTGACAGACGCATTACAAGTAAGGACCGGAGTAAGACAAGGCTGTCTACTCTCTCCCTTCCTGTTTCTTCTGGTGGTCGACTGGATTATGAAGACCTCAACATCTGAGGGAAACTACGGCATACGATGGACAGCTCAGAACCAATTAGACGACTTGGACTTCGCAGATGACCTAGCCCTCCTATCACATACACACGAACAAATGCAGATAAAGACAGCCAGCATAGCAGCAGTCTCTGCATCAGTAGGCCTCAACATACACAAAGGGAAAACCGAATTCCTTAAATACAACAAGGAGGAAAGCAATCCAATCACAAATGATGGCGAAACTCTGGAAGACGTGGAATCCTTCACATACCTGGGAAGCATCGTCGATAAACAAGGAGGTTCAGATGCAGACGTCAAGGCGAGGATTGGCAAAGCTAGAGCGGCATTCCTTCAGCTGAAGAACATATGGAACTCAAAACAACTTTCAACCAATATCAAAGTCAGAATCTTCAATACGAACGTCAAGGCAGTTCTAATGTACGGAGCTGAAACTTAGAGAACTACAACAACCACCATCAAGAAGGTACAGGTATTTATTAATAGCTGTCTACGCATGATACTCAACATCCATTGGCCGGATACCATCAGCAACAGCCTTTTGTTGGAGAGAACAAACCAGCTTCCAGCTGAAGAGGAAATTAGGAAAAGACGATGGAAATGGATAGGACATACATTGAGGAAATCATCAAACAACATTACGAGACAAGCGCTAACTTGGAATCCTGAAGGGAAGAGGAAAAGAGGAAGGCCAAAGAACACATTACGTCGGGAAATAGAAGCAGATATGAAAAAGATGAATAAGAACTGGAAAGAGCTGGAAAGGATTGCCCAGGACAGGGTTGGATGGAGAATGCTGGTGAGCGGCCTATGCTCCTTCACGAGGAGTAACAGGCGTAATGACTAAGACTAAGACTCAAACAACTCGATGTAGCTGGTTCTTTGTCTTCGCCACTTTATTCAAATAACAAATACATTTTACTGATGAGACCTAATTGTAAACATCCGAGCTCAAAATTTTCATATTGATATCAAATCACTTAGTCAAGGATGTGATTTCAAGCTGACGAGGAAATTGGCAAAAAACCATTGGAAGTGGATAGAACTTACATCAAGAAACAAGCGCCTATTTGAAATCTTGAAGGAAAACGGAAAAGTGGAAAACCAAAGAACACACTACGTTAACAGATGGAAGCAGATGTGAAAGAATGAATACCAACTGAAAAGAACAAAAAATGATTGTTAAAAACAGAGTTGGATAGAGAGTGTTAATGTGAATCCTCAATATGAATGTCAACACAGTTCTACTGAATCGAACTGAAACTTTTAGAATTATTACAACCATCATCAAAAGGGTATAAGTATTTCTAAAAAATAGTTTACGCAAGATACTCAATGTCCGTTGGCCAGATACCATTAACAACAGCCTACTGTGAAAGAGAACAAACCAACTTCCAGTTGAAGAGGAAATTAGGGAAAGACACTGGAAATCCTCAAATTTCATCATGGAGCAAGCGCTAACTTGGAATACTGAAGGGGAATGGACAAGACGAAGGACAAAGAACACACTACGCCGGAAGATCGAAACAGATGTGAAGGAATGAATAGCAAGTGGAAAGAACAAAACAAGATTGTTAAGGACAGAATTGGATGGAGAGTGCTGGTAGGCAGCCTATCCTCCTTCATGAGGGGTAACGGGAATAAGTAAGGAAGTAAGTATGGGTGTGATTAATGGAATTCAATTGATTCAATAAAAATGAAACACTTGACTTCTTATCAAGGATCAATCAATGTAAATATCATATTATCAATTAACTTTCGACCTTGATTTAAACCTGAACATGACAATGAGCTTCAAATTACATGTGTTACAATTGTAGTGAACGAGAACACAAATGAGGACAATCGGATTAATCTTCTAAACGTTCTGCTGCCACCAGGCATTTCACTTTCAATTGATGATATACATACTACTTATATCTGTCGATATCAGTAGCACACATCATAGAATTATCTGTCTTTTGTTTTTAAAGCTTGATTAGGTTTAAATGTATGTTAACTGACAGATTGTTAGGGGTTAAAATATAAACCTAAAACGATGACTGTTTTTTATTTATTTTACCTTCTAATCAATAACAGTCATCTTTCTAGGGTAAAGTTTTATGGTATCGTTTAATGATTGACAGTTCATCCACATACATGTTCCTGTAATAAGGTAGGATAAGCATTTTCAATTGTATTAATCCATTAGTCAGTCTGTTGGTTAAAGGGGAAATCAGTCAAATTGATAAATGCATATGATTAATTAAGATCCGTATAGGGTTGTGGAAATTATGAAGTTTTTGATTGAGATCATGAATTGATTGATGTTAGAGCATCATTGAAAACCTGGAAGCACTGGAAGGCAATTTTTTTCCTATTGTAAGAGTCCTCAGCAGTGCACATCCACGATTCCACCCTACTCACAGCCTTCACTCTTGCACGTGAACGTTTAACCTCTTAACCATTGAGCCGGTAATGATTAAGAAATGGTTCTTATTCCCAAAAGGATGAGATATTCACTAATGTTAGCCATATTTTCTAAAAGATAGACAAATGTTTATGTTAACGGGTAAATATATGGTCAATTAGACTTAGTTATTAAACTACCTTTCTCACTAGCAATCTTTTCACACAAACAGTCAATGAACCTTGTGTATGGGAAGATCGTAGATGAATATCAATTACTATTAACCAAACGTCAGTAACTATACAGTTGAAAAAGATCCATGTACCTTCGGAGTGTTATCGAGTGAACGAATACCCATATGTCTCTATGGTGAGCACCGAATAAATATACACTAGATTTCTTGACATTTTAGCTCGGATTACAGCCTAATGATTACAGTTTTAACTAAGAGGATTAAATTGGTAGGCGATAATTTGCTTTCATTGTTCAGAAGCCCTGCTTTATTATTAGAGATCGTAAATATTTATTCTATATCTATTATCTGCTTGACAAGATTTAATTTGTTTCAAGGATTCGACAGGATGATCTTCTAAAGACTGACAACTCATGTTTCGTGTCGTCGTACTTAGCTACGTCTTTAGTTTAATATGATAATGCACTTGTTCATTAAGACTTGTTCAAGAGGGAGTAACTGAATATTGATCGTGAACATCAACAACGAATTAACTTGAACTAAGTATCGTATCTGTTGATTAATAGAGTGGCCGGTCAGCTCAGTGGTTTAGTGGTTAAGCTCTCGCGTACGAGACTGAAAGATCCTGGGTTCGAGTCTCATGAGGCGGGATCGTGGATGCGCACTACCATGGATTAATCCCACAATAGAACGGAACGGCCATCCAGTGCTTCCAGGTCTTCTATAGTGGTTTATCTTCAATTGACTCATGATCTCACCCATTAAAATTACTATAATATCCACAGAAACCCTTCTGATATTAACATTCTAATAGTTGAATGCATGAGTCGATCTATGCTAGATCATCATTGAAAACCTGTAAGCACTAGACAGAGCTGTTTTATCCAAGTATTGGACTTCTCAACAGTACCCATTTATCATCTTGCATGTAGGACTCGTATCCATAACCGACAGTCTCGCATACAAACTGAGCTTTCAAGTCGAACTTAGATCAATTCATGAATTCAACTATTAAAATTACTACAATCTCCACAAACCCACTCCCACCCCCACCCCCACATTCATTAAGTAGTTACTATGTTTCAATCACTTTCTAGTTTCTATTAATTAACAATAAACAATCGATCTCAAGATCTCATTTCATATAATCACTTGATTGTACTAAATTTTAATTCTTAACAATCTAACAATCGAATGATGTAATACCATAGGTTTTCATTTCTTTTCTTTTGTTGGCATGGTAGATACTATCAAAAAATAGAGATTTGCTACACTTAATGTTGTACTACAATAAATTGATTATCCAAAAAAAAAAGAAAAAAGAACTGATTACTGAACAATGAACTAGTTTACGACATCTTTACTACTACTACTACTACTACTACTACTACTACTACTACTACTACTACTACTACTTAAATACATTGCAAAACCATGACTAATCAGTAATATATATTGTTTATTGATGTTTTAATCTATTTGGTTAATTGAAATCTATTGTTAAAAGGTATTAATTTTTCGATGGTTGAGATCATGAGTCCATTGAAGCTAGACCATCAAAGAAAACCTGGAAGCATTAGAAGGCCGTTTCGTTCTATTGTGGGACTCCTCCGTGGCAGTGCGCATCCACAATCTCGTCCCATGAGAGATTCGAACCTGGAACCAATCAGTCTCGCGCGCGAGCGATTAACCACTACAGTACTTTATTTTATAGTTGAGAACATGAATCAATTGAAGGTACAATTTCATGAAAAATCTGGATGGCTGTTTCGTTCTAGTGTGGGACTCCTCAACAGTGCGCTGGGTGGGATCATGGATAGGAACTACTTCAATTGACTCATGAACTCGAGTATTGAATTGCTGTATTATCCACAAAATGGTTATATGCTTACTAATGATTGTCTTCATGAGGTATTTCTTGGAGTTTTAGTGAGAAGCAGTGACCAGTGGAGTTTAACCGGGTTTGTTGTGAGATAGTAACTCACAGAAGACAATGGTGGCTCAATTTCATGGATTGTTTGATGGCCAACTTATTAGTCTAGTGGTCGAGAGTTCTTGTTCGAGACCGATAGTTCCTGGGTTTGAGTCTCACGGGGTGGGATTGTGGATGCTTACTAAGAAGCCCCACAATAGAACGAAACGGCAATCTAGTGCTTTCAGGTTTTCTATGATTGTCTAGCATTAATTGTTTCATGAAATCAACTATTAAATTACTATTTTATTTCATGATATGTTGAAATTTTGTTGATGTATATACATGCATCTTCTATTGCAGCTTTATACGCATTGGGCGGCCTGCTTAAATATCTGGGATACTTGTTCCTCCCCTACTATTTAGATATTTCAACAAGTTACCTGTTTTCTTTTTTGTTTCAATACATCATTATACGATTATAAGCAAAGATGGATAGTGGCTATTAGTGGAATCCAGTTTGACGCGCGTTTCCTCCTATTTGCGACTCGTCAGCTGCATGTACCTGCATCTCAGAGTTGATGTTCACTCTGGAACTCGAACTCAGCATCATTCGCTTCAAACGCCATCGAGTTATCTATCCACTCAGCTACTGAGTCCTGATAGCCACTTGCTTGTGCAATGAGGTGAATTGAAATTCACTTGGTATTGTTTGGCTTTTATCTTCCCATTAAGGTTTAAGACTGCAATTGATCAGTCTGTTATTGGCATATGTGCACACTGTGCGTGTGCCTCGATATTGCCTTAATTCACAAGCTTTTTGTAGTGTAAGCAATGATGGAAAGTGGCTAGCAGTGGAATCCAGTTTGACGCGCGTTTCCTCCTATTTGCGACTCATCAGCTGCATGTACCTGCATCTCAGAATTGATTTTCACTCTGTACTTACTCGAAATCAGTACCATTCGCTTCAAACTCCAAGCAGGTACATCCAGTTGACGAGTATCAATTAGAACGAAACGCGTGTCAAACTAGATTCCAATGTTAGCCACTATCTATTTTTGCTTAGAATGCTTGTGAATTAAAGCAATATCGATACAATCCGTACAAGATGTATATGTCACAATAAGTGATTGATTAATTGTAGTTCTAAACATCCATGGAAAGATCCAAGCAAACATTTTTACTTATACCAAATATCATAAGACAAATCATTCTGAATCAGTCAATTAAATAAATAACTCCGCCTAGAGTCCCTCCGGGGAGGAGGGTTGGGCATGGGGTTAGCAACCCCATCCCGTAGTTATTGTTATTACCTTCAGTCTTCTTATGTAATCTTAATTGAATCATCAAGTTAAGTCCACTAATTCTAATGAAACTTTATACAAATCAGATAATTGACCAATTTCTTTTGACTAGTAACACCGTTTAACTGGTCGTGAGCAATGACCACAAAACTCCCTATTCCTAGTAATCAATAAAACGGATCCCTTGCATCCTAGTAGCCGTTGCAGAGCTTAAACATAGAAATCCGTGAATCTTTATTGTTATAACTGAAGCACTCACAGGATTATATTGACAACTCACCAGAACACAACACATCTCACAATGAAACTATAAGTGACAGAAAACAGCTGAGAAACAGATGTACAAAACCTATATTCATTGTTGAATGATGAGAATGAAGCGTATAAATAAGACTGTGAAGAAATACAGTAAACCATTTACTTTATAAAGAATAGATAGAATCTGGCTAGTGGTGGAATTCAATAACTACATTTCGTCCCATTTGAGACTCATCAGCCCAGTAGTAACATCTTTGACTGTGAAGCTGAATGCCATGGGTTCGAATCCGTCAGGGAGTATCAGTTCGCTCAAGATTTCAGGTACATCTTACTGACGAGTATCAAATAGAACAAAACCTGGATCCATGGTTTCCTGTTGACTATCTCCAACTATCATCTTAACTCATCAGATGAATAAGTAAGCGTCACAGTATGAATGTTATCTCCTGGATTTGAACTCAATACCTTCCCCCTTAATGACTTAATAACTATACATCAAACTAAGTGATTGTAATGTATCGTTTAACATATCTAAAACTTCCAACTTTCCTAATATCTATTCTATTAGCTATATCTTTGTCTGATATATATAACCCGCCATAAAAAAAAAAGATATTCATTTATTGTCTCTTTAGTATCTAGGTAAACCTTACGGTCAATAATATTCTTGCCTGTTTTATAATTTTACATTCAGACCACATATTTCTTATCACTTATAGAAATAACAATTATGTTTGGTAAATACACTTGGTATTGTTTTACTTGAGTCTTCTTATTGTTGTTTAAGACTGTAATTGATCAATCAGTCTCTAATTGACATATGTGCATCCTGTGCAGATTGCCTTGATATTGACTTAATTCAAAAGCTTTTTGTAAGCAATGATGGATAGGGGCTAGTAGTGGAATCCAGTTTGACGTACGTTTCGTCCGATTTGACACTCGTCAGCTGCATGTTCCTGCATCACAGACTTGTTTATGTTCACTCTAGGACTCCAACCCACTACCGTTCGCTTCAAACACCATCGTGTTATTTACTTAACTACTGAGTCCTGATAGCCACTTGCTTAAGCAATAGGGTAAATATTTAGTAAATATTCAATAAACTGTTTTCACTACTTAATTTTTACTAATTGATCTAAGTTAGACCATCATTAAAAATCTGGAAGCATTGGACGACCATCTAGTCCCAGTGTGCAACTACTTAGCAGTATGCAACCACGATCGCACATGTGGGACTCAAACTCGGCACTTAATATTCAACTCTTTGGACACATTAATATATTTTTCTTAATTGTTTAGCTTTACGAAGAATTTGTTAAAACAATCCAGATAAATTTTTTTATGAATTGAAAATAAACATCAGCTGAATGTACCTGTATATCAGAGTTGATGCTCACTCTGGGACTCGAACCCAGCTGATGAATCCCAAATAGGATGAAACATGCTTCCTGGATTCCACTGCTAGCCACTATCCATCTTTGTTTAGAATGCTTGTGAATTAGGGTAATATCGAGGCAATACGCACAATATGCATGTATATCAATAAGAGACTGATCAATTGCAATCCTAAACATCAATGGGAAGATTCATGTAAACAATACCATATGAATTTAGTAATACGTTTGTTCATATTTTATATCTTGTTTTGAAGACATTCATATACTTAAATATGAACATGAGATCTAATACATCAGATCTGGAAAGTGATCAACATTCTACTCAATTAAGATGGCTTTTATAAGTTTTAATGGTTAAGATCATGAAGCTAGACCACCATGGAAAACCTGGAAGCACTGGACGGCCGTTTCGTTCTATTGAAATTACTATGATATCCACAAAACCCATCTGATATTTTATAGCTTAGTTAAGTACAAATCATTGACAAAGAATAGATCCTACAATCCTATTGTAGAATAGGTCTGTTTTCCCGCTGAAAATGCTATTATAATGTCATGTGTTCATAACCTTTGCTATGGAAGTCCTTCTCGCTACCTTCACTCCATGAGGAGGATTCAAACTGGGTTTGAAGATACGAATGGTTCATCTATTAGCATTGGAAAAATACAATTTCAAACCGATAATAAACTTGAACTCCAGGATCTCGAAGGAATATGCTTTCAATCACCAAATATCATAGACAGGCATCTTCTAACATCCCTCCACTATCTTGTAAATTGAATGTTCCACTTAAAAGATTAAGGGAGTGGCTACTTAACACAGTCGTCTAATTCCATTTAAGTTACCCAATTAACATTGGAGATAATATAAAAAATTCTTTGTGTGTGGTCTAATCAACTTTCAGTACCTAATTGTACCCAACTTAGATCAATAAAATCCTAGATTTATGAAAAGTAAGTGTTTCAAATGATCGATAATAGTTACATCATTAAGTTTATACCTAGTAAAAAACCAATGGACAATAGACATATGTTACATCTTAATAATATAATGTAATGTACATTATTATTATTATTATTATTATTATTATTATTATTATTATTATTATTATTATTATTATATAAACAGATGAATATTGGTACAAGAAGGCACCCAATAGATATGCGCATCAGATAAATCATTCAATTTGTGTGTGGGCTGTGATATTGCCAAGGTGCCAAGATCGAAGGAGGTGGTTTTCTTAAGGGACCACACCTGGAGCCTTCGATCTACGGGTCTAAATCACAAGGCAGTGGAGCATCGTAAGGAGATGCAGTCCCATGGTAGTTGGTGACCAGTAATTGTTTCATAAACCATTTGTTTTCTCAGGATACTGGAGCACATGTGCACGGTTGGTTTGGAATGAGGTTTGTCTAATCCTCCTAGGTGGACTCTCCGTGTCCACTAACCCAGTTATAGCTCTTGTCGGGTATTCGCTTTTCGTCCTCTCAATTTCGTAAAAAAAAACCCTGCCAGGGGAAGGCAATGAGTAAGACTATCCTGGCAGTGGTTGCATGCACGTGGCCATGAAAGAGCATTTCGAGAGGGATAGTTAACTCTCTCTTCAACTCTCGGCCGTATCAGGGCATTTGGAGACATTGACGACTATATCAGAAAATAAATCATAGAGATTTATGATACTCATCTTATTTTAAAGCTCCTTAAATTAGATCTACCCAAACCTTCGCATTTTCCACTTCACGTAACGATCATATGATAAGAAGAATACAAAGTTGAGCTTCTGAAATTCAATTCATTGGGATAGAAATTAACACACTTTAAGTTAAGCATGAAGATACTGTATGGAATCCCATATGGAATCATTTGATGTGGAGGGTTGATTTTACTTTAGTATGTGATACAGCCAGTCGTTTTTATTCATTGAACACGAGTGATTTTTTGCATATCCTTTCAAGTTGATTCCAGTTTCTATACATTCTTCTGATGTCTACTTCCAATTCCCGAAGTAGTATGTTCTTGAATCTTCCTCTTTTCTGTTTCTCTTCAGGATTCTAGGTAAGTACTTGTCTCATGTTACAGTTTGATGATTTCCACGATGTATGTTCTATCCACTTCCAACGTCTGTTCTTAATTTCCCCTTCAGCTGGAAGTTAGTTTGTTCTCTCTCACAGTAGCTTTTTGCAGATGATATGGCGGAATCACAACAACCATCATCAAAAATGTACAATTATATAAACTATAGTCTATGTAAGATGATTAATATCCGTTTATCGGATACTATTAGTAACAGCCTACTCTGAGAGAGAACGAACCAGTTTCCAGTTGAACTGGAAATCGGGACAAGACGTTGGAATTGTGTAAGATACACACTGAGGAGATCATCAAACCACATCACGAATCAAGTCATAGCGTGAAATCCTGAAGGGGAACGGAAAAGAGCAAGGCCGAAGAACACACTGCGTAGAGAATGGGAAGCAGACATGAAAATAATAAAATGCAACTGGAAAGAACCGGAAAGGATTGTTGAAGACAGAGTTGTATGGAGAATATTGGTTGTCGGCCTATGCTCCACTGTGAGGAGTAACAGGCATAAGTAAGTAAGTAAGTAACAAATCTGAATAGATTGATTCAAGAAGGAATATCATATTTAGGGAGAACAGAACATTGTCTGATAAGACGTGATCATGAACTGTTTCAACTGAACATTTGTTACAAAGATTCTGATAGGTTGAATCCCATCTTTCGGGCTGAATGCATATTTATAGGTGACAACACTTTAAAGGATATTCTCATTATCTAAGTGAACACCAAATTCATCATTAGTCTTGTAAGAGCACGATCTTCTTTAGTTAGTAATACAACAAAAACATAAGTACACTATAGCGTAATGGCCGTTTTTGAATGAAAGATGTTATGTAGAACGTAGCGACTTGGAGCCAGTGTTCTTTTATTAGGAGAACTAGAAAGTTATTTTTGTGAGTGAATATCGCAATGAAGGATAATTCGAGTTCAGTTACAGAGTATTTACAATCATCAATCCCTAGAAAAAGAATGAGAACACAAAGTAATAATTACGATGATTGATCTATCGTCATATATACGTCCGGTTTGTTTCACAACCGATGAGGTCCTGTATTGATTTTATCCAAATGAATCAACTATTCTGTATTCATTCACGTAAATGTCAACGAACTAAATACAAAAACGAATGGAATCATATTATGTACACATCATAAAAACAGTAATGGGATATAATGAAATCCCTATAAGGTGGATTAATAGTCTACTGAAAACTTAATAGTGATATTCAAAGCAATGATGGATAGTGGCTAGCAGTGGGATCCAGTTTGACGCGCGTTTCATCCTACCCGGGACTTATCAGCTGAATATACCTGCATCCAAAATTTGTTGATGTTCACTCTAGGACTTGAACTTTGTGTAGTTCGTTTCAAACGTCATGTAGTTTCATCCAGCTGACGAGTCCCAAATAGGACGAAACGTGCATCAAACTAGATTCCACTGATAACTTATGAATTAGGACAATACCTTAAGGCAATACCTTCAACACATGGAAGAATAGTCGTTGTTTATATAAAGAACATAATCTAACAATAAAGAAACAATCTATGAATTTGTTGAACATGTCAACTGTCCTTCTTGTTAAGAAAAAAAATACAAAAAAAAAGATACAATATAATGAATGGTTCATTTCATTTTTATACACGTTGCACAAAATCAATAATCATGCACAATTTATTGATTGGTATTATTATTATTATTATTATTATTATTCACATAAGTAAATTCTTTCTTTAATGATTTTGGCATGATCATTAGTTGCTAAGCAAAAAACAATTTTTTTCGTATGATTTTGATATCATAAATGAATAATCTATCAACCAAGGGTTTGGTGAAGATTGTAGTAAGCTTTTTCAATAATTAAATTCATGTGGATGATCATTTCACCCTAGTATGGGACTCTTCAGCAGTGTGCATCCACGATTATACCATGCGAGATTCGAACCCAGGAACTATAAGTCTCAAGAATGAACGCTTAACCGCTAGAACACAGAGCTGGTTAGCATTCAATGGTATTAATGTCTAACTTCAACTAATTCAAAAAATTGAGCGACACATCCATCAATGTCTTCAGTGACTTACTATCTCATAACAGAACTCCACTGTTCACTGCTTCTCACTAGAACTCCAGGAAATACCTCTTGAAGACATTCACTAGTGAGCATATGTCGATTAATATCAGAAGGGGTTTTGTGGAGATTGTAGTAAATTCTATGGTTGAAAGGATGAGTCGATTGAAGCTAGATCACTATGGAAAACCTGGAAGCACTGGAAGGTCGTTTCGTCCTATTGTGGAACTCCTCAGTAATGCGCATCCACGACCTCACTTTGCGAAATTCGAACTCAGGACCTAACAAATCTTTTTGATTTGTCTATTTAATAATAATTTTGTTAAGGATAAAACACGACTCACACGTCCTCGTCTTGCCTCTTAGATAATGGGATTTGTCCCATGAATTAACATGAGCGGTAAATTGTGTGGTAGATATCGGACTAATCACCCACTCGATTATTATCCATAAACGATTACAAGGACTGAAATTGATTAGTCTGTTACATGCAGATGACGAGTCCGAAATTGGCTGAAATGCGCGTCCTGTATTCCGCTGCTAGCCACCATCAGTTCTGTTTATAATGTTATTGAATTTCTTCTAATATTCTAATATTTTCCTTCAACAATTAATTTGCTGATAGTAATCAGCATATACTCACTTGGTATTGTTTTCCTTGAATCTTCCGATTGATGTTGAGGACTGAAATTGATTAATATATGTGCATATTGTGCGGATTACCTCAATGTTGCCTTAATTTACAAGCATTATAAGTAAAGATGAATGGCGGCTATCAAACACTGCTGGATGCGAATCCCAAAATGAGCATCAACTCTGAGATGCAGGTACATCCAGCTGGATTATACTGCTAGCCACTATCCATCTTAATATATGCTAAATAATGGCTAGCTTCATAAGGTATTTCCTGGAGTTCTAGTGAGAATCATTGACTAGTACAGCGCAACCAGGTCTGTTGTGTGATATTTACTCACTGAAGACAATAGTGGACAGCCGAGCAAGTTAGACATTAACACCGTTGAATGTCGGGTCAGTAGTCTACAGGTTAGTTAGTTAGTCACCTTGGATACTTTATGAGCAGGGCTTGGCCGACTTTTTGAAAACAACCATTTTGTCCACCTTTGGCTTTAATCTAAACTCAATTTCAGAAATGTATTTTATATATCACAACAACAACAACAACAACAACAACAACCACAACCATAATAACCATGACAACAACAACAATAATACAAATAATTATGTTGTTTCCATAAGTCAGTTTACTTTCTGGTTTGTCCAAAAGGTCGGTAACACAATTAATCATCTATACTGATATGTATATTATGAAAATTTAACTAAGATTCATGTATTAGTCACAAGAGGTAAAACTATCATTTATGGACGATCTTTGAATGACTCTAAAGTGACCTTGAGAATGTTCATCTACTTATTAAGGCTAAATGAGAGTTATAAATCTGTATGAAGAATAAAGATTATGATAGTTAGGGGTTAGGAATTAGATTTAAGGTTTTCTATCACGAACTGATATTAGCTAGAATGCCGAAACACTATGTAGCCAAATGGATGGATGGATGGATGGATGGATGGATGGATGGATGGATGGATGGATGGATGGATGGATGGATGGATGGATGGATGGATGGATGGATGGATGGATGGATGGATGGATGGATGGATGGATGGATGGATGGATGGATGGATGGATGGATGGATGGATGGATGGATGGATGGATGGATGGATGGATGGATGGATGGATGGATGGATGGATGGATTTAGCAGTGAAATGCAAGAACTGTTATCCTAAATCTAATTGTTTCGGTCATAAATTATAGTCTCATCAAATCTTGATATGAGTTTCTTAATATTCTAATTGTACATTGATTCATATATATTGCTGTTTATCCTGAGTACATTTCAAAAAGGAATGAATCCTGTCAATAACATACATAATACACGTTCTTAATGTATTTAGTACAATATCGATTATCGTCATCGTCATCGTTATTGTTATCATCATCATCCCAAGTATCATCATGATCATGATCATTATCATCACCATCATCATCATCATCATCATCATCATCATCATCATCATCATCATCATCATCATCATCATCATCATCATCATCATCGTCATCATCATCCAAATCATCGTCAACATCATCATCATCATCATCATCGTCATCATCATCCAAATCATCGTCATCATCATCATGATCATGATCATCATCATCATCCAAATCATCATCATCATCATCATCATCATCTTCATTGTTGTCATACATGTCTAGTTTGATGGACTGTGGAATTTAGTTCAACAAGTAGATATCAGTCATTCGGGATAGGATGAGTGTCTATGAATTTTTAGTATAGCTGCGCTTCAATGTTTATTATGTGTTCAATATCTAACATTTTTCTATCGAATTAGCAAGTGAATGCTGCATATAAAAAAGTGTGATTCCCACTGAGGACTCCAACTAAAGCTCTAACATTTACTTTATTTTGTTCATCCGACAACTTGAGATGCGCTTTAAAGGCGTGTTCATAGATATTAGATATTAAGATAACCTTAAGTGATTGAAATCAAATGTTAATAGTTAAATTTATGAGTCGATTTAAGCTAGACCACCATTGAAAACCTGGAAGCATCAGATCGCCATTTCGTCCTAGTACGTCACTCCTCATCCCACGCGGGATTCGGACTCAGTCTCACATATGAACGTTCAACCTTTAGACCATTGAGCTGGCATCCAACATGATCAGTGTCTAACTTCAATCGATCTATGATTTTACACAACTCTTCATCCATTATCTGAGGTGGATAACTATTTCCACTTAGGTTCTCAATGGTGATCTAGCTTAGAACGACACATGAATTCAACTATTAAAATTACTACAACCTCCACATATCTCCAATCTGATGAAATGGATTCCCTAGTGAAGATTGTATTCTTTCATATAGTATTCATCCACTGTATAAACGAGGACAGAAATGTTCGAAAATGATAGATATTCGCATTTAATTAAAAATTGAAAAACGATGGTTCTAATGTATAGCCTGCTTCTTTTAATCAATGATTCCATTATTATTTATTATTTTATTATTTGAACGCATAATGATTGGTACAAAGGGGCATCGAATAAATATGCGTCACACAAGTCACTCGATTTGTATCCGGGCTAAGATACAACTCTGGTGCCCAAACCGAAGCAGGTAGTTTTCTTAGGGGGACACACTCGAAGCCTTCGACCTAAAGATTCTGATCTACAAGAAAGTGGAGTATCATCAGGAAATACGGTCCCTTGTTAGCCGATGACGAAGAATTGATTTATACACCAATTGTTTCTTCAGTATCCTGGAGCTCATTGCTTTGGAATCAATATTTACTAACTCCCATAAATGAACCCTCCGTTTTTAACAACCCATTTAAACCTCCCGCAGGACATTTACCTTTCATACTCTTGATTTCGTAAACAACACCCGAAGTGCGAGAATGCAGTTAGTAGGACTTCCCTGAAATTTTCTGTAAGAGCATTCGGAGAGAGATAGAGAGCTAACTTTCCACACCCTCGGCCTTACCAAGGCATTTGGGGGCATATTTCATCTAGGAACTAATTGAAAGCAATGTGATTCAATTCAGTATATATATGTATATATTCATTTTAAATAATCCATTCAAGTTAACCATATGCTAAAATTTACTTCTCACTAGCTCATAACCACTACAAAATTGAAAATTCAATTCAAGTATATTCACTTTATGACAACTAAGTTGGTGTTTAATGGTTGATATACATTTAACACGCCTGCATCACATCCTCCTTGTTGATCAATGATGCTGACCAGGTATGTGAAAGATTCCACCTCTCCAAGAGTTTCTCAATCAAATGTGATTGGTTTAGTGTTTTGCGTGTCGTATGTAAGGATGTTACTTTTTCCCTTGTGTATGTAGAGACCTACTGGTGTTACACTGGTTATCTTCATAATTTTATGGTACGTATGGTATAGAAGGGTCAGATCATCTGTGAAGTCCAAATCGTTGAGTTGCCTACAAGCTATTGATTGTATTCCGTGCTTCCCCTCAGATGTGGGGGATCTTTATAATCCAGTCAACCACCAGAAGCATGAGGAAGGAGGAGAGTAAAATACAACCTTGTCTGACTTCGGTCCTAGTTCACTGCTATTCGCTTTTTAAAAGAAGTATCATGGAAACAATTTAAAATACATAACAAGTCTTCTGTGTTCTGAAGGAAATTCAATGACAAGAAACAGGACACTTCAAGAAACAATGATAGTTCTATGAGTAGTAGAAGTGTTCATTTATTCTGGTTGTAGAAGTAGTCTGAATAACTTTTCCAAATTAATCCAAACATTAATTATTTCAAATATTTTGATGGTTTACTTAGTCAACGACAGGATTCTTCAAAGCGTCTATAAGTTCCTCAGTTATTGATTATTAAACTTATACATATGTCTTATATTTCATCTTTCCTCACATCGTACTTCATATTAATATACACTGTAAAGTTTAACTGCTTAAAATGCTAATATCAGTGGAAAGTTAGGTTTTACTGAATCCCACGTAATCAGGCCGTAATGATCGGAGAGCAGTTGTATAACCTCTCTATCTCTCTCTGCTCTGATTATCGATCAGCTCATTTATATTATCAGTTGGATCGTTGATCTTCTAGGCACCAATTAACAAACTGACCAATCAACAACAACAACAACCAAGACTTTATTGCTCATTGGTCCTGAAGCTCCTACCAACCTAGTGGTCAATCAAAACACATAGATATAGACTAGTTTACTTCTCTTTTGTACTTTATTCAATCATAACTCAAGGCTTATACAATAGCATACATGAAATGTCTGACCATCGAGCGACACAATCGCTGAAGTGCAATGTGTACACAACTCAGTCATAAGGGATACAATGGAACAATAAGACGTAACAACGATTTACTAGTCAAACGAATGTTTAAAGATAGGAGAATATCAAAATATAACAATCTAATCGTCTACTAAGTTCACAATGAAAATATAGACAGTAATCCTTTTGTAAGATGATCCTAAGAGTTACACTTCCACATTATTCATCACATTACATCAAAAGGTATCATTGATATTTGCATAATCCATTTGAATTCAAACAAGTCAAAATGGGTGATGATATTTAATGAAGCAGAGAGGAACACACTGAGATTCGAATGTGAATCCTCCATTGAAGAACTACATAAATTACAGATTTCTCAATGAATGTTGACATTGTTACGTTACATGTTGTTCAGTCTTTTGAAATGTATTCAATTAGGATTTGAAAAGATCTACTATTGCAGTAAACGAGAACACAAGTGAGGACAACCAAATGTATTTCGTCATCAAATTACAGAATCTCATATTAAAATCTGACACTCAGTAACCAAGTGGATAATGAGATGGCGTATGTTGAAATCAACGGTACTGGTATCGAATTCAGAAGTGAACACAAACTCTTGAGCGCAGGCACATCCAGCTAACAAGTATCAAATAAGACGAAGTGACTCTTGCCCTTTACATTATTTTCTAATGCAAAAATGCATTCCTTATACCTAATCTCTTGTGTTACAGTTGTGAAAGAGAACACAAGTGCGGAAAATCGACTATATTTGAATACAACATTGTAAAATATCTTAGTAAAATGTAAGAGCCATACAGTAAATAATGAATTTACAAAATATCCATCAAATATTTGAGACTTGATTGTTCCTTTGTCTATACATCAATCATTCATTGTTCTCGTTCTCGTCTCTTCAATCTTCTTTACCTTCTGTCTCCAGGCATTCAAATTTCAACTGATCATACATACTAATTATATGTTTCAACATCAGTAGCACACAACACACTACTACCAATAGTATAGCTCATAATATTCATCTCCTAATGATATAGGTGCCGTTATAGTAAAGGTGAATACAAGTGTGGATAACCAGACATATGTGAATACAAAATGATAGAATCACTGTGAAATCTGAGAACTATACAGTAAACAGTTCATCTGCAAAATGTCATTTAATCGTCTCAGATTTGGCTATCCCTTCAGTTCCACATCAAACATTATTTGTTTGTTCGTTGATCTTCTTAACCTTCTGCTATTAGGCATTTCACTTTCTATTGATTGTTATATAATACTTATATCTGTTGATATTAGTAACATACACCAAACTATGAATAGATTATTGATTTGATCGTACTAATCATATATAATTTATGTAAATAAATTAAGTGAAATATTACATTATTACTTACCTATTTTTCTTCTCATTTTCATTAGAAAAGATGACTTATCAAGCGCGTGAGGGTGAAAAACACCCGGTGATGATATTCTCATATTAAATTATAGTATGAGAATTTTATATTGATTTTTACAACACCACCACCGAGCATATCCACCCACAAACTCGCATGATTATATTTTTCTATTCTTTTCTTTCATAGTCATTTCTATTATCAGGGGGAGATGAATTCCAGAAATGTATATTGTATATTGTGGTCAGGATGACCGAGCGTTCCAAGGCGCTGCATTCAAGTCGCAATCCATTCTGTGGGCGTGGGTTGAAATCCCACTCCTGACCCTACACTAATTGTATGTCGGGAATTGAAAGGAAACATGAGAAAGATGAATAGCAACTGGAAAGGATTTCCCAGGACAAGGTTGGATGGAAAATGTTGATGAACGACCTATGCTCCTCTTGATAGGATTAATAGGGCGTAAGTAATGGAAGAATTCCTAGGGATATTCATTATTGATATTCCTTTGAAAAGAAAAACAAACATTCAGTAACTGAAAAGATTACAATTTCTTGGACTATCCAATGGAGATTTAAGCTTATTATGTTAATATCACCAGGGGTTTTGTGGATATTATATTAATTTCAATAGTTAAGATCATGAGTCAGTTGAAGCTAGACCACCATGGAAAACCTGGAAGCACTGCTGAGGAGTCTCACAATGGGACGAAACGGCCATCCAGTGCTTCCAGATTTTCCATGATGCTCTAGCTTCTTATATTAGTTTATCTCATACATTAACTATGATTTCTTAATTTTAAGTATTCTGAAGTTAGTCTATAGGAATATCATTGAATTACATATCAACTCAATACAATGTATAGTAGTGTATATATCTAAAAGTAATGTGTATGGTACAAAATTTAGATTCGATGTTATGTCAAGTTGTTGATTCAGTTAACGGTGTTATAACTTGTGGGTTTGTTGAGCCTATCAATTTATGTATAACGTAATGATACCGTCAATTAGAGAACAGTGAATAATCGATCGGACCAATGACGTATAAACCCGTACAAGCAATCTAGAGTTCATATCGATCCTTCTTCCCGTCTTGTTAAGTCCAGAACACCAATCTCAGCCTCCACGTTATGAATCATGTATTTCAAACATACTTAATTTATATACCAACTAGACGGACCACATCGTTCCATAAAATAGGAACTAACATTCGTACAAGTATTACCCAAATGTGAGAGATAGTAATGGATATACTGGGCATAACTCAAGAACCGTAAATCTTATAATAATAGTTTGTAGGTCGAAAGAAAGCTTATGATAAGAAGAATATGAATATACACTGTTTAGCTACTTAACAATTATACAATAAGAATGTATGTATAGTATTAGTCTATACATAGACCTCAATAGTCACTATCCACTATTGTCGTCGGGATATAGAAAATAGCTAATCTCTATTCTCTGATTCACAGTATTGTTATAACAATAAGAATGATGTCTGGTATATCGTTTAATTAGAACTTCAATATTTCAAATGTACCATACTTTTCGTTAATGTTCATTTGAATTAAAGGATGTTGTAACATTGATTGATCAGTTGTTATACAAAGACGATGACAATGGATTGTATATTGTATCAAGCTATAACGGACATTGATTTTATATCATTTTTTGTTTATATTTTAAACTATGCGTAATGTCATAAGACTATTTTACTTCAATTAGTGATTGAATATCCATCAATCATACAGTATAATGTCCCCGAATGAAGTGTTGTGGCCGAGACTGGGAAGAGTCAGCTCTCCTCCTCCAAATCCTCTCAAATTGCTGCGCGTATACAACGATTGTTAGTGAAGTACTACTCACTACCTTCTCGCGAAGAAGGATTATTTACAAAATTAAGAGGACGAGAAGCGAATGTCCTGCACTTAAACAGGGTTGGTGGACACGCAAGATCTACCTAGGGGAGTTGAAAAAGCCTCATTCCAAACCAATAGTGCATATGGGCTCCAGTATCCTAAGGGAACCTCTTATTGGTCATCACCGATTACTGTGGGATTGCATCTCCTGATGTTGCTCCACTGCCTTGTAGATTAGACCTTTAGGTCGAAGGCTTCGATTGTGGCCCCCTAAGAAAACCATTTGTTTCAGTTTAAGCACCCGAATAGTATCCCAGCACATATCTGTTTGGTGCTTTCTTGTAAATAAAAATGGTTTCTCACCATAACGAATATAACACTATCATACAATTGTAAAATTTACTTACTGTGAATAGAAGATCATCTTTAGATGTTTTCAACTTTTCAATCATTATCTAACATAGATCAATTCATAATTTCAATAAAATCTTGAGAGCAAAATTATAAACACTTACTGATGAAGAACTTCATAATAGGACGAAACAACCAGTTAGTCCTTCAATTCATGATCTTAATCTATACACTGTCATATTGAATGATTTGATCTGTTGAATAGATTCCAAGTAGAAATTCACTTTAGAAATTGAAGTAGGATCAACTTACCCCCCCCCCCCCTTTAAAATGAAATGAATAAATTCAATTGATACTATTTATACTAAATATTTTATACATTCAAATTGATTTAAGGTCATATTCATCAGTTCAATTTAAGGACAAATTTTTTATAGAATAAACCAATCAACATTCATAGATCATTCAAATGTCCTGAAATAACTTCTTCTTCTTCATTCTTCTTTCTTTATTAATACAAACTAATTGATGCTATCAATGACCTAGTTATAATCATAATAGAAAAGTGGTCTGATTATGAATGGAATCATTCTATAGAGAATAAGGTGAATACTACTGTATTATTATTAGATTTAGATATCATATAAACATCATTGGATTCCAGCTAACTCAGTGGTCTAGTGGTTAAATGCGCTCCCGAGAGAAACTGATAGGTCAGTCAGTCAGTAACAACGTGGAACTTCATACGTACGTACATCAGTTCGAGTTGCCATACCATATTAGCACAGAGATGCAGTTGTCGATTCAAATCCCGTAGTGGTATAGGTACTAGAAGTATAAGTAGTGATAGGAAACATTAAGGTTTGATGATGTTATTTAAGGAGTATAATCCAGTGGAATAAATTGGGAAAGAAAATAAAGGACATGAAGATTACACAAGATTAGAGTTTGAGAGAACACAGAGAGTGGATGCACCTACGCCATTGCAAAAGATTTTGAGCCATGTCATTCAAGGTCTCTAACCATTGGTTGTTATCGTCTCGCGGACCCCAACCAGGTAGTCTACATCTACCAACATGGCTCAGTCCACTTGTCAGTGACTTCATAGACTTGTGCCATGTTTTGGTCTGGCCGCCCCGAAGCTTTCTTCCAACCTACTCCTACACCATAAAACATCGCACGTCGGGGTAGTCGGTGGTCGGGCATGCGCAACACATGTCCCAGCCATCTCAACTGATTAAGTTTCACTAGTTCATCAATTGATTTGCCATCGTTACGTAGTACCCGTTTCCTAACAACTGAGTTACTTACTCGGTGGTCCTAGGATATACGAGCAATGTACCAAGGTACCAACATTCGAATCTCATGGGGCGAGATCGTGGATATGCACTACTGATGAGTCTCACAATAAGACGAAATGATCGTCTAGTGCTTCCAGGCGTTTTCATAATGGTCTAGTTTCAATTGACTCATAATCTCAACTATCCATGGACATTTGTTATTAGCATTCACATAAAGTATACAATGTAATGAAGTATTTCAAATGGATGACTTATAGAAAACAGAAAAGAAACATTTTTAAGAATTCATTGAGAAATAAATAAATAAACCATGAAAATATTATGATATCTGCTACTAATATCAACAGATATAAGTAGTACATCACAGTCGATGGAAAGTGAAATGCCTAGTAGCAGAAAGTAAAGAAGATGAAGGAAAACAGTACGAAAACAAAGAATGGTTGGTATGGAAACGAAGGAACTGTGAAGGCGATTGACTAACATTTTGCAGATGAACTATTTACTGTATAGTTCTCAGATTTCACAGTGATTCTATCATTTTGTATTCACATATGTTTGCTTATCAACACTTGTATTATCCTTCACTATAACGGCACCTATATCATTAGGAGATGAATATTGTGAGCTATACTATTGGTAGTAGTGTGTTGTGTGCTACTGATATCGATAGATATAAGTCGTATGTATGATCATTTGAAAGTTGATTGCCTGGAGACAGAAGATTAAGAAGTTTGAAGAGAAGAGAACGAGGACAAAGAATGATTGGTGTGGAGATAAAGGAACAATGAAGTCTGAGATAATTGATGGATATTTTATAAATGAAGTACTTAATGTATAGTTCTCAGATTTTACTAAGATGTTCTGTAACGTTGTGTTGAAATTCATTCTATTATCCCCACTGATGTTTTCATTTACTACAGTATAACACTCAAACCATTCATGTACAGGTATTTTCATTTGACTGACGTCAATGAACAATGTTTTCTTTCTCATGATAATTCGTTGATCTTCATATTTATTCATCACAATTATCACTACTCAAATACTATTATCCAATATACTTAGTTATTATCACCGTTTCTATTCAGTTAGTAGATTAGATTCATCTCATACAATTGATAATCTAACTTAAAAATCTCAACTCATCTTATCTGGATTATCTGCAAGATCTAGACTGAACGTTACATCCACTTCCGAACTTGTCATCTGGATATACTTGAATTCATATACATAAAAAATCATACTGAGACATGAATGTACGGTATAACACTAAGTTATGGAGTTCAAACCGCCATGGATTCGTTGAACACACAAGAAGCTATATATATATGAAAGAGTATGCAGTGAATATAAACTCAAGTGGTTTTAATTCTCTTCATTTTTTTTTTCTGATTAGCAATTTTTTATTCTAACGAGTTAGTTTCCTATAGAATGGGATCACTAACCCTATGCCCAACTCACTTCATTTAACTGAGCTTTGGGTCTGTAGTAATCCCAGAGGTGATCCAGACAGAGTTATAGGCTTAAGTGAACAGAAACCAATTTATTATTTTGATGCAAATTCACATTATGTTTTCATAAAATATGAAAATCATACATTATATACAATATTTGTACATCTACATTGAGTTATCTTTTATATACTTCATAATTTCAATTGTTCTCTATTTCCTTTCCTATATTCTTCAGTAAAATCTCCTACTGATAAACATTCCAATTACAATTGATGTTACGTACTACTTATATTTGTCAAATATAAGTAGTATCTAACACAAATTGTCTATTTCTGTCTATGAGATTCAAGATACATGTCTATCAACTTAAACTGATCAGATCTTTAATCATGAATATCATCTTGTTATTAGTTTATACTTGATTCAATTCCTTTTCTATTAAGTGATATTAAGTTCTAATCACTTAGTGATCGTTTCTTTTGTCCTACGTGCTTTAAATATCAAACTTTAATTTGTAACATTCTAAAAGATGAAATAATCTGAATCACGTTTTATACTACTTAATTCTATACACTTATAATCTTGTATCTAAGTGGGGGGTGTTATGTTTTTTTTTTGTATACCTTAACTTGACAAGTTCATAATGTAATCATGATCATTCAAATTGATAATACATTTTAATCATTAACTAATCAATCAATCAATAAATTTGTTGTAATCAGGTCAGTAAAAATTTCTAACAAATATCAACATAATTAGCAAAGATAGATGGTGGTTAACAGCGGAATGCAGTTTGATGCGCGTTTCGTCCTATTTGAGACTCATCAGCTGGATGTACCTGCATCTCAGAGTTGATGTTCATTCTAGGACTCGAACTCAGTACCACTTGCTTCAAACACCACCGCAATGCAAAGATTTATGTAAAACAATATAAAGTGAATTAAATTTCACCACATTGCACAAGCAAGTACCTATCAGGACTCAGTAACTGAGTGGATAACGTGATGGCGTTTGAAGCGAATAGTACTGAGTTCGAGTCCGAAAGTAAACATCAACTCTGAGATCCAGGTACATCCAGCTAATGAGTCCTAAATAGGACGAAACGCGAGTCGTGCATTCCATTGCTAGCCACTATCCATCTTTGCTTAAAATATCAATATGTTTTATGCATAAATGATCTTGTTACTATGCATGAATGTTAATTAGACAAAACTAAACTGTAATAGATTGATTTATCTATGATAGGACTTGGCTTTCAATTCATTCTCAAGATCTACACATTTAAAGTGATTGAATGATTCAAATTCCAATCAATAAGATACAAGTTTAAGTAATTATGTTACCTGTGAGACTACAATTTATGGATGATCTTTAAGCGACAATAAAGTGGTCTTATCAACGTTCATCTACTGACTAGAGTTAAATGAAGGTTTAAACTAGTGTGAAGGATAAGGATTATGATTTACAGTTGATGGTTACGGGTTACGAATTAGATCTAGGGTTTTTTATTTCATCACGAAGTGACATCAACTATAATCGATGAATGAATTTCGTGCAGAAATCCAAGAACCAGTTATCGTAAATTTGATTGATTCGTCTCGTTATGCTATCTATTTTGATTTGATCAATCAATCAGGTAGTCTTATATATCATTGTAAGGTCGAATACATTGAATTGTACTGTATAAAATGATATAGATCATTCAGTAATGAATATTGAAAGCAATTTTAACCATCAGTATAGATGCTTTCAATCCTTTACAAAAGCTTATCATTCCTTCATGATATAAACTTTATCAAGGTATATATATATATATATTCAAGAATTGAATGTTCTTATTGGCGAAACTCAATGGATATGATATTACTTGTCAATCAATCAATCAGTCAGTCAGTCAGCTATAACGTAGGACTAGGCACATATATCCGTCGGTCCAAGTTGCCACATCTCATTAGCACTACAAGATGAACATCGAATGCATAGTAGTTGTTAGTTCAATGGTGGTAATATATAAAAGAAAGATTATGTACAGGAAGAAAGAATTAGTTGGTAGAAAATAAAGATATGAACCAATTTTAAACTCATAGTTCAAGGGAAGATAAAGATTGTATACACCTACGCCATTTTGATCGATTTTGAGTCATGTCACCCAAAGTCTCCAACTATTGGTTACGTGGACTCCAACCAAATTGTCTACATCTACCATCAATATTGCTAAGAGTAGAAGTTACTGATTTCAAGCACTGTTCCTTTGTAATACATTCAAAATGTACGATATTCAATCGTTTGCATTCAATAAACAAATATTCCTTGAATTTCTTATGACATTTTAGCACAATCTATACAGATTATCTCTATATTACTATTCAATCATAAGATCTTATGAAATTTAGGACAAGCCTATTCAAGAAAATGATACTTGATTTGGAAGCTTTCATTATTCTTCTGAATTATATCAACATTTACCAATTCCTATTTGAAATGTTTATACTAAACAATGAAAGCATCACAATCAAGTATCATTCAACATAAAGAATAAAACTTTCATTAAAATCTTCTTTATCATCTTAAACAATCGTTACATAATCATTAAGACTCTTTACAAACTAAACATCGAGTAATATATCATGATAATCCAACAACAACAACAAAAAAAGTTTAAATATAAATGTCAACTTACATAAATTACATTTTCAGAAGGGGATGGAGTGGAGATCTTAGAAATTTCACTGGTTGAAATTTCTAGTCAATTGAAGCTAGACCATCATGGAAAACCTGGAAGCACTGGACGACTGTTTCGTCCTAGTATGGGACTGCTCCGTGACAGCGCGTATTAGTCAATTATATTTTAAAAGTGAAATGAACACTATTCCTTTTATCATTATAAACTATTCTTATTGTGCTCATAGTGTGTTTTGGTTTTGCTTTTCTTTTTAATAAGCTATCTGTTATGAATGTTTCTCGACTTTCGTTTGTTTGTTTGTTTGTTTGTTTGTTGAATGTGTAAAGTTTGTCTTAGAAAGAAAGAAAAGAAAAAAAGAGAAAAAAGAAGAGAAAAGAAAAGAAAAGAAAAAATGTAAACAATCATAATTCAGGGTGTACCCTAAAATATCCCAAAATTATTTAAAACCATTTATGTCTTATTTATTCATCGAATCTATTTTAACCAATAGAATTCTTTCGATGATTAACCAATCAAATCAAGATTCCAAGGACCAATCAATATATATATAGAGAGAGAGTGAGAGAGAGAGAGAGTGGGAGTAAGAATGAGAGTGAGATAGATAGGTATATAAACATGATCAATAGAATGTCATAAAAGACATTTGATAGATAAAAATAACATAATGACCGAATTGAAAGAAACTTAGTTAAACTAATAGTTGGACAGAATAAACAAAGTTACTAGTTATTGCCCATTGTTTATTTATTTATTTATTTGTTTGTTTGTTTGTTTGTTTGTTTGTTTACACAAATCAACAATAGATGAATAGAATGTGTTGATTGATTCATTGATGTTTAGTTGAAAGATACATTTATGGATTTATTGTTTGCTCATCCAGATTGGTATAAAGGAATATCAAATGTATATGCGTCATACAAGTGACTTGATTTGTATGTGGGTTGGGATATTGACCAGGTGCCCAAATCGAAGTAGATGGTTGTCTTAAAGGGTTACACTCGGTGACTTCAACTTAAAGGTCTAATCTATAAGGCAGTAGAGCAACGTAAGAAGATGCAGTCTCATGGTAGCCAATGACGAATAATTGGTTCATACGCTATTTGTTCCTTCATGATCCTACAGCCCAAGAGCACGATTGGTTTAGAATGAGGGCTGTTCAAGTCCTCTAGATGGATCCTCCATTACTACTAACCCGGTTAAAGCCCATGCCAGACATTCAATTTCATAAACAACATTTGAAGTGCAAGAAGGCAGTGAGCAGGACTTTTGTGGCTGTGGTTGTATACGGGTTGGAATGTGAGGGCATTTCTAGAGGGGGATTGGACTATCCAGTAGTGAAGATCACTAACATTTGGTCGATGCAATTAAATGTTCATGTGTTATAAATGTTAAGATAAGATTTATCTATTTGAAAACACTATGAAATTTATTTACCCTATGAGGAAGATACTCATTCAGGAGCAGGAACACAATATCCATGGATCCAAGTTGTCATACCTCATTAGCACAACAAGATGAACACTGAATTCATAGAAGCAGGTACTTCAGTGGCAATAATATACATATAAAGGACGGATACTTAGTCCTATATTAGAATTTTAAATAGTTCCAGATCTTCCACAGTGCTATAGCTAAGATCAGTTCATGATTTAAATTTGGAAAATTATAAAAAATGTTTAGCATTATAATTTTATTTGCATTTAAGAGATAGAACGAAACGGTCGTCCAATGATTTCAGGCTTTCTATGGTCGTTTAGCTTCGAATGACTTACTTACTTACTTACTTACGCCTGTTACTCCTCATGAAGGAGCATAGGCCGCTCACCAGCATTCTCCATCCAACCCTGTCCTGGGCAATCCTTTCAAGCTCTTTCCAGTTCTTATTCATCCTTTTCATATCTGCTTCTATTTCCCGACGTAATGTGTTCTTTGGCCTTCCTCTTTTCCGCTTCCCTTCGGGGTTCCAAGTTATGATCTCAACTATTAAGATTGGTATATATTGGCTGAAGTTAGACATTAACACCGTTGAATACCGGCTAGCTCAATGGTCTAGAGGTTTGGCATTCACGCATTAGACCAAAGTCCCTAGGTTCGAATCTCACGAGGCAGGATCTTAGATACGCACTGCCGAGGAGTCCCATAATAGGATGAAATGGCCGTCTAGTGCTTTTAAGTTGTCACTGATGGTCTAACATCAACGAATTCATGATGTCAATCAAAAACTTAATAATCTAACTGTTGGATTTCAGCTCAGTAGTCTACTGATTAAACGTTCACTCATGAGACCGAAGATCCTTGGTTCGAGTCCTATGTGAAGAATCGTGAATACCTATTGCTTACTAAATGCGTTCCATGAAACAATCTTCTAGATTATCAATGATAATCTAACACATTGATCTATTCCATTTAAACTCAACAATCTTCATCATTATTCTTTACTATTACTTTCAATAATGTCTTGAAATCATTTTATTTCAGTAGTTGATGATTCATTGATTGAAAATTTTAGTAAATAAATAAATAAATAAACAATTTAAAGTTTTTCTCACTTTTGGACAAGTTGGCAAATCTATTTTTTTTTCTTCATTCTATTTAATAGAACACAAGTATACACAAGTACACAATAGTACCATGTAAGTGTACACTTTCAAGAATACGTTCTTATCCTCTCTCTTTCCCCTCCTCTCCCTCTCTCTCTCCCTCTCTCTCTCCCTCTCTCTCCCCCTCTCTCTCCCTCTCTCTCTCTATCTCTCTTTCTTTTTTATACAAACATACACATGAATATGTAAACACTTAAATAAGAATAAAGAAATAATTAGTAAATCAGTCATTTGTTTGTCTATATTCTGTATAGACAAATAATCATGCATTAAAAGTCTTGAAGTTTATAGGTTAACCTAAATTTTATCCAAAGAAAAAACTTTTCTCTCTTGCCACCTTTACTTTTTAATGATTAAATTGTAAACAAATAAATAAATAAATAAACAAACAAACAAACACATATATACATAAGGGGGATGGGTGGGAGTGAAGTGTGGGGATGTGTGTGCACAGGCGGGGGGGGGGGTTAAGTCACAACAATCATAATCATTTTACACAATATATTGACCTGAATGTAAATTTTTTTTTCTATTACTCATATTGATTCATTCATTCTAATATCATTAATAGTTTAATCAATAAAAACGTTAACTGATCAAATGGATTCTATTTAATGGACTTTCACTATGTCTTAGTTGCTTTCTCTCTCTCTCTCTCACTCTCTCTCACTCTCTCTCTCTCTCTTTCTCTCTCTTCGTTTGTTCATGTCAAGGTTATTCCATTAAGTAGATTATAATGTGGTTTTATGTTTGTTTACTGAATGTAACCTTTTTTGGGTGTGTGTGTGTTTATGTGTGTGCGTGTGCGTGTGTGTGTGTTTGAGATACAGAGAGAGAGGGTAGTATTTATAAACATACTTAGAAAGATAAATCTTTAATGTAAAAAACTTGACTAGATATTTTTCTCAACATTTTCCGTATCTATGGGCTAGAAACTGCATTGAGAAATATGATGACAACAATCCATTCATTTAGAAGTAGTAACTGGAGAAATGATTTGATGAGCTGATGAATTTAATTGATTAAAATTGGATCGTCTTTATATGTTTTTCAAAGTTGAGTAAGTTATTTTTTATAAGATGTTGAAATTTGCCTAATTCAGTTATCCATAGAAATTATTCAATGCTACTGTATGATTTCATAAGATCATTCCCCCTCCCCCTTTCAACTTCTTTGGAACGGGTGTTGAAAACTCCTAATTCCAAACCGATGGTTTACATGAGTACCAGTATCCTAACAGAATGAATGGTACATGAATTCATCTAAATCACCGTCTATCACAAAAATATAGTTTCTAAGACTGTATCAATGGTCCATGGATTATATTTCTTGGTTAAAAGCTCTAGAGGTTGGTCTATGTGACGAAACCATTTACTTCAGTTCTCACATCTGTACAGTATTCCAGCCTACACAAAAAGTATGACCTATACTTATTATCAAAAACAATTATACTAGATTTTATATGTATTAAATAAAGTAAATTCTAAACAAGATCAAGTCGAGGAAGGCCAAAGAACACATTACGTCGGGAAATAGAAGCAGATGTAAAAAAGGATGAATAACAACTGGAAAGAACTGGAAAGGATTGCTCAGAACAGGGTTGGATGGAGAATGCTGGTGTGCGGCCTATGCTCCTTCACGAGGAGTAACAGGTATAAGTAAGTAAGTAAGTTAGCAGACATCGTCACTAAGCTACCAATCAATTACAAATTAATTTGTGATATTTAATTAACCTAAATCAATTGAAAAAAACGGGTTAATCACTGAGGAACAGTAAGAATCCGTAGAGTTGATCGAGTCGAAACTTCAATAGTTACCAATCAAATGACACTTAATGATCATCATATCACATCGTAAACTAAATGAGGTCACCAATATCGATTGATACGTTTTGATTTTTCTGTTTGAAAGATTGCATGATGTGGTCAAGATGAAACTGAAGCTAAAAAAAAAACATTAGACAACTAGGGAAACAGCAGAACACACGCTGAAAATAAACTAGCTATCTTTACCAGCATTTGTTGCAGTGTGTTGGACATCTACAAAGTTTAAATGGTCTAGTTACATCCAATCTTATCCGCACTGTCAAACGCCTTCTCATATTCAAGAAAGTTGATATATAGTGACAAGTTACACTCAATGGATTTTCCGTAGTGTCTCAATTCGGTAATACAAATTAACTACTATAAATCTTTTTTTAGAATAAAATCAATATTTTGTTTCAATGGTTGAGATAATGTGTCAATTGAAGCTAGACCGTCATGGAAAACCTGGAAGTACTGGACAACCATATCGTCCTAGTTTGGGTCTCTTCAGTAGTGCGCATTCACTATCCCGTCTCGCGAGATTCGAACTCAAGACCTATCAGTCTCGCGTGTGAGCGTTTAACCTCTAGACTACTGAGCTGGCCGGCATTCAATGATGTTAATGTCCAACTGCAACTAATCCACGAAATTGACCGACACATCCACCATTGTCTTATATGACTTACTATCTCATAACAAATGCGGTTGAACTCCACTGTTCTCTGCCTTTCAATAGAACTCTAAGATATGCCTCTTGAAGCCAGTCACAAACAAATTAAAAACGCATATTGCCTTTTATCTGTCTTAACTATCAAAACAATCATTAATAGTAATAATTAAATGAACTCCATATATACACATGCATAGACATATACATGGATACTAATTTTTATGAGTAAACATATATTACTCATCAGTAATCAACATTTATTCTGTCAACAGTTGACTTGACACATGATTTTGATTATCACTCAGTGCTCAATCAATTATGATTACAATCGATTATCTGAAATCGATAATGATCAGATTTCTTATAGGACTACTACAGAATAATCTGTGATTAAATCGTGTCTATAAATAAAGGTATCTCAGTCTCTGTGATATGAATCATGTATTTCAAACATACTGGGTTTATATACCAACCAAACAGATTTGTACAAAATCGATTTTCACATCTACTGAAGATAGTAGTAAGAAGTATATAAGAACTAGTGGAGAAGATTTATAGCTCAAATGAATGATTTTGTTCTCTGAACTGGATGGTTTAATCATGGAACTTTCATCAATCTTCTGAACGACATCATCAGCATAAACTTCAGATAGAAATTTATCAGAGAATAAATCTTTATCAAAAATTATATAAGAACTTTTGGTGAAATTTGATTGATCTCAATCAAAAACTTAATAATCTCTACAACCCCAATACTGAAAAATTAACATGTGCTCATTAGTGACTAGTTTCGTGAGGGAATTCTCGGAGTTCTAGTGAGAAGCCGTGACCAGTGGAGCTAGTCCGTGTTGGGTAGAGACAGGTATCTACCTCAGTACAATGGAAGATGGTCGCACAATTTCGTGGATTGGTTGATGTTAGACACTAACACCATTAGATGCCAGCTCAGTGGTCCAGTAGGTTAAGCGTTCGCGCTCGAGACCGAATGCCTTAGGTTCGAATCCCGTGAGCAAGATACTGAATGCGCACTGTTAAGGAGTCCCATACTAGAACGAGACGGCCGTCCAGTGCTTCCAGGTTTCTAACAGTGGTCTAACATCAGTCGATTCATGATCTCAATCAATAAATTTGATTGAATTGTTTCATAGTATTCGGGCACCAAGTTAATGTAAGACATTAAAGTGGAAGAATGTATTTGTAAAATTCACCGACCAGAGACAATTACATTGTAATTGAAGTTTCTTCTCTCTCTCTCTCACACACACACAGATTCTGTTATCTTGACACTTTCCAATTCACACTACATCTCTCTTAAACACTAATGTAAATACCTACTTTAAACATTGTTAATGTTGATTAGATGACCTATTCAGTATACAGTGAACTGGAGAACCATGTACCCTTATTTATATTCGATCATTTTGATGTTTGATTATATTTCGTTGAAAAAGCTTGGACCAGATTGTTAGAAGAAACGTTGGATTTACTTCTAACCATACTCTATTATGCCTCAAACTTTATCGTGTGAAGTTTTTCCTGTCTCATTTTAAATCTGTTCGTACCTTACTGACTTACTTACGCTTGTGACTCCCAATGCAGTATAGGTGACCGATCAACATTCTCTAACTCACTTTGTTCTGGACCTTCCTTTCTATTTCTATCCAATTGTTATTCATTCTTCTCATATCTGTCTCCATTTCTTGGTGTAATGAGTTCGTTGATCTTCCTCCTTTCCTGAGGGCTTGACTTATGACACATTTGAGTGCTTCCTTTGATCCCCCAAATGCCCTGGTACGAACGAGAGTGGGGAGAGTCAGCACACCCTCTCGAAACGCTCTCACACGCTCACATGTATATAGCCTCTGCCAGGGAAGTCCTACTCACTGCCTTATCACACCACGGGTGTTGTATATGAAATCGAGAGGACGGAAAGCGAATGTCCGACATGGAGAGTACACATACGGGAGTTGGAAAACCCTGATTCCAAATCAGTGATGCACATGGGCTCCAGTATCCTGAATGAACAAATAGCGTATGAACCAATTGTTGGTCACCGGCTACCATGGGACTGCATCTCCTTACAATGCTCCACTACCTTGTGGATCAGACCTTCAGGTCGAAGGCTCTAGGTGTTCCCCCCCTAAGAAAACCACCTGCTTCAATTTGGGCACCCAGGCAGTATTACAGCCCTCAAACAAATCAAGTTAGATTTGTGTGGCGCATATGTATTTGGTGCCTCCTTGTACCAATATCTATGTGTTCAAATAACAATAATAATCATACCACATTCAACGCTTCTTTCTGATTTCTCCCTGCACTAGAACTTCATTTGTTGTCCCTCACCTGTTTGTACGTTATAGATTACTGTTTATTCATTCATTCCCTTTGTATATAGACAATCTAATCCTTCCAAATGTGTAATTGAATTATATTTGCCTATTCAAAATCCAGTTTAAACCATATATGATTTAGATCATTTAGATTATCCTTAGAAGTTTGTTGATTTTATTCAATCTACTTATTAGTAGTACGTTTATCTAAATCAATTTTTATTGTCATTAAGTCACTTCTTATAATTATTGATCAAATGTTGAATAAAAACAAACGGAATATTGCTAAGTCTTAAGTAAATCATTCTACATTGGTTAAGTGTTAAGTGTTCAAGCACGATATCGGAGGTCTTAGATTCGATTCCTAGTTACACTGGGTAGTCTAATGATAGGGACAAAACGGAAGTCCAGTTCTTAGAGGTTTTGATTAACTGTCTAGCTTGGATTGGTTTGTGATTACAATGATATATTCATGTATTGTTCAGATTTTATTCATTTGGGAGAATGTTCGCAACATGAACTGTCATCAGTTGATGAGTTATTATAAATGATGGTTATAATATCCAACTCATCATCCGTCTAACCTCATGAGGGTCAAGATCTAAAATTTCAAGTCTCATGTATATTTTGTATGGGATTTGAAAGATTCACATTTTCCATGTTTAGTCAGTTTGTAAAAGAGAGCGAATACTAACCTATTTCATCGGTTATATCTCTGTCATTTTCGACATGATGAAATCACTGTGAAAGTAAGTTTATATTAACAGCGATAGTTACTTGTAAGCATATGATAACGGAATCTAGTTGACTATTATCATGACGACGACAAACATCGTACATAGAAGAGCTCTCAATGTTAAAGAATATTCTTAATAGCTAAAGCCTAATCGGAGAAAAAACAATTAAAATAATGAAAGCCAAGAGCTACTGAAATCTGTTTAATTCTATGATAGGATGCCTATGAGTGTGTATACGCTTTTCAACCAGCGATCTAATTTGCAATTTATAGACCCTGGGGTCAGTTAGTCTAGTTTAGATAGATGAGACAGTATGTAAAATTGTTCATTTTTACTCCATATCCATTTATAGTATAATCCATACATTGTATGTTGTTATCAGCCCGCAAATGCCCTGATGCGGCCGAGAGTGGGAAGAGTTAATTATCCCTCAACAAATGTTCTCACATGGCCACTTGCATACAATCACTGCCATGAAATTCAAACTCACAGCATTCTCGAGGCATCACTGTTCTTTACGAAATCGAGAGGATCGAAAGCGAATTTCCGGTAGGAGCTTTAAACGGACACGGAGGATCTACGTAAGGGAGTTGGAAAACCCTCATTCCAAACCCATCGTGCACATGGGCTCCAGGGTCCTAATCGAAGGAATGGCGTATGAACCTATTGTTGGTCACCGACTACCATTGGATTGCATCTCCTGATGTTGCTCCACTTCCTTGTGGATTAGACCTTTAGGTCGAAGGCTCCGGTTGTGGCCCCCTAAGAAAACCACTCGATTCGGTTTGGGCGTCCGGACAGTATCCCAACTCTCACATAAATCGAATGATTTATGTGGCCAATGTCTATTCGGTGCCTCTTCGTACCAATAAATCATAATTGCTACGTGTCTGTTGCTTCTAACATGGTCGAATTCAATCGATCATAGTTTCTTACTGAACCTTCGACAATTATATTCGAAGTTAATTCATAATAACCGATTTAAAAACTTTCAGTAATACTTCAGTTGTTGACAGTTCAGAATTACAACGCCGTTATTTAGATTAGTGGACATACCAATCAATCATTTGTCTTCTTTTAAAAACGAAGAGACTATAATTTGTGGACGAAACAATCAGATTTGGGATAACAGGTTTGGATTTCGTCGACAAAATTTATCTATCCATTTTGTTACATAGAGTTTTGACATTGTAGCTGATGTCAGTTCGTGATGGGAAACCCGAAATCTAGTTTCTAATCGTTAACACTTATTTACTTACTTACTTACTTACTTACGCCTGTTACTCCTGATGGAGCATAGGCCACTGACCAGCCTAATCGCTAACAATCAACTGTGACTTATAATTCTAAAGCCTCACATTGGTTTATAAGCCTCGTTTGATCCTAATGATTAGGTAGACACTCATAAGGTTAGTTTGGCGTCACTCATTTGTCGTTCATAAATTATAGTTTCACCTTGAAAGCAAGTGAAATACAGGGTAATAGTACTTAAGTATATTTTCACTGTGAATATATTGTTGCACATACGGGGGGGGGAAACTAAGACAAGACATCCAACGTTTAATATCAGTATGAAGTCAAATAACAAATGACTATTACGAAACGTCTGAAGAACATCTAGGATTTAAAACAACTGTCCGTAAGCAAACACCAAGGTCAAGATTTTCAATACAAATTTCAAGACAGTTCTAATGTATGGGGTGGAAACTTGGAGAAAAACGAAAACCACCATACAGAAGATACAAATGTTTATTAACAGATGTCTACACAAAAATACTTCAGGTTCGTTGGTCAGACACTATCAGCAACAACCTACTGTGAGAGAGAACAAACCAGATTCCAAAGGAGGAAGAAATCAGGAAGAAGTGCTAGAAGTGGATAGGACACAGATTGAGAAAACTGCTCAACAGTGTCACAAGACAGGCCTTCACTTGGAATTTTCAAGGTCAAAGAAGTAGAGGAAGACCAAAGTACCCATTACGCTTAGAAATCGAAACAGATATGAGAAGAATAAACCAAAATGGGATAGAACTAGAAAGGAATGCCCAGGATAGAGTGTGTTAGAGAATTCTGGTCGGCTGCCTTTGCTCCACTGTGAGTAACAGGCGTAAGTAAGTAATTAATTAATTAAGTAAGTAAGTAATATAAAATGTCTGTAAAATTTCTTCAATCATTTCTTCTCAACTGCGTTGGCGTTTTACTAGTTTTCTATTTGATCTACTTATAAGTAGCTAAAATAGTTTTGAAATTATTTTCACCGTATCATTCAATAATTTGCTTATGAAATGTGTACATTGAACAGGTTACTACTTTCGATTGATTGATCACTGGGTGGTGATCAATGTCATGTGTGTCAAGTCCTTCTTAGTACAGACTGAATGCTATCGACCAAGTTGCAATCTAGCTACTAGTCTAGGTGACTCGATATTGAATGCACTATGTTGGGGTAAGATGGCGGTTAGAGGTAGTCACCAGGAGACTCTGAACCTAGATTTCGTGCTATTTGGCACTCGTTAGCAAGGTGTACCTGTAATCTTGAGGAAACTGTTGCTCCCTGACATATACAATCCTATATCTTGCAGCTTCACATTAAGAAACGTTACCACTGGGTTATCCGGGTCGCGACTGACCTCCTATAGGACTGAGATGTATTTACAATTGATTGATCATTGGGTGATGATCAATGTCATATATGTCGAACCCTATCGACTAAATCGCAGTGCGGTCACCAGTCTAGGTGACATGACATTAATCACCACCCAATGATCAATCAATTGTAAAATAGAATTTGACTTACAATACTTACAAAACATTGAATAAACAATGATATTAGTAATCTGGAATAAATTAAGGTTTTTATATTGTCTAACTAATCTCATAACTACAACGACTACCCAGATTTTGTCAAATTTCATTGCTAACATTAAGGCCTGTCATAGTCTCAAAGAACCATTCAAAAAACTAGACCTTTGTAAACTACTTTATCAAGAACTATTCAATGGTATGCATCTACAATTTCATCAAGAACATTCAGCTCTAGATCAGCTATAAAATCTTTTACAGCTTTCACAATGCTTTCCAGTTTTCAATCGTTATCAAAGTAAAACATTTTCTCTAATCTATGCTATTAAAGAATCTCCGAAAATTCCCCCCACACTTATTCTATTACACATACACGATTAGAAAGAAATATTAGTGGACAGCAGTGGAATCCAGGATCCGCGTTTCGTCCTGTTTGGGACTCGTTAGATGAATGTGCCTGCATCCTATAATTACTGATGTTATTTACGGGACGCCAACGCAGTACCGTTCGCTTCAAACACCGTCGCGTTATCCACTTAGCTATTGAGTCCTGATAGCCACTTACTTGTGCAATCGGGTGAAGTTTGATTCACTTGATATTGTTTTACTTGAATCTTCCCATTGATGTTAAGGACTGAAATTGATTAGTCTGTTATTGGCATATGCACATCCCGTGCAAATTGCCTCGATTCAGCCTTAATTCACAAGCATTCTAAGCAAAGATGAACAGTAGCTAGCAGTAAAATGCAGTTTGACTCGCGTTTCGTCCAATTTGGGATTCGTCACCTTGATGTACCTGCATCCCAGATATGTTGATGTTCACTCAGTACTAACTTAAGTCTTGAAGCTTAAGACTTAAGACAAAATCAAGGCAATCTACACAGGATGTACATATACCAATAAAAGACTGATCAATTACAGACCTTAACAACAATGGGAAACGATATGTAAAACAACAATACCATGTGAATATATTCCGTTTTATGTTAATGGGAAATTTTTAAAAAAATTACAAAAAAAAAATTTTTTTTTTTTAAAAATTAATAAAATTGAAATTTCATTATTTATACTTTTGGAATTATAAACACACACACACACACAATCACACACACACACAAGCGCACACACACACAATCACACACACATCCACACAAATTATTGATGATACTGAATTCTTTTCGTTTTTCTTTTTTTTTTGTTTTCCAACCGGAAATCAATAATCCTACTGAATCGGTGACAATATTGTTTATTTTTTTTTGTTTTTTGATAAGCAGGAAAAAACCATCTCCCCCCCCCAACAGGTAAAATATGCAAATTTTAACTCACATTAGTTTTTATTCAATATATATTAAGGCCTTATTTTAAATGATGAGAATAATATGGTGTATACTACTAATGTCAATAGATATAAGTAGTATATAACAATGAATGGAAAGTGAAATACCTGATGGTAGAAGGATAAGAAGATCAAAGAAAAGAGAAGGATCACAAAGAATGTTTGATGTGGAACTGAAGGAACAGTTGAATCTGAGACGATTAAATGAAATTTTGTAAATGAAGTATTTACTGTATGGTTTTCAGATTTCACCATGTGATTCTATCATTTTGTATTCACATATGTTTGGTTATCCACACATGTGTTCCCCTTCAAAAAAATAGTATCTAGTTCATTTGGAGATGAATATTGTGAGCTATTATTGGTAGTAGTGTGTTGTGTGCTACTGATGTTGAAAGATATAAGTAGTATGTATGATCAGTTGAAAGTTGAATGCCAGTAGACAGAAGGTAAAGAAGATTGAAGAGACGAGAACGAGAACAATGAATGATTGGTGTAGAGACAAAGGAACAATGAAGTCTGAGATAATGGATGGATATTATGTAAATTCATTATTTACTGAATGGTTCTAGCATTTTACTAAGATAAATTTCAATGTTGTATTCAAATATAGTCGATTTTCCGCACTGATGTTCTTGTTCACAACAGTAACACAAGAGATTAGGTATAAGGAATGCATTTTTGCATTAGAAAATAATGTAAAGGGCAAGAGTCACTTCGTCTTATTTGATATTTGTTAGCTAAATGTGCCTGCGCTCGAGAGTTTGTGTTCACTTCTGAATTCGATATCAGTATCGTTCATTTGAAGAAACACTATCGCATTATCCACTTGGTTACTGAGTGTCAGATTTTACTACGAGATTGTGTAATTTGATGACGAAATACATTTGGTTGTCCTCACTTGTGTTCTTGTTTACTGCAATAGTAGATCTTATCAAATCCTAATTGAATACATTTCAAAAGACTGAACAACATGTAACGTAACAATGTCAACATTCATTTAGAAATCAATAATTTCAGTAGTTCACATTCGAATCTCAGTGAGTTCCTCTCTGCTTCATTAAATATCATCACCCATTTTGACTTGTTTGAATTCAAATGGATTATGCAAATATCAATGTTACATTTTGATGTAATGTGATGAATAATGTGGAAGTGTAACTCTTAGGATCATCTTACAAAAGGATTACTGTCTATATTTTCATTGTGAACTTAGTAGACGATTAGATTGTTATATTTTGATATTCTCCTATCTTTAAACATTCGTTTGACTAGTAAATCGTTGTTACGTCTTATTGTTCCATTGTATCCCTTATGACTGAGTTGTGTACACATTGCACTTCAGCGATTGTGTCGCTCGATGGTCAGACATTTCATGTATGCTATTGTATAAGCCTTGAGTTATGATTGAATAAAGTACAAAAGAGAAGTAAACTAGTCTATATCTATGTGTTTTGATTGACCACTAGGTTGGTAGGAGCTTCAGGACCAATGAGCAATAGAGTCATGGTTGTTGTTGTTAATTGTTTAGTGTATCAATGGGTGCCTAGAAGATCACCGATCCAACTGATAATATAAGTGAGCTAATCGATATTCAGTGCAGAAAGAGATGTTATTCAACTGCTTTCCGGACATTACTGTCATTACACAAGTAAGGATAATCAAATGTATTTAAATACATTAATACAGAATCTTCTAGTAAAATCTGGGAACCATACATTGATGATATATACTACTTATATCTGTCGACATCACTAGCACACACGACAGTTCAAGAGCGTACTAATATTGTCATCTAAAAAGACAATAAGAACTTTACATTTAAACAACCATCCAGCTCAATGTAAATATCTTCAGTAACAATAAAATGTCTCTGTGTGTTGATTAAAATATACTTTCATGGGTTTTTTTTTTGTGAAGAAAGCATAATTAACCAACAGGAAGATATATGGAATTATATGAAGAATCTTGATTGGTAATATAAGAATCATTATGTCATAAGAGTGAATGTAGTTTGGTTATTTCTGTAATGTATGTCTTAATCACTTTCAGCGTCTTTTCGTAATTTTCTCTTCAGCTGGAAGCTAGTTTGTTTTATCTCACAGTAGAATGTTTCTGATGGTATCCGACCAATTGATGTTGAGTATGTTACGTAAACAACTAATTATAAATACTTTTACCTTCTTGATGATGGTTGTCGTAGTTCTCCAAGTTTCAACTCCATACAATAGAACTATCTTGACGTTCATATTGAAGATTCTCACTTTGATATTACTTGACAAACTGTTGTTTTGACTTACTTACTTACTTACTTACGCCTGTTACTCCTCATGAAGGAGCATAGGCCGCTCACCAGCATTCTCCATCCAACCCTGTCCTGGGCTATCCTTTCAAGCTCTTTCCAGTTCTTATTCATATCTGCTTCTATTTCCCGACGTAATGTGTTCTTTGGCCTTCCACTTTTCCGCTTCCCTTCAGGATTCCAAGTTAGCGCTTGTCTCGTAATGTAGTTTGATGATTTCCTCAATGTATGTCCTATCCATTTCCATCGTCTTTTCCTAATTTCCTCTTCAGCTGGAAGCTGGTTGGTTCTCTTCCACAAAAGGCCGTTGCTGATGGTATCCGGCCAATGGATGTTGAGTATCATGCGTAGACAGCTATTAATAAATACCTGTACCTTCTTGATGGTGGTTGTTTTGACTTCCATATATATATATATATATATATATATATTCTTCAATTTTATGAATGTTGTCATTTCTTTGCCAATCTTCACCTTTACGTCAGCATCCGATTTTCTTTGTTCATCGTATGTGAAAGACTCCACATCTTCCGGAGATTCTCCATCAAGTATGTTTGGATTGATGTTCTAGTATTAATATTATTCAAAACATTCTATATTACTCATTATCTATCTATTTACATAAACCATACTTAAATTGTAAACAAACTCATGTACATATCATTGTTATCTTACAAACAAACAAACAAACAAAACACCCATCGATGAATCTGTACTGATACCTTTCTAAGAATCCGGTTCACTACACAATCATATACATATGAATAGCATATCGAAAACAAACAATCAATGAATCATTTGTTTACCCGGCAAATATCTATCTATCTATATAGATCATATATAGATATTATTATGTTGAATTCTGTAATAGTTTTCATTATGAATTAACTTTACTCAAATATAACCAATGTAATTTTATAGTTGAGTTCATGAGTCAATTGAAGCTAGACCATCGAGGAAAATCTGGAAGCAATGGATAACCGTTTTATCCTATTATGAGAATCTTCAGTAGTGCACTCCAACAATCCTAAACGTACGATTCGAATACAGTGCCTTCAATCTTTTAATTGAACACTTAACCTTTAGACCTTTGAACTGGTTGGCATTCAACGGTGTTAATGTCTAACTTTAACCAATCCACAAAATTGTTTCACCGTTCACCATTGTTATCACCAATGTAAATTAGAAAGCATTGGACAACTGTTTTTCATTCTATTATGAAACTTGATATTAATGTGTTTAAACAATGTAGTTCATCTTACTGAGCTTATAACCTTTATACCTTTCTGAGAACCTTATAGGTTACCCATGGAATAGAATAATGTTACAATTAGACAACTTTATTTTGTATTCAATCAAAATGTACAGTTATTTATGTTAATTATTTCCGGTACTAGGCATCAACATTCATATTTCTTAATATGTATAGGAATTGTAAGCTTACATTTGACTCATTCATTGTTCTCATAAATTTTGCCAATTCACATAAACGGAACCAGATACTCCGATTTTGTCTCCTATATATCCTAGTTTGGTGAGTGAAAATCAATGCTGGGTAAGAAGCGTGTATTAGATAGACATGAGAAAAATGAACAAGAACAAGGCTCAGGACCGACTGGGTTGGAAAATGCTGGTCGGTGGCCTATGCTCCGTTAGAAGTAACAGGCGTAAGTAAGTAAGTATTGAAACACATAGGGTACAAGGAGGCACCAAATAGATATACGCCTGGGAATAGATATACTGCCTGGGTGCCCAAACCGAAGCAGGTGGTTTTCTTAGGGGGCCACTCACCGAGCCTTGGACGTAAAGGTGTGATCCACGAGGCAGTAGAACCGGAGGTGACCGGTGACCAACGATAAGCTCATACATATGCCATTTGTTCCTTCAGGATACTGAAGCCCAAATATATCATTAGTTTGGAATGAGGGTTTTCCAACTCGCCTAGGTGAAACTTACGTATCCATCAACCCAGTTAAGGCTCCTGCCGGATATTCGCTTATCATCCTCTCAAATTCGTAGACAACAGTAATGCCACGAGGATACTGTGAGTTGGACTTTCATGGCAGAGGTTGTATGCACGTGGCCATGTGAGAGCCGTACCATGGCATTGAACTGAACGTAAAACTTGAAGCCAGGATCATGGGTCTCGTGCGCTTCTAGATCATACAAAGTTTACAATAATCAATCGATTTAATGCATCTGTAATTTAATAATTGAATTCAATTGAAACTAGACCACCACTGAAAAACCTGGAAGCATTGGACGACTATTTAATCGTAGTATAGAACTTCATAAATCATGAATTCGTACGCGGGACTTGAACCAAGGATCTTAAATCTCGTGTGCTACTAGGTTATGCGAAGTTTCAATAATCAATAGACTTAATGGATTTGTAATTAAAAAGGAAATTAATTTATTGACAGGTTAGTTAGTTGTGTTGTTTGTTATGTACCAGTGAAAATGTCTGAAATTTATCATTTATTATAATAGTTAAGCACTCATACGCGAGACTGATAGATCCTGGGTTCGCATCTCGTGGGTAGCGGGATCGTGGATGCGCACTGCTGCGAAGTCTCACAATAGGACAAAATAGCCATCCAGTACTTCCAGGTTTTCCATGGTGTTCTACCTTCCATGAACTCATGAATTCAACTGTTAAGTTTGTCAAATATTGAGTTACTCAAATCACATAAATTCAGTACTGTCTATGTACATCATTCCATATATGAACATAATATGTGACAGACATTTATTAATTAGACACACATACACATATATATATCATGTAAAACTGTCTGTCTATCTTTCTAACATAACTGTCTATCTTACGATTGTTAAATGTAACATTGTTGTGTGTGTGCGTGTGTGCTTTATGTGTCTATTTGTAATATATGTATGTATGCGTGTGTGCATTAATTGGATACAGACAGACAGGTTGTCGATCACTGGATATTGATTAATTTTTCAGTTTCCATTTTTGTTCTTCTTTCTTTAACTAATCCAACAATTGGTTAGTTACTATGCATGTATGTACGTATATATGTAGTTTGTATTGAGTGTTTCTGAAAGAAGATCATCTATTATTTTTATACAATTACTATCTTGTTGCTGTGTTATTCTTTTTCTTTTCTTTTCTTTTCTCTTTTCTTTTTTTTCTTCTTTTGAATTGTCTAGATATAGATAATAATTGTATGAAATATTTGTACTGTTGTATGAATGTCGGACAAAGTAAGGATAATATTCATACAGTTGAAGAATATATAGAACACAAAACAATAGTATGTCAATCAATATCAAAGTGTGAATCATCAGTACGAATGTCAAGACAGTGAATTGTACTGTACGAAGTTGAAACTTCGAGGATTTACTTACTTACTTAAGCCTGTTACTCCACGTGGAGGAGCATAGGCCGCCCACAAGCACTCTTTGTTCAATCCTGTCCTGGGCAATCTTTTCTAGCTCTTTCCAGTTATTATTCATCTTTTTCATATCTGCTTCTATTTCCCAATGTAATGTGTTCTTTGACCTTCCACTTTTCCGCTTCCTTTCACGATTCCAAGTTAGGACTTGCCTCGTAATGCAGTTTGATGATTTTCTCAATGTATGTTCGATCGATTTCCATCGTCTTTTTCTAATTTCCTCTTCAGCTGGAAGCTGGTTTGTTCTCTGCCACAAAATGCTGTTGCTGATGGTATCCGGCCAATCGATGTTGAGTATGCTGCGTAGACAACTATTGATAAATACTTGTACCTTCTTGATGATGGTTGTGGTAGTTCTCCAAGTTTCAACTCCATACAATAGAACTATCTTGACGTTCATATTGAAGATTCTCACTTTGATATTGGTTGACGGTGGTTTACCCTACTCCTTTACTAGGGCTTGGGATCGGCAGTAACTCTAGAAGAGCTACAGGTGAAGTTTCGAGGACTACCACAGTCATTATGAAAAATAATATCAAAAAGGTAATAATAAACAGTTGTTTGCATAAGATATTCAATGTTCGTTTATTGGATACCATCAACAACAGCCTATTGTGGGAGAGAACAAACTGCCTTCCAGCTGAAGAGAAAATTAGGAAAAGATGATGGAAATGAATAGGATATACATTTCGGAAATCATCAAATTGCATCACTAGGCAAGCCTCACCTAGGAATCGTGAAGACAAGCAGAAAAGAGGAAGACCAAAGAACACAATTTGTCCACAATTGGAAGCAGACATAAAAAGGATGAATAGCAACTGGAAGCAACTGGAAAGGTCTGTCCAAGACAGATTTGGATGGAGTATGATGGTGTGTGCCCTATGCTTGTACACAATAAGTGACAGGCATAAGTAGGTAAGTATTCATCAATATCTACATGGTTTGTTCGAGGTAATTATTGGTATTAATGTAATGTGATATATATATATATATATCCACGCGAAAATGTGCACTACAAAATAGATAGATAGATAGACAGACAGGCAGTAGTCAGATAGACAGACATTTACAATTATGCACGACTACCATGAATCCATTTATTGATTTTCTTTATTTCTTCTAGTAATTGTCTACTAAATACTGGACATAATTAAATGTCTAATTCTTGAATCCAGTTCATTACTGATACATTATAGTATTATTATTATTATTATTATTACTGTTACTATATTACTACTACTATAATGATCTTTTTCCCATAGTAACAACATCTGTGATTAGTTGCTGACTTGTTCTTTGTTGAATGTTTACCCTTCATTGATTTGTATATTTATTTATTTACATCTGTTTAATTTGAAATGAAAATCATTTATATATTTTAGTGAATAATTATGATAAAAGAAGCGTTGAAAGGCGATAGAACAGATATTGAGGAAAGCACACAAATACGTCATAATGCAAGCCCTCAGTCGGAATCGTCAAGATCAAAGGATGATAGGAAGATCAAAGAATATATGACACCGAGAAACGAAGATAGATATGAGTTAAATGAACAAAAATTGGATAGAATTGGAAAGGAAGGCCCAGGACAAAGTGATTAGGTTGGAGAATGATGTTCAGCGACGTATGTTCCATTGGGAGTAATAGGAGTAAGTAAATAATTTTCCAACACTTCCATCTCTTGATAAATTGAATATTATTTTATGGTGTGAGTTAACTTTAACGTTATCAACGTCCAGTAAGTATTTTTAGATCCAGAACGTCCAATTGGTGGATGGATGCTGCAGTGGAGAAAGGTCAAGAGATGCAGTCCCATTTTAGTCGGTGTCCAGCAGTTGGTTCATACGGATCTATACAAGCAATCTTTTATTGAACAATATCATATAATCACAAGGGATTGTGTGGAGATTTTAGAAATTTCACTGGTTGAAATCATGAATCCATTGAAGCTAGACCACCATCGAAAACCTCGAAGCACTGGACAGCCGTTTCGTTCTAGTATGGGACTCCTCACCAGTGCGTATCCACGATCCCGCTCCTCGCGAGATTTGAACCCAGGACCTCTCAGTCTCACGGCAGGCGTCTAACCAACAAGACCACTGAGCCGATATCCAACAGTGTTAATGTCTAACTTTAACCAATCCACGAAGTTGCGATACCGTACACCATTGTCTTCAGTGAGCTGATATCTCACAACAGACCTGGTTGAACTCCACTGGTAACGGCTTCTCACTAAAACTCCAGGAGTATCTCTTGTAGTCAGTCACTAGTGAGCAGATGATTATTATTATTATCAGAAGGGACTAAGTATTTAATTCGATGAAATCGTTGTGAAATATGATCAACCGATAACTTCAACTGGAGCTTTTCTGAGGCTAGTGCCAGTCTCAAGCCCGGAGAAAGGCGGAGAGTTGAGTATGGAGATAATGACTCCAACCTGTAGAAAGTCAACTCGCTAACCAGAAGAAATTTTACTCTAATGTTTTGAATGAAATGTATCAAGCGGTCTGTGAAATCTGTAGTACTTTAGTTTCCACCGATGTGATGTGTGCAGAGCCTAGTTCCAGAGGATCATAATCTCTTATCATCAAAAGTATTTTATTTGATAATATTCCTTATTGAAAACATGTTTCATAGTAAACTGTGTTGAAGTATGAACTGAGATTCGGGTAAACTACTATGATGAGAGTTATAAACCAATGTGAGAAATTGCAATTATGATTTCAAATTGATGGTTAGAGGTTAGAAATTAGATTTTGAGTTTTCATCACGAATTGACATCAGCTATAATAATTGAAATTCACGTCAAAATCCCCCTAAGTTCCCTCCAGTACCCTGGCCAAAGTCAGAAAAATCCTGGTCGCGAGTACATATTGACTTCATTGGACCCCTAGATGGTGCCACATATCTGATACTGGTTGATTCCTTCTCCAAATGGCCGGAGATATTGCCGATTGCGTCACCCTCTACAACTCGAACCATCAACCTCGTTAATCAGATCTTCGCTCAGCATGGTCTTCCAGAAACAATAGTAACAGACAACGGTTCACAGTTCACATCCAGTCAAATCTTTTACACATGATTGGTTTGTCCGTAAATTATAGTCTCGCCAAAAAACCACTTATTACTCTTTTATCTTCATTCATACAACAAATACATTTAGTTGCTATGGTATACCAACTAGTGTTCAGGTGGATATCAAGATTCAGTAGCTAAGTGGATAACGCGATGGAGTAAACATCAATTCTGGAATACAAGTACATTCAAATGACGAGTACCAAATAGGACGAATTGCAGGTCAAACTGGATCCCACTACTAGTCACTAAGTTTGCTTAAAAAGCCTGTGATTTCAGTCAATATCGAGGCAATCTTCACAGGATGCACATATGCCGATAGGAGACTGATCAATAACAGTCCTAAACAACAACTGGAAGATACAAGTAAAATAACAGAGGATAGCTGACAGATGCATTCCAAGTACCGGAGTCAGACAAGGCTGTCTACTCTCCGTCTTCCTCTTTCTTCTAGCGGTCGACTGGGTTATGAAGACCTTGACATTTGAGGGAAGACACGGCATACAATGGACAGCTCAGAACCAATTAGACGATTTCGACTTCACAGATGACCTAGCCCTCCCATCCAATACACACGAACAAATGCAGATAAAGACAGCCAGTGTAGCAGCAGTCTTTGCATCAGTAGACCCCAATATACATAAGGGGAACACCAATCTTACTAACAGAACCACCATCAAGAAGGTATGGGTATTTATAAATAGTTGTCTACGCAACATACTCAACCATCACCAACAGCCATTTGTGGCAGAGAACAAACCAGTTTCGAGTTGAAGTGGAAATTAAGAAAAGACGATTGAAATGGATAGAACATACATTGAGTAAATCACCGAACTGCATTATGAGGCAAACCCTAACTCGGAATCGTTAAAGGAAGCGGAAAAGTGGAAGGTCAAAGAACACATTACGTCAAGAAATAGAAGCAGATACTAAAAGGGTGAATAGCAACTCGAAAGATCTGGAAAGTAATACCCAGGACAAGGTTGAATGGAGAATGCTCGTGGACGGCCTATGCTCCTTCATGTGAAGTAACAGGAGTAAGTGAGTAAATAAGTAAAATAACATCAAGTCAATTTATACCAACTTCAATTTAAAACAATCTCTCTATATCTATCCACCATAAAAAGAAAGTATCCTTTAGACAAGATAACTAAAACACATTGTCTATTCTGTCATATAGTTCTAAACTATATATATATATATATCATATCAAGTCTTTAGTACAAAATGCTGTTTCAATAAAAAAAAAAGATGGAATGGAATGTCTTTTGTATAAAATAAACTAAAAATCTTTCCAATCTATACATGCTTATATGTTCATTGTATAGCTATACATGTACATATATGTCAACAGCTACATTTAAGGGTATAAATCATGTTATGAATGAATGAATGAATGAATGAATGAAGGCATAGATACAAACAGTACCTTGACGACAATTTCTGTTGTTTTTTTTTTTATTATCCCCTTAGAGATAAAGATGATACTGTAATTCACATTCATTGTACTAGTTGCTTGAATGATGTACGTCATTGATTTATTCGTGGTAACCTTTATTCTATTTAAATTATTTCAATGTTTCAACCATTAATCCATATAAATGATAATCAATATAAAATGTGTAAGTACATTCTGTGAGCTGAATAGCTTAATCAAGGTTAGTCTAGATCACATCATTATTTAAGCAAACTTCAAATAGAATTGAAATACATTTACTTATATCTTCCTATTGTTGTTTAGGACTGTTATTGATCAGTCTCTTATCGGTATATGTGCATCCTGTGAAGATTGTCTCGATATTGCCTGAAATCACAGGCTTTTTAAGCAAACTTAGTGACTAGTAGTGGAATCCAGTTTGACCTGCAATTCGTCCTATTTGGTACTCGTCATTTGAATGTACTTGTATTCCAGAATTGATGTTTACTCCATCGCGTTATCCACTTAGATACTGAATCTTGATATCCATCTGAACACTAGTTGGTATACTATAGCAACTAAATGTATTTGTTGTATGAATGAAGATAAAAGAGTAATAAGTGGTTTTTTGGCGAGACTATAATTTACGGACAAAGCAATCATGTGTAAAAGATTTGACTGGATGTGAACTGTGAACCGTTGTCTGTTACTATTGTTTCTGGAAGACCATGCTGAGCGAAGATCTGATTAACGAGGTTGATGGTTCGAGTTGTAGAGGGTGACGCAATCGGCAATATCTCCGGCCATTTGGAGAAGGAATCAACCAGTATCAGATATGTGGCACCATCTAGGGGTCCAATGAAGTCAATATGTACTCGCGACCAGGGTTTTTCCGACTTTGGCCAGGGTACTGGAGGCAACTTAGGGGGATTTTGACGTGAATTTCAATTATTATAGCTGATGTCAATTCGTGATGAAAACTCAAAATCTAATTTCTAACCTCTAACCATCAATTTGAAATCATAATTGCAATTTCTCACATTGGTTTATAACTCTCATCATAGTAGTTTACCCGAATCTCAGTTCATACTTCAACACAGTTTACTATGAAACATGTTTTCAATAAGGAATATTATCAAATAAAATACTTTTGATAATAAGAGATTATGATCCTCTGGAACTAGGCTCTGCACACATCACATCGGTGGAAACTAAAGTACTACAAATTTCACAGACAGCTTGATACATTTCGATCAAAACATAAGAGTAAAATTTCTTCTGGTTAGCGAGTTAGTTTTCTACAGGATTGAATATTCACTGTTGAGGAGTCATACAACAAGACGAAACGGCCATCCAGCGCTTCCTGGTTTTCAATGGTGGTCTTACATCAATCGGTTCATGATTTCAATCAAAAATATGTGTATAGAACTATTATCAGTAAAGGGGTTGTGAAGATTATTTAGTTTTTGATTAAGATAATCAAATCAATCAATATTAGACCACCATTAAAAATCTGAAAGCATTAAACTGAAGTTTCGTCCTTATGTGGGATGCCTCATCAGTGCGCACCCACGATCCCACATGTGAGATTAGAACTCAGAACCTTTGGTCTCACGTGTGAACTCTTAAACTCTAGACCATTAATCCGGCACCCAACAGTGTTAATGGTCAACTTCAACCAATCTATGATATTGGATATTATCTTCGGTAGCTAACTGTTTCACACTCAACACAGATTAGCTTCACTGGTCTAGTTTAGTCTATTGTCAAGTTTTATGCACAGTCGTCTTAAATAAAAGAATTATGTTCCAACTAGTATAAAGGATGCACAGTCAAACAAGTAATTACTATCAAGTAAGAGTATACAGTGCGGCCCGGTCGTGAGCGTGAAGCGAATGTGAATGGGTTATGTGCTTTTAAGGCTCACAGGGCTACCAAATGTGTGTAATTTTGTGGGATACCGTAGCCCCACAGGTCTTTCCGTGTATCTCGGTATCGTAAGAAGAGCAAGTAAAGGATAGGTATAGTCTACTGCATATTAGGTAATACATGGACTTTCATTCGAGTATTTCTTGGCATATGTATAGGTAGACCTGCCCTGTTAGCAAATATACGTTACATGCACATCGGTAGGACAGGCTTTATCCCATATTATACATGAAGATGTATTCACCGATTTGAGAGGGTAGATGTTCACCACTCCCACTGGAACGTATTTGCTACAACAGATTGCTCTTACACAATACATGCATGACATTCAGCACATGGCTACCGTACCAGTACTTCCTGACACACAAATAAGTAAAAGCATTCTCTCACGAGAGGTTGTTGGTTGCCTCTTCCTAGTATTTGCTACTATATTCTCTCATTATGTCTTCGACTTGATAGTTTAGGCTGCTGACTTTATTAGGCATAGGGCAGTAAACATTTCAGCTAACAATAACATTGTACGACACCACACACACACACCCTTTGCATATACCTACATGCATGAACTACATAAACTCGAGGACTTTTGTAATGCTTATACATAAGCATATACATCAAGCGATCCGGTGAGGTTAAATAAACCTCGAGTAGAACCCGAGTTAACCAAGCATTCAACAGAGTAAGTGATCAGTTCGATCTTCATCAACCATCTAATTTAACTAGCAAAATTACCCCTTACTTACTTACTTACTTACTTACTTACTTACTTACTTACTTACTTACTTACTTACTTACTTACTTACTTACTTACTTACTTACTTACTTAAGCCTGTTACTTCCAATGGAACATAGGCCGCTGACCACCACTCTCCAACCCACTCTGTCCTGGGCCTTCTTTTCTAGTTCCATCCAATTCTTGTTCATTTATTTCATGTCTATCTCCATTTCTCAGTGTAATGTGTTCCATGGTCTTCCTCTCCTCCTTCAGCCTTGAGGATTCCATGTGAGGGCTTGTCTTGTGACGCAATTCGGTGCTTTCCCCAATGTGTGTTCTATCCACTTCCAGTGTTTCTTCCTGATTTCTTCCTCCACTGGGATCTGATTTGTTCTTTCCCACAATAGGAAAATTACCCCTACTATTCAAAAATGCTTCGAGAATGCCTTAATTCGTCTATTGATGCCTTCAAATATTACTCCTAAATAAAATCATACCATAATAAAGAAACCAAACTGAAAAGAAGTAAACAGTAGTAATCAGCATTCCCCATTTAAAAAAAAGAAGATTATTTCATTAAATGATTCATCAGTTTAATGATCTACCCAAAATTTAGTTCATATACTTGTAACTAATCATAGATATGTATGTATGTATGTATGTATGTATACAGTATATAGAGTAAGTCAGTATAGTCTTCTGAATAGATTTGGCAATATATACACCTTAATAATCTAACACCCTTAAATAGAAGTAGTTAAAAAACAATTACAATTCAATTCATAATAAGGATCATTTACTAATGGGCTTCATTTTTCTTCTTCTTCTTCTTCTTCTTCCTCTTCTTCTTCCTCTTCTTCTTCTCTAGGTTTTCAAAAAATCAGTACAGCAACACACAAACAAACAAACAAACAAACAAACACATGAACAATCTGATCGAATTGTCAGAAAAAAAAAGAAAAAAAATTGTTTACAATTTATTGTATCTGCTTTGTTTATTAAATCGTATACACATTAAAACTGTTGATTTTGTTTTTAGTTATTTATTTGTTTATTTGTAATTACCTATCGGATGTTCGCTTTCTTCTTTGTTTGTCATGATTTTAATGGTACTATGTATATTTAAATGTATTTATTTACTTATTTGAATATAAAGGGGAGTTGAATACATATGAGTTGTGATACTTTTCGAATGCTCAAACAGAAGCAGGTGGTTTACATAGGGGGAGACACATCCATAGTCTTCCACCTAAAGGTCTTATCTAAAAGATAGTGGAGCAACTTTGGGAAATGCAGTCCTATGGTAGTCGGTGACCAACAATAGGTTCATACGTCATTTGTCCTGTTAGGATCCTGAAACCCATGTGCATCAGTGGTTTCAAATGAGGGTTTCTCAACTCTACTAGATGGACCTTCCGTATCCACTAATGCGGTTAAAGCTCCTGCTGGACATTCGCTTTTCATCCTCTCCATTTGTAAGCAATAGAAATGCCGCGAGAAGGTAGTGAGTAGAACTTCCCTGGTAGTGGCTGTATATGCGTAGCTATTTGAGAGTATTTGGAGAGGGTGAGTTGACTCTCCCCACCATCGGCCTTGCCAGGGCATGTGGGGTCAGTGTATTGCAATACTGAGATCCATAGATGATTTTATTGACATACACACACGCACACATAAACATTGGCTAATTCAGTCCGACAAATAGTTATTACGTTTTGTTTCTTTTTTATGAAAAGTCTAACAGATTACTAATAAATTTTATTATCCAATTGTTGTTCATTCTTCTCATGTCTGTCTCCATTTCTCAGAGTAATATGTTCTTTGGTCTTCCTTTTCTCCTCCTTCAGCCTTGTGACACAGTTGGATGCTTTCCTCAATATGTGTCCTATCCACTTACACCACTTCTTCCGGATTTCTTCCTCCACTAGATACTGGTTTGTTCTCTCCCACAATAGCTTGTTGTTGATAGTGTCTGAACAACGGATCCGAAGTATTTAGCGTACACAACTACTAATAAACACTTGTATCTTCTGAATGATGGCTTTCGTTGTTCTACAGGTTTCCACTCCATACATGAGAACTGTTCTGACATTTGTGTTGAAAGTTCTGACTTGGGTGTTGGTTGACAGACAGTTGTTTTGTGTTCCAAATGTTCCTCAGTTGTAAATATGCTGCTCTTGCTTTGCCGATCCACGTCTTCACATCTGCATCAGATCTACCGTATTCATCAATGATGCTGCTCAGATATGTAAAAGTTTTGTCATGCTCCATAGCTTCTTCGTCAAGTGTGATTCAATTGTTGCATGTTGTGTTATATCGGAGAATCTTGGTTTTTCCTTTATGTATGTTGAGACCTACTGTTGCTGAAGCTGTTTCTACACTGATTGTCTTCTCTTGCATTTATTTTTGTGTCTGCGATATAAGAACCAAATCATCTGCGATCTGTAAATCATCCAGCTGCCTCCAATCTGTCCACTATATCATATGCTCTCCTCCCCCTCCCCGAAGATGGTGACGTCTTCATGATCCAATCGATCACCAGGAGAAAGAGAAGGGGTGAGAGTAAGCAGGACACATACTACATCCAATTTATAAACTTGGATGAAAGATATCAATCAGAGGTCTACCGACAAAGATATTCATCATGAATATAAGAATAAATGAAGATAGCAAGAAACATAAGAAATAATTTCATTGATCAAAAATTAATCAATTCTAATGTTTCCCTAAGCTATCAGATTCAGGCTTCGTCATAGAAACTAATCAGGATCAAAAACTATCAAACATACTTAAATTTCGAGATGTTTGATGTAGTATGTGAAGGAGTGTGTTTATGTGTATGACCGTAGGAAGTTTTTGGTTACGACTTAAATCACATAAAAATTTCTATTTAACTGAGATCATGAACCGAACAATCTTCACAAACCTACATAGGCAATTATCATATGATTTCTAGTGACTAGTTTTGAGCAGTAATTCTAGGAGTTCTGACATGAAGTTTTGACCAGTAGAGTTCCACCGTGGGTCATTTACTCACTGAAGACAATATAAGAGGTTCGCGAAATTTCGTGGATCGGTTGAAGTTAGCCATTCACAGTTATATAATATACCCTTGTGGGCCAGGGTAATTTTACATCGGTTTTCAGGAGAACCAGACACCGTCCAGACTTTCACGTAACAACCCAAACAGTACAGCCCAAGCCCGTTTAACAGGAGAGCCAGACGCCGTATAGGCTATAACGCTACAATCTGAATAGTAAAGCTCAATCCTGTGGCGCAACCACACAGGTACCAAACACCCTGGTGGACCATTCGCACCATTCATATACACATTCATATCACATGTGTAGTTATTCCGATCAATGATCGCGAGAATCAATTATGCACGGCACGAACAGGCCAAAGTTGACCCATTCCGCTTACACGACAGTCAAAATCATTAATGTTAGCAATAGCGACATGCCTTACAATGTCCCAATGACAATGGCCCTCGAGAACACTGAAAAGCAGCCACCAGTATGAATGATATCAGTTAACCAGCAAACCAATTTTGTTCGTGAACAGTCAGCAAAACTTGCCAAAGCATTGCTGAACCATCCACAATAGCAATGACGAGCGTCCAGCCTCATATGAGACATTCGGCTCTACACAGCCATATAGCTTATACTGCATACAACACATATATAGAGTAGTAAGCGAAATAGCCCATCCTGAAGCGTTAGGGCTTAAATAATGCCTAAAACCCATTGTCTGATGTCAGAATATTATAACTGCACCACTAAGATCATTTTTATCGCATTTGCGAAATTTTCATTTTTCCGACTTTTCAGACCCTGAGTTAGGTGTAGTATCCCTGAAGTTAGCCATTACCACCACTAAATACTGATTCAATGGTCCTGAGATGACGTGTTCGCGTACGAGTTTAAAGATCCGGGGTTGGAATCTTACGTGTGGGATCGTGAATGAGCATTGCTGTGGAGTCTCATGCTGAGACGAGGCGACTGTCCAGTGCTTTCAGGTTTCCAATGGTCATTTAACACTGGTTTTCTTATGACCATAACATAATTTATTATTGAAAACAAAATGAAAGTCACTGGCATCGTGAACACCTCAGTTGTAGCATAACTAACAGTGACACCAGTCCAACTCCCTGTAAAAATACCAACAGTTGAGAATTCCCAACTAGTTTAAAGTCTTTCTCTCTTTTTCCCTCTTGGGTATCTTAAAGACTGACTCCAACCACTTAATATGAGAAGGTAGTACATGTGTTACTCTGACCAGAGCTACTAATCTTTTCACCACTCAGTGATCATATGTTACAAATATGCGTTGAATATAATAATATCACAATGATTTGGATTGTGAATTATACTTATTGTGGTGTTTGTATAGACTAATGCTTCCTTTGTACTTGACGACGATCTGATTTCGAATCCCTAATACAATTTATTCATTCTTGTTCATCTAGTTTGTACTATAATTCAAATACTCCAAACTACCACATTTGGATTGGTTGAAGTTAGATATTAACACTGTTGTATGATGGCTCAGTAGTCTAAAGACTAAGCGGTCGTGTACGAGACCAACGAATTTTAGGTTCGAATCTCACGGGGCAAAATCGCAGGTGTACACTGTTGAGGAGCCCCATACTATAACGAAACAACCATTCAGTTCTTTAAGGTTTCCTATAGTGGTCTAGTTTTAATTGACTTATGAATTCAACTATTAAATTATTACTATCTTCACATAACCCCTCCCTGATTATACCACGCTTTTCTGTTTATGATTGTCAGTTTGTATATTTGAAAACTTATTTTTATTTTGCAAATGGTAATTACATTTTTTTTCTTGTCAGATCAACAACGGCATAGCAACATGTTTGTACATAAATCTATTTTGTTACAATGACATAATCTATTTGTTTAAATTTATTCATTCAATTTTATTTTTTTTTTTTTTGAATGAATGTTTTATTTAATAGTTGAAATCATGAGTCGATTGAAGCTAGACCATCATGGAAAACCTGGAAACACTGAATGATCGTTTCGTTCTATTGTGGGACTCCTCCATGACAGTACGGATCCACAATCCCGCCTCACAAGATTCGAGCCTAGGACCTATCGGTCTCGCTCGCCAACGCTTAACCACTAAACCACTGAGCCGACCGGCATTCAACGGTGTTAATGTGTAACTTCAACTAATCCATGAAATTAAACGACACATTCACCATTGTTTTTAATGAGTTATTATCTCACAATAGATTCGGTTGAACTCTATTGGTCACTCCAGGAAATGTTCATTTATTAATTTAGAACTATGTAAAACTTCTATTTTATGCCTCGTACACATGACTCCTCAGTAGTCCACATTCCCAATTCCACCACACGAGACTCGAACCCAAGATGTATCGGTTTGTTTTACATTTCATTTCTTTATCTAATATTATAATTCTTTCATGTAAATAACCTTTCTATTGGACATTAAACATATTCAAATGTCTATTACCGGTTAAGTAAGCAAACAAACAAAGCAAATAAACATGCTAATTGATTTCTGTATCATTTATGGTGTGACATAAATGACTGACGATAAGTAAGAAAGAAATTTTCGGTTGTAAATTATTCATGATCAGATTATTACAATTGGTTGAATGATTCTTATTAGTTGGTTACTAATTAGATTAAGAATTTGATTGAAACTAATCTTTTTGATCAAGATCATGAATCGATTCATGTTAGATGCCTATTGAAAACTTGGAAACATTGGATAACAGTTTTGTCATAGTATAGGACTTCTCAGTAGTGAACATTGACGATCCCGCCTCGTGAGATTCAAACCCAGGACCTTCGGTATCGCGTGCAAACACTCAACCTCTAAATCACTGAGCCAATATCCAACGATGTTAATGTTTACCTTAAAACAATTCACTGAAATAGATACCTATCTCTACCTGACATGGATTAGCTCCATTGGTCAATGCTTCTCACTAGGACTCCGAGAATTACTTCACGAAGCTCACCATTAGTGAGCAAATGGTAATTATCAGTATGAGGTTGTGGAGAAGATTCGACTTGACTAAATTGAATTTTGAGTAGAGAATAATGACCTTTCATTGTATCATAATAATAAACTAAATGAAATTTGTAAATATGTCACTTTGTAATGAACATGAATACCAGTCGGGGGGGGCGACGACAACCAAATGCTTTTAATATAGAATAACACAATCTCAAGGTAAAATATAAGAACCATTCAATGAATACTCCATTTGGGAATTTACATCATTTGTCCTCCACATTCTGTATGATTCTTACAAGTCACATTCCAAATCGATTTACATAGCCTTCTGCTGTCAGACATTCAACTTTTGATTGGTGCTACATACTACTTATATATGTCGTCGTAAGTAGCAAATTTACTTGGTATTGTTTGTTTGAATCTTCCGATTAATGTTTAGGACTGCAATTGATCAGTCTGTTATTGGTATATGTGGATACTGTGCGTATTGCCTCGATAGAGCCTTAATTCAAAAGCATTCTAAGCAAAAATGGATAGTGGCTAGCAGTGGAATCCAGTTTGATGCGCGTCTCGTTCTGTTTGAGACTCGTTATCAAGACGTACCTGGAATTCAGGATTGATGTTCAGTCCGGGACTCGAACCCAGTACCGTTCCCTTCAAGCACCATTGCATCATCCACTTAACTTATGAGTCCTGATAGTTACGTGCTTGTTCAACGAGGTGAAGTTTAAATTCACTTGATGTTGTTTTAATGGTATCTTCTCATTGTTATTTAGTACTGCAATTCATCAGTCTCATGTTGGCATTATTCTTTTGTTTCCATACCAATCATTCTTTGTTCTCGTTCTCTTTTCTTCGATCTTCTTAACCTTCTGTCTGTAGGCATTTCCCTTTCGGTTGATGATACATACTACTTATATCTGTCAACATCAGTAGTACACACCACAGTGGTACTGCTTCGTCTCTCATTTAACGAGTTTGTTTCCACACCTTTGTGAAAAGTATCAACTGGAACAAAACATAGGTCATGGAAACGGCCCTAAATCAATTGATATCAATTTACTTGACAACTGGAAGTTGGATTCATGTTAAATAGTCTCAACTATCATTTAAAATATTATACAATGTATCAGTAAATGATTTAAAAGTAAGTTTACTCAACAAAATTTACTTTGATAGTTGAATTCATGATTCAATGTAAGTCAGACCACCATTGAAAACCTAGTGGCATCGTATGGTTGTTTCGTCCTAGTATGAGGCTCTTCAGCACTAAACATTCATGATCCCTCATACGACACTCAAACTCAAAACCTCCAGTCTCGCACTTGAATGCTTATTCTCTATGTCACTGGTGTTAATATTCAACTATAATCTTGTACAACTATTTATCCAGTCCAGTACTTCCAGGTTATCAATGATGATCTAGTTTAAATAGACACATGAATTCAACCATCTTTACAAATCACTATTCATAGTTCACAGAAAGAAAGTTTGTCCATTAACATATTAACTTATGTGTTCTAATGAATATAGATGTTAAGTATAACTGTCCATTACTTCCTAGAGTTATCATTTCCTACATTAATCTAAATATCTTAATGAGTTACGTAATCGTTCCCCTATGATGATGTATTGGAATGATATGTATATTCACAATACACTCAATTACATAACTATTTCATTCACCTTTAATACATTGTCTGGATGTTGGCTTTTTTTGTTGGTTTCTTATCTTTTCTAACATCTTGTTCTATTTCTGTTTAGTAGACTATTTCTATCGTCTATTTCCGATCTTATTATCTTATTATTCAAAGGGTATAATAAGGAAACTTAATATGAAATAACTTGAAATACTATTTTGAATTAGCGTTTTTCTTTGACGAGTTAGTTTTCTACGGGATTGGGTCGCTAACTTTATGCCCAACCCTTCTCCTCTATCCGAGCTTGAGACCGGCTGTAGCCCTAGGGGGGGGTGATCCTCAGGCCAGATCAAAAAATACATTACACCCGAGAAATGAAGATAGACGTGAGAAGAATGAACAATAATTGGATGGAATTGGAAGGGAAGGCCCGGTAGAGAGTGAGTTGGAGAGTGCTGATTGGTGGCCTATGCTCCATTGGGAGTAACAAGCGTAAGTAAACAAGTAAGTAAGTAGATTCTGTTGTTATTCATGTGTTGAATATGGATGTTTAGCTCTTTATTCAACTATTCGTAGTTTAAATGGAATAGATAAAGGTTAAACAGTTGGGTATATTTAGATTACATGGCTTAAACATTCACAATATTACGATTATGCCTAGAATATCATTCATACAACTGAAGAACATATAGAACTCAAAACAACTATCAACCAATATCACAGTCAGAATCTCTAATATGAACGTCAAGAGAGTTCTACTGTACGGACCTGAAACTTTTGGAACTACCACAAGCATCATTAAAAAAGTACAGGTATTTATATACAGTTGTCCACACAGGATACTCAATATCCGTGGACCGGATACCAATAACAACAGTCCATTGTGGGAAGGAACAAATCAGCTTCCAGTTGAGAGGGAAATTAGGAAAAGACATTGAAAGTGGATAAGATATTCATTACAGAAATCATCAAACTACATCATAAAGCAAGTACCTACTTGGAATCCTGGGGGGAAGCGGAATAGAAGAAGACCAAAGAACACATTGCGTCGGGAAATAGAACCAAATATTAAAAGAAAGAATAACAACTGAAAAGAACTGGAAAGGATCGCTCACGACAGAGTTGGATGGAGAATGCTGGTGAGAGGCCTATACTCCTCCACGAGGAGTAACAGGCGTAAATACGTAAGTATTCTTTGATCGTTCACTAACCTTTATCAAATTCTTTGGAACATTACATAAAGGTATATGTATGGAATTTCATCATTCAATACTTATCTACGTGGTGTGTATAACATAACAAGACAAGGTTATAAACTAATGTGTTCAATAATGAGTATTCAATTCATATCATAGTTGGACAGAGATTCATTATTGAAATCATTACAAATGCTATTCTCATCTAGTCAGTAATTCTTAAGTGAAAACCCTGAATTGTAATTTGTTAGATATAATGAACCATTTAAATTGATCTAACATATTGAAGACAATAAGTGAACATGTTACCTGTTAGTATTGTGGTGTATACTACTGATGTCGACAGATATAAGTAGTATATTATCATCAATCGAAAGTGAAATACCTGATAGGTAGAAGGTGGAGAAGATTGAAGAGGAGAGAACGAAAACAGAGAGAGAGAGAGATTGGTGTGGAAACGAAAGAACAATGAAGTCTCAGACGATTGATTGATATTTCGTGACTGAAGTATTTATTGTAGGGTTCTTAGATATTATGAAAGAGATTCAAATACATTCGATTGTCCGCAATTGTGTTCACATTCACTACAACAATACAAGAGATAAGGTGTATAAGATGCATTTTTGGAATAGAAAACAATTTAAAAGGACAAGAGTCACATTATCTTATTAGATACTTGTTAGCTGAATGTGCCTGCATCCGAGAGTTAGTGTCCACTTCTGAACTCGAACCCAGTACCATTCATTTCAACGAACACTATCGTGTTATCCACTTGATTACTGAATCTCAGATTTCACTATAAGATTCTATACTTTTGTACTCAAATACATTCGATTGTCTTCACTGTTATTCTTGTTCACTACAATATGGCATATATTGTTTACTTGTTTTTACTTACGCCTGTTACTACCAATGGAGCATAGGTTGCCGACCAGCATTCTCCAACCCACTCCGTCCTGGCCCTTCCTTTCTACTTCTATTCAATTCTTGTTCATTCTTCTCATGTCTGTCTCCATTTCTCAGAGTAATGTATTCTTTGGTCTTCCACTTATCCTTCGGCCTTGAGGATTTCAAGTGAGGTCTTGGATTGTGAGGCAGTTTGATGCTTTCCTCAATATATGTCCTATCCACTTACAGCACTTCTTCCGGATTTCTTCCTCCACTAGATACTGGTTTGTTCTCGCCCACAATAGCTTGTTGTTGATAGTGTCTGAACAACGGATCCAAAGTATTTCGCGTACACAACTACTAATAAACACTTGTATCTTCTGAATGATGGCTTTCGTTGTTCCGCAGGTTTCCACCACATACATGAGAACTGTTCTGACATTTGTGTTGAAAATTCTGACTTGGGTGTTGGTTGACAGACAGTTGTTTTGGGTTCCAAATGTTCTCCAGTTGTAAATATGCTGCTCTTGCTTTGCCGATCCACGCCTTCACATCTGCATCAGATCCACCGTATTCATCAATGATGCTGCTCAGATATGTAAAAGTTTTGTCATGCTTCAATGCTTCTCCGTCAAATGTGATTCGATTGGTGCATTTTGTGTTATATCGGAGGATCTTGGTTTTTCCTTTATGTATGTTGAGACCTACTGTTGCTGTGGCTGTTTCTATACTGATCGTCTTCTCTTGCATTTGTTGGCTCATATTGTACACTCAATTAAAAAAGTACTACAGAAATTTAAATTCACATAACTTTCTTAAATTAGATTCATAATATCGATTAGCCATAATCACAAAAAATTAGTTCAGGAACCATTATTATTTATTTATTTCATTTTATTTGTGTGTGGGCTGTGATACTGCTCGAATGCCCAAAACAAAGCAGCTGGTTTTCTTAGGAGGCCACACAAGGAGCCTTTGACCTAAAGGTCTGACCCACAAGGCAGTGGAGCATCGTAAGGAGATGCAGTCCCATGATAGACAGTGACCAACGATTGGTTCATACGCCATTTGTTCTTTCAGGATCCTGGAACCTATGTGCACCATTGGTTTAAAATCAGGGTTTTCCGACTGTCCAAGGTGGACTCTCCGTGTCCACCAACCCGGTTAAAGCTCCTGCCCGACATTCGCTTTTCGTCCTCTCAATATCGTAAACAACACCCGTGGTGTGAGAAGGCAGTCAAGAGGACTGCCCTGGCAGAGGCCGTGTGAGAGCGTTTGGAGAGAGAGAGCGGACTCTTCCTACTCTCAGCCGTACCCGGGCATTTGGGGGCGTTCAGAAAACCATGGAAACCATGGAAAGAAGACAATATTAAATGGTTGAAGTTAGTTGCCAGGATGCTATGTAAAAACTACTTATTACATTATCAGTAATATATACTTATTTTCTTGTACAATGTATTGATCCCTATTACGATCATAAAGCAAATAGAATGTGATCAAAATTCTGTGAATTAGATAATCAATTGTGATGGAATGTTGTTCTCTGAGCTGGATGGTTTGGTGGTAGAGTTTTCATCAGTCTTCTGAACAACATCATCAGCACAAATTTCAGATAGAAGCTCCATGACAAAACCATGCAGCTCAGAGAACAAAACTCCATCAAAATCATCCATCTGAGCTACAAATCTCCTTCACCATCTCATAATCAATTGTAAACTAGGAAATGTTTTATCAATACGGAAACGACTTTTAACACAACCTATTAGATAATATCTAATCATATACATAAGTATTCTTATAGGTAAAATATTTTTAACATGACAACCGGATTGTCTCTATGAATACAGTCAATTTTTGTTTGAATGGATCAATATCAAATCATTCATTTATAATGATATCATGATCTAAACAATATTACATAACTATTAAAAACCTTGAAGCATTGGATAGCCATTTCGTTTTAGTATGGGATTGCTCAGTGGTAGTAATCCGCAACCCTGCAGGTAAGATGTCAGCTCATCGATCTAAGCGTTAAGCATCCACGTGTCAGTATAGGGTTGTGGAGATTATAAAATTCTTGATTGAGATCATGGATCGATTGATGTTAGATCACCATTGAAAACCTGGAAGCACTGGACGGTCGTTTCGTCCTATTGCGAGACTCCTCAGCAATACGCATCCACAGTTCATGATTCATTTGTTATGATGTCATAAGCTAATCAACATTGGACAACTATTAAAAACCTTGCAGTACTGGGAGGCCGTTTCTTCCTAGTATGAGATTCCTCAGCATTGGGAATCCGAGACCCTGCATGCGATATGCCATCTGATTGATCTAGAAGTTAAGCATCAGCATATAAGAGAGCAAAAGTCCTTGGTTCATTTCGTACGTACAAGGTCACAAATTCTCATGGCTGAGTAGTTCCATACTAGAATGAAGCAACCATTCAGTGCTTTCAGATTTTTGACGGAATTCGAGTCCCGCGTGCAAGATTATGGATGTACACTACTGAGGAGTCACATACTAGGACGTAACGATTATTCAGTGCTTTCAGATTTTCAATGTTCGTCTAGTTTAGATCGACTCATCAGTTCAACCATTAAATTACTGCAATATCCACAAAAAAAAACAACCCCAATTTGATAAATGTTATAGTTTTAAGTAAAGATGAAAGGTACCAAACAATGGAATTCAAAATGAGCGTTTAATCTTATCTTGAACTCATCAACTAAATATGCCTAACTTCCAGTTGTTAATGTTCACTTCGAAACTTGAACTCAGTACCTATCGTTACAAATATCATCAGGTAATCCACATAGCTACTAAGTTCAGATAATCACTACAAATGCTCAATCTTCTTTGTTGGTGTATATGCAATATGATCTGTTTGAAATTCTTCTAACTTATTGTCAATATCAAGACATTGTGGACAAAATGCCCATATGTTCAAATAGACTTATTAATTATAATCCTGAATATCAGTAGAAAGATCCAAACACCAATTTATATATATATCGGTCGTTTCAATAGTTAAGATCATGAGTGAAATGAAGCTAGATCTCCAAGAAAAACACAAAAGTACTGGACGGCCATTTCGTCCTATTATGAGACTCTTCAACAACGCACATCCACGATCCCGCCCCGCGAGATTCGAACCCAGGACCTTTCGGTTGTGCGCGTAAACACTTAACCTCTAGACCACTGAGCTGGCTTGCGTTAATGTCTAACTTTAACTATATTCGTTAGCTCATTGAGTATAGACAATTCTGAATAAAATTCAGACAAAATCGGTCCCAGCTGTAATACAGAAATATCTGAATTATTTAGATATTGCTAATAGAACGTTCTGTTTGCGCTATTGAAAATGATCTAAATTTCACTTCATTTTTAACTATAGACGGCTACATGTATCTGATAACTTCAGTAAATTCCTGGCCAACTCTCATTCACAGCTGAATAAAGCTTTTAGATTAACATTATCTTCTTTGAAAATGACATTCCTTCAACATACAATCTCCTATTGTAAAAACATGTCTAGTAAGATTGAAAAAAGTGTTGTCTTCCTACTCTACTCCCCAAGGTCAAAGGAGAGAAGGAAGACTAGAGAACCCATTACGCCGAAAAATGAAGACAAACATGAGAAGAATGAATAACAGTTGGATGGAACTAGAAAAAAAGGCCCAGGATAGAGTAAGTCAGAGAATTCTAGTCGGCGTCCTATACTTCATTGGGAGTAACAGACGTAAGAAAGTTAGTCAGTTCCTGCCCTATTTTAGCTTTTCTATCCCTTACTTCCTTTTGTAAACAATAGTTTTCTCAATTTCGATAATTTCTCTAAGCCCATCGAAGGAAACTTACCAATTTAGCAGTATTTCTAAACAGATAATTCTACAGTATAGACATTAATACTTTGCCAACACATTAGCAACATCTGCTAGTATGGTACAAGTAATAAATTGTGTTTACAGCATCACCTTATTCAATAAAGCAATGATCTGTTGAAGTTCTAGACTCGATCTGACAGAAAATATGCCAATTAACATAGAATTCCTCAACCAGCTCACACTATGGTGTAAAGCTTTTTCAACCCCTGATTCTATACTTTCTCTACATGCTATTTGTTATTCACAACCACATAATATGTTGGCCCTAAGAGGCTTAGTGTTTTTTAAATGCTAGATAATCAAATCGTTACCGAAATAAGTCAAAAAACGAAATACAGTCAAACTATTCTTTACGGTTAAGATGGATGGTGACTATCGGTTGGATCCAGGATGAGCGTTTCGTTCTATTTTCGGACTCAGCAATTGGATCTACCTTCATCCCGGTGTTGATTTTCAATTCAGGACTGGAATCCAGTATGATAAAGCTAGCGTCCAGTATCCAACTGTTAACCGTCATCCATATCTACTTATAATCCTGATGACTTACTAACAGTAGCGAGTCAATTCATATAGGATACACACATACCAAAAAACAATGATCAATTACATTAACAAGAATCAACGAAAAGATTTAAACAACCAATACAAATAGAAATTATCCTTTACTGTATTATGAATTTCATCCGAAATGCCCAAGATTTAATTTTTTTATTCCTACAGTTTTACCAGAACTCCGCCTTGAGCACCCCTGAGGTTACTACCGGTCTCAAGTCCAGGTAAGGGAGGAGGGTTGGGTATGAGATTAGCGACCCCATCCTGTAGAAACCTAACTCGCTAAATAATACACTAACCAAGAAAAATAACTCAAACCGTTTAAACTCTGCCCTGGGAGTTAGAAGGTCTTCATTTAGAAGAGTTATGACGTCTCATAATGAAAGCCGAGTTCTTTAGGAAGTCACGAGGCTGATGCTCTTTCTGACAATCATAGCAACCATTAATTTAGGTACATGGGATGTTCGTACAATGTGGAAAACTGTGATAGTAATCCAACTTGCTGCAGAAATGAAAAGATACCACCTGACGGTGCTTGGAATCAGTGAAACACATTGGACCCAAGTTGGACAACAAAGACTGATCTCCGGGGAGCTGCTGTTATACTCCAGCCATAAAGAATACAGTTTTAGCAAATTATCTTTTCACGCTTTTTAATTACTGAACTGATGTATCGGTAATTATGTCTTATAAACTATTATAAATATTCATTGTACAATGGTTTTTTTTTTCTAAATTGTCGGTTAATATAATCTGATTCTATTGTAAGTCAATCATCTACTAGCCGCAAGACAGAATTGACGCCAATCATTTACAATCTAAGCAGATGTAATTTACTATTATTATTACTATGATTATTATTATTATTATTAGTAGTAGTAGTAATAGAGTAGTAGTAGTAGTAGTAGTAGTAGTAGTAACAGTAGTAGTATTGGTAGTTGTAGTAGTGTTAGTAGTAGTGGTGCTAGTAGTGATGGTGGTGGTGGGAGTAGTAGCAGTGGTGGTGGGAGTAGTGGGAGTAGCAGCAGTAGTATTGGTAGTAGTAGTAGTAGTGGTGGTGGTGGTAGTAGTAGTAGTAGTAGTAGTAGCATTAAGACCATAAAACTCTTTTGACATAACCCATACATATAAATCAAACGTTTAACCTGTAATTTGCTCCAAACCACATTATTCATCACTGTTTTCTTTTGTGGTTGACGCCAGTTTTGTTTTATTTCGTTGTTTTCCTCATTTTATTAGTTGAAAAAAAAAACCAGATGGTTTAATTGAGGAAACTTTTATTATGTCATTGGATTATAAGGATTAAATCCATATAGACATCTACATGTTGGGGAGATTATAAGTAGTGTGAATGTCATATAGTTGAAAACAATCTGTAACGTGGTCTTTTTGAATATCTGGGTTACCAGTTCCCCCTACCCTCCCAATACTATTAAGATAGTTCAACAAGTTATTTGTTTTGCATGTTTGTTTTAACACATCATTATGCCTATTTAGTCTCATAACCTATTCAGATACGTTTGTGAAAAGTTTACGACCTTTCGGTGTACAAGTTACAATAAAGCCCAATCAGAGATATTGTAGTTGCTGGGAATATCCATCGAAAAGAATAAACATTGTAAAGATGACGATTCCTGAACTGCTAACATGTAACTGACTATCACTAATTGGCAGGGTGGACTATCTTTGATTCCTACCGAAGTAGGTGGTTTACTTAGGAGGTCACACTCGGAGACTTCGACGTAAAGGTCTAATCCACAAGGCAGTGGAGCAACATCACGAGATACAGTCCCATGGTGATCGGTGACCAGTAATAGGTTCATACGTCATTTGTTTCCTCAGGGTACTGGAGCCCATGTGAACCATTAGTTTGGAATCATGGTTTTTCAACTTCCGTAAGTGAACTTTCCGTATCCACCAACCCGGTTAAAGCGCCGGACATTCGCTTTTCGTCCTCTTAATTCCGTAAACAACACCTGTGGTGTGAGAAGGCAGCGAGTAGGACTTCCCTGGCAGAGGCTATATATGCGTGGTCATGTGAGAACATTTCGAAAGGGAGAGAGGACTCTCCCCACTCTCGGCCGTGCCAGGGCATATGGAGGTAAGTGTAGTGTCAGAAGTAGGATTCAAACCCAAGCACAAAGATTGGACTGCTATCTGAACGTAGCGCCTTGGGCAGCTCGGCCATCCTGACAATTGTGCAGTATAATCACAAGATTTCGGAATGTGTCGTCAAGATTGGTCAAGAAATAAGAAACGATAAATTGTTGAACTACTTTATGCTAAGATTTCTATATTGTACCACACATATAATATCGAATCAAGCCAATAATGATAATCATTAGCACTTCATACTAGAGTGATTTCATCAGTAAAGCGTCTCTATAGCCTTGAAGAATTAGAGGTTCTTATATGATTTGAATTTACCAAATACAATTTCTTTGTAAGAAATATTATCACTGAACTTGTCTGATTACATCTAACCAACTGTTAGACTAATATATTATTAAAATGATTAACCATATATGTCTAATTCCTTGTATTGTAACGTCAGTTTACGAAGGTTCTCGGTGCATCCATTTTCGTGAGATAGCCGATATATCCGGAAATCATTGAATCCAAAGTACCATATGATAGACATAATTTAGATATAAAACTATGAAGCACTAGGCAGTTGTTTTACTCAAATGATCTTGTTTGCAATTGACTGTCTTCCTAGATCTTATTACAAGAACAAAGACAACAAATCATCAGTAAAAGGTTGTGGAGATTGTTGAGTTCTGGTTGAGATCATTAATCGATCAATACTAGACCACCATTTGAAATTTGGAAACACTAGACGGCCATTTCTTCTTAGGATATGACTCCTCATCAGTACATATCGACGATTGTATACTCGGAAGGACGGTCGTGCAATATCACGGGTGGGTTTAAGTTAGACATTAACGCTGTTGCATATCGACTCAGTGGTCTAGAGATTAAGCATTCGCACGCGAGTTGGGAAGTTCTAGGTTCGAGTCCAGAGTGTGGAATCGTGGGTGCGCACTGTTGATTAGTTCCATACCAGAACGAAATGGTCGTCCAGTTTTTCCAGGTTTTCAATGCTGGTCTAACATGAACACAACAAAACCTTAATGCATAGCCAATTCTAAACAAGATTACCTGAACAGAATGAGTGGAATAAGTGAAAATATCATTTACACATGAAGTAGGCTACAGTAATGATGTCATAAATGACAACTACAGATCCAAATTTACTCCATTTAACTCAGATAACATTACACTAAAATAACATTAAGTAACTCATACAATATTTATTCCACATTTCCCTGAAAAGTACACCAAACGAGGTATAAGACATTCTTGATCTCCTTAGTGAAACATTGCAGGACACAGTTCTTGTTACTCAATACATCAGTAATGATATGATGTTGAGCAAAGGATGGAGTAATCTATTCGAATAGTATTAGTTTGATTGTAACGTAACACTCAGAAAACCATTGATCATTAATCTGAACTGATTTAATCTGTAAATGATGACATCCTTTACAAAACTATGAATTCGATTAAATGATGATTGGTGTTATATACTACTTACATCTATGAATATAAGTAGCATACATCACACATCCATCTGACAAGTTTTAAATTGGACAAAACCTACGTTTCTGGTTCTACTATTAGCCAGTATCCTATTTTATTAAAGATCTGCAGTTCTTTACATTATCATAAAGCTATCGGTCTTATTTGTTCAGTTTTCTTAATACATCTTTCAACTGTTACATAACCTGCTGAAACCTAGACAATAACTACTATTACTGACATCAAGAAAATAGATGGACAGTTGTACATCTCGAACTGATAATAAACCAGTTTCCAGTTAAAGTTATAAGGAAAAGACTCTGGAGGTCGATAGGATATAATGTATGGTCAGTTGTAACTTGAATTCTTCAAGGTGAAAGGTAAAGAGACAAACCACAGAATAAATGATACCGGCAACTAGAGGTAGCTACCAAGATCACGAGTAAAACCTGGTTATAACTGGAAATGAAAGGCCATAATAGATTTGACTAGAGATTGTTGGTAGGTGAACTCGAACACGGTAACAGGTGTAAGTACCTAGGTTAATTGATTTGTGACCATGAAGATTCGGATATTTATTAAATCTCTTAATTTAATTGAGAGATCTGATTTAAAAACTCACCATATACTACTGAATAAATAATTCAGACATTTGAGGACTAACAATGAACTTATGATCAATAATATCCAAGTGGATAACAAGATGGCATCTGAAGCGAACGGTACAAGGTTCGACTTCCAGCGTGAATAACTTCGAGATGCAGGTACATTCAACTGACAAGTCTTAAATAGGACAAAACTTGTATCCTAGATCCCACTGCAACCCTCAACCATACCCTAAAATACCCTGGTACCGTCGAGGATGAGGGGAGTTCGCTGTTCCTCTCGAAAACTCTCTAAAATGGCCACGCGTATACAGTCAGAATTAATTGTAACCTAAAGATCTCTCTTAATTTTTATGTAAATCTAGTTATTGGCACCAATGGATAAGTTTGAGTCTATTGCATAATACAAAACATAAGATATAAGTAATCTATATTTTTCATTGTTCAATCATTATGAAAGATTCTCTCAGATATAATAAAGAAGCGATCTTGATAAACGATATACATACGTAGCTTTTGAAGAGTAGGTGATTTAATGTAAACGCATATAGAACTAATCAATTATGAAGAAAATATTTATCATCCGATGGTATCAAGGTGAGTTATATGATGATTGAAATATCTTTCCAATTGATTTCACCAAATGGATTTTTAAGTACTTACTTACTTACTTACGCCTGTTACTCCTCGTGAAGGAGCATAGGCCGCTCACCAGCATTCTCCATCCAACCCTGTCCTGGGCAATTCGGATTTTTAAGTACTACCACAAATATTTATATTCAGCTTTCTACATTATTATTCACACTAGGAAATAGCCTATGACAAACATTGAATACTTCTTGACACTGGAAAACTGTTTCATTGAAGGATCGAGTTCTTCAGTGGTATATACACTAATGAACACACTAGAGATTGGACCCAAACTTTTCATGTCACTTGGTGAACACTTAGACTCTAGACTATTATGTTCGCAACCAATACCTTAAAACTTCAAACGATTCACTATATTGAATGATCATTATCTAGTGGAAATAATAAAAATGGTCTCATGTCTAACATGGTCTAAAGATCTGACACAAATGACATTGATCACCACCCAGTGATTAATCCATTGAAAATACAACTCATTCCTACAGGAGGTCAGTCACGCCTTGAATAGCCCAGTAACAACATCTCTGACTGTGAAGCTGGGTGACATGGGATTGAATTCGTCAAGGGGCATCCATTCCCTCAAGATTCCAGGTGTACCTTACTGACGAGTGCCAAATAGCATGAAACTCGGGTTCTGGGTTTCTTGTTGACTACCTCCAACCATCATCCTATCTCAATATAGTGCATATTAACATTGCAACTTAGTCGATAGGATTCGATCTGTTGTAAGAACGACCTGACATACATGACATGGATCATCAACCCAATGTTCAATCATTTGTGAATGATATAACTCTATCAGTCATTGTTTCTCAAATGAATCTCAGAATATAGACAAATAACTTGTTATTTCAAGTTTCCCACAGTCATTATTATGTTTATCTTTCAATGGATTTCTTTTTATCAGTATACAGGTTGTGGAGACTATAATCTTTTTAATAGAAATCATGAACTGACTAATGTTAGACCATCACTGAAAACCTGGAAGCACTTGATGGCCGTTTCTTCCTATTGTGGGCGTCCTCAGCAGTGCACAACCACGATCCCGCTCGCGGGATTCAAACCCTGAGGCTTCAGCCTTACACGCGAACGCTCAACCTAGTGGACCACTGAGCCGGCATCCAATCGTGTATATCTCTAAACTCAACTAATCCATGAAATTGCACGACCATCTTCCATTGTACCGAGGTACATACCTATCTCTTTATACCTGCCTTTTTATCATAAATTTCTATTATAAACATGAAAATAGTGAACATGAATTAACAATAGAAATTCTTCACTAATTATTCTTTCTAAACTAATTTGTAAACATCATTAACACCAATCAATATGGTTATGTAATCACAAGTGTAATACTCAGTGATAGTTTTTTAAATAAGATCATGTGATTTATTATATAAACAAATCTATGAATGAATTGGCATAGAAACAAATGAAATTTGGTTGATATATGGAATGTTGATGATTTTTATGTGTGTTTAGTTTTTTGTTAAAGTTTCATTTTAAACTATGATACTTTTTCAAATTGAATTTTCTTTTTTTCTCCTGTTAATTCATTGGATCATGAAGACGACAACATCCTCAGGGGGGGGAGGGGAGCATGGGATATAATGGATTGATAAGATGCATCTAGACAATCTAGACTTTGAAAATGATTTGGCTCTTCTATCGTACACGAAACAACAAATGCAAGAGAAGACAATCAGTGTAAAAACAGCCACAGCAACAGTAGGTCTCAACATACATAAAGGTAAAACCAAAATTCTCCGATATAACACAACATGCAACAATTGAATCACCCTTGATGGAGAAGCTATGGAGCATGACAAAACTTTTACATATCTGTGCAGCATCATTGATGAACACAGTGGATTTGATGCAGATGTGAAGGCGTGGATCGGCAAAGCAAGAGCAGCATATTTACAACTGAGGAACATATGCAATTCAAAACAACTGTCTATCAACCAACACCCAAGTCAGAATTTTCAACACAAATGTCAGAACTGTTCTCATGTATGGGGTGGAAACTTGGAGAACTATGAATGCCATCATTCAGAAGATACAAGTGTTTATTAGTAGTTGTGTACGCGAAATACTTCGGATCCGTTGTTCAGACACTATCAACAACAAGCTATTGTGGGAGAGAACAAACCAGTATCTAGTGGAGGAAGAAATCCGGAAGAAGTGGTGTAAGTGGATAGGACACATATTGAGGAAAGCATCAAACTGCCTCACAATCCAAGACCTCACTTGAAATCCTCAAGGCCGAAGGAAAAGTGAAAGACCAAAGAATACATTACTCTGAGAAATGGAGATAGACATGAGAAGAATAAAAAAGAATTGAATAGAAGTAGAAAGAAAGGCCCAGGACAGAGTGGGTTGGAGAATGCTGGTCGGCAACCTATGCTCCATTGGTAGTAACAGGTGTAAGCAAGTAATTACGTAACTTTCCAACACTTCCATTATTTTGATAAATTGGATATTATTTTAATTTGTGAGTTGATCTTAATGTTTTCAATGTTCAATGAGTTTGTTATATCCAGAACATTTAGCCATTTATCCGTCCAGTTGGTGGATGAATGCTTCAGTGAAGCAAGGTCATGAGATGCAGTCTCATGGTAGCCATTGACTAACAATTGGTTCATACGCCATTTGTTTTTTCAGAATCCTGGAGCCAATGTGCACCATTGGTTTTGAATGATGGTATTTAAACTCCTCTAGATGGACCCTCCGTATCCACTAACCCGGTTTAGGGTCCTGCCAGACTTTCACTTTTCGTTCTCTCAATTTCGTAAATAACATTAATGCCGCGAGAAGGTAGTCGGTTAGACTTACCTGGTGGTGGCTTTATAAGCGTGGCTATGTGAGAGCATTTGGAGAAAGGGGACTGACTCTCCCCACTTTCAGCCGTACTTCGGCATTTGGGGTCTTTCTATTTATATTTATATATAGAAATGTGACAATACAACTTGGAGTTTCTCGGAATCAATGAATTATTATTGATTATGTTTTATTATTTAATGATTCATATGGATCAATATTATTTTATACATTTCTGGTTAGCGTTTATTTTAGCGAGTGATTTTTCTACAGGAAGGGTTCGCTAACCCCATGTCCAATCCTTCTCCTTTACTCGAGCTTGGGACCGGTAGTAACTATGGAAGTGTTACAGGGGGGGGGTTATTTTATACATAACTTATAATAATAATAATAATAGTAATAATCAAATATCATTATGCATTTAATATTGATGATCAAACTATTTATCGATTTTATTTTACAGTTTAGATCTTATAAATAATGTTTCATAGATAAACTTACATTATGAAGTAACTAAGGTATTCCTTAATTAACATTGTCTAAATCTTAAAATATTTGGCTTTATCCTTAATATTCATGCTTGACAACAGTTTGGATTAGTGTTTGTGTACTATTATGATAATCAATAAGTTTATATGAAAATCTTGATTAAATTGTAGTCTTTATAAGTAAAGATGGATGATAATATCAAGCGAATCTATCGCATGTTCAGGTGGATATCAGGACTCAGTAGCTAAGAGGATAATAGGATGATGTTTGAAGTGAACGATGCTGAGTTCGAGTCCCAGAGTGAACATCAACATGTTTGGGATGTTGGTATATCCAGCTGACGAGCCACAAATAGGACGAAACACGCATCAAACTAGATTCCACTACTAGCCACTATCCATCTTTGCTTAGAATGCTTGTGAATTAATACAATATCGAGGCAATCCGCACAGGATGCACATATGCCAGTAAGACACTGATCAATTACAGTCTTAAACATCGATGAGAAGATTCAAGTAAACAATACCATGTGAATTTTAACTTTAACCCATTGCACAAAATAGTGGCTATCAAGACTCAGTAGCTTAATGGATAACGCAATGGCGTTTGAAGCGAATTGTACTGGGTTCGAGTCCCGGAGTGAATATTAACTGTGAGATGCAGATATATCCAGCTGATCAGTCCTAAATAAGAAGAAACATGCGTTCTGGATACTTATGAATTTAGGCAATATCCAGCCATTACACACAGTATGAACATATGCTAATAACAGGCTGATCAATTATAATCTTAAACAACAATGGGAAGATATAAGCAAATAATAGTGAGTGAGCTGAAACTGTAGTCTGTGTTTGACAATCATTAAGTTAAAGTAAACGGTAAGAAACATGATCAAACCATTCAGCTCAGAGAACAAAACTTCATCAATATCATTCACCTGAGCTACAAATCTTCTCCGACATCTCAATAAGATGAAATATTGAAACTGTGATGAACTATAATCAAGGAGATCATAGAAACAAGACATCGAACAGATTTTATGAGTGATAGAGTTAGAGACTTATTAAAGAAGAGAATTTCTGATCCTCTTAAAAGAACATTCTTCGTAGCAACATTGTGAACAGAGTTCTCCAACCAATCAATGTTTATTAATGATCTTAAGGATAGTTTATCACATCCGATCAAATTTATGTACATTTATCAATTAATCTGCTAATGTAAAGTCAGGTATTTAGGTCATTCAATGCGTAGTTTATCCGAAAGAATTCAAGAACATTACCCATCATAGCTAAAATGAGACAGATACGATCCAATTAGAAGTTCAATAATCGAACACCTCGTGAACACAGGTCACTCAATCAAGATGGATTCTGCGTTCAAAGTTATCTATAATGCAAGCAGAAGGCTGTCAAAAGCTGTTATATTGCATCTGAACACTGTTGAAACAATAGCTATACATTTGGAAAATCAGTGGTATTCGCTACCATATATAACAGAATTTCCTTATTACTATTATTGTAATTATTATTATCATCCTGATATATGTCTCATCAATGGTGAGCGGCCTATGCTCCTTCACAAGGAGTAACAGGCGTAAGTAAGTAAGTAATGGGTATAGTCTGTTAACTTGAAATGATCAAAGAATAGGTATTACGTTTCACTTGAGACTATTCGATTCAGTCACTGTTTATTATATAAGGCTTATGAAGATGGATAGATGTTATATCCTAATATGGGACTCATCAGTAATATAGACATACCACTCAATAAGGGATCGAATGCAAGATCCTCAGGTATAAGAACTCCTGGGTCAGTATGAAAGTGACTTTATACATATATATCCAACATTCATCAGTTCATGATATTGCTCAACTATCTTTAAAGCTATTGGTCCGCAGTTAATAGCTTCATATCCGATATGATAGAATTTTATTCTCTGAGCTGGATAGTTTGGTCGTGTTGAGCTTTCATCGTTCTTCTGTACGACATCAACAGCACAAACATCAGATAGAAGTGTTGATGATGTCTTATAGAGGAACGATAAAATTATCTAACAGAAATCTTAAAACACATCTTGAATGGAGCCAAACTACTCAGCAATACCATAGGTCAATATAGATTGAACACCAATCACTCAATAAACCCTAGTATATTCTTTAGAGTAATAAATAAATAAAATAGTAACAAATATTTAGGTAACACAGAAACACTGTTTATTCGTTATCTAAAAGAATTTATGTTTCATCCTAGTTGCTATGGTAACCAATTCACTACTGTGTTTTCTTTCCTTTATTATGTTATCCTCGATCTCATTTTTATTGAATCATAACATTTTAGTCTATTTTTGATTCCATTTCCAACTTTTACTTATTTACTTACGCCTGTTACTCCTCGTAAAGGAGCATAGGCCGCTCACCAGCATGTTCCATCCAACCCAGTCCTGGGCAATTCTTTTCCAGCTCTATCCAGTTGCTATTCATCTTATTCATATCTACTTCGATTCTTCGACGTAATGTGTTTTTTGACCTTCCTCTTTCCAGCTTACCTTCGAGATTCCAAGTTAGGACTTGCCTCATGATGCAGTTTGATGATTTGCGTAATGTATGTCTTACACATTTACATCGTCCTTCCTTCTCAACTGGAAGCTGGTTTAATCTCTGGTATCTGGCCAACGGATATTGAGTATCTTGCGTAGACAGCTATTTGCTCAGATCACCTTTCTTTGAAATCTTGATGAGGTGTCCTTCTTTCCAGTTTATCGGCACTTGTTCCTCTTTCTAAATCATCTTGAATAGAAGGTGAAACATGTTTGTAGTTACTTCAATATCTGACTTCAGTACTTTAGATGGTATATTTTCGGGTCCTACTATTTCCAACTTATAGCTTCTATGAATAAAATGTTACCTTTACATCATTTCAGACACCTAACCATATCTAATTTCTTCTATCATTAGTAGTATTATAATGATTATTGTTAAGATTACTTCACTGTTGTTATCTGTATTGTTTTTTACTGTAGCAATTATCAAGTTTTATTATTTTATCTACTGTAATCTACACAAACTACTTTTATCTGATTACATCATAATCTATTGTACTCGTTAATTACCATCATTTTTAATAGTACTACTTATGGATTGATTGATAGTGTATACTATTTATGTCTATCAACCTAAGTAGTATGTTTCATTCATTAGAAGTGAAATGTCTGACAGGGGGGGAGTTAAGAAGATAAGAATTGAAGAGGACGGGGATAAAGAATAATTGTAATAACAATGCAGGAGTAATGAAGTTTAATGAAGGATTTACGATTGATGTATTGAATACATGGTTTTCACATTTAACCAAATAATGATTAATAAATTGGTTGATAAGAGTTGAGTGTTTATTATGAAATCTTTGCTGAAGAGTCCCACAGTAGAACGAAACGGCTGTTTAGTGTTTGTAGGTTTCCCATGGTTGTCTAGTTTCAATGAACTCATGATCTTAACTATTGAAATTACTATCATATTCACAAAAAAAAACTCTTCTGATATTAATCAACATATACTCACTAGTGACTGGCTTTAAGAGGTAGTTCCTGTAGCTCTAGTGAGAAGCAGTGACCAATGATGTTCAACCGGGTCTGTTATGAAATAGTTACTCATTGAAGACAATGATGGACGGTGGTTCGATTTTGTGGATTAGTTGAAGTTAGACAGTTGAACGTTAGCCAGCTCAGTTGTCTAGAGGTTAAGCGTTCATATGTGAGACTGAGAGTCTTGGTGTAGTGAACAGAACACTGGTGGGGACAATCGAATGTATTTAATAATAAATTACAGAACCATTTACTTAAATCCAACAACCATATATTGAATCGTTAATTTGCGAATTGTTCATCAATTGTCTCAAATGACTCAGAATCCCTTTTTTCTTGCATTTTCATACGAATTGCATTCTTTCTTGATTCTTTATTGTTCGATCTTCTCGTCTCTCTGCTGCCAGACATTCTGTTCATGACTCGCGTCATATACTACTTATGTCTACATAAGTAGCACACACCACATTGGGTCCAAGTCTCACGTGTGAGATTGTGGATGCGCATTGTTGAAGAGTTCCATAATTGAATGAAATGGCCATCAAGTGCTTCCAGCTATTTCATGATGATCTAGCTTCAATTAACTCATAATCTCAACCAATAAAATTATTGTAATATCCACAAAATACCCCTTTTAATAATTCAGTAGCAAGAAGGTTAACGCTTCTCTCATAAGACAGAAGCTCCTAGGTTCGATTCTCGCATGCGTGAGAAGTTCCATACTAGAACAAGACGGCCTTTAAACCCCAACCTTTTTATGATCATGTTTCATGGATTTATATTATTATATTTGGCTCCATTGAAGACAAACAAACATACAAACAAACAAATAAACAAACAATAGACTAACCATTTCATTCCACATTTTATCTATGTAATATATTCCATGTTTAAATCCATTTTATTTTTGGTTTCCAGGAGCCAACCAGAAAAAAACAACAACAACAAAAAAACAAGAGAATAAGCAAACAACATTGTTGTAATTAGATTTGCATGTGAATTACTATGATTATTATTATTATTATTATTATTATTATTATTATTATTATTATTATTATTATTACTATTTTACTGTCTAGTTTTGCCTTACTATTCATTAGTTTATCCATAATTAAACACTGATTGGTTATCGAAAACTGTTTCGTATGACCTTGAACAAAAAGCGGGAATAGCTATTCGATTTCAAGGTCATCTGAATAGATATATATATATATATATACATATACAAAAAGAAAACACAAAAAAATCAAAAAAAAAAACAAAACAAAATAAACACGCACCAATCCTATTTTCATATTCTTTTTAGCTTATTGGATTATAGATATAGATTTATATAAATATATATATATATATATATATCTGCATAGTAACAAATATTCATTTAAAATGAATGAATCTTAACAACTAGATTGTTTCATTCATAAAATGATTATGTCATAATGAAACAAACAAACTGAAACACTGTTGGGCTCAAATGTTTTTATTTTCATTGATTTATCCAATAATTGTTTAAATTATATGGAATATAATCGATTAATTAGATAGAATAGTTTCAATCACCATCATCACCACCATCATCACCATCACCACCACCGTAACAACAACAAAATTGTATCTATGCTATTTTATGATTAGAGGTATTCATGATTGAACATGGAAACGATATTACGTCATATCATGTTTTCGCTTTTAAAATTGATCGGATAAATTATTATTATTATTATTATTTTTTGTTTCTTTTTGGTTAATCTATATGTGCCTTTATATTGTGATGATTTCAATCAAACAAAGTAATACTACTCATACTACTACTACTACTACTACTACTAATAATAATAATAATAATAATAATATATAATACTATTGATAAACATATGCCTAAACGGAATAAAAAATCAATAACTGATACAGATCATTGTAAAACAAGTTGTTGCTATACATGTAAATTGAAATCAACACAGAAAAGATCAAATTATCGACGTGAAATACATGAAGTAAGTCAATGATATATTGATTATTATTATTATTATTTTTTTAAAATATATATATATCAGTGACTCGTCGTAGAAGAGAATAGGCTACCCACCACCATTCTTGATTCCAACGATATAATGAACCATCCTTTCCAGTTGTTTCTAATTGATAATCTTTTTTTTTTTTAATGTTTGTTTCTAATTCATGATGTAATGTGTTGTATGACTTTCATCTTTTCTGTTTCCTTTCATGATTCCAAGTTAACGACTCACTCGTGGTGTAGTTTAATAATTTACTGAATGTATGTTCTATTCCCTTTCATCATCTTTTCTTAATTTCCTCTTTAATTGGAAGTTAGTCTGTTATCTCTCATAATAAACTGTTGTTGATGAATTTCGGTAGTAGTTTTCGAACTTTTAGCGTCATACAATAGAACTAACTGTCTTTATGGTTCGTATTAAAGATTTTGACTTTATTATTGGTTAACAGATGATTGTTTTTAGTTGTATTAGTTCTTCAACAGTAGAAATATGATCCTTGCATTACGAATTCTTGTCTTTATATCTGCATCAGATCCTCTTCATTTATCGATAATGCTTTTCAGGTACATGAAAGATTCCACATCTCCTTGTTCTTCTCCATCAAGTGTGATTAGGTTGGTTAAATTACATATTTACTAGACTATTTCAAGTTTCATGTTGTGAATGAACAGTGTAAGGATTCAGAATGTAGGTTTCATTCTATTGATGACTTGATCTAATGTACATTTATGTGAACTGTATCATTAAGCTATATGGCTGTGTAGAGCTGAAGGTCTCATATGAGGCTAGATGCTCGCCATTGCTATTGTGGATGGTTCAGCAATGCTTTGGCAAGTTTTGCTGACTGTTCACGAACAAAATTGGTTCGCTGGTTAACTGATTTCATTCATACTGGTAGCTGCTTTTCAGTGTTCTCGAGGGCCATTGTCATTGGGACATCGTAAGGCATGCCACCATTGCTAATATTAACGAGTTTGACTGTCGTGTAAGCGGAATGGGTCAACTTTGGCCTGTTCGTGCCGTGCATAATTGATTCTCGCGATCATTGATCGGATTAACTACACATGTGATATGAATGTGTATATGAATGGTGCGAATGGTCCACCAGGGTGCTTGGTACCTGTGTGATTGCGCCACAGGATTGAGCTTTACTATTCAGATTATAGCGTTATAGCCTATACGGTGTCCGGCTCTCCTGTTAAACGGGCTTGGGCTGTACTGTTTGGGTTGTTACGTGAAAGTCTGGACGGTGTCTGGTTCTCCTGAAAACCAATGTAAAATTACCCTGGCACACAAGGGTATATTATATATAACTGTATAATTATCCATTCAAAATATTAAACATGTCTAGTTGTGACTGGTGTTTGTTTATTATTGGTTGACTCCAAATCATGTGACCGATTGACATCCTAAATCTGTATTTCAACTTCCATATTAAGATGGTGGATAAGATTTGTAGATCAGGTGGATGATTTTGATGGAGTTTTTTTCTCTGAGCTGGATGATCTCCAACATCTCAAAATCATATAAGCGTGATACTCTTCTCGTTGTTCGAAAATGGGAGAATTTCAGCAAAAGGCAAGCTTCCACTTGAGAACAACTATATTTTCTCCATGAGTGTTTTCACCAGTATGTTCTACCAACAAGCGTAAAATACAGAACTCCAATCAACTGCCCATTAGGATGGAGAATAGCTGGGCAAAGTGGAGGAAAAATGGTACATTAATGATAACGGATGCACACTACAGGATCCTCAAATACCAACACGTCATAGACGAACAAAAGATGAAGCTACAAAGGATACTCACGTCAAAGCATTTGGAAATCTTGACAACAGCCATCGAGATTTCATGCAAACGATACAGAGAACAAAGAAGAAACACGATCAAACCATCCAGCTCATAGAACAAAACTCCATCAAAAACTTCCATATTGTTTGCTAGTTCATTTAGACGCCATTAATCTTAAAAACTGAAGTCTTTTTTTAACATATACAACATTTTATTTTCATACTATCAGTCATAAATTGATCTTAGATAAATCGACAATGAGAACTTGTAGCATTAGACAACTGTATTGTTCTAGTATTAGACATCTCAGTGACAGTACACAATCATAGCTCTATCACAGGGGATCAAACCCAGGATCTTCTGTCAGGAATGAGACAGGTATTGAAAATACTTAAACAATATGGTAAATTGATTGAATTTAGACATGTGCACTAATGGATGTCAGCTTAGTAGTCTAGATTATTATTATTATTATTTTAACACATAAATATCGGTACAAGAAGGCACCAAATATATATGTGCCACACAGATCTTGTTTGATATGTGTGAGGGCTGTGATACTGCCCGGGTGCCCAAACCGAAGCAGGTGGTTTTCTTAGGGAGCCACACCCCGAGCCTTCGACCTGAAGATCTGATCCACAAGGCAGTGGAGCATCGTGAGGAGATGCAGTCCTATGGTAGCCGGTGACCAACGATTGGTTCATACGCCATTTGTTCCCTCAGGCAGGATACTGGAGCCCATGTGCACCATTGGTTTGGGATCCGGTTATAGCGCCGGACATTCGCTTTTCGTCCTCTCATTTTTGTAAACAACACCCGTGGTGCGAGAAGGCAGTGAGTAGGGCTTCCCTGGCAGGGGCTGTATACGCGTAGCCATATGAGAGCATTTCGAGAGGGGGAGCGGACTCCCCCCACTCTCGGCCATACCAGGGCATTTGGGGGCTATTAGTCTAGAGGTGAAGCCCTTAAACACAAAACTAACTGTCCTGTGTTCGATCCCTTGAAATGAAGGGGTTGTGGGTGTATATTCACTAGATACTCCCATACTAAGACTCTGATCGCATTAACATTAGATTATATTTCATATAATGAACATTCTACTATATCTTAGATCATCCTAAGTTGATCTCATGTTTAACGAAATCACCTATCTGTTTTCCATATAGACTAAGAGTTATTAATATGAATAGATTCAGTTAGATATTCATCTGCTTTTTATTCTATTCAATCAACAACAACAACAACAACAACAAAATAGCTTATTATGTAATCAATTCTGTTGGTAAATGTCTACTAAGCATGAACAATGAACATAATAGGATTAAATGATTTGATTGTTTCATACACTTGTTGTTGTATAGATACAAATAAATGGTTATTACTAATATAATTTTCATAAAATAAAGGATTAATTATCATGTACTTTCCATATCACAAATGCCCTAGTACGGTCAAGGTTGGGGAGAGTTAGCTCAATCTCTACAAATGCTTTCAAATGGCCACTTGAATACAGCCATCACTAGGGAAGTCTTACTCACTGTCTTCTTGTGACATTACTGTTGTTTAGAAAATTGAAAGGACGAAAAAATGAATATCCGACAGGAGTTTTAATTCTGTTAATGAACACAGAGGGTCAACCTAGGGGAGTTGGAAAACCCTCATTCCAAACCAATGGGATCCAGGATCCTGAATGAACATATGGTGTATGAACCAATCGTTGGTCACTGGCTACCATGGGACTGCATCTCCTTGCTTCGGTCTGGGTACCCGGGCAGTATCATAGCCCACACATAAATCAAGTGGCTTGTGTGGTGCATATGTATTTGGTACCTCTTTGTATCAATATTTATGTTTCCGTGACTTAATCGAGTATATGTAGCATCTACAAATGAAAATATGATTAAGATTAACATGTTTATTTATAATTTGTGGTTATCAAAACTTGTCACAACATTTGATTATAGTTCAATAGAACATCTGACCTGTTATTAGTTTACTTATTCAAGTACTTCTTTTAGCTTATTCAGCAATCATTATCACCATTTGTTATGATTGCTATCATTCTGTCTACCATATTTGGAAGATTTTGGTGTAAGTAAAATAAAAGGAATTCACTCTATCGCGAGTTGTATTCTGTGCTTTCATTGTTAAAGATTTACCATTAAACTTTATCAAATTCATAAATGGAATCAGATAGGAGCTAGCAGTGGAATCCAAGACATGAATTTCGTCTTATTTTGAACTTGTCAGCTAGATGTATCAGTACAGTATTGTTGATTGTTTTACATCAAAACACAGTACTCTTGCTCTAAACGTCATCGCATTATTCATGTTATAACGTGTGATCCGCCTATTAGAGAGCAGCCTATTATCGATCGAAACAGTGACGCATAAAACACGAGCGAGCAGCCTAGAGCTCTGATTGGTCTTGCTTCCCTGTCTAGCCCAGCCAATTGAGTCCAGAACACAAGTCTCAGCCTCGGTGATATGAACCATTATATTTCAAACATACTCTGTTTATATACCAATCAAACAGACTACATCGTACCATAAAATAGAAAGTAACATTTGTACAAGATTTGACCTTCAGGAAATGACACAAATAAATATTGACCAATAGGGAAATGACACGTTGGAAGAATGTTGACCAATGGGGCAATGACACTATTTCTCATTCAGGAATAGCACTAGATAATTTCTGGGGTATTTTCTGAATACCCCAACAATTCACTTAGCTATTAAGTCCAGACAGTCATTAGTTTACACAAAGGTGTACATTTCGATTCATTTGTAAGAGTTGTTTGAATCTTTAGATGATATGGATTGGAGCTGAGCAGTCTTCTTTGAATTTGAATTTGAGTATCAACAAGAACTTCGATAAAAGGTATATTCATCTGATAAGTCTCAAATAGGACGAAATGAACATCTTGAGTATCACACTTATCTATTGTTCAGTTTCATCTTTAGTTAGAATCTAATAGTTTGTGCCTGAAATCTTAGTTAGTTGACTAATGCTTGGACGATAATCAATAAAATATTGATATTAATTTTTACTTGAAGATTATGTTAATCACTAACAGATCTAAACCAATTTCAACTAGAATATAAAACAGAGATCCGGCAATCCAAGAAGGAAAACTTTATTGGTGGTCCACGAAATAATAGATCAGCTGATGCCGTAATAATGTTAAACTGAATAACGATTTTCAAACATGATTCTTCAATGTCACTGTCTTACGTCTAGATCTCCCTAAGCTTTCAGTGGATTTGGTTACTAGAAATATGTAGACTATAATAAACTGTTTACAGGATTATTGTTGCTGAACCGGATAAAAGACGCAACAGACGCCCAAGACGGATTCTGTGAGAATCGGTCGTGAACAGATGAAATGGCGACACTACGGATCATTGTTGAACAATCAGTTGAACGGATTTCTTCACTATACATCAACTTTATTGACTATGAGAAGGCGTTTGATAGTGTGGACAGGAGGACATTAAGGAAACTTCTTAGACACTATGGAATACCAGAGAAGATTGTCAAAATTATCCGGAACTCATACGATGGACTACAGTGCAAATTCGTGCATGGAAGACAGATGAAAAATGCATTCTAAGTAAGGACAGGTGTCAGACAATGCTGCTTTCTCTCCTTTCTTCTCTTTTTTCTGGTGGTTGACTGCATTATGAAGACCTCCTCATCTGACGAGAAGCTCAGAATAAAATGAACAGGTTAGCTGCAACTAGACGATTTGAACTTTGCAAATAATCTGGCCATTCTATTCCATACACACCAATAAATGCTGGTGAAGACAACTAGTGTAGCAACGACCTCTGCATTGGTAGACCTCAACATACACAAAGGAAAAGGTAAGATCTTCAAATACAACACGGTGAACACTAAACCAATCACACTTGATGGAGAAGCTCTGGAAGATGTGGAATATTTCACATACATATGATGCATCACCGATAAACAAGGAGGAGTGGATGCAGACGTAAATGCGAAGATTGGCAAAGCAAGGACTGCATTCCTACAGTTGATGAACATATGGAACTCAATCAATGTCAAAGTCACAATCTTCAATACGGATGTCAAGACAGTTAATTCTACTGTATGGAGCTGAAACTTTGAGGACCATGACAATCATCATTAAAAAGGTAAAAGTATTCATAATTATTTGTCTACACAAGATGCTTAATGTCAGTTGACCGGAATCCATCAGCAACAGCCTACTGTGGGAAATGACAAACTAGCTTTCAATTGAAGAAGAAATTAGGACAAGACTTTGGAAGTTGATAGGACACACATTACGGAAATCACCAAACTACATCAGGAAACATGACTTGTTTCGGATTCCTGAAAGGAAACGGAAACAAGGAAGTCCGAAGAACATACATGTAAGACGATAAAAAAAGGGGTAAATAACAACTGGAAACAACTGGAAAGTAATGTTGAGGACAATGTTTGATGAAGAGTACTGGTGAGCGGCCTATACTTTTCCATGAGGGATATCAAGATTAAGGAAGTTAGTAATTGTTGATTATAATTAAAACTGATCAAATAACTTTAATTTCAATAATATACACAATCAGATAACAAAGATTATGTAGTGACTTCTTCTGTCGAATACACTCAGTTTGTATACAGACTACTTGGCATTATAGTTGATGTCAGTTCGTGATGGGAAACCTGAAATCTAATTTCTAACCCCTAACTATCAACTGTAAATCGTAATTCGAATTCCTCACACACTGGTTTATAACCCTCATTTAGCCGTGATATGTAGGTCAGCACTTTCAAGGTCACGTTAGCGCCGCTCGAAGGTCATCTCGTCACTGTTTATATTGTTAAACTGAATCGTAGTGAAAAAGATGTAGTTCACATATGGATCAATATTATCGCCAAGTTGAACCGGAAAATACTTAACTTATTTACTTACCTATGTCTGTTACTCATTATGGAAGAGAATAGGCCGACCATCAGAATTCTTCATCCAACGTTGTTCTCAACAATGCTTCCTAGTTCTTTCTAGTTTTTATTCATTCTTTCGATGGTTGATTTCAATTCTCGATACAGTGTGTACTTTTGACTTCATTTTTACTGTTTCTTTTTAGGGATTCAAAGTTTCGGCTTATTTTGTGATGCAGTTTGATGATTGTAACAATGTATGTTCTATTCACGTTCAACGTCTTTTCCTAATTTCTTTTTCAAGTGGAAGTTGGTTTACTCTCTTCTAAATATAGTGATTAATTGACGTTTATACGAATGGATAGATATATTTCCTAACACCTCGTGTTGATGTATTCATAAGTGCTTACAATCACAAATATGAATTAAATGACTTGGTAAGGATATGTTCATTAAGATTCAGTGATAATGTCTTGATCGTGACACTTATTTATGGTACAAAGAGATGACGCATACAAATGAGCTACATAAACCAATTGATTTGTGGGTGGGCTGTGATACTTCCCGAGTGCCTAGACCGAAGCAGGTGGTTTTTTTAGTGGGCCACACCCCGAGTCTTCGACGTAAAGGCCTAATCCACATGACAATGGAGCAACATCAGGAGATGCCGTTCAGTGATAGACGGTGACCAACAATTGGTTCATACACCATTTGTTTCTTCAGAATCCTGGAGCCCATGTGCACCTATTGGTTTTGAATGATGGTTTTTCAACTCCTCTTGATGGACCTTTCTTGTCCACCAACCCGGTTAAGTCTCCTACCAGATATTCGCTTTTCATCCTCTCATTATCGTAAACAACAATAATCGCACCAGAAGGCAGTGAGTAGAACTTCCTTGGCAGTGGCTGCATGAGTATAGCTCTGTGAGAGCACTTTAAGAAGGACTCTTCCTATCCTTAACCGTACCAGGGCATTATTGCCTTTATTTACAAGCATTATAAGAAAAGATGGATAGTGACCAGTAGTGGAACCCAGGACGCGCATTTCGTCCTATTTGGGACTCGTCAGCTGGATGTACCTACATCACAAAATTGATGTGAATTTAAACTTCACCCCATTTCACAAAAATTTTGATTATTGAATTCATGAATCGATCTAAGCTTGAATCACCGTTGAAAGCCTGAAAGAACTAGATAGCTATTTCATCCTAGTATGGGACATCTTAATAGTACACATCCACAATACCGCGAACGGGACTCCAACACAAAGCTTTCGGTCTCGCGCGCTGATGCGCAATGTTGAGGAGCTCTATACTAGGACGTGTTATTATCCTTACAAGAATAATGAATGGTAACTGTTGGGATTTATTTCTGGACTAATACTACAATTATATATTTCTTATTGTATAACTATTAGGTAACTACATTACATGTTCCTCCTATAATAAGCTTTATTTTTAGTCATAGACTATTATGGTACGATTTACCATTCTTCAGTTATACTCAGTCTATTCATTACAGTCTCCCACATTCACAGCCACTTTTGGCTACATCTTGTACAAATGTGTATTTTCTATTTTGTAGTACGATGTGATCTTTTTTGTTTGTATATAAACTCAGTATGTTTGAAATACATCATGCACATTGCAGAGGCTGAGATTAGTGTTCTGGACTCAACAGGCAGGGCTAGATAGAAAGAAGGAGCGATAGAGACTCTAGACTTCTTGTACAGTTTTATGAGTCATTGGTCACTGTTCTCTTTTTGGCGGTATCATTACGTTATACATTAATAAAGACACAATGCCACAAGTTATAACACTTCTATTCAATACTGGATGCACACTGCTGAGGAGCTCCATACTAGAACAAAACGGTCATCCAGCGTTTCCAAGATCGACATATCAATTCAACTCTTATAACTTGTTATTATCTGAACTAATTGTTCATTATTATCATCAATCATGGAACATAATAAGAAAATGTTGAATCTTTACCCATCTTTTTCACTCATTCCTTCACTTCATCAATCAATCAATCAATTAATTAATTAATTAATCTAACATTCTTGACAATGTAAACGTATTCATGATTGACTGATTGCTGAATTGGTTTAATTACATAATTTGCTTTTATAATGTTTGTCCATTAGTTGACTGGTATGTTTTACTACATCAACATGAATCTTAACACAAATGTACTACCATATAGAAAAAAAACTGAACTATTGAATAAACAGATATTTGTTTTGTATAACATCTCTGACTTAAAGCATCAGCTGGATGTACCTGTATCTCACAGTTGATGTTTACTTATGGGATTCGAAGTCAACTGATGAGTTGCAAATAGGATAAAATGCACATCATAATAGATTCCACTGTTAGCCACTATCTATCCATATTGATTGATCACTGGGTGGTGACCAATGTCATGCTTGTCTAGTCCTTATTATTAGTACAGATCGAATGCTATCGACCATGTTGCAATGTGGCCACCAGTCTAGGTGACTCGACACTGCGGGCACTATTGTGAGATTAGATGGTGATTGGAGGTAGTCGATCTCCTGTAGCACTGAGATTACATCTCGGTCAGTCGGTCGCGGCTCAGATAGCTCAGTGGTAACGTCTCTGACTGTCGACTACCTCCAATCACCATCTAACTATCTATCCATCTCTGCATAGAATGCTTGTGAATCATAACAATATCAAGGCAATTCACACAAGATATACATATGTCAATATGAGACTAATCATTTTTAATCTTAAACATCAATGAAATTTAGTAGCTAAGTGAATAACATGATGGCATTTGAAATGAACGGTACTAAGTTCGAGTCCTGCATTGAACATCAACTCCGGAATATAGGTACATTCAGCTAACGAGTTCCAAATAAGACGAAACGTGGGTGCTATATTCCACTGCAAGCCACCATCCATCTTTTCTTAGATATATTTTTTTAGTTAGACAAATACTACAGTGAATATCGACAACTATATTCAAGATTGTTCCAAGACACTTCATTTACCATAGTAACTACGATATAATTCAGTTAGTGAGTGAAAAGTTCATGAGCGTCATTATGTTCAAAAAAATTAATCCATTTACAGTTATGGATCATGTTTTCAATCCTGATTTGGTTGACATTTTATAGATCAATTTATTTTGTATAATCAATATTTGGACAATTATTGTTCTAAATTATTCATATAATGTGATGTGTGCTACTTATGTTCACATAAGTAGTATATAAAACTATTCAGGAATAGAATATTTGGAAGTAGAATGTTGAGTAGATCAAGGAGGAAAGAATGAGAACAGAAAGCAGTTGATATGGAAATGCAGGAACCATGAAGTTTGAAGCAATTGATTGACATTTTTTAAATGAAATATTAGAGTATGTTTTTTATATTCTATCAAGTAACTATGCAATTTTTGAACACAAAATTAATGGTACAAAATGGCACCGAATATACATGCACCATACAAACCCGAATGCCCAGACCGAAGTGGATGGTTTTCTTAGTGGGCCACACCCAGAGCCTTCAACTTGAAAGTCTTACTACAAGATAGTAGAGCAACGTTAGAAGATGTAGTTCCATGGTGGTGGGTAACCGACAATAGGTTTATACGCCATTTGTTTCTTCAGAATCCTGGAGCCCATGTGCACGATTGGTTTTGAATGAGGGTTTTTCAACTCCTCTAGTTGGACCTTCCTTGTCCACCAACACGATTAAGGATCTTAACGGACGTTCACTTTTCGTCCTTTCAATTTCGTAAACAACAATAATCGCACCAGAAGGCAGTGAGTAGGACTTCCGTGGTAGTGGCTATATAGGCGTGGCCATGGGAGAGCATTTGGAGAGAGAGAGATGACTCTCCCCACTCTCGGCCGTACCAAGGAATTTCAGAGGCAGCGTTATGGTATCAACCATGTATACCTATAAACTGTTTTTATTATAACAATTCATTTCATCTCACGATTTATTGCAACTTCTTGAATGTATATTGTGCAATTCTGTTAGAACGTCAGTAATTCACTGTGTTGTTTCTATGGTCTCAAATAATATTTTGTTATTTAGCTCATCTCTTTAAACTGCCTATAGGAATAAACGTCTCCGGAATAAGGTTCTTTTATTATGCATTCTATAATAAGCTTCTATGAGAGTTATTAATATATAAGACTATTAGGAATAGAAGGCTTTAATGTAAACTTGAATGAATGAAATTGATACAAACAACTCGATTAAATTATCAGTTTTGGATTGTAGAAATTATCATATTTTTGATTGGTATCATTAACCGATTGATGTTGGACCACCATTGAAAACCTGGAAGCACTGGACGGTCATTCCGTCCTATTGTCGGACTCCTCACCAGTGCGCATTCACGATCCCACTCGCGAGATTCAAACCCAGGGCCTCTAGACCACTGAGCTGATCGGCATCCAACGGTGTTGATCTCTAAACTATCGTCCATTATACTGAAGTAGATATCTGTCTCTATCCGACGTAGTGCTTCCAGGTTTTCAATAGTGGTCTAACATCAATGGTTTCATGATCTCAATCAAAAGCTCATTTAAATATTTCAGTAATAGGGAGAAATTTTAAAAAAAACACAACCGAAAATGACATTATGGTAATATAAATGTTGAAAATAAATCTATAATTAAAGCGAAAATTAATCTCAATGGTTAAGATCATGAGTCAGTTGGAGATAGACCACTATGGGAAACCTGGAAGCACTGGACGACCGTTTTCATCCTATCATGGGACTCCTGAGCAGTGCGCATCCACGACCTCGCTCCCTGCTAGATCCGAACCCAGGACCTACTGGTTTCGCGCGCTAGCAACTAACCACTAGACCACTGAGCCGGCATCCAACGGTGCTAATGTCTAAATCCAACTAATCCATGAAATTAAGCGACACATCCACCATTGTCTTCAGTAAATTACTATCTCACAACAGACCTGGTTAAACTCCACTGGTCAAGACTTCCCACTAGAACTCCAGGATGTATATCTTGAAGCCAATCACTAGTGAGCATATTTTGATTAATATCAGAAGGGGGTTTTCTGGAGATTGTGATAATTTCAATGGTTAAGATCATGAGTCAGTTGAAGTTAGACATGTAGCGGTTCACGTATATCCATAAGGTACTTTAATTACTCAGGGGGTGGGAGCACTCAGATTATCATGTATGAAAATAGTTAGAATAGAGAAGAACCAATGGAACGATGAGTTGATGACACAGTAAATCCGCACACAATTCATTTACACTTAATGAGGAAAGAAATAGACAACATTCAAAGCTAATACAAGCAAATAGTTTAACTCACTATAGAATATGATATGTTGATTACAAAAAAATGGATCGAATTTTAACGTTAATCAATATTGATCAAGTATGTCTATCATAATGATAATCAGTAATTAAGCTTAAGTCAAATTTCATCAACAATCAATAAATCGATTAATGATTGATTAATATGCAAAATTTTGTGTAGCCTAAAATAAGAACAACTTACAAACATGTTTCTTTTTACTTGTTACAATCGACATAATCATTGATGTTTTGTGAGTGAACGAATTCACTAAAGAATTGCTAAGGTTTAATGACAAATATTGATTAGGATACTTTCATAGTGAATTGATTTTATTGATAGGTCCTGGGTTCGAATCTCGCGAGGAGCGGGATCGTGGATGCGCACTGCTGAGGAGTCCCATACTAGGACGAAATGGCCGTCTAGTGCCTCCAGGTTTTCCATGGTGGTTTGGCTTCAAGTGATTCATGATTTCAACCAGTGAAATTGTTTAAATTGTTGCTAACCAGGTCTACAGATTGATTACTAATCAAATCAATGTTTATAATGTTATTTAGAATTGATATATTGTAGACTTCATATGTTTCGTCCTACTCATAACTCATCAGTTGGATATAATTACATCCCAGAGTTGTTGTTTACATTGAGAAATAACAGCAATATTGTTTCTTAGTCGTTGCTGCTACATTGATATGATAGTCGGTCTTGCCTATCGTAATGAACTAATCGAGCTGTACTGGTTGGAACAATCGTTTCAAAAGGTTCTAGCATGCCAGACAGGTCGGTTGAAGAGCGGTAAAACTAAAAGTAGCAAACTCAAGGTTCGAGAGCGAAGTCGTACTGATGACCGTACAGAGGTGTGATGGCATTAAGGCGTTTCCTTCAGACAACCAGGATAACAACGATGCTGTCTTTCCATAAGAAGGAGTGGGATTAGAAAATGTCGACCCTAAAAATAAATACCTCACCTTATCCCACGGATATCCATCTCCGGCAATCAGGTCTCAACAAGCACGGAGCTAACACAAAAACCTACCTCAAACAGTTTTCCTTTGGGTGATGAGGTCACGCTCGTAGATCACTAAGATCACCTCTAACCCAATATCCTTTTCAGTTACCTTCTAGAAGAACCTTTTCACGGTGTTGGCAACTGGGATGTGATAACCGCTTTCAAAACTCTAACAACATTTATGATCACTACAATAATGTTTGCTTCAATCATCAATGTTTTATCGGCCAAACATGTTTAAAGAAATTGATATTTATGCCATTATCAGCAACGATTTGAATTATACTGTAGATAATATTCAGGATTAAATAATATACTTCATATAGCCATTTTATAATAAGTTGTTAAGACTCAGTGGATTATAAGCAGCCATAGATTTTAATATGAAAATCATTCCATTTCTCTCTGGGTTCATTAGCTCAATGCACAATGTTTCAATGTTCAAACTGAAAGATACTGTGCTCGAATCCTAATGTGAACATCAACATTTAGATTTAGACATATCCAGTTGAAGAGTTCTAAATGGGATAAAACTGATGTCCTGTATTTCATTTCGAATCAAAATCCATTGATTCTATATCATTTGTAATGAAAATGATTATATCTATGCAATCTGTAAGTAATCCAATTATAGCAACAAAAACTGATCAAAATACAAATTCACCTGGTAGTGTTTTACTTGGATCTTCTCATTGATGTTTAGGACTACAATGGATCAGTCTCTTATTAGCATATATGCATACTGTGCGTATTGCCTCGATATTGCCCTAATTCACAAGCATTCTAAACAAAGTTGGATAGTAGTTAGTAGTGGAACCTAGTTTGATGAGCGTTTCGTCCTATTTGAGACTCATCAGCTGGGTTCGAGTCTCAAAGTGAACATCAAATCTAAGATACAGGTATATCCAGTTAATGACTTAAGTCACAGGCTTTTTAAGCAAAGATGTATAGTGACTAGCAGTGGAATCCAGAACGCGTGTGTCATCCTTTTCTATACTCATCAGTTGCATGTATCTGCATCTCACAATTGATGTTCACTTTGGAACTCGAACCCAGTACCGTTCGCTTCAAACGCCGTCGCGTTATCCACTTACTTATTGAGTCCTCATAGACACTTGCTTGTGTAATGGGGTGATGTTTCAATTCACTTCGTGTTGTTTTACTTGAATCTTCCCATTGATGTTTAGGACTGAAATTGATCAATCTCTTTTTATGGCATATGTGCATACTGTGCGTATCACCTCGATATTGTGTTAATTCACAAGCGTTCTCAACAAAGATGGATAATGGCTAACAGTAGAATCTAGTTTGATGCAAGTTTTGCCCCATTTGTGACTCGTCAATTGGATATACTTGCATCTCAGACATGTTGATGTACACTCCAGGACTCGAACTCAACACTGTTCACTTCAAACACCATCACGTTATCCACTTATCAACTGAATCTTGATAACCATTTTCTTGTTCACTATTCATTTTTGATTAAAATTCAATTCTAATTAGCAACAACTGGTTCATTTCAACCTTTACAATTAATGATAGGATCTATACAACACTATTTTTTTTTTGTTGTTGTTGCTTATTTCATTTATACATAGTAACAAATTTAAATATACACAACGTTTGTTTTTTTTTTTTTGTTCTATGTACATAAGGAATTCATGTTGTTAATGTAACTGGGACAGCTGTTATGTAACTAATTCCTTTTTTCTTTTCATTCATTCTCTCTTAGTTGCTATCCTATAACAGTTAAATTTTTACTATACTACTTATAAATATAGATAAGAATTACTTTAAATAGACATTATGGTTCAAAGTAGATCTTGTTAGTAACAGAAAGAATTTTTATTTGAACGATGTTTTATATTTTCTTGGGTGCCGGCTTAATGGTCTTGAGGTTAGGCGTTCGCATGCGAAACTGAAGGTCCTGGGTTCGAGTCGTGCATGCGGGATTGTGGATGAGCACTGTTGAAGAGTTTCATACAAGAACGAAACGGCTATTCAGTGCTTCCAGGTTTTAAAAAGATCTGTGCCTTCAATTCTGTATGTTGAACCATTCTACACTAGCATATTTATATTATATAACTATGAATAACTATAATAGCGAAGGCTTCATTAAGAATTACACTCAACTATTCAGTATTTAACCCCTAAATGCAATATACCTGTCTTTCTTTATAATTAGAATTAGATAGTTCATGTATTTATATACAGAAATATTAATTTATACTTAACCCTATGTTTATCTATTATTACTTACTTACTTACTTACGCCTGTTACTCCCAATGGAGCATAGGCCGCCGACCACCATTCTCCAACCCACTCTGTCCTGGACCTTCCTTTCCAATTCTATCCAAATTTTGTTCATTTTTCTCATGTCTGTCTTCATTTCTCGACCTCAATAGAATGAGGGTATGTAGTGTCGGTTTCTATGTTAAACCTATATAGCTTATTCTAGATTCCGGACAAATCGACTTATCCATTTTTCTCAAGCTACATTTTGACTTTGTCAATTACTCTCTCGTGTGCTGTTATGGGTGTGAGAGCTGATATCATTTCCCGGCTGCCCACAACGTGGAAGGGTATTTTTTGAAGAAAAAGAAGGTGGATCAATGTCGCACTTAACAACCTGGGAGAGTGACCGCAGAGCCCAAGGTACAACTGCTTGAGGCCGGTCGCGCAAGGCATTTTATGGGAGGGTTTACACGTGTTAGCTCCGTTTTTCAAAGGGCTTTACCGCCGTGAAGCAAGATGAGACGTGACATTTTTAGGGTTGACCTTTTCTAACCCCTTCCTTGCTTGTGAAAAGGCAGTATCGTTACAGATGCTGGTTGTCATAGGGAAACACCTTACTGCTGTCATACCTCTCTACAGTCAGCAGTACGACTTCCCCCTCAGACCTTTAGTTGCTGCTTTTAGTCTTACCGTTCTCCAATTGACCTGCCTGGCATGGTAGAACCTACAGGAAGATATGTTCCAGCCAATATAGTTCGGTTGGGTCGTTATGATAGGCAATCTCGACCCCACATCAAGGTAGCAGCTACGGTCGGGCAACGTTGACTGTTTTATGTAAGAATATGTATATGTATTTCTTATCTTACTCATCATATGTCTATAACTTATTTTTATCTGATTATAAATATGAATTCACGCTTCGTTCAGTTGGCTTACACCTTCGGTTCAGTTTTTTTCTTTTCGCTTCTTCAATCCCCTTCGCTCTTCCCTCTTTGTTTCATCTCCCTAATTACCTGGTCAAATCCATGAGTGTATGTAATATACCCATTCAAACATCCATTCTCATGTTTGACTTATTTAATTCCATTATTCACTAACGTGATTCAGGTCAATAATGATATACAAAGATAGACGTGATGTATATTTCGCTGACTCAATAAAGATCAACATATGATATAACTGGAGTCAAATATCGGTCCGCAAAAGGTATTATGAAGATCTTGAGTTGCATTCTTACAAAGGATTATTTCATAAATCCAAACAATAATGAAAGAAACCTTGTCTGCTTCGTTGTGCTTCTCAGCACTTCCCTAGACAAAATTCAAAAGAATGTTTAAAGGTAAACCAATTTTAGTGTAAGCTTATTAATTTCATCGTTGAATTCATGAGTCAATTAAAGCTAGACCACCATGGATAACCTGAAAGCACTGGACGGCCGTTTTTTCATAATATAAGATTCCTCAGCAGTGCGCATCCACTATCCCACTCACGGGATTATTAACTCAAGACCTTCGGTTTCGCACGCGAACGCTTAACCTCTAGACCACTAAGCCGCCATCCAACATTGTCAATGTCTAACATCAAATAATCCAAAAATTTGCGCCACCGTCTACCATTGTCTACCAGTAAGTTACTATCTCATAACAGACCTAGTTAAACTCCACTGGTCACGACTTCTCACTAGAACTCCTGGATATACATCTTGAAGCCAGTCACTAGTGAGCATATGTTGATTATTATCAGAAGGGGGTTTTGTGGAGATTGTGATAATTTCAATAGTAGAGATCATGAGTCAATTGAAGCTAGATCACCATAGAAAACCTAGAAACACTAGACAGCCGTTTCATCCTATTGTGAGATTCCTCAGCAGTGCGCTTCCACAACCCCGCTCCGCGGGATTCAAACCAAGAACCTACTGGTCTCGCGCACGAGCACTTAACCTCTAGACCATTGAGTTGGCCAGCATCCAACGGTGTTAATGTCTAACTTTAACTAATCCATGGAATTGAGCGACACATCCACCATTGTCTTCAGTAAGTTACTATCTCACAGCATACCCAGTTAAACTCCACTAATCACGGCTTCTCATTAGAACTCCAAGAAAATATCTGTTTAATCCAGTCACTAGTCAACACAGTTACTATAATCACCACATAACCCCCCTCCTTTTCTAATAAACTTATTAATTTCAAATATACAATGTAAAATCCAATAATCTTTATCGATAAATGGTATTCATTCCATAGTTAACTAATCTAAATGTATCCTTTTAAATACTCCATGCACACACACACACACAAATAACTAATCTCCACCACCCTTCCACCCACCCCCCTCTCCCCGCACTTAAATGTCACACTTTTAATCTATATCATTATTTAATATACATCAATACAAAAATTCAGTGCATTTTTATATAAATAAACTATAGAATTTACAGTTTCAAAATGGTTATAGTTTTCTCTTTTTTTTTCTTTTTCTTTTTTTTTTCTTTACTTTTTCTACGATTCACATAGTGTCGTCTACCATTTTTCTGTAAATGTCGAATTTAGAAAATAATATCTTGAAGAGTTTTTTCTTCTTTTTTATCTCTTTTTTTTTCTTTTCCTTTTCTTTTTTTTGTATTTTTACAGTTACATTTTCATTAAGTCAATTTGGTATGGAATTTCTCATGTTCAACTTTTGCACACACACACACACACATCACCCTCTCTCTCTCTCTCACTCTCTCTCCCACTCACTCACTCACTCACTCATTCACACACACACACACTATCTCTCTCGCTCAGTTTGTTCTGTGATCATTTTTCCCAGAGTCTTTCTTCATTGACAATATATCAGTAAAAATATTCATAATAACTAATCGATAAAAGAAATCTTCAATCAGTAGTCTGTTGAAATTTTTTTTATTTTCTGGTAAGATTATCATTGAATGAAGGAACCAATCAAGTATATAAGATAATGGATCTTAGATTTTGGCACGAAATTCAATCATCTATTTGATGAAATAAAGTTTTTGGCATTATAGCTGATATCAGTTTGTGATGAAAACCCTAAATCTAATTCCTCATACAAGTTTATAACCGTCATTTAGTCTTAGTTTAGTAGGTAGACACTCTTAAAGTCACTTAAGTATTGCTTAAAGGTCATTTATAACAAGAGTTCAACTAACTTTATTAGTGTATTTATCTATGATGAGAACACTTGAAAGTTATATGATTGATGCCTAGTTTTACTTACACCTGTTACATCTCGTGGAGAAGTATAGGCCACCCATCAGCACTCTTCATCCAACCCTGTTCTCAACAATCCTTTCCAGCTTTTTCCAGTTTTTTATTTATCCTTTTCATATCTGCTTCTATTTCTTGATGTAATGTGTTCTTTGACTTTCCTTTTCTCTAGTTTCCCTTCAGGATTTCAAGTTAAGGCTTTCTTAGAGTTATAGTTTGGTGATGTCCATCATGTATTTCCTATTCCCTTCAGGAGTCTTTCCCTAATTTTTTTTTCTTTATCTGAAGGCTGTTTTGTTCAATCTCACAGTAGATTGTTCCTGATTGTATGGACATTGAGTATCTTGTGTAAAAAATTGTTTATAAATCGTTGAATATTTTTGATGATGGTTGTAGTAGTTCGCCCAGTTTCAGATCCATAAAGTAGAAACGTCTTACTATTTGTATTGAAGATTCTGACTTTGATTTTAGCTGATAATCGCTCTTCTAAGGTCATTACAAGTTCCAAACCTGGGTAAATGAGAATGGTTGAGTATGAGGTCAGTAACCCCATCTCATAGAAAACAACCTTACCAAAAAAAGAACGCTAGCCAGAATAAACAATCTAAACCATTTAAATAGTATATAAATAGTATATAAATCTTAACTCTGTAATTTGAATATGAAGAGCTGTTCATCTGGACTAAATTCACCAGATTTGTAATCTATTGTGATGTTACGTATTCACTGTTAGAAAGTGACATTAGCTATCCAATGTTTCATGGTTTACGTTGGTTGTCTAACTAACGTGAATCTATGATACGAAACACTGTATAATATTGAACAAAGTAATTAATATTCACTCGGTATTGAATCTTGGTACATAAATCTTCCCATAGATATGAAAGACTGCAACTGATCTATCTCTTAAAGGCATATAGGCAATATTGTGCCTATCGCCCCGATATTGTCTTAAGTCAAAAGCTTTATAAGCAATGACGGATAGTGACTAGCAGTGAAATCTAGTTTGATGCGTTTTTCGTCGTATTTGGGACTCGTCAGTTGGATGTACCTGCATCTCACAGTTGATGTTCCCTCTAGGACTCGGACTCAGTACCGTTCGCTTTAAATGACATCGCGCTATCAATTTAGTAACTGTGTCCTGATAGACATTTGCTTGTGGAATGGCGTGAAGTTTAAATTCACGCGGTATTGTTTATTTGAATCTTTCCATTTATGATTAGGACTGCAATTGATCAGTGTCTTATAGGCATATATGCATACTGTGCGTATCGTCACGATATTTGTCTTAATTCACAAGCATTCTAAGCAAAGATGGATAGTGGCTAGTAGTGGAATCTAGTTTGACGTGCGTTCCGTCCTATTTGGGACTCGTCAACCGGATGTACCTATCGATTTGTAGCAATTGTTTGATGTGTACCCATTCGCTTCTCCATAAGATTTCTATGTTATAACTTTAATTGACTAAAAAGTATAATCCTTTATCTATTCAGTAATATCTATTGAGTTTCCTATACTACTTCCCATTCCCCATATCACTACGAATCATAGAATGATGCAAGGGGTGGTTTAAATCTTTTCATTACTGATGTAAAGGATTTCGATTAGTCAGTCTGTTTCAACATATGTGTATCCTGTACAGATTTTCCCCGATATTGTGATTCATTCATAAGCCTATTAACCAGACTCAGGTTGTAGATATCAGTGGAATTCAAGATGGTCATTTCGTTTCATTCAGGACTCATTAGCTGATGTGATAGCCACGATCTAACTCTGTTTCAAAATTATATTGGAATATTTTATGTTGTCAGATTAACATGCTATAAAGAATCATTTTCAGTTATTCAGTTAGTTCTCAAATTGCCACGCATATACAGCCACTACCACAGAAGTCCTACTCACTGCCTTTTTGCGGCATTAGTGTTATTTACGAAATTGAGAGGATGAAAAGCGAATGTCCGGCAGGGTCTTTAGCCAGATTTGTGGACACGGAGAGTCCACTTAGGGAAGTTGAAAAGCCCTCATTCCAAACTAATGGTGCACATGGGCTCTAGGATCCTGAGGAAACAAATGGCGTATAAACGAACTGTCGGTCACCGGCTAAGATGAAACTGCATCTTCTGACGTTGCTCCTCTGCCTTGTGGATCAGACCTTTAGGTCAAAGGTTCCGGGTGTGACTCCCTAAGAAAACCACTTACTTCGGTTTGGGCACCCGGACTGTATCCCTGCCCACACACAAATCACATGACTTTTGTGACGTATATGTATTCACTGCCCGTTTGTACCAATGACATTATTTATAGTAGGAAGAATATCACCTAGTCGTAAATGAAAACAAAACGTAAATCAGTTACACTCTGGCTCAGTCTAAGTGATGTTACTATTATTAATTATAATTATGATTTGTATCCCATTTAGGAAGTTTCCAATCATTAACACACTTCAATTGAATGAATTAATGTCACGTTTCAGTTACTAAGTAGTTAGTTTGTCTATTCAATAGTGATAAGCATGAATGATTTATTGATTATTTTGTGATATAATCTCAGGGTTTTAATTCTATTCATTCAAATAGAAAAACTATCGTTTATTGTAATACCCCAAATGATTATAACTTTTCAACCATTAAATGTGATCGTTTTTACTGAACATTAAGATAGAAAGCTATTCAATTAATCAATATTATCTATGGTCATAAAAATACATAATTAACTCATGAATTCAACTACATTCTTCACAGACCCCCCACTCCCTATTCTGATAAGAATCATGTGCTCACAAGTGACTAGCTTTAAGGTGAATATCTTGGAGTTCTAGTAAGAAACCATGACTAGGGTAGTCCAATCTGTGTTGGGTGATGACAGTTATCCACTACTAACAATGAATGAAAGGGTTAAGTAAGATTATGGATTGATTGAAGTTTGACATTAAAATCATTAGATGTCAGCTCAGTGGTCTATAGGTTATGAGTTCTTACACAAGACTGAAGGTCCAATATATCTATGAGATAAATGAATAGATGTTAGGGATCACTCTATTATGATACATTTCTGTAAAAAAAAATAAAAGGTGGACAAATTTATAATCAACCTGGTAACTTTAAATCCGTATCATTTTGAATTAGAATGAATTATACAAGTAATCATTAACATGTTAAGTGATTAGAGATGGTTGACAACCAATCTTGTGAAAATTTGCTTATTGTGTGAAGGGACACACATTAGCATGGAGTAGCCGTAATCATGATGAACTGGTTTCTTTTGATGTATTCAACAGTATACCGCTTAGTTGAAGAGCCTGAGATATCATCATTGACTTGTTCAAACAACGCCTGATATTCTGTTGGATTGAGATAGTTATAGTTGATTAACCATTGAGTAATAATCAACGTTGTGTTTGTCAAGCCTCTCAGTGCTAATCTAATTCTATCGATCAAGTTGCAATGTTGTCAGTGGTCAATCAATTGTATCTTTGTCTCATAGAATATCAGTCTCCCAAATGCCCTAGTACAGCCGAGAGTGGGGAAAGTTCGCTATCCCACTTCAAATGCTATCACATAGCCAAGTATATACAACCACTGACAGAGAGGTTCTACTCACTGCCTTCTCGCGGCATAATTGTTGTTTACGAAATTGAGAGGACGAAAACCGAATATCCGGCAGGGGCTTTAACCGGATTGCTGGACACGTAGAGTCCACCTAGGGGAATTGAATAACCCTCACTATAAACTAATGGTGAACATGGGCTCCAGGATCCTGAGGAAACAAATGGTGTATGAACCTATTGTTGGTCACCGACTACCATGGGACTGAATCTCCTGACGTTACTCCTCTGCCTCGTAGATCATACCTTTAGGTCGAAGAATCCGGGTGTGACCCACTGAGAAAACCATTTACTTCGGTTTGGGTACCTGAGCAGTACCACTCGAAAACATTCGGAAAAGAAAACCCAAAACAGAGTAGCTTGGAGACCTTTGGTCGTCAGATCATGGTATAAAAGAAGCAACAAACGTAATCCAGGAAGTACATTGCTCATAAATACCGAATAATAAGAAACGTAAGTCATTATAAGCTTTATTGTTGATCATCTCCAATCATCTATCATAATATCCAGTCACTTAAACTAATGATTACATTTCAAAACTTCATCGACATTCAAAAATAAAACGTGAAAAAATGTACCCGTTGAGTAATCAATCAACCGTACAACATTCACATAATTATGATGAATGAGAATAATAATTACAGTAATTAATCATTATAATTCATTCAACAAATACATTTATTCTGTAACCAAGCAGTACAGAGAACAAAAAAATCGATCAATTTATGTACTTACATATTTTACAAAAAAATTTGAATCAAATTCATTTGGTATTGTTGTTTAAAACTACAATTAATCAGCCCTCAAATGCCCTGGTAAGGCTGAGAGTGGGGAGAGTCCGCTCTCCTTCTCCAAATGCTCTCACATGGTCACGCGTATATAGCCTGTGCCAGGGAAGTCCTACTCACTGCCTTCTCGTGGTGGGGGTCTTGTTTATGAAATTGAGAGGACGAAAAGCGAATATCTGGCGCTTCAACCAGATCCCAAATCAATGGTGCACATGGGATCCAGTATCCTGAAGGAACAAATGGCGTATGAACCAACCGTTGGTCACCGGCTACCATGGGACTGCATCTCATCACGATGCTACACTGCCTTGTGGATCAGACATTCAGGTCGAAGACTCGGGGTGTGGCCCCCTAAGAAAACCACCTGCTCCAGTTTGGGCACCCGGGCAGTATCTCAGCCCTCACACAAATCAAACAAGATCTGTGTGGCGCAAATATATTTGGTGCCTCCTTGTACCAATATCTATGTGTTAAAATAAAATAATAAAATCTCTTATTAGCATATGTTCATCCTATACGGAATGCATTGATATTGTGTTAAGTCACAAGTCATATAAGCAAAGATGGATAGTGACTAGGAGTAGGATGAAGGACTCGCGTTTCGTCCTATTTGAGATTCGTCAGCTGGATGTACCTGTATCTCACAGTTGACGTTCACTCTGGGATTCAAACTAAGTTCTGTTCGTCTCAAACGTCATCGCGTTATCCACTTAACTACTAATTCCTGATAACCACTTTTTTGTGTAATGGGGTGAAGTTTAAATTTACTCAGTATTGTTTACTTGAATCATCCTATTGATGCTTTGAACTGCAATTGATCAATGTCTTATTTGCGTATGTGCATCCTGCACGTATTGCCTCGATATTGTATTAATTCACGAGCATTCTAGGAATTCTAAGGCAATATCAATGTGCAGATTTAAGTAAACAGTACGAAGTGAATTTAAACTTCACAAACAAGTGCTTATCAAGGCTCAATAGCTAAATGAACAACACGATAGAGTTTAAGCCAAATAATACTAGGTTGGAGTATTGGAGTGAACATCAAATATGAGATGTGGATACATCCAACTGACGAGTCCCGAATAAGACGAAACGCGCATCAAACTGGATTCTACTGTTAGCCACTCATTGTATCTTATATCAAATTTACTATCGGTCACTGTTCTCCTTTCCAATGTTCTTTTATATTTACACTTGAACTATAACAATCACTAGTAATCACCATACTGAACGTTCGACTACTGTCACGGTACATATATAAGTGATTAAGATGAGTGATTATACTTCTTATATAGAAAGATTAGTATCATTTCAAGATAAAGTTTTACCACCTACATGATTCTTAAATCAGGCAAAGGAGTGTGTTGTCTTCTAAACATTTCACCGCTTTTGAAAAAACTTCCAAAGTAGATCAGATATTATGATCTTCAGGGGTGGTTGTTATTACTAATAATGACATATTTAAGGTCAATAAGAACCAATCAACATCGAGGTGTACAGAACAAGTTGTGAAATGCATATGGAGAAATTCGAACACTTCACTTCTATCTGAAGTTTGTGCTGATGATGTTTTTCAGAAGGACGATGAAAACACCATGACCAAACCATCCAGGTCAGAGAACGAAACTCCATCAAAATGTACTGCAAATGTTCAGTTGACGTTTGATGGCAAATATGTTGATGGGGTTACTATGGGTAGCCCTTTGAGGCCATTCTTAGCTGATGTATTTATGTAATATCTGAGAAATATGACTAGTGAACTCATTAACCAGGTAACTTTGTATAGAAGGTACATAGATGATATACTAGTTATATGTGATAAACATTTTGAGGGTTTGTGGTGGTCGGTGTTCGATATATTCCTTAAACTCCGTATACAGTTCGTCTCGGTAACCGTCACCAAATAATGCTCCAACGGTATATTAATCAGAAGGCGAATACGAAACGTTAATTACGTTTATTAAGGGACCACACACAGATATCCAAAATTACAGATGCGTTAAGCAAGCATGAAATAGATATGCTGAAAGGCAAACAGGCAAGCGAGCGGGCGAGAGAGAGCAAGGGCAAGAGCGAGCGATCGAGTAATGAATATGAATAACATGGACATATACATACATAGTGAAATTAATGAATCATCGAGTCAATTAAGCGGTTAATAGTAAAGCTAGTAGCGTGAATAAATGTGTAGGCAGTAAGGCTTGACGAGCATACATATTCATACAAGGATAACAATAATAAAGGTACATACATTCGCAACAGTAATAAGGATACAATAAGTTATTATAGTGCAGGTGACTTTGTCCGTTTAATAAGTTAATAAAAAGGCTTAACCGAATTAGGTGAGAGCAAACTCAATTGAATGTGAGTTGCTATAGAATCCTGGATATTAGATAAACTCAATGTAGTTGAAAACGATATCGTCATGATTTATGGCCGATTGTACTTGTTAGGCATACTTTTGAGTCGAATGGAGGATAGTCCTATAAGACAGTCGGTACATAGGAAACCAACTTGGATGTCGCAATCAATGCATGATCAAGTGTCTCTTTAATAGGATTCAAATAATTTGCACTGCTGAAATGGTTGAGGAAGATGAAAATTTACTGACTGACACATTAATATCAAATGGTTATCTACTACAGTGTATTAGTAGATGTAAAATTAAGTTAATGCCAAGACCTTTTGTTTATTCAGTCCCAAAGAAAAAAGTTTATATCCATCTACCATATAGAGGTGAATCCAGTAATATAGTTTTAAGACAAAGAATAAAAACAGCCATCGAGAAAATCTATTATCCTCCTCAATTAATTCTGATTGAAAAGACTAAACCCATGATTCCAAAGAGACCTAGACAATCCACAAATGATTACGTCACACCTCAATGCATTTACCAATTTACATGTTTGTGTGGACATACATACATAGGGAAGAGTAATTGAACAATACAATCTAGGGTCATTGAACATGTGCCTAGATGGCTTCAAAATCAATGTGTGTTAAATGATCCGATCAACATGGGAGGTAGAAAACCAGATTCATCGATAGCGAAACACATAATTCAGACGGGTAACAGAATCGATATATTCCGTATAGTTGCATTCAACTGAATCAAAATCCATTTATTAATATCTACAGCATTAGTTCATTTATGTTACAACAACGTAGTAGGGTAATATTTAATATGACTACACGAAATATCCAGGTCTTTCGACTTTTCTATCATCGAATTAAGATTCACTATTACATAATATATGATTGTCGTATATAAGTAATCCAATAAGCGAAATAACATTTGTTAACCAAAAATCGATAGTTTGAATATTTACAGAGTTGATCTATTCAATTTAATATTACTTAATTAGTTTTATGATCAGAGAGGGGGGGTTTAGAGATCGTAGTGATTTAATAGTTGATATCAAAGATCCTGAGTTCGAATTCCTCTGACGGGAATGTGGATGTACATTGCTGAAGAGTCTCATACTAGGACGAAACGGTTGTCCAGTGCTTCGCGGTTTTCAATGATTGTCTAGCTTTCATCAACTTATGAATTCAACTAGTATCTAGTTTTATTCGTGTCTTACTTGAATATTCAATCCATCAGTTTTGCGACTGTACAAATACTGAAATGAATCTTCCTGTTTTAAGATTCTTTTGGATTGTATAATTTACAATGAATTGCGACTCTGATTACTTAACAACTCAAGCCGAGGATATATTTCCTTAGTATGCAGTTCCTCAGTAGTGCGCATACGCGATCTTGCACGCAATAAGCGAACACAGGACTTTCACTCTAGCGCACAATTGTTCAACCATTTACAGTTACTTATAACTTCAGTCAATCAGTGATACAACCTTATTGATGTTATTTATGTCATCTTGAATCTATAAGGGTTGGGGTTCGATCCCGTGTGGAATAGCGGTTGAGCACTCCTGAGAAGCATCATACAGGGACGAGACTGTTGTCTAGGGCCTTTTGAGGTTGAGTAATTATTTGATTAGAGTCAATCAGTGGTGTAAATCTAACTTTGTGCAACATTGAATCTTGGGAGGCAAAATCCGACTCACAAGTCCGCGTCGTGCCTCCTGGATAGTAGGACGAATGACTCATGAACTAATGTGAGCGGTAAACCGGGTGGTAGGGATCGAGCTAATCATCCACTCGAACGATAGCCTACAACCGATTACGAATTCCGCGAAGAAACGCAGCACAATTACTTTTGGATGGAAAAAAGACAAAAAATTGACAAAAATGGTGCATGTAATGTACGGGGTTACTCCTCACGGGGTAAACTCCACCGGTAGTTGTGCCGTGCTTTGATGTGGCCTGTTTCTCTCCAGAAGGGCCTACTAGGCTTCACCAACTTATTTGGCTGAAAGGGGGCGGGCAACATCGAATCTTCAGCAAATAAGTAATGGTGCCATATTAGCAGGAGTTTTGATGGTTCAACAAAAGGAATCCAACGAAACATTTAGTCAATACAAACAAATCTGCTCATGTAACTTTTGTTATTTAAATCAGAGATGATTCCATATCCATATACATGAATAAGTAGGATATCACCAACAATATATTCTTTCTTACAACTGAGTGCATTTGGATTTAGCGATGTATACAGTGTTTATTATTAATTTATTTATTTGAAGACATAAATATTGGTACAAGAAGGCACCAAACAGATATGCGCCACACAAATCATGTGATTTGTGTGAGGGCTGGGATACTCTCCAGGCGCCCAAACCGAAGCAGGTGGTTTTCTTAGAGAGCCACACCCAGAGCATTCAACCTGAAGGTCTGATTCACATACAGTTATTTTGTGTTGCATATAATGTTCAGTTGTAAGAATGCGGCCGTTGCTTCACCAATCCTCACGTTTACGTCTGCATTGGATTCTTCTTATTGATTATATACTGCTATTAAAACTAATGTATTCTGACATTCCGTTGTTCTATTACAGGAAACCTAACGTTCTCTCGTATATTGAATTTTTATATTTCTGTGGATGTTTTCATGTTCAGTATGTCGGAAATACCTTGAATACTAACATTTACGGCATAGAGTGAATTCTCTAATGAAGGGTTATACAACTGAAAGTGATAGATAAAACATACTTAGTGAATAAGCAATAAAAGTTATTCAGTGTAATTATGATTTAGAAAACTACTTCATTTTATCAACAGTTGAGTCAATCGAAGCTAGACCACAATGGATTACCTGGAAACACTGGACGACCGTCTCGTTCTATTGTGAGACTCCTCAACAGTGCACATCCATGATCCCGCCTCGCGACATTTGAACCCAGGACCCATCGGTTTTGCGCACAAACGCTTAACCACTAGACTACTGAGCCGGCATTCAACGGTGTTAATGTCTAACTTCAACTAATCCACAAAATTGAGCAGTACATCCACCACTATGTTCAGTGAGTTACCATCTCACAACAGACCCGTTTGATCTTCACTGCTCACTGCTTCTCAATAGAATTCTAGGATATACCTCTTGAAGCCAGGGTCGATTGTGAGATATTAACTAACTGATGACAATGGTGGATGTGTCGCTCGATTTCGTGGATTAGTTGAAGTTAGACATTAACACCGTTGGATGCCGGCTCAGTGGTCCTGGGTTCGAATCACACGAGGCGTGATCGTGGATGTGCACTGCTAAGGAGTCCCACAACAGGACGAAACGGCCCTCCAGTGCTTCCAGGTTTCACATGGTGGTCTAGCTTCAATTGACTTATGATCTCAACTGTTAAAATTACTAGAATCTCCACAAAACCGCTTCTGATACTTCATTTTATATTACACATAACTAATGTCGTGTGTGCTACTGATCACGACAGATATAAGTAGTATGTATCATCAGTCGAAAGTGTAAAGTCTAATGGTAGAAGGTTAAACAGATTGAAGAGAAAAGAACGAGAACAGAGAATGCTTACTATGGAAACGAAAGAACAATGAAGTCTGAGACGATTGATTGACATTTTTCAAGTGAAGTATTTACTGTATAATTCTCAGATTTTACTAAAAGATTCTGACATTTTATATTCAGATACATTTGGTTGTAACACTGGTGTTCTCATTCACAACAGCAACACAAGTGATTAGGTATATAAGATGCATTTTTGGAATTGAATACAATGTAAAGGACAAAAGTCACTTTGTCCTAATTGGGACTCGTTAATTGGATGTGACTATATCCCAGAGTTAATGTTCACTTCTGAACTCAAACCCATAACCGTTCGTTTCAACGAATGCTATCGCGTTATCCACTTGGCTACTGAATCTCAGATTTTACTATGAGATTCTATAATTTCGTGTTCAATTACTCTAGATTGTCCTCACTTGGTTTTCTTATTCAATACACTAATACCTATAGTTTCTAAGTGGAAAAAAACCGAATAAGTTAAATTGTCTTTAGTAGAAAACACTTTACAAACTACTTTACCAATCAACATATGCTTAGTATTTGTTGTACAGTCATAGTTCAAATCTCATAAGGTCAAATAGAAAAAACACCTTCATAAATCAATGTAATAATGTATGTTTCTTAACTGAAAATACCATATGTCTTTCGAACCTAATAAGATTGTTTGACACTTATGTTTATGTTTTTCACAATTGATTGATTACTGGGTGGTGATCAATGTTATGCGTGTCTAGTCCTTATTATTAGTGCAGATCGAATGCTATCGATCATGTCGCAATGTGGCCACTAGTCTAGATGACTCGACATTGCGTGCTTTATGTTGAGATTAGATGGTGGTTGGAGGTAGTCAACAGGGATCGAGTCTGTCGGGGAGCACCAGTTCCCTCAAGATGACAGATATACCTTGTTGACGAGTGCCAAGTAGCACGAAACTCTGGTTCAGGATTTCCTGTTGACTATCTCTAACCACCATCTATTTTATGTTTTTCTTTGGTTTTAATGATGTAATATGTACATTTGACCTCTCCCACTAACGTTTAACCTGTAGACTAGTGAGACTTCATCCAAAGGTGTTAACGTCTAACTGCAATCAACACGTGTTCTTGAGCAACCGTTTATCCATTATTTGAAAGTGGATAACTTTCTCCACAGCTTCTCACTAGGACTCCAGAGAATCCACAAACCGCCATTCCGATATTAATCATGTGCTTACATATGACTAAGTGTGATCAGCAAAGTCCAATCTTTGTTGAATAGAGACAGTTATACACCACTGACAAAGGATGAAGGGTTGAGCAATATCATAGATAGATTGAAGTTAGACAATAACACCAGTGGATGTCAGCTCAGTAGTCTATAGATTGTGTTCGCGGATGAGACAGAAGGTCCAGGTTCCGAATCTCACATGTAGGATCGTGAATGCACATTACTAAAGGGTCCCATTGTATGACAAAATGGCTATCCAGTGTTTCCAGACTTTCAGTGATGGTCTAACATTGATTCTTTGATTATACCAAACTGAAGTTTTTATGTTTAAACTATTTGACTTGAAATTGATGATCTAAAGTCAATACACTGACCAACTGATTTAATAACAATGGTTTCAATCCTTGTATAGGTATAATTACTTACTTACGGCTGGTTTGTTCTCTCCAACAATAGGTTGTTTCTAATAGTGTCTGGCTAACGGATCTGAAGTATTTTGCGTAGACAGCTGTTAATAAACACTTGTATCTTCTGGATGATGGCATTCGTAGTTTCCCAGGTTTCGGCCCCACACATTAGAACTATCTTCAAATTTGTATTGAAAATTCTGACCTTGGTGTTGATTGATAGACAGTTGTTCTGAGTTCCAGATATTCCTTAGTTGTAAATATACTGCTCTTGCTTTGCCAATCCACGTGTTCATATCTTCATCAGATCTACCGTATTCATCAATGATGCTGCTCAGATATATAAAAGTTTTGTCATGCTCCATAGTTTCTCCATCAAGTGTGATTCAATTGTTGCATGTTGTGTTATATCGGAGAATCTTGCATTTCTCTTCGCGTATATTGAGATCTACTCCTGTTGAGGCTACTGCTACACTGGTCATCTTTTTCTTCTGTATTTGCATAGTTAGTTATCATAGGACAAAACAATTAATCAATACTTCATTATTTTTTCCTGTAATTGCCTAGTTTAAATAAACTTTTAAGCACTTACTCTACTGATTTAACTGTTACTGTCTATGTATCACTCCATATCACAGTTTCAGATATCATTATTGACTTCCATTGATTGATCCATTAAACAAGTGATCAATATCATTTCTTTTTAATCTTTTATCCCAAATTAAATTCTATTGATCATTGATAATTATCATTAAATTGATCGATTGTAATTAGTAAAACAAAAATCATAAAAATAACTATCATTAGAGGGAGGGAGGTTTATGGATATTATAGTAATTTTTAATAGTTGATTTCATGAGTTCATCTGCTCACTAGTGACTGAATTCAAGAGATACTCCTAGAGTTCTAATGAGAAGCCTTGACCAGTGGAGTTCAACCAGGTTTATTGTGAGATATCAGCTCATTGAAGACAATAGTGTACGGTGGCGCAACTTCGTGGATTGGTTGAAGTTAGACATTAACACCGTTGGATTCCGGCTCAGTGGTCTAGTTGGTTAAGCGCCTGACGCGAAACTGGTAGGTCTCGGGTTCGGACTCCGCGGGGGGCGGGATTGTGGACGCGCAATGTTGAGGAGTCCCATACTAGGACGAAACAGCCGTCCAGTGCATCCAGGTTTTCCGTGGTGGTCTAGCTTCAATTGATTCATGATTTCAACTATTGTTATTTTTAATAGTTGATTTCATGAGTCAAGTGAAGTTACATCACTATTGGAAAAGCTGAAAGAATAGGGCAGTGGTTTCGTCCCATGATAGGACTCTTCAGACAGGTTTAATATGTTCATTCACTATGATACATACGAAGTATAAAACGGTCAGCTTTCATTATCGAATCCAAGTCAGTGTTTGTGACATATATTATATTTCAATGTTTTTTTTATCATTTAACCATTCGGTTATTCTCAGAATAGAGGACTGGTGAATGTTAGACGGTGGTTGGAGGTAGTTGACAGGAAATCCTGGATCAGAGTTTCGTGCTACTTGGCACTCATCAACAAGGTATATCTGTCATCTTGAGAGAACTGGTGCTCCCCGACGGACTCGATCCCTGTTGACTACCTCCAACCACCATCTAATCTCAACATAAAGCACACAATGTCGAGTCACCTAGACTAGTGGCCACATTGCGACATGATCGATAGCATTCGATCTGCACTAATAATAAGGACTAGACACGCATAATTCTAACAACTTTCGACGATTTCCACAAACCCCCACAATACTGATAATTATCATGTGCTTACTAGTGACTTATCTCAAGATTCAATTCTTGGAATTCATATTGGAAACTATGGACGATTTCGTTCAGCCATGCTATTTGTGAAACATTTCTATGCTATAGACAATGTAAGTTGATAGAGCAATATCTTGAATTGAATGAAGACAAACATCTACACCTTTAGATACTGGCTCAGATGTCTAGGGGTTAGGAATCATATATAAGATCAAAGGTCTTATGTTCGATTCCGTATAGTGAGGTTGTGAGTGTTCACTACTTTGATTGAAACAACTATCTAAGGCTTTCTGATTGTGAATGATTGTTCAACTTAGGTTGGTTTGTAATATCAACAACATTTAATTGTTGTTTATAAACAAAACACGAAATACTGTATCCAATTTGACTATAATGAAATTGTGTTTTATTTATTCTTTTTCAGATTTCTTCTCCTCTACGTCCGGAACAAATTTCATATATCGTAAGTAGTATATAAAGTACTTTATATGATATAATTTCAGAAGAGATTTTTTGGGATATTATAATAATTTTAATAGTTGAGACTGATAGGTCCTGGATGCAAATCCCGCAAGGCGTGATCATGAATGCGCACAGCTGAAGAGTACCAAATTAGGACGAAACGGCCATCTAATCTTTCCAATGTTTTCCATGATGGTCTAGCTTCAATTGACTCATAATCTCAACTATTAAAATGATATAATCTGCTTATGAATATACATATATATTATAAACTATTTACAATATTAGTAGTGTAGATGTCTTTTTCGATAATCACTTTGGTTGACGAACATCAAAGAGAAGAACAAGATGACTATTTCCTATGAGGTAACATTATGTCTACAATCCATTTACTAACATAATGCTTCAGTAAATAATGTATAGTACTTTCAAGGTACTAAGTATATGATATGATTTTGATATTGGACAATTGGAGACAATCGATAGAAAACATTGAATCTAAGTATCACACTACATAACAATAGTTAATGTGATCTATATACAATCTTATGAAAACTGGTACTTCCGCTGAAGCTTGAGGAGTCAGAGTTTGGGACATTATCACTGAGCTAACGGGTTAGTAAGTGACCTATTATATATAACTAAGATGTTTGGACTAATCTTTCTATTACCTGGAAATCATATTCTACTTATGACATCAAAATCATATTATGACCGCTACGGTAAAACTTAAGTATCACTGATTACGGTGTGATCAGAAGTTGTCACTTTTAAAAACATCAATCTAATATTCTCTGAAAGTACCTACATGAAATGTAGATGAATTCTTCAGTTCTCTTCCTGATTTATAAACTTATTCTCGTTAAGGTTTTCTTTGGCAAGGTTGTTGTTTTAACAGGAGAACGTTGCTAACTCTTACTTTACCCGGTCTTGGGACCGACAGTAACCCTAGAACAACTAAAGAATGAAATTGCTGAACCAATGCCCAACCCTCCTTCCTCATCCGATCTTAAAACCAGATGCAAGAGGAATTGATTTATAAGTTTGAATAACATAAATACATTTATTTCGTGGATTTTTCTAAGTTAACCGCAACCTAAAACCGTACTACTGACCATTAAAATAAAACACGTATATATACTTTATATTTGAAACATCGTGAATAGATTGAGTAAGCATATAGAGATAAAATAATATTAAGCAGTGATCAGTGGAGTTCAACCGGGTCTGTTGTAAGGTAGTAACTCACTGAAGACAATGGTGGACAGTGGGTCAGTTTCGTGGATTGGCAGGAATCAGACATTAACATCGTTGAATATCGACCAGCTCAGTGGTCTAATGGTTAAGCGGATGCAGGCGAGGCTGATAGGTTTTGTGTTGGAATATCGCGGGGGGGGGCGGGATCGTGGATGCGCACTGCTAAGGAGTCCCATACTAGGACGAAACGGCCGTTCAGTGCTTTTAGGCTTTCCATGATGCTCTAGCTTCAACTGACCCATGACCTCAACTATAAAATTGCTAAAATGTCCACAAAACCCCTTTTGATAATAATCATCATATGCTCACTAGTGACGGTCTCCAAGAGGTATTTCTTGGAGTTCTAATGAGAAGCAGTGACCAGTAGGGTTCAACCGGATGTGCTGTGAGATAGTAACTCACTGAAGACAATAGTAGTCGATGGCACAATATCGTGGGTTGATTAAAGTCAAACATTAACACCATTGGATGCCGCCCAGTTCCGTGGTCTAGAGGTTAAGTGACAGTGGGCAAGATTGATAGGTTTTGTGTTAGAATCTCTCGGAAGGCGGGATCGTGGATGCGCAGTACTAAGAAGTCCTATACTCGTATGAAACAGTCGTCCAATCGTTCCAGGTATTTTGCATAAATTACAATCTCATCCTATATTTTAATTTAATACACTAACTATATATTTATTCTTTCTACTTTTTATTCCATAATAGCTTAATCGTAATAAAACATTCGATGATATCTCTATGCCATCTGCATGGATTGCACCATTTCCATCAAAATCATTTAAATCAGATCATAGTGAAATTGATCATTTACATGAACGTATAAGTCCTAGTCTTATACAAACAACTCCATTGAATATTCAGTCTAATATAACAATTTCACAATTAGATAATCAACAAAAGATTAAATCAAATCAATCATGGTCAAAACATACAGAAGATTCATATGATACATCATTAGTATGTAGTTTATCAGCTGAATTAGCTAGTGTTGGTAGACAAAGATTTCGTTTAACTTATATTACAGATCGTTTATTAGGTAAGTTATTAAATAATATAATATGTGAAGGGGTTTTGTAGAGATTGTAGTAATTTCAATGATTAAGATCATGAATCAGTTGAAGGTAGTTGAAGTTAGACATTAACACCGTTGGATGCGGGCACAGTGGTCTAGTGGTTAAGTGCTCGCGTGCGAAACTAGTTGGTCCTGGGTTCGAATCTCGCAGGGGGCGAGGTCGTGGATGCGCACTGCTGAGAAGTCCCGTAATAGGACGAAACGGCTGTCCAGTGCTTCCAGGTTTTCAATGGTGGTCTAGCTTCAACTGACTCATGATCTTAATCATTAATATAATATGTGTTGTTATTATTATTATATAAAATAAATTTGATCAGAAATAATTACTTGTTCATTTTGTATTCAAGTGTATCCGATTGTCCCCATTTATGTTCTTGTTCATTATATTTGATGTTGGCTGCCAATCAGGAAGTTGGGAGGGATATCGTTCTGCGGACGCCTTTGCGGAATTGAAGTTGAGATGCTAATTGGAGCGGTCTTGTGACGAGTGGTAACGCCGAGTGAAGTGTTCTGGTGGGGTGGCGTTGATTGTAGCGGCAGGTCGATGGAACACAGGCGCTAAACGTCTCCGGTGTTGAGTGGATATTGGATGTTGACGGCTCGGTGGGTCAACGGAGCTATGAAGGATAGCATGCCACAGATTCGACATTTTAAGGGTGAGCAAGGCACAGATTGCAAAAAAGTGGCACGAAGGGAAAAAACACGACAAGATAGACTGCTTTAAAGTTGGATCAAATGTGGTGTATGATATTTATATCAACATGACTAGTATATTATCTCAGTCAGGAATAGAATGTCTGGCAACAGAATGTTTAGGAGATCGTGGAGGAAAGATCGGGAACAGAAAGCAGTTAGTATGGAAACGTAAGAACAGTGAAATCTGAAACAATTGATTGACATTTTTCAAATGAAGTATTTATTGTATGGTTCACAGTTTTTATTATGATCTTTTGTAATTTTGTGTTCTAATACATTCGATTGTTCCCATTTGTGTTCTCGTTTACTACAATATTCGTTACGCAGATCAATAATTTACGATTCAATCATCCGGTTTACAGAATGAAAGCCGATCAGGAAATCAGATAAACAGAAAATTATATAGTCAGAAGGGGTTTTGTGGAGATTATTGTAATATCAGTGATTAAGATCATGAGTCAGTTGAAGCTAGACCACCATGGAAAACCTGGAAGCACTGGACAGCCGTTTCGTCCTATTATGGGACTCCTCCGTGGCAGTGCGCATCCACGACCTCGCCCCCTGCGAGATTTGAACCCAGGAAATTATATAATTAACTGATCTGGTCAATATAATTTACCTGTATTACCCTGTTTGTAAACATCGTGACTTGTAAATCTAATACAACTCATGTGAAAAACAAGTTATTAGAATATGGTTTTGTGAATATTGTAGTAATTTTCAATGAATCAAAGATCCTGGGTTCGAGTCCCGTATGTAGAATCGTGGATACACACTGCTGAGAAGTTTCATACTAGAACGAAACAACCATCCAGTAATTGTATGTTTCCAATGATGGTTCTAGGTTTATTCGATTCATATGAAAAATTCCAAGTGCCAATAGAAACTGATTAGTTTTTATATGTGACCCAGATAAGGTCATAGATGTTCATTACTGTTGGGGTATTCAGAAAATACCCCAGAAATTATCTAATGCTATTCCTGAATGAGAAGTAGTGTCGTTTCCCCATTGGTCAACATTCTTCCAACGTGTCATTTCCCTATTGGTCAACATTTATTTGTGTCATTTCCTGAAGGTTAAATCTTATACAAATGTTACTTTCTATTTTATGGTACGTTGTGGTCTGTTTGATTGGTATATAAACAGAGTTTGTTTGAAATATAATGGTTCATATCACCGAGGCTGAGACTTGTGTTCTAGACTCAATTGGCTGGGCTAGACAGGACAGCAGGACCAATCAGGACTCTAGGCTGCTCGCTCGCGTGTTTTATGCGTCACTGTTTCGATCGATAATAGGCTGCTCTCTAATAGGCGGATCACACGTTGTAACAATTACAGTGAAGTCCTATACTTACATTAAAAAAAAACAGTCTTCTATTGATTCTTCATTTCTAATTACGTAATGTAACAAACTTCAATAGTTTCCATATGAAACAAACATTGATGTAGTTGAGACATCATTGTTCAATTCAAGTATCATATTACACAGGTTTTTTTTAATAAAAAAAAACACCTTTTGGCAAGACCATAATATATGAACGAACCAATCAGGTATATAAGATAAAGAGGTTTCGGATTTTGGCGCAAAATTCATTTATCCATTTGACAAAATAGAATTTTGTCATTATACCCGATGTCAGTTCATGATGAAAAACGAACATTAACCATCAACTGCATATCATAATTCAATGTCCTCACATAGGTTTATAATCTTCATTTCGTCGTAGTTATTAGGTGAACATCATCAAAGTCATTCCAGTGTCGCTCAAATGTCAGATAGTTCATCATAGTTTTAGTGTGTGGGCTGAGATACTGCCCGGGTGCTCAGACCGAAGCAGGTGGTTTTCTTAGGGGGGCCACACCCCGAGCCTTTGACCTAAAGGTCTAGTCCACAAGGCAGTGGAGCATCGTGAGGAGATGCAGTCCCATGGAAGCCGGTGACCAAAAGTTGGTTCATACGCCATTTGTTCCCGCAGGATACTGGAGCCCATGTGCACCATAGAATTGGGATCCGGTTATAGCGCGACGTTCGCTTTTCGTCCTCTCATTTTCGTAAACAACACCCCCGCTACGAGAAGGCAGTGAGTAGGACTTCCCTGGCAGAGGCTGTATACGCGTGGCCGTGTGAGAGTATTTCGAGAGGGAGGGCGAACCCTCCCCGCTCACGGCCATACCAGGGCATTTGGGGGCCGCTCACATGTCACTCATAGATTATAGTCTTAACCATTCATCAAAGGATATAATGTTCATAGTTCAATTAATTTTATTCAAATCAACTATATTACATAATATTAAACATTATTCAAGTTTATGATTGTTAATTTGAATGATGCAATCTATGACTGAGAATAAATATTAAGAAGCGATAATAAACGGTGAATTTAGACAAGGTATGCTTATAAGCAAAGATGAATAGTGGCTAACAGTGGAATTCAGTTTGACGCGCGTTTCGTCCTCTTTGGGACTCGTCAGCTGGATGTACCTGTATTTCAGAGTTGAAGTCCACTTTGGGACTCGAACCCAGTACCGTCCACTTCAAACGCCACCGCGTTATCCACTTAACTACTGAGTCCTGATTATTCTTATTTTTATGTTAATGATGTGTAAAGTAATTTCATAGTTGAATAATGTTAGACCATCATGGGAAACTCTGGAAGAACAATAACCGTCTCGACCTAGTATGGGACTGATCAACAGTGAACATTCAAGTTTCAGCCAGCGGGATTCGAACCCAGAATCTTCGGTCTCGATTATGAACGCTTAACCTCTAGACCAATCCACGTAGAGTAATTACATAGCAACTAGAAATGTATAAAACAGGAATAAAGTTTAACAAACTGCTATGAATTTCAAACCATTATTAATAAATCAGCTTCTTTAAATATGTAACCTACAAAGTGTAAGTAGATTGAAAATAATTAAAAAAACAATCTTCTCGAAGTCTTCTATGTGACTTTATGCTGGATAAATGAAAAACGACATATTGATCTGTATAGTAACTGTCCTCTTGTATCATTATGAGGATGCTAAAACGATTCTAGCAGTTTTCATAATGTTCTTTCTGAGTATATATGGTTAGGATTTTAGGGGGTTAGAGTTAGGTTTAAGAGTAAGAATGGTTTAGTTTGTTTAATCCGGTTAGAGTTTTTTTAACCCTTCTATCTCATACACACGAACAAACGTAGATGAAGACAACTAGTGTAGTAACAGCCTCTGCATCAGTAGGCCTCAGCATACACATAGGAAAAAGTAACATCCTCAAATGCAACATGGAGAACACCAAACCAATCATACTTGATGGAAAAACACTGGAAGATGTGAGGTTTTTCACGTAGATATGAAGCATCATCGATCAACAAGGAGGATCTGATGCAGACAAAATGGCAAGGATAGGCAAATCAAGGGCCACATTCCTACAATAGAAAAACATGTGGTATTCAAAACAACTACCAACCAATATCAAAGTCGGAATCTTCAATACGAATAATAGGACGTTTCGACTGTACGGACTTGAAACTTGGAGAACTACTACAACCATCATCAAAAATGTACGAGGATTTATAAACATTTGTCTGCACAAGATACTCAAGGTCCATTGACCGAATATCATTAGCAACAGCCTACTGTGCTAGAGAACAAACCAGCTTCCAATTTAAGAGGAAGCTGGGAAAAGACTCTGGAAGAGGATATGAAATGCATTATGGAAATCACCGAACGGCATCACGAAGCATGCTCTAGTTTGGAAACGTAAAATAGGAAGGCCGAAGAACACATTGCATTGGAATTGGGAAGCAGATATGAAAATAATGAATAGCAATTGAAAACAACTGGAAAGGAATGTTGAGGACAGGGTTTGATGGATAGTGTTGGTGGGTTTCCTATGTTCCTTCACGAGGGTTAACAGGCGTAAGTAATTAATTGTTGGATATGATGAGAACTGAGCAAATAGCCTTTAATTTCAATAATATACACAATTAGATAACTGAGATTATGCAGTGACTTATTCTGTCGAATACATTCAGTTTGTATGCAAACAGTGCTCGTGGGCGGCGTATGCTCCTCCACGAGGAGTAACAGACTTAAGTAAGTAAGTTATTTAAGAGTAAGAGTGAGATTAGGGTTAGTAATAAGATTTTAGGTGCATGTTTCTTCAAGATTTCTATTTGATCTACCAGGAAATAGTTGGGCAGTTAATATTGACTTTATGAGTCAATTAAAGCTAGACTACCATGGAAAACCTGAAAGCATTGAACGACCGTTTCATGGAAACATCTTTTCCTATATATTGTGAGTAATATGTATTTCTGACATTAATTTTTCGTCATATATGATAAAATTAGGGAGAAAAATAACCGATTATTTGTTGTTAAGCAATCAGAAACTAGATTTGGAAATGAACTGTCTTATTCAGAAAGACTAATAAATCTAACTGGAACTCTAATCAACTGTCAACTAACACTAAAGTCATAATTTTCAATACAAATATCAAGAGAGTTCTACTGTATGGGTGTGGAAACTTAGGGAACTATGAAAGCCATCATCTAGAAGATACAGGTGTTTATTAATAGCTGTCTACGCAAGTTACTTTAGATCCATTGACCAAACATTATCAGTAAGAACCTACTGTGGGAGAGAACAAACCATATTCCAGTGGAGGAAGAAGTGCTGCATGTGGATAGAACACACATTGAGGAAAGCACCGAACTGCGTCACAAGGCAATCCTTCACATGGAATCGTCAAGGCCAAAGGAAAAGAGGAAGACCAAATAACACATTACGCCGAGAAATGGAGATAGACATGAGAAGACTGAACAAGAATTGGATGGAACTAGAAAGGAAGTCTCAGTAGAGAGTGATTTGGAGAATGCTGGTCGGCGGCCTATGCTCCATTGGGAGTAACAGGCGTAATTAATGAAGTTATATTAATATAAAGGATCTAAAATGGTTTTAATAGCTGAGTTCATGAGTTAATGTTAGCTAAACCACTACTGAAAACTTGGAAGCACTAGATAACCATTTCGTCATAGTATGGGACTTTTAAACAATACACTTCGACAATCCCACATATGGGACTCGAACGCAGGACCCTCGTTCTTGTCCTCAAACTGTTAACCTGTACATCAGAGAGCCGGTATCCAATATATTATTATCTAACATGAATAATGAACGTATCGTAGTTCTGTATTGTAGAAATATTTCTAATCGTTTTTCACCTTATGAATTAGTTCTATCTTAACTAAATCTCCATGATGTTTAAACTTTACTAAGAATATGGATATAAACTTATATACATCAGCTAATATATATCAATAATTGAAATCATGAGTGAATTGAAGCTAGGTCACCATGGAAAACCTGAAAGCACTAAACGGCCCCGTTGTTCTAGTATGAGACTCTTAAGCAGTGCTCATCCACGATCACGTCCCTCCCCCACTTGAGATTCGAATCCTGAACCTATCAGTCTAGCTTCAATTGACTCATGATTTCAACTATAGAAATTACTAGAATCTTCACAAAATCCCTTTTGACAGCTACTATATAATCAATGCTTCCTTTTATCTCTATGGTTATAAACAGTTATAATGAATGTATTTATTATGTAGTTATGATTGTAATTTTATTCGATTTGTATGTAGTTGTTTCTTTTATTCAATAGTCAAATGATACAACATCTGGTCTATGCTTTATGTATTGTTTTTCTCCCTTTTTTGGATAACATAAAAAGGGATATGAGAAAAAACCAATCCAACATATGTAGATTAACTATTATAATGAATATAGTCTTTATAAAACAATCCTCCTCCCTGTATTGAAATAACAATGATCATATTCTTACTAGTAACTAGATTCAAGATAGATATTTTTAGAGTTCTAGTGTAAAGCGGTAACTAGTGGAATACAATCTGTGTCAAGTAGAGACAGGTATCTATGTTAAACATAGGATATAGGGTTTTAAAAGATCATGGATCGTTTGAAGTTAGACAATAACAACGTTGGATGTTGGTTTCATGGTCTACCGGTTAAGGGTTCTCACGTGAGACCAGAGGACTTGAGTTCGATTCCCTTAGGTGGGATCATGGATATATATTACTGAGGAGTTTCATACTATGATGAAACAGTCGTCCGACGCTTTTATGTCTTTAGTGGTGGTCTAACTTCGATCGATGCCTGAATTCAACTGTTTAAATTACTACCGCATACTAATAACAAAATTTGCTTGTTATCAGTTAATTACTAGTGATAGTTCATGATTGATTGACTGGTGTTGTATCCTAGAGTAAAATTTCTCAGCAGTTTACATCCACGATCCTGTCAGGGACTGAGACTAGGAAATATCTTTCTTTTGGTGATTCTCTAACCATCAGACAACGGAATTGATATTAAATGATATTTATTTCTTAATTCACTCGTATAGGTGAGTAGGGTGACAATTATTCAACATATTTGAGCATTAGCCACAGTTATCCATTTGAATCTTAAGAATTAATGTCAATTATATCATTTCAATAGTTGAGATCATGAGTCAATTGAAGCTAGACCACCATGAATTGACATTTCAATTTGTTGTCAGATCTTGTCTGTCATGATATACTTACTTACTACTACCCATCGTCGAGGAGCATAAGCCACCCACCAGCGCTCTCCACTCAAACCTGTCCTTAACAATGCTTACCGATTCTTTCCAGTTGCTATTCATCCTTTTCATGTCTACTTCCAATTCTTGATGCAGCATGTTCTTCGACCTTCCTCTTTTTTCGTTTACCTTCAGGATTCCAAGTTGGCGCTTGTCTCGTGATTCGGTTTGATAATTTCTGTAATGTGTGTCTTATCCAACTCCAACATCATTTTCTAATTTCCTCTTTAACCGGAAGTTGGTTTATTCTCTCCCACAGTAGGATGTTACTGATGGTATCCGGTTTACAAACATAGAGTACCTTATGTACAATTTTGATGGTTGTGGTAGTTCTCTACGTTTTAGCTACGTACAATAGAACGAACTGTCTTTACGTTCGTATTAAAGTTCGCCTATAGCTCTTCTAAAGTTACTGTCAGTCCCATGCCTGGGTGAAGAAAGAGGGGTGAGCATGGCGTTGGTAACATCGTCATGTAGAAAAAAATAACCACTTTATAAGCACACAAAACAGATTTGTATAAAGCATATGTAATCGATGGTTAGCCGTCATTCATATCACTTCTTTGAGATCTGGTTTCATCTTTGAGGATATTTGATGAATCAAGTCAATAGAATTAGGATCTTGTTGTTTAGAAAGACAAGTGAGTAGGAGGATACAAGTCAACTAGCATGGTTGTATATGTTCGAATGTTTCACTCATTAATTCTGGATAATTTGAAAAACATTTAATGAGTACATGTAAATACACATGACTAATAAACAGATTTATGGCAATGAATTCATGATCAGATATAGGTTTTGTAGATGTTATAGTACTTTAATAACTGAATTCATCAGTCAATTGAAGATAGACCACCATGGAAAACCTGGAAGCACTGGACGGCAGTTTCATCTTAGTATTGGACTTCTTATGAATTCAACTATTTAAGTACTATAATACCGGCAAAGTCCTTCTCTGATTATAATCATCATACACTCACTAGTGACTGTCTTCAAGAGGTATTTCTTGGAGTTATAGCGAGAAGCAGTAAACAGTGGAGTTCAATCGGGTCTGTTGTGAGATAGTAAGTCACTGAAGACAATGGTGGACGTGTCGGTCAATTTCGTGGATTAGTTGAAGTTAGACATTAACACCGTTGGATGCTGATCAGCTCAATGATCTAGAGGTTAAGAGTTCGCGCACGAGACTGAAGGTCCTGAATTCGGATCACACTTGTGAGATTGTGAATGCGCACTGCCGAGGAGTCCCATACTAGGACGAAACGGTTGTCCTGTGATTGCAGGTTTCCCATGATGGTCTAGCTTCATTTAACCAATGATTTCAACTATAGCTTGCAATCCTCCATATCCATTAATCATTAACTTTTCATTTTAAGTCACTTTCATGAAATCTTTTTTATGGCATAATGTACTCCTTAATGATTTTTATGCCTCTCTTATTTCCTTCTTTTAGTTGTAAGCTATCCACCTGAAGCAACTAAAACTGATCATAATGAAGGTGCTCGATGGTTATGTAAAGCATTTGAAAAACGTTATGGTGAAAACTATAGGGTAAGTTTTATGATATTATTACTCATACTACTACTAATACTACTCACATCATTACATATACTACTCACACTATTATCAATACTACCAATAATGCCACTTACAATACCACTATTACTACTAACACTACTGCTACTAATACTACTACTACTTCGACTACTACTAGTACTACAGCGACTACTACTACTATTACTGCAGTGAACACGAACACCATTGGGGAACAACCGACTACATTTACTGTTCGATCTTCTCGTCTCTCTGTTGTCAGACATTCTTTTCACCACTAACATCATATACTACTTATGTCTACATATATAGCACACACCACACTACTACTACTACTGCGACTACTACTACTACAACTACTGCTACTTCTACTACTACTACTATTACTATTACTACTACTACTGAAACTACTACAAGTCATAATAATGATATTAACTTTATTAAATCGACTTATTCACTCAATGTACTCAATATTGATAATGAAATTTTTATGGTATTGAATTGTCGTTTACTATGCCGTTAATCGGCTCCGTAGCTCAGTTGGTTAGAGCGTCGTGCTGATAACATGCCGTTAATCACTTCTCTCTCATTATTCGAATAAAAATCAAAAGATTGAATTCATTTGATCATTATAAAAATCTGATGGTATATTTTTAGCAAAATTTCAGCATATTTGATAAATAGGTAGTAATGTGATCAATAATACATGTTTCGTCCTTTATTTTGGGATCATCAATTGAATAGAAACTGTAATGCTTTATTGTTAAGACTCGAACATACTGCCTATTTTTTTTCAGATGTCTAACATATTCTCCAGAGAGTTCATATGCTCAGCAATTTGTTTTGAATATATAATAAGAAAGACTGAAAGCTTATAGTTCTAAGTATCATCAACGGTAAAATATAAACACTTACTAATGTCCATAACTAACTGCTCAGATGATTTCCTCTTCATAAAGGTAAGCGAGATACATAGAATATCAAAACGTAGACATTAGCTACTGTGAGAACTCATTAGGGACAGTCGCTCCTAAGAATACCCATTAATAAAGACTTTCTGTTTTTCAGTACTTATATAGTTACAGTCAGTCGCTGGCATATAATTATATAATTCAACAATCTCAACAATCCCTTTATTCATACTTAATTTAATGATAACAATGATCTTGATTAGTCCTTTGTTTCGACTGAATTGTTTACCTCATAATTATTCTCTTATCAATTTTTATTTACAGATATTTAATCTGTCCGGTTTCACCAAAGAATTACACTTTTCAAGTCGAGTAAGTTTAGAATTTTTAAACATATTTTATTTAATAGTTCAATTTTATGAGTCCATGTAAGTTAGATTACCATAGAAAACCTGGAAGCAAAGGATTGTTGTTTCGTCCTAGTATGAAACTCCTTAAAAGTGTGTATCCACAATCCCGAATCCAAGACCTATAGTCTTGTGCGCGAACGATTAACCTATAAATTACTGAGTTGGCACTCAATAGTGTTAATGTCCCTTGTATCTATGATCATGGATGAGTACTGCTGAGGAGTCCCATACTAGGACGAGACTGCCATCTAGTGCTTCCAGGTTTTCCATGGTGATCAAGCTTACAACGACTCATGAATTCAACTATTAAAATTATTACATTCTCCACAAATCCCCATTCTAATATTTATATCTGTGACATTCTTTCACCGTTACAAGCACATCTTATTAATATGTATCGTCTGGCTGGAAGTCTATATCAACCTACATAATAGGTTGATATTATGTTTAAGTGTAAATACATCAAAATATACTAATATGCTATGAAATTTATTCACTATTCATAATATACTACTGAAATACACAGGTTAGTAGTTTATCTCTTATTGAGTTCTGGGAGAAAAATTATTTGTCACTGTTTGTTAATATAGACTCTTTGAATAATACCACTGAGATATGTGATCCGAGATCGATGAATGATGATGTCATTAACCTTGAAGCTGGCTGATATTGATTTAATTCCTGTATGGAACGTTATGATTGTAGGTACACCTCTTTGAGGAGTGTCAGCTGGCATGAAACCTAGGGTTAAACAAGATTTCTTATAGTCTACCTTAAATCACGTTACAAATGTTTCAGTAGACTAGGTATCGTCACGCATATATATCTGTTTAAACATTAGCTTTCTAATATTACTAGACTTATAAGTCAACATGGTTTCCTGATGATTGCTTCCAATCAACTTACATCAGTATAAAGTTAAACCTTTCAAGCAACCTATGAAACTGAAAGTAGGATGAAACATAACTTCAATAACAGACATCACCTTAAGGTAATTTAAAAGAATTCAAACACATACTAATAACAGTAGTCTTATTCTTGATGAAAAGTTTAGTAAGAAGTCATTAATTATCGTAATTGTAATTTTGTTTAAAAGCAAACCAGTATACTGGTATACTCTATCTTAATATTCAGAAACTTTAAGTATATGATTTTTATCATTTTAGACTCCTGTAATTGATTTATTCTGGGCAGGAAAACTTGCTCCAGCTTTGGAACAATTAGTGACAGCTATTGATCAATTAGACTTTTGGCTTCATAATCATGATATTCCATCAACAAATGATATAAAAAAATCTAAAGAAATCAATACTATAAATAATCGTGTAGCTGTTCTTCATTGTACCGGACCAAAATGTTTATTAGCAACATATCTGGCTGTTTATATGTGTCAATCAAAAGCAAGATTTGGTCCATTATATGGACAAAGACCTGGTTCACCAACAGCACGTGGTTTACAATGGAATGAAAATCGACTAAGAAGGTATGTGTTCTTAAAAACCGATCTTTTCGATATCTGTATTGTAGTTATCACTGTTGTTTATAGAAACAAATGTTTGTAGATATCTTGCCTACTGTAGGTACGTTTTGATTTGATTTGTGAGCACAGAATACGATCAAAATTGGAGAAATATGAAGATGTCAAAAGTATTTGAAGTTTGACAACACCTTAACCAATAACACCTTCTATAATCGAACTGTGCTTACCCAGTGAAATCAAAAGTCAAAATCAAAGAGGTTCAAAGATATATTTGATAGGCTATCAATATATCGAGAAGTGACTCATGTGAATTGGCTAATTGTTGTAGGAGTAGTTGACCATAGCGTACCCATTCGTGAAACATAACCGAGCGCCTTCAGCTAGATAATTCTATTAAAACTAATGTGGTCAGCATCAAATGTCAAAGACTTACAGAGCTTTTGATTTTGAGGATTTATTTACCACTACAATTATATTATGCAGAATATTGTCAACGTTCTTAATACCAGGAATGAAAATTGATCATTCAATGACAGAGTAAACCGATTTATATCATAAACATATTTATACAATTTAGTGTAGGTGACAAGTAAAATGGTTGGTAGATATCAATTCTACTTTACAAGTTTATGATGCTTATTTCAAGTTCATTCTTTTAAGCAATCATTAGTTCAATGTTTGATATCATTTATGGAGATCGGCTGAAATTCATGTTCAGATATCTTTCGATCTAAACATTATTCATACCCCTATAGCGTGGAGTCGAGTCGCGATTGACTATGAACACCATTACAAGACTATGTGCCAATTAACCACTAAGATCCCCTTAGGCCAATATCAGAAGGCAGATGATGGTTTTAGTCGAGATATATTTGCTGGCGATCTCGTGGTATCGAAAGAATACCGAGATTGCGCCAAAGAAGTACAAGTGGGATCGGCAGGAAAAAGTACGTGCGTAGAGTCACAAACCGCCCAAAAGTGTGATGGAGTCCAGTGGAAGGCCAATATGGCTATCATTAGCAGAGTTAAACAAACGGGCGCAGTAGAACAATCACTGGTACAATTGGTTATAATAATAATTGTTTTCATTGAACCAATCGTGTTCTGTTGACAAAAGTAGGTCATTACACCCCTGTCAGCCATGTTGATAATGATACAATCTGGCGAGACTATAATTTATGGACGACTTTAGAGCGACGTTATAAGGACTTTGAGAGTGTCTACCTACTTAATAAGACTAAAAAACTTTTATAAGGCAGTTTGAAGAATCAGGATTCTGATTTACAATTGATGATTACGGTTAGGAATTAGATTAGCGACTTTTCATCATGAACTAACGTCAACTTAAATGCCAAGACGCTATTTAGCCAAATGGATGAGTGAATTTCGCGTGAAAATCCACTACTTTTTATCTTAAATCTGATTGGTTCGTCCATAAATTATAGTCTTCCTGTAAACTCGATGAGCTTATGGCAAGATTTTAATGTTCTATATTTGATCACTGATGATATAATAAGTCCATATTCCGTAGTTTTATATCAAGAACAAACAGTTAATTAACATGTTAACATGTTAACACATATGTAGAGTACAATTTGCATAAAGTACAACTGAATAGATTATATCATACGATTAGTTGCCAACTAACCATTGAAAACCTGGAAGCACATGACAGCCGTTTCGTCCTATAGTGAGACTCATCAGCAGTGTGCATCCACGATTCCACACGTGAGATCCGAATTCAGGACCTTCCGTTTCGTGCGCGATCACTTAACCTTCAGACCATTGAGCTGGCCGGCATAAACGGTTTTAATGTCAAAGTTCAACCAATCCACAAAATCGCTCCACCGTATATCAATGTCTTCAGTGAGTTATTATCTCACAACAGACCTGGTTGATCTCCACTGGTCACGACCATTCACTAGAACTCTAAGAAATGCCTCTTGATGTCAGTTAAGGGATTTGTGGAGATTTTAGTAGTCTCAATAGTTGAAATCATAAGTTATCTGATGGTTAAGCGCTCGCGCGTGAGACTGATAAGTCGTGGGGGGAGGGCGTTATCGTCAATGCACACTGCTAAGGAATCCCATACTAGGACGAAACGGCTGTCCAGTGCTTCCAGGTTTTCCATGATGGTCTAGGTTCAAATGACTCATAATTTCAACGATCTAATTTCTATTAAGAAGATTAGATCCAACATCAATTAGTAGTATTATACATAAGATACTACTGACGTATTAGTATAACTTAGAAATATACACCTTAGAAATTAGCTTGATGCCAACTATAAGAGTTTATACCAGATAGTAACTATATATTGATTAATCACTAAATATTAAAGACTGTTGTATCTATCTAGGCCATTCATTTGATCCAATTCTATCAATACAATATGATCCTTGTAGTCTTATGGTATACACTCAATTATAGAATGATGCATTACATGCATTTTGTAATGTTTACGTGAAAAAAAATGCAACCCAGTTACAATTTCTTTCTTTGAATAGATTTAAACATGAACTTGTCTTGGGACATACCATATTGAAAAAATTCTATGAAGATAATTTAGCTAGAGAATTGAATCCTTCACAAAAAAGGTAATGATACATTTTTTTTATTTTTTATTTAGAATTTGTGTCTTGATTGAGATCATTCAAAACCTGAAAACACAGAATGGGCGTTTCATCCTATTGTGAAACTCGTCAACAGTGTTTATCTATGATCCCACTCACGGGATTCGAATCCAGAGGCTTCGGTCTCGTGCGCGAACGGTTAACTTCTAGATCACTAACTCGGCATCCAACAGTTTTAATGTCCTTATGCTCGATTAATTATATCACATGATACGACCGTCAGTCAAAGATATCAACTTATACGACCAAACTAATAATGTATAAACCTGTACGAGCAGTCAAGTGTTCTTACTGGTAACTTCTTTCCTAAACCAACCTGTTCAGTCTAGTACGTTAACATCAGCCTACACTGTATGAATCGTATATTTTATACATACTGGGTTTATCTACGAACAAACCAGATCAGACCAGTCGATTAAAATGAAAATATGGTGAGACTAAAGTAACCTACTTAACAGGGCTAATTGATGATTATAAATCAGTGTGATGAATTAGAATTAGAATTTACAGATGATGATTAACGTTAGGAATTAGATTAAAGGTTTTCATCACGAACAAACATCAGCTATAATGTCGAGACTCCATTTAACCAAAATGAATAAATGAATTTCAAGTCGAAATCCAAAATCTGATTGTTTCGTCCATAAATTAAAGTCTCGTCAAAAATCACAGTTGTACAAGATCGATTCAAAAAGTGATTGTAATTGTGAGAGACTGCAACTAACAATTAACAGATCAAACAGAAGCTTATAACACAATGAATATGAATATATATGTATAATATAGTTACATAATGGTTATACAGTAAATATATACATGTCATATTAGTCTATAAATAGATCCTAACAGTTACCATTCATTCATTCTTCGTCCAGATATAACAGTATCCATATTGGAATTAACTTGAATGAAGGATACTCTTAATGAACCACGGTATTTTTGGTTCCAGTTCAGTTGCCTTCAATAGATCTTTATAAAAACTTTCGTGAAAAACAAACAAATGAATCAACTTAACATTCATACTCATTTGATTCATTATAGCAGACATAATGATAATGTGAGAATTTATTATAAATGATTTCGTATGGCAAAATGTATTTTACGTTATGATTAGTAAAGAAAAGTCTACATTGTGTGTGTGTGTGTGTGTGTGTGGTATTTGTGGTAGTGGAGGTGGTGGTGGTGGTGGTGGTGTAGAAATAGTAGTGGGGGTGGGGTTAATTTGAAGTGAAAACTCGAATTTAAAGACAAAGTCTACAAGTACTAATGGATTTGTTAGTTTCTGAGAGAAAAAAAATGGTCGAAAATTTATTGACATAGTTGAATCATTTAAACTATAACATGAGATATTTATTGAATAATTAAATACTATGAGATAATTTCAAAAAATAGTTTCTTCATCTCTATCAATCAATAACACTGCACTGAAGTTTAACCGGAACCTTCATCATCATCATCATCCAAATCATCCAAATCATCATCATCATCATCATCATCATCATCATCATCATCATCATCATCCAAATCATCATCATCATCATCATCATCATCATCATCATCATCATCATCATCATCATCATCCAAATCATCATCATCATCATCATCATCATCATGGGTTTGCCGATCTCATGCCCAACCCTCCTCCTTCACCTAGGCTTATGACCGGCAGCAACTTTAGAAGAGCTACAGGTGGAGTTGTTTGTCAACAAAGATTGATCGAAATTCAATCATAACTATCATCAGTGGAATGATTCAGTTAAATGTAGCTTTTTCTTCATTATTAGTGTACAACAACGGAAGTATGTATTAAACTAAAGAGTATCAAGATGTTTATTTACTGATGTATGCTACCTTAAAAAAAGATCTAAGTCTTACCTTATAATACAAGTTAGTTTGAATTGACGGATAATCTGTCAATCTTCATCAGAGCTATGATATGTTCATATCGTATCAAATTCCAAATAAGCATTTCACCATTATTCAAATCAATGTGCTTAGCTCATTTGACGACAGTTTTCATCATGTACTGTCATGAACTGAAAAGCAGTCTTGGATTCGAGTCCTACGCACAGAGTGACGCGTTTTCCTGGATTGATTGAAGTTAGACAGTAACACCATTGAGTGTCAACTCAGTGGTCTAGAGGTTAAGCGTTCGCGCGCGCGTGCGCGACCAAGAGATCCTGGGTTCGAAATACGCGAGCGGGATTGTAGATGCTCGATGCTGAGGAGTCCGATGCTGAGACGAAACGTTCATCCATTGCTTCTAGGTTTACCATGGTTGTCTAGCTTTAACAGATTCATACATTCTACTATAAAAATAAATTCATTGTCTATAAATTGATTAAACCCTTAAACAAATAGTAGACTTGAATGTAGATAAAGTAAGAAAAAAAGCCAGTGTAACTTCATTAGTTAAAAAGAAAAGTTAGTTGAATTAGGTTATGTAAATATTTGCTAATAAAGGGATAAATATTTACTAATCTAACACAGTGAAGTTGTAATGATCTGTCAAAATTTATGTTACTACTATCATTACTACTATTCATAACGTTAGTAGTAGTATTAAAATTTCAAAATAATTTTAACTGTTGATTGTACATGTATGTATGAAGTTTACTTCTTCCTCTTCTGCTTTAGGGGGATACACTCTTTAGAAATGTGAATGACAGTTAAATATGAATTTCAGTAAATTCATAAGCCAACCAATGTTAGAGTACCAGTGAAAACCTGAAAGCACTTGATGGCTGTTATGTTTCAGTATAGGACTTTTCAGTGATCAGCAATCAAGACTCTGCATCCGGAAATTGAAATCAGGACCTTCAGTCTTGCGTACTAACACCCAACCTCTAGATCACTGACTCAGAATCCAATGGTATTATTGTCTGACGTCAATCAATCCACGGTATTGCACAACTGTGTTGGGTGTAAGGCTACAAAGACAATAGGAGATGGCAATCCAACATTGTGGATTGATTAAAATTATTCATGTTCATAAATGCCTTGGTATGAATGAGGGTGAGGAGAGTTAGCTGTCCATTTCGAAGTGTTCTCACATGGCCAAGCCTATAGAGCCACAGTTAGAGAAGTCCTACTCATTAGTTTCTCGCACCAGGAGTGTTGCTTACGTGATTGCGAGGACGAAAGACTAATGTCTGGTAGGAGCTTTAACCGGGTTGGCGGACACGGAGATCCTACCCAGGAGAGTTTTAAAACCCTCATTCTAAGCCATTGATGCAAAGTGGCTCCAGGATCTTAAAGCAACAAATGACGTTTGAACCAATTATTGATCACCGGCTACCATGGAACTGCATTTCCAAAAGTTGCTCCAATGCCTTGTGGATCAGAAGTTTAGGTCGAAGGCTCCGGGTGTGGCCTCCTGCGGAAAGCAACTGGTTTGTTCTGGATGTCCGGGCAGTATTACAGCCCACAGCTCAAATGACTTGTGTGACTCATATGTATTCGATGCCCCTTTGTACCAATATTTATGTGTTCAAATAAATAAGTAAAGAAATAAATAATAAACATTAAAACCGTTAAATACCGGCTCAGTGATCTAGAGGTTGAGCGTTCGTGAGTCAGTGAGATCGAAAGTCCTGGGCTCGATTCCTACGCACAGTCACGAATGCCTACTGCCGAGGAGTTCCATACGGCAACGAAACATCTATCTAGAGCTTCCCGGTCCTCAATGATTGTCATTCATTGTCCAGTTCTTCAATTCGATGGAAATGTACGATCTACACAACTATATACTTACAAATATTATGAAATTTTTAAAGTGTAAAATCTAAGTGATAGTTCATACCAATCTTAAATATTATACAATCAACTGTTTTATGATATGATAACCCGAAATAGAACTGACTAGTTAGATATAACAGCGAGATTATAATTTATGGACGAGCCAATCAGGAGCATTTGAGGGATTTCAAAGTCACGACGCCAATTTTAGTACCTGATGCTTACGTACGTGATAACTGAGCGGCTAAAACAAATAGGACTATTAAGAAGTTTCTTTATTTGTAATTGTGGCAATCGAATGACTTACGGACTTTGTGCAGACTAACGTAATGATAGTGTTGTCTTTCGATGAGAACACAAGGCCTTCAGTCTCGCGCACGAACTCTTAACCTCTAGACCGCTGGGCCGGGATCCAATGGTGTTAATGTCTAACCTCAACCAATCCACGAAATTGCGCGACCATCTTTCATTGTACTGAGGTAGACACTTGTTTCTACCCGACACGGATTAGCTCCACTGGTCACTACTTCTCACCAGAACTCCGAGAATTTTCTCACGAACGTAGTCACTGGTGAGCACATAGTAATTATCAATTAATGGATTGTGGGGATTGTTGAGGAGTCTCACAATAGAACGAAACGACCGTCCAGTGCTTCCAGGTTTTCAATGGTGGTCCAACATCAATCGGTTCATGATCTCAATCAAAAACTTAACAATCTTAATGACCCATAAATTGATAAAAGAAGTGTATTCATTTCAATTCTTTAGTGTTACTTTATACTAACTGTTTTCTGTTTGGCTAATATTTCTCAAAGTCACTTAAGATTCAATCAAAGATCATCATGCATAAATGATCGTCCCATCGATATGATAACATTTGATCTTTGAATTTTCCATAATGAACATCTTATCATTACTATGTTTAGTGGTTACATAATATTTGGATATTATCAGTGTACAATTGTAGAAATGGTTGAATTACATTGAGTTCTAACTATAGATTTGTTAGAACTTGTGACCACCGATTAAAGAGCAGTGAATTATCGATCGAATCAATGACGTGTAAAACTCGTACAACCAGCCTAGAGTCCTGATTGGTCTCACTTCCTGTCTCGCCCAGCCAGTTAAATCCAGAACAGCAATCCGAGCCTCTGCGATATGAATCCTGTATTTCAAACTTACTCGGTTTATATTACCAAACAAGCAGACCACATTGTATCAATAAAATAGGAAACAACATTTGTAAAAGGTTTGGCCAAAAGATTGACTTTGAATGAGGGAGGTAGGGTAGTGATTAATAGACAGGGCATAATTCAAGAATGGTAAATCGTATAATCATAGTGCATAGATCAAAATAAAGCTTATAATAAAAGGAACATGAAAATGAAGAGTTTAGTTACTTAGCAACTACGCAATAAAAAAATATACGTATAGTATTGATCCATAAATGGATCCCAACAGTTACCATTCATTATGTTTATTGGGGCATAACATAAGATTCAATTCTGATCCATTTTGTTTTAATTTTCCTCTTCTAGATATGTTGGATATTTTTCTGGTTTATTAACTGGTGCATTAATTTTACAAGATCGTTTAGTTTATTTACATACAATTGTCTATCGTGATTCATCAAGAGGACGTTATCTTGGTCAACCATTAGATGCAATTATAGAAAATAATAATGAAAATTCATTATATGCACAACCAGATGAAATTATAACAAATAAAATACAATATCATAATCATCATGATCATAATAAGATTAAAGAAACATTTATATCATTCAATCAAAATGATCTATTAATCGATAATTTAAATAAAATCAATAATGATAATAATAATAATAATAATAATAATAATAATGATAATGATGATGATATTGATCATATTAAAAGATGGGATCAAATATTTTCCACACCAATTGATTTATTGAAAACAACAATGATTACACAACAACCCCAGCAACAACAACAACCCCAGCAACATCACCACCCCCAGCAACAACAACAACAACAAACTGATCAATCGACATTTAATAAATTACCATCATTTAAACAATTTCAAACATTTGTTGATAAAGAATGTGGTCTTTTTTTAAAAATTTATCAAAATTTAAATTTAATGCATACGACAAGAGTTTTGTAAGTTTTTTCTTCTTCTTTTTTTTTTTTTGTTTCTAACTAGCAACTGTTAAAATTATACCGAAATTTCTTCTGATATTAATCAACATATGCTCATTAGTGATTAGCTTTAAAAGGTATTTGCTGGAGTTTTAGTGAGAATTAATGACCGGTGGAGTTCAACCAGGTCTGTTGTAAGATAGTAACTCACTGAAGTTAATGATTGATGTGCCGGTTCAGTTGTCTAGTGGTTAAGTGTTCGCACACGAGACTGATAAGTTCTGGACTAGAACCTCAGGGGGCGGGATCGTGGATGCGCATTGCTGAAGAGTCCTACAATAGGAAGAAACGGCTGTTCAAGGCTTCCAGGATTTCCATGGCGATCTAGTTTCATTGATTAAGATCATGAGTCAGTTGAAGCTAGACCACCATGGAAAACCTGGAAGCACTGACTCATGATCTTAATCAATGAAATTACTACAATCTCCACAAAACCCCTTCTGATAATGATCTAGTTTCAATTGACTCATGATCTCAACTTTTAAGACTACTATAATATCTACAAAAAACCCCTTCTAATATTAATCAACATATGCTCATTAGTGACTGGCTTCATGTGGTATTTCCTGGAGTTCTACTGATCAGTAGAGTTTAAACGCGTCTGTTATGTGATAGTAACTCACTGAGGACAATGATAGATGTGTCACTCAATTTCGTGGATTGGTTGAAGTTAGACATTCACACCGTTGGATTTCGATCAGCTCAGTGGTCTAGTTGACGTGCCGGCTCAGTTGTCTAGTGGTTAAGTGCTCGCGCGTGAGACTGATAGGTCTTGAGTTCGAATCTCGCGAGGGTGTATCGTGGATGTGCATTGCCGAAGAGCCCAGCAATAGGACGAAACCGCCGTCCGATGCTTCCATGTTTTCCATGGTGGTCTATCTTTGACTGACTGATGATCTCAACTATTAAATTTAGTAATTGTGTTTGTTTGTTCATCTATCAGTTTACTATTTAAAATATTTCATGATCTGAAATATTTTTACATTGTATATTTTGAATATTGATCATATATTTAGTCCTCAAGATGATGACGAAGATTTGTAACTCAAATGGATGATTCTGGTGAAGTTTTGTTCTTTGAGATGAATGGTTTGGTCATGGAGCTTTTATCGTTATTCTGAACGACATCATCAGCATAAACGTTTACCTGAAGTGTTTGTGCTGATAATGTCGTTCAGAATAACAATGAAAGCTCCGCGACCAAACTGTCCAACTCAGAGAGCAATACTTGTCATGGTATTTACACAAGAAAACTAATAAAATTCAATGAAATGAAATGGTAAAATGACGATTGAAATGTAAGAGAGTTGATATAACGTTCAAAATAGATAAACTATTATTGTAGTGAATGAGAGCACACAACTAGGGGCAATCGAATGCATGTGAACACAAAATTACAGAATCTCTTACTGGAATCTGAGATCCACACAGTAAATTCTTCATTTACAAAATGTCAATCAATCATGTCAGACACCAATCATTCACTGTTCTCATTCTCTGTTCCTTGGTCTTCTTAACCTTCCGACACCAGGCATTTCTTTTTCAATTGATAAAACATACTACTTATATCTGTTGACATCAGTAAGACACACCACATTATCACGTTTGGTTCAAGGCTAAAAGAAATTATTTTTTGTACATATATACACACACACACAAAGGAACCTTAATGACCTAGCCTTCTTCAAGCCAAAAATTTTGTGGTTGACACTATTGACATAGCTTTAAATATTGTTCTATGATCAATCTTATATCCTTTCTCAATTATATGTGTCACTTCCAAGGTGTATGATTTTCTCGCACATGTGTTTACCACATCGTTCGATGCTGACTGTTCGAAAACCGTCAAACTGAATTGTTCGACTAGTCCTTCCCGTATATTTGTATCCATACTGACGTAAATTGATAAATGGTCTTCATTTGTGTTTACATATAATTGTTTTGACAAGTAGATATATGACCGATGGATAGTGACTAGCAGTGAAATCTAGGATGAGCGTTTCATCCTATTTGGGACTCGTCAGCTGGATATACCTTCATCCCAGTCTTGTGGATGTTCACTCTGACACTCGGGCCCAGTACCGTTTACTTCAAACGCCATCGCGTTATCCACTCAGCTATTAATACCTGGTAGACGATTGCTTGTGTAATGGGGTGAAGTTTAAATTCACTTCGTATTGTTTACTTGAATCTTCCCATTGATGTTTAGAACTGCAGTTGATAAGTCTCTTATTAGCAAATATGTATACTGTGAGTATTGCCTCGATACTGCCTTAAGTCACAAGCAATATAAGCAGTAGGTCGAGAAGGAAAGAACCGGAACAGAAAGCAATTGATATGAAAATGTGGGAACAATCAAATCTGAGACAATTGTGTGTTCTTGTTCACTACAATTCAACCTAATGTTATGCATATTTGTGAATATACATAGACAATATATATGAAGAAACGAATCTCCCATTTCTCGGTCCTCTAGTAGAGTACTGTGTAAACATATTGGATCACAGGTATATAGAACAAAATATGAAAGCTTCATAAAATTTAAAATTGATAATAATAGATTCAAACAATGGTGGAAACATCATAACTGAAGTTGGGCTACATCCAACTGATGAGTTTTTTTATTGAACAATAGGAAACATATGACTGGTTAACTTATAAGGAGTTCTATATCATAGTGTAATAGTTTCCTGTACAATCTGAGTTTTGATAACTAGTTGAATAAAGTCAGTTAGTGACATGAACTAGAAATTATTGATCTATAAGTGGAAAGCTATCTTTGTAACGAATTCTCATGAAGTTTTGTAACTTCATTGATGATCACAAAAATATCGCATTAGATACTACACAGTAATCAACTACTGATGATCTAAGTAGATCATCGGTAACATCTAAGACTGTGATTTTGAGTGTCATCGATCTGAATATCATCCTTGATGACAAATCACAGTTTGTATGAAATCCAAGTCCATAGTTTTTAACTAACTCCCTCCAACCAACTTACACCCAAAAGATGCTGTAAGTTGTGTAACTGTAGAAGGAAAGTGAGGCTACTTGTACATGAAATGTTTTGGATCATTTTGCTATACAATTGATTATGCGAGTAATCACAAGTTTGTTTTTGCATTCATACCCCCCCCCACCTTATTTCCAAATATTGTTTAGATGCCCAAATGTGAATTTTCGAGTGGAACGATACATTTTTCCAATTGAACCAGTGTTACCATTGCATGGTGATGTTCTAATCGCTTGTTACATACAACCAAACTTTTCAACACAACTTCAAGAATGTTTATTTCGGTGAGCTGATTATTTGTTTCCTTTTGTTTTTATCCCATTTGTTTAACTGCAGTTTCATCCTTATGGATTCCTTGTGCCATACGTTTATCATACAAATTTAGTCTTAGATTATCTAACGATCACATTCAAGATATTCTGCCAGTTGTATAATCATATCATTATAAATGGTGTATCAAATCAAATCTATCTTACTCCCGAAAGTGTACGTGTACTACGTTCTCTGAAGTTCTTTTCTGAATATATTCTTCTGAAGTATTTCTTTATTCCTTTGATATTGTTTTACTTGTGTCTTCTCATTGTTGTTTGGGACTGCAATTGATCAATCACCTGTTGGAATCCCGTGCGGATTACCTCACAAGCATTATAAGGAAAGATAGATAGTGGCTAGCAGTAGAATCCAGAACGCGCGTTTCGTTCTATTTGGTACTCGTCATCTGGATGTATCTGAATCACAGAGTTGATGTTCACTCTGTGATGCAGGTACATCCAAGTGATATGTATTTTGTATGATCTATGGAATAATTCATTTAACGATGATGGAGGAGAAACAGTAAACGAAAATAGATTGTAACGAATCATGCTATGATCATACCCAAACCATTAGTTGCTTATCTTATCTACTTTAGGATAACAAAATTACAGAAATAAAAACCACTTCAAATCGATTTTTCAGACTTCTAAACTCTTGGTGAAATTCCATACGTAACATCCTAATGTATTTATACGACTATAACTTCATAAAGTAGTAAAAAACAATATTAAAAAGATGCGATCTAATACCATGGTCTGCGGAGTGTTCGAAACGTATAACATGTGATTTCTCTCCGATTCACTTTTACTATTTATTGAATTTTGACTGTGGATGCTTCTCTTGTGTTTTATAGCCCGTCAGTTATCATGTGACAAGATGGCTAATCAAAACACCGATTTGTACAACTTTGGCACTGTGCCAAACCAATAACGTGGGGACCGGCACAAGCAGCCTAGAGTCAACTATAAGTCCTTAATGGTTCTTCTTGCTTTGTCTTACCCATTGATTCCAGAACTCAATCTCAGCTTTCACTGTATGAATTCTACATATCAAGCATGCGCAGTTTATATATAAACAAACAAGACCACATCACACAATCAAATAGAAAACAACAATTATACAAGATTAGACCTAATGTGATTGTGAGTGTCGGAGACTGTAACTGATAGTTTGAGAATAACTTAAGAATAGTATCGTATGATAATAGACAAAAGATCAAATGAAAGCTTATAAGAAGAGAAATATAAATATATATAATCTAGTTACTCAAAAGTAATATATGTAGTTACACAATAATTATACAGTAAGAATACATATAGTAACAATCCATGAATAACTCCTCGAAGTTACCATTCATTTATTCTTAGTTAGGATATAACAGTACCGACCGCTGGAGATGTTTGCTTTTCAATCCCATATAAGTGAACTATAAACAGTTGGTGTTTCAATTACAAATGTGCTATATTTTCATCTAATTCCCATGATATCATATCAGTTCCTTCAAGTTGCTATTTATCTTATTCATGTCTGCTTCCACTTCTTGACTCAGTGTGTTCCTTGGTGTTCCTAATTTTGGTTTCGCTTAGGAATCTAAAGTTGGCGCTTGTCTCATGATGTAGTTTGATTATTTCTTCAATGTGTACCCTATACACTACCATAGTTCTTCTAGATTCTTCTCCAATTAGAAGTTGGTTTTTTGCTAATGGTATCTGGTCAACAAACATTGAGTATCTTTTGTAGACAATTGTTTAGAAATACTTATACTTCTTTGGTGTTGGTTGCAGTAGTTCTCAATGCTTCTCACCTTGATATTGGTTGTCAAACAGTTGTTTGGAGTTCCATATTTTCTTCAACTGTATGTATTTTTTCCTTGCTTTATCAAGCTTTGCCTTTACATTTGTATACGACCCCTCCATGTACGTAAAACTTTCCACAACTTTCAAGGCTTCTCTATCAAGTGTAATTGATTCGGTGCTCCCTAAGTTCTATTTGAGGATGATGCTTTTTCCCTTGTGTATTTCGAGACCTACTGATGCAGAGACCGCTGTTACAATAACTGCCTTCACCGGCATTTGTTTTTATGCATGAGATATAAGGGCCCGGCCATCTGCGAAGTCCAAATCGTCTAGTTGCATCCAACTTGTCCATTGTATTCCGTGCTTCCCGTCAGATATCGAGGTCTTCATAATGTAGTCAACTAACAACAGAAAGAGAAAGTGGGAGTGTAGGCAGCCTTGTCTGACTTCGGTCCTCACATGGAATGCGTCTGACAATTGTCTCCCATACGCGACTTTGTAGCGTAGTTCGTCATATGAATTCTGGGTGATATTGAAGATTTTCTCTGCTAATAAGAGACAGGTCAATCGCGGTCTGAAACATCAATGGGATGATTCAAGTAAACAACACCAAATAAATTTCAACTTCACACTATTGTACAAGCAATCGGTTATCATGACTCAGTAGCTAAGTGTTGAAGCGAAGTGTTTGGAGTGAACGGTACTAGATTCGAGTCCCGGAGTGAACGTTAACTCTGGGATTAAGGTATATATAGCTGACGAGTCGCTAATAGGACTAAACACGTGTCCTGCACTCCATTGCTAGTCACCATCCATCTTTGCTTATAATGTTTGTGACTTCTGGCAGTATCGAGGCAGTCCGTATAAGATGTCCATATTGCCAACAATAAACTGATCAATTGAAGTCCTAAATAACCATTAAAACAGGACATTGTTCCATGTTAATCATTAATCTTTGTTATTCACTTTTATTAGAGCTCAATTTCATACATGTGCAGTGGATGCTGAAAAATTATCCTTTTTCAAAGTTGATTTAGACGAGGCATGTGAGAGTAAGTTGACATTTATTTTGCTACAATTTGATTATTAGTTGTATCATGATGTAAGTTTGTTAATCAAAACTTTACCGATTTATGAATGTAATTGGTTATTTTCATTAATGTTTAGGATTCGATTACGTTTGAAGTGTACAGTACTGTGTTCGAGTTCAGGAGTAAACATTAACACTGGAATGCAAATACATTAATAAGTCGATAAGTCCCAAATAAGATGAAACATTCGTCCTGGATTCCTATGCTAACCACCATTTACTTCTGTTAGATACAGTTTGGATGGTAACCTGTAGTACAATATGGACAGCATGCTTTTCCGTCTACAGAAAACTCGCTAACTTAGTATCTAACCATTCTTTTCGTGATGTTTTAACAAAGGCTAGAACCCAATACATTTTGTTTGGGATTTAAAATTTCATCGACTACAACGGAAGTCAATACGTTAAATGGGTACTTAGATTAAGTGGATTTGTGGAGATAATTATCATTTGTAAGTATCACACATCATCGATTGACAGCATTTACGGTTTTATTAAAATCTAAAAAGTACTGATCAGGTACTTTGAAGTATAGTCCTCTTCATTAGTGATCATCTATCACCCAGTTGGAAATTGGAACATGACCTTCAAGACACTGCAACAATGATTACCCATTTAGTCACTGAATTAAGATTCAATGATTCCCATTTCTAACTAATCTTCCAAAAAAACATCTCGACAATAGTAAAACTTTCTGTTCAATATGAATTTACTTTGAGATTATGTTTAAAAGTTCAAATGTGAAGTTGTGACTAGTAGACATCAATTATACCTTGAATGGAATCGTTGTCTCTAATAACATCGAATAATTCTTTTATTTCACTATTAATCGATTGAATTTGAAAATATACACCAATGGATGTCAGCTTAGTATTGTAAGGATTGAAAAGTGAAGGTCTTTGGTGTGTAGTATAATGAATAATCAAACACAAACATCCATAGTTTCCGCTAGTCACATGAATAATACTTGTGTTAAAGCTGAGATACTGTCCAGAAACTTAATTTAATGTAAATAGTTTTCTTATAGAATTATTACTGTTAAACCTAATCCATATGGCAGTCTAACAATGCCAAGTGACCTAATCCCATAGAACTCATTAGTCAAAGTAAATTTGTATATCGTTCATTTATACAAGACCTTGAGGTTCATATGTCTGATTGGTTATGATCAATAATCTCTAACTTCTACTGATAGATCCTTCATATCAGAGAATCCCGCTTATCTTCGGTAGCCAAAATTTTACTTCCTCAATGAATAACAATTACCAGAAACTAGATTATCTACTACCGTTAGTAGTATAGAAAAATTTATGAAAAAAAAAGAAGAGTCTCTGTCGTACTAGCGTAGTGAACAAGAACATAAGTGGAGGCAATCGGTTGTATTTGAACATGAAATTACAGAATAACTCACTAAAATCTGAGAATCACCAATCGATTATCTCAAACTTGACTGTTCCCTTTGAAAATATCAGTTCATTGTCTTAGATTTCATTGTTGCCGCATTTTTATACCGATTACTTTCCGTTTCTGTTCTTTTCTTCTTGATCATCTACTGAAATACATTCTATTCCTGACTATCATGACATACTACTTATGTGAATTTAAGTAGTTCACACCACACTAGTAGTATATACGTGGTTTGTAATAAATTTTAACAAATTTCCTTCTTCTAATGTCTCATTTTTGAAAAAAGAAAGCACATGATTTGAAAGAAAAAAGAATGATTCCAATCAGCCAAAAAAATTTTTTTTTCAATTTTTATTTCCTTTTTTTTTCTGAAAAAACAAAAAAAAAATACAAAAAATACAAAAAACAAACAAACACATTAATCCTTTTATGAAAATTTATAAAACAATAAATTTTTGTTACTATGATGATCAATATGAAGAATTCGTAATAAATTACATTACTTCCGGAAAAAGAAAAAAAATCAACTATTATTATGAATCTGCCATTATGTCCTTACTAACTTCCTTACTTATTCATGCCTGTTACTCCCAATGAAGCAAAGACCACCGACCACCACTTTTCAACCCACTCTGTCCTTGGCTCTCATTTCTAGTTCTATCCAATTCTTGTTTATTCTTCTTATGTCTGTCTCCATTTCCCGCTGGAATTTGTTCTTTGGTTTTCTTCTTTTCTTTTGAAATTTAGGATTCTAGATGAGGGATTGGATTGTGATGCAGTTCAGTGTTTTCATCAATATGTGTCTTATCCACTTGAAGCATTTCTTCCTAATTTCCTCCTCTGCTAAGATTTGGTTTATTCTCTCCTATAGTAGGTTATTGCTAGTAGTGTCTGGTCAACGGATCCGAAGTATTTTGCGTAGACAGCTATTAATAAACACCTGTATCTTCTGGATGATGGCATTCGTAGTTCTCCAAGTTTCCACCCCATACAGTAGAACTGTTTTGACATTTGTATTGAAAATTTTGACTTTGGTGTTGGTTGATAGACAGTATATATATATATATATATATATATATATATATATATATATATATATATATATATCAATTTCTTGTCTGAAAAAAATTGTATATCAGTATGGGATTGTGGAGGATTTTAAGTTTTCTGATTGAGATCATGAATCGGTCGGTGTTAGAAGTACTAGATGGCTGTTTTGTCCTAGTATGGTACTTCTCAGTAGGCAGTGCGCACCAATGTTTCTACATTTGGGATTTAAACCCAAAACCTTCGTTCTTGTGTACGAACGCTTAACCTTTATGTTTAACTTCCATCGATCCATGAATGGTTGAGCCACCATTCATCTATTGTCTGAGGTAGATACCTGTCTCCCCCTAATACGGATCAAACTGCAGTGATCACTGCTTCTCACTAGAACTACAGGAAATCACCTTGGAGAAGGTTACTAGTGTGCTTCCAGATTTTCAGTGGTGGTCAATCAATCAATCAATCGATTCATGAATAGAAATACGCATTATTTCAGATTGAATGCAATAGGGAAAATGTTCTGATGATGTTTGTGTGTACGTGTTTGTTGTGTGTGATTATGAATTCACTAACAAATAATCAACGCTTATTCTAGACAAATTAAGATCGAATGGCCCATTCAATATCTCTAATGAAGCATTAATTGCAAGTAGAGATGGATGGTGGCTAGCTGTGGAATCTATGATGCGCGTTTCATCCTATTAAGGACTCGTCACCTAGATGTATCTACATTCCAGAGCTGATGTTCACTCTGTGATTAGAAGTCAGTATTGATCACTGCGAATACCATCGTGTTATCTGGTCAACTACCGAGTCAAGATAGTCACCAGCTTGTGAAATGGAGTGAAGTTTAATTCTGTTTTGTATTGGCTGTTTGAATCTTTCTATTGACGTTTAAAACGGTAATTGATCAGTCTCTTATGTATATACATCCTGTGTGGATTTCTTCGATATTGCCCTAAGTCACTAGCATTTTCAGCATTTGAAGCTAAAGGTATTACGTTCGAGTCTCGGAGTGTATATCAACTGGGAGATTCAGGTTCTTACAGCTGACGTATCTCAAGGGAGACAAAACTCACGTTCCACATTCCACTGCTTATGACTTAAAGCCACATAGAGCTAATCTGATCAGGATGCATATATGCCAAGAAAGAGAATGGTCAATTGCAGTCCTAAATGTCAATGTGAAGTTTCAAACAACCAATACAAAAATGAATAAAATATTAGTTACGTTAATAAATCCAAACGGATTCAGCTTTTACTTCACCAATTAAGAATGAACTTGTAGCAATAAAATATTGAGTGAAATTTGATATTAGTGAACAATTAAATCGGAAACTCACACTTCGACCCTTTTGGGACTCGTCACTTGGATGTGCCTGTCTCACAGGGTCAAGATTCACTCCGGGACTAAAACCAAGTAACTTTCGATTAAACTGCCAACGCACTATTGAGTCCAGATGGTTACTGTGTTGTATAACGGGGTTGAACAATAATTTATTTGTACATGTGTTGAGTCTTCCCGATATCAGTCTCTTTTTGGTATACGTACATTCTGAGCATATCGGCTTGACATTCTCATTAGGTCGCAAACATTTGAACATAAATGTACTTGGTTCAAGTTCTTGTTGATAATTCTCATGAAGGAAAAATCGTGAGTCTCGCGTTACACTACTAGCCACTGTGAAACTCTGTTTAAAAATGCTTGTTACAGATAGCAGTACGGAAGCAATCTGCTCAGGATTCCAATAAGTTCACTGAACTTCGTTATCAAATTTATTGAAGAAAGGACCCGGCAGATGTTAAAATTGATCATAAGTTACCGTATTAAAAAGAATTTAACAAGCTTATGTATATCGAAACAATATGACAAAACAGAGTCCTTCATGATGACTGTCAGAGTTACTTATAAAGATTCTAGACACCAGTCATTAACTTTGTAAAGAGATCTCTACTTTTAATTCGGCAACCCTCAGTCCTCAACAAACCTACATCTATCCTAGTGTCTGTCCCATCCATTATGGTTTGAATGACTTTTTTCTGGTTAGCGTTTTTTAGCGAGTTAGTTTTCTACAGGATGGGGTCGCTAACCCCATGCCCAACCCTCCTCAGGGACTCCAGACGGGGTTTCCCATCCACTATAATCTCATCAAATGATTCATTATTTCTATCCTGTAACCCTCGTCTAAACTTATATTTACGAACACTGATTTGCAGATAGTGATTTGGAGAAATCTTTGAGTAGATACAACAAACTTATCCAAGTTTTCAGTCATCAAAAGTTATGATTTACATCTGTAAATTAACATGTTCATAACTGTTTAGTTGCATATTCATTGTTTAAGAAGTAAAAGGATACCTTTTTATGTATCATTTGTGGTACATGTTAACAAATGTTAGAATAATTTATAATAACAATGAACTGAATTAATTAGTCAACTTAAAAAAACCTTTTGGCAAGCAATCAAATGCTAATGAGACTTATTGAATATACAAAGTCTATACTTTATAAAGTTTCAAGTTTGTCTATAGTAATCATATAAGCATTCAACTTATCATAACCATTTCGAGTTACCGAAATGCATTCTCTTATAACACCTCTTCCTTATGAGAACTGATTGAGATGAATACGTTTGATGAGGCATTGTGAACCAGTTGTAAGTTAATCATTTTTTTGACTCAAAGAGATTATATGGGTAGGAAATCAAAGTATTATAAAGGATAATCCATTTTGTTCAACAGATCATTTGCTCCTTGAACTCTGTAGTTTAATGAATAGCCCATTAACGTTTGAAATGTTGGACATTTGATTCAAGTCTCAGTGTGAACATATACATTGAGATTTAGGTACATCCAGGTAGTACGTAGGGGGAAGGATGAAACAAATGTCCAATATTCAACTTTTGTTATATCCGAGCAAAGATTAAATCACAAGTAACTTCTGAGACATTAATTGACTAATATTATCTATATATTCTTACGGTGTAATTATTTAATAGTTAGATTATGTATATTTATATTCCCCTTATCATAAGCTTCACTTTGACCTATAATTTATCATTGTACGATTTACTGTCCCTAAATTATGCTCAGTTTATTAATCACTGTCTCCCACATTCACAGCCACTTTTTGGCCTATTTGTGTACACATGTTATTTTCTATTTTATGGTACGTTGTGGTCTGCCTGATTGATATATAAACCGAGTATGTCTGAAATAAATGATTTGGTTCGATTTTGGTTGATTCAGAAGCTGGTATTGTGTTCTGGACTCAAGAGGACGGGTTAGAAGGACGTAGGACCCAATAGGACGCTAGACTGCTCAGACCGGTTGAACGTCATTGGTCTTGTCATAGTGCGAATATTCGTATAAGCCGTATTCTGATTGGTGTATAAGTCACGTGATCGTAAGCCGGACATCAAATCATAACAACTTTCACTTCCAATTCAAATATAATTGAGCACAGGTAAAGTAGTGGTTGGTGGTAGATAACAGGAAAACTTGGATCTAAGTTTCGTGCTACTTGGCACTCGTCAGCAATCAACCATCATCTTATCTCAACATAATGCACGAAATTTCGAGTCACCTAGACTAGTGATCACATTGAAACTTGGTCTATAGAATTCGATTTGAACTAAGAAGGACCTGATACACACGGCCAGTTAACTTACAATTTTATTCAACCATCTGACGTATCATAGTGGTTCACACAAAATTCAACTACTTAGACTTCCATCTGTACCTTGAAAATCTAAACAAACATGATACTGATCACAGTTCAGTGATCAATCAATTGTAACACATTCGAAAAAGACACAACAGCCGAAAGATGATTGCAACTTAATGAATAACCTGCAGAATTCTACTTGTCTAATCATCTATTAGGTAATTAATCAGTACGAACAATCACTATTCCAATCACTTGATCAATCGTGAAGACTACATATAGTCATACAGCGTATCATCATCATCATCATAGAACTTTTGGAACAATCAAGTTATAGAAACCCTGTAAGTTATTATAACTTATGGATGAACTTTGAAAGACACTAAAGTGACCTCGAGAAACTTAAACTACTTACTAGTTCAAGGTTATAAATTAATGTAAGGAATCAGGATTAGGAGTTAGGATGAGACTATAATTTATGGACGATCTTTAAGATGACCTAGGGATGTTCATCTATTTACCAGAGCTAAACGAGAGTTATAAATCTGTATGAAAAATAAAGATTATGATAGTTAGGGGTTAGGAATTAGATTTAAGGTTTTCTATCATGAACTGATATTAGCTAGAATGCCAGAACGCTATGTAGCCAAATCAATGAATGAATTTTGTGCCAAAATCTCAAATCTGATTGGTTCGTTCATAAATTATAGTGTCACCGGAGTTCTCGTCAGGTATTAGATTTATAATTTTTAGCACGAACTGACATCACCTATAGTACTGAATGGATAGATGAATTTCATATCAGAATCTTAGTGCTTTTGTTCTAAATCCAGTTAGTTCATCCTTAAATTAGAGTCTTGTCATAATATCGAACTTCACATTTCTATCAAATTTGTAGGTCAACTAATGCTAATTCTTTTCAATATACTACTTAAATCAATTTCAGTAGATTTCCATTGTAAATATATTGTCTTTTATTATTGTAGAGACAATTTTTCCATCAACTGGTTGTGTTGAATTATATTTCACATCACATCGTGAACTTATTACAGGTAAAAAATTTTATATTCATTTCTAAATGTTAACGAATAATCTTCCAATTCTAATGTACGGGGGTTTGAGGGAATTGTTGAATATCATCGTTTGAATCATTGAAAACTTGAATGCACTGGATGATCTTTTCAGTCTAGTGTGTAAGTATAGTTATTCATGGAAGCCAAGTTAGGATCATTAAGTCTCGTCATAAGCTTTCTGAATCAAGACAATTGAGTTAGTCTTCTAAAGTTAGCATATCTGAATTCAATCAGTTCATAATATGAAAAGACTCTATTTCTATATCAACGGATGAGTAACTGCTTCATACTCAATAAACCAAATATATAAGTTTGAAGGTGTCAATTATTCACAACTATCGAATTCACTTGAATGATTACTCTTTTAATTAGATCTAACTGATAACAGAAGAGCAGTAGGAGTAATTGGTATGTAGTTAGCATAATGGCTGAAATAGTCTAATTATTCATGTATTCACATATAAACTTCTCAAATTTTAATTGTCGAACCTGAAGCCGATGTTATTCTTATGGGGCCGAAACCCGAGCCTTCCACTTAGAGGTCTAATCTATAAGGCAGAGGAGCAACGTTAAGAGATGTAGTCCCATGGTGGCTGTTGACCAACGATCAATTTATAAGACATTTGATCCTTCAGGATACTAAAGCCTATGTGCAACATTGTTTTGGAATTAGGGTTTTCCAACTCTTCTAGTTAGAACCTCCGTGTCCACCAACCCGGTTAAAGCTCCTGACAGATATTTATTTTCATACTCTCAATTTCGTAGACTTCCCTTGAAGTGTCTGTATACACGTGGGCATATGAGAGCATTTGAAGAGGGATAACTGACTCTCCCTAACTTCGGCCGTATCAGAGAATTTGAATATTTGTAATGAATGATCATTCAAGTAAGGAAGACCAATTAATCCTTTTATATAAAAATTACAGAATGTCTTGATAAAACATAAAATCCATACATTAAATACTTCATATGCATATCTTTCATCAGTTGTCTATTGCAAATTTCATTGTGCCTCCATTCTTGTTCTCCATAATCCGATATTCCACTTCCAGGTATTCTACTTTAAATAGGTCTTACATACTACTTATATCTATCGATATAAGTAGCATATGTATTATTGAGTAAAGAAAAATTGTCATCTTTATTAGGCTATAGAATTTATCCACTGAATTTATCATTATGGATTAATCTTGATTAGATTGAGAGAGAGAGAGAGGGAGGGAGAGAGATAGATAGAGAAAAAAGAATTGAAAACTAAAGAGAAAGTAATAACTATCTCATATTAATATGATACTATCTAATAGTTGACATGAACATGATAGAAAGTTGTTTATCTCTATGAGTAGAATGAATGAAACATTCCCTAGTAAGTCATAGATATAGAAATAGATGTAGTTAAAAGGAGAGCAATAACTATTTCAATACTCATTAATATTACTATAATATTATTCATTCAATTATTGTTTGTCTTTAATGCATCCTTCGAAACTATCCATAAACTGCTAATATCAATTCATAATCTTAATTCAAATGAACAATTTTGATGAAGTTTTGTTCTCTGAGCTGGATGGTTTGGTCGTGGAGCTTTCATCGTTCTTCTGAACGACATCATCAGCACAAACTTCAGATAGAAGTGAAGTGTTCGAATTTCTCCATATGCGTTTCATAGCTTGTTCTGTGCACCTCGATGTTGATTGGTTCTTATTGATGATGTCGTTCAGAAGAACGATGAAAGCTCCACGACCAAACCATCCAGCTCAGAGAACAAAACTCCATCAAAATCATCCACCTGAGCTACAAATCTTCTCCACCATCTCAAATGAACAATATTAACATTAAATGATAACCCTTATTGTCAATCGTACTTTTAATCGTAAATCATAAGACAGATTTTCAATTCTGATGTAACCTATCACTGGACATTAGTGTAATAAGTGATTGAAGACTTTGACATTTGAGTGGGAACATGGAATACCATGAACAGCTCAGAATCAATTTTTTAAGATTTTAACTTTTCAGACGACCTAGCCTCTTCTATCCCATACACATGAACAAATGCAGATGAAGACAACTAGTGTAGCAACAGCCTCCCAATGAGTAGGCTTCAGTATACACTAAGAAGAAAGCAAAATTCTCAAGTACAACACGGATAACAAACTAATCACACATGATGGAGAAACTCTGGAAGATATAGAATCTTTCACGTACATGGGAAGTATCATCGATGAACAAGGAGGATCAGATGCAAATGTAAAGGCACGGATTGACAAAGTAAGGGTAGCATTTCTGCAGTTGAAGAAAATATGCAACTCGAAACAACTGTCAGCGAAACGTCAAAGTCATAATTTTGAGTTCAAAAGTCAAAACACTTCTATTGTACGAAAAGGAAAATTTGAGAACTACTACAGTCATCATCAAAAAGGTACAAGTATTTATAGATAGTTGTCTACGCAAGATATTTAACATCCGTTGACCGGATACTATCAACAATAGTCTACTGTGGAAGAAAATACATTAGCTTCCAGCTGAAGAGGAAATTAGAAAAAGCCGTCGGAAGTGGATAGGATATACATCTCGGAAATCAAATTGCATCATGAGGCAAGCCCTAACTTGGAATCCTGAAAAGAAACGAAAAAGTGGAAGCCCGAAGAACACAATACGTTGAGAGTTGTAGGCAGTCATGAAAAGGATGAATTGGAAAAATTGGGAAGGATTAGTTAGGACAAGAATGGATGGAGAGCGTTGTTAGGTTGCCTATGTTCCTCTACGAGGGGTAACAGGCGTAAGTAAGTAATAAGTGATTATAAGTATAGAGAGATTGTCGATAATGTAGAACTTGTATAGTTGAAATCACCAAAAGATCAAAACTAGAACACCATCGAAAACCTTGAAGCACTGGACGGCCGTTTCATCCTAGCATAGTATTCCTCAGCGGTTGGCACCAATGACCATGGACTCCGGAATCAGACCAAGGGTATTTAGTTTCGCCCATTGACACTTAACCACTATATCTCTAAGCTGAGAGTCAGTGGTGTTAATGTCTAACTCCAATCAGCTCATGATATTTTGTAACCCTCAATATGGTGAACTGATTGAAGTCAAACAATAACACCAATGGATGCCAACTCATTGGCCTAAAAATTAAAGTTTCTCATGTGAATCCGAGGGTCCTAGGTTCGGTCCCCAGTGTTGGGGACATGGATGCTCATTGCTTAAGAGTTTCATACAAGAATAAAATGGCCGTCCAGTGCCTACTAGTTTTCAGTAGTGATCTAGTAAAGATCAGTTCATGATCTCAACTATAATAATAAATCACTTATTTATATCACCTGAGTCCCGGTTGATTAATGATTGGCTTCACTTTCACAAGGTCATTTTTAGCATCCTTGAGAATTATCAGTAAAGTATAATATTTTTCCTGAAAGTACACTAGAGTGGTTTCCTCCCCTACCAGTAAACACACACGCACACACACACACAAGGGATATGGTAGTAGATAGTAGTTAATGTTCTGAAAATACTTTAAACTGATCATGAAATTATGCAATCATAAAATCGATTTTGTTCAAGATCAAATTATTCAGATCTAATTCAATGATTATTATTATTATTATTATTATTATTATTATTATTATTATTATTATTATTATTATTATTACATCGTCTCTTCATCCGTGAATCACGTAAATGTTCTAAATTTGTCCCTGATTCTCTATTACACATCTCACTTGTTGTTGTTTTTTTTACCTAAAGCTGATAAGACAGATCCAAATCAGACCGATTAACTTTTTTGGCATAAGCTCTCCCTCTCTCTCTATTACAAATCTATACATATGTACATCCCTTTTTATTCAAAGAACTAATCATGTTTCCATGTTATCTACATATATATATATGCATATACACAATTGGAAACAATATTTTCAACCAATCATATGTTGTTAATCTCAATAGTAATTCACTTCTCAAATTCTCATCCGGCCTAGTTACTACTCCTACTCCTAATAATACTCTTTCTAATAATTAAAGATTGTCAGTTCAACATAGTATACAATGGATAGATAGATAGATAGATAGATAGATAGATAGATAGATGTATATGTATGTATCGTTTAGTTAGAATGTCTGTTCAACTATGAAGCATGAATTTAATGATTGAAATAGAAAGGTGATGATAGGGGTTGTTAAATAACGAATATTAAACTTAGTTACTTATTTAGAAATCATTCCCATACTTACTCCCTTAGTTACTTATTACTTACTTACCTACTCATTGATCGATGAAATCATTTATAGTAACTAATCGATTAAAACATTTCAATTTTCCTTCTTTCTTTATTACTTAAATATATATATATATATATTAGTACAAAATTTGGCATTCATTCATATTCTTAATTGTTCATTCCCTAGTCTATGGATGGATATATTATTATAAAAATATATAGATATATACATATATATATATATATGGATTAAATCACTATATAAGTAGTATTTATTTACCATGGTAATAGAAAGAATTCAGTATCTATGTAAAGTTAACCTGTTTTATGATATAATTCAACTGAATTATTCTTTTTATTCATTTGGACAAAAATAAAAAAAGGACGGGGTGGGGGTGGAAAGGGTGATAATTGTATGGAAATTTATAAAAGAAAATTAAAATGTATTTGTATGGTTTACATATTGATGTTTATTGAATATTGTTTATTTAAATTGATTATTATTATTATTATTATTATGTTGAATGTTTATTTCATTTGTTACTAAGAGCATACGGATAATATAGAACGTGGTTGTTATATATGGACAACAGCTGAACGTGAATCAAATATTTTAACAACAAGAAAACAATTACATAAATTAAATTGTGATCAATTTCAACATCGTGTTCATGATGATAATGATGATGATGATGATGACGATGATGATGATGACCATGATGATCATGATCATAATGAATTTGTTACTACTATTTATGATAGAACAAATAATAACATTTTTCCTAAATTACATAATACATCTAGACAAGCATTACGTATATTGATTACAACACAAGAACAATTGATTAGTGTAGCTGGTGGATTATTTACACAAAGTATTAGTGATTCACAAGCACCAATGTGGTCTGTTAATCATAATCAAGAACTAACTGGTAAGTAGGATTATTTTAATAATATATATGGGATAATGAAATAGAATTACTAGGAAAACATGTCTAACTCCTCACCAGTTTTTTTTGGGGGGGAACCAGTCTAGGAAGACGTTGACAAATGGACTGAACTATGTTGATGTATGTAGATTATTTGGTTGAAGTCTACCTGATTATTAAAACTATTGATTAGAGACTTTTTAGGACAGTTTAAAATCATTTGTAAATGACATAGATGTATCTATTTCTTGTCGTTTAAGACTTCAGTACGGGGAATCTCCCGATATAATCTCTTCTAATACTCTTACTATTCTGGTATTTGTTTTGAAAACATTTGATCATGCTGTGCTAATATAAGGTGGTAATTTGAACCCATTCACATGTGTCAAGTTCTACGGAGTGTATAGCTGTTTGATTGACTTATTGTATATGAAAGGAAAACTCTCCAATTCTATCTACATTTATATTTGAAGAAATGAAATTCAAGAGAACCTGAAGTAATAGCCAAGCAGATTTTGTATTATACTCTACTAAATTGGATTTAGATCAATAACAAATATGATAGTTACCACCACATTATATCCCACTAAGTTATACAATATCAAGGACGTCTTACATGTTTATCTGCGTAAAAATTACATAATGAAAAAGTTCCACTGTTGTACATGAATTTTCTCCTCAGAGATTATTAATTAACTAATGTCATGTTGAATGAATAGATATGACTGAAATTACTTATTCTGGTCAATGTTTTTTTGGCAAGGTTGTTTTCTACGGGAGGGGGTTACCGACCCCACTCTCAACCCCTCGCCTTTACTCACGTTCGGGACCGGTAGTAGATAAAGGCGGAGTTATGACTGGAATTCCCAGAATGTAAATAAGTATTGCGCTGAACATCTATTACCTTGAATCAATTCAGAATTTCACTCTGCACTGATTTCCATTGATAAACGAACAATATTATTGTGTAGCAAACCACTGTTGTAGTTTGTTGTGAACTATGAATTTATTAGGTTTAGCGTTCTCAAACAAAACAGAAGTCCTTGGGTTTCATCTCACATAGTCACGGTTACCAACTGTTGAGGAGTCTTATATTAGGACAAAACAACGATTCAGTGCTTCCTAGTTTTCAATGGTTGTTCTTGCAGATCAATGTCCGAGACAATTATATGATCTAACTTAGACATATTTCAGCCAAATGGAAAAAAGACACCTTATTAAAACTAATCGTAAAATAACATTATGGCATATGAATTACTACATTGTCAACATGGTATTAATACATAGTTTGGAATAATGTGTACAATTCTTGACAATAAAGAAAGAAAACTTAGAAATACCGGACATTTTCTTGTTGATAATGTCAATGTGAAATACGAAATCTTATCAGTGATATTCATACCTGTTGGATAAGTTAGTTGTTATATACATTTATTGACTTAATGAATAACATGTTGAGGTTCAAAATGAAAGGTACTGGACTAGAGTATCAGCGTAAACATCAATAATGGGATCCAAGTTGATCTCTTACTTACTTACTTGCACCTGTTACTCCGAATGGAGAATAGACCGCTAACCAGCATTCTCCAACTCACTCTGTCCTAGGCTTTCATTTCTAGTTCTATCCAGTTGTTGTTCATTCTTCTCATGTCTGTCTTTATTTCACGGCGTAATGTGTTCTTTGATCTTCCTCTTTTCATTTGGCCTTGAGGATTCCGAGTGAGGGCTTGCCTTGTGACGTAACTGGTTGTCCTATCCACCTCCATCGATTATTTCTGATTTCATACTCGGCTGGAACCTGGTTTGTTCTTTCCCACACTAGGTTAATGCTGATGGTGTTGAAGGCTTTTCCTTGTATTGAGAGAAGAGTGATGTCTCTGTAGTTATCATACTTGCAGTGATCGTCTTTCTTCCAAATCGATCCCAACTGGTACTAAACCCGATTCCCAGATTTCACTGTACTAACTAATAGTCAAATTTATTGAGAACTGTATGAAGTTTACATCATAGACAGACTTTAACTAGACGACTAATTAGCAGTGGAGATTTGTTTTATTCTGGTAAATCTTATCAATGTAAATTCAAAATAGTATCAGGTATAAAACGAGTGTTTTTCCGGTCTCATGTTGTGTCTTTGACCTCTGAACCATTGTGTTGCTGATTTTTAACTTCAGTCACCTTAAAATTAACTTAAGCCTATCATTCCTGGTGGAGCATAATCCTCCGACCAGGATTCTTCAACTAAATCCGTTTTGGGCTCTCATTCCTAGTTTTTACCAAGTACGATTGATTCTTTTAATGTCTGTCCCCAATTCTCGGTAAAACGTGTTCTTTGGTCTACCCTTTTTATTTCTCCCTTAAATATTCGAAATCAGAGCTTGCCTCGTAATAACTTGTACATTAAACTAAAAAGCGCCACGACCTCTGTTTATTGGATAACTAGTAGCATCATTACTTTCCATCACCCAGTTGAAGACTTGAATGATACTTGAAAACATAAAATATTTATGTAATATATACACCTAGTCTTTAGCCATTCATTTGTGTCTTGTGCGTTTTGAAATTCAAGTTGATTCTCGACTGACTACTCTCGCTTCTCTTCTAGTTTCCAAATTATTAACTTCCTATAACTCTTCTCTTAGACTGACAACTATAGCAACTTCTACACGATGTTCAGCCATAGACTACACATTTGTCATAGTTCTTGCTCACTTTTCGTAAATGATAATATCATGAATAATAAGTCGAACAAGTTATTTATATCATGGTTTAGATCAGGAACTGACTTTAGTGAGATAGCCACTGAAAACTAGAAAGCAATATACATCTGTTTCGTTCTAATTTTGGACTTTTTAGCAGGGAAAATCTACAAACTCTCCAGGAATTTCACTCTGGACCTTCAGGTCCACTTGACCTTTATACCAATGATTCGCCAATGAATGCTTTGGATGTATAGTTTCAACAAACTCGTGTTATTGATCAGTGATCTTCTCTAGGCCGTTGATGAGTTGTTACATTAAATCTAAACAGATTGAACTGCATTTCACTATGACTTCTGAAATTATCACTTGAAATTAGTTACTATTAAGCACATGATTGTTATTACTATGGGGATTTGTAGAGATTATTGAATTTCGTGGTTTATATTATTTACTAATCTCAGTGGTCTAGTGGTTAGGCGCTCACGCGCGAGACTGATAGGACCTGGTCACGAATCTTGCGAGGGGGGCATCGTGTATGCACACTGCTGAGGAGTCTCACAATAGGACGAAACGACCATCCAGTGCTTCCAGGTTTTCCATGGCGGTCTAGCTTCAATTCACTCATGATCTCAACCATTGAAATAACAAATGAAGTTAGTTAATGATGAGGAAGACGTAACTAATCGCGGTTAGTACAACTATTCACTCTTTTCACAGTGATAATTAGTTAATTTTCGAATAAGTTAGTCTAAGATAACTTTTAAACAACTCATTTATTCATACGTAACAAGTTACATTGTATTTAAAGTTGATTATGCGAAATAGTTACTTTCCAACGAATTCGAAGGTTTACGGTTGAATCATGGTTTCACAGTGCTCTAAAGTCAAATTTTTGGTGAACAACAACTTGAACCTGAAGGTGAATTATTTTTCATTCAAATATAAAAACTCGGCGAAGAATACTTTGGAAAAACATATGATCAGACACTTGTAACTCATAATTCATATTTCTTAGTCTTAAATAAATACAGAATAGACGATTGTTGAATAATACAATCAACTTTCTACAAACATCAGTGTAGGGTTGTAGAGATTTATTTATTTATTTTTATTTTAACACATAGATATTGATACAAGGAGGTACCAAATAAATATGCGCCACACAGATCTCATTTGATATGTGTGAGGGCTGTGGTACTGCCCGGATGCCCAAACCGAAGAAGGTGGTCTACTTAGGGGGCCACACTCCGAGCCTTCGACCTGAAGATCTGATCCACAAGGCAGTGGAGCATCGTAAGGAGATGCAAACTCATGGTATCCGGTGACCAATAATTAGTTCATACTCCATTTGTTCCTTCAGAATACTGGAGTCCATGTGCACCATTGGTTTGGGATCCGGTTAAAGCTCCAGACATTCTCTTTTCGTCCTCTCATTTCCGTAAACAACACCCCCGCCACGTAAAGGCAGTAAATAAGACTTTCCTGGCAGAAGTTATATACGCGTGGCCATGTGAGAGCATTTGGAAAGGGAGAGCGGACTCTCCCACTTTCGGCTGTACCAGGACATTTGGGGGCATTTTAGAGATTGTTGATCTTTTATTGAGATCATGGTCCGACCAATGTTAAATCACTACTAAAGACTTGGAAGCAGCACTAAACGGCCGTTTTGTTCTAGTATGGGACTCCTCAACAGCGTGCATTCAAGATCCTGCACACGGTACCCGAACCCAGGACCTTCGGTTTCGCGCGGGAACGATTAACCTTTAAACCACTGAGCCGGCTCCAACGGTGTTAATGTCTATTTTTAACCAATCCACAATACTGCCTTACCATTTTCCTTTCTACAAATGTACTTTAACCAACAATAATGCTACAACAACGTGCTTCATGAATTCGGTAGTTACAACTGACTCACTAGCCCACCGATCTCATTTGTAGAAAATTTTTTTACCATAGTAGAATGAATAAGGTTGAGAAATATGTACAATTTAATCTCAGATTTTTTTCAACAGTCAAAGTCAGTGTGACTATGTCTAGACCATACGGTCTTTGTTTTGATTTTGAGTGGGAACGTGTGTTCACATCACTGTAGACTCCTTGACACTAGTGAAATACTAGTCTACTTCACTCTCGTTTCACAATTTTCCTCTGGATGATGTCAGTCTGTAATAAAAATTACCTATAAATAAATCAACTGTTTACTGATCTCTTTTAAACGACTAATCAATTATGATCTACTTGTACCCGACCGTTGCTGCTACCTTGACATGGTGGTCAAGCTTGTCTATCTTGATGAACTAGTCCGGCTATAGTGGCTAGAAAAATCGTTCTTCAAGGTAAAACTAAAAGCAACCAATCCAAGGCTCGAGGGCGAAGTCGTATCACTGACTGTACAGAGATGTATCGAATGTGAAACAGTTGCCATTAATAGTGTCGGAAGATTATGGAACTATATTGTGAATTGATTGAAGTTGTGGCTGTTCCATTAGACGCAAACAAAGTACTTCCATTGAATATTCGTTCTTCGATAACAGGTAGTGTCGTAGATATTCATTCCTACTCTCTTTTCTCTAAAGATCAACCCGTGATGAATACAGCCTCCAGATGTGAATTATTTATAACGATACACATAACGATACATATTGACAGTGTTGTAGTGGTTTAGTGAAATATGATTCTTTCAATGCTGTTGTTCTTCTAATTGCTTTCTGTTTCCCTCACTATTCTCTTCAATTCAATTTTCTGCAGCTGAGTATTCCACTTCCGATTGATGCTACATACTACTTAAATCTGTCAGTATAAGTAGCATACACCTCAATACAACTGTCATATTGCATAATATTATATTGATATGATATGGACCGCTATCAAAACCTGGAATCACTGGACATCCGTTTCGTCCTAGTATGGGATTCCTCAGAAGTACACACCTATGTCCCTGCGCGCGGAATTCGAACCCAGGCCCATAGGTCTCGCGCGTGAACGCTTAACCTGTAGACCACTGAACCGGCATCCAACGATGTTAATGTCTGACTTCAATCAATCCACGATATTATGCGACCGTCTACCTTTATCTTCACTCAATAAACATGATGATATGACTTATATGGGCTGTTAACTTGAATCAGCTTATATGTTAAGTTGGATTTTAAGATCCATGATCAGAATAAATATGGGTCAGATAGGGTGAGAGAAATAATAGTGCAATTACAATCCGATCAAATGTTTAATGGAAGACTAGATTGTGTAAGAAATTACTGGTAAGACATAATAAGGTGGAATGAATCGGGCATTAAGGAGATTAATAATGATGTTTAAACAATAGTGATAATACAGAGATTTGTAAATAAAAATAACAAAGACAATTACATTTGACTACGAATGGTCGTAAGTACAATGGTCAAATTAGGTAATTCAATAGCTAAGATTACTATTGATTAATTGGCCTTGGTGTTGGCCGGGAGAGGAGAAGCGGTTGAAGATATTTCATTTGTACACATGGCTCAGGTTTCGTCATCCGGATGGCTACTACTTCAGCCGTTTGAAGGACTTTAAGTCTGACAAGCTTTGGTAAAAAATTTACTGACCTGATGAATAATTGAAAAGGGTTGGTTTATACTAGTTTGCACTAAATCGGCCAATATTGAACTGTTCGTTTTCTTCACCAAACCTTTGCTTATCCATGCTGGGAGGTGTTCGCGGGCACGTAATTGTAACTTCCTAGAACTTCAATCAATATAACTTGTTCTACAGGAGCAATCGAACTGATAAATACAAAACGAGGTGGTCATTCTAGGTAATTCATCTTTTAGCCTCGGTGTCAACATTGGGCGCGTAGAGAACACTGATCGTAGTTCTCCGGAGTGAACATCAACTCTGAGATGCAGATACATCCAGCTAACGAGTCCCAAATAGGACGAAACGCGCATCCAGAATTCCACTGCTAGTCACTATCCACATTGCCTACTACAAAAAGTAGTTCTCCGGTGTTAAAAAATTTATTGATTGTTCTGCGCAATCTCTGAGTTAATATTTCCCTAACCACATCCCCTCTGAATTGTAGGTGCATGTACAGGAATTTATTATTCACCATTTGTATTTCGCTTATTCACACCTTTGTGATCATTTATTTAATTATAAACTTTCTAGGGTATCCGTTCTCCCTAAGAGTATTGCCCAAGGTGTTTAGCTTTTCTTCAACTATATCCGCAGAACATATGGTGCATATTCAATAACTAAGAGTTCTTATCCGGGTTCGTTTGTACTGTAGATGTACAAAGCTAAACAAATATGTATACTGCCCTGTTCCGATAATTAGTTTTAATTACTTGTAAATTAACAGTTGAATTCATGAGTCAATTAAAGCTAAAACACAATAGGAAACTTGGAAGCACTGGACGACCATTTCGCCCTAGTATGTGACTCCTCAGTAGTACCCATCCATGATCCCGCCTCGCAAGATTCGAACCCAGAACCTATCAGTCTCGCGCTCAAACTCTTAATCTCCAAACCACTGAGCCAATATCCAACAGATATGAATGTTTAACTTCAATCAAATGTATATTCCCTATGGGAAATATTCTTCTTTTTCTTTATTAAATACTCTAAATCTCACTTAACCTTTTTACATGTAATGACTTCTCAAATAAAATTTCCTTGATATCGACTTTTCATTAAACACATTAATCATATTGATGAAACGATTGGTAATTATGATTGGTTTGGAAAAAAATACGCCCACTCAAATAGTTGACCTTGACTGTTCAAAAAAAAATATGGACACAAGTATTAGTGAGAAGAAATAATGGATACGTATAAATAAATGTTCAATTTCAAAAAAAATAATCAATAGAGCTTGATCGATATTATCGATTTTTCTTTTTTTTTATTTTACAAAAAAACATGGGAAAGAAAACAACTACCAATAAAATTTGATTATGGAACGATTTTTTGTTTGTTTGTTTGTTTGTTTGTTTGTTTCTATCTGGGGATAAACTCCATGTTTACAAGTTATCTAAGTGTATTATTATTTATTAATTAAGATTATGTTGCTTTTTGTTTATTTAATTACTTAATTATAAACATTTTAGAGTCATTTCAATCAATAAAGTTGATGAGTATGAATGACATTTGATCTGTTGAAAGTTTTCTCCTTCTATCCCCATCGACTACTCTATACTTGACAACTTCGTAGTATGATGTAATGGTATTTCTGTAGTAGAAAAATTTACGATTTTCATTCATTAATATAAAGGTTGTGGAAATTATTATTAATCCTGCGAGCTGGATCATGAGTGCTCACTGCTGAGGAGTCCCACAATAGGACGAAACGGTTGTCTAGTGCTTCCAGGTTTTCAATGGTGGTCTAACATCAATCAATTCATGATCTCGATCAAAAATATTAATTTTTTGATTGAGACCATGACCTATTTTGAAGGTCATTTATAGCCCATCTTATTAAAAATGTGAATGCTTATATCATAACCAAAACAATAAGATATGTGTCTACGGATTGCATTTTATATAATATTGATAACCATGTATTACCTAATGGATTACAGTCGTTTGCAGAACAACAAAAGTCTCCTTCATTCATCATTTTAGAATGCCTAACCACTGCTTACCTCAGTTAGCGATGTTGCATTTCATAGGTTAGAAGAAAGTTAGGGAAAAACACTTGTTATAGACTTTTGGTGATATGACACAAAACCGTGCATTCTGACAGATGTTAAGTTTCTAAATTACCTTAGAAATTTTTTAATGCCAATAATTCATATTCGCTTCTCAAATCATATCGCTTATACCTATTCTTTTCTACTGCTAATACTGTTATCACTTCTACTACTCTAACACTTCACTGTAGCGATTTAGTGTGGTGTGCCGAACCGATGCTCATTGTTGCAGCGTCTATGTTGAGTATGACTCACTTAAAATTTGCTAACCCATGCTACCTGTGGTCTAAGCGAGATGTCCATCTGTCGAAAGTGGTAAGTATACTGCTCAACAGTCCACACTGTTTTTTACGACCAAGAAAAATAACCTTTAAAAGTGGACGACATTCGTGGGTTTCTAGTATTTGGTCATAAGTGTCTTCAAAGTATCTCTCAGCCAATCTGGAACAACTGAGTGATCTTTTCTGAGGTTAGATATAGTGTAGTGATTCATTACAATTTATACATGATTTTATTCTATCAATCACCACTTTGGGAAACTCACTCCAATCATTTCATTTTTTGTTGCATGATTAGTAGATAGTTCTTTCGTTTCAAACTGATAAGATAGTCTCCCAATTCGAAGACTTAACTATTTAGTCAGTCGCAACTTGAGTAACATAGTGTTAACACCTCATACTGTGATACTAGTTCGAAGCTTATCAATTCTATCAAGAGTCCAGATGCTCCTACTTGACGATTGACAACTAATATGTAATTTACATTCAGTATTTGCTGTCAAATACCTCCAACCACCAAACATTTAAATGTAGTTTACGCAATTTTGAGTTACTTTAGACTCGTGACCACATTGTAACCTGATTAGTAAAATTCGATCAGTACCATGGACTGGACAAAGAAGACTTTGATCACTACTCAATGCATAAAGATCACGAAGTTATCGTACCTAAACTTATAAGGATCATTTGTTCAATAGAGATTAGCTTTGTTCAGTATTCCCAAAGATCTTTTTATCAATGGAGGTTAACTTTTTCTAGTCGGAGATCTATAATTACCGACAGAGATGGATGACAGTCACAAACTATGTCAATCATTAGGCAGTAATTCAAAAAAAAAGTTTGAGGGTTAAACATTTCACCTCGACATCTGACGGTTGAATCGACTCACATTAAGACTAAAATTAATCTTCAATGTTTTTTACTTTTTATTACTCATCAAACTCAAACCATTTTATTCTATTGTGAACTACAAATTTTAATAGTTGGATTCATGAGTAGATGTAAGCTAGACCACCATTGAAAACCTGGAAGCACTGTACGGCCATTTCGTCCTAGTACGTGACTCCTCAGTAGTACGATGCTCGAACCCAGAACATTTGATCTTGCTCACGAACGCCTAACCCCTTAATTAATGATCTGGTATTCAGCGGTCTAAATGTATAATGTCAATCAACCCATGAATAGTCGCGCAACTATTCATCCATTGTCTGAGGTTGATAATTGTCAAACTCGACTGAAAATCCTGGGCTCGAGTCCCGTGCGTGGGATCGTGGATGCGTACTACTGAAGAATCCCATACTAGGACAAAACGGCCATCCACTACATGCAGGTTTTCAATAGTGATCTAACTTATATCGACTTATGCATTCAACCATGAAAATCACTACAATCTCCATAAATCCCCTATTCTAATAACTACAAATTTCCCTAAATATATTCAATAAACAATTACTTAACTAATACCTACATGAAATTGCTTTCTATAGTTCATTAATATGTTGAGTATACATAATGAATGGAAAACAATGAACAACCAACCAACCAATCAACCAACCAACCAACCAACCAACAAACAAACAAACAATGAAAAGAAAAAGAAAAAAAGACAATTTAAAAGAACATCATAATGGAAAAAAAAGAGAGGAAACAATCTTTAGAAAATAAATCATCAATTACCTTTTCATGTTTTCCGATACTTTATATTCACCTCTTCATCTACTCCGACTCACCTACTTTTCCACTTTCTCTCTATTTCTCTCTCTCTCTCTTACTCTCTCTCTCTATCTATTCCCTGTCCGTCATCACTTCACTTTTATGAGGGAGATGTAGCAGATAGATAATAATAATAATAATAATAATAATAATAATAATAAAAGGAATTAGTTATTTATTCTTATAGTGAATGACCTTATAAGGTCAGTAAAGAGACTTTCCTATCCTCATAGTCTCTTCAACAGAAGTTGTTTTTTGTTTGTTTTTCTTTATTGTCGTTTTTCTTTTTCTCTTTATAACTTTATTCAATACATTTTGAGAAATATTCGTTCATTAAGAGAAAATAATGTGCGTAAATTAGATTTTTTTGATTGAAATTGTAAACCGATTGATGTTAGACCACCATCAAAGACTTGGAATCGCTGAACGGCCGTTTCGTCCCACTGTTGGACTCCTGAGCAGTGGTCATTCATGATCCCACTAGCGAGATTCGAACCCAGGTCCTTTATTCACGAGCGCGAACGATTAACTTCTAGACCACTGAACTGGCATCCGACAGTGTTGATGTCTAACCTCAATCGATCCATGAAGTCGCGCCACCATCTTCGATTGTACTGAGGCAGACACCTGTCTCTACCCGACACGGAGTCCTATAATAGGACGAAACGATCGTTCAGTGCTTCTAGGTTTTCAATAGTGGTCTAACATCAATCGGTTCATGATCTCAATCAAAAATTTAATAATCTCCACAACCCTATACGGTAAATTGAATGACAACATTAATATGATTAGAATTATGCTGTGTACGAGAGTTAAGCAAAAACAAAAACAAACAGTTAAACATTGTCATTCATTGAACTGAAAGGTAAACATTCTAAAGTAGGCTTGTTTAAATACACACTTGGTTATTTTGTATTGTGGGATCATGGGTGCATATTACTGAGGAGTTCCATACTAGGACGAAACGGTCATCCAGTATTCCCAGGTTTTCAATGAAACGTTTCCGTCATGGGAATCTACAAACTCATCAGGTATTGAACTCAAACTCTTTAAAGATCAGAATGGACTGTTGACAATTATACAACTGAGTTGATGTCTAATGTTTATTAGATATACCAAATTAAATCAATTCATCATCTAATATATTGGTCACTTAACAGAATTTTTTTTAAGGACTGTTTTACTTTTGAAATATCTAACCTCTCTAAATCCCTAGTTCTTACTAGAGTAACAGGAAGTCCTCTTGAAGTAGATCATCAGTAACCTGACGGATATGATTTGATGTAGAGATTTCTGTGGAGATGTATTTCATTTGTGAGTGATACAAATGTTCGTGGAAATATTTCAGAAAATCCAAATTTTGATGACGATTCTTAATACTTATTTTACTTACTTACGCCTGTTATCCCTCGTGGAGGAGTATAAGCCGCTCACCAGCACTCTCCATCAAACCCTTTCCTTTTCAGTTTCTATTGATCCTTTTCATGTCTGCTTCCCATTTCCCGACGTGTTATTCAGCCTTCCTCTTTTCCGTTCCCCTTCAGGATTCCGAGTTAAAGTCTGCCTCGTGATGTAAATCTATTATTTCCAATTCTACAGTAGCTTCTCTCTTTGCTCTTCTCTTTAAGTTTAGAACAAAGTATTCAGTTTCTACTATACGAACATTATATTTTGAAGTGGGATTTTACAAATCCTGGTAACTTCATTAGTTTATGGTATCTATCTTGTAATTGGTACCACTAAATTGTTATTATTACTATTAGTAATTCATTTAAATCTCACTTTCAAGATCAAGCACTTTATGTGCTCATTAGTGACTGGTTTCAAGAGGTATTTTCTGGAGTTCTAGTGAGATGTCGTGACCAGTGGAGTTCAACGAGGCCTGTTATAAGCTAATAACTCATTGAAGATAATGGTGGACACTGACGCGATTTTGTGGACTTCATTAGATTGTTAATTGATTAATTCATTTGGAACTAATTTTCCATTGCAATTCAGTAAAATGTTCACTGATCTTCTAATAGTTTCAATAAATCGTTGATTGTTAAAAACCAATAAATAGACTGACCATAGTGAAACCGCCATCGAAAAACAAATAGCACTGTAAAACTGTTTCATCATAATGTGAGATTCCTCAGATTCAGTAAACCATGGACACTATCGTCAGTCGAACTCACAACACTCAGTCCTTAACATTCAGATTAATAAGATCGGAATCTAACGGTTTATATGTCTAATCTCAAGTAATTCCACATCATTGTGAGATTAGTCTGTTAGTTCGCTAGTTCAGTCATTTGACTAAACAATATACATCTGTTAGTCAAGAAATAGAAACTAACATTTATATGCAAAATATTTAACCAAAATCATAGGATTATCAGTGCAACATGTCAGTAAACTGATGGAAATCAGTTTTAATGATAATATGACTATTGAGTCGATTCAGGACAGAGTGGGTTGGAGAATGCTGGTCGTCGGCTCATACTCCCTCGGGAATAATAGGCGTAAATAAGTAAGTAAGTATGACTATTTAGTTGTATAAGTAAATCATCACAGATAGCAACAGTTTATATTGAAACATTCTGAGCATTCATTTGCGTTAAAGGTTCTCAACGAGTATCTGAAGTATAGAGTAAGGCTCAGAAAGGCGATGACAAATGTCGAGTTTAAAGTCGATTTTGAAAAAGAAAAACGTTTATTTTGATAAAAGACTAGAAGTTCTAGGTTGTGACTAGAATTTACGGATGACCTATAAGCCACGTTTAAATGATCTTGAGAAAACTCACCGACTTATTAAGATCAAAAGAAGGTTATAGATTAGTGTAAGCAAAAAGGTCAGAGTTAGGAACTTTCTATCCTTAATCTGATTGGTTCTTTTAAGTTATGTACTTGAACGTTTGGACAACCGTTTCTTAATCTACCCCCAGTCTTCAAAATTCTTTATCTTTTGAATGTAGAAACAAAAATTGGAGATAAGAAGGGAGCTTTATTTCGAAGACTAACTAATGATTCAAATACCTGGGTATTTGTAACTTTATGTGATCCCGAAATTCTAGAGGCACTTGAAAACATCTCTATCCAATTACGGTATGACACGAAATCATTTGTTTTCTAGGATTTATGTAAAACGTTTCTAAAGTCCTGTTCGAATAGAATATTGTCAGTTGATTATTTTTTATTGATGTTTGGATCTTCCCGTTAACGTTTAGGACCGCAATCCATCAATCTCGTATTGGCATATGTGTATCCTACGCGGATTGTCTTTATATGACTCTAGATCCCAAGCTTTGTAAAACGAAATGGATGGTGGCTAGCAGTGGAATCTAGGACACTCATTTCACCTTATTTGGTACTTGTCAGATGTATGTACCTGGGCCCGAGGTTTGATGTCGACCCCGGGACTCGAAGATAATACCGTCCCCTAAGTGGATAACGCGATGGCATTTAAAGTGATAGATACTGAATTATAATCACAGAGTAAATACCAATTCCGGAATGTATATACATCCAGCCAATGACTCCTAAATAGGACGAAACACACGTCCTAAATTTCACTGCGAGCTATCTTTCATCCCTGTTAAGAATATTGTCAGTTTGTAACAACCTATTCAAGAAGTCTTCAATGACTGCCAACATACAGGAATTCATGGATTTTAGTAAATACTTCATATAATATAATTCTCTTAATTGACATTTATTATGCTGGCTTCTTAATAGCTGGAAATTTACTTACTTACTCGTGTTACTCCCAGTGGAGCATAGGCCGTCGACCAGCATTATCTAACCCGCTCTATCAAAGGCCTTTCTTTCTAATTCTATCCAAATATTGTGCATTCTTGTCATGTCTGTCTCCGTTTCTCGGCGTAATGTGTTCTTTCGTCTTCCTCTCCTCGTTTGGCCTCGACGATTACATGTGAGGGCTTGCCTTATGACACAGTGGGATGCCTTCCTCAATGAGTATCCTATCCACTTCTAGCACTTCTTCCTGATTTCTTCCTCCTCTGGGATCTGGTTTGTTCTCTCCCTCAGTAGGTTGTTGCTAATAGTGTCTGGTCAACGGATGTGAAGTATTTTGCGTAGACAACTGTTAATAAACACCTGTATCTTCTGGATGATGGCATTCGTAGTTCTCCAAGTTTCCACCCCATACAGTAGAACTATCTTGACATTTGTATTGATAATGATGACTTTGGTGTTGGTTGATCTGGGAATTTAGCTTACTATTTAATATATGAATAATTTAACGTAAATCCTTAGGAAATAAACAGTTTTCATTTTTCTAAAATCTGTTCAGCTTATACCTACTACAATATTTAATTGGACAGTTGAAAGAATAGCTGACAATGAAACGAATTAAACATCTATGTTTCAAAGATCAGTGTCGACAGTTTTCTTTGACAATGTTGTGTTCTTTGATCTAGTTGATTTATCTACGATGATTGATTTATCAACGTGGAGAATATAAGTAGAACTTCATTAACCTTCTACAGATTATTAAAACTGATTTGTAGAGGTGTGTAGTTATAAAGCTAATGATGTTAACGACTACAATCAGCATATGAACATACTGAATGTATTGGCATTTAGTGACACAGTGTTAACAAAGTTGAATCTTAATAGTCAAATCCAGGATGAGCGATTCGTCTTATCAAACATTCATCAACTAGATGTACCTTCCATATCCAAGATCTTAATGAAGTATTTTTCTACTTCACACAGTTAATACTCTATTCAATAACATATTGAGTTCAGTTAACTATCAGCTTCTAAGATGTACAAACATTTTTATTTGCATGAGAATATATTTTTCCTGGTTGAAATCATGAGACAATTGAAGCTAGACCACCATAGAAAACCACACAACCCCTTCTGATAATAATAATCATCTGCTCACTAGTGACTGACTTCAAGAGATACTGCTGGAGTTCTAGTGAGAAGCCGTTATCAGTGGAGTTCAACCAGATCTGTTGTGATATATCAGCTCACTGAAGACAATGTTGTACGGTGGCGCAACTTCGTGGATTGGTTGAAGTTAGACATTAACACCGTTGGATATCGGCTCAGTGGTCTAGTTGGTTAGACGCCTCCCGTGAGACTGAGAGGTCCTGGGTTCAAATCTCGCGAGGAGCCGGGTCGTGGGTGTGCACTGCTGAGGAGTCCCATAGCAGGACGAAACGGCCGTCCATTGCTCCCAGGTTTTCCATGGTGGTCTAGCTTCAATGGACTCATGATTTCAACCAGTGAAATTTCTAAAATCTCCACACAACTCCTGATAATATATTTTTCCATTGGTAATGTTAACACTGTGATAGATAGCAGATATATTGGGTTGATGAGTCCCAATTAAGTTGAAACATACATTATGGATCTCATTGTTAATCACTATCCAACTTTATAATTATATAACTTACATTTATACATCGATTTTACTTGGATCTTTTCTCCCCCCCCTTTGATTTCTTCAAGTTTGTTTAGTTATTTAATTGTGTGTATGTATGTTTGTTTACGGATTGTCAATTTATTTGAGAACAAAAACAATCAAAGCAATCCAAAACTGATCCCATGATCAAAAGAAATTAATTAAAGAGTAAGAAATAAATAGAATTAAATCAATGAAACAAATACTCGAATGATTACAAAGCTCATTTTATGTAGATAGATCTGTATTTTAATCGGTTCATGATTATGGGCAACCGTTCATTCGTTGTTTGAGTTGAATAAGTATCTCACATACGACAAGGGTTGAACGTAGCTGAGTACAGGATATTCATCTTGAAACTAGTCACTAGTAAACATATGATAATTATCAGTATAGAGATTTGTAGAGATTGTAGTATTTATAACAGTTGAATTCACGAGTTGATCTAAATCAAACACGAAAGCATTAAGAGACCGTCTCGTACTAGTACGGAATTCCTCAGCAGTGATTATCTACGACTCCTACGTGTTGTAATCGAACCCAGAACATTTGGTCATACACGCGAATACCTATCCTCTAGACCATTGAACCGGCGTCCAACGTTGTTAATATCCAATTACAATTGATCTACGGTAGTGCGCATCCATTTTTCATTGTCTCCAGTGGTAATTGCCTTAAACCTGACGTGTTCGACCTCCACTGTTCACGGCTTCTCACTAGAAATCCGAAAGAAGCCTCTCCAAACTAATAATTAGCATAGACATAACTAGATTGATTAAAGATAGGCATTGGAAACGTCTAGTGGTTCAGAGGATAGGCTTTCGCGTGCGAGATCGTAGGTGATGGGTTGGATTACCGCATGGAGGTCTTGGATGATCACAGCTGGGGAGTCCCATAATAGGATGAAACGGCCGTCCAGTGCTCCATGTTTTTAATGATGGTCTAGGTTAGATCAACTAGTGAATTTAAGTTTGAAAATACTACAAACTCCACAAATCCCCGTACTTGTATATATATAGTTGATCAGTGATCACTTCTAGAAACATTATTCTGTTCGTAAAGATTGCAGAATTTTCATAGTTTACATAGCGATCTTAGCTAAACCATCTATAAAGATTAGGAAGCACTGAACATTAGTTTTATCCTGGAATAGGACTCTTCAGTAGTGGAGATTCACAACCACACCACAAGGTATCTAACCCGGAAACTACGATCGTTTGCCTGAATGCTCAACCTCTAGATCACCGAGTCCGAATCCAGCAATGTACAAGTTTACTCTAATCCTAACTATCCAACACATGACATTCAACGAGAAGGCTGTCCAAAACCCTTTTGTTTTCAATGGTACCTAAAATATGAAACAATTAATATCCTAGATCCAATCCTTATGTGTGTGTGTGTGTCTGTGTTGTAGACACTCAGAATCTTTAACGAACACGAAGTACAGATTAAACCAATCTCTATAAAACTCTTATCAATAATGATCAACTATTTTTCCATTATCATTGTGTACACTCAGTTTTATATTGAAATAACCACCAAAAAAAAAAAAATGACATAGAGAAGCCAAGAAAATTTGAAGATAGATTTCATCTTTACCAAAAGTTTTCTCTTATCCCCTTTATCAAAACACAACCAAAGTGGAGTATTTACTTATTTTCCTTTTTTTTTTTAATATTTCATCTATGGGAAAACCTTTTTTGATTTTTTTTGTTTCCAATGGTGATTACGCAACTGATTTTGTTTATTTATCATATTGATCATAATGAGGATAAATGGAGTAAAGATGAAAAAAAAAAGGATTTCATTTCATTTCTCATTTTTTTTTTAACTTTCTCTCCCTCCTATTTTCTTATTCTACTCTACTTCTACTTGAAGTTTGTGCTGATGATGATATCATTCAGAAGAATGATGAAAGCTCCACGATCAAATCATCCAGTTCAAAGAATAAAACTCCATCAAAATCATCCATCTGAGTTATAAATCTTCTCTAATTTACTTTTCATTTAATTATTGTCCACCTTTATTCCTTTAGTGTTGTAACTTGTAACCTGTGTGCCCTGTTAATGTATAATGTGATGATACCGTCAATTAGAGAGCTGTGAATTATCGATCAGACCTATGGCGTATAAAACACGTACGAGCAGTCTACAGTCCTTATTGGTCCTGCTTTTTGCCTCGCCCAGCGAGTTAAGTCCAAACCACCAATCTCAGCAATCTCTGAAATATGAATCATTTATTCAAGTATACTGGGTTTATATACCAACCAGACGGACCACATCGTACCATAGAATAAGAAGCAACATTTGTACAAGAATTAGCCAAGAGTGGTTATGAATGTGGAAGATAGTAATTAATAGACAGGGCATAATTCAAGAATGGTAAATCTTATAATAAGAGTTTATGGGTCAAAATAAAGCTCATAATAAGAGGGACAGGAATATGAACAGTTTAGTTACTTAAGAATTATACCATAAAAAATATACGTATAGTACCGGCCCACAAATGAGTCCTAAACGTTTCCATTCATTATTCACATTAGGACATAAGATCTAGGTATGATTATCATTTTCAACTTTCTTTTCTTTATAATTGGTGAAATGGAAAAGTTTCTTATCTGTGCCCTTGATCATAGATAATAAATAAAACGGTTGGATTTGCTGACAGTTAACTGGATAAAACGATTGAGTCTTTGATCGACAGACAAGATAATAGAACACAAGACTAGATATGAGATTATTAGATCATTATATGATAAACAGACAAACAATTCCGGCAAAAAACGATTGGGAGCCAGATATTTGTTTATTAATATCAGAGGGGGTTTTGTGGAGATTGTAATAATTTCAATAGTTGAGATCATGAATCAATTGGAGCTAGATCACTATAGAAAACCTGGGAGCACTGGACGATCGTTTCGTCCTATTGTGGAACTCCTTAGCGGTGTTCATTCACGATCCCTCCTCGTGAGACTCGAACCCAGGACCTATCGCTCTCGCGCTCAAGCGCTTAGCCACTAAGCCACTGAGCCGGCATCCAACGGTGTTAATAATCAACATATGTTCACTGGTGACTGACTTCAAGAGGTATATCCTGGAGTTCTATTGAGAAGCAGTGACCAGTGGAGTTCAACCAGGTCTGCTGTGAGATGATAGCTCACTGATGACAATGATAGATATGTCGCTCAATTCCATGGATTAGTTGAAATTAGACACTAACAATTTTGGATACCGAACAGCTCAGTGGTCTAGTGATTAAGAGTTCGTGAGCGAGACTGATAGGTCCTCGGTTCGAGTCTCACGAGGTAGGATCGGGGATGAACACTGCTGAGGAGTTAAATACTAGGATGAAAAGGCCATTCAATGCTTCCAGGCGAAATTCATTCACTGATTTTGCTAAATACCATTTTGGCATTATAGTTGATGCTAGTTCGTAATGAAAACATTAAATCTTATTCCTAATCCTAACGTTCATTTGTAAATCTTAATCCTGAGTCCACACACTAACTTATAACCTTCAATTAACCATAGTGAGATGGATGTTTCAATGTCATTTCCGCATTACCCAAAGATCATCCATAAATTATAGTCTCACTGACTTGACAGTGATTCTAATGACACAATCATGTTACTTACAGAAGATTCAATCAAGTCATATGGGGTAATAGTATAATGTTGATATAAACATGACTGAATCAGGACTAAAGACAGAAAAAAAAGAAGTGAACTTTGAAGGATGTATTATACTTTGAGATTAGAATAGGAATGTACGATAAGCAGTATACAGTTCATTTGCTACAAGTTTGGTAACTGTTTTACAGTACATTATCCTAGAATTTGTTTCATTCACTTTTTAATGTACGTAAAGTGATCAGATACTTAGTCACCTTGTCTTAACAATATTTATTATTCTAATTAACGTAAATTAGGTTCCTGAAATAATTTTTCATCTTTTAAGTATGTTATTATTATTATGTAATTAGCAACCATCTTACAGATATTCGACGTTTCTGTTTCAATTGTTCACTGAGATCTTGAAACGACGTACTTAATCCTGATCGGTTCATCTTTATGCTTTAGCTTAATCAATTTGTATGGTGTTGAAAATTGATAAATTGAAATTGAAGATCATCTTTGTTGAAATTCAAATCTTCATTAGTTCCACTTTTTTGTCTAGTTGTTAAAGCGAAATCTTGGATAGCGTCCAGTGAGTACATGAAAACCTTCAAGTGTTAAATGCTTTCCAAAAATTCAGTCTGTGATTAAAACCAGATTTATGTAACCAACATAATTTAATACACAAATGCTATTCTAAGTAAAAGGGATACATATATCAGAAGGGGGTTTCGTGAAGAATTTAGTAATTTAAATTGTTGAGATCATGAGTCAATTGAGACAATAATACCGTTGGGTGCCGGCTCAGTGGTCTAGTGGTTAAGTGCATGCGCGCGAGACCAGTAGGTCCTGGGTTTGAGCCCCGCGAGGCGGGATCGTGGATGAACACTGCTGAGGAGTCTCACAATAAGACTAAATGGCCAACCAGTGCTCCCAGATTTTCCATAGTGATCTAGCTTCAATTGACTCATGATCTCAACAATTCAAAGGATACATATATATGTAGATATATTAACTAAATCTTTGATATTTGGCACGGAGTCTTTGTAGTTTGTTAACTAAGTTTGGTTGAAAATAGGCATTTAGAGTATTCTAAAATTAAATCGTTAAATGTTAGTTATTTAATGTTGAGGGGATGGACGAAATCAATAGAAAACTTCAGAACTAAGGTTTTATATTAGTTGATAATTGTCTAAAAGACATAACTACAATCGTGAAAGATTTATTGCTACTTGTGGGATTCGAACACAGGTCATTCAGCTTCACATTCTAAGACATTACTGTTGGGACGGCTTCCAATAACTACGATGGAGCCTCTAGAAGCCCTAAAGAAACCGAAGGGTTTCCATCCAATCAGAACACGATGGAACTATCTAGAATACCAATGTGGCATGCTACTATTGGGCAGTAGCATGATTTTCAGTACACCACCAATCTAATAAGACTACGACTAATACATTGAAGAATTGGGATACTTATCATTGATTGGTCATTCAGTGGTAACTAATGTTACCTAGGAGAATACAAACTATTTATTCAACTCACAATATTTCCGTTTATCTATCAAAATTATGAAAGAACAAGGTATAACTGTTACAACATTCATGGATGTCACGTCATATACAAACATCTTAAAATACCTTATTTACAACTTATGTTAGTTAACTAAAACGTTATGAATTTTTTGATATTAAAAACAGGGTCAGGGTTATAGTGCCACATTTGGTATATCTTAAATTGGCTTTGTAAGAAAGAATGAAGATTAACTTAGCGATCTATTCTGCAACATGTGGTCGATAAAGAATAAACGACCTCAAATCCGTCTATTTACATCATTGATATTTGGAGACACCCAAAACCTTCTTCGAGAAAAGCTCAAAGAAGCCCTGGAAACAGTGGGAAACACTTTATTCAATCGGCATTGAATAGAAGTTTCGCAGAAACATTTACAAAGTCAAGAGTCATGTGTCATACATCTGAATAGATGATTACTACCCTGCTACTATGTTTAATAGTATTCCAGAGCTTTCCTGAAACCCTAGTCTATGTGAAATGCTATAAATACCCTAAAATTTCTTTTCATTAACTAACCTTGCAGTCAGGCGTTTTTTCCATATTTCTCGCCATTTCTCTTATGTTGAAGCTGTCTTGTAGATATGGCCTGAGGTTACTAGAAGTGTTTGGGAAACTAATTCAAGCGTTCAATGAAATTTATCAATTTGCATTATCGAATTAGAGGTTCTGAAAGGTATTCATCCACATGTTCCAAACTTCAGCCAAACAGAATTACAAGCTTTTGTCATTCACACCAAAGACTGTATATTAAATCCATTGTCATTACCATGATCGTAAATTTAACACACTTCGTTCTTACGTATTTTTTAAGATAAAACTTTTCTGTCTGGTCATTATCTTACTAATTTACTAGTTTAAATGCGCGATCATGATTCATAATTAGATGGAGGTTTGTTCACTAAGGAGATGGTTAGTTTGATCATGAAGCTTTGATTGTTCTGACTATAATCGATCAGCGTAATCTTCAAGTAGAATTTGCCTATTCGGAACATTCCCTATGTGACTGACAACTGGTATTATTAACCTGGGTCTTGATTGTTCATTGCTGACGTTTATTCTGTCAATGTCTGTATATTTATTTTGATTGCCTGTACTTTTGACCTGATTCCATATATTTTTTCATGATTTTTCCAGTTGATTGATAAATTGAGCTGATTTCATGGATTGGTTGAGGTTAGATATTAACACCAGTGGGTGCTGGTTCAATGGTCTACAGGTCCTGGGTTTAAATCCCGCGAGCGGGATCGTAAATGTGCACTGTTGAGGAGTCACACCCAGTGCTTCCAGGTTTTCAATGATGGTCTAACACCAATCGATTCATGATCTTAATTAAAAACCTAATATTCTCGACAACTTCATACTGAGGATTTGTATGTGTTTACTGTTCGCTGAGTGGGTTGAGTATCAAGTTTATAAGGTTTCTTTAGTTTTCTAGCTGAAATCTCAGCATTTTCTCAGTTAGTTCTGTATTCACGATTGTTCATACGGATTGATACAATCCATGTAATGTAATCAGTAGTCTGTGGTTTACGGTTTTCAGTGTCCAAGCTTTAATAGTGTTAACAATAGAGTATAGATTCACAACAACCAAGTACACATTAGATATTACGAACTACAACCCGCTTTCCTTGCATTAATTGTTACTTAAGAATAAAATCCAGTTTCATACATTGAGAAAAGGGTTGGAGAAGTTTATTTGTATCATGAAACAGTTTTCAGTAGTTTTGTATAATAGGTTTTATTTACGGCAATTTCATTGACATGACCTTATGACTAGAAACTTGGTAAATCATCTCGAATTTAGTTGCTAACGCCTATAATTCGACCATATCATCAATATTACCCCTTTTTCTGTCATGGTTTTATCATGAATTTGATGGACTGATCAATGGCAGTCATAAACATCATTTGGAAGAGTCAAGTAAACAATACCATGCGAAATCAAAACTTCACCTCGTCACACAAGCAGGTGTGCGATTACGATTCAATAGCTAAATGGATAACGTGATAGCGTTTGAAGCAAGTGGTGCTGGGTTTGAGTCCCGGTGTGAACATCAACTCTGAGATCCAGGTACATATAACTGACGAGTCCCTGATAGGACGAAACACATGTCCTAGATCTCACTGCTAGTCACTAGCCATCTTTGCTTAAAAAAAGCTCTTGACTTCAGGCAATATTGACGCAGTCCGCATGGGATGCACATATGCCAACAAGAGACTGAACAATTGCAGTATTAAATAACAATGGGAAGATCCAAGTAAAACAACACCAGGTGAATTTAAGAATTCGGAAATGTTCTCTGAAAATGTTCAGTTCTTTTTTATGACATATTCATAATCGTTTGCTATTAGAAGAGACAGTTATAAACTGCACTCTTTCTATAATGAAGGTTTATAAACAATTGACTAGAGGTGAAGAATCCCTGATTGGATGATCTTTCATTGCTAAAAAGGTATTGAAATGAAGACATTTGTAGAATATGAAGTTTGACATAAGCGAATGTCAATTATCGATACCACCTGTGCATTGATGTTCTGGTTTCTTTCTTCATTTCAACTGCTCTCACGATAGATTAATATGAATTGGAGAAGTTGTCAACATACGAGAAACAATGAACAGATATTAAATCAAAAAGTATCCACTAATGAAACTATATTAGATTTGAATAGAAGACTATATGTATTATAACGCTCAGTTTTCCTTATCTACACTAATGGAACGCTAATTTGCTCTAGACAAATGTCTACACTAGATACCCTCTGGGTGTTCATTTAACAAGACTTCAACACAACTTACATCAAGAACACGTGACTAGCTTAACTAGGGCGTAAGGATATTTCCACACTAAAAACCGACAATAATAATAATAATAATAATAATAATAATAATAATAAGGGTAGGAGAATATATAATTTAACTAACGCCTATCAGACTATCCACAAGTCTGACTTAGCAAACAACCAATCACCTTCACATATCACTATTTTAACTTGGATTTTCACCGCCTTTGATAATATTCAATTAGTCTTATTGTGAATTTGGAGATTTAAATCAGTTTCCAAGAATGTTAGTAGTCAATTACGTAACAAACGTATTTCTTATTGTGTTAATATTCAATAAGTAATTAAGATTTATCTTTATTCAATAGATTCATCAAAACCCAATCGATTGAATTTAATGCGACAAACATCTGATCCACTAAGTCATCCAGTAATACGTGGTCGTAGTCCACAAAGTTCCAGTCAATGGATAAATATACAAGATGCTTCACATAATACAAATCAAATACCTTTATATCAACAGGCATTACTTAGTCCTCGAGTAAAAGTTCCACAAAATAATAATTTATTAACTAAAGGTTTAATTCAATCAGATTATACTACAAATATGTATTCTGATACATCACAGTATCAACAACAATCTCAACAACAAACTCAACTTACTCCTAATCAATCATCAAGTGGGCAAATTTCAATGAATCGATCAAATTTGGCACAATTACAAAGTTTATATCAACAATTACTTCAACAGCATCAACAACTTTTACAACAACAACAACGTCAACAACTTCATCCACAACAACAGCAGCAGCAACAACAACAACAACAACAACAACCTTTGGACTATGCAGCTGGTAATAAAGATTACGTAGTTTTATAATCTCATGATTAATGTATTTTTGTGTTTATTAGTGATATGAAGGGTGTGTGTGTGTGTGTAAAGACTATTGGCACAGTTTATGGATTCCATCACAAATTGATATAAGACAAGTATTAGATTAATTTATGGTTTGTTACTTTTTATAGGGCAGAGGACACCAACCAGCATTCTCTTCAGACTATTCTGTCCTCAACTTTCCTTTCTATTTGTTGCTATTCATTCTTTTTTGGTGTTTGTCTTTGATTGCTTGCAAAATGTTTCCTTTCATATATATATACTCTTTTTGCCTTGATGCTTCTGAGTTTGGGCTTGCCTCATGATTCAGTTTGATGATTTATACCATATTTTTTCTATCCACATGCAGCGTCTTCTCCTAATTTCTTCCTCAGCTGGAAGCTGATTTGTTCCCTTCCACGGTAGATTGTCCCAGATGGTATCCGGCCAATGGACACTGAGTGTCTTGTTTAGGCAACTGTTTATAAATACTTGTACCTTTTTGATGATATATTTGATAGTCCTCCAAGTCTCAGCATCGTACAACAGAACTGTCTTGATGTGTGTATTGAAAATTACGACTTTAATGACAATTGTTTTGAGTTCCAGATGTTCTTCAATTGAAGGAGAGCTATTATTGGTTTGCCTATCCGTTCCTTTACATCCTCATCAGATTCCCCCTGTTTATTAATGATGTTGCTCAGGTATATAAAGCTTCCACCTCTTTCAGAATTTCTTTACCAAGTTTGTTATGGTTTGTGCTCGCTGAGTTGTATTTCTGGATTTTGCTTTCTACCTTGTTAAAGTTGAGACATACTACTGCACGATCCCGTGCCACTCTGTATGGCTTCATTTGAATTTATTGCTGTGTGTAGGTCAGAAAGTACAGGTCATTTACATAGTCCAAATCGTCTTGTTTCATCCATGCTGTTCAGTATATTCTGTGCATCATCTAAGATGTGGAGGTTTTCATTATCCAATCAATCATAAAGAATAAAGAGAAAAGGAGACAGTAGGTAATTCTATTTGATATCGGTTATACTTGGAACACATCTGTGAGGTGGGTAACTATTAAAAACTAGAAAATATCAGGTAGCTGTTTCAGGCTTGGACAGTTTAAGATTATCCGTTTGTAGAGCATATTTTCAAATATGACTAAACACTGCTAAGAATTTCCATATAGGGAAAGAACAGCTATCAATTGCTTTTCTACAGTTTTCTGAATAAGGTTAGCCCAGTGAGTAAATCTCTGTGTTTAATTAAGAGAATGTTAAGAGTTGATCTCTTATATGTAATTTAACGATAATTTTTTAAGCAAGAACTGATACCATGGAAAAACTAGAGGTCAATACATATCTGTGTACATCACGTTTACGGACTCCTCAACAGCACAAACAATTCGACCTTGATTAGAGGACATCCTGACAGTATATCTGCGTAAGTTGTCATGACATTGTCAACAATAGGATGATATTGAATCAATTTGGCAGGGAGATATTCGTAACATGTAACCTGACACTAAAGTGTTCATTTTCGAAGTTAGTTAGTTGAAGGTCATCGCCAAGAAACTCTTCACTAGTCTTCTCTCATCAGCAAGGTTCATCAACAATCTTAAAGAAACTGATGGTTGTAGCTGGATGAAACACTCTTTTTCCACGTTTATATTCTGAAGCATTAACATTATCATTCAAACTACAAGCGATCTTCTGTAAGATTGAAATCTTTACATCAATCGATTGATGAGTAGTGAACAATGTCATGTTTGTCTGGCTTTTTTATACTAGTCAAATTCTATCGATGAATTTTCACTGTGACTATCAGTCTAAGTGAGTCAATATCGCGTGTGCCAAATTTAGACATCTGATGATTGGATTTAGTGGAGAGGAAACCCTGAATCAAGGTTTATTACTAGTTCAGCAATCGGTTGGTAACTATGCTTGAATGAATTAGTTGTGAACGTCTTATTGAAATTCATTACCTTTCACGTTCACTTATGATTTATTCTGTAAGCTGGCTGTAATTCCGGTCATTATTGAGACGAACTGACTTATTGTATTGATAAGAAATGAATGTTAATTGACTTATAGAATATATATGATGATAAAACTATTTGTTTCCTCCATTTGAGATCTAAAATATGAAATGATTATTTACTTACTTACTTACGCCTGTTATCCCAATGAAGCATAGGCCGCTCACGAGCATTCTCCATCCAACCCTGAACTGGGCAATCCTTTCTAGTTGTTATTCATCTTTTTCATATCCACTTCTATTTCCCGACGTAATGTGTTCTTTGGCCTTCCTCTTTCCCTCTTCCCTTCAGGATTCCAAGTTAGGGCTTACCTCAAATGATTATTTAGTTACAGTAATAAGTATCATGCTGTTTAAATGTTAATCTTAGGTGAATTCAATCAATCAAATCTATAATTCATTTCTGTATTGTGTGTGCAAATCTTCCCATTGATGTTTAGAACTGCAGTAGATTAATCTCTTGTTAAGATATGCACATCTTGTGAAGATTGCTTTCAGCAACAAGCATCAACTTTGGGATGCAGGCGGATCCAGCTAACGACTCTCGAATAGGACGAAATGCGCATCCTGTAATCCATTGCTATCCATCATCATCTGTGCTTACAAATCTAATCTTATTCGTTTATTATATCATGTTGATTTGTTTCATGGTAATTAGTTGAAAGCAATTGATAGGAAACTCTTGATGTTAGTTTCATATTAGTTCTAAGTCATTAGAACATGTGTACCCAAAACACTCAGAGGCATTAATCATCATCACTAATCATGGTGGTGAACAGTATCGACTAACAGAGAGGCTAATTCCAGGAACTCATCTTAATTAATACCCATCAAGTGAGATGATATATTTATTTCTTAGGATGTATATTTACCTATTTGTCTATAGTATACAAACATGTATTTTTCACATTTAAGGTCAACCAATAGACAGTAGTCTTTATGCAACTGTTCAACGTCCATCAACTAATATTCCTAGTTCATTGGTTGCAAGTTTACAACGTGTAATATTACAGCAGCAGCAGCAGCAACAACAACAACAACAACAACAAACTGCAATGCAACAACAATTACAGATTCCTCAGACACAACCGTCAATCATCCCCAGTGTGAGTATGTATGCACAGGTAGGTTGTTTAATCAATATCGGTATCTAAGTGGATTTTCTCTCATACATTGATTAATTTAAAGATAATATGAATCCATTTCATTCGCACTAGGTTCTCATCAGCTTCTTATAATTTAGATAATATTACGTCACTAACGTTACCATGGAAATTAACATACGAATGTGTACATCATGATGTAGCAAAGATTCTATGAAAGTCAGTAAGATCGTAGAATGTTTCTTTTAGATAAACAAAATGTACGAGAGAAATTTCCAGAACATTGAAATCAAAGAGTTTAGTTACATCATGAACTAACAGCAAATTTATATTTCTTAAGAAAATCAAACGACGATTTGACCAATAGCATGATCTCTTCGGAACCTCTTATTTATCACTTGATCTATCACTAAATGATATAGTTGCCTACTCCATTCTTCATACCTCATCGATTTCCTCTCGCTGTATTGACGTATTATCTGATTACCTAAACAACACTTATATTTTTAAGCAAAGATGGATAGTGGCTAGCAATGGTATTCATGACGCGCGTTTCATTCTATTTGAGACTCGTTAACTGGATGTACCTGCATCTTACAGTTGATGTTCTTTCTGGAACTCAAACTCAGCACCGTTCTCTTCAAACGACAACGCGTTCTCCACCTAGCTACTGAGTCCTGATAGCCACTTGCTTGTGCAAACGCGATGGCGTTTGAAGCGAATGGTACTGGGTTCGAGTCCCATAGTAAACATCAACTGTGAGATGCAGCTTCATCCAGCTGACAAGTCTCAAATAGGAAGAAACGCACATCCTGGACTCCACTGCTAGCCACTATCCATCTTTACTTACTGGTTTCGTTACTTTCCTAATCAAATACACTTGATTATTTGAGATTTCTTCTTTGTTTTCTAAAAGATAGTTTCAAAATCACAAGATCGTTTGTCAGCATCTCAACAATGTATTTACATTCATAATTAGCCTTAGTCAAGTTAAATACTGATGTAGTGTGGTGGGGGTTACTTATATCCATTTAAGTAGTATATAACAATGGTCAGGCCTAGAATGTATTTCAGTAGATCATCGAGATGGAATGAACGGAAACGGAACGCAATCGGTATGAAAATGCATCAACAATGGAATCTGAAACAATCGACTGATATCTACAAAAGGAACAGTTAAATTTGAGAAGATGGATTGATAATTCGCGAATTCACTATATGGTTCTCAGATTTTATTGAGATGGTCTGTAATTCCGTATAAAATACATTAGACTGTCCCCCAGTTGTTTTCTTGCTTACTACAGTAGGACCAGTTACGTTTACAATTTACACTTTGAAAGTGAACATGGATAAGATTAACTGAATGAGTTAACTGTAGAATAAATGCTCCCTCTTAATTGATTTACAGTTCTAGTGTAAAGTATAATTTCATTCTAAATGCTTTAATAATAAATTTTCAATTTATTTCTATGAACAGGCTACACCAGCTATACAACCCTTAACAACACTTAGTCTTTCTGGTTTATCTACATCATCTGCTTTTACTAATCTTGCACGAGCTTTACTTCCTACATCAGTTGTTTATAATACTGGAGAATCATTAACTGCACCACCATCATTGTCTGGTGCTCCACCTCCAACATTATTTCATAGTCCTAATTTAATGCCAAATTCTAATCTACTTCTTTCAAATTTAAGACCACCAATGTTTCCCCAACAACCGCAACAACCACAACACTTGTTACAGAATTTTCAAATTCCATCTGCTATGGAACCATCTTATCTTTCATCACAAAATAGATTAGCTGGTCCATTAAATATGGGTAAGTAACATGACTGAAGATGTTTTAAAAAAAAATGTGTTAAGAAATCTATTAAGTACTTGAACACTTTTGACGTTATGGGAATTATAGGTAACGTTGAGATGTGTATTGCATATGGTTAATCATAGTCTAGTTTAATATGAGATGGAATGGATACCAATCCATGTACACTTGAAGAATGTAACTTGCAATCTAACCAAGTTATGGAATTATTTCATCACAGTGTTACTAAATTATGGGCTTCTGGATTTAATTTGAATCGATATTTGTTATCAGAAGGGGTTTTGTGGAGATTTTTAGAAATTTCAATAGTTGAAATCATGAGTCAATTGAAGCTAAACCACCTGGGTTCGAATCTTGCGGGGGGTTAGATCGTGGATGAGCACTGCTAATGAGTTCCATACTAGGACGAAACGGCCGTCCAGTGCTTCCAGGTTTTCCATGGTGGTCTAGCTTCAATCGACTCATGATTTCAACTATTGAAATTTCTAAAAATCTCCACAAAACCCTTTCTGATAATAATCATCTGCTCACTAGTGATTGACTTCAAGAGGCATTTCCTGAAGTTCTAGTGCGAAGCAGTAACCAGTGGAGTTCATCCAGGTCTGTTGTGAGTTAGTGGCTCACTGAAGACAATGGTGGATGTGTCGCTCAATCTCGTGGATTAATTGAAGTTAGACATTAACACGATTGGATGCCTGCTCAGTGGTCTAGTGATTATGCGCTCGCGTGATAAATTGATAGGTCCTGGATTCGAGGATTACGAGGTGGGATCGTGTATGCGCATTGCTGAGGAGTTAAATACTAGGACGAAACGGCCGTCTGGTGCTTCCAGGTTTTCCATGATTACTTATGATTTCAACTATCGATATTTATCATCCACTCACCAATGAGCTAAGCTGATATCGATGGAGGTTTCAGTGTTGTTTTAAACAGTTTATTCTTTCATTATCATTCTCCAGGAACCGCCATTTTATTTAAATATCACGCATTCATAAGTAGTTAGGCTTGAGCTGGAACTCATGATGTCTCAGTGAGTTATCATGATTGATTGAGTTAGTCGAACCAGGAGTCAGGTTATAGTTCACCGACGATAAACGGTAAGTGTTGCATTTCATCCTTATCGAATAAACTGAAGCTGAAAGTTTAGATTTTTTGTATTCAGATTCAATGGTCCGAACTATTTATGTTCATCATAGGAAATGAACGTATTCATCGTTCGATAAATTAACCACCTTTCTACTACATGATATTGATTGCTTCTTCAGAAAATGCTGAAACTAATTACAAATGTCACTTGGTATTGTTTACTTGAATCATCCTATTGATGTTTAGGACTGCAATTGATCAGCTAATATCAAGGTATTACGCACAGTATGCACATATGACAATAACAGACTGATCAAGTACAGTCCTGAATATCAATGGGAAGATTCAAATAAACAATACCAAGTGAATTTAAAACTTCACCCCATTGTACGAGCAAGTGGTAGCTAAGTGAATAACGTGATGTCGTTTGAAGCGAAATCTACTGGGTTCAAGTTCCAGAGTAAACAACGACTCCGAGATGCAGGTACATCCAGCTGAAGAGTCTCAAATAGGATGAAAAGCTCGTCATGGATTCCACTTCTAGCCACTATCAATCTTTGCTCGTAACTACAAATGCGTTTTTCAACTAATCTAAAGAAGCGACTCTTTGTGGTAAATTTTCATAGACAGTAAAAAAGAGAGCATTTTTAATACTTCAGAAAAAGTGTACTATTGAAGATCGTGAGTGACTGTAAAACCATCTTTTGAAACTAATCAATAAAGATTATGTCTTGAAACTCTCCAAATAATATCACATGTCAAGTCAACAATCCCACTCCTAATTCTAATTTGGTATATTTCTCATTTAATATGTTCTTAAAGTTTCGTGTCTCTCACTTGATCAATTACATTCCCTACCAACACTCTTAACAAATAGCGGACAGCTAGGTCCGAATTGATCTACTATTCGCAAGCTCCTTTCTATGCCCCTGACTTGAGTCCAGGAGTAGTAACCAGCCTTTACTTCACCTATATTTCAATCAGACATTTTTAATATACAAACACAATGGACCGCATTACATCATTAGATGAGACATAACAAATACACAAAGACAAACCAAGAGTCGTTGTGATTAGTAAAGACTGAAAGTAATCGAACTGGCAACAAATCACGAATGATAAATCGTTAAACATTAGTTAATGGGTGTAACAGAGGAGTTTAATAAATGGAACATATATATATAGATTGATTTCGTCTTGATAAAGTTAACTGAGACATTGAGCGATTAGTCAACAAAATATTTGGATTTCTTAGGCACGCCAATTCGGTTACCGAAAACTGAGATCTCTTCTTACTGAAATAGCCGGTTGGGCGCATATATCGGAACTTAATGTATCTGTATTGGAATCGGACATTACATAACACAACATGAATCCTCATCTCATACTGATTGTCGTGTTAAAACTATGAAGAGCTACTTTAGATCAGTAAAGCATATCTTCACCAATTCTTTTTCTAAAATATCAGTTTTCTTTTATTTAAAACTATCTTTATCCCTTAACACTGAAAATGTTTGTTTTTTTTTCTAACACTCAACATTTTAGGATTAATTGGTGATATTGCACAAACTGATCTATTGAATGATCCATCATGGCAAGCTGAACAAAGACGAAGAATTGATCTACAAAGAACACGTTCATTGTTAAATGAACAAGAAAGGAAATTATTTGAAGAATTGAAAAATATTCGTAATCGACGAGCTGGTCTTTCAAAATTAGAACAATTTGGACGTTCTACTACTGGTAGTGGTAGCAGTACTGTTGGTACTTCTGGATTAACACCTTTAGAAAGTTATCGTCGAGTTACTAAACGTATATCAACCAGTGAAGATGCACGTCTTAGAAATCGTAATAGACCTTTATATGCAATTGGCAGATCTGGGTCAGGTTAGTTATGATTTACGGGTATAACAGAGGAATTAATATATTTTTCTCTCTTTTATGGGATACTATATATACTACGATAATACTTCTATTGACAGAGTTTATAGGCCATACACAGATTAGATCGCATTATATCCGATGCTCGATTCATGATCACAAAAAATGATAGAAAGTAATTATTTTCACATAATTACATGCAGCCACATTCAGTGAATTCAGAGTAGCAATAAATAAAGGGTAAGGAAATCATACATTTAATAGTTAGCAAGCTAAAGGTCTGTTTTTCACTCTCTCAAATGCCCTGGTACGGCTGAGTGTGAAGAGTATCAGGTCTCACTCTCAAAATGCTCTCATATGGCCACATGCATACAACCTGATCAACGCCTTCTCCCACTACGAGTATTGTTTACGAAATTGAGAAGACGAAAAGTGACTGTCCGACGCTTTAACCGGGTTGGTGGATACGGAGATTCTATCTAGGGGAGTTGGAAAACCCTTATTCCAAACCAATCGTACACATATGCTTCAGGATCTTGAGGGAATCAATGGCCTCCAAACCTATTATTGGCTACCGGCTACCATGAGACTGCATCTGTCTTATGAATTAGACGTTTAGGTCAAAGGCTCCGGGTGCTGCCCCCTAGGAAAACCACCTGCTTCGGTCTGGGTGTCCACTCAATATTCTAGCCGTCATAGAAATCAAGTGACTTGTATAGTGCATATGCATTCGGTGCCCCTTTGTACCAAGATTTATATGTTTAAATAAATAAATAAATAAAATAACAGTGGTAACGTACATTATGCTTCCTTTCACTGCACACCAATCTGAGAACAAATCATTTATGTGAAGGCGTTAGATTTAATATACATTCGGTAACATAAAAAAATGAATAAGATTCCTCTTTTCACTTAACGGAAACCATCTACACATTGCGCACAGTTAGCTCTTTCATATTTATTTTCTGTGTAAATGATTCTTTTTAAAGACCCATTACTTCTCTTTGTCAAAATTCTATTGAGAAATAAGACAGAATAACCTACATCATTTTCAAACATAAAAACTATGAAAGGATTGACATGTCAATTAAGTTAACATTCTCATTATAAATGACCAAAGTGTCGTTATGTTACTGTACTGATTCAAAGTGTTACAAACTAGATTATTGAACATTGATATCATCTCTAGTTTTCTATTGTTAAATCTTTCTTTATTTACATTTTTCCAGCTGATACAGCAAGAGTACCACTTGGCAGTGGTAGTCATTATCCATATGGTGATGCTTATGGATCAGATCTTGGTATGTTCATGAATTAACTACTTCTATGAATTCAGTGTTTATCTTATTGTGCTAATGCGTTATAACAACTTGGACGGATGCATATATGTGCCTGGTCCTACGTTGTAGCTAACTGACTGACTGACTGACTGACTGACTGACTGACTGACTGACTGACTGACTCATGATGTATTAATGTTTACAACAGTTATTATCATTGGTAATAATTCATTATTAGATACAACTCTGTATACCTTGAGATGAAGACATACTTTTCATGTAAGAGATTGTGATATACTATCCGATTGTTTAAACTGAAATAGATTATCTTCCATAATTTGATATGATTCCAGTATAATAAATAATAACTATCGTCTAAATTTGATCGAATTGTTTCATTGTATTTGGGCGTCAAGTTGATGCAAGACAAGGAAATATCATCTTTGAAAAAGATTGAACCAGATTGCCAGACGAAACGTTGAATTTACTTCAAATTCATTCGCTGAGATTTTACAAATACATTCTTCCTCTTTATTGAAATAGATTGTATTAGTCTCAGAAGAAGTTTTTGTGGAGATTGTATTCATTTCAATAGTTGAGATCATGAGTCAAATGAAGCTAGACTACCATGGAAAATGTGGAAGCACTGAATGCGCACTGCTGAGGAGTCCCACAATTAGACGAAACGGTCATCCAGTGCTTTCAAATTTTTCATGGTGATCTAGCTTTAATTGACTCATGATCTCAACTATTGAGATGGCGTTAGCTTTGGTGCTGAAACTTAACAAATTCAAAGTTAATCATTTCAAGTACTAAACCACCGCTTAGCACATTAATTTTTAAATACATATTAGTTGATCAATTTTTAAATATGAATTTCCATCTCCAGCTGTCTATTGAAACTCAACTAGATCGAGTGTTGAATATATGAAATTAAAGTTTCAACTGGCACCCAGCTTGCATAACTGAGATACCTATTCCTGTCATCTAGACACTTCAACGAGTTATCTGTAATTATGTTGTAATGATGACGATTCCTGAACTGTTAACATCTAACTGCCAATCATTTATTGGCAAGGTGGATTATCTTCGATTCCTATTAAGTTTAAATATGTATCGTAATTATTGCGTAATCACAATTCATCAATCCTGGTTAAATGATTTACAAGACGATTACTCAGTATCACTACAAGATTTCAGTATGTGTCGTCAAGATTGATCAAGAAGTAAGAAACGGTAGCTTGGTGACACATTTTGGCCTGGGAATTCTACATTGTACTAGAAATATAGTATTGAATAAAGCCATTAATAATAATAATAATACCTCACGGATAGCATAAGATACTACTGATAATACGATATTGTGGTTTAATTGAATATAACAACACTAATCTTAGATCGCACAGCTTTCGTACATGACAAATATCAAGGGGATAGGTACTTGATTATTTTCAGCTAGATTTAACTGCCTCATACAAAGATAAGCTGAGAGAGTACAATGGAAAATACAGCTTCTATATGTATATATATGTTGTTTTGGCATTCGCCCACCACGTTAGCCTTTCTATCCCATACACACCAGCAAATTTAAGTGAAGACAGTCAGGGAAGCAGTAGCCTCTGAATGAGTCGGTTTCAACATACACAAAGGAAAAAGCAACATCCTTAAATACAGCCCAATCTCACTTGATGGCGAACCTCTGGAAGTGATGGAAACATTCACTTATCTGGACAGCATCATCAATGAATAAGGAGGATCTGACGAGGATGTAAAAGCACAGATTGACAAAGTAAGAGCAGCATTCCTACAGCTGAAGAACATACACAACTCAAAACAACTGTCAATCAATCTCAAAGTCACAATCTTCAATACAAGCATCAAAACATTTCTACTGTATGGAGCTGAAACCTGAAAAACTATCACAATCATCATCAAAAAAGTCCAAGTATTTATAGACAATTGTCTACACAAATGTTCAATGTCTGATGACCGGATACTATCAGTAACAGTCTACTGTGGAAGAGAACAAACTAACTTCTAGTTGAAAAGGAAATTAGGAAAAGACGATGGAAATGGATAGGAAATACATTACATTACAAACTGAATCACGATACAATCACTAACTTGGAATTCTGAAAGGAAACAGAAAAGAGGAAGGCCAAAGAACACACTGCATCGAGAATCGGAGTCAGACATCAAAATAATGAAAAGTAACTAGCGAGGATTTCCTCGGAAAGAGTTGGTTGGAGAATACTGGTACACGGCCTATTCTCTTCCACGAAGGGTAACAGTCGTAAGTAAGTAAGGTTGTCTGTGAGATCTAAAATTTTAGTTTCAATCTTTGGTTGCTATGTGATTGTAAACGTGAGTCATAAATTCGAAAATAAAAAAGACATTCAATGATTACATGGAACTTGTCAGCAATAACAGGTCTATAAAAGATATCTTAGTTTGCCTATGGGTTAGGAGCCAACTGAACAGCTTACTGATAATGTATCAGATTGTGACACTTGTTGGTACTGATTAAAATGTTCAAGGAAGCAAAAGTCGGGGGGGGGTATATAACGTTGATAATGTGTACGAACCAGTATGTAACTTTGATTCTTTGATTTTCCTCCACCCGCATTCAATGTGTAATCACTTATCTTAGTACCTAATATTGTAAGCGTTTACTTAATTACACATTTTTTCAATTTACAGATGAAGATTCAGCTCTATTGGCTATTTTAGAACAAAGATTGTCTAGAAAACCGGAAAGTCGAAGAATCTACTCGGATTCCGAGATGGGATTACAAGATGCAGCTGATATTCCATTACGTATTGTTGGACAACAACAACGTTCGGGTCATGTAGTTGACGGGTCTAGTCAAGCTTTCACTGGTCCTGCTATACCAGGTAACAGTATTGTTATTATTGTACCTGAAAATCTTCGAAAGATAGACTCTTCGACCGCCTTGATGTTTTATATCTTCTCGTCTTTATATAATCCTAAAGTCTGTCAACCTATGGATAACCATTTTGTATTTTTAAGATAAAATAAATTTCAGGAATTTAAGTCTGGTGAGTATGAGGTGATATTGCATTAATATAATCAGTGATACGGGTAACAGTCCTAATTATGAGAAAGTTAAAAGATTCACTGATTAGTAATTCAATATAGATCAATGTAGAACTATACAAACATGACATTATCAATACGGGGTTGTGGAAATTTGAAACCGTAAACCGATATATGTTAGACCACCATTGGAAACCTGAAGGCAGTGGACTGCTGTTTTGTGCTAGTATGAGACTCCTTGTCAGTGCACACTCACGATACTGCATGCTAGAATCTAACCTTCGCTCTCGCATGCAAACGCTTAATTTCTAGTGACTAGCTTTGGGAAAGAATTCTCAGAATTCTAATGGGGAGCTGTGACCAATGAAGTTCAACAGTTTCAAGTGTGAGGCAGTTATCCACTGAAGACAATGGAAGATGATCACGCAATTTCGTGGATTGATCGTTGGTTTAGTGGTTAGGCGATCGCACGCAACACCAAAAGTATTGAGACCAACTACTCCGTGTGGGATCGTGGATGCGCACTGCTGGACAGCATCACCATAGGACGAAACGACTGTTCAATGCTCCTAGGTTTCTAATGGTGGCCTAACACTAATCAGTTCATGATTTCAGTGAAACATGACTTTGTTCAATATCCACTAACCAGTCAATTGTACTTTTAATTTATTCATTGCACGATCGATGTATCAGTCAAAGTCACGCATTTACAAATCTTCGCAATCAGAACCACATAAAGGTCAGATAATTGGTTGAGAGGAAATACTGTAGACCTGAGTTTGCAACTGTTTAGCATATATCAGCAAGGCATCCTTGTAGTTGGACAGAACTGGTATTTAATGAGGGAATCGAACCTATACCCTCACTACAAAAAAACATGTACAAATTAGTTCTGCAAACACCAATTTACTAAATCTGGTCATCACTTACCTGACAGGTTTAGCGACATCCAAATACTAACAACCGGCACAAATATATAGCACCTTTTCAAAGGTTACGCTTCACAGACACAAAGTGTTACATAATGGTTTACTATATAGTGTTCTTCATCAAATGCCCTGATAAGGCTGAGGGTATGAAGAGTCAGCTCTCCCTCCCATGGCCATATGTATAAAGCCAATACCCAGGAAGTCCTACTCACTTCCTTCTCGCGGTATTGCTGTTGTTTAAGAAATTGGAAGATCGAAAAGCGAATGTCCGAAGCTTTGATCGTGTTGATGGACACGGAGGATCCACGTAGGGGAGTTGGAAAACCTTGATTTCACATCAATAGTGCACATTGGCTGCAGTATCCTGATTGAACAAGTGGCGTATGAACCGATTACTCGTCACCCGCTACTATGGGACTTTATCTCTCGACGTTGCTTCACTGCCTTGTGAATCAGACCTTTAGGTCGAATGCTTGAGTTGTATCACAGCCTATATACAAATCAAGTGACTTGTGTAGCGCATATGTATTTGGTGCCCCTTTGTACCAGTATTTATATGTTCAAATAAAGTATGATATACAATATATGTTTAAGTGTCGCTTGAATTACATGCTATACAACTTGATTGACTGTGATCGTTTGTATTTCTATAATAATTAAGTTGAACACTGAGATGGTGGAGAAGATTTGTAGCTCAGGTGGATGATTTTGATGGAGTTTTGTTCTCTGAGCTGGATGGTTTGGTCGTTTGGTCTGCCGTAGAATTGGGGGAGTACTGGTCCATTGGATTTCATTCTCCATTGATCTTGTTTTGTTATTTCTCCTGCTTTAACTAGCTTGTTTAATGTCTTTGAGACCAAACCATCCAGCTCAGAGAACAAAACTCCATCAAAATAAGTTGAACACTATTTCAGTGTTATTGGTCTGTTTACCTTCAATGAATACTGATCGATCAATTCTTGATACAAGTTTAAACATAAAAACTTATTTTACAGTTTCATCAATAAATTTACTGTTTCCATACATAGATCTTCAATTGAAATCAACTCTTCCTCCGACTCCACCTTCTCGTTATTGTATTCATGAATTTGATGATTCTTTACAATCCATATACTATCCATATCATCATATCATACATCATTATGAACATGATAATACATATCGAGATATTAGTCCATTATCTGATATTCTTATGTCATACGGTAAGACTCAATCCATATGTCTATGTGCATATGTATGTGTATGTGTATAGATGAAATGATTTACTACTAAGCATGACTATCTTACTCAATTGATATGCATGTAAACCTGATTGAAATGTATATTTGCTTAAATAAAATAAAGTTTGATAGAATATCATACTCTGATAAATAAGTTTTCAAACTTCATTATATTACTTAATAGAAACATTAATAACATCTTTATTCTTTTTTGTAATCCTATATGTAGGTGAACAAAATGAAGACTCGGAATTATTTCCAAGACGGGTAAGTTCTTTTTTTTGGGGGGGGAGGGGAGGGAAAGTAATTCGTAATCATTTTACATAAACAGAATGAAGCTAATATAAGTAGTAGATAGTTTCTCTAATGAGATATTATTAATGTTGGGGTATTCAGAAAATACCCCAGAAATTATCTAATGCTATTCCTGAATGGGAAGTAGTGTCATTTCCCCATTGGTCAACATTCTTCCAACGTGTCATTTCCCTATCTAATGCCATTCCTGAATGAGAAATAGTGTCATTTCCCCATTGGTCAACATTCTTCCAACGTGTCATTTCCCTATTGGTCAATATTTATTTGCGTCATTTCCTGAAGGTTAAATCCTGTACAAATGTGTATTTTCTATTTTATGGTACGATGTAGTCTGTTTGTTTGGTATATAAACAGAGTATGTTTGAAATATAATGATTCATATCTCCGAGGCTGAGACTTGTGTTCTGGACTCAATTGGCTGGGCTAGACAGGGAAGCAGGGCCAATCAGGACACTAGGCTGCTCGCTCGTGTTTTATGCGTCACTGTTTCGATCGATAATAGGCTGCTCTCTAATAGGCGGATCACACGTTATAACAATTAATAATTAGGGCATAGTAGATAGAAAGATGTTTTCTCCTAATGTAGAACTTCTAATCAGTGTTTCAATATGAAATCATCCATAAATCTAACCAAAGATCTTTAAATATTGAGGGAGGCAGTTTACTTTTTAGATCAATTAGTTGCGATGTAACGTTCCATATGTCTACCTTGAGTCGATTCTGTATAGATACAATGTGACAATTACTCTACCATTAATGAGCATTCCCCGTCAAAGTAGTTGGTGGTTGAGAGTGTATCACAATCACCCCAGTCGATGAGAACCCACTGATTCATCCATTGAACTGTAATCCTTTCCTCCTGTTTAACCTCAGTAGTATACACTCGATAGTCCCAAAATACGCGAGCAATTCAATAAAGCCACTCATAATAATTTGCTCATTCAACTCTCAGATGCTTTATCTTAGGTTAGATTAGTCATCTTTGAAATATGTATTTATCATTGTGATGAAATTCACTGGATCCAAATCCACTGTTGGACGACCTTGAGGTTTTGAGTTGTTCTCTTTCATTGAAAGACGCGAAATCTGACTTTACATCAATTCAAAAGTTTTCTAGGTTGACAACATGTTCTTAAACGTTATAGTTGAGGTTTATGATCAACGTTCAGGCTTAGGATCTAGGGCTAGTTTATATGAATCATAAATCCTAACACTGATCATAAACCCTAAAATGACTCAATCCCAGTCCTAACCCTATCAGTCTTCACTCTCATTCTTCAGTAATAAAGGTAGTAGGTTGGTGAATCTGTGTTAATCCTGACAGATTGCTTTCCAGTGAAGGTACAGATTCTCCTTGAAAATAATCATTGATGGGGCTGATACCACCATTCATAAACCCTAAAACTGACTCAATCCCAATCCTAACCCTAATTCGTCCTTCAAATCTCCCCCCAAACCAAGGTTGCGATGAAATATCACTCCATCATGTATAGATTCACAATAATTTCATTCTTATATATACTAATGAATGTTTTTCAACAACTTAATGCCTTATACGTACTAAATGATGTTTCATTCAATAAAACTAACCATAATAAGATTGATAGAGTACATGCCGGTTGGCTATTTGAGGCATGACCCTGGAAATTACTTTCTCGATAGTGATTGGTTCATTTGTTTGTTTTGAGTTTTATTACCACAACTAAAGGAAATATGAATTTTTGTAAAAATTTTTTTCGAGTTCCGGTGTAATGAATGAGAACACCAGTGGTGACAATCAAATGTATCTTAACACAATATTACAGGGTATCTTAGTAAAATCTGTAAACCACACAGTAAATACTTCATTTGTAATATATCCATCATTTGTCTCAGACTTCATTGTTGTTTCTTCGTTTCCATACCAACCCCTTTCTTCTCTTCTCTTTTCTCAAACTTCTGCTTCTAGGCATTCCACTTTCAATCGATAATACATACCAGTTATATCTGTCGACATTAATAGCACACACCACACTAGTACTACTCCAGTTACCACTAGTCGAAATGATCAAACCTATAAATGAGGTTGTCTTTCTCTAAATCCTCATCAAGAAAAATATTGTGAAGAAAAGTTACACGACAAGGCAGATGAATGAAGCAGACACACACACACACACACAAAAGAATAATATAGTGAATGATTACATAATAAATTCGCTTAGTGTTGTATTTCTTGTATTTTCTCATTGTTATTTAGGACTGCCATTGATCAGTCTCTTATTGGCATATGTGCATCCTGTGCGGATTGCCTCGAAATGGCCTTGATTCACAAACTTTATAAGCAAATACGGATGGTGTCTAGCAGTGAAATCCAGGTCGCGCGTTTCGTCCTATCTGTTACTCGTCAGCTGGAATGAATCCCAAAGTTGATTTTCACTCCGGGACTCGAGCCAAGCGCCGTTCGCTCCAAACTCCATCGCGTTATCCAGGATGCTCATATGCCAACAAGACACTGATCAATTGCTGTCCTGAACATCAATGGGAAGGTTCAAGTAAACAATACGAATTCAGTTTAAAACTTCACCCCATCGCACATGCAAGTGGTTATCAGGACTTAGTAGCTAAGTTGATAATGCGATGTCGTTTCAAGAGAACTTTGCTAGGTTCGAGTCCTAGAGTGAACATAAACTGTGAGATGCAGGTACATCCATCTGACGAGTCCCGAATTGGATGAAACACGCTTAAATGATTAAGTCTAAATATGTTCACTATTCCTATGCAATATAGTTATGAATGATTACGTAATTAAATTCATTCATTGTTACTATGACCTAATCTATTTTGTTCATTTTCATTATTTCATTAAAACAACTTTGTGTTTTCAATGGATCACTTTGAAATTACAAATGAAACTGTTTTAATTGAATTTAATAGCCAAGGATACAAGTTGTACATTCTCCTGTTGAAGCATCCAATCAAATAACCAGTAAGTCGTTAAATGTTCCTTTGAAACTTCGTTTTTTGTTTGGTTTTTTTCTGGTGAAGTTCGTTTTTTTCTGATCTGGATGATTTAATGGTGAAGTCTTCATGGTCATGTTAGACAATATTATTTAGCATAGATTTCAAACAGATGATAGGCTATTCGAATTTTTCACCTTTTGATTGAGAGTCTATCATGTCGATAAATTATTCTTGTTTGGTTATTGCTGACCTTCATTCTGTCATTGTTTGTATGGTTAGTTTGATTGATGATGTTGTTCAAGAGGACAATAAGACGTTTGTAGTTGAAATATTCACGAAAATCATCCATCTGAGCTACAAGTTTACTCCATATACTTCATGTCGATGATGTCATTACTGAATATAGACTGTTTTAAACGATAAAATAACTGTATACATGATCTCATTTCCGCAGCAATTTGCAAAACTCTCCCAGTCTCTCACATTGTGCGAGCATTCCATGTACCTAAATAAATGGTTGCTCTGGTTGTCAGAAGAGGCATCGGCCTCGTGACTTCCGAAGAAACTCGGCTTTCATCATGAGACGTCATAATTCTTCTAAACGAAGACCTCCTGACTTCCAGGGCAGAGTTTAAATGGTTTGAATAATTTTTTCTGATTCGAGTTTTTCTAGCGAGTTAGTTTTCTACGGGATGGGTTCGCTAACCCCATACCCAACTCTCCTCCTTTATCCGGGCTTGGGACCGGCAGTAGCCCCCCGAAAGGGACTCCAGGCGTCCTATGCTCCATTGGGAGTAACAGGCGTAAGTAAGTAAGTAAGTAAGTAAGTAAGTAAGTAAGTAATACATGATCTAGCGGTTTGATCCACAAGACAGTGGAGCAATGTTAGGAGATGCAGTCCCATGATAGCTGGCGACGAACAATAGGTTCGTACGCCATTTATTCCCTTTGGATCGTGGGGCCCATGTTTATCATTGGTCTGGAATGAGGGTTTTCTAACTCCCCTAGATAAATCCTCCATATCGACCAATACGGTTAAAGCGTCAGACATTTGCTTTTCATCCTTTCAATTTTGTAGTCAACAGTAATGTCATGAGAAGTCAATGATTGGGACTTCACTGGAAGTGTGTATACACGAAGCCATGTGAGAGCATTTGAAGAGGTAGAGCTGACTCTCCACATTCTCTGCCGTACCAGGACATTTTGGGGCGATTAGACTAATGACCATTTGTTTGACTAATAACCCTAATAACTATGAATACTGACTAGAAATTTTAAAGCCTCTTAGTCCAGAAGCTCTTTGGATTCTTAATCACCAATCAGAAAATGTAGACAGTAAACAGAATGCGTTGCGTTATTATTCTGATTCTGATTCAAAAACTCACAGATTTGTATGTATCAATGAAACCATAAGTATGAAGTTAAGATATAGTCATAATCAGATTATGTAACGCAAAACTAAACTAGTATATACGGTAAGTCTATAGCTTCCCTATCTTTATAGCATTACTTACAGTACATAATTCTACTTATAAGTCTTCCCCCCAATGTTCATCACCATTTTTCCGTGAATAGGTGGACCAACTAGAGGCAGAGCATTTTCTGGATCTCCGACAATTTATCAAACTCAAGGACCATATACAAAATCAAGATTATCTTATATGTCCCCTGCTAAAAGATCGTAAGTCAACCTCGGATACATTTATCATCATGTTGTTTTTCTATTTTCGCATGTGGTATTTCAATTGAATTATGTTCATATAGGCTGTCGTTACTGTGGTAACCATCTCCACGTTCTCTTCATACTGATACAAAAACATATACTTGTTTGATGGTGACTAATTACTTTGAGCGGGGTGGGGTAATTTGGAGAGATCTGATGAGGTGGCCATGACTAGTAGAGTTCGATCATGTCGATTATAAGACAGTTACCTACTAATGGATATAGAGAGAGCAATCATTCTGTCGAACATTCTATCTTATATAAATGACATATCAGGAATTAAAACGAGATTATTGATACTGTTTAGAATCAATTATATGCAAACAAATGATGAATTGAGAAAAGAAAAGCCGAACATCATCTACAAAATGAATTGCTCCAATTATAAGAAATACTATAAGCTAAGACGTTCTACATCTTCATGTGAATGAACACCAGCTGACTGTGAAATGCCATGACATATCTTTGCTTATATCATCAACTCATGTAGATAACTGTGAAATTGTTAAACTTTCCACCAGATGATATATCAAGAAGACCAGTGAATTGGTAGTTAGCTCAATTAGTAATCAATGAACTGACTGAAAACATCATGGATAATTCAAAGATCAAGAGCATCAGGTCAAAATGAGAGATAATGAAAATGAATATACAGACATTGATACAATGAAGATCAACCGTAACTGATCAAAATAAAAGTCGACAGGACTATGTGAAGGAATTTGAACAATTTCCTTTTACCTGAAGATTATACTTATGATGTTGTTCAGGAAGATGATGAGAGCTTCACAATTGAAGTAATCATCACTAAGAACAAAACTCTATTTGAACTGTTCACTTGATATACAAATCTTCATCATCATCTCAGCTTTTCATGTTATCTTGATGATTATTGATAATAGAGGATTACAAAAATCCATTACTATGTAGACTTGACCATTATCTACATTTTGTCTGATCAGGTTGTCAAGATCTGTGTATGATTTTCTCGATCTTTACTCTTTATAATAAAGAAGTATGTACTTCTATTCAATTTAAGATGAATCATTACGCTTTATTTGTACATGGATTGTTGTAGTATTCGGTTGAGCTGGTTATCTAATATGAGCATCTTGAATTTGTTTTCCTATTTCCTCATCTCCACTGTTATAATTCTCTTTTATTAAACAACTCAGCTATTCCAATTGCTTAGTATTCTTGGACACCAATTCACTCGACAAGTCCTCAAATCAGAACATGGTTGAACAGGAAAGAGGTTATATTCCAAATAACATGATTAGATGCAAGTATGAAGCACAATAGGAGAAACGTTAGTGTATTTATAGTTTTTACATGAAAAGATTCTAGGGTGTTTTCCAAGTATCGACTAGCGTCAACACAATCATGCATTGAGTATGCACTAATAAGTGTGTTCAAAGTCGTGAAGGCACAAATGAACAAACTACTGTCTTTCAAATCAATCATCATCAATGTAAACCATGACAATAAAGTATCAACAACCATATTGTGTTCCAATTAATTTATAAAACACATAAAAGATATGTGATATAAAAGAATAGTTAAGTAACCAGATTGAGTTGACTTTCCAACTAATTTGGAGTAGATTTAGCCAATCAGAATAATTTTAGGATATTTCTTTATTGAAGTTAAAGAACATTCGATAAAGAAAACCTTCGATATGATCCTAAATCATCTTCCTTTTCAGACCATTATACGACTACAAATAACTATGTAAACGAATCCCATATCTCCTATAACAACTCTCTTCACACCATTGGCACATAACGTTGACTATGATTTGTTGTTGTACATCAACTATTGCATGACATATTATTTTAATATTTCTGATGGATCAAATGGAGTATTGATGTTGGTTCTTTATCAACAAGTACATTAGAAATAACATGATTTGTCTACATCTTAACTTTAAACAGAACAAAAGAACTACTTCACATTGAGTTCTTTGCCTAACTCAAAACTGTATGATTTTTCTTAGGAGTGGTCTGAGAAACAAAAATGAATTCCATCCTTTAACTTTCTAATAATGTGAATCTATAGTGTTTCTTTGTACACACACCTACATTGATTATATTTGACTGATCTCACGTCCAAAGTTGTTGTCCAAAATATGGTGAATATTGTTTATTACATTTGCGTCAATGCAATTGTTCATAATATGCTTTGTCATCAGTATCCATAGTCGATAATATGTGAGTCCAAATCTTGAATATGTCATCTTGGCATTTACCGGTTTGACAGCCTAATTTAACATAGTCAAGAAATACCTAAATTTTGATGACGTATATAACCAGTTCTTTTCCAGGGATTCGTAAAGAAAATAATAACCCAAAGGGTTCTGAAATGAACAAGAATTTATAGATATTACACATATGAGTGACTATCTGGACTCATTAGTTAAGTGGATGACGATTCAAGTGTTTGATTTAAAAGGTAATGGGTTCAGAATTCAAAGGGAATACCGAATTTGTGATGCAAGTATGTGCAGCTGATGAGTCCCGAATGGGACAAAATGCAGATCCTGGATATCACTTCTAGCAACAACCTATCTATTATATATATATATATATATATATATATATATATATATATATATATATATATATATATATATATATATATATATATATATATATATATATATATCTACGTCAATCTTAGAAACAGAACACGGAACACCTTGTTTAAATCGTTCTCTGTAATTTAGTTTGCTTACTTTTTTTTCCATATTTTACAGACATTTCTGGGGACATTCGAGTTATGATGAGCAATGGTCGAGACAGCCAGTTGGTAAGTGATTCAATCTAACCAAAAAAAAATAAGGTTAGATCATTCAGTAATAAAGATGTTCGAAATCAGTTTACAGACAATTCAATGTATATGAAAGGTGATATTTTACTTACTTACTAGCGCCTGTTACTCCTCGGGGAAGAGCATAAGCTGTCCACCAGCATTCTCCAACCAACTTTGTTCTAGGTAGTCCTTCATAGTTGTTTCTTGTTATTACTCATTCTTGTGATATCTACTCTCAATGCTCGGTGTAGTGTGTTTTTTGATCTTCCTCTTTTCCGTTTACCTACAGGATTCCAAGTTAGCACTTGTCTCGTGATTCAGTTTGATGATTTCCTAAATATATGTCCTATCCACTTCTAGCGCTTCTTCCTGATTTCGTCCTCTGCTGAGATCTGGTTTGTTCTCTCCAACAGTAGTTTGTTGCTGATAGTGTCTGACCAACGGATTTGAAGTATTTTGCGTAGACAACTGGTAACAAACACTTGTATCTTCTGGATGATGGCATTCGTAGTTCTCCAGGTTTTCATCCTATACAGTGGAACTGTCTTGACATTTTTATTGAAAATTCTGACCTTGATGCTGGTTGACAACTGTTTTGAATTCCAGATATCCTTCAATTGTAGATATGCTGTTCCTGCTCTACCGATCCGCTCTTTCACATTTGCATCAGATCCACCGTGTTCATCAATGATGCTGTCCATATATGTAAAGGTTTTTACATCCTCCAAATCTTAGTCAAGTGTGATTCGATTGTTGCATGTTGTGTTGTATCGGAGAATCTTACTTTTCCCTTTGTGTATGTTGAGACCTACTGTTGCTGAGGCTACTGTTACACTGGTCGTGTTCTCCTGGATTTGTTGTTGCGTGTGCGATAGACGAGTCAGATCATCTGTGAAGTCTAGATCGTCCAGCTGCGTCCTAGCTGTCCACTGTATCCCATGCTTCCCTTCAGATATTGACGTCTTCATGATCCAGTCGATCACCAGGAGAAAGAGAAAGGGTGATAGTAAGCAATCTTGCCTGACACCGGTAGTCTAAAATATAGCTTGAAAAAAAAAAAAAACTACCGACATCATTGATATACATTCAACATTTCACTGAAGTCCCATCCTTTAAACATGATTATTTCCTTCATCTTTATGAATTCGTTTTAATGTTTCTTTTTTGTTAGACAACCTCATCATTATCAAAGTGAAATTTTGACAAACAATACAATTAGATGACAAGACTATTTTATTGTGATTACAAATTTTAGTTAATAATTCTAAACCTTTTGGCAAATACTCAATTTCTTCAGTTGATTGCCCAATCTCCCTTTCTTTCTTTCTTTCTTTCCTTCTTTCCTTCTTTGTTTCTTCCTTTCTCTTTCTCTTTCTCTCTCTGCCTTTCGATTTCATTCACTCTAATAAGAGACAATGAATAATTCATCTTTAGCTAATATACTACTCATTTAAGCTTATTATCAATTCATTGTCAAATGATGACAACCATTTGAAAAAATATCAAACATTTTCATCATTGAATTTCCGCTTAGTTGAATTTATCTTATTATCTGAATGATTGTTTAAAACTAGGTTCAATGTTATTGTCAATGTCTATTCATCATTGTATAACAATTAAATAAAAATTGAACATTTTACTATTGGGATGTGAGCTACTTATATCCAAATAAGTAGTATATAATAATGGTCAAAAATAAAATTGAGAAGAAAATGAACAGAAACGGAAAGTAATTGGTATGAAAATGTAGGAACAATGAAATTTGAGACAATGAACTGATATTTGCGAAAGGAATAGTCAAGTTTGAGGCAATCGATTGGTGTTTACAGTATGGTTCTCAAATTTTAGTGAAATGTTTACTGATAGAATTCGTTCAACTGCGATCACTGTAAAACATTGTTCTATACTACTGAATAGGATAGAGCTATGAGATTGGATAAGATTACTAGTTCTCTCGGGACTTTCTGATACACCTTACTGTTGATGAGCCTTGATTTTAACACGAAATTCAGATTCTGAAGTTTCAACCAATTGCCTTTCATGATCTTGAATCAGGATCTGTGTTTGGACATTGTTTTAAAACTATAAGATTATGTGAATAAATTTCAAAAGTTTGTTCCCTGTTTTTATACATTTTAGCTGATGGACCTACAATTGATCGATCCTCGTGTACTAGTCCAGTACAAACACATTCTGGTCGTTTACTTCGATCACCAGTTAGTCCACCGTCTAGAGGATATATACGACGTCCATCAGAAGTGATTGATGGAGGTAGTCAGTCGGATACAGCAATTATGTCTGGTTTTAGTAGTCGGGTATGTTATCCCGGTACTTCATATTCTGCACATGATCAACCTGTTAGACGGCCATATAGAGCAATGCGTGGTAAAACATCGGAACCTACGAAACGAAACAGACCTACACAAGTACCAGTATATCGAAGTCCAGAAGATCACAAACCATCAAGATCAAAACAACCAATTTCAAGTGGTTTAGGTATGATAATGTCTTGATTTCAATTATTCTGTTTATCAATTGTAAATGTGACAACTAAATAGTTTCCCAGTTAATTTTGGTTTTCGCAATAAGAGTCTTTTATCTTTTCAATGAAAGTGCCATATTAACTATTCACAAAATTGATAATGTCACTCTATTTGAATACTTTAAGAAGTTTTACTGTCATGTCTTCAAACCCGTTGTTTGATATCACGTGCCAGGTCACCAATCAGAATCCTTTTTCTAATTTGGTCTGTTATTACCGTATATAGCTTAGCATCTCTGTTTTGGTTAGTTACACTCCCGATCAGCATCGCTACTGGTGATGAGCAGGCTGCTAGGTCACTATTGGTCTACTATTTGCAAGCTCCTTTCTATGCCCCTAACTTGAGTCTAGGAGTTGTGACTAGCCTCTACTATCCTTATATTTCAAACAGACATTGTTTATATACAATCAAAATGGACCACATTGTATCATAAGATGAAAAATAACAAATGTACAAAAACAAACCAAGAGTCGTTGTGATTAGGAAAGACTGTAAGTAATCGAACTGGCAACAAAGTTAGAATAGTAAGTTGCACAACAATGGTTATTGCTTCAATTCTTCAGAGCGTCTTTATAGTAACATGCTTGTTTAGTCGATATGGATAGCCATCTTAATGAAAGTCAGACATGAGATGATTTTCTTAAACTTTTAGCTGATTGACGGTCTTGCTAGAAGTTTTTAGTTATTTTGAATAGTGTCTGCATTCACCTTCTGTTAATTGCTACTGGGTTGTTATCGTAGTCATTTTCGATTTGATAGAGAAATTTAAAAAGCTCATTTCTACTTTAGTTAACTACAGAAGATGTGCTCCAGATGCGTTCTTTAAGATCATGAACCGATCATTGAAAACCTAGAAGCACCAGACTTACGTTTCGTACCAGTATGCGACCCCTCAGCAGTGTGCAAACACTACCGTGCACACAAGGCTCGAACTCTATACCTTCAATCCCTCGCGTGAACGTTTAAACTCTAGACCACTGAGCAGACAACCAACGGTATTTTTGTCTCACTTCAATCCATCCACAAATTTGCACAACCGCATTCTATTTTCCTCACTGGGTAACTGCCTCACATACGACACAGATTGGGTCCACTTGTCACGGCTTCTCACTGGAACTCAGGAGACTTCCTCTCGAAGCTAGCCTCTGGTGACCACGTGATAATTATCAGTATAGAGTTGTTGCGATTGTTGACTTTAACTGTAATCAAGGATTGATTCAAGTTATACTTAAACAGTGTTGGATGCCAGCTCAGTGATCTCGCGAGCGAGATCGTGGATGCACACTGCTGAGGAGTCCCACAACGGCCGTTCAGTGCTTCCAGATTTTCCATGGTGGTCTTTAGAATTGTTGAATTTCACTGTTTTTAACACTTAATGATCTTAATTTGGATAATCATGTGGCCACTTACGACTAATTTCAAGAGCTGACTCCTAGAGTTCTAATAAAAGCAGTAATCTGTGGAGTTCAACCATCTACACATTAACATGGATTGATTGAAGCTAGACTATGTAAACCATTGATCGCTTTTCAGGATAATTGAGGACCCTAGGTTCATCCCCTCTTGGAATCAGTTATCCTCACTTCTAAGGAGTTCTATCATAGAATGAAAAAGCTCACCTTTGCTTCACAGTTTTGAATTTTACAGTTTTACATCATGAACTAAAGTTAGCTAGACAAATAATGAATATCAGGAAGCACTGAACAACCGTTTAATCATAGTATGAAACTATTCAGTAGTATGTTTTCACATCCCCTTCGGTGATTCAATCCAGGACCATCAAATTCTTTTTTTTTTTATTAAATAAACTAACTTCACACCTAAACTAACGTATTATGACAATCTTCTTTGATCATTTATTACAGAACATATACCGGATAATGCTTTAGTTGTGTTAAGCAGAATATCAGCATCCACTCATATATGGTACCGTCCTGAAATGTCACGGAATGACGGTAAGTATGAAATAAGAAACTTGAGAAACTTTCTTTTATAACTGAACCCCTTTTCTCCAATCTGTCCAAGTTATAACATAAACTTCTTAACTGTTTAAATCATGCCGAAAAAAGGCAGTGAGTAGAATGAATCCCCGTGTACAAAAACATAAACGTCAATAAAACACAATTTATTTGGATGGGGAAATGCTAAATCTTCACTGATAATGATACCAAATGTTTGCATCATGAACTGATCTCAATTGTTTTTCATTTATTTATTTGTTTGAGCACATATATATTGGTACAAAGGGGGCATCAAATACATATGAGCTACACAAGTCACTTGATTTGTGTGTGGGTTGTGATACTGCCTGAGTACCCAAAACGAAGCAGATGGTTTCCTTAAGAGGCCACTGCTAGAGCCTTCGACCTATAGGTTTGATCCAAAAGACAATGGAGCAACGTACGAAGATTCGGTTCCATGGTAGTCAATGACCATTAATTGGTTCACACGCCATTTGTTCCTTCAGGAGCCCGGAGTCTATGTGCATGATTGGTTAGGAATGAGGGTTTTCCAACTCCCCCAGGTGGACCCTCTGCGTCCACCAACCCAGTTAAAGCGCCGAAAATTCGCTTTTCACCCTCTCAACTTTTCAAACAACACCCGTAGTGCGAGAAGGCAGTGAGTAGGACTTCCCTGATAGTGGTTGTATACGCGTGAGCGTGTGAGAGCATTTTGAGAAGGAGAGCTGACTCTTCTCACTCTCGGTCGTACCTGGGCATTTTGGGGCAACTTTACCAGGGTAAATTGAATAACCATTGAAGAAAGTTATAAAGAAATAAACGGTTGTTTCCTCAGTAGTAAAGGTCTACGACCTCAGTAAACAGAATCGAATCCAGAACTTTCCATGTTGATAGTGAAATGTTTAGTGCTTCAGATTGTGGTGTAAATTTGGACACTGAATAATCTTCACAAGATACTTACACTTATTTGCCAAATTTGTTCATTCGTTGGTTATTTATAAGTAATCTATGTGAAATCTAGCATAGATTGTCCATTGATCCGATTCCCCACATTTCATTCATAAATGCAACGAGAAAGAGGAAATGAATTAAAGTTAGGAGGCTGAATTAGTATCATTGATAATGAATGTTCGATCCATGTTAGACCACCATCGAGAACCTGGAAGCACTGATGGTCTAATATTGATCGATTCATGATCTTAATCATAACTCAACAATCTCCACAATCCTATAGTGGTATTAAATATGTCCGATGTTAGGAATAGATGTATTAAAATGAATACATGTAATGAAAGTATATAACAAGTGTATAATTAATACGTACGAGATTTGATTACTGATATATCGATTTCCAGACCGTTACTTAATCCTCATGAATCTTCCATTGATTAACATTGAACAGAATACAGATTATGGAATAGCTAATGTAAGATTTACTTCAAAGATTGATTTGTGTAAGAAAAGATGAGAATATTTTCAGTATTCTTTGTGATCTAGTTACTCCAGAACCTTCAGAAATCTATATTGAACCGATAACAAAATCATTAGCACATTTGGAATAAGGAAAGTACAATCACTTATCTTCTAGATCCTTCTTGATAGTTTTTACATTAACATTAATTTGTCAAGGTATTTTACTGACTTCAGTAAGTTATCCTGAAGAATTGTCAAGGGTTTATAATGAATCGCTAAGTTTTAGAAAAGTATGAAGAATGAGAATGTTTACAATCTTACACACAACTCTACAGGTATTATCAGAAGGGGTTTTGTGGAGATTGTAGTAATTTCAGTGGTTAAGATCATGAGTCAGTTGAAGCTAGACCACCATGGAAAACCTGGAAGCACTGGACAATGATAGATGTGTCACTCAATTTCGTGGATTAGTTGAAGTTAGACATTAACACCGTTAGATGCCGGCTCAGTGGTCTAGTGCTCGCGCACGAAACCAGTAGGTCCTGGGTTCAAATCTCGCAGGGGGCGAGGTCGTGGATGCGCACTGCTGAGGAGTCCCGTAATAGGACGAAACGGCCGTCTAGTTCTTCTAGGTTTTCCATAGTGGTCTAGCTTCAACTGACTCATGATCTTAACCATTGAAATTACTATAATATCCACAAAACCCATCTGATATATATTATGCAATCATTGTTTCGAACAGATAGCTAGAGGATCGAATATGTGTTAGAGAGTATAACTGGAAAAAGATCAACTAGAAAGATTAAAAGGCGTGTTAGGAAATCTAGAAAAGGTTGTATTGCAATTTAAGTAAACTAGAGTATTGTCAGAAGTATACCAACAGTGTAAACTTGTTAGGTTTTCACATCTAACAAGGAGAGTTTTTCTTGTGGAATCTGATAATGAAGTCGGATTGATTTCAGAGAAAAACCCATATTTGTCCGATTTAATAATCTACAATACATCACGGAAATGATTGAATGATGACTGTGTTGTGAACAAGAATACAAATGGGGATAATCGGATGTAATTGAATACAAAATTACATTATCTCTTACTAGAATCTCAGAACTATACATTTATAGTGTGATGTCGAGTTGCGTTTGACAATGATCACCACTACAAGAAGACTACTTGCCAGTTAACCGATAAGATCGCCTTTAGGCCAAATATCAGAAGGTAGTTGATGGCTGTAGTCGAGATGTATTTGATGGCGATCTCGTGGTATCGAAAAAGTACCGAGATCGTGCCAGATTACAAGTGGGGTTACTGAGCGTAACCGAATTCGTACAATGTCACAGTCAACGGAAGAAAAGATGTCTTTGGTACAGTTAAACAAACAATTACAGTGAAACAATCACTGGTACAATTACTTATAATAGTAATTGTTTCCATTACACCAATCACGTCCTGTTAACAAAATTAGATCATCACATATTCATTACTTCATTTGTAAAATGTCAATCAATCGGCTAAAACTTTATTGTTCCATCTCTTCCACACCAATCATTCTTTGTTCCCGTTCTCTTTTCTTCGATCTTCTTAACCTTCTACCTCCAGACATTTCATTTCCTATTGATGATATATACTACTTGTATCTGTCGATATCAGTAGCACACATCACAGTTGCATTCATATCACGAATCGACTGAAGTTGGAAATATATACCACTAAATTTCAAGATGATCTGTACTTTCAACAAGCAATAAAAGTCAACTTCCAACCTTGTTATGGTGTACAAAATTTAACTATAATTTGATTTTTCCTGAATATACTTTGTACTGATGGTTCATATAAGTTGTATGTGATATTATCAGAAGGGGTTTTCTGGAGATTGTAGTAATTTCAATGATTAAGATCATGAGTCAGTTGAAGCTAGACCACCATGGAAAACCTGGAAGCACTGGACGGCCGTTTCGTCCTATTATGGGACTCCTCAGCAGTGCGCAATCTCCACAAAACACCTTTTGATAATAATCAACATATGCTCATTAGTGACTGGCTTCAAGAGGTATATCCTGGAGTTCTAGTGAGAAGTAGTGACCAGTGGAGTTCAAACCAGGTCTGTTGTGGGATAGAAACTCACTGAAGACAATGGTGGATGTGTCGCTCAATTTCGTGGATTAGTTAAAGTTAGACATTAACACCGTTGGATGCCAACTGGCTCAGTGGTCTAGTGGTTAAGTGCTCGCTCGCGAAACCAGTAGGTCCTGGGTTCGAATCTCGCAGGGGGCGAGGTCATGGATGTGCACTGCTGAGGAGTCCCATAATAGGACGGAACGGCCGTCCAGTGCTTCCAGGTTTTCCATGGTGGTCTAGCTTCAACTGACTCATGATCTTAATGTATGTGATATATTTATCACCTACTGATATCAGTTGGAGTAGAACTTAATATTCAGAATTTTCTGCATAACATTGCCATACTGACTTTTTCTATTAATAATATCAGATAATCATTATAATGTATTCCAAATTCCAGTAAGCAGTATGTAATATCATATATTAACCCATTAAGTAAATAGTTAGATGTTCGATACAAGACAATATATTTATTTATTTATTTATTTTAACACATAAGTATAGGTACAGGGAGGCACCAAAATACATATGCGCCACACGAAGCTCAATTGATTTGTGTGAGGGCTGTGATACTGCACGGGTGCCCAAACCGAAGCAGGTGGTTGTCTTAGGGGGCCACACTCCGAGCCTTTGACCTGAACGTCTGACCCACAAGGCAGTGGAGCATCGTGAGGAGATGCAGTCCCATGGTAGCCGGTGACCAACGATTGGTTCATACGCCATTTGTTCCCTCAGGATACTGGAGCCAGCCCATGTGCACCATTGGTTTGGGGTCCGGTTAAAGCGCCAGACATTCGCTTTTCGTCCTCTCATTTTTGTAAACAACACCCCCGCCACGAGAAGGCAGTGAGTAGTACTTCCCTGGCAGGGGCTATATACGCAAGGCCATGTGAGAGCATTTTGAGAGGTAGAGCGGACTCTCCCCACTCTCGGCCGTACCAGGGCATTTGGGGGCACAAGACAATATAGATACTGATTTTTTTTGGTTTTTCAAAGTTCATACTGAAGATGATTTCTGTGCCAGAAGAAAACTCCTATACAATTTTCATTTTATTTTTTATGGATAACCTTACTGATATAGGATACTACTAACAAATCTCTATTGTATATTTCATTAGTTATATTAATCAATTTATTATTTATAGCAATGGATTTAATCAGATCAGAAATTCCTGGAACATTTATTGTTCGTAATAGTGGAAGCTTTCCATATTCATTTGGTCTAGTAGTTAAAGTTCATAGACATCATACTCATGGTTAGTTTATTATTATCTATTATTCAATTAAATTTTCTTTTATTTATTGATTAAGAAAACTTGTTAGAAACTATAGAGTTTACATTCTGTAATTGATCAAGATAGAAAACTGTGATAAACATAGGAACTTATGCAATCGGATGAAATGTAAATCGATTTTGTAATGTTTGTTTGAATGTTCCCATTGATGTTTAGGACTACAATTGAACAGACTTTTATTGAAATATGTAGATCTTTTGTGAATTGCCTCGGTATTGCCTTAATTCACAAGCATTATAAGCAAAGATGGATGAATAGTTGGCTAACAGTGGAATACAGGATGTGTGTTTTGTCCTATTTGGGACTCGTCAGTTGTATGTACCTGAATCACGGAATTGATATTCACTCCGAGAATTGAACTCAATACCATACGCTTTAAAAGCCATCATGTTCTATGCTTAGCTACTGAGTTCTGATGGATAATAGAAAACACGTATTATTAATATAAATGTTTCTATACCATCCTTCTAGTAATTCTCCTCCATTCAAAATTTGAAAGTTTCTACAATTCATGTCTATGATTATCGATGTGGATTGTTATCATTGATAGCATATCATGTCTCCTCATTGCTATCTTATGTTATGTGTTAATGAATATGTCCGCTTTGTGCAATGTGATATTTCTCGCTAACGGTGCAATTCCATGAATAAATGACATCTTCATTTATCTTCATTCACTGTTACCTTACTTGCGTTGATTTCAAAGTGTTTCACAATGTTATTCTTCATGTATAGTAGAATAATCTTTCTTATAGTAAGCGGTTGAAGATGATCGGTAGAAAACTGTGGATTGAAGATTCGTGCTAATTGATACTTGTCAGCGGGGTTTTCGTGTCATATTGATGCTCCCTGGCGGATACTAATTCGTGTGGCCTAGCTTCACATTCTCAGAAATTATCATTGAGCTACTTGGGTAGCGAGTAACCTTACGTAAGACATAGATGTTTTGAGTTAGTTAATTACCAAGTGGTTCATACTTATCCAGTACCTCACAAATGATTGGACGGACCCAAGTAACATCAAGTTATTATACTGACTGAATGACTTGTAAATCATTGATTCGAGACAGTAGGTGCGGGTAAGTGAATGTATATCATTAAAGGGTTTTGAGTTAGAACGAAACAGTTGTATAGTACCTTCTACTCTCCATTGGTTCCCCTAAATACTCATCTAAAGAATTATCAATCAACATTCTTTTTATAAAGTAGCCATATTTGAATTCTAAGAGAAAAACACTTACACTATATCCACTACTGACTTATTTCGAGAGTGAGTCCCCTAAATCCTAAGGTGAAAGTCGTGACCAATAAAAGATCGACCATGGCGAGTCTAAAATAATTACTCATCAGTGGCATTGAAAGTTATCTACACAATATAACCAGTTGATTGAAGTTAAACATGGAAATTATTGAATGTTGTCTCATTTATCTAATGCTTAAACGCTCACTGCGTCAACACGTGAACTAAGGATAGGGAGAGAAGTAGTCGAACGCGTTGACAACTTCACTTATCTTGGAAGTCTGATCAGCCCTAATAGGTTGGTGTCTAACGAAATCTCAGCACGGATTCGAAAGGCTCGTTTGGCCTTTGCCAACTTACATCATCTATGGCGAAGGCGAGATATCCGTCTATCAATTAAGGGACGAGTACACTGTACGGCAGTTCGTTCCGTCCTACTATACGACTGCGAAACATGGCCTTTGAGAGTAGAAGATATTCGTAAGTTATTAGTATTTTACCACATGTGTCTTAGAAATATTGCTCGCTTCTGCTGGGATCACCGGGTAAGTAATAGTGAGGTTAGACGCAGGGTACTAGGGAATGATGGTAAATCAGTTGATAAGGTTGTGAATCTTCATCGACTGACATGGTTAGGCCACGTGTTACGTATGCCTGAACATCGATTACCACGACGCGCAATGCTAACCGGTGTTGGGGATAATTGGAAGAAAGTTAGGGGCGGCCAAACCAAAACGTGGCATCAGTGCTCGAAAACACTAACTTCTGGTTTGAGCCATGTTGGTAGATGCGGACTACCTGGTTGGGGTTCGCGTGACTATCGTAATCAATGTTTGGAGACTCTGAGTGACATGGTTTAGAATCGATCACAATGGCGTAGGTGTATGCACTCTTTGTCTTCCCTCAAACTATGAGATTAAAATCGCTTCATATCTTTCTTTCTACGAACTAATTCTTTCTTCCTGTACTGTCTCCTTATATGCAATCATTGTTTTATATATATTACTACCATTGAATTAACTACTTCTATAAATCCGTTGCTCTTGTTGTGCTAACGGAGTATGGCAACTTGGACCGATGCATATATGCGCCTGGTCCTACGTTGCAGCTGACTGACTGACTGAATGATATTGCTGAACCGATAGTCCTGAGTTTGATCCTAGTATGATCCTGTTTGAGCACTGTTGGAGCATACTATACTAAGTCAATATAGCTGTTCAGTGCTCCTTTGGTTTTCAGTAATTGTTTCATTAACTTCAGGTCATAATGTAAACTATATATTATAATAATGTTACCTGTTATAACACTATTCTGTTTTATGCTATTCATTCATATATATTGGTTAATATGTATACCTAATCTTACTCTATTTTGTTTTGTATTTCATATAGGTGAAGAATCTGATTCTATAAGACATTATTTAATTGAAGGTTTACAATCTACAATATCAACTGTATATCATGCAATTGGTGTATCTGGAACATTATTACCTCCATCTAATATACCAATGGATTCATCAGCTTTAAGTGTAATTCATGAACCTGTACGACTTCGTGGATCTTCAAATGAACCAATATTTACTAATTTAGTTAGTTTATTATATGAACATACAATTCAACCATTAGCATTACCATGTATATTAAGATTACCATTTAAATTGCCTACTTCAATTAATAGTCTTCCTTCTTTAATAGTATTAACAAGAAATTCACATTCTGATCATATATCACCAACTTCAATAGTACCAAAATATTCTTCACAAGTTGGATCTTATCATACAGGTATGTTTACTTATTATTATTAATAGTTATATAATTATCAGAAAGGGGGGGGTTGTGTAGATTGTAGTAATTTAATAGTTGAATTCATGAGTCAATTGAAAGTAGATCACTATGGAAAATATGAAAGCAACAGACGGCCGATTCGTTGTAGTATGCGACTTCTCAGGATTTGCACATCCATGATCCCGCCTTGTGAGATATCCTCACTAGTGACTGGTTTCAAGATGTTTTAGTGAGAAGCAGTGACCAGTGGAAATCAACCAGGTCTGTTATGAGATAGTAACTCACTGAAGACAATGGTAGATATATCGCTCAATTTTGTGGATTAGTTGAAGTTAGACATTAACACTGTTGAATGCCAGCGAGCTCAGTGGTCTAGTGGTTAAGGGCTTATGAGCAAGACTGATAGCTGCTGTGTTCGAATCTCGCGAGACATGATCGTGAATGTGCACTGCTGAAAAGTCTTACACTAGGACGAAACAGCCATTCAGTGCTTCTAGGTTTTCCATAGTGATCTAGCTTCAATTGGTTCATGAATTCAACTATTAAAAAACTCATTAATTTCAATCCTTCTTAAATAACAATCATGGGAATATTCAAACTTTTACAACTGACTGATATTAAGATGTATCTTTCAAGATATTTACCTAATCAATACTAGTAGTTCCCAAGTAGTTGTGTATCCATTAAAATCCATCAATATTCTGTATAAACATGTTGAATCTTGTGAAAACAAATTGATTTTTAAACAATTGGTTCTTAATACATTCAATAAACAAGAATTTGCTTTTTAACTAAGAAGATAAACTAATTCAATAAAGTGTATGTTAAGTTGTACTATACTCTGTCTAAACTTCTATTTAAGATTTTATAAAGATTGAAATAAATGAATTGATAACCAACTTCAAACCAATTGTAAGTCAAGAAGCATTGAACAAGTCATCAATATTGATTTGTGATTGTATATCTGGGAAAAAACTTTTAGAACTCATTATTCTATAATGATCATAATAGATGAAGACTAGTTTAATGGCCTAAGATCTGACATTAAGTAGATTATTATCAAGATTTGTATGTAATCATTGACTTCAATCATATTAGTGATTAATGGAATGAATGAACTCAAATAAGAGAATAGAGTTTGAATATGTATACTTCATACATTCGGTGATCTGGTTAGATAATCGGAGATCATGAGTCAGTTGAAGGTAGACCACCATGGAAAACCTGGAAGCACTGGACGGCCGTTCCGTCCTATTATGGGACTCCTCAGCAGTGCACATCCACGACCTCGCCCCCCGCGAGATTCGAACCCAGGACCTACTGGCTTCGCGCGCGAGCACTCAACCACTAGACCACTGAGCCGGCATGATCTTAATCGATGAAATTACTACAATCTCCACAAAACCCCTTCTGATACTAATCAACATATGCTCACTAGTGACTGGCTTCAAGAGGTATATCCTGGAGTTCTAGTGAGAAGTAGTGACCAGTGGAGTTCAAACCAGGTCTGTTGTGGGATAGAAACTCACTGAAGACAATGGTGGATGTGTCGCTCAATTTCGTGGATTAGTTGAAGTTAGACATTAACACCGTTGGATGCCAACTGGCTCAGTGGTCTAGTGGTTGAGAGCTCGCGCGCGAAACCAGTAGGTCCTGGGTTCGAATCTCGCAGGGGGCGAGGTCGTGGATGTGCACTGCTGAGGAGTCCCATAATAGGACGGAACGGCCGTCCAGTGCTTCCAGGTTTTCCATGGTGGTCTAGCTTCAACTGACTCATGATCTTAATCAATGAAATTACTACAATCTCCACAAAACCCCTTCTGATAATATGAATCTTATCAGTCATAACATGGAAAAGCTAGTTATCAATTTCTACTATGTAAATAAATCAATAATAGACTTGTTGGCAGTATTGTAAAATACCGAAGAAATCAGTCATTGTTTCGTATTTTCAGAAGTCATAAACAATTCAATATAATTGAGATTATGAATCGAACAATGTTAGAACACCATTGAAAACCTGGAAGCACTGAACTACTGTTTTGTTCTAGTATGGGACTCCTTTTCAGTGCTCATTCACAATCCTATATGAGCTACCCGAACCCAGGATCTTCGGTCTCACGCGTGAACTCTTAACCTTTAAGTCACTGATCTATCATTTATCGTTCCCAATGTCTAACTTCAATCAATCCAGGGTATTAGCATTGTTTTCACTTAGTACGATTGAACTCCACCACTGAGGAGTCCCATGCTTCCAGGTTTTCAATGGTCTACTGACATTGACCGTTTCATGATCTCAAATAAAACTCAACAATCTCCACAACCCTATACTGATGATTCAGTATAACAAGTATGTTTAAACAACAGAGACATTATCAATGTACACATGTTTGAAACTTACTAGATAGGATCTTTCTCTGGAAGGTCTGAGTCATCTTTATTTATCATCACTGATGTCGATTTCTCGCTGATTTTAACTGAATTCATAAATGATGTCACGCAGACATGAAATTTGTCCTCGAGTTATGTTAATTTATTTAAATATATATCTGATAGTAGTATATTTTTTACATATATGTAGGCTGTGAAAGTCCTCATGACTTTCATAGAACGGACAGATCCCAAGGAGTTTCAATAAGACATCCTACAGAATCTGTAACAACTGACTTAGTATCATATGAAATGGAATCATCATATAATCCAATACAACAACATCAACAGTCAGGAACACATCCCTCACAACCGAGTATACATCATTCAACTAGACAAGATTCTTTTCTTACACCGTTTAGTGGTACCAAGTCTAGATCGAATAGATCTCCTCCTGCTGTGTATGAAGGTGAACTAGGACCGATAGGTCCTCCAGATCCAGGAAGAAGTGAGTATATTTATATTAATATTTAACAGATAACAATTTGTCTATTGTAAAATTTCTTTTCAATATCTTCTACAATAAAACAATTATCAGTAGTTACATGAGTAGTATTATTAGTAGTATGAGTATAGAAATAAACTAATCGTTTGTGTTTACATAGTTCTTTTTAAGAGTGTTCTTACTATTGAATGTTTCCATGATACCCTTCTCTATCTTTCTTCCCTCTGAACATGTTGGAATAGAAATAAATGTCATCGACAATCTTGACCATCTGTTGTTATTGTTGATGTGACAGTAACTGGGTTTGTTTTGTTTTTTTTATAAAAAAAACTCATGTTTACAAAGCGAAGAAATAGATTTTTTTTTTCATGTAAACCCAAGTATTTACATTTCAAAATGTTATTTTTCTAAGATCAATGAGTTGATAAACAAAGATGGATAGTGGTTAGAAGTAGGAACCAGAATGTGCGTTTCGCCCTATTTGGTACTTTTCAGGTGAATGTACCTGTATCTTAGTGTGGATGTTCACTTTAGGACTCGAACTCAGCACTGTGAATTTAAACTTCACTTCATTGCACAAAAAAAGAGGCTATCAGAATTTAGTAGCTAAATGGATAACGCAATGTCGTTTGAAGCGAACGGTACTGGGTTCGGGTCCCAGAATGAACATCAACTGTGAGATGCAAGTACATCCAGCTGACGAGTACCATAAGGGAAGGAACACGCTTCCTGGACTCCACTATTAGTCATTATTCATCTTTCCTTAAAAACACTTGTAACTTAAGGCTATATCCAAGTGATCCGCACAGGTTTCACCTATCCCAACTAGAGACTGATCAATTTCAGTCCTACATAACAATACCCAGTGAACATAAATTATCTTACTTTGTATATGTGATAAGTCTACTACTCAAATACATGATAATCACTTCCTAATCGCTTCTTAGATCCGCAGAATTCCCCGACATAAACATTTTGAATAGAAAAGAAAGAACACAAACTGTTTATAGAAGCTTTGTTCGAAGGTTAATCAGTCTACAGGAAACATGTGTATTGATAGGTTGATTGGCAACGTTTATTCTCTGGAAAGTTCTAGAGACATTCTAAGTTTGGTAACAGTAACTCATCATGTAATCAGAGTATAACATATAACTTGAATTTTCTAGAAGTTTGTAACGCATATGGTGGCTGGATGAAGGATTTCTGAGTCGACTAGATCATTCAGTCATTAAGTTGAGTAAACATTTGGATAGTCACCACTAGTGTCTTTCTCTGACATGGATTCCAAGAAGGTCTAGTTAAATACAGTATGAAGTAGAACATTGTCTATATCAAAAGTAAAATGAATATCACAAGTAACATTGGATTATGAATCTCTGGTCTGTAAGGATTTGAATGGTTTCAGGTAGAATTCCGTTTGTGAGAGAAGTTTCTTCGTCTTTATTCCTGAGATATCTTCATATAAGTCGATCAACGTCTCCAACTGTTGATTTTGGTTATCGTGATAATCCCGACTAGATAATCTGCATTTAGCAGTTTAATCCAGTTCAATAATCAATTGCATTATGTACGGACCCCATGTTTAAGTTGAGCCTAACCTAGTTTTCTATTACTTTACCCCTACTTCCTCCAGTATTGCACCTTGAGGGAAGAATCAGCTGAATATATGGATCATGTGTCCCAGGGATCTCTATTGGATAAGATTCATAGTGTCATCAACAGACTTTTCATCCCAACCTCGGGATTCTTTAATTAAGACGACAAACATGTGTCTAGTACTACTTGTCATACACAAATTCTCGAAAACTATCAATTTGTAGTTGAAATGAAATCTTCACGAAACTCCCATAATTAAAAAATTCCAGGAAAGAAAGTATTGTGGGCATCCACGACCCCACCTCGCGAGATTCGAACCCAGGACCTACCGGTCTCGCGTGCAAGTGCTTAACCACTAGACCACTGGGTTCGAAACTCGCGAGTCGAGGTCGTGGATACGCACTGCTGAGGAGTCCTACAATAGGACGAAACGGTCATCCAGTGCTTCCAGGTTTTTCATGATGGTCTAGCTTCAATTGACTTATGATCTAAACCATTGAATTTACCATAATATCCACAAAAGCCCTTCTCTGATTATAAAAAAAGTATCGTAACTCCCTACGAATAAATTCATCACAACAGTTACTGAATAAGTCAGTCATGAAATTTGTCATTCTCCCTTTCTCTCAAAGTAAATGTAAAATTCTAAGCCAATTACTTTTTATATTCACTTGGTGTTGTTTACTTGAATCTTCCTATTGTTATTTAGGACTGCAATTGATCAATCTCTTGTTGACATATGTACATCCTATGCGTCACAAGCTTTATAAGCAAAGATGGATGGTGACTAGCAGTGAAATCCAGGATAAGCGCTTCATTCTATTTGGGACTCCATCACGGAGTTGATGTTCACTCTGGGACTCGAACCCAGAATCCTATCAGAACTCAGTAACTAAATGGGTAACTCGGTAGCGTTTGAATAGAACAGTACTGGATTTGAGTGCCAAAGTGAACACCAACTTGAATGCAGATATATCCAACGGATAAGTTGAAAACAGGACTAAATGTGCATCCTGGATTCTACTACTACCCACTTTCCATCTTTACCTATAAAGCATTTACTTTCAGTTATTTACATTCTGTATATATTGAATTTCCATTTTTTTTAATTTTTCAAGAACTGTCTTACTATCTTTCATTTCCATGGTGATTAAAGATCACATACTGATGATACTATTGACTGTAAAAGTTGAGGAATTGAATTTAAATCCTACTTAATGTATCAGTGTTTCCATAAGATTACAATCATTCTTCATCACTAGCGTATATTAACTTGTACACAAATTAGTGGCTATTTGCATTCAGAAACTTAAAGGATAACACGTTAGATATCTGAAACGTAAGGTATAAGGTTCGAGTCTCGATGTGAAAACTAACCTAGATACATCCAACTGATGTGTTGTAAATAAGACGAAACTATGCAGATCCTAGATTTCTCTACTAGCCTCCATATATCTTTACTTGAAATAGCGATGATGAAGCAATCAGATCAATTGATCAGAACTCAATCCTTATCATCAAGATTGAAACACTTACAAATATATAATAAGATATTCATCGAGACTATCATTTATGGATGAACCAATCAGGTGTATAAGATAACAGGTCTTGGAATTCAGAGCGAAATTCATTCAGCCATATGGCTAAATAGAGTTTTCGGCATTATAGCTGATATCAGTTCGTAATGAAAATTTAACCTTAACCATCAATTGTAAATCAGAATTGTAATTCCTCATATTGGTTTCTAACCCTTATTTGGTCCTAATCATTAGGTGGACACTCTCAAGGTCAGTTTAGTATCACTCAAAGGTCGTTGTTATAGATATTTTCACATATGTCTATTTTATCCAATTTGAAGAGCCTGAAATCTACTTTTGTTTTTTTTTTCTGTTTTTTTTCGGGGGGGGGCTGTATTTTATACAGCATTTACATCGATTTATTTAGGAAGTATTGACACTGAGAATCTTACAGGTTCTTCAGCAATTCGTAAAGCAGTTGATGTCCTTTTAGAAAATGCAGCTCAGGTAATGTTTTGTTTCATGTATTATTATTATTATTATTAATGACTTTATTCAGTAGTATACGCTTGATACAAGATAGAATTCCAGCAAGTTTCCATTTCTTATTTGTTGATTGATTCTGACTAGATCAGCATAGAGTGATCACCAGTTAGATATTAGCAGTTCAAGAATTAACATCTGAATAGTGATCATTATACTGACAGCCACTATGATGTCTCTGATTGGGTTCTTCTGTAACTTGTACATGGAAAAGTTGTACACTTTCCAGAAACTCACCTGAATAGGTTATGTGATTAATATATATAATGATGTGTCAAAATAAACATAAAAGAAAGGGAGTTAACTTTTTGAAATATCTAGATAACAGGAACAGGTTGTCTAGATATTCAAGCAATCAGTCAGTCAGCTATAACGTAGGACTAGGCACATATATGCATCGGTCCAAGTTGCCATACCTCATTAGCAAAACAAGAGGAACACCGAATTCATAGAAGTTGTAGTGGTAATATATAAAGAAAAGATTGCATATGAGGACATAGTACAGGAAGGAAGAATTAGTTCGTAGCAAGAAAGATATGAAGTGATTTTAATCTCATAGTTTGAGGGAAGACAAAGAGTGTATACACCGACGCCATCGTGATCGATTCTAAACGATGTCACACAGAGTCTCTTCATCTACCAACGTGGTTCAGACTAGAAGTTAGTGACATCAAGTACTGATGCCACGTTTTGGTTTGGCCGCCCCTTACTTTCTTCCAATCATCCCAAACACTAGTCAGCATTGCGCGTCGTGATAATCATGTTCAGGTATACGCAACACGTGGCCTAACTGTCTCATTCTAGAATACCTGACCGAACTTCGACCATGCTCTTATACGGGCACACATCTGCTTGCACCTCACTGGACGCAAAAAAATCACACTAAAAAGACCCATTAGAACTGAATTGAGTAATGAGAAAACCAAAAGTAGGTTCCACGAACAACTAAGGTCACACTTAAGTAGTTCTGAAAACGAGGCTGACCCAGATGTTGCTTAGAAAGATATACAAAACGCTGTGGAATCAGCAGTGACATATATTACTGATTTAAACCAATGGATTTCTTCAAGGTCTATTGCACTGATGGCTTCGCTTAAACTCATCCCATCAGGATCTGAACACGATGAAGAGCGGAAACAAATCACATCTAGGTTAAGCAAAAGTCTGAGGAACGACCGTGAGCAGTGATGGGCAACGAAAGCAAAAGAGATGTAAAAGGCGGTGGCTGTAGGTAACGCAAGAAAGCTCCACAGACTACTAAAAGAAACTGGATTTAATAAGTTATGTGTAAGTGAGACTATTTTGGAAAAAGACGACATTCTCATCTGCTCTCAGTCTAGTATTTTCTGTTATTGTTACTGACACTGTTACTATTTCCACGATGCTGGGAGTTATCTCTATACTTTTTTTGATATACTAACTCGGTACAGGAACTTGGACTGATGCAGATTCGTATCAATTTCGTATAACTAATTGACTAGATAAAGATGATCATGAAATTTCGATAACTGACTTTAATCAATAAGAAGAAGTAGGATTAGGATTTAGAGTTTAAAGTTGAGGTTTAGGAACTAAAGTTAAGGTTTTCATCACGAACTGACATTAGTTAATTTAACCATATGGATGAATGGATCTCGCTACGGAATCCAAGATCCACTATCTTAAGTCTGATTGATTCGTCCACAAATTATGATCTTGTCCTTGTCAATGATTAAACAATCTTTAATTGAATCGGTTATCTGTAACATTGATTAGACTGTTGGATGAGTGATCACAATTAATTTAAAGAGATGGTGGTCTAACATCAATCAGTTCATGATATCAATCAAAAACTTAATAATCTCCACAACCCTATACTGATAATTACAATGTGCTCACTAGTGACTAGCTTCATGAGAGAATTCTCTGAGTTCTAGTAAGAAGCCGTGACTTGTGGAGCTAATCCATACCGGATAGAGACAGTTATCTACCTCAGCACAATGGAAGATGGTCACGCAATTTCGTGGACTGGTTGAGGTTAGACATTGACACCGTTGGATGACAACTCAGTGGTCTAGAGCTTAAGCGTTCGCGTGCGAGACAAATAGGTCCTCGGTTCGAGTCCCTCCGGGGTCGTGAATGTACACTGCTGAGGAGTCTCACAATTGGACAAAATAGCCATCTAGTGCTTCCAGGTTTTCAACGGTGGTCTAATATCAATCGGTTCATGATCTCAATCAAAAAGAATTCATGTATCGTATCGGTTCACAGATAGATTATTAGGTCATTCAGTTGTATGCAACGTAGAAACGTGTCACATATGATACATTGGTTTAAGTTGCCATATCTTATCAGCATAGAATGATGATATCAAAGCAGTTGAAGTGTAGCAGCATCAAAGATCACAGAAACGATTAGACATAGATAATATGATGAATCTGTAAGATAAACTGCATGTGAATACAGGGTCTTATAGAAAATCACTTAAATTTCATGATCAATGATCAAACATGAATTCCTTCATAAGTAAACAACATGATGAATGATAGATAGTGTTTAGAAAACTACAATTCATGTTCAAGAAGGCATTCATTTCTGTACATGACAATTGTTGAAATTAGATCTAATATTCTTCAATATGACCATTCTTCATTAATTGAGGTTACAGTAGAAAATATTGAAAATCATGCATTATTTATTAAATGTTTCATTCCCCAACCGTTAACACTCACCATACGAGTTTTTCAATTTCCCCCCCCCCTACTTTTCAATCCTACTATCGTCAAAATGAATGATATCCTAGGAACCTCCTTGTGAAATGTAGTTGTTCTATTTATACTACTTATGAGTAATAAAGATTTACTGTAGGATGTTTTAGTTGTCTCTTTTAAGTTGGCTTAAACTGGATTCACTTATCATTCAGCTGTATTAAATTTATCTTTCCTATCTTTGTCTATTGACTATTGTTTCTGGACCTACCATCTTGTATGTAGGTCCGAAACCGGAACTTAAGAGTGAGATAGAACAGAACTGGTTGATGTGATATGGAAAAATATTCTCAAATGAAATTGATCTCCATAAGTATAATCTAAATAGTGATCAACTTCCAGGTGATTTTGTGAATAGTTAGTAGGAATTCGCGATTGGTTGAGTTTATGCATTATGGAAATATGACACTTTTCATCAACACTATTGGATAACAGTCACACTATCTCTAAAATTAACTGAGACTGAACATCTGAAGTATTGGATCTAAACTCAGTGGTGGTGTACAAGTTAAACCACTTGTTATACCTTGTGACCTTGTGTCTAATCAATATGTAACGTAATGATACCGTGATTTAGAGAACAGTGAATTATCGACCGGATCAATAACGCATAAAACCTGTGCGAATAGTCTAGAGTCCTTATCGGTCGTTCTCCCTGAATAGCCCTGCTTGCCCGTTGAGTCCAAAACATCAATCTTAGCTTCTGTGATAGGAATCGCATATGTCAAATATACTGGGTATATATACAAATCAAACAGACCACATCGTACCATAAAATAGAAAGCACACATTTATACAAGATTTGGCCGAATATGACTGTGAATGTAAGAGACTGTAATGAATAGACTGAGGAATAACTCAAGACCGGTAAAAACGGTCTATAGGTCAAAATAAAACTTATAATAAAACGAATATGAATATGCATAGTTTAGTTACTCAATAGATATATAATAAGAATATATCTATAATATTAGTCTATAGATAGATCCCAAAGGTTACCATCCACTATTCTCGTCGGGATATAACACCTCTTACTGCAAGATCTGAATGTCTTGAATTAAGTCCACACCAGGACATTAGTCACATACTGCTAAGGATTTTCAACTAGGTTGAATCACTCCATAGTCATTCCAAAGTCATTATACATTATCTTGTTAAGAATTGAGAAAATGATGAATAGATTTATAATTAGTATTGTTTATTATTAATAAAATAGGTTAGACAAACAGAAGTAACAATACGTGTTTCACAAGATGGATTAACAGTGACAGATAATTGGAGAAAATTATTTTTTCGACGAAATTATCCATTTCATTCTGTATCATTTTGTTCAATTGATCCTTGTCAAAGATGGTAAGTGTGTGTGTGTGTGTAGTGTAGTGTAGTTTCTTTTTCAAAGTGTAGGTCCTTCTTAGTGTTGATCGAATCCTATCGACCAAGTTGCTATGTGGCTACTAGTCTAAGTGATTCAACATTTCACTAAGAAAGACCTGACATACATGACATTGATCACCACCTAATGGTCAATTAATTGTAAATACATCGCATTCCTACAGGAGGTCGGTCGCGGCCCGGATAGATTAATGATGACGTTTGTGACTGTGAAGCTGGATAACACAGAGTCGAATCTATTAATGCCTATAGTTATTCGAATGAATCTATATAAATGATAAGATACTGTATTTTTTACGACTGTTCTGTATCTATGGATATGTAGATGAAAGTAACGTTCACTCTATTCAATATTAGTGCTTCTCTTAGTTAGTACAATGAGCGTTATGGATGAGTTGTTGTATTCCTCAGATTGCATAGAATGGAACGAAATGCTTATGATGATTTATAAGAGACATTAATTCCAAAGGGTCTTGAAATCCTTGCAGTAATTTCTAAAATCGAATACATCAATGATCAAGCTTATTTATTCCTGCTTCATATAAAAACATACTATACTGTTCCGAGGTCGTCTGAGTCTGTGCTAACGTTTATACTCTCTTGAGTGAGAAAATGAAGAATAATTGGCTGATTGCATCGAAAATGTATGGAAAACACATAAATAAATATTGGTACATATCCCTTAACGAATTATACGGTATTTTCAACCTGTGGTTGATGCCTGTTTTCTCAAAAAGTTAGGCTAAATCCTTACCTATAGCGTATACCCATTAGCATCTTTCATTTATCATTTGGTTCAAAGTATTACCTTTGCTTTAGGATAATTAGAGAATCCAATGATTGGTGGAGCCTAGACGGCTGTTTTGTTAACCTGGAAGCACTGGACGACCGTTTCTTCCTGTTGTTGTAGTCCTCAACAGTACGCATCCACAACCGGACTCGCGGGATTCGAACCCAGGGCCTTTGGTTTCGCGCGCTAACGCGGAAATTTATCAGTGTTCCGCTACCGTTGAGCTGTGGGGATGTTCTCTTGAAGCCATTCACAAACACACAGTGGAAGTAATAGTTGTTAGATTGTTTAATAAGGATTGTACTCTTGAACACAGTGTTCACAGACAACGTTATCTGATCTCTCTTTTTAAGAGAAAAAATGTGACATAACTGAGGAGAATCCCTAACTATTATGAAATTCATTATCCAACCATCAGTACAACTACAACTTAAAATCTTCATTATAATTCAACTCGAAATTCAACCAATTCGTTAAAGTAATATTGGGAAATTAGGTTAAAGTCCACTCTTTCCCCCTCACACACACACACACACTGCATTGAAATCATTATTGTTATATCAAGAACTAATTCATCACACGAGCTCGAACTGTATTCCTCGAAAAACTCTCCTCTCTCTCTTTCTCTGTCCTAATTTACTCATTTCTTTAATAGTTGAATTCATGAATCAGTTGAAGCTAGACCAGAATGGAAAACCTGGAATCACTAGACGGTCATTTCGTCCTAGTATGGGACTCCTCAGCAGTATGCATCTACAATCCCGCCTCGCGAGATTCGAACCCAGGACCTATCATTCTCGCGCGCGAGCGCCTAACCACTAAATTACTAAGCCGGCATCTGATGGTGTTAATGTCTAACTTCAACTAATCGAAGAAGTTGCTCCACAATCCACCATTGTCATCAGTGAGTTACTGCTGAGGAGTCCCATACTATAGGACCAAATGGTCGTCTAGTGCTTCCAGGTTCCCCATGGTTGTCTAGCTTCAATTAACTCATGATTTCAACTATTAAAGTGACTATAATATCCACAACCCCCCCCTATGATTACTCATTTCTCTATGTGAAACACACGCTGATCAATCAATCATAAACGTTTATTTATTTATAAACAAGCAAAAACTAATCGTTTATTATATGAATCAATATTTTCTTTGTTTTATAGTTGGGAATCACCTGAACTCAGATCAATGGGCTTCAAATCCTCATTGTAAGTTATATACATAAATATTACATAATATTCATATTCAACAAATGGTATCTACTTAGTCCTGTTATCTCTTGTAGAGGAACAAAGGCCACTCACCAACATTTACATCCAACCCTGTCCTGGGTAGTCGTTTCTAGTTGTTTCTAGTTGCCATTTATCCATTTCATATCTGTTTCTAATTATCAACATAGTGTGTTCTTTGGCCTTCCTCTCTTCCGTTTCCCTTCAGGATTCCAAGTTGGCGTTTGTCTTGTGATCCATTTCTAACGTCTTTTAAAAATTTCCTCTTCAGCTGGTTGGTTCTCTTTCCCAGTAGGTTTTCGCTAATGGTATTCAGTCAACGGACAACTGTTTATAAAGATGTGAACCTTTTTTGATGATAGTTGTGGTAGTTTCTCAAGTTTCAGCTTCGTACAGCAGGACTATCTTGGCATTCGCATTGAAGAATCTGATTTTGATGTTGGTTGACATTTGTTTTGAGTTCCATATATTCTTCAATTGCATAAATGTTTTCTCTACTTTTCCAACTCTTGCCTTCACATCTGCATCAAATCCTCTTTGTTCATCGATGATTCTGTCTATATATGTGAAAGTTTCTACATCTTCCACAGTTTCTTCATCAAGTGTGTTTGGGTTGATGCTTTCCATGTTGTATTTGAGGACCTTGCTTTTTCCTTTTTGTATGTTGTGGCCTACTGATACAGAGACTGCTGCTACACTATCTGTTTTGACCTGAATTTGTTAGTGTGTATTGGATAGAAGAGCCAGGTTCAAATCTTCAAATTGATTTCAAGCTGTCCATTGTATTCCGTGTTTCCTCTCATAAGTAGAGGTCTTCATAATGTAGTCAACCACCAGAAGAAAGAGAAAGATGGAGTGTAAGAAGCCTTGTCTGACTCCAGTCCTCATTTAGAATGTATCTATCTCCTGTCCTCCACACTGTATAGTCCTTCGTATGAATTTCATATGATATTGATGATCTTCTCAGGTTCATCATAATGTCAAAGAAGTTTCCATAAAGTTCTTCTATTCATACTGTCAATTACTTTATCCATAGTCAATGAAGTTAATGAATACTTATTGATTCATACAAATACTTTCAATCTTCAACTTATCTTATATTAAAGAACATGAGAACAATCAAACTACTCAATATGTATTTGTCTTTTTTTCAATGAACCAGATTGGATAACTTGAAACTCACATGATCATAGGTATCACTCAACAAGATTATAATGTGCACCATTAAGAAATTATAATCTATTGTATAATTAGGTCATTTATTGGATAGAACTAAATGACAAATACATATAATGAATGAAGTATTATATATATGAACCATTAACATTATTGATCAACAGTTACTTGGTTAGTGTTTTTTTTTGAGCGAGTTAGTTTTCTACAGGATGGAGTCGCTAACTCCATACTTAACCCACCTCGTTTATCCGAACATGAAGTCGGCAGTAGCTCAAGAAAGTCTTCAGGAGGAGTTAGATCAATAATTAATAACTTATAATTAAGTTAAATATAGAACAATCATTAACACAGAGAGTATATTTAAGAATTGCACAACAAATATATAGATGTTATTTAACTATAGAATATAGTTCTTCAGATTATCATTAAAAACTGTATTTCAAGCCGGACGGACGGTTGGGATCGTGGATGTGCGCTGTCATTGGGAAATCTAATACTAGGATGAAACAGCTGCCCAGTGCTTCCAGGTTCTCCATGGTAGTCTAGGTTCAATTAACTCATGATTTCAACGATTGAAATTGCTATAATATGCACATAAAAACTCCATTCAAATATATGAATGATATTTAACCATAGAATATAGTTATTCAGATTATCATTATAGTGTACTTCAAGTCTAACACTTATGAATCCTAGACTGACATCACAAAAAAGTGTTCAAAACTTTGATTTTGTCAGCTAATTAAAGTACTAAATAACATAAAGGGTTTTTGTGGAGATTTTACTGATTTCAACAGTTGAGATCATTAGTCAATTAAAGATAGACCACCATTGGAAAGCTGGAAGCATTGGACGGCCGTTTTATTCTAGTATGGGACACCTCAGCAGTATGCATTCACAATCCAACCTCGTGAGATTCGAAACCAGGACCTGTCAGTCTCGCACGCGAGCGCTTAACCATTAGACCACTGAGCCGGTATCTGGTGGTGTTAATGTCTAACTTCAACCAATCCACGAAATTATGCCATCGTCAACCATTGTCTTCAGTGAGCTAATATCTCAAAACGGACCTGTTTGAACTCCGTCAGTTGCCAACTCAATAGTCTAGTGGTTAGGAGCTCGTGAATGAGACCGATAGGTCTTGTGTTCGAATCTCGCGGAGGAAGCGGGATCGTGATTGTGCACTATCACTGAGAAGTCCCATACTAGAACGAAACGGCCATCCAGTGCTTTCAAGTTTTCCATAATAGTCTAGCTTTAATTGACTCATGATTTCAACTATTGAAATTAATAAAGAACAGTTCAAAAGTGATCTTAGACATATGAAACACTTCATGTCATAATCATCATTATCTTAAGAATTATCAACTATTTCATATACTAAATGTGTTACATAACGTAACTATATCTAAACTATATAAAGCATATAGATGAATCAATATAATATTGAAATGTAATTTCAAGATGATAGAGGATAGTTCAAATGATTATGTTGATTATGAACAGTATCCTTTGTAATATCAATGCCAAATGTATTAATAATATTATTTAAAAAGAAAGGAGCTCCTTTGCAAGATCATCATTTATAGGATTGTAGTGAGGAAATGTTGTCAGTCAGTCAGTGGTCTTGAGTGCTGTTAGAGGTATGAGGGCGGTTATCACTTCCCGGTTGCCCACACCGTGGAAGGGTTCTGCTGGAGGTACCTGAAAAGGAAATTGGATTAGAGTTGGTCATAGTGACCTGAGAGCGTGACCGCAGTGCCCAAGGGACAGCTGCTTGAGGTCGGTCACACACGACCTTTTTATGAGTGATTTTTGTGTTAGCTCCGTACTTGTTGAGTCCTTACCGATGGAGACGGATATCCGTGGGATAAGGTGAGGTGTGCATTTTTAGGGTCGACCTTTTCTAACCCCACCCCTCCTTGTGGGAAGGCAGCATCGCTGTCATGCTGGTTGTCTGAAGGAAACACCTTACTGCTGTCACACCTCTGTACAGTCAGCAGTACGACTTCGCCTTCGGACCTTGGTTGTAGTTAGCATAAGTGTTTACTGTTAAGCTTAATTCATACAAACCATGTTGTGAAAATCTGTGTATGGTACACAAGTGATTTTTACTGATGTGAGAGCATTTTTAGACATACATGGATGAGTAGGGTTGTTTTGAATTCATATTACATGGATCTTTCCACTAACCATGAAAAAGCATAAACCATGTTAGATTATTATATACATTTAAACTCAAATATTCTATTTCTTTTATTTGATGATTTGAGTACATAAATATTGGTACCAAGGAGCAACGAATACATATACGTTACACAAGTCATTTGATTTGTGTGTAGGCTGTGTTACTATCTGGGTGTACAAATCGAAGCAAGTGGTCCTCTTAGAGGGTTGCATCCAAAGCCTTTAACCTAGAGGTGTAGTAACGTTAGTAGATTCAGTCCAATGGTAGACGGTGACCAACAGTTGATTCATACACCATTTATTCCTTCATGATCCTATAGGCTATGTGCACCATTGATTTGGAATGAGCGTTTTCCAACTCCCTACGTGGATCCTCCGTGTACACTAAGCCAGTTAAAGTATCTGCTGGATATTCACTTTTAGTCCTCTCAGTTTCGTAAACAACACCTACTTTGAGAAAAGGCCGTGAGTAGCACTTCCCCGGCAATGGCTGTATACACAAGGCCATGTGAGAATATTTGGAGAGGGCGAGCTGACTCTACCCACTATCGGCTGTACCAGGGGATTTGTTATGTGATAATTACAGAAGAAACTTGATATTAAATGAAATGCAAGTGTTAAAATTAAAGTAGGATAGCTCTGCATATATATGATAATAAAAGGTGACAAAATAGAAATGACAATAATCAATTAGAAGAGATCAAAATGGGAATAGAAATTACAGAGACCTCATATCGAGTTTACTCTCTAAGGAAAGAAACTAACATCGAACAACCCCATAGGTCCTTCTATGAAAAATACAGGAAATTTAGATAATACTCTAAACTTGTCTAATTTGCTCATTTAGCGATAGTCTGATTTCTGATATCTGAAATTTTTCAACTTACTTAGTTATTTGTTTCATCCCTTAAGATTGTCTCTATGGTATAGAAATATATTTTAACAAGTGTATATGATAGTAGATTGAAGGCTCGGATCGACATACTTACAAATGAAGAGCATCTGGAACTCGAAACAACAGTCTGTCAGCGAACACCAAGATCAGAAGTTTCAATAGAAATGTCAAGATAGTTCTACTGTATGAGGGTGGAAACATAGAGAACTATGAAAAAAATCATCTAGAAGATATAAGTGTTTATTAACAGGTTTCTACACAAAATACTTCGGATACGTTAGTCAGAAACTATGAACAATAACCTACCATGGGAGAGAACAAACCAGATTCCAGCGGAGGAGGAAATCAGGAAGAAGCGCTGAAAGTGGATAGGATACATATTGAGAAAAGTACTGCATCATAAGACAAGCACTCACTTCGAATCCTTGAGTCCAAAGGAGGAGAAGAAGACCAAAAAACACATTACTCCGAGAAATGGAGACAGACATGAAAAGAATCAACAATAATTGGATAGAATTAGAAAGGAATACCGATGACAGAGTGGATTGTGGAATGCTTGTTGGCGAACTATGCTCCATTGGGAGTAACAGACGTTAGTAAGTAAGTAAGTAAGTAAGTAAGTAAGTAAGCTATGATACTAGATAACTTTCACATTCATCAGTCCATCTGAACTATACCATCATTGAAAACCTTGAAGCACTGGACAATCATTATCTTCTAATATGTTATTCCTCAACATTGCTCATCTACGATCTTATATATGAATCAATCGTTTAAAGATTAAATGTTTACACACGTAATCAAAGATCAATGAATATTGATTGTTTAATTGTAAAAAAATATTCTCTTTATTTTTTTTTTTATAGAATTTTTGGTTTTGTTGCTAGAAAACAAAATACAAAAGAAAATATGTGTCATGTATTATGTGATACACCAGAATGTAATGCAAATATCATTACAGATTATATTATGCATCGATTAAATGAATATTAAAAAATAAAAATAAAAAACTTTTATTGATTATTAGTATTATATAATCTAATCATTGTTTCCAACTTGACTACTAATGTACATACATACATATATATATGGATACCATTTACATATTTATTATCCCTTAATGTATGAGCGCCCAGAACAGGGTTGGATCAAGGGTGTTGTTGGGCGGCCTATGCTCCTCCACGAGAAGGAGTAACAGGCGTAAGTAAATAAGTAATGTATGGGCATCTTCAAAAGAAAAACCGAAAAAAAACATGTATACATCATCATCATCATCATCATCATCATCATCATCATCATCCTCATCATTATATTACCATTATCAATGAAGACTTTTCTCTTTATTTTCAACAAAAAAGGCATTCCTATTAGTAACCAAAACAAAAACAAGACAGAACAAAACTGTATCCATCATCATAAAAAATTTTTTTCTATTGTAGATCATTTGTAAATTATTCTCTCTTTGTTTATCTCTTTCGTTTTTCTCTTTTGTCTTTTTCTTTTTATTTCTTTTTTATTTCTTTCTAAAGAGTACAAATGAATAATTGTTTTCAATAATTCATTCTTGTTTATACGTGTCATTGTTTCCTTTCGTCGTCGTCGTCGTTGTTGTTGTTGTTGTTGTTGTCATTATTGTTGTTGTGGTTGTTAAGTCTTCCATTTGATAATTTCTTCTTTTTTTTTTTTTTACAAAAAAATTATGTTTATTAAATGATTAACGGCACGCACTCACACACACACACACACCAAAAAAAGACAACAATAAAATCCAGATCATACACATATATATATGTATATGTATGAAATAGATCTACATGATAGTAGAAAGAAACAGAGATAAACTAGACCTCACCACATACCACTACTACTACTTCATTAATAAAATTATCATTATTATTATTATTATTGATTATTAATTATTCATATATGATCAGTTCATATACATTTGCATTTATTATTGATTGATTGATTGATGGATAGATAGATAGATGGATGGATAGATGGATTAGTTACTATGTGATAAGCCAATATTTATAATTCTGTTGATGACTCATTTTTTATATTTTCTGTATGTCAATAGGTTCTTTATTATTATTATTATTATTATTATTATTATTATTATTATTATTATTATTATTATTATTATCCAATCAGAATAAAGATTTACATATATACCTATGTGAGCACGCGTGTGTGTGTATGTATATGTAAAACTTAAAATGTATTTATGTGTTTTACGTGTGCATGTGCCACTGAGCATATACATATATATATCCAATCAGAATAAAGAAATACACATGTCTGTATATATATGTATATAACTACATGTATGTATGTGTAACTGAGTATATATATATATATATATATATATATATATATATATATATATATATCTATATATATACATTCAGTAATAATATGATACCATTGTATTATATAAAGTAAAATACCACAGTGATATAGTTTGGCCTTTTGTTTTGTTTTCTTTTTCAATTCAATGAATGAATTGTACCAATTTCTAACTGTGATATCATTCATTAGTTTACAGTCCTTTTAAAAGTAATCTCTTCTCTCTCTCCCTCCCTCTCCCTCCCTCTCTCACTCTCTTTATATATATATGTACTTCAATGTAAAATGTTAAAAGAAAAAAATTTTTTTCTTTTTTCATTTTGCTTGTTTGTTTATTCATTCATTTTCACAAATATCTACAATATAGATTTATTGAATGGAACTAAACTGAACTAAACTCAATGAAATGGATATTGATAGATATATTTATTCCAATATATCAATAATGATTCAATATATATATATATATATATATATATATATATATATATATGCATAGCAACTATCTGTACATGTTACATAATACACATTAATCATTAACTGAACAGAAATTATATAATTATTATTTTTCAATCAATAAATTGTAACTTTTATTACATTGAACACTCTTGATTATTATTATTACTATTATTATCCCTACTACTACTACTACTACTATTATTATTATTATTATTATTACTATTATTATTACTATTACTATTACTACTATTATTACTATTACTCATATGCAAATGCATATACATGTAATGGAACACGTTGAGTTATTTCTAAAATGTATTGCAGTATATACAGAGAGAGATAGATAGATAGATAGATACATAATGAATCAAAGATACCAAGTTGTATATCGATCTATCTATCTATCTAATCAATCCATCAATCTAATCGATAGTTCAATATGGATATGGATTACAATTTGTTGTCTTCTACTTTTATTATTTTATATCTTTTTTTTTTTTTCATTTCTTTATTAAATTGTAAAACTGAATTGATTTATAGCTTAGTTTATACGCACAATTGAATGGATTCTATCTAGCGCTTTTTCAAATTATATACTTGTATGTTCCAAAGTAACCAAATATATAAATATAAATATAAATATATATACATATACATAAATGAAACATGTTGACTTAGTTTTATGATAAGCATTGTTTTATTGGTGTGACGATGGACCACAGGTGAACTCGAGGAAGCTATAAGAGGTTCAGAAGGAGCCGATGATATTCCATCCAATCACCTTTAGGAAGAATATTCTAGAATCCTTACGTGTAGCTTCCCGATTGGACAAGGCTAATAACCCCCTGTATGCGGATTGGAGGACTATAATGATGATTTTTGTTCTTACTAAAACTATTGCGACTTGGAAGGGTTTTGGCGTTCTTGTGTTCAGTTATACGCATTATATCAAGTAATCAACCATTTCTAGATATAACAATTGGCCCGTTTATTTTGATGTCAATTAGATTGGATGATGTTGTTATCCATGGGATCATCATTTTACTGGGTCTGGGATCGGATTCTATGTAGATTGTATAAATGTCGTCTATTCTAGTATAGAATTTACTGACTGACCGACTTACGTCCGATTTAACGAACATATTCCTAAAGGTTTAAGATAAAACAGACTAAAAGCATTGAATAGCGCTATCGCAACACATCTCCTTGATACAGGACATGAAGTCGATACACTGAAGTCCTTCAAGCTGATTAACATACAATCAAATTCAAACCTTTTGAAATTTGCCGAAGCGATAGCAATCAAATATATAAAACCAGATCTATGTATACAATAAGAAACAGTAATAAATCTTTCTTTACCCTGGTAACAATAACCCCCTCTTTATTTATTACGTCATTCTAACTTTATCTGAATTTTATAATTACATTATTCATAACTAATTGATTTCAATTTACATCTTTTCTGATTATCATCAATATAGTCTTAGTCACTTCATTACATAATTATCTAATGAGTTTGCTTTTCAATTCCATGAGTTCTAATCACTATTTCAATGTTATGGAACCTTCCCTCCCAAACTCTATATATATTCGAACCAAACAATTTTTATGACCTCATTAACTCTAACGACATCTATTACTTACTTACTTACTTACTTACGCCTGTTACTCCCAATGGAGCATAGGCCGCCGACCAGCATTCTCCAACCCACTCTGTCCTGGGCCTTCTTTTCTAGTTCCATCCAATTCTTGTTCATTTTTCTCATATCTATCTCCATTTCCCGGCGTAATGTATTCTTTGGTCTTCCTCTCCTCCTTCGACCTTGAGGATTCCATATGAGGGCTTGTCACGTGACACAGTTGGGTGTTTTCCTCAATGTGTGTCCTATCCACTTCTAGCGCTTCTTCCTGATTTCTTCCTCCACTGGGATCTGATTTGTTCTCTCCCACAGTAGGTTGTTGCTAATAGTGTCCGGCCAGCGGATCTGAAGTATTTTGTGTAGACAACTGTTAATAAACACCTGTATCTTTTGGACGATGGATTTCGTAGTTTTCCAGGTTTCCGCCCCATACAGTAGAACTGTTTTGACATTTGTATTGAAAATTCTGACTTTGGTGTTGGTTGCCAATTGTTTTGAGTTCCAGATATTCCCCAGTTGTAAATATGCTGCTCTTGCTTTGCCAATCCGTGCCTTCACATCTGCATCAGATCCACCGTGTTCATCGATGATACTGCCCAAATATGTAAAGGTTTTTACATCTTCCAAAGCTTCTCCTTCAATTGTGATTGGATTGGTACATGCTGTGTTGTATCAAAAAATCTTGCTTTTCCCTTTGTGTATATTGAGACCTATTGCTGTTGAGGCTTCAGCTACACTGGTTGTCTTCTCCTGCATTTGTTGTTGCGTATGCGATAGAAGAGCCAGATCATCTGCGAAGTCTAGATCATCCAATTGCATAACGAAATCTATATTCATCCTTAATCATTCTCTTATGTATAAATATGCGAGTATCTGTAATAACGTTGAATTTCAAATATTTTTAGGTTTGTAAGCAGCTGATGAGAACCTAACCCAATAAAATGAATCTATTTTGTTATTCTGCATCAATCTTTGTTCTAGCTCTCTTTTAATTGTATTAGTGTATAATGGAATTAAATAAATCATATACGAGAATGGATGTTATGAATATGTATATTTTCTACACTGGTTGATCGGAACAGACATTCAGAGAGTTACAGTGAATGAAGTGAAGAAGAGAGAACGAAGTTGTTCTATTAAGAATGAGTATTTCAAGTAACATAGTCTGCAAGCAACTAAGTATTTTATCAGAGGGGGGTTTTGTGGAGATTTTAGTAATTTAATAGTTGAATTCATGAGTCAATTGAAGCTAGACCACCATGAAAGATCTTGAAGCACTGGACGGCCGTATTATTCTAGTATGGGATTCATCAGAAGTGAGTATCTACGATCTCGACCGCGGAATTCGAACCCAGGTTCAGTGGTCCGGAGGTGAATCATTCGCAAGTGAGAACAATAGGTCCTGGGTTCGAATCCCACATGCTCACTGTATTAACTGACTTATGAATTCAACTAAGCATTTGATATAATATATCAAAAACTAAATGATAAAGAGAGTTACGAGTGTTTTCACATGTATTGTGTCTACTAATCATATTAATATATTTTTCATCAAATGTGAAAACATCATTACCCGTATTCCAGACCAACACTAACATTGTCTCATAGTATTAGTGCTCTCTTCATCTAACTGGATAACACTGTCTTTTTTAAATGAAATCACATCTTGTATATTTCAATCATACTACTGTTAAGTTCGCTACTTGATTAACTCAGAATACAGTATATAACTACGCACTCAAACGTATAGAATCCAACAGTCGCAAATCAAAAGATAGAAGAAAGCTAGAGAAGTGTTTGTTGGGTAAGAATTAAAATGTACAGAAAATCATGGGTATTCACAGATATTAGCGTTTGTTATATTAACATTATAATTCAACCAATCAGCAAAGAAGTAGATTATCCTTCTGTCCAATAGTAGCATGTCACGTTGATATTACAGAAAATGTTATCACGTCCTGATTGCATAGAAACTCTTAGGCTCCTTTAGGGTCTTCGGAGGCTCCGTCGTAGTTTTCCGAAGCCGTCCCATCACATTCCCGGAATAAAACTTCTTCCATGGGACCACTTGCTGCCTGAAGACTGGGTTCGAACGGCGTTCTATTTTTTCAATGTCTTTCTGATTCTAACCTTCTTTTCAGTAACTTTGGGCGTATGTGTCGTTGATGTATCTGAAATTAACTCTAGTGGAAGATTCAGCTGATTATCTCGAGTGTGTATCATTGTTTTATCTTTAGGGATTTGGTTTGTGTGTCTGATACATGCTAAAAATTCTTCGAACTCTGTACAAAACTCTTCCGAATATTTTCCCGGTTCCCATCTATTCTTTCTGAAGTAGGATTTAACGAACACTTTGTCGCCAACATTAAAACTTTGGATATTAAAATTTAGTCTATTCCCATCCGCTATATTTGGTGGCAACATGGTATTGAAAATAGTTCGAATATGTCTTACAAACATAGCTTCAGTAGGGGACTTTCCATCTGAAACAGTTGTGTTCAGAGTAGTTCCATAAGCCATTAAAAATCTTTCAATTACCTGTCTAGTTTTCCCCTCATCTCCCACTCTCAGTAATGCTCGTTTAAAAGTGTCGACAAAACGTTCTGCTTGTCCATTCAACGTTGAAAGATGATCATGCAATATTTCGAACACATTAAAGTTACACATGTAAACTGTTGCATATCTGTTCACTAGATGTAGAGTGAATTGCTCATGAAGAGGCCTGAATGCTCTGGGTTTGACCTCCCATGGGATTATAGGCAGGTGGTGCTGAGGAGTTCCGTACTAATACTAAGGATCTGTCTAATCCTTTCTGGTTTTCAATTCTGGCGAGATTATAATTTATGGATGACCTTTGAATGAATCTTCAGTAACCTTGAGAAATACTAGCCAATCAGAAGACAGTTAGTATAAAGTAAAAATATATTATAAAAAACCAATTAATTAAAGTGGATACACTTGTTTTACATGGTTCCAAAACTTATCAAGGTTTGAAAGAGGTTCAGAGTTTCTGAAATCATAGTTCATAAGGTAGAGGAAGTCATCCATAGGGCTCCATAATAGTTGGCCTCTCAAGCAATGATAAGATCGTAATAAATCCTTCAACCTCGACCACATAGCTTCAATAAGGTTTGTGTGCACTCCGGTTGTAAGGTCCACAAAATGGCTCTTGTGGACAGCGACATGGTGCACATAACCAAGTGTACGCAGATATCTGTACACTTTCCAATCATCTGTATAGATTTTTGTGCCTGGCTGTACATACTCCTGTATAATTGGTATTATTGTCGTTGCCAGTTGGTTTCTGACCCTTTAGAAGTGTCCCTTTTGAGGTAACTTGTAGTAAAGTCCGAGGACCTGTGAAGTATATTTATGGAAGTGCTTCTTACCCAGTCTTCCTTAATACTACGTCCTCTGTTAAATTTTTGCTTCCTGACTATTGTTTCGTCTATTTCAACGGTTCTTCCAGCTCCCCCCAAACGACTCATATAAATTTGTCATTTTTATTGCACATATATCTCTACAATACTCATACCACTAAACAGCTGAAGCTTCAGTAACCTGTTACTGGTGCGTTTATTATCCAATTTGCGACAATTATGATGATTTATCTTAGTCTCAATCGGGATCGAGCGAAGAAAGTTCCACATCTAGCAGATTTCTTCCTCCAAAATAGATAACATCATCGCGGTAGTCTGCACACGGTACGGTCATTATTTGATTACCGTAGTCACAAATAAAGGAGCTTATTAGTGATCCCATCTGTTGTAGTCGCTCAATTATTACATCTCCAGAATCTGCTGTAAACCGAACGTACGTGAGTATGAGGTATTGAAATTGGCAACGTGACGTTGAAATCCCTCAGACGCTTCTGATTGACTTATCCATAAATTATAGTCTCGTCGAAAGTAATCTCCAATTTCATTGCAACAACTTATAAGAAACTATAATTAGTATTTGAACACAATTGATTGATCACTGGGCAGTGATCAATATCATGCGTGTCTAGTCCTTATTAATGCAGATCGGATGCTATCAAACATGTTGCAATGTGGCCATCAGTCTAAGTGACTCGACACTGCGGGCACTATAGTGAGATTAGTTGGTGGTTGGAGGTAGTCGACAGGGAACCCTGGACCCGGGTTTCATGCTATTTGTGATTACATCTCAATCCTACGGGAGGTCGGTCGCCGCCCAGATAGCTCAGTGATAACGTCTCTGGCTGTGAATCTGGGTGGCACGGTATCGAATCTGTCAGGGAGCACCAGTTCTCTTAAGATTATAGGTACACCTTGCTGACGAGTGCCAAGTAGCACGAAACCCAGGTCCAGGGTTTGTTGTCGACTATCTTCAACCACCATTTAATCTTAGTATTTGAACGCTTTGACCATTAAGATATTCGGGTTGAGTCATATAAATTTGAATCTTTAAGAAATTATAGGCTTTTGTAAAGTTGAACAAAAGGTTGAATGCTATATGGTCGGAAATAATTGACTGGAAACCTTTGACACGGAATTTAAATAAACGTTTCAATCTAGGGCATTACTATTGAGCTACTGTAAATGAGATTGATTTTCTTTGAAATTGATTGATCATTGAGTAATAACCGAAATCAACAAAACTTGACCAACACTTTAGAATTAAGTGAATGTGACACCATTCACTAATCATTGTATAAGCCTAAATCGTCAATACGGTCAAGTATGGAACAGAAGGTCACTACTAATTACATTTTTCTCTTAAATGAAGAATAGTCGATTGTTGACGTACTGATTCTATAAAATTCATGTATTGTTTATTTATCTAAATATTGGTACAAAGAGGTATTAAAGAATATATGAACCGCATAAGTTATCATTAAATTTGGGGCCCTAAATGCCCTGCTACGGCAGATATTCAGCTCTCCCTCTCCAATTGCTATCACATGGTTACGTACATGCAACCACTGCCAGGGAAGTCCTACTCACTGTGTTCCTGTGGTGGGGATGTTATATGCGAAATTGAGAGGACGAAAAGCGAATGTCTAGTGCTTTAACCGGTTTGGTGGACACGGAGGATCCACGTAGGGTAGTTGGAAAATCCTCATTCCAAACCAGTGGTGTACATGAGCCCTAAGATCCTGAAGGAACATACGGTGTATCAACCAATTGTTGGTCACAGGCTACCATGGGACTGCATCTGCTGACGTTGCTCCACTTCTTTGTAGATTAGGTCTTTAGGTCAAAGGCTCAAGTGGTGGCCTCCTAAGGAAACCACCTGTTTCGGTCTGAGCATCCAGGTTGCATTATAGCCCACACGCAAATAAAGTGTCTTGTGTGACGCATGTGTATTTGGTGCTCCTTTGTATTTATGTGTTTAAATAAATAAAATTTGTGTACGGGCTGAAATATTCTCCGGGGGTCCAAATCGAAGCAGGTAGATCTCTTAAGCAATCATTCCCCCAACCTTTGGCTCAGAGGTCATATCCATAAGGCCGTGAAGCATTGTCAAGAGATACAGTTCTATGGTAGCTAATGACCTATATTGACTGGAATCAGGGTTTCCAGACTTGTCTAGTTAAGTCCTCCATGTCCCACAACCCGATTTAAACTCCAACCGGCTATTCTTCTTCAGTCCTTTAAATTTGGTAAATAACACCCCAAGTAAGAGGTGAATATGAATTACAATATACGCGTAGGTATATGAGAGCATTCAAAGAAGAGGGGAGTAAAACTCTCTTCATCCTCAACTATACCATGATATTTAGGAACAATGAAAGAACTGAGAAAAATACTAATTAAGTTGAAAATGTATATATATATATATATATATATATATATATATATATATATATATATATATATATGTATATATATTTATTTGCATATTATGTGTACTTGCCATCAAAATTACCCCGTAAACTCAAGGTTCTAAACATAAGGAAATCTAGGAATAAGAGTAGGGTGGTTATTCAAAGAAAGAAAAACTCATCACATCATAATTAAATGTTACCATCATTATGATTATTGACATAAGTAAAATGAATGAAAAGAATATAGGACAGTTGATCTCAGCTATTTGATCCAATAAAACATTCACATACATATGAATATAATCAATATATTGGGGGGGGGGTGTGAGAATGAATCAGAGAAATGGTAACCAAGTATTCCTCAAAGACTAATTGATCATTAGTATTGGTTTATGGGGGGGGATATTGTTAAGATAACATTAATAAGATACAAATTATCATTGGATATTATATAAGCAGAATATATTTCATTAATTAAGGTGCCACTTTTTGGGAAAGGATCGAAAAAAAGGTACTTAGTAACAGTTTATAGAATATAAAGAGAAAAGAAAGACACACACACACCCAGAGAGAGACAGGATAGAAATCATGTGATAATTAGTTTCCAGTAAGTTCTGCAAAAGTTGAATCCAATTCTTCACTGAGTGCTTTGTATTTCTCTTTCTCAGTGACCAATTCATCTATGAGAGTGAGAAAAAAAGAATGAAGTGTACATTATGTTATTACAAACATTTGAGTATTCAAGTTCATCATAAACAATGAGTGATTGTATTCTATACAATTGTCAGTCTGGCAGTCAGCTACAATGTAGGACCAGGTCAGTCAGCTGCAACGTCAGTCAGTCAGACCAGGCACATATATGCATCGGTCCAAGTTGCCATACCGTATTAGCACAACAAGATGAACACCGGATTCATAGGAGCAGTTAATTCAATAGTGATAATATATAAAAGAAAAATTGTGTATAAGAGCATAGTACAGGAATAAAGAATTAATTCATAGAAAGAAAGATATGAAACGATTTAAACCTCATCGATTAAAGAAAGACAAAGAGTGTAAACACTTAGGCCATTGTGATTGATTCTGAGCCATGTCACCTACAGTCTCCAACCATTGGTTACGATAGTCACGCGGACCCCAACCAGGCAGTCTGCATCTTCCAACATCGCTCAGACCAAAAGTTAATGACTTCAAGTACTGATGCCACGTTTTAGTTTGGCCGCCCCTAACTTTCTTCCAACCATTCCAAACACTAGTCAGCATTGCGCGTTGTGGTAATCGGTGTTGTAATCGATCTCTAACTACTGATTGTTGTTAATGTGAAGTTCTAAACCAGGTCGTATGCACTTAACTACAAGGGTCACCCTGGACAGTTGGTTACTTACATGAATTGTTGTTTTGGTTAAGCTATCTTTCAATTCACTTTTACACCAGTCAACATTAAGCGTAGATGGTGGCTGGATATGTGCAATGTAAGATTTACATTCTTATTAATCAACACCTGATATTCTGAATCCATTCTTAAAATCATTAACTTGCTGATCTCAAAATTACATGACTTATGTTGTTAAATATTGGTATTAAACGAATGGCCTCCTACTATCAAACGTTATGTCTCGTAATCAAAAAGTAAGACTAAGTTTAGTGTTGCACAGTATACTCTCCCCTCTTTTACCAGATGAACATCTCACCTACACTACAAGTGACATAAAGTTTGGCAAAAAAAAGAAATCAAGTTCCTAAACTCAAGCCAAGGTTTCATCAAATCATCAATCCACCATGATTGATGAAAGTTACAAGATCAGTCAAGTGGTCAAAGCTTTCTCTATCAATAATTTTCAATTAGAACAGCCGGTAACAGGAAATCTACCTTAGTTATAGACTTTGTCGTAATGCTTACAATAATTATTCGGAAAAATAAGTCGATGCTGGGTTGATGACTATTCTGTCAGCTTCAGATTTCTCTGTATCGACTGCTCATAATTTGTGTTAATAAAACTACTATTTGATTTATAACTTGATTGTCAACCGGATATTATGTAACACTATGTATCATATGACCTAGTGTAAGGGTTTAGTTGTCAAGTGTGTTTGGATCGAATGTCCCCAAATGCTCTGGGGCGGCCGAGGGTGAAGACAGTCAGCTCCCCCTCTCCAAATGTTCTCACATGGCCACGCGTATACATCCGCTCCAAGGGAAGTCCTTCTCATTACCTTCTCGCGAAGTAGGTGTTGTTTACGAAATGGACAGGACAAAAAGCGAATATCCGGCAGGTACTTTAACCGGGTTGATAGACACAGAGTCCACTTAGAGAAGTTGGAAATCCCTCGTCCCAAATCAATGATGTACATGGAATCCAGAAGGAACATATGACGTATGAACCATTTATTGATCACCCGCTACATTGGGACTGCATCTCCTTACGATGCTCCACTGCCTTGTAGATCAGATCGTTAGGTCGAAGGCTCCGGGTGTGAACCCCTAAGAAAACCACCTGCTTCGGTCTGGGCACCCGGGCAGTATCACAGCCCTCACAAAAATCAAATGAGATTTGTGTGGCGCATATATATTTGGTCCCCTCTTGTACCAATATTTATGTGTTCAAATAAATAAATAACACTATTTTACTCAATACAATCAATGATAATGAACCATCTTTAAAGAATCTCATATTTAATAGGAAAATGGACAAGTCTTTATCCCTTAGCTACACTTAAGAACTAAGATACCTATTATTGTCAATAACATAATTAAATATAAATACATCATGCTCAGTCTAACGAATGATATCTACCTAAACTAGGCTTAACTTTAATGTTGATGGTTGGTTATCCGTAGTTTAAATTTCACGTTTTAACACTTAATCAAACGGATGTTATAAAGTTCAAACCCGTCACCATAGAGCTAACTGGGGAGATGACTGATTAACTACCATTACATTGAATTCGTGATATTTATTAGTACAAAGGGACACATGATACATATGCACTGCACAAGTCACTTGATTTGTGTGTGGGCTATGATACTGACCGAGTGCCCAGACCAAACCAGGTGGTTTCCTTAGGTAACCACTACCCGAGCCTTCAACTTAAAAGTATGATCCACAAAGAAGTGAAGCAACGTCAGTAGATGCAGTCCCATGGTAGACGGTGACCAATAATTGGTTCCTACACCATTTGTTCCTTCATGATCCTGTAGGCCATGTGCACTATTGATTTGGAATGAGGGTTCTCCAACTCCCCATATAGGTATCCTCCGTGTCCACCAAACCGGTTAAAGCACTAGACATTTGCTTTTCGTCTTCTCAATTCCGTAAACAACATCTACTTCTCGAGAAGGCAGTGAGTAGGACTTCCCGGACAATGGCTGTATAGGCGTGGCCATGTTAGAGCTAACTATTCCCACCTTCGTCCGTATCATGGCATTTGTACAAGATATATACATATATAGTCTAGCATAGTTTCCTTTCAATGTTACATGCATAGAAACAGTAAATAAAGTATAGTTGAAACACTTAACAATCTAACTAAAACTGACTAAATTCTATATCGACTAATATAATACAGAAAAGTATTTACTCAAGTTACATAATAGTTAGTAATTGAATAGAACATAAGTTTGTGTACTTGATTACAAATTGTTTGCTAATATTAACAATTAATATTCAGATTACATAAGGCTAATAATGACACTATGCAAAAGCTTAAACACTTACATTCCCACACACACACACACAAACATACATCATGTAAATAAACAAGCATGGAAACAAATAAAAAACATAATGCACGTAATAAACAATGGAAATCATTTGGGTAAAACAGGCACTCATTGTATATGGGGATGGTAGACAAAAGTGAGAATAGAAGGGGAGTTAGCGTAGGAAACAAAATACTGATATTATGTAACCAAACAAACAAACAAACAGAAAAACCACGATCGTAGCCTATGAAAAAGTATAAATAGGCGCTGTTTACTTCAATTTCACTGTTTACCAAAAAACAAAAAGAGAATAGCATCACATCCTATAAGATCAAAATCTTCACCAATAATAAGACCATACACAACAACAACAACAACAAAAACACAAGGCGAAAACAAAGCACACATTTGATGTATTACTGATAAGAAATAATAGTAACAGCAGTAGAGTATTTCCATAAGGAAATTTTCAAGACACATTCTCAAAAGTGTAGTGCGAGGACGGGGGAAGAAGAGGCAGTGGTTGGAAAAAGAAAAGAAGCATTCAGTAGAATATAGAAATGAAGCATAAAACAAACCAAATGATACCATGCTGTATAGTTTCATAGCACTACCTAACTCATCTCATGCTTATGTATACATTTGTATAACTATATGATCTGTTTATATTATAACTGGGCATTATATCATGATGATTTCCTTTGAAAAGAATTGGAATAAGAAATATTTCTGTTCATAGTAAACTATTGATTAGATATTTTCTACTTCAGTAAACATTGTCTCCATTTCACGACGTAGATTAGTATGATTTAATTGTTCAGCTTCCAATGTTTCTACAAATGAATAAATGAATGAATGATTAAGTGAATATAAAGTATAATCAATTATTCAATTTTGTATTGTTTGCTTAAAATCTCAGTCAGTCAGCTACAACGTAGAACCAGGCACATATAAGCATCGGTCCAAGTTGCCATGCCGCATTAGCATAGCAAGATGAACACTGGATTCATAGACGTAGTTACTTCAATGGTGGTAATATATAGAAGAAAGATTGCGTATAAGCAGATAGTACAGGAAGAAAGAATTAGTTCATAGAAAGAACGATATAAAGCAATTTTAATCTCACAGTTTAAGGGAAGACAGAGAAAGTATACATCGACGCCATTGTGGTCGATTCTGAGTCACGTCACTAAGAGTCTCCAACCATTGGTTGCGATAGTTACGTGGATTGGAATTGATCAGTCTCTTATTGGCATATGTGCATCCTGTATGGATTGCCTCGACATTACCTTAGATCACAAGAACGGTAAGCAGAGATGAGTGATGGCTAGCAGTGGAATTCAAGATGTGCGTTTCATCCTATTTTGAGACTCGTCAGCTGGATATGTTTGCATCCCAGAGTTGATGTTCACCCGGAAACTCCAACCTAGTAGCGTTCTACTTCAAAACACCATCGTGTTATCTACTGAGTCAACTCTCGGATGCAGGTACATCCAGTTCATAAGTCCCAAAATAGCATGGAACGTGCATACTAGGTTCCACTGCTAGTTCCCATCCATCTTTGTTTATGATCAACTGTGTTTACAGTAAATTCTTCTTATTTGCGTGATAAATAGAAAGATAAAATGTACGTTTCATAAATTCGTACGTGAGTAACGTAGAAGGAGGGAGAGGAGGACAAATCAGACTACATTCTTTTTATTTGACAGGATTAGATTTGTTTCAAACTGAACAATATCAATCAAGCTAAATAGGAAGCTTAATGCTATTAAAATGATAACAGTGATATCATCATATGAAGTAACGGTTTAGATGGTTAACATAACTTTCAATCATTTGATGACAAGTTCAAGATTCCAGCTTAAGACTATTTTTAATTTAGTATAACATATCACTAGCCTTCTTCTCTAACACATGAAACAGTAGAGTTGTGAGTTGAGTATACACTGATAGCATTCGATCTGCACTAATAAGGACTTGACACACATGACATTGGTCAACACCCAGTGATTAATCACTTGTGATTACATCTCAGTCCTACAAGAGGTAAGTCGCGGTCCAGATAGCTCAGTGGTATCGTCTCTGACTGTGAAGCTGGACGAAACGGGATCGAATCTATCAGGGAGCATCAATCCCCTCAAGATTACAGGCACATTTTGCTGGCGAGTGCCAAGTAGCACGAAACCCGGGTTCAGGGTTTTCTATTGACTACCACTAACCACCATCTAATCTCACAATAGTGCACGCAGTGTCGAGTCACCTAGACCGGTGGCCATATTGCATCACGGTCGATAGTACTAATAAGGACTTGATACACATGAAATTGGTCACCACCACTCAGTGATCAATCAATTGTGGATACATTGAATTATAAATAATTCGAAAAACAAATATTTTCAGAATGCACACTCACCTTCTAATTTGCACAATTCTATTTGTTTCATCTCCTCTTGATGACTTGCTTCTTTAACACGTCGTTCAGCCTGGAATATAGTTCCAGTTTAATGTTTTGGAAGAAAGATTATATGCAAAATAAAATGAAAAATAGGGATGCATTCACTCATGCACAAAATAAGATAGAGATGCATATATATACATACATTATTTAGGGTAATATACTAGGGTATAAGGTAAATCCAAATCTCTAAACAACACGATGCAAAAGGAAAACCTATTTAGATGTTGAAATACAATATTTCGATGTAGGGGTATTTGTATGTGTATGCGTATGAGTATTTTACCTTCAAGACGATCGGCATCAGCTTGTAAAGTATTGACAAGTCGTTCAGATTCTTGAGCTCGATCCTCAGCCTAATAACAACAATAATAATTATAAATAAAATTATACGATGTGAAATACGCCTTCCTTTTCATAGAGATCAGATCATCCATTGAAGTGTCTTCTATGCATGCTTCAATCAAAAAGACTTGGTTACTCTACCAACAATGCAGTAGCTAATAAAGAGTTTTTCAAAAGTTAAGAATCAACTGAACGAGAAATAAAGCACCAATACTATTCATACCATAAACAATCCCTTAGAATACGCAGATGATATAGTTCTGTTTGGTGAAAATGCTGATAAAATGCAGTCTTCTAACCACCTTAAGCAACAATGTAAGGATATTTGAGATGCGGTTCTCTTCCACCAGATGTAAAATGTTACTTTAGGATCGACCTGAGTTAGCGCCAGAATTAATGATAACGAGTGAAGTAGTTGAAAACACTTGACTATCCCACTTGTCTTAGGAGTCTTACTAGTCCTGATAGTTTGGTGTTCGACGAAATCTCAGCACGGATTCAAGATCGATTGACTCTCGCCAACTTGTGGCGTAGGCGAGATATCCGTCTACCAACCAAAGGATAAGTTTACTGTGAAGCAGTTTACTTCGTTCTACTTAATTGATATGAAACATGGTCATTAAAAATAGAGGATATTCGTGGGTTACTAGCATTTAATCATAGGTGTCTTCAAAAGACTTCTCATGTATTTTTGGATCACGGAGTAAACAATGCCTGGATTAGGGAAAGGGTACTAAGTAAGGGTGGCAAGTCGATTAATGAGGTAGTAAATCTCCATTAACTGAGATGGTTGGAACATATTTTATGTATGTTCAACCACCTCCTACCTCGATGAGTGATATAGGAGTAGGCTGGAAGAAAGTTCAGTCAATCAGTCAGCTACAATGTAGGACCAGGCACATATATGCATCAGCCCAAGTTGCCACACCTCATCAACACAACAAGATGAACACCAAATTCATAGAAGTAGAAAGAAGAAAGCTAATAGTGACCAAACCAAATCATTTCACTACATATGGAACAGTCGAGATATTCAGGTATATTTCTATCAAATGGGTAGTTAACTTCACAATAGTCCACTGTGTATTATTTTACGGCTTTTAAACACTCGGTCATAATTACCCAGCGATCAAGAACAAATATACATTAGCCAAAGCTACTATACCATATGGTCTGACAGGTTCAAAATAAGCATAATTTGCTAATATTTGAAGATAGATGCCTTCGAAGAATCGTTGTATGATGGAACCACCAAATAAGCCATATTGGGATTAAGTGTAAGATCACACTAGTAAGAGATGGTGAATCGGTAGACTTCCACCTAATCAAATGACTGAGACATGTGTTTATACCCATTTACATACAACATACCCCAACATGCAACGCTAATAAACACATTAATAATTTGGAAAATAATGTTTTTTTCAAGAAGTGACTGAATCATGTGCTTAAATATTCAAATATTTTGGTTGGAGGTTTGTAAGATAACCACAGTTAACGATTAGATATCTTAAATGATCACCATGCATCAAGTTCATTTCCACTTGCTAATACACAATTATGCAAGATTCTACGACACTGTTAGCGGCTGGCTGGTTAATCAACAATGTTAAGCACAATTCAATAGTAACTAATAGTGAAAGTCAGAATACACATTTCGTCCTATTTAAGATTCATCAATTGGATGTACTTGCAGTTCGTAACAGCAACACTGGGAAAATTCAATCACTTTACAAATAAAATAAACCAAGAAAATAGAGAAAAAAAAAACTAAAAGTACCTCAATCAATTGTTTTGATAAAGAGGCAAGTTGAGATTGATGAAGACTACGTTGTTTATTTAACTAAATGGAATGTATCCCACCCACCAGCCCAAAAAATAGTATTTGAGAACATGCGAATTCAATATCCAATCCAAGAAAAATGTATAACATGCGTTTAACAAGAAAAACATGGGGAGAAACAGATATGATTATTTACATAATAACAATAATATTTCAAGTGTCAAGTTCCCCATGCAACGTTTTACATACAAAACACAAGTTGGGTATTAAAATAAAAAATGGGGGGTGTCTGAGCATGCTTAGCTTACAGCTTTTAAGCGCTCAGTTAAATCACGAATATTCTCTTCATATGCCTCTTCACGTTGGGCTGCCTAGAATAAATATGACCAGTCAAATGTAGGCAAATACAATGTTGGACTAAAATAAGGGAATAAAATGACGTGTAATATAACTGATGTCTCATTGATGTTAAGTGTCTACATTTAAGTATATCATTTTTAATATTAACCATTGATATCACATCATTTTCCACCCTTATTTCAGGCATCAAGACAGAGAATATCCAGTAAAGTGATAGTTGTTTGTGTTGAATAACACATTAAACCTATTGAGCTTTAATGTAGGCGTTCGAGCAACAACTACTCATCCCCCTGCACGTCGGATGTGTGATACCCGATGGAATAATAGCACCCAAGATTTGGTATGAATCTAATCACAGCATTTCAATGTTCATCTAAAACACATCGGAACACTTTACTTCTACCTGAAGTTTGTACTAATGACGTTGGTCAAAACAACAATGAAAGCTCTGCGATCAAACTATTCAGCTTAGAGAAAATACTACCGAAATCATTCACTTGAGCTACAAATCCTCTCCATATTGAAATATTTTGTAGGATGTGGCTGGGGGAAAAATGTATACCACAATGAGATGTAATCCGTACTAATTTTCCCCAGAAATTTTGAATGTTAACATTTTCATTTTTCAACGTACTTAATAACTTCGCATGGAGCCCCACTGGGGCTACTACCGGTCCCTAGCCCGGATAAAGGAGGAGGGTTGAGCATGGGGTTAGCGACCGCATCCCGTAGAAAACTAACTCGCTAAAAAACGCTAACCAGAAATTGATTCAAACGTACTTAATTGATAAAGAAAAAGGATTCATAATAATAATGTATAAGTAAACACACATATAGTTAATACTTAAAATTCTTCAGTTACAATACATCTAAAGCATGATGGTTCACTGTGGGCTGCCAGATATGTCGAATATGAACAGTTTAAAATAGATCTGATGTATGTGTGTGTGGTGAGCTATTTTAATAGACAGATATCTAGACTTGCAAATCTACATATTCTGATAATCAGAATAGGGTTGTAGAGATAGCCCCCAAATGCCCTGGTACGGCCGATGGTGAGAAGAGTCAGCTCTCCTCAAAACGTTCTCACATGCTCGAACGTATACAACCACTGCCAGTGAAGACCTACTTACTGCCTTCTCGCACTACGGGTGTTGATTACGGGATTGAGGGGACGAAAAGAGAATGTCCGGCGCTTTAATCGAGTTGGTGAACATGGAGAGTCCACCTAGGGGAGTTGGAAAACCCTCATTCCAAACCAACGGTACATATCGGCTCCAGTATCCTGAAGGAAAAAATGGAGTATGAACCTATTGTTGGTCACTGACTACCATGGGACTGCATCTCCTTACGATGCTCCACTGCCTTGTAGATCAGATCGTTAGGTCGAAGGCTCCGGGTGTGAACCCCTAAGAAAACCACCTGCTTCGGTCTGGGCACCCGGGCAGTATCACAGCCCTCACAAAAATCAAATGAGATTTGTGTGGCGCATATGTATTTGGTGCCCCCTTGGACCAATATCTATATGTTCAAGTAATGATTAATAATAATAATAATAGACAATCGTTGTAAAGCTGAAAGCACTGGACAGTTGTTTCACCGTTTCATATGAACCCCCTCGCTAGTGGGTTATCCACAACCCCGCGACCATGACTCAGGCCTACAACCTTCAATCTCGTGAGTGAATGCACAAAACTGGTTTATCAATGGCTAAGAAAATTGAATGATGGTAAAGAATGATTTCGTCAGTTGTATTTTTTGTTCTCTGAAAGCTATCTATCTTTTTTTTGTAGTTTGATAGTATATAAAAGTTGTACATTAGAATGAAATCGCGAAAGCGATACTTTACCACCAACCACCACCTAACATGGTGCAAGTAATGTCAATTCACTTAGAATAGTGATCATATTGCAACTTTGATCAGTAATAAAAAGACTACTACACAAATAAGATATTGGTCACTATACACTGGTTGATCAATCAGTTGCATATATTATATGCAAATATATATATATATAAACATAGAATCTATAAAATAATAGAAATACCTCTTGTTCAGATATCTCCAAAGATTTTACATTATTACCAACAATGCGTAACTCTTCTTCGAGTTCTGTAATTTTACTATAAACAGATGATAATAAATTAACTTAGAAACACTATGCAGTGTTTTTTTTTTCTTTTCATTTTGTAGACACAACGAACTGGTATCAAGGCATTGACAGGGAGAGCAGGAAATAAACAAGGCAGTAAGTGATAAATCATGCAATTCTGACAGTAGAAATTAGATGGAAAGAGAAGACTACATGATAATATTCACAAATTGAATCATGCGACAAACCTTTATAATCATGCATAAGTTACAACAATATGAATTGTTGTTATTATCATGATCTCTGCGCTAGTTACTGTTGTTATCTAATCATTTCAGTTTACTATCCATTCAATTCTTCAATATAGTCACTATAAGTACCTTAGCATTATTACTATTGAGAAGATTGAAGAAATGTAACCTGTATTAGTCAATATTACATATGTTTTATATATAAATAATGCTTATTTTACAAACCTGAGATTCTTGATGCTCTAAAGATTTTAACTGACCCATTGTACCATGAATAATGGATTGAAGCTCCTTTAAACGACTATAATTAGAAATGCATGCAAAATGATGCAATGAAATGATTTGAGAACACCATAGTATATCATATTAAAATCATGCATGAATAAGAATTGAAAATTCATTATGGAAAAGAGAAATCAAAGGAAGAATAATAGATTAGAGTATAATCACTATGGTTAATCTTAAATAGTTAAAGTAAACCTATAGTATATTTGAGAACACTTTCTAGATATAATTTAAGAGATAAAGAGAGTTGTTCAAAATTTAAAAGTTCCTGTCTGTAATCCAATACTTTAGTCAACGATTAATTATTGTTGTTTTGTAGCTGAATGAATGTATAATTTTTATGAACAACTTTACTCTATCAAATATTCCCTAAAATAAGGAGCGGTAACTTAATGCTCAACTTTCAGTTACCAAGTGTTTCGAGTTTAAGATCTACCCTATCTACACCGATGGCTGGTATTAAAGTATGTAGTGGATGAGTTGATGGTATATTACATTAGACTACTATAATGACGGCTATATAATAGGGAGTAGGGTGGGGAGTATATGCTATATGAAATAAAATCAATTCATGCAATAAGTAATGCAGTAAACTGAACAAAATAACAAAATGCGATTACAATATTGACTGTTGTAATATACATTCAATGAACTAATTAGATAGTTAAAAGCTTGTGCAACTGTCATATCACATAAACCAACTGACTAATAGTAAGTGACCAATAAGAAACTAATTACTTCCATTTTTTAAAAATCTATTTCACAAAATTATTATTCATACGATGAGAATTGAAGTTTTCAAAGAAACAACATGCATAACCAACATATCTACCAGATCTTTCCATAACATGAAAAACACTCATGATAATGGTAAAACTATTTAGTAATTGAAGTGCAGTTTCGTTTAATGTTGTTCTTGAGGATAAATGGCTAGATTTTTTTTAGTGGGAAAAAAAGATCCCACAGTTAACATCACATACAATCGAACTAGACTACAGATATGGTGCAATACCGGATGTAAATCACCAGTTTCACCAATAAATCTAAGAAGTACCTTTCTGCAGCTTCAATCCGATCTTCAGCGTGAGATAGTGCGACTTCGGCAACGGCAAGTTTTCGAGTGGCCTGCGAATGACAGCCGAACATATAGGTCAAGCAAACGAATTAACACAGCAATAGATAGGAGAGATGCACGACAATCAGCGAAAAACAAATCCAAGCCATGTAAATTTAAAAGCACGAAAATAATGTTCAATTTTGCACTTGTACATGCCTTGAATCAATTATAATAAAATGTATACAACACCAAAAACAATCAAAATTGAGAGAGAAAATTACAAAACAAGTGTGCATCAAGTGGAAATTAGCATGCTACACATACACACATAAAGAACATACGGTCAACATTGGTGCATAATCAAATGTAATAGTAGTATTAATAGTAGCAGTAGGAAGGAATTACTACCTTTCGGCAGCTTCCAATCGAGACTCAGCCCGTTCGAGTTCCACTTCCGTGATAGCCAGCTTACGAGCCGCCTACATATACAACAAGTTAGGTTTATGCATTTTAATCATTTTAATCATATATAATATTAAGTTACCACAATACGATAAGATGACGTGATATATAAGTAATAATTAAAGGTTTTTTAGGACTAAAAATAAAACAAAAGGGATTGACGATTTCATACGTTAACGACTGTAAAACCACATGGTGCGACATTTCAATCTTGGCCTGAAAATCTGGCAGCAGTTGGGTTACAGACACTGACTCATAGTATGTATACACACTAGATATACGTAGCCAACTATATGTATTAAATGTTAACTGATTGAACAACACGTTTTCATCATAATGTACTTCGACAATCCACTGATGAAGCTGACAATCGATTGAAAATGGAATGATATCAGACAAGCTAAACGTTATCGAATATTGAAATATGTATTTTCACTAGAAGGAGGGGGAAGTGTAGAGCCAGCAAACCGCATAATCATCAATTGTACAACCTCATGATACAATTTATACAATTGTAAAAATGAGATAAACAATGCATTTAGCGAATAACGGCTACTTAAAGCAGTATGTAAAATATAGCATGCAGTTGTTATACATCAAATGAACCTGATGAAGTGGATTCACAAATTCTACTATCAAAATAGCAAGACTATAATTTATAGACGAACCAATTGGATTTAAGACAATAACTCTTGGATTTGGTTGCGGAATTTATTTATCCATATGGCCAAATAGCATTTCGGCGTTATAGTTTATGTCAGTTCATCATGAAAAACTCCTAATCCTAGTTCCTCACACCAATATATAACCCTATTTTGAACCAATGAAGTGATTGAAATCTTCTTAGGTCAATTTAGTATAGGTCAAAGATTGTCCATAAACCATAGTCTTTCCATATTGACTACTATAGTTGTCTTCGTAAATGCTTGAAAAAAATTTCTAAATGTACCATGTTTTAAGTTCCATCTAAACTTATTTGAATAACAAAGCATGCAAAATTGGTAGAAATAAGAAACAATCACTATCTAAACTATTCTAACAGTTTTTGTAAACACACAGATACAATACTGCATGCACTGAAACTCATTCTCATACGACATTGAATGCATTAGTTTTAGTTAGAAATGCACCTCATCGTATTTTCGATCAGCATCTTCAGCCATAAATGTAGATTCTTTTAATTGTTCTTCTAACTGATTGATACGTTCTTCATCTGCGAAAGTACGATTCTCCAATACTTTACGACCACTATGAAACATATATAAAGGAATTAAATGTTTTCATAATACTTTGTTATTAATACAAAGTTTGTGAAAGTTTCCTCTGAATTGGTTTTAGAAAGAATATAACCAAACAGTCAAGATGTATTAATGTTTATTAAAAAAAATATTTTTTAATGTAATGCAATACCTCCTCGTATTTTGTTTCTGCATCTCTCACAGATTTTGCAGTTTCTTGTACCACAGATTCCAAATGTAAAATCCGCTCGTCTTCCGCAGTCTGGCGGGCCTCAAGCACCCGACGAGCACTAAGATCATGAATATATAGTGTCAATGACAAAACATAATCAAACAAAATCGATCAAAATGGGAAGTTTGAAATGCATACGCAAATAATGTTGTCATCCATAAATCAATTCATTTGAATAAAGAGAAAATGTTGACTACTTTTAGACTGAGTGTAACGACGCTTGCTTAATAGTATGAATTTGATGTAGTTAAGTAAGACACTGATTCATTCCTTTGGTTGTCACACTAAACGAAAAGTGTAAAATCCAGATATTTCTAACAAATGACATTTAATGAGTGTTCGATTGGTTGAACACTCGAATCTGTGAGAAATCCCCAAGCTAAATACTGAATGAACTACTTTCAAGGCTCTCATATTCGAAACATCAGCACGATGTTTTGTGAAGGAAAGAAAAGGGACTCAAATAAATTCAGATTTTTATGCTTGTTATGTAACTAAATGTTATTCCTAAGCAAACTATAACTGTTAAGGTTGTCCACCTACATTATATCACCGAGTGAGATATCAGTCGACTGTGATCAAGGTAGAGCCTGAGACAAGCATACGTCATTCTAAGTTGGTATAGTGGCATGAGATGAAAGAAGTCGAAATAATTTAATAGTAATGAGAATCAGGAAGATCTAACGTTGCTATTTTCCGAAAAGACAGAGTGGAAAGGTATGTTTGAAGAGATATTGGAAATCAAGACCAAGACCAAGAAAAGGAATGAGTGCAACTGTGTTATTATGTTGATTATGAGCTATATCACTTAACGTCTATGACTAAGCAGGATTTCTGAACCTGTTTTGAAGTCAAACACTAGGGCTGATAAGACTTTCGAGGTGAATAGATTGATCAACGCATTTAACTTCGCTCTGCGATCGATCAAAGCGATAAAGTAGACCAGTTCTGAATCAGCATTCGCAATTTAGACAGAGAAACGCATCTTAAACTTGATGACATTATTAGATAAGAAATACGATGGCTATTTATAAACCCATGGGAATAGCACTAACGCGAGGCTTTACATTCATACCAACAGACTAACGAGGTATACTTGGATGAATAGTCAGTCTGCAACCTAAAATCACCAATATTATGTGAATAGGATCTCCATTGGAAATATATTCTTGAGTCAAATAAGCCCACCGGCTTCAATTTCTAAACGACAGGGAAAACAGGAATTTTTCAAATACTGTTTTAGTCTCCACAAAGTGAGCCATACTAACAGTGAGCCCTATTAGCAAGCAAAACCAGAAGAGCATACATGAAGATAGTTGATTGTATTACGACTTTATTAACATCTATGATCACGATATGTTTCAGTACTGGAAACCAAAGAATTTGACAAGAAAAATACGCTGGACGGTACCGATGCAGGTTTTAAGAACATCAAATTTATTAGACATCAGTAAACAGCAAGACCTTTTTGAGTGCTTAGTAACAAGTACAATTGTCCATCCAGATGCTTTCAGCTTTAACCTAAAAGTCAATATCAGTCTAAATTCGAGTAATGTACATTGAGAGAGTCTTCTAAACTAGTAGGTTGTCAGTGGTGCTTCAATCTAATTTCCATGTAGACATTATTTTGTGAAACCGGAGCCACTAACTCTTAGGTATACGGAGTTAAGAATAGTTTATCCAATTTTGCTAGTTTTATATTCAATAAACATTTTCCTGCTCTTAAGCCTGGTTTTGAATCCGTTATAGGCCTGTATTTTCGCATTGTGTAAGAATACCGAAAATGTGTTAAAATATGCTTTCGATTCTTAACGAAAACCAACTTGTGTAGGAAATTGCATTACCATACTAAAAATCTGGATTGCACTAAATACTGGGTCATGGAATGTGACAATCAGCAACAAGGCTCGAGAAACGCGTGAAGATATGTTTCCGAATTACGAGTAATTCTACAGTTCACCAAATGTTTTAGGGGAACAACAACCTATGGAACCATCGAACTGACCAGTTCAAAATAAGCATTTATAAATGGGAATGCAAGGGTAAATACAACGAACGACGTGATTATGATTGAAAGGTTATTTTTGAGTATTATAAACTAACCGATCACTTTCATCAGCAGCTTTACTCGCTTCTTCGAGCTTAACAGTAGCCTCTTGAAGACGAGTCTCGGTAGATTCCAATTCATCTTCAAGCTGTCGAATTCTCTTCTGTAGTGAGGCGACTTCAGCTTCGGCCTGAAATCAATAAACAAAACAAATAAAGAAGTTGTTCGACTCCAAGTAAATATAGTAGGTCTTAAAATCTATATACCTTGATTTTATTTTCTTCCTCCTTCCTTAAAATAGCTTGTTTAGTAGATAACTCTTGTTTAAGCTGGTCAATTTGAAGCTTCATTCCTTGCATCTTAGACTTTACAGCACCGATAACAGGACTGGACATTCTTAAGTTAAAATATTCCGAATATATCTTATGACCAAAATGTGCAACAAAAACTAAACACGGCGGTTAAAATATCGGTGTAAATAAAGTATCCTCACCTTTCGTAAGGAAACTTTGATAACATTTTGCAACTCAACACCAATGATTGCCATCTTTATGAGTGTTCCGGAATTAAGATAAACGGCTGATAAAGCTTCTTCCATAGCAGAGTTGTCATCGATCAACTTCGAGCTGCGTCTCCGTTTAATGTATTCGTCTTCACCGTCACTTTCGCTCCCATAATCGGAAAATAACGGCTCATCCGTCCCTTCGTATGGTAAATTCCTGCGCTCTGAATAGCTTTCTAAAGTCACCTGGTCTTCACCCTCAGGTTCTAACCTCGGTCCGAGTAATTCCACTGGATGAACTCCAGATTCTATTACATCCGACGATCGATTTTGGTAGCCGAATCTCCAGTCATAAGAAAGTAACTTTAAAAAACTTTTTGTTCTTTTTGGCTCCTCCTTTATTCTTGAATTGTCTTGATTCCTTCTTCTCACTCCTTTGTGTGTTAAGTGCTTAATCTTATGAACTTGATTCTTCACAATTAAGCCGTCCCAGGTTTGCTCATTAGACTCTCGAAATGTATCGTAAAATGAGATTCGTGGGGTGAATTTAGTGGATTCGATTGCATCCGAAACATTCTCTGAATGATTTTGATTGTTCTACATTGGAGATATGTGAGAAAGTGTTATGATCAGTCGTTTTGTCATTGTGATATCAAGGTACTATAGTACTGTAACAACCATATATTTCTGGAAAATAGTCTCAGTGTTGGAGGAAAAATATCCAAAATTATTTTACCTTAGCTTTCTGTAAACAAGTTAAGAAATCGTTTTCAAGTAATTCCAGAAGCATTTGACATTTACGTTACCCAGAAAAGAATCAAGCTTCGAGTGGTACACAATAATGTAATCAATCAAAGTGGAGTGGCAAAACGTGTGGTCATAGTGTGAGGCTCGCGTTATTGCTGGTTGTTGTCTATTGCGTCTCCCATTAAATGTAAGTGCATTTTGGGAACTTCTTGGGTTATCAGCTCTCCTCACTCACTATACACTCCATGCTCCCCTAATACACAAAGTTACTTGGGCTTAACGTTGTAGCCGTAAGTAACTACCCGAAATAAATAGTCATGTAAGTCCTTGGCATTGACGTCATTGATTTCGCTGAACACAACCTGGCTGAAGGCGCTAAGTCACTCATCCACACCAGATCACTTGTGGGTACGCCCATCCCTCGCAACTGTTGGCTAGCTTAGATGAAAGACTTCTCAACCTAACGACAACTGTACTCAAATATCTTCGAAGCCATTCATCCCTGACTTCTGATATGTCTGGTTTGATGCTCTTGAAGTATAAATGTGTTACGGACAAAGGCGTTATCAAACGTAGGATATCTGTGGCGTCTTTAACGTGGACCGCTACATACTACCTCAAATATCAGCAGTTTGCGACGTAGTTCTTGATTTATGATCTGATTAGTTCACTCAGCCGTTTGAAATATATGCGGATGATGCCATTATGACCATGTGTTACTATAGGTCTTAGTTATATCACTTATCGTTTTGCCCAAATATATTTAGTTATTGTAAATTAGCTTTATCACTTGTATGAACACTTTAATGACAAACAATCTAGCTTACATCCGGAAATACTGCAAAAGCGGCTCAGAAACGCATATCTTGCCTTACTTTATTTATTCTCGGGACAGATCGAAATGTCGGAATCCCTTAAGGGGCTCATTTTTTACCTTCAAAGTAAGTGACAAAAGCTCGTTCGAATTTACTTTTTGAAAACGAAGTTTTTTGTTTGGCATGAAAACAGTGTCAGAAATACCATTAGCTGTTCTCATCTATATAAATAGCTTCTCAACCCATTGTGCAGATCTAGGGATATCCATGTAAATCGCATGTTACCGTGACAACTATTAGAAGCGGCCACTCGATATTTTTCCAAATGAGTGCTGCAGAAGGCGAAAAATTATGGACCATTTCATATGTATTTTCGAATAGCAGAGATTTTACATTCTTAACCTTATAAGTATAGAGCTTTGGTAGTAAGCCATCTGACTAAGGCTGAAAAAAACTAAATCATCAAACATTTGTGGAATCTGAGTTATTACGACGACAGTGTGGAAGTAAGCACAAAAAGTTGTTTTTTTCCAGAAAAATACGTTTCAATTTTGTTGTCGAACATAGCGCTTGGTCAATATATGATGATAACAAACAGGTTTAGCAACAATATATGGGAATAAAACAGGTTTCCTGAATCAGAGATTGTCATAAACATCGAGGTGAACCCAAAGTCACGCATTTATTTAAAGTACGGGAGAAAGCACATACAAAGGAGCTCGTGTTGTTGCCTTAACGTACCTCAAGCCTTCAGTTCATACCCTGGCAAAAATATGGATAAAATCCCCTGTTTTATGTGAAACAGCAAGGTTTACATAATACCTTAGAAAAAACCCTCGTGACACAAAATGCTCATTCATAAGTGCTAATCTTGTTTTACAAGCATTATGTTATTACCACACAGTGAAATATTCTTCTGGTGTTAGAAAGCGACTGTTCATGAGTTATCTTTCGTTTTTTCCACGGGTTTCGACGCAGCAGAGAAAATTGTCCATAGACTAACCCCATTCCTTACTATGTGACCGGCAGAGTCGTGAAACCCTCGTCAAAGATAGCTTAGTGGACTTACGTAAAACAATGTAAGTGCCTGTGGTATTCTAAGAAAAAACCATTGTCTCCGATTTTAAATGGTATTTATCAGTGACGATGAAGATCATAACCGGTCTCTATATTGGCGTTAAAAATCTGTGAAGAACCACTGAACGCATGTAGGATTTACAGAAGCTCGAAATAGATAAATCGCTACTACATGTGTGAACAGAAAATGGCTATCTAAAAGCCAACCTATAGAAGTGTCAAGGAAAGGCCCCTTTGTATATTAAAATATTCAAGAACTGATTGACCAAAACGAGGCTATCCAATCTGGGATTCGCTACTTAAAGAACGTGATTGTATAAATCCTTCGATATGTCGATTCAAGACAGGGTTGTGAAATAATGTATGGAATTACAAACTGACTTCTTTACACGAAGTAGCTGTCGAATACATAGGGCAAGATGTCATACTATTATCATCCGTGTATCTCAAATTACCTATTTTCCCACTCCTCTACTTCACTTACACAGTTTCCGCTCACTTGCCTGTCTGTGTTTGCTTATTTTAGATCTCGTCTGCTTAACGCTACTCTACATATGGAGCGACGGTTGCTGCTTTCAAGTACTTTATGGTTCGTTTCTAATTAGGCAAGTTAACCTCAAACTAACTGCCAAATATATAAACGTTCTTATGGCGGATTGGCTGAGACAAGCTCAATGAGTGTTACTGATGGCCTAGAACCGTTAAATGAAATCAAGACTCAAGTCAGAAAAAATCAGTTGTTCTTTATGGCATCTTACGTTATCACAATTCTGAGGCATAACCTTTAGTTACTCCAGTCGTTATTTCTTTTGACAAACAATAAGGACCTAGTTACCTGATAACATACGCAGTGTGTTCGTGATAAAATGTTTGTAGACCAAAGCTGTGTTATTTTAGTTATGCAGGAGGATGAGTATAGACTTGTTGAATGTACACCGATAATAAGTGACAAAGATATATATATATATATATATATATATATATATATTAGAAATGGATGACTTTTCAGATTCATATCAGAAACATAAAAATGATATAGAAAAATGATCCGGAGATATTTAGACAGGAATTTTCCAAAAAAACGTCTAGCCTCATTGAACATTTGAAATTGCCTGTTACCTGTTTAGAACTCACACCGCTATTTATTGAATTAAAGTTTTATGGCATCACTCTCATCTTAGGAGTTACGAAACAGAATAGCTTCTATTTTCATCCTAGTTTGAGCGTTTAAAAATAAGCAAGTACTAACAGCAGAAGGTAAAAGTAAACTTGTTCAGTTGAATGATATAACTGAACGCTAGAAACTGAAAGTTTTTCTTTTGAATCATTCAAAAGTGCATTCAGTTGTTTTATTTCTATAACATGACGACTCTAAGTTAGCGACTGGCATGAAGCATCATGATGTTTATTTATTCAAGTATATATTAGTTATTCAAAAAGATACCTCGGTATAATAACTGGAAATGGTTGCTAAGAATCCAGATCATCTCTACTAAGACTTGTCTATTGTGAAGACATTAACTAGCAATAGTGAATGAAAAATTCTCGTGTTGCCCACTGACTCTAAAAAATCTGTTACTTTTAATCCTTTTGAACACTACATTATGCAGGCATGACATTGCGAATGTCACAGTTATTCAAAGAGTGCTATTCACTTTGAAATCGCTATCTGTAAGAACACCAAAAAATATCTGTTTAGGGCTACAAATAATCAATCAACCGACTATGAAGCGTAAAAATATTTTTGAGAGTCACTGTGCATGGATCAACTATATGAAAAAGAATGTTGAAGTGAAGACAATAAAGAGTTTCCTATGAAAAGTTTAAGAAACGAATATCTGTTAAGAGTTCGTATAGGCGACACTATGATTTTTGGACGAACCAACAAAATTAGGGATAGCGTATACTGGATTTTGGCGTGAAATTCACTCATCATTATGATTAAACAGCCTTTTTGTCAATTAAGTTGACCATGATAAATAGATGAACTTTCCAGAGGTCATTTCGGAGTAGCTAAAATGACATTCATAAATTACTGTTTTCCCCCCCCCCCTCAGTTAGCTAAAAGCGAATTATCTCTAAATTGTAAACAACCCTTGGAAACCTCTAAACCAAAAAGCAACCGTATTCACTCTACCAAGCAGCTTGAAGAGTGACTACCAATATTCTAATGGAAAATCGTGAATAATGGAGTTTGAACTTGTCGGAAGTGAAATAGCCATTTATAATGTATATTTCTTCTTACGAATCCTGACAGTAGTAATTGTTGTTATGATTGTAATCCTTCTGTTTGTAGGAGTAGGACTGGAATATGAAACTAGGACTTAGTCAAGTTGATGAAATATGAATAACTAATATAACAATAAAACCATTAGACTTTGATTAAAAACTATATATAAGCCATTTTATTTAAACAAACTCAAATAAATGGCGGCATTTTTAAATAGATGAATTGTTAATTTGGTAATAACAATAAAATAAAAACTCATAGTAACTTACCTCAGTTGCTCGTTTATCTGTTTCTTCTAATTTAGTATTAGTTTCAGCTAATTGAGTTTGTGCAGTTTCTTTGTCAGTGTCAACTTGTTGAATTTTTTTAATCACTTCTGCAGCTTCTTCATCTTTAGTTTGCATTTCTAATTCTTTTTCACGTAATTTTGCTTCTAACTGATCAGCCCTGTTATAAACATTATCAAAAAATGATAAAGATAGTTCGATTTTTAGGAAAACAACAAACAATAACTTTTTGAGAATGATGACATTGTGGATAATCATTCCATTCAAATTTACGATCATTCAAACGTCTATATTCCTAATCATACATAGGACTTACGCATAGATCACTGAGTTTCAAGATTAACTTAATAGCAGTGTAGGATCTCAGTCAGTTTGATAACAATACAATACAGTAGATAACTAAATATCGGTGAGACTATAATTTATGGACGACCTTTGAGTGACGCTGAAGTGATCTACTTACTAGTTGCTAAATGATGGTTATAAAGCATTATGAAGGGTAAGTATAATGATTTACAGTTGTGGTTAAGATTAGGAATTAGATTTATGGTTTTCATTACATCAGCTCAAATGCCAGGACGCTATTAAGACAATTGGGTGAATGAATTTCGCCCCCAAATCCGAGACCTATCATCCTAAATCTGATTGGTTCATCCATAGATTATAGTCTTGCCTAAATATCTTACCCTCAATGTGGTTGAATTCCACAGGTTATAATTAACTTCAAAGTGAGTACTATTCAAACAACCACAATATTGGAAACCTGGAAGCACTGCACGCCCGTCTCGTCCTAGTATGGCACTCCTTAGCGGTGCGCATCCACGACCCCGCTCGCGAGATTCGAACCCAGGGCCTTCGGTCTCGCGCGCGAACGCTTAACTCACTGGACCACTGAGCCGGCATCCAATGGTGTTAATGTCTAACATCAACCAATCCATGAAATTGCGCGACCATCTTCCATTGTACTGAGGTAGATACCTGTCTCTACCCGACACGGATTAGCTGCACTGGTCACGAGTTCTCACTAGAACTCCGAGAATTTTCTCACGAAGCTAGTCACTAGTGAGCACATATGTTAATTATTAGTATAGGGGTTGTGGAAGAGGAGTCCCATACTAGGACAAAACGGCCGTCCAGTGCTTCCAGGTTTTCAACGGTGGTCTAACATCAGTCGATTCATGATCTCAATGAAAAACGTAATAATCTCCACAACCACAATAATGATAACCACAATATTATTAGAATTACAAGTTAGCTAACAACTAAAAAATCGAAGATTAATTATTCTCTTATGAGAGTTCCAAAGTTGTCACTATAAGGTATTAGTCAAGTGAAATAGTCAATATTGCAGTTAAATACATTGTTTAAAACTGGAAAAATGCAACCAATAGAAACTTCCTTGTTAAAATCAATCAGATAGTTAAAATCGGTGATTGAAGACTTTATATGATATCACGGTTGAAAATCACTTACAATATGGTATATGCTACTGTTGTTGACAGATATAAGTAGTATGTATGATTAATCGAAAGTGAAATGTCTAATAGTAGAGAACGTTAAGAAGATTGAAGAGAACAGAACAAGAACAGAGATTGATTGGAATAAAAGCAAAGGAACAGTTAAGCCTAAGACGATTGATGGACACTTTGCAAATTCAGTATTTACTGTATGGTTCTTAGATTTTACTAAGACATTCATTAATGTTGTCTTCAAATACATTCAATTATTCCCATTTTTATCTTCGTTTACTACAACAACACCGTAGATACATTTATTTCTTATTTTATTACAAATATTTTGTATTTTTATTCCTTTTTTTAGGTCTTCCAACGTTTTCCTTTCTCATTGTCCATGATACTACTATTCTTTTGAATCATTTAACATTTGTCATGACACTTCACCCCTCATTCTATTGATATGAAACAAAACAACTTAGATCAATATAGATGTATGTTCGGCCATGAGGGAATGTACAATTTACTTTCTGTAAATTTTCAAATAGCTAATATGGTGCAAGTTTGTTGTTTAGGAGGATGATTTTGATGACGTTTTGTTCATGATCAAACCATCCATCTTAGAGAATAAAACTCTATCAAGGTAATAACTTGAACTGGGTTATAGAGTATAATAATCAGAATAAAGATTGGTAATATCAAAATGCAATTTGAAAATGAAATTGTCAAGAAGCGATAATTTTTCTCTATCGAAATGCTTATTTGATTATAGTTGAATTCATGAGTCAATTGAAGTTAGACTACCATGGAAAATCTGAAGGTACTGAAAGACTGTTTCGTCCTAGTATGGGCCTCCTCAGCAGTGAGTATCCATGATCTCGCCTCGCGGGATTCTAACACAGGACATTCAGTTTCGCGCGCTAACGCATAACCTCTAGACCATTGATCCAGCACCCAATGGTGTTAATGTCTAAATTTAACCAATCCATAATATTGTGTCATCGTTCACCATTGTCTTCAGTGAGCTACCATCTCACAACAGTCCCGGTTGAACTCCACTGGTCACTAGAACTCCAGGAAACACCCTTTGAAGCCAGTCACTAGTAGGCGTATGATGTTATGAAATGGTAACTCACTGAAGACAATAGTGGACATTGGCACAATTTCGTGGATTGGTTGAGTTTAAACATTAACACCGTTAGGTGCTGGCTCAATGGTCTAGAGGTTAAGTGTTAGTACACGAGACTGAAGGTCCTGGGTTCGATCCCAGCATGCGGAGTTGTGAATGTGCACTTCTGAGGAGTCCCATACTAGGACGAAACGGTAAAGTTCATAAAAAAGGGTTGATAATACTGATTCGTTATCACCTTGTAGAATTAGATCTAGTCAACTCTTAATCATTATTAAATTATCATCTTTATATGATGTGTGCTACTTACACGGATAGATATAAGTAGTATGTATCAGGAGTTAAGTAGGGGAGGATTCTTATTCACAAAAGAAGAACGTGAAGAGAAGAGAAAGAAAATTTAAAAAAAGTCTAAGTATTAAGGGGAATACAAGAACGATAGGAGTTTTTATAGACAATTCAAAGAGGATATGCAAATGGTTTTATTAGGTGAATTGTTTCATAGGTTACAAATACAGTGTGGAATTTGTCTAAATATACAGGTTGATTTATCCTACCCAAGTCTTCGTTCATTAGACTAGCAACATTTGATTTCTAACCAACTATCTTTGGATTCCAAGTCTACTCCATTTTAAACATCCAAATGGTACCCATTATCTCTTAATTTGATAAGAGTTAGCTTTAAGCCATACACATAAATCTACACTCTTCAAATGGATTACACTCTGATTATATGAATTAATTGCTGTGATTTCATAGAAGGACATGGTACAAAGAGAATGAATTAGTTGATAGAAAGTAAGATAGAGTATATACACCTACGTCAGAGTCGCCAAATATTGGTTACGATAGACACGCAGACCTCAACCAAGTAGTCTGCGCCTACCAGCATGGCTCAAACCAGAAGTTAGTGACTTTATGAACTGATGCCATGTTTTGGTTTGTCCACCCATAACTTTCTTCCATCCATCTCCAAAACCGGTTAGCATTGCATGTTGTGATAATCGGTGTTCAGGCTTACACAACACGTGGCCCAACCATCTCAGTCGATGAAGATTTACAACCCCATCAACTGACTTATCATTATTCTCTAATACCCTGTGTCTAACCTCACTATTACTTAACCGGTGTTCTCAATAGATGAGACCAATGTTTCTAAGACATCTGTGATTGCATACTAGTAAATTACGATTATCATCTACCCTTAATGGCCACATTTCGCAGCCATTAAAATAGAACAGAACGAGTATTCATATTTTATTCAATCAACACTTCTTGGATAAATCAAAGATTGTAAGATGTAAATCACTCCGAGATAAGTGATTTATAATTTAGTCGTTTATTTACTGTTTACACTTCAACTGGAGGAACATCTCAATAATGTACTTTGCTTAAGTTGTTCATTGCATTACATTCATTTGTGTAGAATCTCTTATTAAAATATTTTCATGACGGATAATGCATAGATATGATTACTATTGATGAATGCTTACTTAGAATCTTGAATGAAAACGAAAACGAGGAAGGTCAAAAAACACATTGTGCCGACATTTGAAATCAGACATGAAAAGGATGAATAACAACTGGAAAGAGCTGGAAAAGATTGTCTAGGACAGAGTTTGATCGTGAATGTTGGTGGCTAGCCTATGCTCCTCCACGAAAGATAACAGGTTGCACGTAATTAATTAATTAAGTAAGTAATATTGATGAATAGTTAGTTATGAGATGGTGAAGAAGATTTGTAGCTCAGGTGGATGATTTTCATAGGGTTTTGGTTTCTAAACTGGATGATTTGGTCGTAGAGCTTTCATCATTCTTCTGAACAACATCATCAGCAAAAACTTCTACCTGACTACAGACGTCTATGTTAAGTTTGTGCTGATGATGTCGTTCAGAAGAACGATGAAAGCTCCACGACCGGATCATCCAGCTCAGAGAACAAAACTCCCTCAGAATAGTTAGTTATGTTAGATATTATGTAATGACTTAACTATTAGTTAATTGACATTATAATTGACAAATAATATAACAAAATGTATGGTAGGACTTTATGAAGTTCCGTTAGTTTCTTTTGATTGATTTAGACTACTTGAGGTAATGCATTAACAGGTTAATTAAACACTTCATTGAAGGCTATTCAATTGATGAATATTGTATTCTTACTCAGAGTGACGACCTACTGATAAACAAGCGACATAAGACTCACCATAACTCCTTATGTGAAACTAAATAATCTATAGAGACTACAAAATTCCTAGTACCATACTATCGAGATGTTTATGATGAGAAGTTAGATGTATATGTCTTTGAATGCCAATTCAATACTGTAAAGGTTCTACACTAGTGATCAGATCAGTAAAACTTCGATTCAATTTCCTTTGGGTTCGTGGATGTGTAGTTCGACCGAGAATTTCCATGTTAAGATGAAATAACCATCTATAGTTTCCTGGTTTTCAGTGATTACCTGATCAATGTCAGTCAGTGATGCAAACTATGAAATTATGTAAGAGTGCCGTTAACGAAACAAACATTATTATTGATGTGGTCAGTTAAGTGATCTTTCGGCGAGACTATGAACGTACCAATCAGATTTACGATAACAGGTCTTAGATTTCGGCGAGAAATTCATCCACTTCTTTAGCTAATTAGAGTCTTGGCATTATAGCTTATGTCAGTTCATGATGGGAAACCCTAAATCTAATTCTTAACCCCTAACCATCAACAGTAAATGATAATTCTAATTTGTCACAGAGGTTTATAACCCTCATTTAGTTCTAGTTATTAAATGGACTCTCTCAAAATCACTTTAAAGTCGCTCAAAGGTCGTCCATAAATTATAGTCTCATCGATCTTACTGTATATTCATGTGTTTTTCTAGAATATAAGAAAACATCAATCAATATTCTTAACCACGTCTATACGTTTGTATATTTTAGTCAGTACAATTATTGATATTCTAAATGTTCAGATGTGAATAACCTCAAATGGATCATTTTGATGTTGCATATCTATCCATTTCCATCCCGGTTACTAACAGTAAACAGTTCCTATCAAGGATTAACTTCAATTAAACATGTATTACTAAAGAGTCGTTTTGTTATAACATGAGATTCTTCAAAGATGTACACATGCATGCAACTACTGTCAGGGAAGTTCTACTCACTGCCTTCTCCCACCACGGATGTTGTTTATAAAACTAAGAGGATGAAAAGCAAATGTCCAGCGCTTTAATCGGGTTGATGGATAAGAAGGATTCACATAGGGGAGTTGAAAAACCTTCATTCGAAACCAATAGTGTACATGGACTCCAGGATCTTGAAGGAATAAGCGGCGCATGAACCAATTGTTAGTCACCGACTACCATGGGACTGCATCTCCTTACGTTGTTTCACTACCTTGTGGTTCAAACCTATAGGTTGAAGGTTCAGGGAGTGGAACCCTAAGAGAACCATCTGCTTTGGTTGGAGTACCCGAGCAGTATTCTAACCCTCACATAAATCGAATGATTTATGTGGCACATATCTATTTGGTGCCTCCATGTACCAATGTTTATGTGTTTAAATGAATAAAATAAATAATGGTTACATTAAGAATAAGACTAAAGGCTTTCAGATTATTACACTACCATCGACATAGTATCCAATTGTACTCAGTTCATGATATTGTATGAATAGTAATTAACTATTCATTACCCTATCCATGTGCATATATACATGACATTACCCGATCGGTTGAACAAAAATGAATGAAACAAAATTACTTCAAATGAACACTACAGTTCAAATATCCATATTTAATTAATCATCAATATAACATTGTTACTTTTTTTGATCCAGATCATGAATCGATTAATATTAGATCATCAATAAAAATCTAAAAGCACTGGACAACTGTTTCGTTTTAGTATGAAACTCAGAATTGTACATCCACAACTCTGCACACAAGACTCGAACTCAAGACCTTTAGTCTCGTGCAATAAAACACTTAACATCTAGACCATTCAACTGGTATCCAATGGTGTTAATATTTAACTTCCATCAATCTCAATCAAAAACTTCAAAACATTCACAAAAAAAAAAAAAAAAAACAAAAACAAAAAACAAATAAAACAATCCTCCCCCCCTCGCAACTTACTCATCTACAGCATTCTCTTTGTCTAATTTCATAGCCAACATTTTCTTTTTAATATGCTCCATGTTAATGAATAACAATAATAATAGTAATTTATGTTTTAATCTCTATGAGGTGATTAGAATGAAAAGAACTGAAAAGTAATAACAAGAATGTCAAATTGGTGTTTTTCTTTTCTTTTTTTTTTCTGTTGTCTTCCATAGTGATTATTATATCAGTTTATATTTGTATCCACCCACGCATTAGTTGCATTATGTGTAGCACATTCCTTGTTTTTACTATTGTATAGGTTTATTTAAATTAACCAATCATAATAAAGAATAGAGAATTTATTTTTCCCAATTATTATTAACCATACATAGATAGGTATTCAATAGATTTAGATAATGATACCTTACTTTCTTTTTATTCTTAATTTATTGATTTCTATAATTTTCAATAATAGATAATGAATTAGTATAATACTATAGAAGATATTTTTGTTGCTATGCTAGTTACTGATAATGAGATATCAGAAAGGGTTTTGTGGAGATTCTAATTAACATATGCTTACTAGTGACTGACCTCAAGAGGTATATCCTGGATTTGTAGTGAGAAGCAATGACCAGTGGAGTTCAACTCGGTCAGTTGTGAGATAGTAACTCACTGATGACAATGGTGGATGATAATGAGATATGTTTATATGAATGTGAATAAAAATAACTAAGAATAAACAAGTTCGTATAACAGATTGAATTTATTAGTTGAAAATATGAGTCAATTGAAGCTACACCACCATGGAAAACCTGAAAGCACCAGACGAACGTTTCGTGCTAATATGGTTCCCCCCAGTATTGTTAAACAGGATGAAGGACTCCGTAGACGCCAAACTTCGAGACCAATAGGCAGGATTCCGTAAGGATAGATCGTGCACAGACCAAATCGCAACTCTACGGATCATTGTGGAACAATCAATTGAATGGAATTCATCACTCTATATCAACTTCATCGACTACGAAAAAGCACGGGATACAGTGGATAGCTAGGATGCAAATGGATGATCTAGACTTCGCAGATGATCTGGCTCTTCTATCGCATACGCAACAACAAATTCAGGAGAAGACAACCAGTGTAGCTGCAGCCTCAGCAGCAATAGGTCTCAATATACACAAAGGGAAAAGCAAGATTCTTCGATACAACACAGCATGCAACAATCCAATCACAATTGAAGGAGAAGCTTTGGAAGATGTAAAAACCTTTACATATTTGAGCAGTATCATCGATGAACACGGTGGATCTGATGCAGATGTGAAGGCACGGATTGGCAAAGCAAGAGCAGCATATTTACAACTGGGGAATATCTGGAACTCAAAACAATTGGCAACCAACACCAAAGTCAGAATTTTCAATACAAATGTCAAAACAGTTCTACTGTATGGGGCGGAAACCTGGAAAACTACAAAAGCCATCATCCAGAAGATACAGGTGTTTATTAACAGTTGTCTACGCAAAATACTTCGGACACTATCAGCAACAACCTACTGTGGGAGAGAACAAATCAGATCCCAGTGGAGGAAGAAATCAGGAAGAAACGCTGGAAGTGGATAGGACACACATTGCGGAAAGCACCGAACTGCGTCACAAGACAAGCCCTCATATGGAATCCTCAAGGTCGAAGGAGGAGAGGAAGACCAAAGAATACATTACGCCGGGAAATGGAGATAGATATGAGAAAAATAAACAAGAATTGGATGGAACTAGAAAAGAAGGCCCAGGACAGAGTGGGTTGGAGAATGCTGGTCGGCGGCCTATGCTCCATTGGGAGTAACAGGCGTAAGTAAGTAAGTAAGCAGTGCTCACCCACGACCCTGCCCTCCGCGAGGTCCGAACCCAGGACCTATCAGCCTCGCGCCAAGAACTTAACCAACTAGACCACCGAGCCGGCACCCAATGGTGTTAATGTCTAACTTCAACCAATTCACGATTGATTAGGTAATCATAAGAGAAAAACTAATAAGATTTGAAAATATATTTCGTCCTAGTATGATATTCGTCACGACTCTACATAATAACGATTAAGAGTAGGTGAAAAAAATGGTCAAGTTGTCGGGGGGGGAAGGGATTGTATTCGATTACGTAACATTAGTTTCCTGTTCCTTATATGGGATAGAAATCAACCTTGAGAATATTTTCTCTAAACTATAGTGTAGTTATAGTGTGAGTATTGTTAAAATTTTGATCTTTCCAATATGTTCACCCTAATAACAAACAAATAGTTAAATAAATTTAAGAAAATATTATTACTTACTTATTTAAGACTGTTACCACTCATGGGGGAACATAAGCCGAACAACAGCATTCTCAATCCAACTCTGACTTGGGCAATCCTTTCCAGATCTTTCCAGTTGCTATTCATCCTTTTCATATCTGCATATATTTCCCGACGTAATGTACTCTTTAGCCTTCCTCTTTTCAGCTTCCCTTCAGGATTCCAAGTTAAGGCTTGCCTCGTGATGCAGTTTGATGATTTCCTCAATGTGTGTCCTATCTATTTCCATCTTCTTTTCCTAATTTCCTCTTCAGCTGGAAGCTGGTTTTTTTTTTCTACAGTAGGCTGTTGCTGATGGTATCCGGCCAATGGATGTCGAGTATCTTGTGTAGACAATAATTTATAAATTCTTGTACCATTTTGATGGTGATTGTTGTAGTTCTCTATGTTTCAGCTCCGTACAGTAGAACTGTGTTGACGTTTGTATTAAACCATCGACCTTATGTGACAGCTAATATAAGGCTTAGATTTCAGAGTTTTCCGATGGTTACTGTCAACGATATAACAACAAGTATCTAACTCAATATCACACATAATTTGTTGCATAAGACAAACGTGTTTTTAAATAAATTTTCGAATGTTGAAACAGTTTGATAAGGATTCAATATCCGTTCAAGCATAGCAGTAAAATTCAAAAGTAGTTAGATAATGTTATCTTATTTCTTGCCCTCTTTCATAACGAATTTTGGTCTATTTTACATCACGGACTATTCTTAGCTCAACTTCTGTTTATAATCCAGAAGCAGTGGATTGCTTATTCATCCTAGTACAGAACCTTCAGTCTCGCGCGTCTCAGATAGAGACAATTATCTACCTCGGACAATAGAAGATAGTCGCGCAATTTCTTGGGTCGGTCGAAGTTAAACATTAACACCGTTGGATGCCGGCACAATGGGCTAGAGGTTAAGCATTATCGCACAAGACCGATAGGTTCTGGGTTTGAATTCTGCGTTTAGGACCGTGGTTGCACACTCCTGTTGAGTCCTATACTAAGACGAAACGGTTGTCCTGTGCTTCTAGATTTTCCATGACCGTCTAACATCAATTGATCCATGATCTCAACCAAAAACAAAATTATATGTTCTTAATTGGGGTCAAAGAACCATATGTATTCCTTTCACGTCGCCATCAACTACGTATACAAATTTATATGTACCTACCAAAGCAGTTACATTAGTGGGACAGAAAGAAAGGTCTATGTTTGATTCCAAGTGCATATTTCTAAAGTCTTAGACTAATGGGATTAAAAGCTTTTAGCAACGCTACTTCAAGAGATCTCTTTGACAGTGAGTATCGGGTTGATATACTGAAATCTCTCAAGATTATTAACCAAAAGTCAAACTCTATTCTTCTCTGATTTGCCAAATCCACAACTATTAAAGCGCCTTATTACTTTACTGCATCATTCTGGTAACTCTCTCACTAATTTTGATTTCATCACTCCTTTCGAAATCATAGATTCATTTCTAATTTTAATAGTTGAGATCATGAGTCAATTGAAGCTAGATAACCATGGAAAACCTAGAAGTATTAGACAGCTGTTTCGTCCCATAGTGGCACTCCTCAGCAGTGAGCAATAGGACGAAACGGTCGTCCAGTGCTTCCAAGTTTTTAATGGTAGTCTAACATCAATCGGTTCATAATCTCAATCAAACACCAAGTGAATTTCAACTTCACCCCATTGCACAAGGAAGTGGCTAACAGGACTCAGTAACTAAGTGGATAATGAGATGGTGTTTGAAGCAAACGGTAATGGGTTCAAGTTTCAGAGTGAACATCAACTCTGAGATGCAATTATATCCAGCTGACGAGTCCCAAATAGGACGAAACACGCATCCTAGATTCCATTGCTTGCCACTATCCATCTTTGCTTATCATGAAGCTGTGAATGTTTAGTTTTCACATTTGATGAAAGAACTCTGACTGTTTCTACCTGTGTTATTATTCACAACAGTCTAATAACTCTCCTTTATTTCAGTAAAATTTGTTTGTAAAAGAAAAACAAACAGTTGATTTAAATTCATTTGGTTGTTGTTTTACTTGTGTCTTCTCATTGTTATTTAGGACTGCAATTGACCAATCTCTTATTACCATATGTGCATCCTGTAAGGATCGCTTTATGTCAGTAGCTAAGTGAATACCGCGACGGTATTTAAAGCAAACGATACTAGGTTCGAGTTCCACAGTGAACATCAACAAATCTGGCTGACGAGTCCCAAATAGGACGAAACTATCGTCTTAGATTCTATTGCTTATAAACGGTTAATTTGTATCAAGATATATGCACCATAAATAAAATCAATCAATTATTAACCTTCCCCATCTTTCATTATATAATTGGTTTAGAACTATTCAATATTCAGTAGGATGAACACAAAAACATCACACCTGATTGTGCATATATCTGCACACACTACACACACACACACATCTATAGATTAAAGGTGTCTATGTGTTTCCACTTTAAATCGATTAACAATCAAAACCCATTGAATATTGAAACTATTTTCATGTGTGTGTGTGTGTGCGCGCGCGCGCCCTTTTCATTTTTGCTTTTACTATTTCTAAAATTGTTTTAATATTTGTGTAAATATACAAGGACATTGTTTTAAAAGAAACCAATTTGAAGGTCAATATTTAATAAGAGAAAGTGTTAATTGAATTGATCTATTCCTCGTTTTCATGTGAATTACTGAAGAACATTAATTTAATCACATTTGATGAAGAGGCTCTGGAAGATGTGAAATCATTCACGTACCTGAGAAGCATTATCGATGAACAAGGAGAATCAAATGTAGATGTAATGGTGAGGATTGACAAAGCAAAGACCACATTCCTACAATTGAAGAATATATTTCTGCATGATTTGCTATCTTTCACAGAAAACACTTTTGTGAAATATGTAGTTGATCTCATTGTATGTATGCCGATTTTTATCTCTTTATATCTTATAGTGCCCCCAAATGCACTGGTACAACCGAAAGTGAGGAGGGTCTGTTCTCCTTCTCGAAATGCTCTCACATGGCCACGCGTATATAGCCTTTATCAGGGAAGTCCTACTCACTGCTTTTTCTGTCGGCATTACTATTGTTTACAAAATTGAGAGGACGAGAAGTGAATGTCCGGCACGGGCTTTAACTGGATTTGTAGGCACGAGGAGTCCTTCTTGAGGAGTTGGAAAACTCTGATTCCAAACCAATGGTGCACATGGGCTACAGGATCGTGAGAGAACAAATGGTGTATGAACCTATTGCTGGTTATCGGTTACCATAGGAACGCATCTCCTGACGTAGCTCGACCGCCTTGTGGATCAGACCTTTAGGTCGAAGGCTTCGGGTGTGGCCCCCCAAGAAAACCATCTGCTTCAGTCTGAGCACCCGACTTGTATCACAGCCCACACACAAATCAACTGATTTGTGTGCTGCATATGTATTCGGTGCCCCTTTGTAACAATATTTTTGTGTTCAAATAAACAAATAAATAGTTTTGACTAAGAATGAGACTCCTCAACAGGGCATATCCACCATCGCTCTATGCGAGTTCTAACCCAGGAAACTCAGTTTCGCTACCGACTTGGTATGCTGTAAAGGATATATCTAACTAGTACCAATTCATGATATTTCACGACCACATTCAATTGCTTGAGGTATCTGTCTATTTCATACTTAACATAATCCTACACCACAGATCACAGATTCTTATTAGAACTTCATGAATCGCATCTTGAAGCTAATTATTAGTGAGTACATGATAAGTATCAGTATAGAATTTGTTGAGATTGTAGAGTTTTCTTAGTTTAAGTGATAGTTTAGCTAAGATCTATAACCTTCATATAATCCTATAGTCAATATGATTAATCATATAGTTATTAATGAATCTCTACAAGGTGATCAACTGATTTCTGAATACTAGCCAAGTATTCAGTGAACAGATGAATGATCGTAAGACTATAATAATGGGATCTTATACTACTATACTTTGAGTAACAACAAACTATGACAAGGATAGTGATCAACTACAACTTTAACATACTATGATGGAACATATAGAAATAGGTTTCATTTTGTGAATTTATGATTTAATATTATAAACAGTGGAATCCAGGACGCGTAACTCGTCCTATTTAGGAATCCACAGCTGGATGCAGCTGTATTCCAGACATGTTGATGTGCACTCTGGGACTTGAACCCAGTACAGTTCGCTTTAAACGCCATCACATTATCCACTTAGTGACTGAGTTGAAGCATGTTTCTACCTGTATTTGTATATCATCGTTTTATGATCCAGTTCAAATACTAATACATCCTTGAACTAATTAAAATATGTACCAAATTCAATGTTATTTATAACTGATTAACTGAATTATTTACAATTGATTGGTTGCTAGGTATTGAATAATGTTATATGTATCAGATCCTTCTTAATGCGAATCGAATCCTATCGACCAACCCTAGTGGTAACTGTTATATCCTAGTGAAGATTAAACTACGGGTAACTTTTGAGAACTATTAGTGGACTAATGTTATACAGTACATTCTTATTGTGTAACTGTTCAGCAACTAGATTATGTATATCTACATTTCCCTTATTATTAGCTTCATTTTGATCTATAGATTATTATTATACGATTTACTGTTCTTAAATTATGTACAGTTCATTGATTACAGTCTTCCACGTTGAAAGTCACTTTCGGCTTGATTTTGTATGAATGTTATTTCCTATTTTATGGTGTGATGCGGTTTGTTTGGCTGGTATATAAGTCAACGATGTTTGAAATAAATGATTCTCATAGTAAGAGCTGTTACAGGCGTTCTGGACTCAACTGAACGGACTAGGCGAACAAAAGACCAATAAAGACGCTAGGCTGCTCATATCGGTCGAACATCATTGGTTTGGCACAGTATTAAGGTTGTATAAGTCGTATTTCGATTGGCGAACAAATCACGTGTAACTAGCAGTCAGTCAGTTAGCAACAATTTAGGACCAGGCATATATATGCATCGATCTAAGGTGCCACATCTCATAAGCACAAGATGAACATCGGATTCATAGAAGTACTTAATTCAATGGTGGTAATATATCAAAGCAAGATTGTGTACAGGAAGTAAGATTTAATTAGTAGAATGAAAGATATGAAGTGATTTTAATCTCTTAGTTTAAAGGAAGACAGAGAGTGTATACACCGACGCCATTGTGATCGATTCTGAGCCATGTCACCAAGAGTCTCCAACCATTGGTTAGAACAGTCACGCGGACCCCAACCATCTACCATCGAAATGGCTCAGATTAGAAATTAATGACTTCAAGCACTGATGCCATGTTTCGGTTTGTTCACCCCTAACTTTCTTCCAACCATCCCCAATAATAGTTAGCATTGCGCATCGTGATAATCGATCTTTAGGCATACACAACACGTGGCACTCAAGATCACATGTAACTTGCAACCCGATAAAAAAAGTCACAACAGTAACATGTTTGACTGTAAAGCTAGCTGATACAGGATCGAATCTATCAAGCAGCATCAAGTACAACTTGTGGATGAATACCAAAAACAATCATGAAACCTAAATCCAAGTTTTCCTGTGAACTACCTTTAATCACCATCATATGAAATACTCTTAATGAAAGTATAAACATATAACTGTGAAAAGTATATTTCACTAATGATAACTGTACATATCATGTATATTGATAATATGGTAAACCATAATGTATTGGTTGTGATATATTAGAAGTTATATTATGAGGATAAACATAAGGATTCATGTTAGATAATGAATATGAATTCATAGGAGTACAATATGGTATAATCATTGGTATTGGTATATGTCTTATGATAACTCTTGGTTGTCTTATAATTGGTAAGCTTAACGTACCATACCATGGTTGTATATTTATAGGATTTGTCATGTTATTCATCAACTGTGATTGTTGTATTGTATTGAATCGATTTAATGCTATAGGATTAGTCAATGAATGAAGATTCATAGAAGGATCATATTCATTAAATGGTTGATAATTTGATGTTGTACATTTACAATATTGTTCTCTATCTCTAGATGGTAATCTATACTTGGATTGTTTCCTTAATAATTTTATCATTTGAGGAGATAAATATCGTTTTAGATGAGAATATCGATGTTTATTGAAATAGGTCTGTTTACAAGAGTTGCCATGGTAACATCCATTATGATGTTTAAATTGATTTATATTCGATTGTTTACAATAATATGGATATAATCGTGAAGATTTCATCATATCATTAAGCATACAGTTGTGATGAATTGAATAATCATGACGATGATCATGATCATGATGATGATGATCATGATGATGATGATCATGATCATGATTATATGGTTGATTATTATACCATTGTGTATATTGACATCGATAATCATTATTATAGATTGATGAATATGTTTGTTGTGAAATAGTTTCACTGGATGATTCATCATTGAATACTTTACAATGTATATAATCTTTCTCTTGTATAGATCTATTCTGTGCATTATGAATACTTCTTAATTTATTCTTATAATTATTGTCAAGATAATCTTTTGTTATTTTTTGTATCTGATGAGTTTGTTTCGATAAGATCTCATTTGGATGATCTATATGACAGATCGATATTTCTGTTGGTTCTTGATCTGTTTGAATACTATTGTCTTTTAATCTGGTAGAGATGTTATAATGATTATCATTGTTGTTGTCATGTACATCAACCAAGTTTTGATCTTTATTGTCTTTCTCTATAACATAATCAATTTGTTTATGATTATTATGATATATTAAATCAATATAATTAATAATATGATTAAATGTTTTAATATAATTTAAATCTTTTTCAATATATTGATTATTTGTTGTTAATGGAATATTTATATGATCAATTGTTGCCATGGTTACATTAATTGGATAATGAATGGATTCAATAGATTTTATTACATTGATTAATTCCGTTGGATTCATTTTATTTGAAGTCTCTTCAAGACTTACTGATGGTATTCTCATTGATTGATTAATTATTTCATTATGAATAAAATGATCATTAGATTGTTTCATTGTATTTGATTTTAATTTATCTTGAACATTCAATGGATCCAATTGTTCCATTATATTATCATCTCTTTGAATATTTAGATCATTTATATTGGATATTGTATTTGATGTAGTAATTAGTTTATCAATTAAGTGTTGATTTATAATCTGTTTAGATATATCAGATTGTTTCGTCTTTTTACATTTCGATTTGTCTTCATCAATCTGTTGATGAATTTTATTAGAAGAGATTGTTTTCTTTGAGATTTTATCTTTTTTTTGTTTATAATTAGGTTTTGATTTGAATTCATTCTTGGATAGTTCCTTTGTGGATTTCTCATTCAAAGAAGTAGTAGTAGCATATGGTTGTTGTTGTTGTTGTTGTTGTTGTTGTTGTTGTTGTTGAGGAGGAGGAGGAGTCAAGTCATTCAAGTTCTCCATAGGGACCTCATTTATTTTAACATTATCCATATGTTTTGGTTTTAATTTCTTCTTGGATTGTTCCTTTATTGATTTCTCATTCAAAGACGCAGTACTGCTAGTAGTAGTAGTATGTTGTTGTTGTTGTTGAGGAGGAGGAGGAGGAAGAGGAGTCGTCAAGTTATTCAAGTTTTCCATAGGGACCTCATTTGTTTTAACATTATCCATATGTTTTGGTTTTAATTTCTTCTTGGATTGTTCCTTTATTGATTTCTCATTCAAAGTAGTAGTAGTAGTAGTAGTAGTAGTAGTAGTAGTAGTAGTAGTAGTACTAGTAGTAGTAGGAGGAGGAGGAGGAGGAGGAGAAGGGGAAGGAGGAGAAGTAGGTTGTGGTTGTTGAGGAGGAGGGGTCAAGTTATTCAAGTTCTCCATAGTGACTTCATTTCTTGTTTTAACATTATCCATATCTTTTGGTTTGAATTCCTTCTTGGATAGTCCGTTTGTTGATTTCTGATTTACAGAAGTACTAGTACTACTAATAGTAGCAGTTGTAGTCGTATGTTGTTGTTGTTGTTGGAGAATCGACAAGTTATTCAAGTTCTCCATAGGGACTTCATTTGTTTTAACCTTGTTCATGTGTCTTCGTTTTAATTCCTTCTTGGATAGTTCCTTTATTGATTTCTCATTCAAAGACGCAGTACTAGTAGTAGTAGTAGTAGTAGTATGTTGTTGTTGTTGTTGAGGAGGAGGAGGAGGAGGAGCAGGAGAATGAAGAGGAGTCGTCAAGTTATTCAAGTTCACCATAGAGACTTCATTTGTTTTAGTGTTATCCATTATATTTTTATGAGATAATTGTGGTATTTTTTGTTTAATTTTCTTTGTGAAATGATTCATCATTGTTTGAGGATCACCTAGAACATATTTAATTACATCATGCTTTTTCTGATGTGAATTCAGCGAATTATGTTGCATACTTTGTGTTCTTATGGAAAAAATCGATGAGATTTCATTGTCCTCCTCCTTCTCCTCCTCCTCCTCCTCCTCCTCATCATCATCATCATCTTCATCATCATCATCAACATTATCACCTTTCATAGATCCTTCTTTATTGAATATACATTTTGGAAATAGATTAGTGGAACATATTCCATAAAGATCTTCTGATAGGAATTCATTTTCATTTAGATGATATTTCTTTCTATGAATTAAATGAAATACTTTTATAAATCTATTGAAAAACTTCTTTTTCATTGTTAATTTCATAGTTTAGATCTAATTCCATGGAATTTTCTTTGATTTGATTTGGTTTGATTTGGCTTGAAGATCTTCATCTAAAATTCTCAATATTCATGATGTATTATAAATGAATATAGTTTTGTAATTTAAAGGATATTTGAAAATGAATCGATCAAATCACATGATATTTGATCTATATTGATTAAATAATTGATTATTGAATATCAGAATAACATGATAATTGAAGATAATTTGTAATAGTTCTATATCAGTGAACAGTTGTAAAGAGCTAAAGTTAAGTTGATATATGAATTTTGATAGATGAATTCATGAATGAATTGAATTGAGAATATCATGGAAAATCTGGAAGCACTATTGGATAGTTGTTTCTTCTTAGTATGAGACTCTTTAGTGTACTTGCAGGATTCAAATCTAGAACATTCGGTATCTTACGCAAAAACTTAACCTGTAAACTACTAAGCTGACCGATTATGGAACACCTCAGCTAGATTTCGTAGATTAGTTGAGGTTAAACAACAATACCGCTCTTTCACCAGACTGAAGGCCCTTGGTTCGAGTTCCATGGAATGGGATTTTGGACGCGCTTTGCTGATAACAAGCCTTAGATTTTGGCGCAAAATTCATTCATCCGTTTGGTTAAATGGAATTTTGACATTATAGCTGATGTCAGATCATGGTGAAAACATTAAATCTCATTCCTAAGCTTAACTATCAGCTATAAACCATTAGGTGGACACTCGCATGATCTAAATGATATTCAAATATCTCCGTAAAACCCTAGCACCTATATTGAAAAACTACAGTGTTCAGTTCACAAATCTGTTATATATATACTTACGCATGTTACCCTCAATGGAGCATAGACCACCGATCAGCATTCTCCAACACACACTGTCCTCGGCCTTCCTTTCTAGTTCTATCCAATTGTTGTTCATTCTTCTCACGTCTGTCTCCATTTCTCGACGTAATGTGTTCTTTGGTCTTCCTCTCCTCATTTGGCCTTCAGGATTCCATGTGAGGGCTTGCCTTGTGATGCAGTTGAGTGCTTTCCTCAATGTGTGTCCTATCCACTTCCAGCGCTTCTTCCTGATTTCTTCCTCCGCTGGAATCTGGTGTGTTCTCTTCTACAGTAGGTTGTTGCTAATAGTGTCTGGTCAACGGATCCGAAGTATTTTGTGTAGACAATTGTTAATAAACACTTGTATCTTCTGGATGATGGTATTCGTAGTTCTCCAAGTTTCCGCCACATGCAGTAGAACTGTCTTCATATTTGTATGAAAAACTCTGACTTCGGTGTTGTTTGACAGACAGTTGTTTTGAGTTTCAGATGTTCTCCAGTTGTAGATATTCTGCTCTTGCTTTGTCAGCAAGGTGATCCATAAATTAAAGTCTTATTAAAAACTATCATATATGTTCGCCTATATCACTCTGAAGATCTGTAAATAGTAATAGCATGTTATAGTCTAGTGCTGGTGGATGGCCTATGCTCCTCCATGAGAAGTAACAGGTGTAAGTATGTTATGGACTAGATGTTTCCTTTGAAAATAACGCTCTGATAATTTCAAAAAAACGTTTTATGCTACTTACAATAATTTAAATAGGTACATTTATTTCTGTAAAACTCTAATCGACATTTATCCACAGTAAACAATTCAAGAAATTAGACCACCAAGGAAAACTTGAAAGCACTGGACGGCCGCTTCGTTCTACTATGGGACTCCTCAGCAGTGCACATTCACAATCCCGCCGCGCGGAATTTGAACTCAAGACCTTTGGACTCATGAGATAACTCTACACCACTGAGCCTACATCCAACGGTGTTAATATCTAACGTCAACCAACCAACGAAATTGAGCTGTGGAGGAATGTGATGTATTCTAAATAAACCTAAACAGGGAAATAAACAATTGTTGAGATGGCTTAACAATATTGAAGATAAGATAGATACTGAGTTTCAGGTATAGATAGCTAATAAGTTTAAAATTGAAAGAAACTCATGTCCTTGATGAAATTGTCAACCATAACGCCGACATACACATATCTAGAATATTTATAATTTAGTCTGACCTTTATCAGAATAAAGGAGATTTGAACAGGATAGGTTCATTACTTGACTGTACACATTATGATGGATAAATGGTGATTAGAAGTATTCATCCATGAGTTGATAATAACTTAAATTCATAGATCCTTCTTCTTTTACATGAAGTATGAAACTCTAAAGGAAGTGATGTAACATCTATTGGTTCACAAATTTTGGCTTACTCGCCTTGAGATGGTGGTTGAAGGTAGTCGACTGGAAACCCTGAAACTGATGCTTGCTCAAGATTACAGGTATACATTGCTGACGAGTGCCAAGTAGCACGAAACCTGTGTCCAGGGTTTCCTGTTGACTATGTCCAACCACCATCTTATCTCGACATAGTGCACGCATTATTGGATCATCTAAACTATTAGCCACAATGCAACTTGGTCGATAGGATTTGATCTGAACTGAGAAGGACCTGACACACATGACATTGATCACCGCTCAGTGATCAAACAATTGTACATTACTCACCTTCTTTTCCCTACTTCGTTTCCTTAATTGTCTACAGTGGAACGAAACTGTTATGTAGGCGCAAAGGAAACGAGACTACAGAAGATGACTGATTGACGTACAAATCATTAATTAAACAACGGTCGTCCAGTGCTTCCAGGTTTCCAATGATGGTCTAATATCAATTGGTTCATGATCTCAATCAAAAACATTATAATCTCCACAACCCCTATACTGATAAGTTCTATACTTTAGCCATATTTATAGAATTTTAGTGATGTGTATAGTTCTATGAATCATACTGGTGGATGGAAGGTTTAAGTTCCAGTATGTACTCTGAAACGATCCATCTCAAAGATGATGGGGTGTATTTCTTAAGTTTCAGGGTGTATTTCAGAACTACACAAGCAAGTAAATTGTATGTTTCATATGACTGTATTACAAGACTTTCTTTATAACATCTTAAACGGTGAGTTTTAAATGTTGCAACACAAGAGTTTGATCATTTGGATAATAATACAGGATGAACTCTTTCCTTATATTAATGAATAGGTGGAATGTGGCTGACAGTGGAATGAAGGACTAGTGTTTCCTAATTTCTGGCACTAAACAGCTAGATTTACCTACATCTCAGTGTGATGATATTCACTATGGGACTCTAAACTAGTATCGTTTGTTTCAAACACCATCACTGTTGAGTTCATGATGACCTACTCACTTGTTCAGTATGTACGGTATTTAACCCCCCCCCCAAAAAAAAATATTTTAAAAAATATCAACGACGGGATAATCTAGGCCACATTACAACTTGTTCGATAGAATTTGATCAGCAGTAAAGACGAGACAAACAGGACATCGACCACTAATCACTGATAAATTATTGTAAATATCTCAATCCTATGGAAAGTCAAATGGGTCTTGAATATCTCTTTGATAGTATTACAAACTGTAATAGATTTGAATCTTAAATGGATCACTAGCTACCTAGGGTGACGGGTCAATCTAGGTGAAAAATACAACCATGAAACTTGAGATCTTCTAAGGACTACATTCAACCATCTGATAACGTCCTATTCTTTTTCCAAAGAAAGTGATTATTCTTCTTAATCAACATTATGTCAACTTAGTTGAATAGTTGACATCGAAAACAAGTCCAGTCTTTTAAATTTACATAAAGTCATATTTAAAATAACACTACTGACTAATTATAGGTAGTATGTTCATATATTACAAAATATGGTCCTACTAGTATTATTCGTATCATACGACTTGATCTGATCTTTACCATATTCATTGTAGAGTACATATGTCTTAACCAAAATGGATAACATCAATAGTTCGTATTGTTAAACCAGTAATTTATAGTCTATCTTATGTAACCGATCAATGTTAGACCATCATTGAAAATCTGAAAGTACTGGAAGGTCATTTCGTTCTAGTATGAGATTTGTGAGCAATGTGTATCCACGATCCCGTACCAAAATCACTTGAACCCAGTACCTTCGGTCTTGCACGTGAACTCTTAGCATCCAGACGAATAAGCCAGCATTCACAATTCTAATGTCTAACTTCAACCAATTAACGATATTTTGCAACTGTCTTTCATTGTCTTCATATTTTGGAATGGATTGATCCATGCGAGGTGACCGACATCATGTTTAACTAATCCTTCTGTAATTAATAAATTCTATCGAATAGCTCAATAGAAAACTGTTTAGCTGATTTATGCTAGATTTGAGTTTTAACAGGGAGTATCATTTCCGTTTAAACTATTGACAAATGTTAAATAGAATGAAACACAAGTCTACGATTTCTTATCTTTAATACCATTTTCAGAAGCGGATTTTATGGAGGTATTAGTAATTTAATGGTTGAATTCATGAGTCATTTGAAGCTGGGTCACCATGGAAAATCTGGAAGCACTGGATGACCATTTCATCCAAGTATGGGACTCAGCAATGAGTATCCACGATCCTACCTCTCAGGATTCGAACCCAGTACCTAACAGTCTCGCATGCGAACCCTTAATATATATCTTTATTTACTCAAATGAATTTTGTCTAAACTACTACATTGATAGAAAGTTTGTCTATATATACAAAAACATATAAATAATTATAAACGTAAAGTGGTTTTATGGATATTAAAGTAATTTAATAGTAGAATTCATGAGTCAATTAAAATTCCCTGATGACTGTCTCCAAAAGGTATTTCCTGGAGTCCGAGTGAGAGGTCGTGACCAAAAGATTTCAATCAACTCTGTTATGAGATAGTAACTCACTGAAGACAATGGTAGACAGTGGGTCAATTTTTTTGGATTGGTTAAACTTAGACATTAACACCATTAGGTACCGGCTCAATAGTGTAGAGTTTAAGCGTTAGCACACGAAACCAATACATCCTGGATTCGAATCCCACATGCGTATGAGATCGTGGATGCTCACTGTTAAAGAATCCAATACTTGGATGAAATGTTACTTCAATAGTTCCAGATCTTCTATGGTGGTCTAGCTTTAATGGATTCATGAATTCAACTATTCAATAAAGAACTTTTATTTATTCAAACCATAAGAATCTATTGATTAATTCAATATATGTAGAAAAAGAGACATTTATCTCCATTTATTTTTCTTTATTTTTTTTATAATTTTTCTTTCATAGGTAAAAGTTGAGAAAAAAACATTGTGAAAAGTGTATTTCTCTTTCTCTCTCTCCCTCCTCCCCCTCCCTCTCCCTCCCTCTCCCTTTATCCCCCCTCTCCCTCTCCATCTCTCTCTCCCTCCCCCCTCTCTCTCTCTGTCTATTTCCTTTATGTCAATAGATTGGAAATAGATTTTTTTTTCTAAGAAAAAAAGAAAAAAAAGAAAAGTAAAAGAAAGAAAATTTAAAGAGAATATAAGATGAAAAATAGTATCAAAGTACACATTTTATTTGTATATGTCAATAATACTTTTATAATATTAGATAAGAGATATTTCACTTAAGTCTGTCAATCTAAAGAATACTTTTAAAATAGAAAAAAAAAAGTAATATATAGATAGGAATAGTATTGTGTATACTACTGATGTCGTAAGATATAAGTAGTATATTATTATAATCATCATTGTTTGAAAATGAAATACCTGATAGGTAGAAGATGAAGTAGATCAAAGAAAAGAGATAGAGAACAAAGAATGATTCGTGTAAGAATGAAGGTGTAATGAAATCTGAGACGATTGATTGATAGTTTGCAAATGAAATATTTACTATATGGTACACAGAGTTTGTATTGAAATATATTTGGTTCTTCCTGTCTGTGTTTTCATTCATTATGATATCGCCGTAGGTTAGCTGTGATTTGAGTTGTGATTAAACAACAGAAGTACGTAGATGGAGAATCGGCTTCACCATAGTATGCCTACAGTCTGATTGACAAATGACAAGTAATTTGTATTACAAGTGGAACAATATAGAAAATGCATAGAAAGGATTAATTTATTTATTTAAGCACATCAATAGTGGTATAAAAAGGCACTAAATACATATGCGCCATATAAATCATTCGATTTATGTGGGGACTGGAATACTGTCCTGGTGCCCAAACAGAAACAGGTGGTTTTCTTAGAGGGCCACACTCCAAGCCTTTGACCTAAAGGTCTGATCCACAAGACAGTGGAGCAACGTAAGGAGATGTATTCCGATTGTAGCCAGTAACCAATAATTCATTCATACGCCATTTGTTTCCTCAGGATCTTGCAGTCCATGTACACTATTGGTTTGGAATCAATGTTTTCCAACTCCCCTAGGTGGACTCTCCGCGTCCACTAACCCGGTTAAAGCTCCTGCCGGACATTCCTCTTTCATCATCTCAATTTCGTAAACAACACCCCCAACACGAGAGCGCAGTAAGTAAGTATTTCTTAATCAATTTGTTTATGTATCTCTGTCTGAATAGAAATACTTTGTTTTTCATTTCTCAGAATACTGTCCTTGTCCCAAAGTGTCTTCAATAATTCAGTATTTGTACATAACTGAAGTTGTGAGTTGGACATGGAGATTATTACTGATATATTTGATGGTGAATTCAGTATAGGTTGACTTTTTATATTATTGAATATCTAGTATTGTTTGATCGATTTTAGTGATTATTATATCCATGAATGGCAGTTGATCGTTTGAGTCCTTCTTCAATATGAATATACTTCTTGATTGAGACCATGAACCGATTGGTGTTAGATCACCATTAGGAATTGGGCGACCGACTCGTCCTATTGTGGGACAGCTGCTGAGGCTGCTGCTGCTACACTGGTCGTCTTCTCCTGCTTTTGCTGTTGCGTATGCGATAGAAGGGGCAGACTATCTTCAAAGTGTGGATCGTCCAGCTGCATCCTAGATGTCCACTGTATCCCATGCTTCCCTTCAGATGTTGATGCCTTCATGATCCAGTCGATCATCAGAAGAAAGAGATAGGGTGAGAGTTAACAATCTTTCCTGACACCGGTCTTTACATTAAACGAGTCTGTCAACTGTCCTCCATGAACGATTTTGCAGTTTAATCCATCATAGGAATTCCGTATGATATTGACTATCTTCTGAGGCACGCCGTAGTGTCGAAGATGCTTCCATAATGTTGTTCTGTCCACCCTATCAAATACTTACTCGTAGTCAATGAAGTTGATGTAGAGTGATGAATTCCGTTCAATTGTTCCACAATGATCGGTTGTGTTGCGATTCCGTCTGTACACGATCTATCCTTACGTGGTCCAGCGTTTCAGTCTCGAAGTTGGGCATCTACGGAGTCCCTCATCCTGTTTAACAATACCCTGTTGAAGACATTTTCTGGTATTGAGAGAAGAGTGATTCCCCTGTAGCTATCACACTTGCTGAGATCGCCTTTCTTTGGTATCTTGAACAGGCGTACTATTTTCCAGTCTGTTCGTACTTGTTCTTCATCCCAAATCTTGCTAAAGAGAATGTGGAGTACCTTTGCAGTTACTGATACATCGGCTTTCAGTGTCTCTTCTGCGATGTTGTCTGGTCCTTCTGCTTTGCCACACTTGATTTTTCTGATGGCCATTCTGGTCTCTTCAATTGTTGGTGGGCCAACATCGGCTGGGAGTTCAGTGGGTGCTGCTTCGATATTAGGTGGGTTCAGTGCGGCTGGTCGACTCAAGAGTTCTTTGAAGTGTTCCACCCAGCTGTTTCGTTGTTCTTCAACGTTGGTGAGTATTTTACCTTCATTGCTTTTCACTGATCGTTCTTATTTATGGTAATTTCCAGCTGGCTTCTTAGCTGTATCATACAATTGTCTCATGTGTCCTTCTCTTGCAGCCTTTTGCATTGTCATTGCTAGATCTTCCATATATTTACGTTTGTCAGTTCTGATGCTCTTCTTCACCTGTTTGTTTACTTCTAAGTATTCAGCTTGTGCTTTGGCTTTCTGTGCTCTTGTTTGGATGGTATTGATTGCTGCCTTTTTGTTCCTCCTTTCTTGAATCTTATCCAGTGTATTAACAGTGATCCATTCCTTTTGACATTGCTTCTTGTGGTCTAGAACCTCATGACATGTTGAAGTGATTTCATCTTTGATCCCCTTGCAATGGTCCTCCATTGAGTAGATCGTAAAAGGCCTGGAATCTATTGCTGAGGATTATCTTGAATTTGTTGAGTTTGCCAGTATCTCGAAGAAGAGTCGTATTAAACTTTTGTGATGTTTTCCGTCGCGTTGTGCAGTACTTCTTAAATTTCAATTCCATCTTGGCAACTAGCATACGATAATCTGTTGCTATATCAACTCCTCGTTTGGTTTTCACATCCTCTTGAGCTTTTTGTTGATAGAAATATGATCGATTTGGTTCTGCATAGTGTAAATCGGTGAAATCCATGTGATTTTGTGTATGTGTTTGTCTAGGAATATAGTGCCGCCTATCACCAATTTATTGGATGCATATAGGTTTTCAAATCCCTCACCAATTTCATTCCTTTCTCTTAGCTCATGATATCCTTATAACCGATATTGTCTATTGCAACCTTATCATTTAGGTCTCTTATCAAAATGATCAAAACCTTTGTTGAGCATTTCTCAACAATTAACTACAGCCTATCATAGAACTGATCTTTTATGTCTTCATTGTAGTCAATGGTAGATGCATAGCATTAGATAATATTCATTATAATATTGTAGTGAACAGGAATACGAGCGGAAGACAATCGAATGTACTTAATACAAAAATACAAGGCTTCTTAATCAAATCTAACTATCATATAGTAAATGTTTAATTGCAAAATGTCCATTAATCGTCTCAAAATGACTCAAACCTTATAGTTCTTGCATTTCCATACAAATCATATTCTGTTTTTATTCATAACTGTTTGATCTTCTTATCTCTCTGCTATCAGATATTCTGTTCATGACTAACATTATATACTACTTATTATGTCTATATAAGTAGCACATACTAAAATGTCCCTGTTTCATTGTTTTGAAGAAGGTATGGTGATGTTCCTTAATCTATGAGATTCCCATCTTATAAGTGCTTGTTTGAATAACATCAATACAACTCCTTATGTAGGTAGTGCAATCAACTTTAGATTAGAATGACACTTTATAAAATTATCCAAATGAATAATAATAATAATAATAATAATAATAATAATAATAATGTAATTTATCATTTATATATATATACAAATCAGTATAATAATACACATACAGTTAGTTGCCCATAGAGATACATTGATAGATGCATAGATACATTGATAGATGGATCGTATTTATAGACTAAACAATATTGATTATAGTCGTAAATTTTTTTTTTTATCCCAGGAAATATTCTAATTATTATTTATGCCTTGATAAACTTTAATCAAAGTAATTTATTACAGTTTTTCTCTCTTTTTTTTCTCTTCTTTTTCTCTCTCTTTTTTCTTTCTTTTTTTTCAAAAATTTTTTTTCATCATTTTTATATACGTTACTTTTTGTTTGTTTGTTTTTTTTGTTTGTATTTTTTTTTATTTTTTTGTTTTCTTTTTTTAGAAAAAAAGAGAAAAAAAAACTATTTTCTCTTTTTAAATCTGTTTACATTTCATTGAGATTGTCATTGATATTGAGAAGAAATAATTAGAAATCAATCGGTTGAATAAATTTACCGACTGAAAAAACATTATCATTATTATTATTAATATTCTTATGACCCTGGATGTGTATTTCAGATAATAGTAGTGGTGGTGGTGATAGTAAAGGTAGTAGCAGTAGCAGTAGTGTCAGTACTAGTAATACTAGTAGTAGTATTAGTTGTGGTAGTAGTAGTAGTAGTAGTGGTAGTGATAGTAGTAGTAGTAGTAGTAGTAGTGGTAGTGATAGTAGTAGTAGTAGTAGTAGTAGTAGTAGTAGTAGTGGTAGTAGTAGTAGTAGTGGTAGTAGTAGTAGTAGTGGTAGTGATAGTAGTAGTAGTAGTAGTAGTAGTAGTGGTAGTAGTAGTAGTAGTAGTAGTAGTAGTAGTAGTAGTAGTACTAGTAGTAGTAGTAGTAGTAGTAGTAGTAGTGGTAGTGATAGTAATAGTAGTAGTAGTAGAGGTGGTGGTTGTAGTAGTAGTAGTAGTAGTAGTAGTAGTAGTAGTGGTAGTAGTAGTAGTATTAGTGGTAGTGATAGTAGTAGTAATATTAGTGGTATTAGTAGTAGTATTAGTAGTAGTATTAGTAGTGGTAGTAGTAGTAGTAGTAGTAGTATTGGCAGTAGTAGTGATCATTTCATTGAAATTTTCGTTGAAATATTATTCTTCAAGTTTTAAAATAAAAAGCGGGTTCCAATCTTCCATCTCATTTGTTTCTTTTGAACATTCAGTGAGAATATCATATATAGACGACCTTCTAGAGACGTTATATTAACCTTGAATGTTCTCACATAATAACTAGCATTAAATGAGGATTATAAACCAGTATGGGGAATTATAATTATGATTTACAGTTGATGTTTAAGGTTAGAAATTAGATTTCGGGTTTCGCATCTCGAAGTGACATCAACTATAATGCTAAGACTCTGTTTAAGCAAATGAATGAATGAATTTCCCTCCAAAATCTAAGACCTGTTATTTTATATCTGATTGGTTCGTCTATAAATTATAGTCCCACTGAACATTCTTATTACGAGAGATTTGCTTAAATATCTGAGGTACTTGATATTCCCTACTATACGCTTTGTCTATTTTAATACACTATTATGTTTACTGATTGCATAACTTATTCAGATGTGTTTATGTAAAGTTTACAATCTTTCGGTGTATAAGCTACGGAAGAGCCCAATCAAAGATATCATGGTTGCTAGCAATATACATTGAAAAGAATGAACACTATTCAGATGTCGATTGTTGAACTGCTAACAACTAAGTGGCCATTAGTCAATACTTATGGTTACGATCAATCAAGAAATCAGAAAATGAAATTTGTTGAAATAATTTTTGCTGAGTATTTTGTGCTCTACTAAAAATATAATATTGAGTTTAGATTGAGATCATGAAGGGATCAATGTTAGACCAAGCACTGGACGATCGTTCGCGTCCTAGAATGGGATTGCTCAGGAGCGCGCATGGGAATCATACCCAATACCTTCAGTCTCGCGCATGCACGCTTAACCTCCAGATCACTGAACTGACCGGGATCCAATGGTGTTATTGTTTAATTTTAACCAATTCACGATATTGTGCAACCGTCCACCACTGTTTTCAAGGAGTAACTTCCTCACAAGAAATACGGCTGAATGACACTGGTCACGACTACGTACTAGAACTTCAGCAAATCCATATTGAATAAAGCCAATAATAATGATAATCTCTCATCATGCATCTCACCCTTATATCGCTCCTAACTCACTCAATAAATCTGTTTATTTCTAATTGAATTCATTGAGAAATATTTCTGGTAAATAACATTTAATTGAGAAGATACAGTACTTAGCTACCTTAAATGATCATGTATAAATCATTATGCATAGCTATTTGTAATTATCAAAAGTCATTGCACCAGCATTATAAGTAAAGATGAATCCAGGATGCGAGTTTCGTTCAATTCAGGACTCGTCAGCTATATGTATCTGAATCCTAGAGTTGATGTTTAGTCTAGGACTCGAAACTAGTACCTTTCGTTTCAAACGTCATTGAATTATCCACTTAGCTAACGAGTCCTGAAAGCTACTAGCTTGTGTAATAGAATAAAGTTTAAATTCACTTGATATTGTTTACTTGAATCTTCCTATTGATCTTTAGGACTGTAATTGATCAATCTCTTATTGGTCAGTGTGCATCGTTTACAAATTGACTCGATATTGCCTTAATTCACAAGCATTATAAACAAAGATGGGATGCAGACACATTCATCTATCGTGTCCCAAATAAGAGAAAATGTGCATCCTGGATTTTACTGCTACCCACCATCCATCTTTGTTTATAATGTTTAAGTTAATGCGTTTGAATTCAATGAATCAGGTTTTTCTCATTTCAGTCATTTAGCTAAAACCTTCAATTAATTAGTTAATAGTTGGATCAGTAGTCAAGATCTTGAGCCTAACAACTGAAAATAACCAAAAATGAAGGTTAAGTTCTATGGTACATTGATACAAAATGAATGTTGTATGTTATACATGACAAATTCATATCAAATTAGATCTTAATATGGTGATATTTCCTGTTCTAGCAACTCATGCATAAGCATCCTTTGCTAAAACCTAGTAGACTCCTTGATTGAGAATACAGTGAAGGTCTAGTGAACGACAACACACTCTGTCAGTCAGTCAGCTACAATGTAGGAGCAGACATATATATACATCGGTCCAAGTTGACATACCGCATTAGCTCAACAAGATGAACACTGGATTCATAGGATTGGTCAAGTCAATGATGGTAATATATAAAAGAAAGATTGCATATAAGGACATAGTATAGGGGAAAAAGAGTTAGTTCGTAGAAAGATATGAAGCGATTTTTATCTCTTACTTTGAGGGAAGACAGAGAGTGTATACTAGTACGCCGTTGTCATCGATTCTGAGCCATGTCACCAAGAGTCTCCGACCATTGGTAATGCTGGTCACATGGACCCCAAATATGGCTCAGACTAGAAGTTAGTGTCTTCAAGCACTGATGCCACGTTTTGGTTTGGCTGCCCCTAACTTTCTTCCAAACATCCCCAACATCGGTTAGCATTGCAACCATTGAAACGACAATACAAATGGGGACAATCGAATACATCTTGATGAAATTACAGAATCTCTTAGTACAACCTAGGAATCATATAGTAGATACTTCATTTGCAAAATGTCAATCAATCATTTCCATACCAATGAATGTCCGTTCTCGTTCTCTCTTTCGTCGATCTTCTTAACTTTCTAACGTCAGACATTTTACTTTCAATAAATGATACATACTACTTATATCTGTTGAAATCAGTAGCACACATCACAAAGCAAGAGGAAACTTTATTAACTAAATTGAGAAGTATCTATGCCTCCTAGAAATGAGAGCCATCTGTTTAATCAATAGTGTATATTTCATTTTTTACAAAACGGTACCAAACGTTACCTATCATTGTACATTTGTCATTGAATGAATGTTTGATTAGTCAAATATATAACTTTTCATTGTTAAAAGAAAAGAAATCTGTTATCTTTCGTATAGCTGAGGTAGAGTCATATTAGTGTTCACCTTTATCTTATGCTTTCTCTATAATATCGTTATATAAATAGGGACCAATAAGAACTAACACATCATTTAGTTACCATTTCTATATTCATTGTTTTGTATTATTAGTTTTATTATAAAGAGCATTCACTACTCAATGTCATAAATGAATGGCTTAGATAGTTAGGCGTTCACACCCAACATCAACAGTTCTGGGTTCACATTCCATATATGGGATCGTAGAGACACACTTCTAAGGAGTACTATACTGGGACTAAATCGCTCGATAGAGGCTCCAGATTGAGCAAAGGTCACAAGTTCGAATCCAACGTCCCATATTAGGACGAAACAATCGTTCAATAATTCCAAATCTTTAATGATAGTCCAACTTAGATTCAACTATTAAAAAACAACAACAATTAAATTGAATTTATGGAAAATCTCTACATTTATAATCATAATTATTTATCATTTATTATTCTTTAGGGAATATATAAATACGCATATTTTATGCTTCTATCTTAATTATTACAAATGTAAAGTGTAATTATACATTTTTTATTTTACTCATCATTTCTATATCCCCTCACTTACTCACTTACTCACTCACTCCCCCCTCTCTCTCTCTCTCAAGCTCCCACCCTCTCTCTCTCTCCCCCTGTTTCCATCTCTCACTCTCTCCCTATCTATCTATTTCCCAAAGTAACAAAAAAGATTATCACCTCAGTTTTAACATTAATAAATATTTGATTATATTACTTTATATATATATCAGAGTAAATATTATAGATAATGTGTCAGTTTATATGAATTAATGATAAAACTGACAATTATAGTTAAACTAGTTCATATTAGATTATCTATGATATGTGATAGATATATGCATGAATGGATGTATGTGTGTGTGAGTGTTTGTGTGTGTGTTTATGATTGTGATGAGGATATGAGATATAAATAGTCCTCATCCATATCTTTTTGACATAATGTATGATTCCACTGTAAGCCAATATCTATCCATCTTTGCTTTCAATACTTATGACTTAAGTCTATGTCTAGGTGATTCGAACAGTTTGTACATATTCGGTGCTAAAAACATCAATGAGATGATTCAATTCAACAATACCAAATGAATTTGAACTTTACCTTATTGTACAAGCAAATGGGTATTAACACTCCGTAGTTATGTGGATAATGCGATAACATTTCAAACGAATGTTATTGAATTCGAGTCCCAGAATGAACATCAACAGTGAGATGAAGGTACATCCAATTGACGAGTTCCAACTAGGAAGAAATATGAGTCTTGAATTCCATTGCTAGTCACCATCTATCCATCTTTGCTTATAATACTTGTAAATTAAAGCAATATCGAGGCAATCCATACAGCAATCACATATACCAATAAGAGATTGATTGTAATTTTAAATAACAATGGGAAGATACAAGTAAAACAACACTAATTGAATGATTAAGATCATGAACTGGTTGATGTTAGACTACCATTGAAAACCTGGAAGCACTGGACAGCCGTTTCGTCCTAGTGTGGGACTCCTCAGCCAGTGCAAATCCACGATCCCGCTCGCGGGATTTGAATGTAAGATAAAAGTTATAGAGTTTACTCATAAATAGTTTCTTTGAACTCGATGATATTTAGATATAAGCTTTACAATAATGACGATACCTAAAGATTAATCAATTATGCATCCTCAATAATAATAGCGATAATAGTACGTAATAATACTATTATTATTGTTACTAGTAGTAGTAGTAGTAGTGTGGTATGTACTACTGATGTTGACAGATATAAGTAATATGTATGTCGAATTCCTGGCAGTAGAAGGTTAAGAAGATCAAAGAGAAGAGAATGAGAACAAAGATTGATTGGTATAAAAATGAAGGAACAACAAAGTTTGAAACAATTAATGGATACTTTTCAAATGGAGTATTAACTGTATAGTTCTGTAACCAATTGGTTGTCCCTGCCTGTGTTCTAGTAAGCCTCAAAATACACAATGGGCAAAACTAAGGTCCTGAAATACAACACGGAGAACGGAAATCCAATCACTCTTGATGGCGAAACTCTGGAAGACGTGGAATCCTTCAAATACCTGGGAAGCATCGTCGATAAACATGAGGTTCAGATGCAGAGGTAAAGGCGAGGATTGGCAAAGCAAGGGCCGCATTCCTTCAATTGACAAACATATGGAACTCAAAACAACTTTCAACCAATATCAAAGTCGGAATCTTCAGAACGAACGTCAAGGCAGTTCTACTGTACGGAGCTGAAACTTGGAGAACTACAACAACCACCATCAAGAAGGTACAGGTATTTATCAATAGCTGTCTACTCAAGATACTCAACATCCATTGGCCGGATACCATCAGCAACAGCCTTTTGTGGGAGAGAACCAACCAGCTTCCAGCTGAAGAGGAAATTAGGAAAAGACGATGGAAATGGATAGGACATACATTGAGGAAATCATCAAACTGCATCACGAGGCAAGCCTTAACTTGGAATCCTGAATGAAAGTGGAAAAGTGGAAGGCCAAAGAACACATTACGTCGAGAAATAGAATCAGATATGAAAAGGATGAATAAGAACTGGAAAGAGCTTGAAAGGATTGCCCAGGACAGGGTTGGATGGAGAATGCTGGTGAGCGGCCTATGCTCCTTCACGAGGAGTAACAGGCGTAAGTAAGTAAGTAAGTCTGTGTTCTAATTCATTACAATACCATTCAAAACCTTCAAATTGTTCAATGATTTTTTCCATATGAGGGACACCATTTATAAATTAAAATAAGCTTGATGAATCAATTTCATCTACACATAAAAACTTGCTTTGTATATTTTTGACTAAGATTCATTATATTCTCATTAGTGGTAAATGAACTAGTTAAAAATCTCAAGTCATCTAATAATAACTGACAGTATAATATAATTAATAACTCAACTGGAAAGGATTGTTCAACACAAGGTAAGATGGAGAGTGCTCGTAAGCGGCTTATACTCTTCCACGAGGGATAATACATGTAAGTAAAACAGCAAGTAAGGAAGGAAGGAAGGAGAGAAGAAAGTAAGCAAGTAAGAAGGAAGAGGGGAAGGAGGCAAGGAAGCAAGGAAGCAAGGAAGGGAAGAAGGAGGGAAGGATGTAAGCAAATAAGTAAGGAAGGAAAGAAGGAAGGAAGGAAGCAGGAATAGAAGGAAGGAAGGAAGGAAGAAAGAAAGAAAGGAAGAAAGGAAGAAAGGAAGGAAGGAAGGAGGGGAGGGAGTAACTAAATGAGTAAGTAAGGAAGGATAGAGGCAAGTAAGTAGGTAAGTAAGTACATATCTAAATAGTGAAATATCTAAATATCGATTAAAGAATGAATGAATGAATGAATATATTTTTAATTATCTTTCATCAAATAGTTTCCGTTTCCTAATAAGTTAGATGATTGATTCATTATTATACCTAATGGGTAATCATTACAATTCCACTTGTACATTATTGTCACTAAACCGATTACAATTTATGTAATCAGTTGTTTGTTTATTAAATATATACATCATTATTTAATAGGAAGTTAAACTACTTCATTTATCTAATAATAAACTAGTTACTATGGTAATTAATCAATAATGGTTATGTAATACTTAGTAACTAAATTTAATTAAATATCTATCAAACTTTACTTGTTCCAATACAAATCACTAGTTTTTTAAATAGATTCTTCATGATTCTTAATCAATGAAGTTATCTAAGTATCAACAGAATTTGTTGAAAGTTGAATTCATTCTTAAATTGTCTGATTTTGAAGATATAGACTCTTTAATTATGCTGACAGCATATATTGATTAGCTTTGTAAGGGAATTCTAAGAGTTGTAATGAGAAGCCGTGATCAGTGGAGTTAATCCATGTCGGGTAGAGACAAATATGTAACTCAGTAAAATGGAAGATGGTCATGCAGTTCCGTGGATTGGTTGATGTTAGACACCAGCATCATTGGATGCCGGTTCAGTGGTCCAGTAGGTAAGAGTTCTCACTCGAGATTGAAGGCACTGGTTTCGAATCCCGCAAGCGGGATTGTGGGTGCGCACTGCTGAAGAGTCCCACAATAGAACAAAATGGCTATCCAGTGCTTCCAACCTTTATACTGATATCCTGAACATTATGTGTTGAATTATGTATTATGCAATCGATGTGTACTGTTAGAACATCTTAAAGAAGAATAAAACACTTCTTAGTGTTACATGATTCTCAATGACTCTTCAATTGTTATTTATCCTCTGATGAATGATATCTTCAATACTCAACTAGTTTTCATCTTACTGCATGTACATATTCAGCGAGTTCGTATTGTATCAATTAGATCAAAAGACATGTATAGTCCTACAAATTCTTTTCTAATTTCTAAACTCATTTCTAAACAAAGATGGATGATGGCTAGTTGTAGAATCCAAGATGCACGTTTCTACCTATTTGAAACTTGTCAGCTGAGTGTACTTTCATCTGAAATTTGTTGGTGTTTATCCCAGAACTCGAACCTAGTACCACTCACTTCAAACAAACAATATAAACTTACTTACTTAATTACGCCTGTTACTCCTCGTGAAGGAACATAAGCTGCTAACTATCATTCGCCATCCAACCCTGTCCTGGGCAATCCTTTCTAGCTCTTTCCACTTCTTATTCAACCCTTTCATATCCGCTTCTATTTCCCGACGTTATGTGTTCTTTGGCCTTCCACTTTTCCGCTTTCATTCAGGATTCCAAGTTAAGGCTTGCCTTGTGATGCCTCGTGATGAATTCTTAAATCAATATTTTGAAGTTAAATAAAAAATTTTCCAGATAATAAAGATCTTCGTATTGATTCTGTAAGGTATAATTCAATTCATTATCGAAAAACTAATGATTTACACTTTATCATAGTGTTAATGTAATCTTCATTTATTTCCATTAGATGGTAGTTATTATATTTTGTATTGAATTTTCAACATCAAATGCATTTGATCCAGATATTTGTACTATTCTAATTTATAGATGACCTTTGAGCAATGCTAAGGTGACCTTAAGAGTGTCCACCTAGTAACTAGGGCCAAATGTAAGTTATAAACCAGTGTGAGGAATTAGAATTATGATTTACAATTGATGGTTAAGGTTAGGAATTAGATTTAGGGGTTCCCATTACGAAATGACATCACCTGTAATGCCAAAACTTTATTTATCCAAATAGATGATTGAATTTCGCGCCAAAATCTGAGACCTGTTATCTTAAATCTGATTGGCTTATCCATAAACTATAGTCTCGACATTACTTCATTTTATATTACATATAACTAACGTAACATGTGCTACAAATGTCGATAGATATAAGTAGTATGTATCATCAATCAAAAGTGAAATAGCTGATAGAACGAGAACAAAGAATGACTACTGTGTGGAGACGAAGGAATAATAAAGTCTTAGACAATTGATAGACGTTTACTGTATGATTCTGTTAAGGTTGAAGCTTAACGAGTTCACTTAGATTTGCGAACGAGAACGAAGATTCGGTGACCAACAACCAGTGAGCTAGCTAATGACGCGTCCCAGCCCCAGCTATCTAGAGGGAGAAGTCCAGGCTTGAAATGAGAAGTATATTCTGCAAACAGCCGGAAAACGAGCGAGCCAACAAACACAATTTAAAACGTATATATATACAAATATACATAATCGACATTGTCATATAAATTTTTAAACATTCATCAATAAGTTCGTCATTTGATTGCTATTCAAATATTTAAACATTTAATCGATAATTTAATCGATAAAATTACAAAGGTGAGTTTTTGGGGGATTTATCGTCCCCAACACTTCTCCCCTTTTAATAGAGTGCCTTTCTGGGGTCGACCTGCATCCTCACTGGTGCTCGCCGTTGTCGTAGAGGTCGCCGTCTGGAACGTGTTTCAGCTTGCGGTTGAGGTTTTTCTTGTGGTGGGGTTGACGGTAAGTTGAAGGTGTCTATCAGGATATCCAGAGGAATGTTTGCTTCGGTTGATGAGCGGTCTGGGGCTAACCGTTTGCGTAGTTGATTCCGATGGCGTTGCCATGTGTCTCCGCCTACCTCAACTTCGTACATGACTCGGCCAACTCTTCTGACCTGTCGCGCTTCCGTTCATGGACCATGGGTTGGTCTATAGTCACGGGAAAACACAGGACATCCCACTTCGTACGTCTATTTCTTTTCAAACTTTGTCCGTTCAGGTGTCGGTGCATTACTTGGATGCATCAGGCTGTAGATCGTCTTCAGTCTTCTTCCCATGAGGATCTCTGCCGGAGACTTTCGCTCAGGCAACGTCTCAGTTGGTGTTGTTCGGTACACGTATAAGAAATTTCGCAACGCGTCCGCTGTCATCCCCTCCCCTTTTGTCATAACCAAATCTCTTTTAAACGTATCCATAAAACTTTAAGTTTGCCCATTCGACTGCGGGTGATATGGTGGCGACCGTAAGTGCTTTATGGCTAGCCGTTGACAAAATGACTGGAACTGGCTGGAGGTGAACTGTGAACCGTGGTCAGATACAATGACATCCGGTATATAATTTCGAGAGAAAAGTTCTGTGAGGATTTGTATTGTATTATTCGTCGTTAGCGGTATTGTAGGGTTGATTTCTGGCCATTTCGAAAGGGCGTCGACTACAACTAGATACATGGTTCCGTTAATCGGGCCTGCAAAGTCGACGTGTATCCTAGACCAAGGATGATCAGGTTGTGGCCATGAAACTGGTGGAACTTTGGTTTTCACTTTTGCCTCTTGCTGACATCGCATACATTTTCCAACCAATTCTGTTATGTGTTAATCCATTAGTAGCCAATATGCATGACTCTTGGCTATAGATTTCATTCGTCTAACCCTCGGATGACAAAGGTGGAACTGTTTCAGCACTTTTGCACGAAGGGATTCTGGCACAACGAACACAAAGCAGTCGTTTACAATGCATAGCGAATCCCGCCTCTGATACAGCTGTTTCATGTCACCATCAAACTTCTTAAACGGCCAACCGTTTGTGACATAGCTCATAGTCATCTTGATGATAGGGTCGCTCTTAGAAGCATTTTGTATGTCGGTTGCAGATACCGGCAAAGCTCGTATTGCGGTCGTCAGATAACATTCGGCGTGGTCTTCCGCTAGCAGTGATGCGATTACCGTGTTTTCCTCAGCCGCCAACTGGTCACTAATGAGTCGTGATAAGGCATCCGTCTGGCCAAATTGTTGAGTGCGTCGGTATTGGATCTCGAAATCATACCCCAAGAGTGCTAAGGTCCATCTCTGAAGACGATTTGCAGAATGAGCTGGAATGCCAGATTTCGACCCGAATATTGCGAGTAGAGGCTTGTGATCTGTGAGAAGCGTGAATCTCCGACCGTATAGGAACTTGTGGAAACGGTGCACAGCAAACACAAGCGCAAGAGCTTCCTTTTCTATCTGGCAGTATTTGTTTTCTGCTGGGGTTAGTGTGCGGGATGCATGCATAACGGCTTTTTCCGACACATCCTGAAACTCATGTGAAATAACAGCGCCTGGGCCATACGCTGAAGCTTCTGCAGCTACGATGATCGGCATGGCTGGATCGTAGTGTGTCAACAGCAATTCCGAACAAATAATGGACTTAAGTTTACAAAATGCCGCATCACACTGTTTAGTCCAGTTCCAAGAGCTGTTCTTCTGCAGTAAGCTATTCAGTGTAGCGCAAATATCATGCGTCGATGGAACGAACTCTTAGTAGTAGCTGACAAGTCCCAGGAAAGAACGTAGAGCCGCGACATTAGTTGGAGTGGGCATCAGTTTGATAGCTCGGATATTCTCAGGATCCGGTCTGCGGCCGACTGCAAATAAAACTGGCATTTCTCCGGGCGTAACCGAAACCCGTTTTCATTGATGCGTTGCAGTACCAATGTCGTGCATTCTCGTAGTTGTTCTAGTGTCGTCGCTACAATTAAAATGTCATCCAGATAAGCCGCGACTCCCGAGATACCTGATAGGATGGTATCCATTAGTTACTGGAAAATAGATGGTGCAGTTTTAACCCCGAAAGGTAGACGATTATACTGGAACAAACCACGATGGGCATTGGTAGTTAGCAGCTCTCTTGATGCTTCATCTACTTCCACTTGCAAATAAGCATCAGCTAGATTGAGTTTAGCGAAAAACCTTTCTCCATTCAGCATAGTAAATAGGTCTGCGGGAACAGGTAGGGGATAATGATGTTGTTTCAGAGCTTCATTGAGACCTGTTGAAAAGTCAGCACATATACGTATCGTGCCGTTAGCTCTCTTGATAGCAACTATAGGTGCTTCCCATGAATTTTTTAAATATTCATCAATAAGTTCGTCTATTGATTGCTATTCAATTATTAAACATTTAATCGATAAGTTAATCGATAAAATTACAAAATGTGAGTTTTTTTGGGGGGGGGATTTATCGTCCCCAACAGATTCTCAGATTTCACTAAGAGTTTCTGTAATTCTATGTTTAAATATTTATGTTTTTCCCCACCACTTGTGTGTTCTCATTCATTACTATATGTCAACGAAATTGGCTTAAATAGAAAGATCTCATCAAGAACCTTAATTTTCCTTAGTACTTCACTTCGTCATGGATACAAGATTTAATGCTTAACAACTAACACTAGTGAATATAATAAATAGATAAATCGATATGTGACCATATGAATACTTTATAGTTTAAATCAATTAAAAATATGTAACATTTCACATCAGTTCCCATATGGTGCTATAAAAAGAAGGAAAAAAAAACAGAAAGAAAAACATAACAAAGATGGATGCCAAGAAAAAGATTGATCATTTGTAATTCTAAACAATAATGTGGATGATACAAGCAAACAATACCAGGTGATTATTAGGATAGGGTTGTGAAGATTATTAAGTTTTTGATTGAGATCATGAATTGATTATTTTGAGATTACCATTGAAAGCCTGGAAGCACTGGACGGCTGTTTCGTCTTATTGCTCACTACTGAGGAATCTTACAATGGGACGAAATAGTCATCTAATTCTTTTAGGTTTTCAATGGTAATATAACATCAGTTGTTTCATGATCTTAATCAAACACCAAGTGAATATAAGTTCACTCACTTCCACAAGTAGACGGTTATCAGGAATCAGTAACTAAGTAGATCACGCGATGATGTTTAAAGCGAACGGTAGTGGGTACTAGTCCTAGAGTGAACATCAACAAGTCTGGGATGTAGGTACATCCATCTGACGAGTCTCGACTAGGACAAAATACTTGTCAAACTGGATTGTACTGCTAGCCACTATTCATCTTTGCTTATAATATTTGTGACTTCAGGAAATATTGAGGCATTCTGCATAGGAATAACATATGCCAACAAGAGAGAGATTGATCAATTGTAGTCCTAAACAACAATGGGAAGATACAAGTAGACAATACCAAGTAAAAGGAATCTATTTGTTAAGAATTTTCAATCATTAAAGTATTTAACTTTTGTAAAAAAAAAAACAAAAAAAAACTTCTTATGTAATATGAACTTTCAACAAACGTTTGTTTGTTTTTTTTGTTGATCCCATGAATTTGAAAAAGAAATTGGCGCCAATTATTTATATAGAAGATAGTACATTTAGAAATGAAGAATGTAAATGATGACTTGGTATTTTTGGTGCGGAAAAATATTGTCTCTTTGAAGAAGAAGAAGAAGAAGTACAACAAGAAGAAGCAGAAGAAGAAGAAGAAGATGATGATGATGATGATCATCATCATCATCATCATGAATGTGATCAGTCTTCAAAATTGAACGTTAGATTCTGTTAGGTTTGATTGTGCTGATTGCTATGCTAAAAAAACGCTAATCACTTATACTTGGAACGAGGGATCTCTTCAATTCCCATGACGCGAAAGTAAGAACATAAAGACTGGTATAAGCGAAGATTTATTAGCCCCAAAACACTATGATGACGACGACGATGATGATGACGATCCTAGTAGAAAATAAACTCATTTATATGTTGATTGTACACCCATTTTGATGAATAATTAAGATAAAATCACATATGTGAAAAATACTCAGAGTTATAACAAGTGACATACTGAGCATAGTTCAGGTCAACGGAATACAAGAATATCGTATATTATACAGGATAAGCTATATGGCTATGTAGAGCTGAAGGTCTCATATGAGACTGACGGTTCGCCATTGGTATTTTGAATGGCTCGGCAATGCTTTGGCAAGTTTTGCTGACTGTTCATGCACAAAATCGATTTGCTGGTTAAACGATTTCATTCATACTGGTGGTTGCTTTTCACTGTTCTCGTGGGTCATTGTCATTGAGACATTGTAAAGCATGTCGCTATTGCTAACATTAATGAGTTTGACTGTCGTGTAATCGGAATAGGTCGACTTTGGCCTGTTCGTGCTTTGAATAATTGATTCACGCGATCGTTGGTCGGAATAACTACACATGTGATGTGAATGTGTATATGAATGGTGCGAATGGTGCACCAGGATGCTTAGTACCTGTGTGGTTGCTCCGCAGGATTGAGTTATACTACTCAGATTGTAGCGTTGAAGCCTACACAGTGTCTGGTCTCCTGTTAAACGGGCTTGGGCTGTACTGTTTGGGTTGTCACATAAAAGTCTGCACGGTGTCTGGTTCTCCTGAAAACCAATGTAAAATTACCCTGACCCACAAGTGTATATTATATAACTGTGATAAATACAGGATAAATAATCATACGAGAAAAGAAAAGAAATACTACATTGAGTAATCATTACATTGAATCAAAACGGATGTAATGATGAATAAAACTCATATTGTGTAAATCAATCGAATATTGACTTTTCTTCCCATCATATCAGATTCAGTTTCCTAAGCTTTACCTCAGAGTAGCCCCCCACCCCAGGTTAGTTTCTACACAGCAACGTAAACACAAGTGAAATGGTTCAAAATCTGAAAACAACACTTTATTCCAAGGTTGGTTTACATACAGAAAATTTAGGGTACTTATAACATTTTAGATGACCTTTGGCTTCTGCAAACTTCTGGAATGACTCTAAACATAATAGTAATACAGATACTTATCCAGTCATAAACACGATATCTCACTTCCTAGATATATCTGGTAAAACTTCTAGTAAATGTTGATTGGACAAGATGCTTCCCACCGGTTATTAGAGCGTTTTTTGACTTTTTTTTGAAGAATTTTCTAGATCATTCCAAACAGAAAGTAGATTAGATTCGAATTTTTAGGCAATTAGTTAGTTTTATTCATTAAAACAAAATAAGTATGACAATATGTTTGTAAAATTGTGTATTATATTACGTTTCTAGTCAATTGCGTTGGTGTTGATCCATCTTATTAATTTAAATGAATATGAAGTTCAATCTTGTTAGTTAACTATCAATGTCAAAGTGCCCCCAAATGCCCTAGTACGACCTGCGGTGGGGGGGGGGAGTCAGTTGTCCCTTTACAAATGCTCTCACATGGCCGCATGCATAAAACCACTGTCAAGAAAGTTGTACTTACCGCTTTCTCGTGGCACTGAATAATGAACTAATTGAAGTTTTCCATGGGTTTTCTTTCTTGTAAATCTAAAACACAACAATATATAAGTTCGTCCATAAGGATATAGATTATTCGTCTTCTGGAAACTTAGTAAGTCTTCAAAATAGTTTTCTAGGAACTCTCAAAATACTACTGGCTAAAGTTTAGTGCCCTCAAATGCTCTGTTAAGGCCGAGGGTGGGCAGAATTAGCTCTCTGTCTTGAAATGTTCTCACATGGCCACGAGTATATAACCAGGGAAGTCCTACTCACTTCCTTCTCGCACCACCGCTGCTGTTTATGAAATTGAGAGGACCAAAAGCGAATATCCAGCAGGAGCTTTAACCGGGTTGGCGGACACGAAGAGTCCAAATAAGGGAGTTGGAAAACCATGGTTCCAAACAAATGGTGTACATGGGCTCCAGGATCCTGAGGAAACAAATGATGTAGGAACCAATTATTGGTTACCGGCTACCATGGGAATACATCTCCTCATGTTGCTCTATTGTCTTGTGGATTAGATCTTTAGGTCAAAGGCTGCGGATGTGGCCCCCTGAGAAAACCACCTGCTTCGATTTAGGCGATCTGGAAGTATCTCAGCCTTTGCACAAATCGAATGAATTATGTGACGCATATTTGTTTGGTGCCACCTTGTACCGATTTTTGTATGCTTCAATGAATAAGTAAATCCTTTCTATGCGTTCTCCATATTGTACCACTTGTAACACAAATTACTTTCCATTTGTCAATCAGAGTGTAGACATTCTCTATGTTGTTGTTTAATCACAATTCATATCGCAGCTTACCTACAGCGATATCGTAGTGAATGAAAACACAGACGGAAAGAACCAAATGTATTTGAATACAGCATAACACAACATCTTGGTAAAGTCTGAGAACCATACAGTAAATACTTCATTTACAAAATGTCAATCAATTGTCTCAGATTTGATTGTTCTTTCGTTTCCAAACCAATCATTCTCTATTCTTGTTTATTTCTCTTTGTTTTTCTCAACTTTCTTACTTTAGACATTCCACTTTCGATTGATGGTGAAACATACTACTTATATCTGTCAAAATCAGTAGCACACAACACAATATCATCAAAGTAATAACATTGTAGTTTTAAACAGAAATAATAAATCTTTATTAAAATCTTTAGTTAGAACAGTCATTAACTATACCTAGTCAACATTGATGTTTAGTGATGACTAGGTTGACAGTAGACTGAAATACAGTTCATGGGTTACAAGTAGAAGAAACGATATTTTCTCTTTGTAAAGTAGACTAATATTATTTACAGTACTTGTATATAAAGAATGATTATCCACACCGATTGATCAATCCGATTCATCAATGAGAATGAAATTAAATATGGTAACCAAACAAAAGGATCATCTTATCATATACAAAAGAGATATCAGAAATCAAAACAACATTATTCAAGATGTTTGGTATAGACGTAAACCAGTAAGATTACTTCAATCAATCTCGAAAATAAAGGCACAGTGAACGCTTCCGTCATCTCTGCCTACATGAACATCAATCAGCAGTCAACTGTCGAAATATATCTTTGTTTAAATCAATGCATGTGTACAACTGTGAACACACATTCAACCGAAAAAATGTTTATATCTTAGATAAAAGAAATACTAAAGGCGATAAAGAATTTTTAGAAACTTAGGACTTGGGTTGATCAGCAACCAACCCATCGAAGTCAATAGAAAATGATCGCGGTTGATCTTGAACACTTAACATTGTTGGATACTGAATCACTGGTCTAGAAGTCAAGCGTTTGCACATGAGACCAATGGTGTTGAGTTTGAATCCTGCATGCAAGATTGTAGATGAGCACTGCTCACAAATCTCAAACTAGTACGAAATGACCGTTCACTGCTTCCAAGTTTTCAATGGTGGTTTAACATGGATTGATTCATAATCTTAATCAAAATTACATTTTAATCGATTCAATTGATCAGTCAATCGAGAAAATTATAGACAAATATAAGATCAAGAATCAAATCAAATAGAGATACAAACAAAATAAAGAAGCAGATAATGACAAGTCCATAGCCAACAATAACCAAATAAGTTCGAGTCCGACAGGACCAGGTGTTAGTCATATTCCGAGAACATTATTCACTTTTGTCTAAATTTTATACCAATGATATTGTTCATAAAACCAATGAAAGATCCATAATCAAACTATCCAGATCAAAGATCAGTAATGATCTGTAATGTAACCATTTGAAATAGTGCAAATTCATTCTAGGACCAATACAGTATGTAACTGACGATATTTTTCAATAAGCACACAAAATTAGGAATTTCAAAGGTGATTACTTGAAACTATATCATATGTCATGAAGTGTTTATTATCGGTTGCCTTGACAACTATTGATCTTTTAATAGATGACTTTGTCATTATTGATTTGTAGATGTAATCCATGTTATTACACTTTGTGTTTGTCGATCAATTGGAAATTTAAAAGTCTACAAATTCAATATCATTCGGAGTGTTTCACTAGTTCAAAATTTTCAATTTCCCGTTTTGGTGATTGAATGCTTCTAAGTATTTACATAGTTTATATTCGTGTATATATAGAAGATTGTGGTGGTCGGTGTTCGATATATTCCTTAAACTCCGTATACAGTTCGTCTCGGTAACCGTCACCAAATAATGCTCCAACGGTATGTTAATCAGAAGGCGAATACGAAGCGTTAATTACGTTTATTAAGGGACCACACACAGATATCCAATATTACAGATGCGTTAAGCAAGCATGAAATAGTTGTGCCGAAAGGCAAACAGGCAAGCGAGCGGGCGAGAGAGAGCAAGGGCAAGAGCGAGCGATCGAGCGAGTGAATGAACGAGCAAGCGAGTCATGAATATGAATAACATGGACATATATATACATAGTGAAATGAATGAATCATCGAGTCAATTAAGCGGTTAATAGTAAAGCTAGTAGCGTGAATAAATGCGTAGGCAGTAAGGCTTGCCGAGCATACATATTCATACAAGGATAACAATAATAAAGGTACATACATTCGCAACAGTATTAAGGATACAATAAGTTATTATAGTGCAGGTGACTTTGTCCGTTTAATAAGTTAATAAAAAGGCTTAACCGAATTAGGTGAGAGCAAACTCAATTAAACGTGAGTTGCTATAAAATGTACAATATATATAGGGCTTAATGTAGTTTTAGTATCCTTTGATCATCATTGATACAAAACATCACAACATTCTTATGGAGATTCTCTAAAATATTCTTTTGCACAGAGTATGATGGTTTGATTTCTAATGAAGATTCTTCAGTTTATCCATTACATTATTTGATCAATAGGAATCAATAGTGTTAAGTTACTTTACATTGAACTATAGAATTTTATCACTAGGAGAACAGTGTATTTTATCTCAATAGTTGATGTCATGTCTCAATTGACGCTAGACCATCATGGAAAACCTGTAGGCAATTGACAACCGTCTGTACCTATTGTAGAACTCCTCAGCAGTGCGTATCCACGATCCCGCTTCGTGAGATTCGAACGCAGGACTTATCGGTCTCGTGCTTGGGCGCTTAAACTCGAAACCGCTAAGCCAGCATCGAAAAAGCCCTTCTGGTATTAATCAATATATACTAATTAACTTTAAGAGGTGTTTCCTGGAGTTCTAGTGAGAGGCAGTAACCAGTGGAGTTCAACCATGTCTGTTGTAAAATGTTAACTCACTGAAGACAATTATGGATGTGTTGCCCAATTTCATGGATTAGTTGAAGTTGAACATTAACGACATTGGATACCAGCTCAGTGGTCTAGACCTTTTAGCGTTCGCGTGCAAGAACGATAGATCCTGTGTTCGGATCCCACGGGTCGGGATCATGGATGCGCATTGCTAAAAAGTCTCACAATGGGACGTAACTTTCGTCCAGTACTTCAAGGTTTTCCATGACGGTCTAACTTCCAATGAGTCATGATATCAACTATTGAAATTATCATAACCTCCATAAAAATCTTCACAAACTGACTAGTTATTCATTTGAATCAAAAATGGATATTGACTAACAATGAAATTTAGTTTGACGAGAGTTTTGTCCTATTTAGAAATCGTCCGTTGAATATACCTACACTGATTAGTTACTACTATGAAAAATACTGTATCTTATCTACACAAGGTTATTTATAGTTATTGTTTGTTTCTTAACTTAATTGATACCCTTAAAACAGAGACATTTAATGAATGGATATAAAAAATAAAAAAAATAAAAACAATTGGACATTTCAACTAGTAATATCTAACGGAAAGAGAGTTTTCGCTTGATTACTCAAATGATAGTTTTTTTTTTTTCAAAAAATCTTTCCATTTTTATGATATACCTTTTAAAGTTTATTTATAGAAGATAATAAAGGGGGGGGGGAGGGTTTATGGAGAATATTTTAATCTGAAGAGAGAATATGTTCAGCGTTAAAGACTGTGATTGTGAAGCTGGATGATACGAGATGGAATTTGTTAGGGAATATCAGATTCCTTAAGATTACAGGTACAACTTGCTGATGAGTGCTGAATAGCATGAAATCTATGCTCAGAGCTTCCGGTTGACTAGTGTTAATTACCATCTTAGAATACGTGACAGCATGATTTTCGTTTGGATATTGTTAAAAATCAGGACTCATAGGCCCTGGGAAGGCCGAGGGTAAGGAGGAGTTAGCTCTTCCTTTCGAAGTGCTCTCACATGGCCATGTGTATACAGCAACTGCCAGGAAGGTATTACTCAATGCTTTCTTGCGGTATTACTGTTGTCTTTGAAATTGAGGAGACGAAACCGAGTTTGTGAACACGAAGAGTCTACATAGGAGAATTAAAAAACCCTCATGTCAATCCAATAGTGCACATGAGCTCCAGGCTCCTGAAGGAATGAATGGCGTACAAATTTATTGTTTATCACCGGCTATCATGTGAATGCAACTCCTGACGTTACTCCATTGACTTTTGGATCAGACCTTTGGGTTGAAAGCTCCGAATATGGCACCCTAGCAAAACCACCTACTTTGGTCTGGGTTCTTTGACAGTATCATAGCTCACACAAATCAAGTGACTTGTATGGCGCATATGTATTCGGTGCTCTTTTATACCAATAATTATGTGTTCGAATAAATGAATAAATATCATTGAAAATCAGAAACTATCATACCATTTCATAGTTCTGAATTTATCCCTAGACCTTGTTTATTAATCAGTAACCAAAGTATCACACTGAGAGAAAATTCTTTATTAAACACCAACTCTATTATGTAGGTACATTCAGCTGACGAGTCCCAAATAGGACGAAACGCGTGTCATACTGGATTCCACTGCTAGCCAACATCCATCTTTTCGTATGGTGATTTGAGGTACATTAAGGAGGAAGAATATATTTGTAAAATATCAGCGAATGGACATGAATTAAATCGAACATTTCACCTGGCAATTTGCTTCAAGCTTTGTCAACGAAATACAATCAAACATCGAAATTATTATCAGAAGGAGTTTTGTGGAGATATTAGAAATTTCAATAGTTGAAATCATGATTCAATTAAGGCTGGACCATCATGGAAAATCTGGAAGCACTGGACGGCCGTTTCGTCTTAGCATGGACCTCCGCACTTGCGCGCGAGATTGATAGGTCCTATGTTCTAATCTCGCGGTAGTGATGGGCGGGATCGTGGATGCGCACTGCTGAGGGGTCCCATACTAGTACGAAATGACCGTCTAGTGCTTCCACATTTTCCATGATGGTCTAGCCTCAATTGACTCATGACTTCAACTATTGAAATCAAAATTATTGAATACAAATAAGTACACTGGTTAATTGTATACTAAATAAGTCAGTCAATTAATGTTAACAATCTTTAAAGCAGATATTTGCTTTAGTTGTAGTAATTATAGTCCTACTTCTCACGGAGCTGAAACTTGAAGAACTACTACAACCATCACCACACACGTACAAATATTTCCAAACAATTGTCTACATAAGATACTCAATGTCTGTTGACCGGATACCATCAGCAACATCCTACTGTGGAAGAGAACAAACTGGTTTCTAGTTGAGGAGGATGTGGATAGGACAAACACTGAGGAGATCATCAAACTACATCATGAGGAATGCGCTAACATGGAATGCTGAATGAAAACAAAAAAGAGGAAGACCGAAGAACACACTGCACAGAGAATCGGAAACAGATATTGAAGGAATGAGTAACAACAGTAAACAACTGGGATGTATTGCTTAGGACAGTGTTGGGTGGAGAATGTTAATGAGCAGCCTATGGTCTTACGTGAAGGTGACAGACGTAATAAGGTAGGTAAAGTGTGATAATTATACACTTAAGGAAATACCTACTTTAAACATTGTTAATGTTGATTGAATGACCTATTTAGTATACAGGTAAGCAGTGAATCATTTCCTTATTTCTATTCAATAATTTTGATATTTGATTGTATTTCGTTACAAAAGCTGAAGCAAATTGTGAGGTGAAACGTTGTGTAAATCACCAGTGTAGATGATCTATGTCGAATGATTGGCGGCCTACTAAATTAAGACGGAAATGGTGTGATGAACCAGCTAACGTTGAAGTCACACCTTGTGGTCATCACATTACGTGGATTGCCCCATCGACGTATCGAGGTACTATAGATGCTTTGAAAACTGTACAACACAAAGGACGTTATTATAGAAGTATATTAGTTAAAGTAGATACATACGAGTGTAAAACCACCGCTGAATGGGCCAGTCTATGGCGTACGATTAAATGATGCACGTCGGTTGTCTTTGACCTTGACGAGGATCAATTTTCGGTTCGATATTCAGTGATCCAACTGCCGGATGATTTGGCTTAGTGTCATTCCACTGGTCCTACAGTTGGATTTACTTTAAATTCATTCACTGAGATTTTCCAAATACATTCTTCCTTCTTAATGCATTATATCAACTCAGTACCGAAATTTCTTATACGATTTGAGATATTTACATTATCCCTTTGAAGGAACTCGAAGAAGCTTTCCCAGTGACAGTTTAGAGTTATTAATTATTTATTTATTTGAACACATTAATATTTGTTCAAAGGGGCACTGAATACCTATGCACCACACAAGTCACTTGATTTGTGTGTGAGCTTTGATACTGACTGGATGACTAGACTGAAGCTAGTGGTTTCCTTAGGGGGCTACACCCCGAACCTTCGACCTAAAGATCTTATCTACAAGTCAGTTGAGCAACGTAAGGAGCTGCATTCACATAGTAACCGGTGACCAGCAATAGGTTCATACTCTATTTGTTCCTTCAGCATCCTGGAGCCAATGTGCACTATTAGTTTGGTATGAGGGTTTTTCAACTCTCGAAGATGGACCCTCTGCTTCCACCAATCCGGTTAAAGCTCCTGCCAGATATTCACTTTTCGTCCTTTCAATTTCTTAAACAACACCAGTGGTGCAAGAAAGCATTGAGTAGGATTTTTCAAGCAGTGGTTTTATGCACACGTTCATGTGAGAGCATTTGGAGAGGGGGACGTATCTCTCCTCACCTTCTGTCGTACCAAGGCATTTAAAGGCTTAGAGTTATTTAAATTTGCATTATAAATTCTATTTCAATCCAGTTTATTTTTGTCTTATTTTTCTTACTATGTGGTCTGAACAAGTATAACACCTATACAATCTTCCATACTTCTTTTGTACATCCATATACATCTATCTATATGTATGTATATTTGTGTTCTATTTGGAGATTAGAGCTATAAACACTTGGTAACAAGAATAGGTGGTCTTTAGCCTAGTTTTTTTTCTTCTATAAGTGAAAACTGAATAAGAAAGATTATTCCATCATTTAAGTGTATTAGTATACATGTATTGTATGGTGGATGTTGTTACATCTCGACGACTATGATGAATCGTAACTGTTGGGATTTATTTATGGCCTAATACTGTTGTATAATTGTTAAGTAACTAAACTATTCATATGCTTCTTATTATAAGCTTTATTTTGACATACAGAATACTCTGATACGATTTACTGTTCCTGAGTTATGCTCAGTCTCTCATATTCACAGCCACTTTTGGTTAGATCTTGTACAAATGTGCATTTTCTATTTGATAGTACGATGTGGTCTGTTTGGTTGGTATATAAACTCAGTATGTTTGAAATACACGATTCATATCATGGAGGCTGAGATTGGTGTTCTGAACTCAACGGGCAAGCAGGTTTAGGCAGGAAAAAGGACCGCTACGGACTCTAGACTGTTTTGTATGGGTTTTATGCGTCATTGATCCGGTTGATAAGCCACTATTCTCTAATTGGTGATATCGTTACGTCATATACTGATAAGGGTATAAAGCCTATAAGTTATAACGGAAGTCTAATCAAAAATTGTTTGATTTTAGTACATGGGTATACTCTCATATGAAGTGTTATCTAAAGTCTTGAATTCTGTTGAGTTTTCCTTGTGCATTACACAAAGTGTTCATTTACTACAATATGTATTCCAGTTAACTAAACATAATAGTTAACTTTCATTTAAATGTTTCCTATAATTACCTATCTTTGTATAGAATGGTTCAATCCTTAGTACTAAAAAAACAGGTTATTAATCACTGACCTAACAGGTGATTGATTGAGGTTTGAATGGCATGATGATAATATTTCAGTTTCTAACATTAATTAAAGTGGGTTTCAAACCTACAGATAACAGTAGTTTCGATGAAAATGTAATTAATTTCTACTGATGACTCTCCCTCTTGAAATGCTCTAATATGGTCACGTACATACAACCAATGCCATAAAAGTTATACTCATACTCTTCTCTCATTAAAGGTGTCGTTTACGAAATTGAGAGGATGAAAAGAGAATATTTGTCAAGAGCTTTAACTGGGTTGATGGGCACGGAGGATACACTTACGGAAGCTGGAAAAACTTCATTCCAAGTCAATGGTGCACATCGACTCCAGGATCCCGAGGGAACAAATGGTGTATCAACCAATTGTTGGCTGCTGTCTACCATGCGAATGCATCTCCTTATGTTGCTCCACTGACTTGTAGATCAAACCATTAGGTCGAAGACTCTGGATATGGCCCTCTAGGAAAGCCACCTACTTCGGTTTGAGCCTTTCGGACAGTGTCATAGTCCACACAATTAAGTAAATTATTTGGCTCATTTAGATTTTGCCGACTCGCTTCATTTATAGCGTAGGCGAGGTATCCGTCAACCAACCAAAAGACGGGTTAACTACTCAGCAGTTCACTCCGTCCTACTTTATGGTTATGAAACATGGCCGGTAAAAGTAGGGGATTTTCATAGCTTACTAGTAATTGATCACAAATGTTTTAGAAATATTGCTCGCATCTGCTGCGATCACAAGTTAAGTAATAGTGAGGTTGGACACAGGATATTATGGAATGATGATGCTAAGTCAGTTGATGAAGTTTTTAGTCTTCATTGACTGAGATGGTTGGGCATGCGTAATACATTGCCCAACCACCGATAAGCACGACGCTCAATGATGACTAGTGTAGGGAATGGTTGGAAGAAAGTGGAGGGCGGTCAAACCGAAACGTGGCATCAGTACTTGAAGTCACTAACCTCTAGTCTGAGCCATGTTGGTAGATGCAGACCACTTAGTTGGTTTCCATGTGAATATCGTAACCAATGGTTGAAGACTCTTGGTGACATGGCTCATAGTCGATGACAATGGCGTAGGTGTATACACTCTTTATCTTCTCTTAAACCATGAGATTAAAACTGCTATATACCTTTTTTTCTACAAACTAATTCTTTCTTCCTGTATTGTATTCTTATACACAATCTTACTAACAATTATCATGTGATTATTAGCGAATACCTTCAACAGGTGATTTCAGGAGTTTAAATCAGAAGCTGTGGTCAATAAACTATAACCATGTGAAGTGTAAGAAAAACGATCGATGATCAACTTACAATATCGTAGATCAATAAGAGTTAAACATTCACAGCATTGAATCATGAGTTATTGGTCTAAAATCTAAGTATTCGTGTGGACGTGTGACTAAAGTTTCTTTATCTAATTTACTATATTGAATTCATCCAGAAGAAACAAGTGTTTATTAACAGTTGTCTATACAAAATACTTCGGATCCGTTGGTCAAACACTATCAGCAACAACCTATTATGCGAGAGAGAACAAACCATATATCAGTGGAGGAAGAAATTAGGAAGAAACTGTGGAAGTGAATAGGACACACATTGAGGAAAGCATCAAACTGCATCACAAGGCAAACTCTCACATGGAATCCTCAAGACCAAAGGAGAAGAAGAACAAGACCAAAGAACACATTACGTCGACAAATGAAGACAGACATGAGAAGAATGAAGGACAGAGTGTGTTAGAACATGCTAGTCGGTAGGCAATGCTCCATTAGGAGTAACAAGCGTAAATATGTAAATCTATTCAAATCAATCATTCCCTTTACTAAGATGATATAGATATTCATTTCTTCCACATATTCAACAATCATCAAACTTGGATCCTTTCAACAACAACAACAACAACAACAACAACAATATAGAATTCAATGATTGAATAAAAATCTTTATATACACAATTGAATAAGTCATTGAACTATGATACACTTTTCTTTAATTCTATTAATAGTTCATTATTATTATTATTATTATTATTATTATTATTATTATCATTTGGTATTATTTGTTCTATTGTTTTTTGTTCATTTATAAATAATAATGGATTTGTTGTCATTTGTATTGTATCTAATAACATAGATGTATTAAATGAATGTATTGGTTTAGTTAATGTTGTTGCTTGTGCTGCTACAGCAGCGGCTGCTGCTGCCATCACAGCTGCTGTTGCTGTACTTTGCCCGGTGATTATTCTATGCTGTTTTGAATTGACTATATCATTCATTATATGAGGTATTGTATTACTATTAGTAGTATTAGTAGTAGTAGTAGTAGTAGTAATATCATTATTAGAACATTCAGTAATTGGCTTATTAATATATAATTCATTAAAATTTGTTGTTGCTATGCTTTGATTTAAACGTGGTACATTTGTAAAATAACGATTACGTTTTATACTATCCATTATTATTGGTTGTTTATATTGTTCCGCTAATAAACGTTGATGATGTTGACATAATTTTGGATAAGCATCATACATATTTTTATAAATTAATGTATTCGAATCTATCATTTCTGTTACTGGGGTTAATAATGATGAATCTTTTATATGTATATTATTACTATTACTACTAGTAATCATACTACTATTATTATTAGTAGTAGTAGTAGTAAGATATATATTAGGCATAGTTACTTCAATATTATCAGTTGTTATTGGTAAGATATAATTATTCATATTGATTTTCTCATTATTGATGATTGATGATGTAATCAATGATTGATTATTATTATTATTATTATTATTATTATTGATTGTTGATACAAAATATCCTGAATCAGTTAAATATGGCATAACAACAGATGGAATATCATTACTATTATAAGTAGTATCATTAATAGTAGTATAAGTAGTAGTAGTAGTAGTAGTAGTAGTATTAGTAGTAGTATTTGTATGATGAATTGGTAAACAATTAAATAAATGTATAGGTGATGTTAATTGTTTCATTTCATTATCATTATTATTATTATTATTATTCATATATTCTAATGAATTATAATCGATTAATTGATTATTCTTCTTATTCTGATTGATTGATTTCATATTGATTAAATTGAATTTGTTACTAAGCTTCAGAATTTGTTTGTTACTAAGGCATTTTTGTATAATATAAATGAATAAAATTGGATCAATACAAAAATGTAATATAATTATACGGGTAATAAATAATAAATGTTTTTCATTGATTAAATAATAATAATAATAATAATAAGTCATAATATAATTCGATATAATGGGTATACATAGGCTAATGAATTCTATCAGTAGTATCATCATAATCAATATTATTGATCGATTAGGAAATTTTAATTGATTTATTATGCAATTTCTATGATTAATATAATATAGCATTAGATATAATAATACAATAAATAATATAATAATAATCATTTGTATTAATAATGGGATAATAATTAAAAGAAATGATGATATCCATGTCGTCGTCGTCGTAGTAGTAGTACTTGTTATTCCATCATAATTATTAATAGTTGATGTTGTCAACGATATCGACGATGACGATGATGTCGACAGTGACGATGACGACGACAATGTCGATAATAATGGTGTTCTTTTCATCATAGAACATGTTAATAATGAATTTAATCCATTAAATAATATATTGACATTATTAGATTTTTTAATGGATTCAATCAATGGTAATTGACTATGATTAGTTATTGATTTATTGATTTGTATTGAATTATTATTTATGATATGTGTTTGAAATAAAAATGCAATGAATAATGATGTCCCAGCAGCTAATGCCCATGGAATAGAATGTAATAAAGCGATATATGCAAAATTTTGTTGAAAATAAATATGATTACTATTATGTTTATAAGTAGTATGATTATCAGTAGTATGATTATGAGTAGTAGTAGTAGTAGTAGTAGTAGTGAATAGAAATCGTTTATATAAAGAAAATTTCGGTAATTGAAAGTTTGTAAAATCTATCATGGTTATAACCATTTTCATTATTATTTGGATATACAATACAATGAATGAACATAATATAAATATAGTTACTAGGTATAATCTAACACATAATATAGTATCTGTAGCTAATGAATTCGATAAAAGGCATATCAATTCATGATTATATGTTATATAATATGTATTATGTAATGTTGTTTTTTGTATTAATCCAATACATATTACTAATAATTGTAATGATGATAATATCATACCAAGGATACCTAAATGTATTGCTATAGTATAACATATATAAATATATTGATGATAAATAAATATGGAATTTCTCAATAGGATACATTTTGGATTAGATATCAAGTGATCTTCTTGTTCTTCTTCTTGTTCTTCTTGCTGTTCTTTTTCTTCACCTTCTTCTTCTTCTTCTTGGTAATCTTCTTCTTGTTCTGCTCCTTCGAGTTGTTGTCGTTGTCGTTGTTGTTGTTGTTGTTCTTCTTCTTCTTCTTTAGTAATTGGATAATTAACACAATCATTTAGTCTAGGAGATTGATTTAATAAAGTATTATAGGAATGAATTATAGATAATGGTTGTTGGGTTATATGTTTTTGATTTATATTCGTTTGAAGATGTACACATTTATGTTGTTGTTTCGAATATCTTGTTGGTGTATATAGGATATTTGAATTAGATAAATAATTGTTGATATTGTTGTTATGGTGGTGGTGATGGTGATGATGAAGGTGGTGTTTCTTGTTGTTGTTGTTGCCATGGACTTCTTCATGACTACAATCACTAATCCTATCATCATTAGAAATTATTTTCCAATGATGATTATTACTGATTGAATCAATATCTGATTGTTGATTTGTAGTGCATAGTAACAAATGATTTTTATATGGTAATGATTGATAAAGATTATGACATGAATATAAATGATTATGTTCAAGATATTGATTTGATTGTTTCATAGATGATGTTTTTCTTTTTTTTCTTCTTTTTTTATAATTATGTAATATAGATGAATGTAAATTACAATTATAATTTGTATTACAATATGGATAGGATAAATGTTTAACATTATAATTTATTATATTACTCATATTATCATCATTATAAGTAGTATTATCAATAGTATTACTACTATTAGTAGTAGTAGTATTATGGTTTCTTTTCATTTGTTTATGTACACATGGACAATTAGTAACTATGCTTAAATCAGTCATACACTGACATGGTATTGATTGATTTTTAAATAGATGATTACATAATATATCTTTATATTCATAGTTAGTAGTATTATTAGTAGTATCAGTAGTTACAGTATTAGTTAAATGTTTATTTTCATTATGATGAGAATGATGTAACCAATTCTGATAATGATGACGATGATGATGTAATCGATAAGATAAGAAAACAATCAAAATTATATTACATACTAATGAAATAGAACTAATAATTAAAGTAAATAAAATAACATTCCAATCAATGGTATGTAATGTATCACTATGGTGATGAGGATGATGATTTGAATGAATTACATTCATAGATGTAGTAGTATTAGTCAATTGTGTCATTGATAGATTGGATTTAATATAAGGTAATAATAATGATGGTGATGGTGGTGGTGGTGGTGCTGGTGGTGCTGGTGGTGATTGCATAATACTCTTCGGATTATATTCATAATCATTATCAGATTGATTAATTAATTTATTTGTATCTTGTAATTCTATATGAATATTACCATATGATTTATTGATTAAATTGATTGGATAATTTAAATGAATTATTGATTTATTATCATAATTATTGATTATTGGTAATTGATTAAATAGGAATGGTTTACGTCCTTCTGGTGGACCAGATGGTATACGATAACGTGTACCATTTGATGTAACTAAAAAACCATATTCATCAATATAAAATTTTCCAGTAGCAAGTAATGATGGTAAATCAAATTGTTTATTATTATAATTATGATTATAATAAGATATATTTGAATTGAATTTTAAATGAGTTTTTTCATAAGTCATTCTTGTTACTATGGTGTATATACATGCAAGTTTACATAAGGATTAGATTACCTTAATGGGTAAATAGAAAAAAAGAAAAAGAAAATCAAGGAAAGAATTTATAAAATATAATGTAAATTATAAAAAGATGAATAGTGATAAAATAGTAATGGAATCCAGTATGACAAGTGTTTCATCCTATTTTGGATTCGTCAGTTGAATATACCTGAATCCTAGACTTGTTGATGTTCAATCTAGAACTCGAGTTCAGTATCATTTGCTTCAAATTTCATCGGATTATCCATTTAGCTATTGTGTTCTGATAGCCATTCGCTTGTACAATGAGGTGAAGTTTAGATTCACTTGATGTTGTTTTACTCGTATTTACTCATTGTTATTTAGTACTGTAATTAATCAGTCTCTTGTTGGCACATATGTACATTTTGTGAGGATTGTCTTGAAATGAACTTAAGTGACAAACTTTTAAGCAAATATGGATAGTCGCTAGCAGTGAAATCCAGTTTGAAAAGCATTTCGTACTAATCAGGGCTTGTCATCTGGATGTATCTACATTTTAAACTAGTTGATTTTGACCCTAGGACACAGATTCAATACCGTTCGTCTCAAATACCATCGTGTTATCAACTTAGTTACTAAGTCCTGATAGTCACCTGTTCATGCAATGGGATGAGGTTCAAATTCACTTGGTATTATTGTTTACTTCTATCTTCCCATTGTTATTTAGGACTACAATTGATCAATCTGTTATTGGCATATGTGAATCCTGTACGGATTGCCTCGATATAGCTTTAATTCACAAGCTTTTTAAGTAAAGATGGATAGTAGTAGAATAGCAGTGAAATCCGGTTTGATGAGCGTTTCGTCCTATTTGGGACTTGTCGGATGAATGTACCTACATTTCACAGTTGATATTGACTCTGGGACTCGAACCCAGTACAGTTCGTTTCAAACATCATCACATTATCCACTTAGATATGAAGTTCTGACAGCCACCTGTTTATACAATGGGGTGAATTTGAAATTCACACGATGTTGTTTTACATGTATCTTCCCACTGTTATTTAGGACTGCAATTGATTAGTCTCTTATTGGCATATGTGGATCTTTAATGGATTGCCACAAGTGGCTAGCAGTGAAATCCAGTTTGACGAGCGTTTCGTTCTATTTGCGACTCATCATCTGGATGTATCTGCATCTCAGACATCTTGATGTTGACTCTGGAAATCAGTTCCAATACTGTTCGTTTCGAATTCCATCGTGTTATCCATTTAGCTACTGAGTCTTAATAGTCACTTGTTTGTGCAATAGGGTGAAGTGTAAATTCATTTGATGTTGTAATTGATCAGTCTCTTGTTAGCATATGTATATCCTGTGGAGATTTTCTAGAAATAGACTTAAGTGACAAGCTTTTTAAGTAAAGACATTTTAGCAAAGGTTAATAATAATGTACAATTGGACCTCATAAACTTAACAATATTTTCAACACTACAATCTACTCTTTATTTACCGAATAATTATGACATGTGTTAAACCTAAACTGTTAATAATTAGTTATGGAAATAAATTGACTTCCCAATGTCATATGTTCAATTGGGTGTATGATTGATAATGACAATGTAGAATGTCTAGATCTCATGGTCTAGTTATTTGATCTTCATGACTGAACATTTCGCTCTACCGTCATATATATATATATAGGGAGAAAGGGAAATTGTGTGTGTTGTTATGTCGTCACTGAGGTGTGTCGTATTTTTAACACTAATTTCCTTTAAAGTCTTGTCTCCTTTTTACCATTCTGGTTGATTAAACATGTCTAGTAATAAGCTAAACAATATAAGTCAGCAAAACGAAATGGGTATCAATAAAAATATATGAATATGGAGTTTTTTGTGAGAAGCCGTGATCGAATGAGTCTGATTCGTGTTGGGTGATGACAGGTATCTACTTTAAACAATGAATGAAGCTTTGAGCAAGATCATGAATCGATTAAACTTAGACACTGACACCATTGGATATCTACTTGCTCAGTGGTCTAGAGATTAAGCGTTAGCCCATGAGACTAAAGCTCTTGAGTTCGAGTCGATTCTGCGCATGATCATGAATGAGCACTGTTGAAGAGTCTCATACTAGTATGAAATGGCTTTCAAGTGGTTCTAGATTTTCAGTGGTAGATTAGCTTCGATCGCCTTATAAATTCAACTATTAAAATTATTACAATTTCAGCAGGTTGACATTCTGTTATGAATACATCTTGATCTAACCTTATGAAGAAATCCTATTTGCAATCATTATGTAGTGCTGTACAAACATATAATTTAAGTGGTGAAATAATGACTTTGACATTCAGTCGGAAATCATAAACATTCAAGTCAGCATTCAGCATGAGGCGTCGTAACTCTTCCGAATGAAGACCCTACAACTCCCAGGCCAGAGTTTAAATGGTTTGAATAATTTTTTTCTGTTCAGCGTTTTTTTAGAGAGTTAGTTTTTTACGGGATGGTGTCGCTAACCCCATACCCAACCCTCCTTCTTTATCCAGGCTTGGGACCGGTAGTAGCCTCAGAGGGACTCCAGGCGGAGTGGATAGTGGCTAGTAATGAAATACAAGACGAGTGTTTCCTTCTATTTTGGAATTGTCAGTTAGATGTATGTGCATGGAGTTTGAGGCGAACGTTATTGGGTTCGACTCCCTCGAAGTTTCAGGTACTCATTGTACATGATCAAAATATTGTACTTAGAAAAAATTGTCTATTAAATTACATAATTGTTTCATTTTCCGTAGAAAAACATACAGTGAAGAATCTTTATAAGAAGAATAATAAAAATCACTCAACTGACGAGTCCCACATAAGACGAAACTCGTATCCTTGATTCCACTACTAGCCACTATCCATCTCTGCTTTTAAAAAAAACAAGGAGATATTTATATTAGCTAATCTAAATAAGTTTATTCAATAGACAATTCACTTTCTATTTCATAAACTTTATCCGTATGTAAATCATTAAGTAAAAGAAGAAAAAAGAGAACAAAAATAGAAAGAAAAATGAAGAAAAAGAAAAAAAGGAAGAAGAGAAAATGATATTTCATGCATTCAATAGATTTTCTTCTCTTTTTTTTTTCTTTTCTTAAATTAGATGACAAAAATGTAACAACTGTGTATAATCATAAACAGTTTGTATTCAATAAACATTATGGTTACTGTTGTTGCTGTGGTTTTATTTAATCTTCAATTCTATTCATTATTTTCATTATTATTATTACTATTATTATTATTATTATTATTAAAGTATCATCATAATGAATTGTAATTCTGTATCGTATTCATTCCATTGAAATGGTTTGAAATGATTTCACTATGGTGATAATAATAATAATAATACTAATAATAATAGTAATACTAGAATGTTTATTATTGTAGTTTTGTGGTTAGGAACAGTTAGGGGAGTGATGGTGGTGGTGGTGGGGGTGGGGGTGTGGTGGAGTGATGAGGGTGATGGGGGGGGTAGGGGTGATTGAATAAAAACACATATGATTTAGTATATCTGTATAGACATATACATTTTACACTTTTTAGTGATTTCTCTTTATTTTTCATTATTCATTTAATCTTATAAGAATAATGAAACTTTTACATAATTTAAACAGTTGTAGTTAGTTAGTTAGTTAGTTAGTTCGTTTGTTTTATTTTTTTTTTCTATTTTTGTCTTTAAATTGGTAAGTGTTCGTTGATTGAAGTACAAGAAATGTATTCGTTGAATTTATAAGTTAATTAATGTTAAAGTATTATTGAATATCTAGAACCATTTGACAATTGTTTTTTATCCTAGTTTGATAATCATCAGTAGTGTACATTTACAATGATGCATCGAAGAGAGCTTCGGTTTTGTTTGTGTGAATGATTAACCTCTAGATCACTAAGCATGTATTCAATGATCAATTTATGATGTTACTCAACTCGTCATTCATTGTTTAGAGTGAATAGCTGTCTCTACTCAACATGGATCTCTATTTATTGATTTGATCACGTAAATATTGGTACAAAGGGTCACTGAATACATAAGCGCCACACAAATCACTTGATTTGTGTGAGAGCTGTAATACTCTTCGGGTGTTCAAACGATACAGATGGTTTTTTTAGGAAGCCACACTCAGAGCCTTTGACCTAAATGTCTAATCCACAAGGCAGTGGAGCAACGTCAGGAGATAGTCTCATGATAGCCGATGATCAACGATTAGTTCATACGTCATTTGTTCCTACAGGATCCTGCTATCCATGAGCACTATTGGCTTGGAATGGGGGGTTTTCCGACTCTCCTAGATAGATCATTCATATCCATAGTTTCTCACGAAAACTCCAGGAAATCCATCTTGAAGCTTGATGATTTAGCATAAATCAACTCATAAATTCAATTATTATTACACAAATGTTTATTAGCATAATCAATCCGTTATTCAGTTGATCGACTTATCTTGTTCTTAAATTACAATATGCATCGAGTTTGAATGAATTACAGTGAATTAGTTTGTACAGAATTAAAGATACATTTTTCAGAACGGATATAACTTTTACTTACTTACTGATGCCTGTTACTTCTCGTGGAGAAGCATAGGCCGCTTATCAACATTATCCATCCAACCCTGTCCAGGGCGATCCTTTTCAACTCTTTCCAGTTCTTATTCATCCTTTTCATATCTGATTCTATTTCTCGACGTAATGTGTTCTTTGGCCTTCCACTTTTCCACTTTATTCAAGATTCCAAGTTAAGGCTTGCCTCGTGATGCAGTTTGATGATTTCCGTAATGTATATCCTATTCATTTCCATGGTCTTTTCCTAATTTCCTCTTCAGCTGGAAGTTGGTTGGTTCTCTCTTCCTTAAAAGGCTTTTGCTGATAGTATCCGGCCAATGGATTTTGAGTATCTTGTGTAGACAATAGTTTATAAATACTTGTACCTTCTTGATGGTGGTTGTTGTAGTTCTCCAAGTTTCAGCTCCGTACAGTAGAACTGTCTTGACGTTCGTATTGAAGATTCTAACCTTGATATTGGTTGACAGACAGTTGTTTTGAGTTCCATATGTTCTTTAACTGTAGGAATGCGGCCTTTACTTTGCCACTCCCCGCCTTCATGTCTGCATCTGATCCTCCTTTCTCATCAATGATGCTTCCCAGGTATGTGAAGGATTCTACATCTTCCAAAGTTTTGCCATCAAGAGTGATTAGATTGGTGTTCTCCATGTTGTATTTGACGACCTTGGTTTTCCTCTTGTGTATGTTGAGGCCTACTGATGCAGAGACTGCTGCTACTCTGGCTGTCTTTATCTGCATTTGTTCGTGTGTATGCGATAGAAGGGCTAGGTCATCTACGAAGTCCAAATCGTCTGATTGGTTCCAAGCTGTCCATTGTATGCCGTGTTTTCCCTCAGATGTCGAGGTCTTCATAATCCAGTCAACCACCAGAAGAAAGAGGAAGGAAGTGAGTAAACAGCCTTGTCTGACTCCGGTCCTTACTTGGAATGCATCTGTCAGCTGTCCTCCATGCATGACTTTGCACTGTAGTCTGTCGTATGAGTTCTGGATAATATTGACAATCTTCTCATTAACTACGTAGTGTCGAAGAAGTTTCCATAATATTCTCCTATCTACACTGTCAAACGCCTTTTCATAATCAATGAAGTTGATGTACAGTGACGAGTTCCACTCAATCGATTGTTCGACAATGATCTGTATTGTAGCAATTTGGTCTGTGGACGACCGATCCTTACGGAATCCAGCTTGTTGATCTCGAAATTGGATGACGAATATAATCTAGTGTGACTACTACACTGCTGGTCCCAAGTCCGGATAAATGATAAGGTTTGGACATGGGGTTAGCGATCCCATCCTGTGGAAAACTAGCTGGCTAAAAAACGCTAAACAGAAAAAATTATTCAAACCATTTAAACTCTGCCCCGGGAGCTAGAAGGTTTTCATTTAGAAGAGTTATGACGCCTCATGATGAAATCTGAGTTCCTTCGGAAGTCACGAGGCCGATGCTCCTTCTAAAAATCAGAGCAACAATTTATTTAGGTACACGGAATTCTCTTACAATGTCTTTCATTTTAATGAGTAGTCAATATACAACCAGTCATAAAACCTGTAAGAAGGGGTTTATTCAATCACAAGACTAGAAGACAACCAACAATAATAGGCAACCATCAGTAGTTTCATTGAAATAACTGAAAAACCAAGTTCTACATGAATGACAATAAAATCCTCACAGCTTAATTCTTTATCTAGTTCAGAATACACCATCTTACCTCAACATAAAGCACGCAATGTCGAATCACCTAGACTAATGGCCATATTACAACTTGGTCGATAGGATTCGATCTGAACTAAGAAAGACCTGACATTAAATTGATCACTACCCAGTGATCAATCAATTGTAAATAAATCTCAGTCCTACAGAAAATCGTTCGCGGCCTAGACAGCTCAGTGGTAAAATCTCTAACTGTGAAGTTGGGTGACACGGAATCGAATCTGTCAGAGAGCACCAGTTCCCTCAAGATTACTGGCACACCTTGCTGACTGGTGCCGAACAACACAAAACCCGGGTCCAGGGTTTCCTATTGACTACTTCCAACCACCATCTTATTTCAACATAGTTCACGGAGTGTCGAGTCACCTAGATTACTGGACATATTCCAACTTGGTCGATAGTATTCGATCTGAACTAAGAAGGACCTGACATACATGACATTGATCACCACACAGTGATCAATCAATTGTAAACACCATCATTATGTATATATGTCTAAACAACTGATTTACTTTCAAAAAAGGAGAGAATCGTTCTAGCTTAGTTTAATATCTGTACAGTTGTCTCATAAATCAATTATTGTTCACATGTAGTGAACGAAGATTAGGTAAGGAATGACCAATCCAACGACAACCATTCTCCGACACATTCTGTCCTCGGCCTTCCCTTCTACTTCCATCCAATTCTTGTTCATTCTACTCATTCATGACTCCATTTCTCGGTGTAATGTGTTCTTTGCTCTTCCTCTTCTCACTTGGCCTTCAGGATTCCATGTGAGGGCTCACTTTGTAATGCAGTTCGGTGCTTTCCTCAATGTGTATCCTATCCACTTCCAGCAATTTTTTCTGCTTTCTTCCTCCTCTGGGATCTGGTTTGTTCTCTCTCATAGTAGGTTATTGCTGATAGTGTCTGGTCAACGGATCCGAAGTATTTTACATAGACAACTCTTAATAAACACTTGTATCTTCTGGATGATGACTTTCGTAGTTCTCCAAGTTTCTACCTCATACAGTAGAACTGTTTTGACATTTGTATTGAAAATCCTGACCTTGGTTTTGGTTGACAGGCAGTTGTTATGAATTCCAGATGTTCTTCAGTTGTCAATATGCTGCTCTTACTTTGCCGATCCGCGTCTCCACATCTGCATCAGATCCATCCTGTTCATCAATGATGTTGCCCAAATATGTAAAACTATGTTTAGTAGCATTCAAGAATTTTTTTTGGGAAAACCCAAAGACGTCTAACATACCATAAATTCCCTAGATTTTCTGTACAAAAACGAACCTTTAGAGTAAAGCATATCTATTATATTTTGCGCTTTTTTCTCTTGTGTTCAAGTCAATGTGTAGATTTAGCCTAAGGGTGGGATGGTATTCGAAGAGCATAGGTACTAAATCTAAGTGTTTAATTAGCAAGACTTTCGTCAATAATATTGTAGGACTCTTCAGTAGTTATGTAATGTTCATAAAATATGTATTCTTAATCATAGTTACCACTTTCATCAATACTATAAATGTACTTAAAATAAAGAATTATTTTTTATAGTATAAATTACATGGTAACTAATCAACAATACATATGTCATATACATTTTAACAAGTTAGTATCCGACACTGATTGTTCACCTATAATAATTGTCTGTTTGTAATTTTTTCCAAGATGAAAAATATGTCAATAACTGTAATGTTTCCGTTGAAGTTGTTGTTTTTCTCTTTTTTTTTTTCTAATGGAGATTGTTATGACTTTAAACTTGGTTAGTTGTCATGTGATTTATTTATCAAATCTTAACATTATGTCAAACCAGTGACTTGTTTATCGGTATGAGCAGCTTAGTGTCTTTATTAAAGCTTTGTTCTCTTAATCATTCCAGTTGAGTTCAGTACTCTAATACCAGCTTCCAGTATACGAATCATTTACTTCAAACATACTGAGGTTTATATACCAGTCAAACAGACCGTATCACACCACTCATACAAAAGTGGCTATGAACAAGGGAGATTGTAATTAATAGACTAGGCATAACTTAAAAACAGTAAATCGTATAATAATAGTCTATGGGTTAAAATGAAGCTTATAATAAGACGGATATAGATATACACAATCTAGTTAATGAACAGCTATACAATAGGAATATATAAATAATATTAGTTCATTAATAGGTCTCGTGATTTACTCGTAGTTTAATATTGGTTAGGATATAACAGTCAATACCAAGGTCAGGATTTTCAATGTAAATGTCAAAACAGTTCTACTGCATGTGGCGGAAACTTGGAGAACTACGAATACCATCATCCAGAAGATACAAGTGTTTATTAACAGTTATTTACACAAAATACCTCAGATCCGTTGACCAGACACTATTAGCAAGAACCTACTGTGGGAGAGAATAAATCAGATCCCAGTGGAGGAAGAAATCAGGAAGAAGCGCTGGAAGTGGATAGGACACACATTGAGGAAAGCACCGAACTGCATTACAAAGTGAGCCCTCACATGGAATGCTGAAGGCCAAGTGAGAAGAGGAAGACGACAGAACACATTACACCGAGAAATGGAGACACGAATGAAAGGAATGAACAAGAATTGGATGGAAGTAGAAGGGAGGGCCAAAGACAGAGTGGGTTAAAGAATGCTGTTCGGCGGCCTATGCTCCATTAGGAGTAACAGGCGTAAGTAAATAAGTTAGGATATAACAGAGATCATGTGAATAAACCTAATTAGAATGGGTTGATCAGCGATCAGACATTAATATAATTAGAATGATTAATTATTTAATTACACCAATTCTAAGAGAAGTTAGTTTATTGTCAATATTTGTGTTCGTGCGAGACCGATAGGTCCTGGGTTCGAATCTCGCGGGGCGAGACCGTTGATTCTGTCTACATATATATGAAGGTTTCCACCTCCATCAAGTCTGATTGTGTTGATGTTCTCTGTGTTGTATCTGAAGATCTTGCTTTTTCTCTTGTATATGTTGAGGCCTACTGTAGCAACAAGACAATAATCAAATACCACAATCATTTTACGAGTCAGTAGATCATCCGATACAACTCTAGGGTTTACCACAATACTGAACTGCATTAACAACTCCATACAAATTATTTAAAATACTTATTTCTATGCTTGTGAATTACTTATCAATATATATGTATCATCATAGGCTTGGTAATATAACCAAATCATACCATTTCTCATTTAACCAAGTAATATTTACATTATAAACAAAGATGAAAAGTAGCTAGCAGTGGAATTCAGGATGAGCATTTCTTCCTGTTTGGGAGTTGTCAGCTGGATGTACCAGCATCTCAGAATTGATGTTCACTCCATGACTCGAACCCAGTACTGAATTGCAAATAGGATTCTACTACTAGCCAATATACATCTTTCCTTAAAAAAAGCTTGTGACCTAAGGCAATATCGAGGTGATCTGTACAGGATGCACATATGCCAATAAGAGATTGATCAATTTGAGTCCTAAACATCAATCGTAAGATACGAGTAAAACAACATCAAGTGAATTTAAATTTCACCCAATTGAATAAACAAGTGGCTATCAGAACTTAGTAGCTAAGTGGATAACGAAATAATGTTTGAAGCGAACGATATTGGATCTGAGTCCCGGAGTCAACATCAACACGTTTAGGATGCAGGTATATCCAGCAGACAAGTCTCAAATAGGATGAAACATGCATTGTGGATGCTTATAACTTAAGTTTATATCTAGGCAATCCTCACAGAATACACCTATACCATTAAGAAACTGCAATCCTAAACAACAATGGAAAGATACAAGCAAAACTACACTAGGTGTATGTTAATACATACTGTGTACATTCACAACTATGATTTATCATATAGATTTATACTACATAATTATAGAATACTTGAATAAATCTCTCATTAACATCATTAGATATACAAATCTGTTGACAACTGATCGTTATTTAACTTTAAAATAGAAAAAAAAAGAAAACATGAAAAATCATTGTCAAATTATCTAGTAACATTGGTTGTTTGTTTGTTTTTATTGTTGTTGTTGCTGTTGTTGTTGTTGTTGTTGTCATCGTCGTCGTCGTCGTCGTCATTGTTGTCGTCTAGTAATTCTTACTTCCATTCAAACTTTAAGCAAAAATGTCAACAACAACAAAACAACAACAGCAACAACAACAAAACGTTTTTTGTTTCTAATTTAACTACAACAAATTTATGTATCTAATCTATTTTGTTTTATATATTACAAGAAAGAAAGAAAGGAAGAAAGAGTAAAAAGAAAGAAAAAAGAGAGAAAAAAAAGAAAACTTCTCAATTGTTTTTTTTTCTTTAGAAAATGTCTTGTCAAAAAAAAAGAAATTTAGCAAAAAGAAAAAAGAAAAGAGAAAAAAAGAAAAAAACTTCTCATTTGTTATTTTTTCAGAAAATATTCTGTCAAAAAAAGAAATTTAGCAAAAAGAAAAAAGAAAAGAGAAAAAAGGTTGTTTCAGGGAAGTTGAAGTTGACCTATTTTTGTTTTTTGTTTTTTTTTTGGTATATTTTCTGGTAAATATCATTAGTGAAATTGAAAATATGATTATGTAATAGAATTCATTAGTTCAATCGTTGAAATCATGAATGAATTGAAGCTAGACCATTATGGAAAACCTGGAAACATTAGACAGCCGTTTCGTCCTATTGTAGGACTCTTCAGCATTTTCTGGAGTTCTAGTAAGAAGTCTAGCTTCAATTGATTCATGATTTCAACCCCTTCTAAGAATTCATTATTGTTTTAATGAATGTTATTAATAAATGGTTAATAAGAAAATGAAAGGAATCTATATTGTAAACGAAGAAAGAAGACAATTCAGTGAAGAAATTCATCTTTGAATATTAACTTGCGTTACACGACAACCTCTCACATGGAATCCTCAAGACCAATGGAAAACAGGAAGACTAAAGAACACATTACTCCGGAAAATAGAGATAGACATGAGAAAAATGAATAAGAAATAGATAGAACTAGAAAAGAAGACCCGGGACAAAGTGTGTTGGAGAATGCTGATCGGTGGCCTATGCTCCATTAGGAGTAACAGGCGTAAGTAAATAAGTAAGTCACTTTCTAAAGGATTATAAATGTCAGATAAAAGCATCTAGTCAATTCTAACCACTCTGATTCACTAGAAACCACTTGTGAAATCATACGTACAATGTGAAGAGTTGGGTCGATAAGAAAGTAAATGAAAAACAGCATAGGTTCTTCTTATCCACCAAATTAAACCTTTATCATTGGTTATAAAAAGCAGTATATTGAATCATTGATTCTTCCTTCAATGGTCGTAACCTCTGTTTCTATCTTCTAAGATCTATCACCAGTTCAATCCATGTCTGTTGTGAGATAGTAACTCACTAAAGACAATACTAGACGATCACACAACATCATGAATTAGTTGAAGTTAGACATTAACACGGTTAGATGTCGGGTCAGTAGTTTAGACGTTAAGAATTCACACACCAGACTGAAGGTCCTCGGTTCTGTTAAGTTCACTACTTGGTTAACACAAAATATGATATACAACTACAACATTCGAACGTATAGAACCCTCTACAGTCTTAAATCATACAATAGAAGAAAATTAGAGATTTGCTTATTGGGTAACGATCAAAATGTACAGAATATCATAGATATTTATTGATATTAGCTTTTATTATATCAACATTATAATTCAACCAATCCTCAAATAAGCATATTATATGACAATCTATTAGTATCATACCATGTTGATATTCTAGAAAGCTGTATCACATTCTGATTAAACAGAAACTCTTCAGATCATTTAGGACCTCTGGAAGCTTCGACGTCATTCTCGGAAATCTTCCTTTGATATGAGATCATAGACCCATAATAAGATGAAACAACAGTCAGTCAGTCAGCCAGTAACAACGTAGAACTTCGTACGTACGTACATCAGTCCGAGTTGCCATACCACATGAGCACACAGATTCAGTTATCAATTCAAATACCATAGTGGTAGAGGTAGTGAAAGTATAAATAGTGACAGGGAACATACGGTTTGATGATGTTATTTAGGGAGTATAATCCAGTGGAATAGATTTGGAAAGAAAATAAAGGACATGAAGAATTCAGAAGATCAGAGTTTGAGAGAACACAAAGAGTGGATACACTTGCGCCATTACAAACAATTTTGAGCCATGTCATTCAAGATCTCTAACCATCGGTTGCTATCATCTCTCGGACCCCAACCAAGTAGTCTACACCTACCAACATGACTCACGCAGTCCACTTATCAGTGACTTCATGGATGTGTGCCAAGTTTTAGTCTGGTCGCCCCTCACTTTCTTCCAATCTACTCCTACACCATGAAACAACAACTTTCAATGAAGAAGAATCCTTAGTACAACAAAAGAAACTTTATAAGATATTTTACAAAACATTTTACACTAATTTTCTTTTCTTTTCTTTTTTTTTTGTAAATTTTATTTATGATAAGCCACATATTTTTTTGTATTTTTGAAAAATAAGCCATAAAACTAATGTATATTAAAACATCATAAATTACATTACATGTAGCCAATTTATGAAAAATTTCTTTTTTTTTCTTTTCTTTTCTTTTTTTTCTTTTTTCTTTTTTACAGAATGTTTTATGGATATGTATGTGACTTTTCTTTTTTTTCTTTCTCCTTTTTTTTTCTATTTCTTCTTTAAACATAATCATCTAATATTTGAAATAGATTAAACAATAGTGGCTAGTAGTGGGATCTAGTTTGACGAGTGTTTCATCCGATATGGGACTCGTCAGTTGAATATAAATCTATCTTATAGTTGATATTCATTCTGGAACTTGAATCCAGTACCATTCGTTTCAAATATCATTGCATTATGCACATAGCAACTAAATTCTGATAATCACCTGTTTATGTAATGAGGTGAAATTTATATTAACTTGGTGTTGTTTTACTTGTACCTTTCGATTGATGTTTAAGACTGTAATTGATCAGTCTCTTATTGCCATATGTATATCCTGTGCGGATGGCCAATATGAGACTGATCAACTGCATTCCTAAATAACAATGGGAAGATACAGGCAAACAATATCAAGTGAATATAATAATCTAATAGTTGAATTCATAAGTTGATTAAAGCTAGACTACCATTGAAAACCTGGAAGTACTAGATGGCTGTTTCGTTCTAGTATGGGACTTCTTAACAGTGTAGACCTAAGATTCCGTACTCGAACCAAGGAAATTCGGTTTCGCATGCAAACGCTTAACGTCTAGATCATTGAGTCAATATCTAACTTTAATTGATTCATAATATTGTGCGATCATCCACCATTATCTTTCATACATAACTATGGTTCATGGATAAAATTCAAATTATTTAAAGTTGAACTCATGAGTCCAGACTATCATTGACAACCTAGAATCATTACAATAGATCCATGATGTTGCGTAATCCTTCATCCATTATCTTTAATCAGTAACTATCTCACAACAGATACGGTTGTACTCCATTGGTCTTATTAGAACTTCAATAAATCCATCTTGATGCTAATCACTAGTGAGCATAACAGCCAATGCTTTCAAGTTTTCCATAGTGATCTAGCTTAAATCAACTCATGAAATTCCTACGATCTCCCGCAGATCCCCCCCTCCATTCTAATAATAAACAATAATTTTCGTACACAATATATTTTGACGTTTAATTAAAACAAGAAAATAAATTGAACTAACTATAGTTAAACAAAAGACACTTGATAATTACATCATCATGTATTAGATTAACATTCGATTTAACTTATATGGACGATATGTAGATCTATCTATCTATCTATCTATCTATCTATCTATCTATCTATCTATCTATCTATCTATCTGTCTATCTATCTATCTATCTATCTATCTATCTATCTATCTATCTATCTATCTATCTATCTATCTATCTATCTATCTATCTATCTATCTATCTATCTATCCACACATCTATCTATCTATCTATCCACAGATATATCTATCTATCTATCTATCTATCTATCTATCTATCTATCTATCTACCTATCTATCTATCTATCTATCTATCTATCTATCTATCTATCTATCTACCTATCTATCTATCTATCTATCCACACATCTATCTATCTATCTAGAGATGGTGGAGAAAATTTGTTGCTCAGGTGGATGATTTTAATGGAGTTTTGTTCTTTGAGCTGGATGGTTTGATCATGGAGCTTTCCTCGTTCTTCTGAACGACATCATCAGCACAAACTTCAGATAGAAGTCATGAAGTGCTCATGATGTCGTTCAGAAGAACGATGACAGCTCCACGATCAAACCATCCAGCTCAGAGAACAAAACGCCATCAAAATCTATCTATCTATTTATCTATCCACACATCTATCTATCTATCTATTTATATCTATATCTATATAAACTAATTCAAATGATGTCATAACTGAATGAATTCATTCAAGATAATCATTATTCAATGACAGTATTATGTAATAGTTAATTAAAAAATGTAATACATACATATCATATATCATAGACAGTTATTGTTATTAATTGTGAAATATCATGTAAATGCTGGCTATATGGGGAAGAAGAAACTTATTAGCTCAGATAGAAAGCTTTTTCCTTGAAACATTGATGTTATTCTCTAGTATCGCCAAGGATAAGGAGAGTCAATCCTTCCTCTCCGAATGCTCTCACATGATCATGCGCATACAACCATTGCCAAGGAAGTCCTACTACTTACTGCCTTTTCACACTATGAGTGGACAATAAACGACTGTCAAGCAGTAGCTTTAATGGAGTTGGTGAACACGAAGAGTTTACCTAGGAAATTTGGAAAACCCTCACTCAAAACAAATAGTGCATATGGGCTCCAGTATCCTGAAGAAACCAATTATTGATCACCAGCTATCATGAGACTACAACTCTTGATGTTACTCTACTGCCTTGTAGATTGAATCTTTAGGTCTAAGGTTCACGTTGTGACTCCCTAAGGAAACTACTTGCTTCAGTCTGACCAGTCGAGAAGTATCCCAGCCCTCAAACAAATCAAATGATATATGTGACACATATGTATTGGATGCCCCTTTCTATCAATATATACATAGATATGTATTCAAATAAATAAATTTACATTTCTAATAATGAGCCGGCCGGCATCCAACGGTGTTAATGTCTAACTTCAACTAATCCACGAAGTTGCGCCACCGTTACCATTGTCTTCAGTGAGCTGATATCTCACAACAGACCTGGTTGAACTCCACTGGTCACGGCTTCTCACTAGAACTCAAGGAGTATCTCTTGAATTCAGTCACTAGTGAGCAGATGATCATTACTAGACTGATAGGTCCTGGGTTCGAATCCCGCGGGGTGCGGGATCGTGGATGCGCACTGCTGAGGAGTCCCATACTAGGACGAAACGGCCGTCCAGTGCTTCCAGGTTTTCCATGGTGGTCTAGCTTCAATTGATTCATGATTTCAACTATTGAAATTACCAATTCTCCACAAAACCCATTCTAGTAATTTCTAATAATGATCAATCATTCAATCCTATCATAAATAGATTGTTCATATTAGACATAAATAGAAGTGATTTTATTTCATTACTTATTGATAGAATAGGAGGGAGAAAAAAAGGTGTGCCATTTCCCTATCTACTATGATGTAATAAATGACAGTGTACTTTACAAGTGTGTTTTGTTTTTTTCTTAATGGTTTGTATGAATGAGATAAGTAAATGAATGTTTGGTTTATTTTGGTTTAAAGTTATCATTAGTTAGAAAACAGTATTGATTTTCATAGTTGATATCATTTACTGATCTGAATCAAATAATCATTGAAACTTGAAAGTATAGGACTCTTTATTAATGTATATTGTGAATAACATAAGGTCAGTCAGTCAGTCAGTCAGTAAGCTACAATGTAGGATCAGGTAGATATAGGCATCGGTCCAAGTTGCCCACACCTCATTAGCACGACGAGATCGACATCGGATTCATAGAAGTAGTTACTTCAATGGTAGTAATGAATAAAAGAAAGATTACATGTAAAGATATGGTGCCGAAAGAAAAAATTAGTTCGTAGAAATGAAAGTATAAAGCAATTTTATTCTCACAATTTAAGGGAGGATAGAGAGTGTATACACGTACGCCATTGTGATCAATTCTGAGCCATGTCACCAAGAGTATCTAACCATTGGTTACGATAGTCACGCAGACCTGAACCAAGTAGTCTGCATCTATCACAAACACGAATATGACTAGAAATTAGTGACTTCAAGCTCTAAAGCCATGTTTTGATTTGGCTACCCCTAACTTCCTTCCAACCATCTCTAACACCTGTCAGCATTGAGCGTCGTGCTAATCGGTGGTTGTGCATGCGTAATACATGGCCCAACCATCTGAGTCGATGAAGACTTAAACCTTCGTCAACTGATTTACTATCATCATTCCCTAACACCCTGTGTCTAACTTCACTATTACTTACCCGATGATCCCAGAAGATGCGAGCAATATTTCTGAGGCATCTGTGGTCAAATACTATTAGCTTATGAGTATCTTCTACGCTTACTGGCCACGATTCACAGCCGTAGTAACATAAGGTATCGAAGCCAAAAGAATCAGATCTCATTGAACAATATTAATAAACTATCGAAACTAGAAATGTAAACATATAGCTATTGACTGAGTAGCTTAAAAAGTTAAATATTCTCTATAAGACCTAATAATCATGTATTCAATCTAAGGTGTGTTGCAAATGTTCATTACTAAACAAACTCATATTAGAACGAACTAGTTGTCCGGTACTTCCTATTTTTCAATAGTTGTCGAGCTAAGGTCACTTCGTAATGTTTTCAACTAAAAAAAGACGAAACGGCCGTCCAGTGCTTCCAGGTTTTCCATGGTGGTCTAGCTTCAATTGACTCATGATTTCAACTATTAAAAAAAGAATGCTGTGAAACGTTTTACTGAATACATAATTATGATATGCTTTGATAAAACCCCACATCAATGTTATAACTTGTGGTCATGAGCCTCTAACAATACATAACGTAATGACACCGCTAATTAGAGAACAATCATTTATCGACCGGACCAATGACACATAAACCCGTACGAGCATTTTAGAGTCTTTATTGACCCTTCTCTCTGCCTAGCACTGCCTGCAGCAGTCTCTGCATCAGTAGGTCTCAACATACACAAGGGGGTAAACCATGGTTATAGTATTACTAAAGTGATATGATATTATTATTGTTTAATATAATGATATCACACTTGATTGCGAAACTCTAGAAGATGTGGAGTTCTTCATGTACCTGAGAAGCATCATCGATGAACAAGGAGGTTCAGATGCAGATGTAAAGGCGAGGATTGGCAAAGCAAGGGCCGCATTATTACAGTTAAAGAACACATGGAACTCAAAAACTGTCTGTCAATTAATATCAACGTCACAATCTTCAATACTAACATCAAGACAGTTCTACTGTACGGAGCTGAAACTTGGAGAACTACAACAACCACTATCAAGAAGGTATAAGTATTTATGAATAGCTGTACACGCAAGATACTCAACATCCATTGGCCGGATACTATCAGCAAAAGCCTTTTGTGGGAGAGAAAAAACCAGTTTCCAGTTGAAGAGGAAATTAGGATAAGACAATGGAAATGGATAGGACATTCATTACGGAAATCATCAAACTACATCAAGAGACAAGCCTCAATTTGAAATCCTGAAGGGAAGCACAAAAGAGGAAGGCCAATGAACACATTACGTCGGGAAATAGAAGCAAATGTGAAAGGGATGAATAAGAAGTGGAAAGGATTGTTGAAGATAGGGTTGGATAGAGATTGTTGGTGGGCGGCCTATGTTCCTCCACGAGGAGTAACAGACGTAAGTAAGTAAGTATTTATGGAACTGATATATTTATATTAATTAGTCATTAAGTAATGTCTAAAGTTATGCTTTTCTAGTTATTTTTACTGTTTTTACTCCATCTATCAGGTAGTATTGTTGTCAATTGTCTGAATTTTTTATCTCATTCTGTTCTCGTATCTACATATATTTATTGTATGGTTTTTACCAACAACATAATCAACCTCCTAGTCCAATCGACTTAAGACAGAATGGGTTTGGATAAGGTATTTTGTTAGTTGGATCATGTCAACAAAGTGTACCAAGGTTACTACTATTTAGTGATCAGTGAATATACTCATTTAAATATCCGCCTACTCAAGCTTTATATATGTATTAAATAATCCTTACAGTGTCTTCATTTCTTTTATAGTAGACCGATAGGTCCGGGGTTCGAATCTCGTGAGGCAGTATCGTGGATGTGCACTACTGACGAGTTCCAAAATGGAACAAAACGGCCGTCTACTGCTTCCAGGTTTTCTACAGTGGTCTAACTTCAATTCATTATTACAATATTCCTTTTGATATTAGTCTCAATTTTCCAAGATCATAATCTTATCAAACCTGATACTTGTTATAATTAACTAATTTGTTGGAATTATTCAAATGATAAATGATAATGAACAGATTAACTAATAATATTTCACTCGGTATTGTTTTACTTAAATCTTTTCATTGAGGTTTAAAACTGTCTCTTATTGGCATATGTGCATTCTCTACGGATCGCCTCGATATAGTCTTAATTCACAAGCATTATAAGTGAAGATGAATGGTGGCTAGCTGTCGAATCCAGTTTGACGAGCATTTCACCTTATTTGAGACTCATCAGTTAGATGTATCTGCATTCCAGAATTGATGGTTATAAAATCACAAACTAATTTTAACTATACCATCATTGAAGGACATAGGTAATCATGTTTAGTCTTGCTGTTGACCTACTCAATAGTATTCAATCCCGACCTCTTATCTGAGAATTGAAAATAAGTCCTTCAACATGAATTATGAACGTTTAATCATTAGATCATTTAGCCGAGATAAGGTTGAACTAATTTCAAACATCAGTCAATTCAAGATATTGCTTTACTATATTTCGTTGTCTAGGGTGGGTGACTATCTCGCCTGTTATTGATCATAGCTTCTTAATAGAACTCCAGGGAATATATTCTGGAGCATAGTAACATGATGATTTGGTAAATTATTGATTAACCGGTAGTTCATTACCTTCAAATTCATGTATTGACAGAGCGTTCAAAATAATTTATGATTCTATATCATTGTGGGTAAATAGATATTTAGGATGGAGGTTTGCGGAGATTATAGTACATATTAATAGTTGAATTTATGAGTCGATGTAAGTTAGAAACCTGGAACCACTTAATAACCATTTCGTCCTAGTATAGGACTCCTCAGTAGGGTATATTCACAGGATTGAGCTATACTATTTGGGCTAAAAATTTTAAATCTGGCCCTTGTCTAGCTCTCCTGTTAAACGGGATTGAGCTGTAATGTTTTGATTGTTACGTAAAAGTTTGGATGCTGTCTGATTCTCCCGAAAACGAATGTAATATTACCCTGGCAAACAAGGGTATAATATATAACCATGAACTATGTCAGGTGTCAGAAAGTTATCTACCTCAGACAACAGATGATTAGCTACGTAAGATCATGAGTCGATTGAAGTTAAACAATAACACCGTTGTATGTCAGCTTAGTGACTTAGGGGGTTTGGCGTTCACACATGAGACTGACGGTTCTGAGTTCGAGTTCCAAGTGCATGATCGTGGATATACACTACTGGAGAGTGATGTACTAAAACGAAACGTCTATCCAGTACTTTCAGGTTTTCATTGTTGATCTAGCTGAGATAGATTCATCACTAAAATCTCCATAAAACCCCCGAAACTTATAATTAGATTTCATAGTGTATTATTAGCTATTAAAATTAATCTTTTCTAAATCTATTAGATATAAGTAATATACAAAACTTATCATTAAATTAAAGTTTTATATTTGCCTATATTTTGTCATATGACGTAGTACTTGTCCACAATTATAAGGTTTTAAAGACATATATATGTCCACACACACACACACACCACACGAATACATTACCTACACTCACCCTCACACTAAGAAAACTATACTAAAGGTACATATAACTAACTGAGACAGAAACTAATCTATTTTATCGACAATAAAGAATAGATTCCAACTGAATTTCATAGACAATACAACTACAATGTTATGGATTATCCTGTAGTGTATGTATGTATGTGTGAGTGTGAGTGTACGTGCGCGTGCGCGTGTGCGTGTGCGTGTGTGTGCGTGTATATGGATAGATTTATAATATATATTACACAGTACACAATACTTCATCATTCATAGATCCAACCTAGATTCGAACTACACAATTAGTGACAATTCAGTCAGTCATTCATTCATTCATTCAGTCAGTTAGTTAGTTAGTTTAAATGTTATATGATTACTAAAATGAATGAATGTTAACAATTTATAATTGAAAAGATATAATCTACTATATGGATGGTATATCTTCCCAACAACAACAACAACAACAACAAAAAACAACATATTGTACGGGTTTTAACAACTGTTTCATTACTATTAATAGTAGTATTAGTATTAGTAGTAGTAGTAGTAGTATCAGTAGTATCAGTAGTAGTAGTAATAGTGAGTTTTCCATAAAAAAAAGCAAGTCTATAAATAGTTGTTAACATGTTTTGAACAAAACTGAAACGTGAAAGAAAGAAAAAAAAAACGAAGATGAAATTGTATGACAAGTTATAACCTACAAGTACAGACTCGGGCACAGATACACACATATACACACACATACACACATACACATACATACATGCACACGTACAAATACACATACATAAATTATCATTTCATTTGGCATTCACTTCATATGATGTCGAATGACAAGAGACAACAATTGAATGTATAACATAGTTATAATTAATATACAATTTCATTTAATGATTGTTGGCATAACTTGTTAGTTGTTGGTGGTGGTGGTGGTGGTGGGGTGGTGCAAGGAACTAAACTTGAAGAGAATTATTGTAGGGATGATAAAAACATGTAAAATGAACAATTGTGTTGTATAGTTTAACGGTGTAAAAGTTAAATAAGTCAAACAAGTTTAAAATGAAGTGAACATGTAAGCTTGAATTGTTTGTTTTTTTCATTTCTGGTTAGTGTTTCTTTTTTTAACGAGTTAGTTTTCTACCGGATGAGATCGCTAATCCCATGCCTAACCTCGCTCCTTTATTCAGGTTTCGGACCATCAGTAACCCTAGAGGGGCACGAGGTGGAATTGGTTGATACTGGTCGGTAGTCTATGCTCCATTAGGAGTACCAGGCGTAAGTAACATGCAGACTACATTAGTTACCCTATTGAATGTTGTATAGGTTCATTTATAGAAAGATGAAAAAAACTTAGTGGGTACAAATGAAATTTTATGAAAATATTCAGTACATTATACCGTAAGTAGTAGAAGTATCAGTGTTGTAGTGAATGCTACTTACAAGAATATTTGTAAGTAGTATGTAACGAAATGTGATTTCAAAGTTGTATTGATTATGGAATAGGATAAAGATTTTTAGGGCTCTTAAAGGAAGTTATTGGCATAACACTGGAAGCCTGCCTATGGTCGCGTTTCACAATATGAGTAGCAGTAGTTATTGTTGTAGTCTCAGTAGTAGTAAATAATATACACTATCATATATCAATTGTAAAATACTGCTCATTTCTATCATTGAATCAAAAGTAATCCAGACAGAATACTTTGAATTGGCTATGTAATTGTTATTTCCTCCTTTATAGTGTGATATGGTCTGGTCCGTTTGTATATAAACCAAGTATGTTTGAAATACATGATTTACATCGCAGAGGCTGATATTGGCGTTCTGAACTAAACCGATTGTGTTAAGCAAGAATCTACTATATCGTTGGTTCAAGAAAAACACAGAGAGACTCTAGACCGTTCGTACTGGTTTATGTGTCATCGCTTTGGTCAATAAGTCAATGTATTGATAGGTGATCTTATCATGTGATAATAAACAGGCCATAAGGACATAACACATTTCAGTGAAATCACAAACAGAATCATTTTGACTATCAATACAAAAGATCTAATTTACTGAAGACGATAGACTGAAGAACAAATATTAGACAATAGATTTCATTCAATCTGTGAACTGACAGTTGCATGTTAATTCATGTCAAAGCTGATTTTCTCATTAAAAATTTAGTTTTGGACTCATGGTTACAAATATTGGCATGCTAGTTACAATTGATTGATCACTGGATGGTGATCAATGTCATGTGTATCAGGTCCTTCTTAGAGCAGACTAAATCCTATCGATCAAGTTGCAATATGTCCAGTAGTCTAGGTGACTCAACATTCCATGTACTATGTTGAGATAAGATGCTGGTTAGAAGCAGTTGACTGGAAAATCTAGACCTAGGTTTCGTGTTATTCGGCACACGTCAGTAAGCTGTATCTGTAATCTTGAGGAAACTGATCCTCCTTGACGGATTCAATCCCTTATCACACAGCTTCACAGTCTCAGATGTTATCACTGGGCTATACCGACCACGATTAACCTATCCACTGAATTACTAACTTAAGTTACTACCCTCAAATCAACAAGTTATTTCATATGTTTATTCAATTAACAAATTTCAAATGAAATGAAATATGATTTTCTTGTATTTAACCACTAATCCCTATCCATTATACAAATAAATTTTGATTTACATATAGGATGGAAGTATTAAGTCGAAAAGATGAACATACAAATGAGTACTGATCTATTTCAATCTTCTATGTCAACAACGGGCAAACAGTAAACTTAAACAATTGAGGATATGATTATTTAGTTATACTGTGATGTTTGCTACCGATATCGACAGATATAAGTAGTATATACCATTATCAATCAAAATTGAATTGCTTGGTGGTAGCAGAAGATTCAGAAGATCGAAGAGAAGAGAACAATGACAAAGGATGATTATTGCGGAAATGAAGGAACAATGAAGTCTGTGACGATTGATTGACATTTTTTCAACTGAAATTATCTACCATATGATCCTCAGATTTTACTAAGACATTTAAATACGTTCAATTGACCCCACATGTGTTCATGTTCACTACAGTAGTACTGTGGTATGTGCTACTGATATCGACAGATATAAGTAGTATATATCATCAAGGGAAAGTGAAATGACTGATGATAGCAGAACATTCAGAAAATCAAAGAGAAGAGAACAAAGAATGATTGTTTTGGAAATGAAGAAACAATGTAGTCTGAGTCGCTTGATCGATATTTTTCAACTGAATTATCCACTATATGGTCCTCAGATTTTACCAAGATTTCGTTATCCTTACCAGTGTATTCTCATTCACTATAGTTTTCCTTAAAATGTAATATGTTAAGTATACCATACTTACACTCAATCTGTTTTGTCAATACTACTTATTACATATATAAGTAGAAATTACCTGACTAAAATCTAGTACGGAAATGAATAGACATTATAGGAAATATCATTATCCTATTGTCCTTTCTTTTTATAAATAAGTATTTCTCATAAAATTTATCAAAACTGTAAAAAAAAAGAGAAAAAGGAAAGAAAAAAAGAAAGGAAAAAAGAAAAAAAAAGAGAATATTAAATTGAAGCCGCATCTAAGTGGTAGTCCAATCTATAAACCTTTTCTGTTCTTTTTTTTTCTCTTTTTTTATTCTTCTCTATTTTAGACAATTTCAATAAATGAAAAATGAATTTCCTCAAAAACAAAAAAAAACAAAAAAAAAAAACAATTCTGGTTTATATGCATTTAGTAGATAAATATGGTTTAGACTCTGAATAGTTGATTATCTAATATCTTCTGATTAAATATGTAGTATTAATAGTGGAATTCATGAGTTGATCTAAGCTAGATAAAGCCATTTGAAAGGCATTTCGTTTTAGTAGCCTTCAAATGCCATGGTACAACCGAGAGTGGGGAGAGTCAACTCCGTCCCTCCCTCTCTCTCTCTCTAAATGCTCTCAAATGACCAAGTGCATACAATCAGTACAAGGAAGGTCCTACTCATTGCCTTCTCGTGGTTTTGCTATTGTTCACGAAATTGAGTGAACAAAAAACGACTGTCCGACAGAAGCTTTAACCGAGTTGGTGGATATGGAGTTGGAAAACCCTGATTCCAAACTAATGATACATATGGGCTACAGTATGCTGAAGGAACAAATAGCGTATGAACCAATTATTGGTCACCCACTATTATGGAACTACAACTCCTGACGTTACTCCACTGTCTTATGGATCAAACCTTTAGGTCGAAGACTCTGGGTGTGGCTCCCTAAGAAATCCAACGTTTTCAGTTTGGGTACCCGAACAGTATCTCAGCCCTAAGATAAATCGAACGATTTATGTGGCACATATCCGTTTGCTGCATCCTTGTGCCAATGTTTATGTGTTTAAATAATAATAATAAATAATATAGTTATAGTACAGGACTCCTCAGAAGTGTGCATCTACGATCCTGCCCATGGAATTTGAACTTAGAACTGTCGGTCTCGTGCGTGAACACCTAGCCATCTGAGCTACTGAGCTGACATACAACGGTATTATTACTTAACTTCAATTGATTTATGATCTTATACAATCCTTCATCCATTGTCTGAGATAGATTGGACTCTATTGTTCATGGCTTAGATAGACACATAAATTCAACTGTTAAAATTACTGCAATCTCCACAAACCCCCTATTCTGATAGTAAAATGTAACTGTTTATTTAAAGCATTGTTTTAGTAGAATGATATCTGAATAAAATATTGTGAGAACGGTCAATGGGTGAATTCAAAGAATCTCTGAGAAGCTTAGAAATAGCCGGAGATATTCAATCCAATCATTTTTGGAAGAATATTCTAGAATCCCTACGTGTAGCTTCCTTAATGGACTAATGCTAATAACCCCTTGTATGCGAATTGGAGGACTACAATATTGATTACGTTTTTACTAAAAACTATAAATGCCTGACAGTTTTGTACCATAGTTAACACTGTTTTGGAATAACATTCCTTTCCTTTGTCTTTTCATTTGCAACTTGGAGGGTTCTGGCCCTTGATATGGCAAATACCACTGGAGTCTTTTGACAAATAATACTTGAAGTTCAGTGAAAAATCAAATTTAATTCACTGAAATCATGAACCGATCAATGTTAGACGACCATTAAGAACCTAAGAGAATTGGACAGCAATGTGCATCTACGACCTCAACACAGAGAATCACAACCGCCGTCTTCAGTCCCCCATTTGAATAGTTAAACGATAGACATTTGAGTTTGTAACCAGTGGTGTACAAACCTGACTTGAATCGATCATTGACCATTTTCCGTTGTCTTATGTTCGTCCTTTCCTTACATCCGGCAAGTTTTAACTTTATTGGAATAAAGTAACATATGACATCACTCAAGAAAACCAATGACTGTTGATCTGAGCCATGTTGGTGAATCTAATTTTTAATTGTATTTAATACAGCTAACCTGTGTCGGGTAGAGACAAGTATCTACCTCACTACAATGGAAAATGGTCGCGCAACTTCGTGGATTGGTTGATATTAGACGCTAACACCATTGGATGCAGTCTCAGCGGTCCAGTAGGTTAAGCGTGCGCACGCGAGACTGGGGGCCCTGGGTTTGAATTCAGCGAGTAGGATCCTGGGTGCGCACTACTGAGGGGTCCCACAATAGGACGAAACGGCCGTCCAGTGCTTCCAGGTTTCCAACGGTGGTCTAACATCAATCGGTCCATGATCCCAATCAAAACCTAATAATCTCCACAACCCCTATACTGATAATTAAATTTTAACATGAGTCTTTTAAACAATGAAAGACATCAATATTACGCAATCGGACATGTTTTTGTTACCATCGTGATTGTTACCATCGTAACTGTCAACACATTACTAATAAATATATTTTTTAATTCGACGAACACATTATTTGCGTACTAGGTTCGAACTACATTCCACCTATTTTGATTTCGTTAACTGAGTAGTATGATTAGCATTCACAATTAAAATATAGCTCATATTCATTTAATAGTTAAATTCATGAGTTAATTGAAGCTAGACCACTATGGAAAACCTGGAAGCACTGGAAGACTGTTTCGTTCTAGTAGGAGACTCCTCAGTAACAGTGCACATCCATGATCCCGTCTCACGAGATTCGAACCCAGGACCTATCGGTCTCGCATGCGAACTATTAAATTACTATAATATTCATTAAAAATCCTCTCTGGTTATAATCATAATTATCTACTTACTGAATCACTTAATATATGGTATAAAATATAATCTCACAGGGGGCGAGGTCGTGGATGCGCACTGTTGAGGAATCTCACAATAGGATGGAACGGACGTTCAGTGCTTCCTGGATATTATTTGTTCATAGTATTTTAATTTAGTATTTCTGAAGTATAATACAAGTTACCAGATTTAAAAGTCTTGGATTCTAACTCATGTTTAGCCATAAGCAACAACCATAGAGGAGTTGTAATATAGTGTAAAACTCAACTAGTTGTTTGGTGTATTCTAACTTTCAGTAGTCGTTGTGTGGTGTGTGGTATTTATATCGACATAAGTAGTATATAACATTAGTCAGAAATAGGATGTCTGACAGCAGAAGGTCAAGAAGATCAAGGAAGAACAAACGGAGAGACAAAGTAATAGGTATGGAAATGCAGGAACAATAAAGTTTGAGACGATTGATCAAGGTTATGCAAATGAAGTATTTACTGGATGCTTCTCAGATATTACTAAGAGATTCTGTAATTTTATATCCATATACATTTGGTTGTCCCTACTGGTGTTCTAGTTTACTATAGTTGTATTCATGGTTGTGGAAATCATTACTAGATCAATGAAAATGATCCGGTTTTGTGGTTTATATCAAGAAGTTAGTTAGACAACTAATTAAACTTGTGAAACTATTCATATTGACCTTCTTATAACTGAGTATTCGTACACATTTGGAATCTTCAAACTAATCGTCGAATTCACTTGATATTGTTTTACTTGAATCTTCCCATTGATGTTTAGGACTGCAATTGATCAGTCTCTTATTATGTGCATACTGTGCGTATTGCCTCAATATTGCCTTAATTTACAAGCCAATAAGGGATTGATCAATTACAGTCCTAAACATCAATGGGAAGATTCAAGTAAAACAATATCAAGTGAATTAAACTTCACCCCATCGCACAAGCAAGTGGCTATCAGGACTCAGTAGCTAAGTGGATAATGCGATGGCGTTTGAGGCGAGTGAACATCAACTCTGAGATGCAGGTACATCCAGCTGACGAGTTTCAAATAGGACGGAACTCGCGTCTTGTATTCCAGTGCTAGCCACTATCCATTTTTGCTTATAATCGTCGAATACTTAATGTTTCTGTAAAGCTTCTATTCAACGTTGATTGAATAATGTTTCTCAGTATTCTATAGGTTCGTTGAAGGACTTTTTCAAGGAATATGTTGGAACTCCTCAACAAAATTCTTATATAACAATTTTATTTTATTTATGTAAAATAAATATCAATAAACAAAGATGAATGATGGTTAGCAATGGAATGAAAGACTCATGTGTCGTTTTATTTAGGACTCATCAGCTGAATGTACTTACATTCCAGAGTTGGCTTAGTAACTAAATAAATATTGAAATAGCATTTGAAGCTAACGGTACTGGGTTCGAATTTTGGAGTGAACATCAATGGATAGCAGCTGACGAGTCCCAAATAGGACGGTACGTGCATCAAACTGGATTCCACTGATAGCCACTATCCATTTTTTTGCCTGAAGGCACTATCGAGACAATTCGTACAAGATGCACCTATGCTAACAAGTGACTGATCAATTGCAATCCTAAATAACAATGCAAAAACACTTAATTAATCATCACAGTATAGTTTCTTTTTATTTTAAAGATCTATATAGTTCAATATTGATTTAAACACAATTAATCTAAATAAAACATGATTTCAATTTTCAATTGTTGCCATGACAACATAGAACCTTTCGAAATATCGATTTTTATAAACATATTAATCATAATTGAAATATTTCTAATATGAATAGAGTATATAGAGATCAATTGGATCCTATTTGAATTGTAAATAAGATTAACGATATATATATATATATATATATATATATATATATATATATATATATATATATCTGTACATAAATAGTAAGTGTCTTTGGAGAGAATATTCAGGGGGAATCATAATCATTCATTATATTTTCATTTCAAATGTAGAATATGATAAATGAGAAAACTTCAAGAAGAAGAAGAAGAAGAAGAAGAAGAAGGAGAAGAAAGAGAAGAAGAACGAAAAGTAAAAAGAAGAAAAAAACGATGTATCTTTTTAATGTGAACAGATATGTACAGATAAAAATAGTAAGATCTCAAAAGTTTTCGGTTTGAGATTGTGGAGATTGTTAAGTTTTGTTTTTTGTTTTTTTTTTTATTGAGATCATGAATCGATCAATGTTAGACTATCATTGATTGATTGATTGGTTGATTGAAATTAGATACTGACATTGTTGGATACCGGCTTGATGGTTTAGAGATTAAGCGTTTATATGTGAGATTTAAGATCTCTAATTTCAATCCTACTAGGAAAAAACGGACATTCACTACTTCTAGCTTTTCAATCATGATCTAACATTCATCGATTGATGATATCAATCTAAACTCAATAATCTCCACAATTCTATACTGATAATTACGATTGACTCACTAGTGGTTAGCTCGAAGATGAATTTAGTAGAGTGAATCTGGTGAGAAGCCGTGACCAGTATCTGTTATGAGACAATTACTGACTGAATACAATGGTGGACAGTGGCGCAATATGGTGGAATGGTGGAAGCTAGACATATACATAGTTAGATGTGAGCTCAGTGGTCTACAGATTAAGTTCGAATCCCACGTAAGGGATCATCGATGCGCACTATTCACCAGTCCCATACAACGATTAGTTCTATCTTTTCAATGATTGTCCAACATTGATTGATTCATGATCTCAATCAAAAAAAAAAATCCAAGATAGAATGTTACGTAAAAACGGAAGCGATTACAAAACAACTCATTTTTAGTAAAATGTAAATCCTCAAGACCAAAGAACACAATACACCCAGAAATGCTTACAGACAAGAGAAGAATGTACAACAATTAGATAGAACTGGAAAGGAACTCCCAGGACAGAGTGGGTTGAAGTATGCTAGTCGATCACCCATGCCCCACTGGGAGTAACAGGCGTAGGTAAGTAAGTAACTAAATAAGGGGTTTTGACATTATTGGATTTTGTGTGTTTTGTTTTTCATTTTGAAACAACTTTACTTAAGCAAGTCATAATCATAAATGAAAAAACATTGTACAATTGTTTCATTCTAGACACTTTAGATCTTACGAAGAACACTTAACTTCTTAACTACTAAGTTTAAGTGGTCTTCAGTGCTGTTTTTCGACTGCTTTCTTCCTTTAAATTATGAAATTAAAATCGCTTTATATCTTTCTTTTTACAAACGAATTCTTTCTCCGTGTACTATATCCTTATACACAATCTTTCTTTTATGTATTACTACCATCGGAGTGACTACTTCTATGAATCCAGTGTTAATCTCGTTGTGCCAATGAGGTATGGTAACTTGGACCTATGTACATATGTGCCTGGTCCTACCTTGTAATTGACTGACTGACTGACTGAGACTACTAAGTTATAATTTGATAATTTATATTTCTAATTTCAATAAATCAATAATATTGTGTAACTGTCACCAATTATAATCGATATTATTTACCATGATGATTGATGATTAATCAATAAAATCAATGAAACATATCATAGTAATTATTACATAATATGAATTACATGAATTATAATAGAATGCTGGAATAACTTACTTCAATTGTATGTGTGTGTGTGTTTGTGTGTTTATTTGACAAGATTGAACATTGAATCATGTTTTAAAGAGAAAGATGATAGAATCTAAAATGAAAAAAATCATGAAAAGAATAATGTATTAAGTTGACAATTATGTCTGTAATAAGTATAAGGGAGAGTTTAGAATCAATTCAGGCGATTCTTCAACTACAGATTCTTCAACCTACAAATTGTCAAAAAACAAAATCATTTTTGATGGAATTTTATTCTCTGAGCTAGATGGTTTGGTCGTGGAGCTTTCATCGTTCTTCTGAACAACACTATCAGCATAAACTTCAGATAGAAGTGAAGCGTTTCACAGATTGTTCTGTACACCACGATGTTGATTGGTTCTTATTGATCATTCAGTTCAGAGAAGAAAACTCCATCAAAATCATCCACCTAAGCTATAAATCTTCTCCACCATTACAAAATCACTTATAATTTTGTTCTAATGAATATAGATCGTTCATTATGTTCAACTGTTAGAAGAATCCTGGAACATTTATGAGAGTCCTAGATGGATTTAAGCTTAGGAGTTTAAAAGATGAGACTATAACTCATGGATGACCATTGAGAAATGCTAAAGTGACCTTGAGAATATCCATCAACTAGCTAGCAGTAAAAGAGGGTTATCAACCAATGTGATGAGTAAGAATTATGATATACAATTGATGGCTAGTGGTTAGGAATTCGATTTATGGTTTTTATCACGAAATGACATCAGCTATAATGCCAAAGCACTATTTAGCCAAATGGATGGACCTGTTCGGTCAGTCAGTCAGCTACACCATATAACCAGGCACATATGTGCATCGGTTAAAGTTGCCATACCTCATTAGCACAACAAGATCAACACCTCTATTCCAGCTTACATCGACTCATGAATTCAACTGTGAAAAAAACGGTCAAACAGATACATCCAGCTGACGAGTCCAAAATAGGATGAAACGCTGGTCTTGGATTTCACTGCTAGCTACTATCCATCTTTGCTTATAAAGCTTGTGAATTAAGGCACTATCGAGGCAATACACACAAGATGCACAGTAAGAGACTGATCAGTTGTAGTCCTAAACATCAATCGGAAAATACAAGTAAAATAACACCAAATGAATTTAAACTTCAGCCTATTGCACAAACAGGTGTCTATTAGGACTCAGTAACTTAGTGGACAACGCTATGGAGTTTGAAGTGAACGATATTGAGTTGGAGTTCCAGATTGAGCATCAACAAGTCTGAAATGTGGATACATCCAGCTGATGAGTCCCAAATAGGACGAAACTCGCATCAAACTAGATTCCACTACTATCCACTATCTATCTTTGCTTAATTTTTTTCGTTTTTATTCTCTTTTATTCTTCACTATTCTATTTTCATTTATATTTGTTACTTTGTCTTGGTCATCTCTATAAAGACACCCTCACACACACACACACACACACCTACATACAAACACTCCTTATTCAATTAAGAAACTTGAATAGAAAATTAGTTCCAAAAAGAAATTAATAATAATTTAATTAAAATTGGCTTTCGTTAATGTTATATATACAATAGTAGATAGTGGGATAGACACACATACACACATACACACACAAACATATGTACACATACATGAACAATCAATACGAGATATCCATACACACATAATTACACATATGAGGAGAATAAATCGTTTGCACCATCTTGCACGCTCACATGGACACACACACACACATTTTGATGGGGTTTTGTTCACTGAACTGGATGGTTTAGTCGTAGAGATTTCATCATTCTTCTGAACGACATTATCATCAGCAGTACAAACTTCAAATAGAAGTCTACCTGAACTACAACTCTTCTCCACCATCTCAATCATAATAATAATAAGTTTTAGTCTTAATTAATTGTGTGTCTCTTTTTCATTATTGCTATTATCAGTAGTATCTTGATACTATTTATAATAAAGAAAAGAAAAACTAATTTCGTCTTTGTTCGTATGATTCTCTTCAGTTAATTAATTTCTTTTCACAGTCATAAGAGAAGAATAAAAAAAAAGTTTTAACTTTTGAGTTTCTTGTTTATTGTTTCATTGTTTCATCTTTTTCTAATTTTTTTTTCTTCTCTTTAATTGAATTCATGAAATTATATCAATTAAGAGTAAACAGTATGAAGGGATAGGTTAGATGAAGTGAACAATAGTTTGTCTTTTATTTTGTTAGTATGAGATTGTGAAGATTATGAAGGGGTTTTTTTTAATTGAGATCATGAATCGATTGATCTTAGATCATTATTGAGAACCTGAGAGTAATGGACGACGTTTTTGTTCTATAGTGATTATTAGTATTTGCTCACTAGTGACTAGCTTTGTGAGGGAATTCATGGAGTTCTAGTGAGAAGCCGTGATCAGTGGACCTAATCCATGTTGGGTAGAGACTAGTATCTATCTCAGTACAATGGGAGATGGCTGCGCAATTTTGTGGATTGGTTGAAGTTAGACATTAATACCGTTAGATGTCGGATCAGTGGTCTAAAATTTAAGCGTTTACATGCGAGATCTAAGACCTCAGGTTGAAACTCCGTGAGCTGGATCATGAATATTCACTACAGAGGAGTCTTGCAACAGGACGAAATGGCCGTTCAGTGTTTCTAGGCTTTATTTTGTACTGGTCCTTGAAGCAAATAACTATAAAGTAAATACTTCTCAATCAATCGTCTCAGACTTCATTGTTTCTTCGCTTCCACAACAATTATTCTCTGTTCTTTTCCTCTTTTTTTCGATCTTCTTAACCTTCCGTTTCCAGGCATTTCCCTTTCGATTGTTGATACATACTACTTATACCTATCGACATTAGTAGCACAGAACACATGATGACTAATGGAATACAACCATGTCCTGAATGTGACAGTCATTGCTGAATGACTGTTACATCATACTGTGATCGAACTTAAGTCCAAAATGTAAACTTATTGATAAAGAAAATATCCCCTCGAACTGAGTATGTGTTTAGGATTTGTGCTAGCTTGTACCATAATATGAAGAAACTGTAGTCTAGTACTTTCTAGTTTTTTAATAATTATCCATCATGTCCGTTATGTAAACTGAATAGTTTATGAATACTCAGTAGTGCGCATCGATGACCTTAATCATAGGGAATTATATCTAAGACTATTGATCTTGCATACAAATGCCCAACTTCTAAACTATTTAGCTGAAATTTAATAGTTTTAATGTTTAACTTTAGTTAATTCACCATAATGTGCTGTCATCTTTCATTAAGTAAGATGGATAACTTTTTTTATATGTGACACATATGAACTTCACTGGTCACAGTTTCTCACTGGAACACCGAGAGTTTATTTATTTATATATTTGAACATAAAAATATTGTTACAAAGGGGCACCGAATACATATGCACCACACAAATCAGTTGATTTGTGTATCGGGTGAGATACTGATCGGGTGCCCAAACCGAAGAAGGTGGTTTTATTAGGAAGCCACACCCGAAGCCTTCGACCTACAAGTTTGTTCCATAAGGCAGTGCAACATCTTAAACAGGTGTAGTCCAATGATAACCGGTAACAAATGATTGGTTCATACACCATTTGTTCCTTCAGGATCCTGGAGTACATGTACACCATTAGTTTGAAATCAGGGTTTTCCAACTCCCCTAGGCGGACTCTCAGTGTTCATCAACCTGGTTAAAGCTTCTACCAGAAATTCACTTTTCATCTTTTCAATTTCGTAAATATCACCTACTTCGTGAAAAGTCAGTGAGTAAGACTTGCGTGACAGTGGCTCTATACGCGTGGTCATGTGACAGCATTTTGAGAGTGAGAACTGATTTTCCCCACCCTCGGCCGTACCACGGCATTTAGGGGCTGGGAGTTACATCTAGAGGCTAGTCACTAGTGAATACACGATTATCATCAGTTTATGGTTTTGTTGAAATTACAGAATTTCCATCGTTTAAATCACAAAATGATCATAGCTAGAGCACTATTGAAAACCAGAAAGTATTGGACAGTTATCTTATTCTATTATGGGTTTAAATCAAGAAATTGTATATTAAAAAACTCGTGTACCGCTACAATGGTCTAGATTTTAAGTGTTTGTGAATATGATCAAAGGTTTTATTACCGATGGCAGGTTTGTGAATGTATACTCATTATTAGTACCATAGTAGTAGTAATCTAAGATTAGTTCGTGACTTGAAAAAAAAAAATTCTATAAAATTCATAAAATTCTATGATGATAAACATCTTGAATTGGAAAACATTCAAGTGACTTTTAAATATGTAGTCTTATTTCATAGACGTTTAGACCATATAAACTAAGTCAATAACTAATTCAAAGACCTTTTGTTAGCAAAGATGGATAATGGCTAGCACTGGAATCCAAGACGTGCGTTTCGTCCTATTTAGGACTCGTCAGCTGGATATACCTGTATCTGAGTTAATGTTCACTCTGGGACTCGAATCCAGTACCATTGGCTTCGAACGCCATTACGTTATCCACTCAGATACTGAGTGAGTTAAGGCAATGTCGAGGTATACGCACAGTACGCACATATGCCAATTACAGACTGATCAATTGCAGTCTTAAACCTCAATGGGAAGATACAAACAAAACAATACCAAGTGAATTAAACTTCACCCCATTGCACAAGCAAGTGACTATCAGGAATCAGTAGCTGAGTGGATAACACGATGGCGTTTGAAGCGAATGGTACTGGGTACGAGAACCCAGAGTGAACATCAACTCTGAGATGCAGGTACATCCAGCCGACGAGTCCCAAATAGGACGAAACGTGCGTCCTAGATTCCACCGCTATCTATTATCCATCTTTGCTTATAAAGCTTGTGAGTTAAGGGTTTATTAAGGCATACACACAGTACGCGCATATGCCAATAACAGACTGATCAATTTTAGTCCTAAACATCAATGGGAAGATACAAGCAAAAAATACCATACCAAGTGAATTTAATTCAAAGACAGATTATCAGACTGATTTACACTTCATAATTCAAACAATGAAATTCACTATACCATACAGTAATTCACTTTTATTGATACTGGTTACATCTACTGATTGATATATACAATATCTCTTGATGAAGCTTATCGAAATCTCTGTGTTAAAGGTAATTTGAATAAAAATGGATTGGATTATCCCATTACTGATCATTCTTGGTTAAACTTCGATCAGTCTTGGTTAACATATGAGCATCTTATGCGGATAACCTTGATAAAGTAGTCATGACTTAAGATAGTATACAATAAATCGGATGTAGCTACCAGTGGAATTCAGGACGCGTATCATATCATCCTATTTACGACTCATCAGTCGGATGTGCCTTCCATATCTCATAGTTAATGTCCACTCCGTTACTCGGACCCAGTACCGTTCGCTTTAAACGCCAATGCGTTATTCATTTAACTACTGTATCCAAATAGTTACTAACTAATAGCTTGGTAAATTCATATGACGAGTGTTCTGGATTCCACTACTAGCTATATCCAATCTATTCTGTACTAACTTGTGCCACAATTTCTCTACCTAGTTAGTTCGCATAAGATACACAAATGTTAGCAAAGACTGATCAAATTTTAGTCGAAAAATTTTAGCACTGGGATAATTCAAGCCGATTGAATGAGTTCTTATATCCATTACGCAAGTGAATGGCTGTTTAGATTCAATAGTTAATGAATAACGCGTTGGCATTTAAAGCGAACGGTATTGGGTCCGAGTAACGGAGTGGACATTAACTATGAGATATGGAAGGCACATCCGACTGATGAGTTGTAAATAGGATGACATGATACGCTTGTTGGATTCCACCACTGGCCACATCCCATCTATACCATACTAACTTGTTTTAAAACTGTTAGGAATCATCATACCTAATAACTAAATAGATTAGCCTATTATTATTAAGTCACAGTCTAATACCAAATGCTGACGGTAGTTTTGTAAGAATACAACGTACTATACATTCAATATAAACTCTTCTTAGATGAAGCTCTCGAAATTGACTATGTTTTCGCCAGTGACATTCATATAGTTTATAACTAGTCATCTAGATGTATTTATATTTCACTAATAGTTCAACCCAATACCCTTCACTTATAATATTCGATTATCATTATTTAACTTAGCTAATCGTGATAACATTTAGATATTCAACGACTATATTATACTTCATAAAAGATAAAGTGAACTATGAAGAGATAACCTTATGTTAATTGATCACTGACTAATGATCAATATGATGTTAACGTAAAGGATTAAACAAAATAGATGTTAGTTACTACATAGTGATTATATAATGAATGATCTATAATTTCAATATCCAATAAATCAATTTTTACTCCTCAGTAGTGCGTAATAGAACGAAACGGTTGTCCAGTGCTTCCAGGTTTTCCATAATGGTCTAGCTTCAATTGACTCATGATCTCAACCATTGAAATTATTATAATATCCATAAAAACCCTTCCGATATTTATTTATTTATTTATCTGAACACATAAATATTACTGGTTGAAATCATGAATCCATTGAAGCTAGACCACCATGAAAAACCTGGAAGCACTGGACGGCCGTTTCGTCCTAGTATGGGACTCCTTAGGAGTGCGCACCCACGATCCCACTCCTCGTTACCAGTGGAGTTCAACCAGGTCTGTTGTGAGATATCAGCTCACTGAAGACAATGGTGTACGGTGGCGCAACTTCGTGGATTGGTTGAAGTTAGACATTAACACCATTGGATGCCGGCAGAGTGGTCTAGTTGGTTAAGCGCATGGCGCGAGACTGCTAGGTCCTGGGTTCGAATCCCGCGAGGAGCGGCATCGTGGGTGCGCACTGCTGAGGAGTCCCATACTAGGACGAGACGGTCGTCCAGTGCTCCCAGGTTTTCCATGGTGGTCTAGCTTCAACTGACTCATGATTTCAACCAGTGAAATTTCTAGAATCTTCACAAAATCCCTTCTAACATAAATATTAGTACAAAGGAACTCCGAATACATATGTGCCACACAACTCAGTTGATTTATGTATGGGCTGGGATACTACCAGGGTGCCCAAGCTGAAACAGGTGGTTTTCTTAAGGGATCACAACCGGAGCCTTTGACCTATAGGTCTAATCCATAAGATAGTGGATCAACGTTACTAGATGCAGTCCTATGGTAATCGGTGATCAACAATTGGTTCACATACACTATTTGCTCCTTCAGGATACTGTAGCCTATGTGCACCATCGGTTTGAAGTCAACGTTTTCTTACTCCCCTATGTGAATCTTTCATATCTATCAACCTGGTTACTTTTCATTCTCTCAATTTCTTAAACAACATCCATAATACAAGAAGATAATCAGTAGAACTTGTCTGACAGTATCATGTATACATATGAGATCATTTCAAAAAGGAAAACTGATTCTCTTTCACACTTAATCATATCAAGATAATCTATAAATATATATAATCCGTTTAATTCCATTAACAATAAACTAGGTCAATTTGAAAATCATACAGAACAATTAATTTGAATTCATTATCAATCTATTCTCATTATAAATAAAACAAATAAACAAATGATTAAATAAACTAGATATTCTATATGTTATCTCCTTTTATAAAGGGTATCATTGAACGGTTAATTGACCTTAAAATTATGATTTTAAAAAATAATTATAGTTCAAAAATCAATATATATATATATAGTTACATAATAAAAGGGGGAGGGGGGCACGGTTTTTTTCACATGGTGATTAACAATCTAATTTTACACAGACAGACACACACACACACATAGTTACACACACGCGCACATATCCCCCCCTTAACTATTTTTTTTATGAAAACGAATTTTTCACAAGTTTTTTTTTAAAAGAAAATTGACACATGGGAGTGTTTGTTTTCTCTCCCATGTTATTATTTATTTATTTATTTATTATTATAACATAAATAAAGTTTTTAGTAAGAAAAAAAGGAATCTAAAATCCCATGGCGGATTATTAGTTGCATTAGAAAGACGGGGGGGGGAGGGTTGTGAAGATTTTAGTCATTTTTAATCGGTTCATGATCTCAATTTAAAAAACTCAATCCCTGCTTGAATATCTGGGCTACTTGTTCCTGTCATCTGGATATTTCACACAAGTGATCTGTTTTCTTGTTTGTTTGTTTGTTTTAACACATAATTATGCTTATTAGTCTCATAACCTATTCAGGTGCGTTTGTGAAAAGTTTACGACATCTCGTTGTACAAGTTACAAAAGAGCTTAATCAGAGACATCTTGGTTACTGGCAATATGCATGGCAAACGATATACATTTATTAGATGTCGATTCGTGAACCGCTACCATGTAACTGACGTCCACTCAATATTTATCGCAAGGAACTGATCAAGAAATAAGGAAGACAAACTTGTTGAAATACTTTGTGCTGAGAATTCTATATTGTACCAAAACACATAATATTGAATAAAGCCACTGATAATAATAATAATAATAATAATAATAATAATAATAGTAATAATATTAAACATATGTGCTCATTAGTGACTAGCTTCGTGAGGGAATTCATGGAGTTCTAGTGAGAGGAAGTGATCAGTGGAGCTAATCCGTGTTGGGTAGAGACAAGTATTTACCTCAGTATAATGGAAAATGGTTGTGCAATTTCATGGATTGGTTGATGTTAGACACTCACATCATTGGATCCCGACTCAGTGGTCTAGTATGTTAAGCGTGCGCGCGCAAGACTAAAGGCACTGGGTTTGATATCCGAATGGTGGGATCGTGGATGTGCACTGCTAAGGGGTCCCGCAATAGGACGGAACAGACGTCCAGTGCTTCCAGGTTTTCAACGGTGGTCTAAAATCAATCGGTTCATGATCTTAATCAAAAACTTAACCATCTCCACAACCCCTATACTGATACTTTTCAGTAGTTGAATCGATGAGTCAGTTAAAGTTAGACTACCATAGAAAACACGAAAGGACTGCATAGCAATTTCATCTTAGTGTTGAACTGTTTCAAAAGTGTGCATTCTGTAGGATTCAAACCTAAGGCTTCAAGATCATTGACTTGGCGTCCTATGATGTAAATGTCGAACTTTAAAAAATCCAAGAAATTTCATTATGATCCATCATTGTCTTCAGTGAGTTACTATCTCATAACAGATTCTGGCTCAGTAGTCTTGAAGTTAAGCGTTTGCAAGCGAGACTGAAGGTCATGATTTCGAATCCTGCGTGCAGGATCGTAGATACACACTGCTGAGGAGTCCAAAACTAGGAAGAATGCCATTTAGTGCTTCCAAGTTTTTCATAGTGGTCTAGCTTTAATTAATAAGTAATACAGGGCAAATGTTTTATCTTACTTTAGGATTCATTCCTTGAATAAATCTATAGTCCAGTGTGAATGTATATATTAAAATAGAACAATTGAGTAGGAAGCGAATGGATTCATCGAATGAGATCCATTTAGTTCTAGTTTCAGTGTTCACATCAATGTTATGTTATAAATGCATTTAGTTGATGGGATGAAATGTGTATCATCCATTCTATTATTAGGCACTATACAAAGTGAATTCAATCATTAAGATCTCCACAAAACCCCTTCTGATAAGAATCAACATATGCTCACTAGTGACTGTCTTCAAGAGGTATATCCAGGAGTTCTAGTGAGAAGTAGTGACCAGTGGAGTTCAACCAGGTCTGTTGTGGGATAGAAACTCACTGAAGACAATGGTGGATATGTCGCTCAATTTCGTGGATTAGTTGAACTTAGACATGGACACCGTTGGATGCCGGCTCAGTGGTCTAGTGGTTAAGTGCTCGCGCGCGAAACCAGTCGGTTCTTGGTTCGAATCTCACTGAGGGTGAAGTCATGGATGAGCACTGCCAAGGACTCTCATAATAGGACGAAAACGCCATCCAGTGCTTCCAGGTTTTCCATGGTGGTCTAGCTTCAATTGACTCATGATCTTAATGATTGAATTCACTACAATCTCCACAAAATCCCTTCTGATAACTATCCAAAGTATAATCTATTTGTGGTAACAAGCATTAATAAGATTTCTATACATTGAGAGTTTAATACTGTGTGCTTGCAGAAATAAAATCGTTTTTTTTGATATCATCCTTTATCAAACAGTGACATATTGAACGATAATTCAAATTCCTATTTTCTAAGATTCAGTTTAAAGTACTTCATTGGTGTATTGTAGCATCCTCAGATAGTATCCAGAGTTGATATTTAGGTTGTTGTATGAAGATTCATATGTGTCAACCTTTTAAAGGGATTAAATAATATGGAAGAATTACTTTAAGGAACCAATATGCCAACAGAGACTAATCAAATCCTTTTTTTTTTTAAAGTTGACAATGAATAGATTGAAGTTACACATTAACACTGTGAGGATTCGAGTTCGAGATCGAACGTTTTGGGTTCGAGTCTCAAGTGTTAGATCGTGAATGTTTACTTCTGCGTGGTCCTATACTAGGACGAAAAGGTCTTTCAGTGCTTCCTGGTTTCTGATCGTAGTGTAGCTTAAATTGACTAGTGAATTCAACTGTGAAAATGTTACAATCTCCACAAATCCCCTTTCTAACCACATTTCTTTATTCCTTTAAATCTAAAGCTTTGGTATGATCCACATCTTCTTCTATTTCAAAACTGCTGTAATTTAAAGATGAATTGTACATTCCAATTTGTGCAAGCATTGTATTTCTTATTTTATTGGCCTTTGTAGTTCAAATATCTGAGTATCTAACCATATACGTTAATGAGTTGGTAATATCTTCAGATAAAAAGATTTATCCTAATGTCTTGTTATTTTCTTCTCAATGTTAATATGAGGAAAAGGAAGAGTCCGAGCAATCAATGAACTATTAGGCTAATCAGGCCTCCAAAGTCAACTAGCTCGTAGTTATACTCATGCCTTACTGTTACAGGGTAAAATGATCTAGTGTGTCAAAGACACTAATAAGATATAAGTTCCAAATCATCAGGTATCAATTATCTTCATACCTAAGATAATAAACCCTTTAGTAGATCAACCAATGGTTGGAGACTCTTGGTGACATGGTTCAGAATCGATCACAATGGCGTCGGTGTATACACTCTCTAACTATGAGATTAAAATCGCTTCATATCTTTCTTTCTACGAACTAATTCTTTCTTCCTGTACTATATCCTTATATGCAATCTTTCTTTTATACATTACCATCATTGAATTGATTACTTTTATGAATCCGGTGTTGATCTTGTTGTGCTAATGCGGTATGGCAACTTCGACCAAGGCATATATATGCCTGGTCCTACGTTGCAGCTGACTGACTGACTGAGATCAGATTGACAAGAAACCTGATTCTGAATTCTAATTATACTCTTCATTCACGAATGCATCTATCTGTATACAACAAAATAGAATTGTATTTCTATCTTAGTTTGATGTTTAAACATAGAATAATATAGAATTGTAGTATTATGTTATATATATTTGCAAAGCTTACTAAACAATAGTAACGATCTAATGATAATACATTGTAATAGAAGTTGACTTATATTGGGCTATAACAGTGAATACAAGTAATTTGAATACCAGTTGTCTTAAGACTGTAGAAACAAGTTGTTGATATGTATCGATTGGTATACAAGAAAAAGGTTAGATCATTCTTCTGAATTGTATCACGAAGCAAGCCCTAACATAGAATCCTGAAGGGAAACGGGAAAGAGGAAGACCAAAGAATATATTCCGTCGAGCAATGGAAGCAAATATGAAAAGGATGAATAAAAACTGAAAAGAACTGGAAAAGATTGTTGGAGACAGGGTTGGATGGAGAGTCCTGGTGGGTGACCGGTACTCCTCCACGAAGAGTAACAGGGGTAAGTACGTAATTCTTCTGACTTCTTCTAATTAATTTTCATGGTAATCTAATCAAATATAATGGCCGTTTCTTCAGTCTTACGGATATGGATATAATGCAACTTGATAGATTGAATTCGATTCACGCTAATAGTTATACAAATGTACTATTAAAGATATGAGGGCGGTTATCACTTCCTGGTTGTCCACACCGTAGAAGGGTTCTGCTGCAGGCACCTGATAAGGAAATTGGATCAGATGTGGTCTTAGTGACCTGAGAAAGTGACCGCAGTGCCCAAGGGACAACCACTTTTATGAGTAATTTTTGTGTTAGCTTCGTACTTTTTGAGACATTACCGCCAAAGACGAATATTCGTGGCATAAGATGAGGTATACATTTTTAGGGTCGACCTTTTCTAACCCTACCCTTCCTTGTGGGAAGGCAGCATCGCTGTCATGCAGATTGTCTGAAGGAAACACCTTACTTCTGTCACACCTCTGTACAGTCAGCAGTACGACTTCGCCATCGGACCTGCGGTTTGTTGCTTTTAGACTTACAACTCTTCAACTGACGTGTCTAGCAGGGTAGGACCTTAAGTAACGATTGTTCTAGCCAGTATAGCTCGGTTGCTTCATCACGATAGGTAAACCCGACCACCACGTCAATGTAGTAACAACTGCGGGGATATTTACACTGCAGCTTGAACCGAATACATTTAGTTTTACGTGATCAATTCATTATGTACGAATTGATCTAATCCAGATAACTACTAGCTTGTGTAATGGTAATGAATTCTATTAATTATTTGGTAGTGTTTAAATCTTTCCATCAATGCTGTTGAATGAATTAGTAGCCATCTGCATTCGATCAATCAGTGTATAATGAGTTAATCATGTAGAGCTAAATATATTCGGTTTGAGCCCAAATGTGAATACCAACGCTGTGTTGTTGGTATACTCAAACGTAACGTTCATCCTGGATTCCGTTGTTTACCACTATCCAGCTTTGATCTAAACTTGTAAGATAATTGACTCAAGATGCATACATGCCAAAAAACAGACTGATCAATAATCAATCTTTAATAATGAGTAGATTCAAATAACAGGTACGAAAAGACTGGAAAGAAGGACTTCTAGTCAAAATGCCAAAGAAAGGCGATCTCAGCAACTGTGACAACTACAGGGGAATCACTCTTCTCTCAATACCAGGAAAAGTCTTCAACAGGGTATTGTTAAACAGGATGAAGGACTCCGTAGACGCCCAACTTCGAGACCAACAGGCAGGATTCCGTAAGGATAGATCGTGCACAGACAAAATCGCAACTCTACAAATCATTGTGGAATAATCAATTGAATGGAATTCATCACTCTATATCAGCTTCATCGACTACGAAAAAGCATTTGATAGCGTGGACAGAACAACCCTATGGAAGCTTCTTCGACACTACGGTGTGACTCAGAAGATAGTCAATATCATACACAATTTCTATGGTGGATTAAACTGCAAAATCGTGCATGGAGGACAGTTGACAAAGTCGTTCGAAGTAAAGACCGGTGTCAGGCAAGGTTGCTTACTCTCATCCTTTCTCTTTCTCCTGGTGATCGACTGGATCATGAAGACATCAACATCTGAAGGGAAGCACGGGATACAGTGGATAGCTAGAATGAAATTGGATGATCTAGACTTCGCAGATGATCTGGCTCTTTTATAGCATACGCAACAACAAATGCAGGAGAAGACGACCAGTGTAGCTGCAGCCTCAGCAGCAGTAGATCTCAATATACACAATGGGAAAAGCAAGATTCTTCGATACAACACAGCATGCAACAATCCAATCACAATTGAAGGAGAAGCTTTGGAAGATGTAAAAACCTTTACATATTTGAGCAGTAACATCGATGAACACGGTGGATCTGATGCAGATGTGAAAGCACGGATCAGTAAATCAAGAGCAGCGTATTTACAACTGAACAACATCTGAAACTCAAAACAATTGGCAACCAACACCAAGGTCAGAATTTTCAATACAAATGTGAAGACAGTTCTACTGTATGGGGCGGAAACCTGGAAAACTACGAAAGCCATCATCCAGAAGATACAAGTGTTTATTAACAGTTGTCTACACAAAATACTTAAGATCCGTTGGCCGGACACTATCAGCAACAACCTACTGTGCGAGAGAACAAATCAGATCTTAATGGAGGAAGAAATCAGGAAGAAGAGCCGGAAGTGAATAGGACATACATTGAGGAATGCACTGAACTGCGTCACAAGACAAGCCCTCGTATGGAATCCTCAAGGTCGAAGGAGGAGAGGAAGACCAAAGAATACATTACGCCAAGAAATGGAGATAGATATGAGAAAAATGAACAAGAATTGGATGGAACTAGAAAAGAAGGCCCAGGACAGAGTGGGTTGGAGAATGCTGGTCGGCGGCCTATGCTCCATTGGGAGTAACAGGCATAAGTAAGTAAGATTCAAATAAATGATAAAGAATTATCGGCGAGATTATCATTTATGAATGAACCAATCAAATTTAAGATAACAGATCTTGGATTTCGGCACGAAATTCATTCATCCATTTATATAAATGGCGTCTTGACATCAGTTCGTGATGAAAACTCTAAAGCTAATTCCTAAGCCTAACCATCAACGGTAAATAACTCATTGTAACTTAGACTAATGGAGATAATGTCAATTCAACTGATTACAAACAATATATCATCACTTAATGTCTACCAATCGGATGGAAATGTGAACATTTTAGTTGCAGACTTAAATAAATCAATTCTAACGTTATTAACTTATGCCCTGATGAAAGATAATTCTAATTTAGTGACGAATATTATATATGCCAAGTTGATTTTAGTGTTGATCAAACTATATCGATCATGTAGCAATGCGGCCACTGGTTAAAGCATCTTAATCTTTCCTGTATTAAGTTGAGATTTAGGGTGGTGGTTACAGGTAGTTAATGGTAAATCTTATTCTATTTGTGGTTAATTGACACTCGTCAGAAAAGTGTATTTATGACCCTGATGAGATAGATACACCCTTGTAGATTTGAACCTGTCACTTATCGTTAGAGTGAGAGATGTTATCAGTAAGTTATTTGGGTTGAAGCTAACCCCTTGAAGGATGATGACATATATTTTACGATTAATTAATCACTGAGTAATGTCGTTTATGTTACGTTCCTCTAAGTGCTGATCGATAGACACTGATCAATACTCGGTCACTATTTAGTGGACAAATGATTGTAAATAAACGGTTCTAGTGTTTCATTCCTCTTTCGATAACTATGAAAACATTTTATTGTTTTACATAGATCTAAGTAACGAAATACTGGATACTAAACATATATAAGTTATAACTATATAAATATGATAATTGTTTTGCGGCAATATGATGTACTTCCGGTGTGGAAATACAAGATTGATGAATTTATGAAATTCTATCGATTTATTATGGAACACATGTATTTACACAGCTGAAATCACAAATTGATCTTAGATAGAATACTGCTGAAAATCTGTAAGCACTGGACGGCCGCTTCGAACTAGTATGGGACTGCTTGATAGTGAACATGTACCACCCCACGTGCGGGAATCGGAACCACAAACAGATCTAAGCTAGACCACTAATGTAAACCTGGAACTACTAAACAAATGTTTCGTCTTGTTATGAAACTAAGTTTTAAAAAATTATACATTACAACCATCGAATACTGTCTCACTTGTCTAGTGATCAAGGTTTCGCATGCGATACCTAATGTTCTGGGTTCAATCCCTTGTGTTTGAGTCGTGAGTGCGTACTATCTGGACAGAACGGCTGCCCATCGCTTCTTGATTTTAAACGACAACCTAGACAAAATCAGTTCATTGTGTAAACTATTCAATATATGATGGATGGAAAAGGGAGTTATAACACCCCAACTGTTAGTAAACATTCCCCATTAAAGATAAGTCAAAGATATCAACTACTGGAAAAAAACGACTTTTAAAACACACCATTTGAATCCGATTGAATAGATGGAATATGGCTAACGGTGGTATCCAAAACGATCTTGACTGACTTGAAAAATCATCTCATGAAAATTTAATCAGTTATTAGCCAATCAGAAAACTGGAGGGAGATTCGAATCAATAATTTAACACGAAATATAAAGAACTAGAATCCTCATATACATTTTCCTTTATAAGCAAACGTATGGAGTGTGAAAATAGGGTTAAGAGTTAGGCTTAAGATGGAAGAATCCTGTGTAGTCATTTGGATGTTATGAATAGATAGGGTTCTTTGAAGTGAATTCTAAACCATTTTATCGTCTTGAGAAGGTAATATATCATATTACTATAATGGATATATTTCCATTCTAACATTTTGAATCATCAACGGATCTCGACGAGAACAACAGTCAAAAATAAGAAATTTTGAACGAGCGTTTTATTGTAGTATGACACTTATCGTCATGGATCATCCATGTTCCTGTCACAGGGAATCAAAAATAGAACATGCAGTATCACGTGTCAGCTTCTAATCTCTAGACCACTGAACCGACATTCAACGGTGTTCATGCCTAACTTCAAACAATCTATTATATTCCTCAATCTGTATCCATTAAATTCACTGTACAATTGTATCATACTCGATACGGATTCAACCCCGTCGGTTATCAGTTCTCATTAGAACTTACTACAACCAGTCAGTAGTGTTCCCATCTACTTTTCATCAGATGCATCAATCACTGTATTATCATCCTATTAACAACCATGAAGACTTATTCTTCTTATTCTTCTTCTTCAGTCTTGTCAAGTTCCCCTATTTCTAGCGTCATATTACCTAAATATTGATGGTTGGTTTGATTCCATTCCCACAGAACTCCTAATAAGTAACAACCTATTCATTACCGTGTGTCACATTTCTCTCACAATCAAATGTAACTTCAATCTGACTGCTTTCATCTCATCATTGTAGTTTAATCCAAATGTGTCGGTGTGTGTGTATGTGTGTGTGTGTATTGACACACTTTCTGTCTTGAATAGAGAGCAAAGCCAATTCATAATTCAATCAAAAGATGACCAGTTCGTGTACTCCACAAATCCCATAGATCCATAAAATGGCAGATCATTCTACTCTCTATTCATTCATTCACTCACTCACTCACATATACACAAATAAATAGATTGAATGATTAGTTTATTTCAAATAAAAAGAAACATTAATGTGTTGCCTAATTAGGTGATTAGGGTGTTAGTGAACTACTACCGATAGGTAATTACACATCTAATTATTCAATGAAAATTTCTTATTCAACTGAATGGATTAGGCGGTGGGGGATGCGAATGACAATGGATTCAAATGGGTGAATGTTCATCTCTAATTAGATCCTTTCCTATAATGAATATCATGGTGATGATGTACAGATAGATAGCTGATATTTGATTGGAATTCATGGATAAAGAAAACTGGAGTTGTTCAATTTTATTTCATTAAGTTGTTTGTGATCAGCTGTTTACAATCAACATTATTACAGAGATTGACAAATCTTCTGAAACATTTCAACAAAACCCATCCAAATATCCAGTTTACTATGGAAGATGACAATGAGAACAAGTTCCATTTCTTCTCAATATCTCAATGAAACGAAGGAAGGATGGAACAGTTCAACATTGAGTTTCAAAGAAGGTCAATATGGAATAGGATCTGTCTCAATTTCAATCGATGTTGTCCATTCAGTTACACGAAAAAACGGGCACTTGTTAAAACACTATTTCACAGAACAGAATGAGTATGTACTGCCAATACACCAGAAGAGGAAGTGATGAATGTTGGAAAGATGTTTAAAGAATAACGGATTCCCATTGAATGCTATTGAGAAATATGGAAATTGTGATGATAACGAAAACAACCCAAAGAAACTGCAGCAAATGAGAAATTTCAAATCAAAGGTGATGATGTCACAGGGTCAATCAATATGAGACTAAACACTGCATTGACAACAACTTGTCCTTCAGCTAAACCGATTGCCCTATCCAAAACAACATGTTGTTTGACACAATCAAAGGTCGATAGTTACCAATTTCATGTTACCACCTACTGTGTATACAAATTTACATGTATCTGTCAAAGCAGTTGCATGGGTAGGAGAGAAAGCAGAGTCTGAGTTCGATTCAAAGTGCATATTGTGAAATGTTTAAGGTCAAGTGGATTAAAAGCATTCAGCACTGTCATCGCAACACATCTCCTTGACACAGGACATCAAGTCAATATACTGAAGTCCTTTAACATGATTCACATACAATCAAACTACAATCTTTTGAAATTCGCCGAAGCGATAGCAATCAAACGTCTACAACCAGATCTGTATATCCAAAAAGAGGCAGTAATAAATCTTTCTCCGCCCTGGTAACATTACGCACAACCATCTTGTTATTTATTATGTCACTCATTGTTGCAACTTTTTCTGTTAACTCCATGAGTTCTAATCACTACTTCAACTGAATAGTCTGAAGGGTAAGCTGATGATGGGATTATAAACACTGAATGAACAGGAACTTCATACTCAGTTGAAACAATCATCCAGTCATACTTGAATTTCAAAGACTACCTAACCTACATCAATAATCTGTTATGTAAAAATGTTAAATAGAGATCTATCAAGAACCAATAATGCATCCATAGTGGGTAATTAAAGACAGTTTATGTACAATGTCCCACATCTATGCTTATATGAGTTGATTAGGGAACAAGCGTACTTTTCGATAGATTTCAACTCATAGTATTTAATGAGACAGTCAGGGAGGTCGACAATGACTTATTCAAATAGTCGAAAGCTTTTGCACACCTCACTTCCTTACACTAATCAATTACTGAGTAATTAGTGATTGAATTCCATCGATCGAGTTTTAGTGTGTGATTCTACTAGTCTGATTGATTTAATATCCTAATCTATTTTAGTTTGATAATGGTTCTGAAGTGTACTTCCTAATGCATGATTCTTGGTTCGGCTCTCAATAAACGTTCAATCACTTTATTTTTTCTGATATTAATCTCCTTACCCCATTCACTTTACCATAATCAATTGTGTATTATGTGAGCCAATACAATTCTGTACCACATTTGAGGTTATTGAACATTGATTAAATGTGATCTACAATCAATATTTAACTAACAAAGCCAACATATTCTACATAAAACATCGATAAGTTCAAATGAATATATCCCATTAGATATGTTTATATAAAATAGATGGAATGTGACTAGAAGTGGATTTCAGGACACATGTCATTTCGTCCTACTTGGAACTTGTTAGCTAGATGTATCTGAATCTCATAAATGATATTCACATCGGGATTCGAATCAGTTCCTTTCACTTCGATAACACAAGTGAATCTCCATCTGGACTCAACAGGTCAGAAGATAACACACTAGCATTTGAAGTGACAGAGACTATATAATCGAATCTTAATAAGGAGTTACATTCAACTGACTACTTCTATAAAACATGACACGTTCATTCTGTATTCCATTAGTAGCTACATTTCGTCTACTCTACATTGGCTTGTGTCACAATGTTTACGTCGAGGCAATCCCCATGAAACGAACAGTGGGCAAGCAAGAGTGATCAAATTTTAGTCGGAATATCAAGAATCTGTCATCCAAACCATTATAAATCAAATTATAATTATCAGCATAGGGTTGTTGAGAATATTGAGTTTTGATTGAGATTATGAACCAATCAATGTTAGACGATGATTAAAAACCTGGAAGACCTGGATGACCGTTTCTTCCTAGTATGGGACTCGTCAGCAATGCGCATTCACGATCCTGTACATGGCACTCGAATCAATCATCTACGGTCTTGCACATGAACACTTAAGCTCTAAACCACTGAGCCGAAATCCAACGGCAAGATCAAAGTTCCTAGGTTCATATCCCATGTACGATATAGTGAATCTGCACTGTCAAGGAGTCTTATATTTGAATGAAATGGTTGTCCATGGATTTCAGTTCTTCAATCCTGGTCTAACATTGATGTATTCATGATCTCAATCAAAAACTTTGAAATTAATAATCACTGAATCAATATTTAACTGAATTGATTTGAACGTAAATTTGTTTTACTACTAGAGTCTCCATAAACAAAGCGTTTAAACAAAATAAGAGGATAGAATTAGTCTTGTTCATTGTATTGAAATTGATCAGACAATATCAAAAATAACCTACTGTATGTGAGAGAGAGAACAAATCAGATTCTAATGAAGGAAGAAATTATTAAGAAAACAGTGCTAGAATGGGATAAAACACACATTAAGGAAAATACCCCAACTATATCACAAGGCAAATCATTACTTGGAATATTCAATGTCAAAGAACAAAAGGAACACCAAAGAATACATTACGTCAAGAAATAGACAAACATGTAAAGAATGAACAATAATGGGATAGAACTAGAAAAGAAAGTCTAGGATAGAATGATTTAGAGAATGTGGATCAATGGCCTATACACTATTGAGGATAAGTAAATAAATAATTATACTCAAGTTGAAATGGTGTTAGTACATTAATGTATTGATAATCGATCGTTAATAATACTCTTAATAGTAATAAGTTTATTACGGAAATAGATACTTGAATAGATAAAACACGGTATAGAAAACAAAGTCAGGGACTTGAATGATACATAACATTTGTGATGTTTGTTATTGATATCATACCCAGTACAGTTGAATTATGTTGTTTTTTTTTATTGCTTTTATCTAGTTAGTAAATGTTGGTAAACAGAGTGTTTCCTTTTATTTTAATCAGAAAGTGGAAGGGGGGAGGTTTGTGGATATTATCACTATGGGAAATCTGGAAGCATTAGACAGCTGTATCATCTTAATATAAGACTCTTCAAAAGTACATATCTACGAACCACCACCACTACCCTCGTGAGATTCAAACCCAGGATCTATCGATCAATTTATAATATAAAATTTATTATATTTGTGTTTCTATCCTGGATTTTAGGATGTACTACATTGAATTTATTCGAAGTAGGTAGGTCGTTGTGAATACATTCTACTGATTGATATGTAGTTTTTTTCTTGACTAAAAATAACTCTTTAATATACATCAATCTAAATTGATGGATACAATATACCTAGAGACTATTGAAAATGTCAATGATAGGGGTACTCAGATCTGATAATAAATGAAAATTTATTTGGCCTTTGAAAAACATATCCACCCTTAAATCAAATCAAACTCATCGATATATATTGATTTTACTGACATTTACTAGTTAGGTTACCAAGTGTCAAATATCACCTAATATAAAGGAATTATAATCAATCAAAATTATATAGTATTACTATACTTCATATTATACTTGTGATAACTTGTGGTTTTGTATCCTTGGTTCTTTGTTTTTCACCTCGTCTCCAATTGTCATAACTAGTGCCCTGTGTCATTATTAATGTGTAATGTAATGATACCGCCAATTAAACAACAGAGAATTATCAACCGGGGATATAACACATTCACTTTGTTTCTGAAGATCCCAGCGACGGGGATGGAATGTGTATATCGATAAGCATAATGAATGGTAACTGTTGGGATCCATTTATTCAGCAATGTTATACGTATATTTTTATTGTTTAATTGTTAAGTAACTAAACTATTCATATTCCTCTTATTCCAAGCTTTATTTTGACCCATAGACTATTATTATACGACATGATGTTTTTGAGTTATGCCCAGTCTATCAATTACTACCTTCCACATTCACAGCCACATTTGGCTAGATCTTATACAAATGTTGTTTGCTATTTTATTGGTACAATGTGGACTGTCTGGTTGGTATATAAACCCAGTATGTTTGAAATAAATGATTCATATCGTGGAGGCTGAGATTGATGTTTTGGATTTAACAGGTTTGGATAGGTGGGAAACAGGACCGATACAGACTGTAAACTGCTCGTACGGGTTTATGCATTATTGATCCGGTCGATAATTCACTGTCGTTTAATTGGCGGTATCATTACATTATATATTAATAAGGACACAACGCACTAGTTATAACAATTGGCGACGGAGTGAAAAACAAAGAACCAAGAGCAGAGAACCATTAGTTCCTTACACAATCATTTTTATTTATGAAATTTTTCTTCTAGATCATATTGTCATTCATCTATCATCTATTGCAACTCAACTAGGTTGAGAGTTGTGATATATTAATTTAGAGTTTCAACTGGCAACCTGCTTGAATAACTGAGTTACCTATTCTTGTCATCTAAACACTTCAACAAGCTAACTGTTATTATGTTTGATTAACACATCATGATGTCTATTAATCACATAACCTATTCAGATGTGTTTGTGAAAAGTTTACGACCTTCCGGTGTACAACTTACAAAAGAGCCCAATCAGAGATGTCATCATGGCTGTCAATATGCATTGAGAAGAATGAACATTGTACAGATGATGGATGATTCCTGAACTGTTAACATCTAACTGCCAATCACTTATTAGCAAGGTGGACTATCTTCGATTCCTATTAAGTTTAAACATGTATCGTAATTATTGCGTAATCACAATTCACCAATCCTGGTTAAATGATTTACAAGACGATTACTCAGTATCACTACAAGATTTCAGTATGTGTCGTCAAGATTGATCAAGAAGTAAGAAACGGTAGCTTGGTGACATATTTTGGCCTGGGAATTCTACATTGTACTAGAAATATAATATTGAATAAAGTCATTAATAATAATAATACCACACGGATAGCATAAGATACTACTGATAATACGATATTGTGGTTTAATTGAATATAACAATACTAATCAAAGATCGCACAGGTTTCGTATATGATAAACAGCAGGCGGGTAGATACTTGATTTTCTCAACTAGATCTAACTGCCTCATACATAGATAAACTGAGAGAGTACAATGGGAGATACAACTGGAATCGATCAAGAAATAAGAAAAGGGTAACTTAGTGACATACTTTGACCTGGGAATTCTCAAATTGTACCAGAAATATAATATTGAATAAAGCCATTAATAATAATATAATTATTACAGCATAATTCCGTTTTATCAGTATGGGTTTGTGGAGATAATTAAGTTTATGATTGAGATCATGAACGGATTGATGTTAGACTACCATTGATAACCTAAAAGCATTGGACGATCAATTGCGTGAATTTATTGAGATTAAACATTAACACTATTGAATGCCGTCTTAGTGGTCTAGAGATTAAGCATTCACACGTGAGACCGAATCCTGCAAGTGGGATCGTGGATGTGCATTGTTGAGGAGTCCTATGATAGAACAGAACGACTATCCATTTCTTTCAAGTTTTCAACGGTGATCTAACATCGATCGGTTCATGATCTCAATCAAAAACATAATTCATATCAAATATATAAACCATATTCATTGAAAAAATCCCAAATTCTCTATATTACATTATTTAAAACTTAATTATAGATACAAATCATCAATGAAATGATAACTTAACTCTAAAAGGTTTTCAACAGTTTTTTTTTAACTGTTTCGTCTTAATATATAACTCCTCATCAGTGCACATTCACAATCCAATTCACAGAATTCAAATCCAGGACCTATCGATCTCGCACATGAATACTTAACCTCTAGACTACTGAACTACCCAGTATCCAACAGTGTTAATGTCTAATTTCATTCATTAATGAATGAGTATTAAATTAAAGAAAAAAAAATGGGGGAGGTTCAGTGATTGTTTTCTTTCTTAAAAAAAAGCAAACAAACATTCCATTCACTTACTTACATAATAATGATTTGAAGAATTCATTGGGGGTGGGGTAGGGTGGGTGATGGTGATGGTGATGTTGGTGGTACTAGTAGTAGTGGAAAAAAAATTTTTTTTTAAATTCCATAAACAAAAAGAAAAAGTATCCATGTGAAATTGAGATTCAATAAATTCAATATCGAATGTTTTAATGAATAAATGAATGAATAATCATCATCATCATTATCATCATTATTCATGGTCAGTGTAGTTAAATCCTAAATCATGATCATATATGATTTAGATGAATAAGAATAATGATCTCTATTGGATATCAATGATCATCAGGATACTGTTATCATATAATGATTGTATAAGTTATTATTATTATTATTAAAATTGAAAATGATGCAGATGATGTTGGTGATGGTAATGGTGACTAAAACCAAAAAAAAAAAAACAAGGGAGGGGGGAGAATATCTATTTGTATCTATGTCTGTTGTCTTATACATTGATAATATGTCTGTTACATTTGAACTTCCAAAACAACAAAAAATAAATAAATAAATTCTAAGGATTGTTTCACAGATAACAAATCCTTCTAAATAAGTACTTGCCCACATACCCACATACATACATACATACATCCATACATACATCCATACATAGATCTATACTACTTGCAAACCATAATCAACAGAATATACATTAATATTACCTGAGTTTATAGAATGTTACAAGGGATGAAATCGTTAAGCTTTATCCATATGTGTGTATGTTTATTTATACACACCACGAATAGTTATAGTTGGGTTTACATTTAGATGTGACAACAACAGGGAAGAAATAGAAATAAACGATAGAAAGAAATAATATATATTTATGACAGTCTATTAATCTAAATATGAATAATACAGAATGGAACCTATAAATATATATGGAGAGAGAGAGAGAGAGAGAGAGAGAGATTGTTTCCGGGGCGATAGACCGACATACTTAAAACTAAATTCAATCTGAATGGTTAACTATTCATCTGTAAAATGATGTGAGAGAAGAAAAAAAAATAACAAATTTATTTATAAACTGGCACTCACTAATGGATTTGCTTTTATTGTGTATTATGTTGAATACTATATGATATTGTATGAAGTGTTTATCATTATTATAATGTTAGATGTTTCTATAATGTGTACATTACATCTAGCTGACGAGTTGTACATAGGACGAAACGCGCGTCCTGGATTCCACTGCTAGCCACTATCCATCTTTGCTTATTAAGATCTATAGTTATGTATAGTCCTATTTCACTACTCATATTACTACTACTATGATGTGTACTACTGATGTCGATAGATATAAGTAGTATATATCATCAATCGAAAGTGAAATAGCTGGTAACAGAATATAAAATGATTGGTGTAGAAATGAAAGAACAATGAATTCTGAAACGATTGATGGATATTATGCAAATGAAGTATTTACTGTGTGATTCTCAGATTTTACCAAGAGATCCTGTGATACATATGGTTGTCGCTACAGGTTTTCTTGTTCACCACACTACTATTATTATTACTATTACCACGATGAAACCATAATTAAAATACAGTTTATAATAGTCGGATTCATGGGACCACCATTAAAAAACTGAAAGCCTTGGACGGACATTTCGTCTAAATATGGGACTGCTCAGAAATCTATGTCCAAGATACCTCATTTAAGGGTCTGGAATCCAGGAGGTTCAATCTCATGCACAAACGCTTAACATCCAGACATCGATGTCTAATTAATGTCTAATTTTAATTGATCCATGATCTTGTACAACCCTTCATTCATTGTCTACACTCTACACTGATTGGACTCTACTGATCACAGTTTCTCTATCCTAGAATTAGTACTATTACTAGTAATTCCAAGTTTTCAATAGTGCTCTAGCTTACATCGATTACTGCAACCTTTACATTCCCCCCCTTTACTATCTCCCTCCATTCTTATAAAATGTACTTCATTGTTTTCATAGTTAAACATTCAAACTTACAAGATAAGTTACCTAACTGTGTATCTAACATAGTAAGAACAAAATTCGCCAGAAAAACTTCAACCATAAGTACAAACATATAGATATAGATATAGATATAGATATAACAGTTGTTATACAGTTATACACCATTTTTAAAGACTCATTAATTATTTACGTAACGTAAATGCGTATAGTAACATGCATTGGATACATGTTTGTATCTGACAAAGTTTACAAACTATTTTTTAAATTCAATTATACAAAAGAAAGAAAAAGAAAGAAAAAAGAAAAAAAAAAGAAGGAGATCAACCACAATCACAACAACAACAACAACAACAACAATCGAATGAGAAAAATTTTATAATGATCTGTCAAAATGCATAAAATTGTTTGTCGTTTTTGTTTTTCTCTCTCTCTCATTTACTGAGTGCTATTTTCATTTGTGTATTGAAATATTAAGACCAGATGTATGTGGTAGATTTGTGAACAGGAGACACACACACACAGAGAGAGAGAGAGAGAGTGTGTGTGTGTGTGATCGAGAGGGAGACAGAGAGGGAGACAGAGAGACAGTCAAAATAATAATAACCGAAAAGGGATACAGTATTTGAATAAAACAAACGTTTTCCTTCCTTCCTTCCTTCTTTCCTTCTTTACTTACTTACTTACTTACTTACTTACCTACTTACTTACTTACTTACTTACTTACTTACTTACTTACGTACTTACTTACTTACTTACCTACTTACTCACTTACTTACTTACTTACTTGATTACTCACTTGCTTACTTACTTACTTACTTACCTACTTACTTACTTACTTACTTACTTACTTACTTACTTACTTACTTACTTACTTACTTACTTACTTACTTACTTACTTACTTACTTACTTACTTACTTACTTACTTACTTACTTACTTACTTACTTACTTACTTACTTACGTACTTACTTACTTACTTACTTACTTACCTACTTACTCACTTACTTACTTACTTACTTGATTACTCACTTACTTACTTACTTACTTACTTACCTACTTACTTACTTACTTACTTAATTACTGACTTACTTACTCACTTACTTACTTACTTACTTACTTAAGCTTGTTACCCTCAAAGGAGAATGGGCTGCCGATCAGCATTCTACAACCCATTCTGTCCTGGGTCTACCTTTCTGTTTCTATCTAATTGTTGTTCATTCTTCTCATGTCTGTCTCCATTTCTCGGCATAATATGTTCTTTGATTTACCTCTTCTTCTCTGACATTGAGGATTCCAAGTGAGAACTTGCCTTGTGATTCACTTGGTTCTTTTCTTTAATGCGTGTTCTATCAAACTTTTTCTTACATGAAAAAAAGTTCAATAGAACTACTTCTTATCAATAAATATGAATCATGAAAGATCGTGGATGAGCACTGCTTAAGAATTCTACAATAGGACGAAATGGTTGTCCAGTGTTTCCAGGTTTTTCATGGTGGTCTAGCTTCAATTGACTCATAATTTCAACTGTTGAAAGAAATATGTTTATAGTCGAATAGTTCATATGAATTTATTGGTGAGATTATAATTTAAGGACGAGACAATTAGAAGTGTTTGATGGATTGTAAGGTCATGGCTTGACGCTTAGGTATGATCGGTTCACAGAGGATTTTATAGAAAACGTGATAATTAAGTGGTTACAAGAAATGGGATTACTAAGAAGTTTTTGTATGTGCGATTGAGGTAATCAAATGGCTTGTGGACCTTATTCAAACTACTGTGATGATGTTGTCTTTCGATATAATATATGTTGGAGGGAGAAGTCTCCTAGAATAGGAACTATTTTCTCTCAATCCAGATTGAAACCAAGGCAAAGTATAATGATTGTTGCTAACTGGATAATAAAAGCACTAGTAACAAGGGTGATTGAAGAGCATACAGATTTCTACATAGACTTAGTTACGTGCATCATGTTGTTATCCACAAGTGGCATTTTGTCGACCCAACAACCGGATTGCACACAAGTAATATTGAATCTGTGTGGTCAAGGCTGAAAGAGTTTTTGCAACTATATCATAGCGTCAGAGAAGGATTATTATGAAACCATATGGATTATTTCACCTACCATGTACAATACGATTTTACAACCTCTGAACTTCTTTCACACGTTGAAAAGTTTTTAAATCATATAAAAGAAGTGTATCCACTTTATTTCTTTGGTTTTGTATCATATATTTCTACTTTATACTATCTTCTAATGGACTAATATTGCTCAAGTTCACTTAAAACTCATTCAAAGATCATCTATAAATTATACTCTCCCTAATTTATTTCAGTTTGTAAATTCACTTCAACAACCTAGAAACTATCTTATTAATGATTACAACTAATTCTAGTGTACATTGTTCATCAAAGAAAAGTTCTCATTGAAGTCATGAACCAATCAACGTTAGACCGCGATTGTAAACTTGGAAGTGCTGGGCCGCCGGTTTTGCCGTAGTATGGGACTCCTCAGAAGTGCACATCCATGATCATGCACGCGAGAATCAAACCTAGGACCTTTAGTCTCATGCGCGAACACTACACTTTAAAACATTGAGCCTACATCTAACGGTGTTAATGTCTAAATTTAATCAATCTACGATTAAAATTCTTGAGTTGTACATGTAGATATAATTGCAATTAACCAATCACTGATGTCATGTATGATAAATCTTTCTCAGTGCTGATCTAATTTCATTTACCATTACTCACTGATTAATTGATTAAAAATATACCTCGGTTTTAAAAACGATCAGTCGATCCCAGAATAGGTAGTATCTCTGATTGTAAAGCTGGATGACATGAAATAGATGTAATCCACTAACAAGTATCAGGTTCATCAAGATGATCATCAGAACAAACTTGAGATAAAAGTGAAGTGTGCTGATGATGTCGTTCAGAAGAACGATGAAATCTCCACGATTAAATCATCCAATTCAGTGAACAAAACTGCATCAAAATCATCAACTTGAGCTACAAATATTCTCCATCATATATTATTACTTAATAGTTTGCTTTATAGAATTCAGGTAAATGGAGTATATTCATTAGGATATAAAATAAGGAGAGTTCTCTTTTTGGCGGAAAAAGGACTCTTCGCTTAAAATAGAACTGAACCATAAACAATAAAAAAAAACATTTATTTTATCAATAGAGGGATTTATAAAGATTGAAATATTTTCACAATTGAATTCATGAGTCGATCTAAGCTCGACCCCCCATTGAAAACCTGGAAGCATTGAATAGCTGTTTCGTCCTAGTGTTCGCACGTGAGGTCGAAGATCCTGAATTCAAGTCCTGAATGTAGGACAAGCCCTCACATGGAATCCTCAAAGCCAAAGAAGAAGAGGAAGACCGAAAAACACATTACGCGTGGAAATGGAGATAGATATGGGAAAAATGAACAAGAAATGGATGGAACTAGAAAAGAAGGCCCAGAACAGAGTGGGTTGGAGAATGGTGGTCGGCGGCCTATGCTCCGTTAGAAGTAACAGGCATGAGTAGGTAAGTAAGTAAGTAAGTAAGTAAGTAAGTAAGTAAGTAAGTAAGCAGTAAGATCAAACGTATCAATTCATCAAGCACTCATCTATTGTCTGGTCATGACTTATTTCAACTAAACCTGAAACAAACTATCAGCAGTTTGAACACTGGATTATATGTACTAAAAAGAGTAAGGTTTGTGAAAAGCATAGAACTGAATTCCACGCAAAGTCTTAGTTTCTTGAGTTCAATTCCTGAGATCATTATGAGCTCATACAGCTGTAATATCTCATACTAAAACTAAACCACTATTAAGTGTCATTTTGGCTTTCAACTACTGTCTAACTTGAATCAATCCTTGATGCAAACTATATTTAAACTGAACCAAGATAGTTCCATTTAAACTCATAGTTGTGTGAATTTAAACATTTATATTACTTCTAACTAATATGTACAGTACATATTATCTGTAAGATGGTGGACAGGGTTCGATGGCGAATGTTGATAGGCGGCCGATGCTCGTCTACGAAGGGTGACAGGCGTAAGTAAGCAAGTAAGTAAGTAAGTAAGTTGAAGAAGTTTTGTAGCGCAGTTGAATGATTTAGGTGAAGTTTTGTTCTCTATGGTGGATAATCTAGTCATGGATCTTTCATTGTTCATCTGAACAACATCATCAGTACAAACTTTAGGTAAGAGTGAATTGTTCAAATTTCTCCACATCTGATTTACAGCTTGCCTCTTTTGACCTCGAACTTGATGGGTTACAAATTTAAGTAAGTCATTAATCATTTACTTGTTTAGTGGCCTTAAAGTATCAACCTCTAATGATCAGTATTATGTCACTGTGTTAAATAACATTAAAGACAAGAGGAAAATATTTTTAAGAGAAAAAAGAAAACTGACATTTGTTTTCAATAATTGGTAGAGATTATTTCATGATTTCGTTTAGTTTTCTCAACAATTGTAAGGTACTTTTGAATTCACACTCACCAGTTCAAAAGGGCATGGGTTCGAATCCCACTTCCATCACAAACGTTTGGTCAAGACAGAGTTCTATGGAGAATGTTGATGGACAGCCTGTGTTCCTTCACGAGAGATAACAGAGGTAAGTAAGTAAGTAAGTAAGTAAGTAAGTAAGTAAGTAAGTAAGTAAGTAAGTGAGTACTTCCCTTAACACTGAGAAATGCAAAAAAAGATAAATGCTAAGGATGATAGGAAACGATTTGGATAAGTGTTTGTTTTTGGGTATATATTCATCGTGTTAATCAGGCTGTATTGATCAAACAGAGAAATTATGTCGGATATTTGTTGCCGATATCCACTTATCACAAACACAATATATATATATTGAAGAAAATGACGGATGTGTCGCTGAATTTCGTGGATTAGTTGAAATTAGACATTAACACCATCGGATGCCGGCTAACACAGTGGTCTAAAGGTTAAGCGTTCGCGTGGACGTGCACTACTGAGGAGTCACTAAATAGGACGAAACAGCCGTTCAGTGCTTCCAGATTTTCCATGATGGTCTAGCTTCAATGGACTCATGATCTCAACTATTGAAATATACTGATATATTCAGTTGTTTAGACTGATGATGATGACAAATCAGAATTGTATATGATTAAAATATTTCGTAACAATTCTGTATATAACAATTATCGCTAGAATATGCTGTTGAAGTCATTCATGGAGAAAGAATTTAACTCTCAAGAACAAAAGACTTGAAAGAAACTTAGAACTGGGGATGATATTGTCCCCGTTCTAGCAGATAAAGGACGTATTATAATAGTTATAAACAAGGAAGCTACTCACGATTAAACGACCCAACTAAGTTACAAATGTTCTCTACGATCTCATCTCAATTTGGTTCGTTGAAAGTGCTGAGAATCTTGACTACTTAGCACTATACAAATACTATCAAGGTTTCAAGTTATTTTTAGCCATACCTTGATCCATTGTCATAGATCAATAATAAATAAATGATACAACTTACATTATAGTGTAACATTTATTAATACGAGTGACCCTAAACTCAACTCTTCTTCTTCTCCCCAGGCTTTAGACCGATAATAATCCTTGAAAAACTATAAATGGTGTTATTTTGCTGCATAATGAAGTTCTCCAGTGTAGAATTCATCAACAATATTCATAATCAGATTGGATCTCAAACAGAATACTATATGATTACCACCCCCCACTCACTCAACTACCCACTCATCCACCCCTCTAATATATCATCTCCCAAACTACTAAGTTACAATTACTATCAATTTATTGATTACATTATGAACTATACTCTAATCATTTTCATCTTTAAATAATTGACTTAATGATTATTAATTTTATAAATAATTGTAAATTATTCAATTGAAATTAAACATAATTCCTTATTAAATCTAATAATTCTATCAGAAAACTATCGATTAATCATAATAATAATAATAATAATAAATCAATGGTAAATAAGAGATAAGGAAACCATTCCCTATATCGTTTTCAAGGTGGTGGTGGGGTAGGGATGGGGGTGGTGGTGGTGGTGGGGTAAGTTCATTTATACAGACAGAGCTTGGTTGATTATTTGATAGTAACTAGGAATGAAATCTTTGACATGAGTTGTTTTCTAATTTCAAACATTTACTGCATGATCAACGATTAAAATCATGAGTCCGTTGAAGCTAAACCACCATGGAAAACCTGAAAGCACTGGACAGCCGTTTTGTCCTATTATGGGACTCCTCAGCATGATTTATAACCATGTTTGGTGAATGAGAATTCAATTGGAGATAATCAATTTATTATTAAACAGAATACATCTTGGTGAAATATGAGAATTGTATATTGAATAGTCCAATTTGAAAATTCCAAATTTAAGTCAAGATAAACAGTGTAACATCAGCTTCTGAATCAGTGGGCTTCAAAGTACACAAAGGAAAAACTGAGATCCTCGAATACAATATGAAAAACATCAATCGAAGTACACTTGATGAAGAAACTCTGGAAGTGGTGGAAACTTTCACATATATAGAGAGAGAATCATCGGTAAAAGACAAGCATTGACAAAGTAAGGGTCGAAATTCCTACGAATGTCAAGATAGTTCTACTGTACCAAACTGTATCACGAGGCAAGCACTGATTTGGAATCCTGAAGGGGAATGGAAAAAGGGAGATCAAAGAACACATTGCATTGAGAATTAGAAACAAATATATAAAGAACGAATAGCAACTGGAAAGGATTGCTGAGGACAGAGTTGGATAGAGAATACTGGTAGATGGCCTGAATAAAGTTGGTTCATTAATTTTCAATGATAATAATCATAAACATTTAATTGACATTTATATTTGATTGTGTGATTAAATCCTCCAGTTGAAAAGGATATTAAGGGAAGACCTTGGAGGTGTATAGGACACACATTGTGCAAACCATCACATTACATTACGAGGTAAGTTGTGATTGAGAATCCTCAAAACAAAAGAGAAAAGAGGCAGACATTGCTCCATCAATCGGTGGAAAACATTTAAAGAGTGACTAACAGTTGGGAACAATTGGAAGAGAAAGCCAAATAACAGAGTTGACTGAAAAATCCTGATCCTGTCGTCTATGCTCCACAAATAGGATGACAGGCATAAGTAAGTAGGTAATACATTTCTATTGATTGTAGACTGATTTAAAGGCTATGCTTTCTATGATCATTTAACATTCTAAAAATGTTCACTTTCCGAGCAATGTGATTCGTTACATTACAGAATATTGTTCTTCAGTTGCCAGGATCATCTTTACACATCAACTATTATTCATACAACTTTTATTGTGATTATTAATAGTACCAGATGAAACACTGATTGTTCGCTTTCATTTCTACACTAATTTTATACAATTTTCTGTTTTACTATAAAAATTTGGATGCTCGGTGATCTAAAGGTTAAATGTTCTCGCACGAAACCGAAAATCTTAACAATTGATTGATCACTGGGTGGGGATCAATGTCATGTATGTCAGATCCTTCTTAGTGCAGATCGAATCCTATCGATCAAGTTGCAATTTGACTACTAATCTAGGTAACTCGACATTGTGTGCATTATGTTGAGATAAGTTAGTGGTTGGAGGTAGTCAACAGGAAACCCTGGACCCAAGTTTCATGCTACTTGATACTCGTCAGAGAAGTGTACCTGTAATCTTGATGGAACTGGTGCTGCGTGATGGATTCGATCCCATGTCACGTGGTTCCAACCACCATTATATCCCGATATAGTGCATGCAATGTCGAGTCGCCTAGACTAGTGGTCACATTGCAACCTCTTCAATTGGATTCGAAATACACTAAGAAGGACCTGACACATATGACATTGATCACCATCCAGTGATCAATCAATCATGAATACATCTCAGTTCTACAGGAGGTTATTCGCGTCTTGGATAGCTCAGTGTTAGCATCTCTGAGTGTAAATCAATGTGACACGGGATCAAATCCATCAACGAACATTAATTCCCACAAAAATTACAGGTACACCTTACTGACTAGTGCTAAAATAGCACGAAACCTAAGTCCATAGTTTCCTGTTAAAACTAAAATTCCAAAGTTCAAATCCCATATACAGGATCATGGATGTGTACTTCTATGTAGTCTCATACTAAAACAAACTGATTGTTCAATACTGTTAAGTTTACAATCATAATCTAACATTGATCTATTCATGATCTCGATCAAAACACAACAATCTATACAATTCTATCTTAATAACTATGATTCATTATTGTCTTTTAATCAACTTGATCTGGATCATATCATTTAAAAAAAAATAAAAAAAAAGTTCTCCTATATAAGATCTATTGAAATCTCCTAGACTTTCAACGATATAATATAAATCTATATTCTTTTAATATCCTTTATTCAATCATTCATTAATCATCTTTTACTTTTATTCTCAACTAATAATAAAAGAAAATTAATAAACGAGATAATTACAATTTGGATTATAGTTTTTTTCTTTTGTCTTTTTTGTTTCAAAATAAAACAAAAAAAAAAAAAATAAAGAAAAAAAAGAGAAAAGAGGAAAACGAGAAAAAAGAGGAAAAAAAATCGAAAAGATAAAAAAAGAGAAAAAAGTAAAAAAGGAAAAGAAAATTAATTGATAAAAATTTTCTTTATTCATAATGATAAATATTCAATGATTTAAGTAGTTTTGTAAGTAGTAAACTTGACATTTAAGTAATAAATATATAAATCATTCGTTTATATTAAATCTTTTAAGTAGATTATTTATAATAGACAAGGAAAAAAAACTACGTCATATACAATTTTTTTCTGGTGTATTTTTCTTTCAAGGATAATTTATGACAATTTATTATAAGAATTAGTACAATAAAGAAATACTACTGATATTGACAGATATATAAGTAGTATATATCATTAATCGAAAGTGATATGTTTGGTGGTAAATAAATAGAAAGAGAGTGAATATCAACTGTGAGATATGATAGGTACATTCAGTTGATGAGTCTGAAATAGGACGAAACAAAAGTCCTAGATTCTACTGTGAACCACTAACTATCCTTGTGAATTAAGGCAATACGCTCAGTATACGTAAGAGATTGATCAATTACAGTTTTAAACATCAATGGAATGATTCAAGAGAATGATTGGTGTGGAAATGGAGAACCAATGAAGTCTGAGACGATGAATTGACATTTTGTAAATGAAGTATTTTTTTTTACTGTATGACTCTCAGATTTCAGTAAAACATTCTGTGATGTGGTATTTGAATACATTCGGTTGTCCTTACTGGTGTTCTCGTTTATTATAGTACTACCGACACATTGGAAATAGAATTATTGAATGTTTAGTGAAATATGTAAAAACTAAAGACAAACTCCTGGAGTAAACTACAATAGATGAAAACGTATTTACATTTAATTTGATTTCAAAGATGATGCCATCTCAGCAACAATAAACGGAACATTAAAAACTACACTGATCAGAACAAGTAGATTATCTTATGTTGTATGGTACTCAGATTGTGCTAAGAGATGCTGTAATTGTGTATTCAGATAGATTGGGTTGTCCCTACTGGTGTTGTCGTTCATTATAATACTAGATAATTGTTTCATTTTACAATCTAAAAGTTTTGACAGCATTATAACGATTATAAATTTTTTAATGATTGAATTTATGAGTGGATTATAGGTGGATCACCATAGAAAACCTGAAAGTACTGAACGGTCGTTTCATCCTAGTATGGAACTCTTAAGTAGTGCTCATCCATGATCATGCATCCAAGGTACTCGAAACCAGGAGCTTCAGTCTCGTATGCGAACGCTTAACATCTAGACTACTAAACCAGCATTCAACAGTGTTAAAAACTAACCTCAACCAATCCATGAAATCGCGTCACCATCCTGGTCCTTAGTTCGAGAGATCATGGATGTGCAATGCTAAGGAGTCCTATACAAGCACGAAACGGTCATCCAGTACTTCAAGGCTTTTCATGTTGATCTAGTTTCAATCAACTCATGAATTCAACTATTAAAAAATAACTACAGTCTCTGCAAATCCCTATTCTAATATTATTCAATTATTGTGATCAATTGTTCAATAGTTTCTTTGTTTATCCAATATTTAATGTTTGACAATATTTACTTAACTTTCAATATAGACAAGTATAGAAAATATTTAGGAGTGATATAAAAATAATGAATCATCTATAATTACGTCTTTGTCTTCCTGATACAGGAGAATTATTGTCAGGTGACATTTAAAACACAATGATTGTAATTTCTATGATTCATTACTTGATATTTACTTTCTGGGATGTAGTTAAACATATGGAGAAAACACTAATCCAATCGTACTTGTTGACGAAACTCTGAAAGATGTGGAATCATTCACATACCGGGGGAAACATCATTGATGAACAAGCAGGAGCAGATTCAGACGGAAAGGAGAGGATTGACAAAGAAAGGACAGCGTTTCTACAATTGAAGAACATATGGAACTCAAAACAACTTTCAACCAATATCAAAGTCAGAATCTTCAATACGAACGTCAAGGCAGTTCTACTGTACGGAGCTGAAACTTGGAGAACTACTACAACCACCATCAAGAAGTTACAGGTATTTATCAATAGCTGTCTACGCATGATACTCAACATCCATTGGTCGGATACTATCAGCAACAGCTTTCTGTGGGAGAGAACAAACTAACTTCCGGTTGAAAAGGAATGAAGAAAAGATATTGTAAGTGGATAGGACACACATTTCGGAAATCCTCAAACTAAATCACGCGGCAAATCCTAACTTCGAATCCTGAAGGGAAGCGGAAAAGAGGAAGGCCAAAGAACAGATTACGTCGAGAAATAGAATCAGATATGAAAAGGATGAATAACAACTGGAAAGGATTTCCCAGGACAGTGTTGAATAGACTGTGCTAGTAGGCTGGCTATGCTCCTTCACGAGGAATAACAGGGGTAGGTAAGTAAGTAAGTTAGTTAGTTAAGTATTAATAGTATTCGAATGCAATTTTTCTCAATACTAATTACCATATATCATCTTGTGCTTTGAACCATGTCTTCTTTATTAAGACCGGAGTAATGAGAAGATGGATTTTGATAGAGTTTTGTTTTCTGAGTTGGATAGTTTGATCTATTTAAAGTTTCTACTGATGATGTTGTTCAAAATAACGGCGAAAGTTTCACGACCAAACCATTCTACTTAGAGAATAAAATTACATCAAAATCATACACTTGAACTATAAATCTTCTCCACCATTTCAATTATGATGTATTCAAATTTCATACTTTCTTATCACATAACTAGATTTCAGTGATTGATGTCATGAGTCAATTGAATCTAGACCACCATAGAAAACTTGCAAACACTGGATGGCTTTTTTGTCCTATTGTGAAATTTCTCAGCAGTGCCCATTCACGATCTCGATTCACAACATTCGAACCCAGGACCTACCGGTCTCGCGCGCGAGCGCTTAACCTCTAGACCACTGAATTGCTTGACATCCAACAATGTTATTGTCTAACTTCAACAAAGCGACGAAATTAAGCGACATATTCACCATTGTCTTCAGTGAGTTACTATCTCACACCAGACCCGGTTAAACTCCACTGGTCACTGCATCTCACTAGAACTCCAGGAAATATCATAATATACCATATAATATCCACATATACCCTTCTGATATGAATCAACATATCTATTTCTTAAGGTATTTCTAAATAAGAATGAATTATGATTCAATGAATAAATTGAATTCACTGTCATATTCGTTTACATAAGTGAAATCAATCTCCGATTTGTATATTCTTTTTTATTAATATTGTGATGTACAATGATGAAAGAGTCGTCGATATAACGACAGTATAGTTCTGGTTCATCTAGTTCAATTCAATAAGTGAACAGGATTAATAGATCGTCTTACGTTCATGATTTACCTAAAATGAATGAATCAAATACAGCACAATTCTATGGTTTACTCAAATCATGTCTATTACTCTACCCAGTTATAAATATGTACAATTTCCTATATCACGATATTGTAAAGGAATTAGTTTGAACCTTAGAACTTCCATGGACAGCTCAGAACCAATTAGGCGACTTGGACTTCGCAGATGACCTAGCCCTCCTATCACATACACACGAACAAATGCAGATAAAGACAGCCAGCATAGCAGCAGTCTCTGCATCAGTAGGCCTCAACATACACAAAAGGAAAACCAAGGTCCTCAAACACAACACGGAGAACAGCAATCCAATCACTCTTGATGGCGAAACTCTGGAAGACGTGGAATCCTTCACATACCTGGGAAGCATCGTCGATAAACAAGGAGGTTCAGATGCAGACGTCAAGGCGAGGATTGGCAAAGCTAGAGCGGCATTCCTTCAACTGAAGAACATATGGAACTCAAAACAACTTTCAACCAATATCAAAGTCAGAATCTTCAAAACGAACGTCAAGGCAGTTCTACTGTACGGAGCTGAAACTTGGAGAACTACTACAACCACCATCAAGAAGTTACAGGTATTTATCAATAGCTGTCTACGCATGATACTCAACATCCATTGGCCGGATACCATCAGCAACAGCCTTTTGTGGGAGAGAACAAACCAGCTTCCAGCTGAAGAGGAAATTAGGAAAAGACGATTGAAATGGATAGGATATACATTGAGGAAATCATCAAACTGCATTACGAGACAAGCGCTAACTTGGAATCCTGAAGGGAAGCGGAGAAGTGCAAGGCCAAAGAACACATTACGTCGGGAAATAGAATCAGATATGAAAAAGATGAATAAGAACTGGAAAGAGTTGAAAAGGATTGCCCAGGACAGGGTTGGATGGAGAATGCTGGTGAGCGGCCTATGCTCCTTCACGAGGAGTAACAGGCGTAAGTAAGTTAGAACTTCCGTATAAATCAGTTGTAAGAAAAATAACTCATCAATGATGTCTTTGACTTCATTTCCAAAATGGAAGATATAAATGTTGATCGAATACAAATGATTACACTAGATATCGTTTCTGTCTAAATTCAACTAATCCAAGAAATTGAAACTAATAGGACATAGGTTCGAATCTCGCGCGGCGAGATCGTAAATGGGCACTACTGAGGAGTCCCACAGTAGGAACGAAATGGCCATCCAGTAATTCTAGGTTTTCCATGGTGGTCTAAATCCAGTTGACTCATAATCTCAACTGTTAAAATTACTACAATCTCCACAAAACCCCTTCAGATATCGTTTCTTTATTTACCAATATACCACTAGTTACGATAATCGAATTCAATTGTAAACAAATTCACATAGGCTTCCTTAAGGATAGTCTTAACAAATTACTCTTAAAGTGTTCACTGAAGATCCATTTTGTCATCAATAATAATTATTGTATAAAAATTAATGGAAGAGCTATAGGCTCATATAAAGGCTGGAATTTAGCTGATTTATTTCTGAGAAATTCGTAAAGCAACCCTTCAAATACTTACTCACTTACTTAAGCATGCTACTCCTCGCGCGCCACAAATGTCTTAGTACGGCTGAGAGTGAGAAGAGTCAACTATCCCTATCGAAATGCACTCGCATGGCCACTTGCATACAACCACTACCAGGGAAGTCCTACTCTCTGCCTTCTCGTGGCGGGGTGTTGTTTACGAAATTGAGAGGATGAAAAGCGAATGTTCAGCGGGGGATTTACCCGGGTTGATGGATATGAAGGATCCACCTAACTGAGTAGGAAAACCCTGGTTCCAAATCAATGGTGCATATGGGCTCCAGGATGCCGAGGGATGAGAAGGCGTATAAGCCTGTTGTTGGTCACCGGCGACCATGGAACTATATCTCTTTCCGTTGTTCCACTGACTTATGGATTAGACATTTAGGTCGAAGGCTCCGGTTGTGGCCTCCTAAGAAGACTACCTAATTCGGTCTGGTCATCCGTACAGTATCCTAGCCCTCACACAAATCGAATGATTTATGTGGTGCATATCTATTTGGTGCCTTCTTGTACCTATGTTCATGTGTTTAAATAAATAAGATAGATAGTTACTCTTCGTAGAGGAGCATAGGCCTCCCACCAGCACTCTCCATTCAACCCTGTCCTCAACAGTCCTTTCCAGTTGTCATTTATCCCTTTCATATCTGCTTCTATACCCCTCAATTGGTCTATCAATAAACTAGATCTATAATATCGTTAGGTCGGCGACACATTCAGCATTACGGACCAGAATCGTAATAAAGAAAATCTCTTGAAGAAATAAATGATATTACTGTTGAAATTTTTTGTAGAAACGAATAGAATTCTCAACTAGTACTTGAGATTGGATTTTGTCATTTAGGGTAATACTCAAAAACAGGGTAGTCCGATCCCAGTACTAAACTCCTTTGAACCGGGTAACCACAACTTAACCATAGAATGCATTGAGTACATGGCCCTTAAAGTACTGGAATTATATTTATAAATTTGACTGATCCGCGTTTAGTACTAAAGTCGTCTAACGTTTGTAAATAAAAAGTTTGTAAAGATGAAACAACAGTCAGAAGTGGAAACGAATAATGTTATCGTGAACTGATTAAAGCTAGAAATGTGCAGGATCGTGAATGCGCACTGCTGACGAGTTCCATACTAGGAAGAAACGGCTATCCAGGTCTTCCAGGTTTTTAATCATCGTCTAACATTGATTGGTTCATAATCTCCATCAAAACTCAACATTCTCCACAACCCTATGCTGATAATTATAATTTGATTTATAATGGTTTGGATGACAGATTCTTGATATTCCGACTAAAATTTGATCACTCTTGCTTGCCCACTGTTCGTCTCATGGGGATTGCCTCGATGTAACCATTGTGACACAAGCCAATGTAGAGTAGACGAGATGTAGCTACTAATGGAATACAGAATGAACATGTTATGTTGTATAGTACTAGTCAGTTGAATGTAACTCCTTATTAAGATTCGATTATATAGTCTCTGTCACTTCAAATGCTAGTGTGTTATCCACTGACCTGTTGAGTCCAGATGGAGATTCACTTGTGTTATCGAAGTGAAAGGAACTGATTCGAATCCCGATGTGAATATCATTTATGAGATTCAGATACATCTAGCTAACAAGTTCCAAGTAAGACGAAATGACATGTGTCCTGAAATCCACTTCTAGTCACATTCCATCTATTTTATATAAACATATCTAATGGGATATATTCATTTGAACTTATCGATGTTTTATGTAGAATATGTTGGCTTTGTTAGTTAAATATTGATTGCAGGTCACATTTAATCAGTGTTAGATAACCTCAAATGTGGTACAGAATTGTATTGGTTCACATAATACACAAGTCATTATAGTGAAGTGAATGGGGTAGGGGGATTAATATTAGAACAAATAAAGTGATTGAACGTTTATTGAGAGCCGAATCAAGAATCATGCATTAGGAAGTACACTTCAGAACGATCATCAAACCAAAATAGGTTAGGTTATCGATTTGATGTCCTGTGTCAAGGAGGTGTGTTGCGATAACAGTGCTGAATGCTTTTAATCCACTTGACCTTAAACATTTCACAATATGCACTTTGAATCGAACTCAGACTCTGCTTTCTCTCCTACCCATGCAACTGCTTTGACAGATACATGTAAATTTGTATACACAGTAGGTGGTAACATGAAAGTGGTAACTATCGACCTTTGATTGTGTCAAACAACATGTTGTTTTGGACAGGACAATCAGTTTAACTGAAGGACAAGTTGTTGTCAATGCAGTGTTTAGTCTCATATTGATTGACCCTGTGACATCATCACCTTTGAATTGAAATTTCTCATTTGCTGCATTTTCTTTCGGTTGTTTTTCTCATCTTCACAATTTCTATATTTCTCAATAGCATTCAATGGGAATCCGTTATTCTTTAAACATCTTTCCAACATTCATTACTTCTTCTTCTGGTGTATTGGCAGTACATACTCATTCTGTTCTGTGAAATGGTGTTTTAACAAGTGCCCGTTTTTTTTGTGTAACTGAATGGACAACATCGATTGAAATTGAGACAGATCCTATTCCATATTGACCTTCTTTGAAACTCAATGTTGAACTGTTCCATCCTTTCTTCGTTTCATTGAGATATTGAGAAGAAATGAAACTTGTTCCAATTGTCATCTTCCATAGTAAACTGGATATTTGGATGGGCTTCGTTGAAATGTTTCAGAAGATTTGTCAATCTCTGTAAAAATGTTGATTGTAAACAGCTGATAACAAACAACCTAACGAAATAAAATTGAACAACTCCAGTTTTCTTTATCCATGAATTCCAATCAAATATCAGCTATCTATCTGTACATCATCACCATGATATTCATTATAGGAAAGGATCTAATTAGAGATGAACATTCACCCATTTGAATCCATTGTCATTCGCACCCCCACCCTCCGCTCAATAAATTCAGTGGAATAGGAAATTTTCATTGAATAATTAGATGTGTAATTATCTATCGGTAGTAGTTCACTAACACCCTAATCACCTAATTAGGCAACACATTAATGATTCATTAATTGAAATAAACTAATCACTGAATCTATTTATTTGTGTATATGTGAGTGAGTGAATGAGTGAATGAATAGAGAGTAGAATGATCTGCCATTTTATGGATCTATGGGATTTGTGGAGTACACGAACTGGTCATCTTTTGATTGAACGATGAATTGGCTTTGCTCTCTATTCAAGACAGAAAGTGTGTCAATACACACACACACACACATACACACACACCGACACATTTGGATTAAACTACAATGATGAGATGAAAGCAGTCAGATTGAAGTTATATTTGATCATGAAAGAAATGTGACACACGGTAATGAATAGGTTGTTACTTATTAGGAGATCTGTGGGAATGGAATCAAACCAACCACCAATATTTAGGTATTATGACGCTAGAAATAGGGGAACTTGACAAGACTGAAGAAGAAGAAGAAGAAGAAGAATAAGTCTTCATGGTTGTTAATAGGATGATAATACAGTGATTGGTGCATCTGACGAAAAGTAGATGGGAACACTACTGACTGGTTGTAGTAAGTTCTAATGAGAACTGATAACCGACGGGGTTGAATCCGTATCGAGTATGATACAATTGTGCAGTGAATTTAATGGATACAGATTGAGGAATATAATGGATTGTTTGAAGTTAGGCATGAACACCGTTGAATGTCGGTTCAGTGGTCTAGAGATTAGAAGCTGACACGTGAGACTCGATAATAGACTTAATAATTGTCTTAAATAACAATTGGAAGTTTCAATCAATCAATACCAGATGAATTTAGTTATAAACACAGTCTATGTCGTCCCTGTTTTAATGGTAGAGATTAATTTTGATAAATTTTGATTGACATATGACATATGACACTTGTCTTCTGAGTCCCAGAGTAAACATCAACTCTAGGCTGCAGATACATTCAACTAACAAATACCAAATAAGACGAAACGCAAGTCCTGGATTCTACTGCTGGCCACTATCCGTCCTTGCTTATAACACTGAATTATTAGTTTAAATTCTAGTCGACTTCTAATGACAACAATAACAATAAGGTCAACATCATTTTACAAATTAACTGATCTGTTTTGGTTTGTATATAAACTCAGTATGTTTGAAATACCTGATTCATATCATAGAGACTGAGATTGGTGTTCTAGACTCTAACAGACAGGATTAGGCAGGAAACAAGATCGATAGAGACTGTAGACTGCTCTTACGGGTTCATTCGTCATTGGTTCGTTAGGAAAGTTACTTTTCTCTAATTGATGATATCACTATATTATATATATATTGATAGGGGCTCAAGACCACAAGTTATAACACAATATTAAACCAAAATTCCTGGGTTCGAATCCCACATGTAAGATCGTGAATATGCATTGTCGATGAGTTTCATACTAGGATGAAAAGGCTTTCTGGTGCTTCCAGATTCTCAAAGATATTCTAACATTGATTCATTCATGATCTCAATCAAAATTGTTTTAATTACAAGAAAGGATTCTGCTAATTACATAATTATAAATGGTGGATATGTTTGTTTGTTTGTTTGTTTGTTTGTTTGTTTGTTTGTTTGTTTCACATCGAGTAACTGTCATCCATTACCCTATTTTGAAACAAGAATACACACAAACAAGGTTTGTTAATTTGGATTCATTGTGTTTATACAAGTGAAATGATTGTTTGTTTACATTTCAATATATACATTAACAGATCATTTCAATATGTTTGTATTGTTTATCTAATGTCTATATGTTTATAAGAGTATTTCAATAGAAGGAAACCCTTATAAAATACATTTATGATTAGGTTAAATCAAGTCATTCAATCATAATCATACAAAGAGATTTGTCTATATACGTTTTGATGAACATTGTTTGTAAGCATTGGGATTGTGTAGATTGTTTTCTTGATTACATTGAAATCCAGGACTAATCGAAATTAGACCTACCGCTGAAAACTTGGAACGATTAAAAGACTATTTCTTTCTAGTATGGAACTTCTCAACAGTGTCTATTCACAACACAACCTAAAACCTTCAATCTCAACAAGTGAATGCTTAATCTCTACATTATTGATTTGGCATTCAACGGTGTTAATGGTTAACTTCAAACAATCCATGATATTGATCGACCATTTCTCATTATCTATAGTTTAGAGTGAGTTGTTTAAATATTTGTGATATACATCTTCAATTAAGTATCTTTCTGAAGATTAAAACAAGATATCCTGTTAACTATCTTCAACCGCCTAATAAACTTTAAAGTCATATAAAATAACTTGGATTTCCAACTTCGATTAATGCGCAGAGATCATAACTTAATTACTATCAAACTACTAATTGATTGTAATGCTAGATATGTTCAGTATGATATTCTAATGTACAAATGAAATGATCAAAGATCTCGTGGAGATTGTAGTAATTTTTAATAGTTGAATTGATCAATCGATTAAATCTAGACCATCATGAAAAACTTGAAAGTACTTGATGACTGTTTCCTTCTAATATGGAACATCTAAGTGATAGTGTACATCCACGATTCCATTCACGGGATTCGAGCCTAGGACCTATTTCGTTTCAGCTTAGTCATTTTATTCTATAAATTAGTTAACTTTCTAAGATACCTTTTCTTATAATTGTACAAACATTGAAGTGAATTTTGTATTAACCTCATATAACTATGTATCTTTATAGAAAGACTAGAAAATGTTTACAAGGCTAATCTGTGGATAAAATGTTAAGTGGAAAGATCTCTCTCTTCAATCGCAAACGCAACAACAAATTCAGGAGAAGATGACCAGTGTAGCAGCAGCCTCAGCAGCAGTAGGTCACAATATACACAAAGGGAAAAGCAAGATTCTTCGATACAACACAGCATGCAACAATCCAATCATAATTAATGGAGAAGATTTGGAAGATGTAAAAACCTTTACATATTTGGGCAGTATCATCGATGAACACGGTGGATCTGATGCAGATGTGAAGGCACGGATTGGCAAAGCAAGAGCAGCATATTTACAACTGAAGAACATCTGGAACACAAAACAGTTGGCAACCAACACCAAGGTCAGAATTTTCAATACAAATGAGAAGACAGTTCTACTGTATGGGGCGGAAACCTGGAAAACTACAAAAGCCATCATCCAGAAGATACAAGTGTTTATTAACAGTTGTCTACACAAAATACTTCAGATCCGTTGGCCGGACACTATAAGCAACAATCTACTGTGGGAGAGAACAAATCAGATCCCAATGGAGGAAGAAATCAGGAAGAAGAGCCGGAAGTGGATAGGACACACATTAAGGAAAGCACCGAACTGCGTCACAAGACAAGCCCTCGTATGGAATCCTCAAGGTCGAAGGTGGAGAGGAAGACCAAAGAATACATTACGTCAAGAAATGGAGATAGACATGAGAAAAATGAACAAGAATTGGATGGAACTAGAAAAGAAGACACAGGACAGAGTGGGTTGGAGAATGCTGGTCGGCGGCCTATTCTCCATTGGGAGTAACAGGCATAAGTAAGTAAGTAAGGAAAGATCTCTAACTATTAGTATATTTCCTTTTTGATTGATCCCATACAGAATAGAGAGACAATCCCATTTGGATTGATGTATCAAATACAATGTAACAGTATTGATGAGAACGCTCATAAACTCGTATAAATCATAATTTAAGATGTTTGCACTCAAAATGATTTGAAATATTCAAACACACTAAAGACCAGTCTTAAGATTCAATTCTTGGAGTTTTGATTAGAAGCTATAATCAGCGGAGTTCAACTATATTATATGTGTGAGATAGTCATTCACTTTAGATAATAATAGATGATTAATTAAAGAACAGGTTAGGATAAATAACAACTGGAAAGAGTTGAAAAGGATTGCTCAGGACAGAGTTGGATGGAGAATGCTGGTGGGTGGCCTATTCTCCTCCATGAGGAGTAACAGGTATAAGTAAGTAAGTACTTAAGTGACTGAATTAATCTAAGTTAAACCTACACATCATTGTATCAATGACCTTAATGATTTAGAGGTTGAATGTTCACCACAAGATATAAAATTTCAAGATTACATCCATGTTAACGGTTTCATTGATGACTTACTTACTTACTTACTTACTTATGCCTGTTACTCCAAACGGAGCACAGGCCGCCGACCAGCATTCTCCAACCCACTCTGTCCTGTGCCTTCTTTTCTAGTTCCATTCAATTCTTGTTAATTCTTCTCACGTCTATTTCCATTTCCCGGCGTAATGTGTTCTTTGGTCTTCCTCTCTTCCTTCAAACTTGAGGATTCCATGTGAGGGCTTGTCTTGTGATGCAGTTGGGTGCTTTCCTCAATGTGTGTTCTATCCACTTCCAGCTCTTCTTCCTGATTTCTTCCTCCATTGGAATCTAGTTTGTTCTCTCTCACAGTAGGTTGTTGCTAATAGCGTCTGGCTAACGGATCTGAAGTGTTTCTCGTGGACAACTGTTAATAAACACTTGTATCTTCTGGATGATGGCTTTCATATTTCTCCAAGTTTCCGTCCCATACATTAGAACTATTTCGACATGTGTATTGAAAATTCTGATTTTGGTGCTGGTTGACAGACAGTTGTTTTTAGTTCCAGATATTCTTCAGTTATAAATATGTTTCTCTTGTTTTGCCAATACGCGCCTTCACATCTGCATCAAATCCATCGTGTTCATCGATGATGTTGCCCAGGTATATGAAAGATTTCACATCTTCCAAATCTTCTCCATTAATTGTGATTGGATTGTTGCATGCTGTGTTGTATCGAAGAATAGATGACCATTGATGAAGAATTCTATACTAAGATGAAACATCTATTCAATACTTCTTTATACGGAAGAGATCAATCAATCAACACATTAAAATCAAACAACAACAACAACAAGAAAAAATAAGAAACATAAAACTTTTTTTTTAGGCGTTAAAAATCTTAATCAGCATAACAATGAAATGTACACACCAAAGAAAAAAAATTCCCCTATTTATGACTCTCGTTACTACTAGTTATAATTGTATACAACTCATAACTATATAATGCATTCTCTATACAATTTGATGAACATCAAAGAGAGAGAGAGAGAGAGTGAGAGCGAGAGAGGAAATGAATTTACAAAATTTATCATATAAGGATGTTACGAAGACGAAGATGACGAAGAAGAAGAAGAAGGAGAAGGAGAGCACTACATCATGGGGGGGGGGTGGGGGTGGGGTGGGGGTGTATACATTTTGTTTTATTCTTTTATCCTATTCAATTCTTTAATGTAGATTATTTTATATAACTTTATAATTTCCGTTGTATCTTTTCATTGTTCTATAATAGAGGATATCAATTACTGTGGGTTAGATGCATATATATATATATATATATATATATATATATATATATATATATATATATATATAGATATAGATATTAGAAGGGAAAATGTAGTTGGGCTTCTTTCAAGTTAAATGTAATATAGAATAAGAAAGAAAAAAGAAAAAAAAGAAAAAGAAAAAGAAAGAAAAAGAAAATTGTATTCTCTATTGATTTAAGAATAAAGTGTTTTGTTGAAATGGCTTTTCAAATTCAATAATGAAATATTTCCTTTCTTTTTGTTTTTCTTTTCTTTTCTTTTCTTTTTCTTTTTTGTAATTTTGATATTAGTTACTTACTTCTTTTCAAATAGAATGATATTGAATATGAATAGTAGGAATTTGTTTACTTGAAATTGGGATAATTAAATATCCATTATTACAATTAAGTTAATGAAAGTGAATTTGGAATGTTAACCAGTATAATCAATTTAAGGTAGTTATTGGTAATTTAGATAATGGTAATGTAATGTTATAGATTTGTTGAAATTACACATTAACATAAATGAATATCGGTTCAGGAGTCTAAAAGTGACAATTGACGGAGAAGCTTTGGAAGATGTAAAAACATTTACATATCTGGGCAGTATCATCGATGAACACGGTGGATCTGATGCAGATGTGAAGGCACGGATTGGCAAAGCAAGAGCAGCATATCTACAACTGAAGAATATCTGGAACACAAAACAGTTGGCAACAAACACCAAGGTCAGAATTTTCAATACAAATGAGAAGACAGTTCTATTGTATGGGGCGGAAACCTGGAAAACTACGAAATCCATCGTCCAGAACATACAAGTGTTTATTAATAGTTGTCTACGCAAAATACTTCAGATCCGCTGGCCGGACACTATAAGCAACAACCTACTGTGAGAGAGAACAAATCAGATCCCAGTGGAGGAAGAAATCAGGAAGAAGCGCTGGAAGTGAATAGAACACACATTGAGGAAAGCACCGAACTGCGTCACAAGACAAGCCCTCATATGGAACCCTCAAGGTCGAAGGAAGAGAGGAAGACCAAAGAATACATTACGCCGGGAAATGGAGATAGATATGAGAAAAATGAACAAGAATTGGATGGAACTTGAAAAGAAGGCCCAGGACAGAGTGGGTTGGAGAATGCTGGTCGGCGGCCTATGCTCCATTGGGAGTAACAGGCGTAAGTAAGTAAGTAAGTCTAAAAGTGAACAGTTTGTTCACTAAGATGGAAGGTCTAGGATTATTATTATTATTGTTAATAGGTGGTTATATTCAACTCAAAACAACCATCTGTCAACCAATATCAAAGTCACAATCTTCAATACCAACGTCAAGGCAATTCTATTGTACTGAGCTGAAACTTGGAGAACTAAAACAACCACCATCAAAAAGGTACAAGTATTTATCAATAGCTGTATACGCAAGATACTCAACATCCATTGACCGGATATCATCAGCAATAGCCTTCTGTGAAAGAGAACAAACCAGCTTTCAGCTGAAGAGGTAATTAGGAAAAGAAGATAGAAATAGACAGAACATACATTACGGAAATCATCAAACTACATCACGAGGCAAGTTTTAACTTGGAATTGTGAAAGGAAGCGGAAAAGTGGAAGACCAAAGAACACATTACGTCGGGAAATAGAATCAGATATGAAAAGGATGAATAACAACTGGATTAAGCCGGAAAGGATTGTCGTGGACAGTGTTGGATGGAGAATGCTGGTAAGCGGCCTATGCTCCTTCACGAGGAGTAACAGGCGTAAGTAAATACATATATTCAACATTATACTTTTGGTACAATATAGAATTCTTAGCACAAAGTATTGCAATAAGTTGTCGTTTCTTATTTCTTTATATATCCGAACGAGATAACCATTAAGTAGTCACCAATTACAAGTCAGCAGTTTCAGGAATCGATGTCTGAATAATGTATATTCTTTTTGATATATATTGCCAGCAACCAAGATGTCACTGATTGAGCTCTTTTGTAACGTGTACTCGTAAAGGTCGTAAACTTTTCACAAACTCACCTGAATAGGTTATGAGACTATAACAGACATAATAATGTGTTAAAACAAACAAGAAAACAGATAACTTGTTGAAATATCTAGATGGCAAGAAACACGTATCCCAGATATTCAAGCAGGCCGCCTTACCTGAAGGTGCGTTGTGGGATCGTGGATTCGCACTGTTGAGAAGTCCTATACTAGGATGAAACGGTCGTCCAATAGTTCCAAGTTTTCCACGATGGTCTAGTTTTAATTAATTCATGAATTTAACTGTTAAAAATCACTACAATCTCCACGATACCCCTCCCCTTTCTAATAGAGAGCCATTACAGTTAAAAAAAACCATACAACAATCTAATCAGATGGAATATAATCAATTTGTTTTCGACTTATACTAGTAATCCTTATAGAATTTAATGTAGTGACAAGTAAATCTTTAAAGTGAACAGTACTGAATTCGAGTCCTGGAGTGAACATGGACTCTGGGATGCAGGTATATTCGACTGATGAGTTCAAAATCGAATTGAACGCTCTTCAAACTACATTCCACTACTAGCCACTATCCATCTTTACTTAAAAAGCTTGTGATTTAAAGTAATATCGAAACAATACGCACAGGATACACATATACCAACATGAGACTGATCAATTGCAGTCTTAAATAACAATGAGAAGATACAAGTAAAATAATACCAAGTGAATTTAAATGTTAATTCCATTTCATTGTGTGATAAATGAGTAATGAGATGATGAAGATTAATCAATTGATATACTACTAATCTCTTTCCAAATGTAATCACTTGTAAGCACGATAGATTTGAAATTAGTGGCGGTTAACAATTAAGTAACAATCTATAATTCAAGGGGAAAATATCCTAAAATCTTTTTATTGTTTTCAGAAGTTTTCATTTTCAATTTTGAATTATCATATAGTTACTACCATAGATTGTGGTTGGCGTTATGAACCCAACTGCGTCATAAGGCAAGCTCTCACATAGAATCCTCAAAGTCAAAGGAGGAGAGGAAGACTAAAGAATACATTACGCTGAGAAATAGAGACAGACATGAGAAAAATGAAGAAGAATTGGTTAGAACTAGAAAGGAAGGTCCATGATAGGGCGGGTTGGAGAATACTGTTCTGCGGCCTATGCTCTATTGAGAGTAAAAGGCGTAAGTAAGTGAGTAAGTGAGTACTATCATAGATGACATATTGGTTTATTGTGTATTTAGTCTAACTGACAAATTGTACGGTAGTATGGTGTGTGCTACTTATATCGATATAAGTAGTATACAGAGCCAATCAGGAATGGAATGCCTGACAGTAGAAGGTTAAGGAGATCGAAGAGGAATAAACAGGAAGAGAAAGTAATTGGCATGGAAATGTAGGAATAATGAAGTGTGAAACAATAAATGAACATTTTGCAAATGAAGCACTGGAGTATGGATTTATCGAATTTCACCAAGTAACTCTGTCATTTTGTGCCATGTGTAATCGAATACATATACGTCACACAAGTCACTCAATCTGTGTGTGATCTGTGCTACTGCCCGAATGCGCTAGCCAAAGAAGGTGGTTTTATTAGGGGGCCACACACGGAGCCTTCTACCTAAAGGTTTGATCCACAAAGTAGTGCAGTCCAATGATAACCGGTGACCAATGATTGGTTCATACGCTAATTGTTCCTTCAGGATTCTGGAGTACATGTACACCATTAGTTTAGAATCAGGGTTTTCCAACTCCCCTAGGTGAACTCTCCTTGTTCATCAACCTGGTTAAAACTCCTGCCAGACATTCATTTTTCGTCCTCTCAACTTCGTAATTAAAATCCTTGGTACGAGAAGGCAATGAGTAGAACTTCCTTTAGAGTGACTGTATACACATGACCATGTGAGAGCATTTCAATAAGGAAAGCTATCTCTTTTGACCCTCAGCCATACCAAAGCATTTGAGGACAGTATAAAACACCTTAGTAACAATATGTATCCATAACCCAACCACTAAGATATTGAACTTAGAACATATAATCTTAAGCGTTAACACTTAACTTATATATTAACAATTAGTCAAATTTAAACCATAACAACATTCAATTTGTATGTGATGGTTTTGGTAATACTGTGAAAAATGTACATCTTTTTTCAATTACATATTGTTGAAAAGAAAAAAAACAACAAGAAGGTGTCTATTAATAGATGTGTCTTATGTCGTCATGATGTTCAGAGACAGAGAGAAAGAGAGACAGAGAGAGAGAGGGAGAGAAAGAAAGAGGGAAAGAGAGAGAGAGATAGAGAGGGAGAGAGTAGGCATGAATGACAGTTTAAACATGTAAAAAACGGGTTTTCTTTTCTTTTTTACCCCATACATGTGATTCTACATGAAATGAATGGTTTATGAATAGAAAGTCCATATTACAATAATATACATATAGAAGCAAAAAAAAAAAAAAAAGTGGTGAGATACTTCTTTTCTTTTGACCGAAATTAGTTAAATATGATGATTTCCATTTATGGACAATAAATAATGTTAATGTTATGTGGTTATACTATGACAGTTACTATTCCAATAATTGTAATAGTAAAACAACGGTTGTTGTTGTTGTTGGTTGTGGTGATGGTGGTGGTGTTCAGACAGAGACCTATTAAATTATACTATGATTAGTATTATTCTGATGTATAAAGTAATATCTTTATCCCTGGTGGGTAATATGCAACCCCCCACCCACCCACCTACTGGGACCATTTCATATTATTGATTAATGCACATCAAGGTATGTAATACAAATCTTAAAATCATTTAAGTATATCGTGTGTATATGTGTGTAATTTACTTACATTACTTACTTACTTACTTACTTGCTTACTTACTTACTTACTTACTTACTTACTCACTTACTTACTTACTTACTTACTTGCTTACTTACTTACTTACTTACTTACTTGCTTACTTACTTACTTACCTACTCACTTACTTACTTACTCACTTACTTACTTACTTACTCACTTACTTACTTACTCACTTACTTACTTACTTACTTACTTACTTACTCACTTACTTACTTACTTACTCACTTACTTACTTACTCACTTACTTACTCACTTACTTACTTACTTACTTACTTACTTACTCACTTACTTACTTACTTACTTACTTACTTACTTACTTACTTACTTACTTACTTACTTACTTACTCACTTACTTACTTACTTACTCACTTACTTACTTACTTACTCACTTACTTACTTACTTACTCACTTACTTACTTACTCACTTACTTACTCACTTACTTACTTACTTACTTACTTACTTACTCACTTACTTACTTACTTACTCACTTACTTACTTACTCACTTACTTACTCACTTACTTACTTACTGACTTACTTACTTACTTACTTACTTACTTACTTACTTACTTACTTACTTACTTACTTACTTACTTACTTACTTACTTACTTACTTACTTACTTACTTACTTACTTACTTACTTACTTACTTACTTACTTACTTACTTACTTACTTACGAGTGTGACCCCCGGTTGAGGAGCATGGGCTGCCCACTAACTTTCTCCATTCAACCGTGTCCTGGACAATTCTTTACAGTTGTTCCCAGTTGTTATTCATCATTTTCATGTCGGCTTCCTTACACAGTATATTCTTTAGATTTCATCTTTTCCGTTTTCATTCAGGATTCCAAGTTAGTACTTGTTTCATGATGTAGTTTGACGGTTTGTGTAGTGTATATCCTATCGATTTCCAATAACTTTTGTTAATTTTCTCTTCAACTGGAAACTGGTTTGTTCTCTCTCACAGTAGGCTGTTACTGATGGTATCCGGTTAATAGAATGTTGAGTATCTTGCGTAGACAGCTATTTATAAATACTTGTACCTTCTTGATGATGGTTGTAGTAGTTCTCCAAGATTCAGCTCTATACAATCAAACTGTCTTGACATTCGTGTTGAAGATTGTGACTTTCATATTGATTGACAAACAGTTGTTGTTTTGAGTTCCATATATTCTTCCATTGTAGAAAAGTTGTCATTACTTTGCCAATCTTTACCTTTATATTAACAGTTAACTAGTTACTATATGAATATGAACTCAATTGTTTACATGAATTAATATCAACATTGAAATTTTTTTCTATTTTTTTTTTTTTTGTTTATTAACAAAATAAAACAACAAAAAAGAACAAACAAAAGTCATTAACTCATTTCAAAGGTATCTGATATTGAAATGTCAAACGAATCGAATGAATTGAACTGTGGGAATTTCAGTAAATGACACTGTGTTTATCATTACTATCATTATTACTATTATTACTAGGAGGAGGAGGAGGAGCAGAAGGAGGGTTGGGAGGAGGAAGAGTAAAAGTAAGGGTAGTTTTAGTAGAAGTAAGAGGAGGAAAAGCAGGAGGAGGAGGAAGAGGAGGGATAGCAGTAATTGTAATATTAGTACTACAATCTTTATGTTAAACGTTTACCGAAAACAATTGAAAAACCAAACTATATTGATCGATACACAATTTCTCGTTGATTTTTTTTTGTTTCTGTTTTCCTTTCATCTTTGTTCATTGTTATTGTATAATTGTAAACTGTCAAATAACATAATGAAGAAATATACTACTTATTAAGGTGATTTAAATGATAATATCTTTAATTTGTAAGGGGGGGAGGTCTTCGATCTCTTTCTCTCTCTCTTTCTTGAATATGAATATGTGTTTACATTTATTATTATTCTATTAGTATTGTTTACATTTTCACCATTGACACAATTTATAACCATAAACGAGAGAGAATAAAAGTAATTAGAAGTTAATCAATAGTAAATGCATTAGTGATTACTAAACATATTTTTTGTTGCCTGGGAATAAAATAGTAATATTGATTGGTTATTACATCATCTATGATTCATTTAATAGATAAATAATATGAGATTATTAACTCCTCCTGGAGTCCCTCCGGGGGCTACTGCCGGTCCCAAGCCCGGATAAAGAAGGAGGATTGGGCATGAGGTTAACGACCACATCCCGTAGAAAACTAACTCGCTAAAAAAAACGCTAATCAGAAAAAATAATTCAAACCATTTAAACTCTGCCCTGAGAGTTAGAAGGTTTTCATTTAGAAGAATTATCACGCCTCATGATGAAAGCCAAATTCCTTCGGAAGTCACGTTGCTGATAACCAGAGCAAATATTATTTAGGTATATGGAATGCCTGTACAATGTCGAAGACTGGAAGAATAATCCAAATTGCTGAAGAAATGAGGAGATACAACCTAGAGGTTCTTGGGAATATAAGATTATTATATTTTATCACACTATATGAATGTTGACTTAACGATGAAATCCTGAATGTACATTGTATCATGGATTAATGTGCTTAGATTGTATTGTCTATATCCAGATAAGAATTTTAGCCTAATACCTTTCATTTAATACTTTATTCACTTAGCTACTAAATCATTGATACTAGAGCACATAATTTTATATGGGTGATGTTCAAAATTAAGTCTTGTTACGTTTTTAGATAATATGTGAATCTTTAGTGGATTATCTCGTTGAAATGATCTTTAGGATATAAAGCATTTAAGATAAAAGATTCTAGGCTTGGATCTTATTGTAAACATTGATATTAATTACAGATATATTCAGATGCTGAAGTTCGAATAAGACGAACTTCACTGCTGTGCTCGATCTTTTATAAAAGAGAAATTTTCTTGATACTTTTAAATCTTGAACTGATATTCCCAAGACCAACACTGGAAATCTAGAAACAATGAATAGCTATTTCATTCTAGTACGAGGCTCCTTAGTAGTGTACATTCAAAGGTATGTCAACAGGAATTGAAAAATGATCTTTCAATCTTCTTAGAGAATCCTTGACGTCTAGATCATCTGGCTAGTATCTAAAGGTATATATACATATACCTGAATTGATTTATAATAAATTGACTGCAGTTGGATTCCTGCTCAAATGTCCATTATTACCACATTATACACACGTTAGATTAAGTATGAATTCCTTCATCAGTACTGCTACAAAGTTGAAAATTAGGACAAAATAATTGTATACTACTCTATACTTTTTACTGTTTGTACAGATACATATATACGAATCAATCGCAATACTAAACATTAATGGGAAGATACAAATAAACAACACCAAGTAAGTTTAATCTCCAGCGCATTGCACAAATGAGTAGCTATCAGGTCACAGAAGCTAAGTGGATAAAGTGATAACATTTCAAGTTACTGTTACTGAATTCGAGTCCCAAAATGAACATCAACAAGTCTAGGATGCATGTACATCCAGTTGATGAGTTCCAACTAAGTAGAAATGCACATTCTGGATTCCATTACTAGCCACTATCCATCTTTGTTTATAATACTTGTGAATTAAAGTAACATCGAGGCAAGACGCACAGGATACACATATGTCAACATCAGACTGATCAATCGCAGTCCTAAATAACAATGGGAAGATATAGGTAAACAATACCAAGTGAATTCACTAATAACATTTAACAACATGTTAAAAAAACATTATCTGTACGGTTTTCATTCATTATCACTGTAAAGACTATGAATGAATCATATTCTAAAGTAATATGTCATTCATTATTGTAAAACTAAATGGATTGTCAGTTTAGGGGTTGTAAAGATTGTTAAGTTTTTGATTGAGATCATTAACCGATTGATGTTAGACCACCACTGAAAAACTAGAAGCACTGGATGGCCAGTTCGTCCTATTATGGGACTCCTCAGCAGTGCACATCCACGATACCGCAAGCAGGATTCAAACCCAGGGCTTTCAGTCCCGCGTGCGAACGCTTAACCTACTGGACCATTGAGCCGGCCGGCATCCAATGGTGTTAATGTCTAACCTTAACCAATCCACGAAATTGAGCGACCATCTTCCATTGTACTGAGATAGACACCTATTTCTACTCGACACGGATTAGCTCTACTGGTCACAGCTCCTCACTAGAACTCCAATAATTTTCTCACGAAGCTAGTCAGTAGTGAGCACATGGTAATTATCAGTTTAGGGGTTGTGGAGATTCTTAAGTTTCTGATTGAGACCACGCAATTTCGTGTATTGGTTGAAGTTAGACATTAACACCATTGGATGCCGGCCGGCTCAATGGTCCAGTAGGTTAAGTGTTCGTGCGCGAGAATGAAGGCGCTGGGTTTGAATCCTGCTCGCGGGATTATGGATACACACTGCTGAGGATTCCCACAATACGACGACCCGGCCGTCCAGTGCTTCAAGGTTTTTAATGATGATCTAACATAAACGGATTGTTTTTGATGGAGTTTTGTTCCATGAGCTGGATGGTTTGATCGTGGATTTTTCATCATTCTTTTGAATGACATCATCAGCTCAAACCCCAGATGGAAGTGTGTTGTTAATGTCGTTCAGAAGAACGATGACAGCTCCACGACCAAACTATCAAGTTCAGAGAACAAAACTCTATCAAACTCATTCACCTAAGCTATAAATCTTCTACATCATTTTAAATGGATTGTTTTACATTCGAAATTACACATTTGAAAAATATCAACCAATTGTCTCAGAGTTGATTGTTCTCTTGTTTTCATACCAATTATTCTCTAACATCATCCTCTTCTCTTCGATCTTCTTGACCTTCTGCCACCAGTTATTCCATCTTCGACTGATGATACATACTACTTATGTAGTGAACAGAACACGAGTGGAGACAACTCATTGTATTCTATAACAAAATTACAGCAATTGTTAATAAAATCTAACAATCATATAGTGAATCATTAATTTGCAAAATATCAATACATCATATCGAACTGGACTGTTCCTGTTGCAAACATCAATCGATTGTCCGACATTTCATTGTTCATAAGTTTCCATACAAATTCCATTGTGTTTTCGCACTTTTTTTCTTGATCTTCCCACATCTTCTGCTGCCAGACATTACGTTTAAAACTCGCGTTATATACTACTTACATCAATATAAGTAGCGCGCACCACACTTATATCTGTCGATATTAGTAGCATACACCATACTACGATATCAGAAACCATATTGTATCAAATTTAATAGACTAAAATGTGCCTTGAAGATAAGTATACAAAGTTGAGAGTAGTTGTTGACCTGAATTAAAAAAGATAATTCATTGTGACTGATCACTGATTAGGGATCAATATCATCTTTTCTCTAATCCTCCATATGGAATAGATTCTATCGATCATGTTGTAGTGTAGTCATTAGTCAAAGTAATATGAAACCGCATATACTATGTTCTAATGTTGAATAGTTGAAGATGATCCACTGGAGAACTTTTACTCAGATTTTTCACTACTTATGACTTATCATTAAAGTATATTCGTATGAGATACTTCTAATGTAACTGAAACATACATAATCTGATATTGTACTCAAAGGATTTATTACTAATCTATCTGAGAATACTCATATCATCAGTTAATCAAATGGATAGATATACAGGTATTTCAATGGTAAAAAACATTAAACCGAATATTTTCACTTGTCACAATCAGTGAAAAAATTCTTTGAATCACTTCATCAGGATCTTGTTTTTCAAATATTCAGAATACAATCAATATTTAATAGATCACAAATATGTTGTTATCAGAATACTGATTCGTGGAGATTGTAGTACTTTTATTATTTAAGTTCATGAGTCTGTCTAAGTTAGGCCACTAGCCGACTCCTAAGAACTACGCATCCACTATCCGGCACCCAAAGGAAATGAACTCAGGACCTTCTGTCTTGCTCCCGAACCTTCAACCTCTAGACTAGTAAGCTGACAACCAACGGTATTAATGTCTAACTTCAACCGATCTACCGTGTAACTCAACCATCTCCCATTATTTTCGGTGGGTAAATGCCGCACACTTGACACGGTTGGACTCTACTACTGATGAGTTTCATACTGAGACGGAACAGTCATCCAGTGCACTCAGGTTTTTAAATGATGGTTTAGCTTAGATTGACTCATGAATTCGACCATTAAAATATATTTTTGCATTTGTAGCGATCCGAGTCATTTTAAACTTATTTAACTACCAATCTAGACATTCATTATGAATGCTTCTTCCACATAACTAACTGAAGTTACAGAATGTTGACAATTGAAGTCAATCTCATTGTTTAAATTATATCCTATTCATTGTAAAATATCAAAGCCTTAGATTCGCACAGTTATAACAGTTGTCTAGCTATTTATTTACGTATTTGAACACATAAATATTGGTAAAAAGAAACATCGAATACATGTGCACCACACAAGTCACTTGATTTGTGTATGGATTGTGATATTGTCGAAGTGTTCACACCGAATCAGGTGGTTTTCTTAGAGGGTCACATTCGTAGCCTTCGACATAAAGGTCTGGAGGAGTGTCAGGAGATGAAGTCCCATGGTAGTCGGTGACCAACGATTAGTTCATACACCACCTGTTTCTTCAGGATCATGGAGCCCATATGTAGCAATTCGTTTGGAATGAGAGTTTTCCAACTCCTCTAAGTGGATCCTCTATATCCACAAACCCAGTTCAAGCTCCTGACGGACATTCACTTTTTGTTCTCTTAATTTCTTAAACAATACTCGTAGTGCCAGATGGCAATGAGTAGGACTTTCTTTAGAGTAAGTGTAAACGTGTGACTACGTGAGAGCATTGCAGGAGAGAAAGCTGACTCTCCCCATCCTCGGCCGTACAAAGGTATTTAGGGGGGATGTTGCCTAATGTTAGCTAACACTTGTGTTATTTTCTTTTTAATAGATTCCGATCATTTAAATCATTTAACCATAAACTGATCAAATAACCTCCCCCCCCAGAAATGAACATTTAGGTCATTAACTGATTGTTATTTCAATGAATCTTTATTTGATTTTATGTATTTATGATGTAATAATAGTAATAAGTTCATTATTCATTAATTCATTATTCAATATATAATAATAATAATAAATAATGAACTATTTACTTAAAATGTATGAGGATGGGGAAAGTTTGTGAATGCCTATTGTCACTGAGGTGTTCTCTTTACTAAGATGAAATGGTTATTCAATACTTTCAAGCTTTTCATCAATTCAAATATTTACTTGAAATTTAAAAGATCATAAGATCAGTATTTCAATGAATTCCTTCCTCCCCTTTCTCCTCCACCTCTCCCCCCCACTCCCCCTTTCCCCCTCCTTCTCTCGAAAGTATTAAATAATTAATTAACCTTAAATTCTATTTTAGATTAGTGATTAATTGAATATGGATTAGGTTAATTTCTAATTAGTCATTTGAATTTATACACTCTCTTTACCTTATTTCTTAAGTTAATTTAGTTTTTTGTTGCTGTTGCTGTTGTTGTTGTTGTTGTTGTTGTTGAAGTAAATCAGATAGGATCATATTTTCCAGTCGTGTTATAATTAACCATTTTCTATTTTCTCCCTCCCTCCCTCCCTCTCTTCCTCCCTCTCTTTCTGTGTGTGTGTGTGCCAAGTTTCACTTCAGTGACCTCAGTGATAATTAAAAAAGGACAATTTATAAAACGAGAGAGAGAAAAGATTCTCTCCAGATTTTATTTCTTTTCGATTCAACATAATTATCAATTGTACTAATTATGTTATTTTTTAACTAAATTTAATTAGTTGAAATCATTAGTCAATTGAAGTTAGACCATAATGGAAAAGCTGAAAGCACGAAAAGGCCGTTTCGTCCTAGTGTAGGGCTCCTCAGTAGTGCGCGTCTACGATCCCGACCCTCCCGCAAGATGTGAACCCAGGACCTATCAGTCTCGCGCGCGGGCGCTTAAGTACTAGACCACTAAGCCGGCATCCAACGGTGTTAAGGTCCAACTTCAAATAATCCACGATCGTGGATCCTGGATGCGTATTGCTGAGGAGTTTCATACTAGGATGAAACGACCGTCCAATGCATCCCAGTTTTCCATGGTGGTCTAGCTTCAATTGACTCATGATTTCAACTATTGAAAATTGCTAAAATCTTCACATATTTCCTTCTGAATTAAATTATTTGCAGTTAAATGATGATCAAAAGTTTTTGGTTGGAATCCTGTGAACGAGATCGTGGATACGTACTGATGAGAAGTCCCACAATGGGACGAAACAGCTATCCAATGCTTCCAGGTTTCCAATGATCTCCACAACATCATACTGAAAAAAATCCTGTTTTTCTGTTACTGATCATCTATTTATGTTCCATTAAGTTTTTCAATGATAATTTTAGTATATGAATGATTAGTTATTGAAATCATTTGGTATTGTTTACTTAAATCTTCTGATTGATATTCAGGACTGCAATTGATCAGTCTCTTATTGGCATATGCAAATCCTACGCGTATTGCCTCGATATTGTCTTAATTCACAATTATGATAAGCAAGCATCGATAATGGCTAGCAGTGGAATTCTGGATGCACGTTTCTTTCTATTTGGAACTCATCAACTGAATGTACGTGAATCTCAAAATTAATGGCATAGCTAATTGGATAATGCGATGATGTTTTAAGTGAACGGTACTTGGTTCGAGTCCAGGAGTAGACATCAACTGTAAATAGGAAGAAATGCGTATCAAACTAGATTCCACTACTACCCACTATTCATCATTACTTATAATAGCTTGTAAATGAAAGCAATTTTTAAGCAATCTATACAAGATTCACACATATATAACAATAAGAGATTGATCAATTCTAGTCATAAATATCAATGGGAAGATTTAAGTAAATAACAATATCAAAATGAATTCAATCATTTTGATTTATATCATAAAAACATTTATGGATATAAACAAAATAACAATACAGCACAATGGATCATATTTGAATCTAAGTCATAAACTATACAATCTGAAATAACCATTTACATTTATCATATAGGGGACGTATATACACTATAGATAAACATAAACTATTGTTGTAACCAAGCCATAATATATATATCTATGTATCTAACCCCCTTTTATTTGTTTACACTTATTAACCAATAGAATTGTTCATTTATTTAATAATATAAAATCAATACTTTCACAATATTCCCACATAAATTGATTAGATGTTTCATTTTATTATTTTGTTTATTCAATATACAAATCATTGGGAACTTTTAAGATTATTTTCCTGTATATAAATAAATACCAATGATAGAGAAATAGTTGACAATTGTAATCAATCAATAAATATAATTGTTTATTATATCATTCCATTTAATGGAGAATGTTGTTGTTGGGGGTAGTGGTTGTGGTGTTGGTGGTGGTGGTGTTGTTAAGGAGATCGGTTTTATTGGTAAATGTTTTAACCATATATTGATATTAGTTAGAATATCAATGAAGATAGAAAAGTAATAGACCATTTCAATGGTTAAGATCATGAGTCAGTTGAAGCTAGACCACCATGGAAAAACTTGAGATTCGAAACCAGTAGGTCCTGGGTTCGAATCTGGCAGGGGGCGAGGTCGTGGATATGCACTACTGAGGAGTCCTATAATAGGACGAAACGGCCGTCTAGTGCTTCAAGGTTGTTCGTAGTGGTCTAGTTTTGATTAACTCATGAATTCAACTATTAAATTACTACAATCTCCACAGAATCCCTTCTGATAATAATAGACCAATGTTTAGTGATATTATACTTTGAGTACTGGATCATAGGTGCACATCGATATGGAGTACTATACCAGGACTCATCGAATGTCCAGTGCATTCAGGTTTTCAATGATGATCTATTATATGGTTGATCAATGATTTTAATCAACATATAATTTCTAAATTCAAGATTATAAACTTTCAGAATGCAATCAAGTTTTATTCTTTCTTTTATGAATAATGAGGGTGATGAACTAAAAGTCTGAATTAAGATAGAGTGTTATTGGAAAGATTGAATTCATTTAGAAGTAAATTCTATTTAGTGAAATAGGTTTATATTGAATTATTTTCTAATCATTGATATGAGATTAATTTTCTGATTTGAAGGGAAAAATGTAACATCCTCAAATACAACATAAAGAACACTAACTCAGTTACATTGGATGGAGAAAGTTTGGAAGAGGTGGAGAGTTTCACGAAACTGATCATCATCATCATCATCATCATCATCATCATCGATGAACAAGGAGGATCCGATGCATATTTAAAGATACAAACTTATGAAACAAGGTAAGCATTCCAATAGTTGAAGAATATATTGAACTCGAAACAACTGTCTACCAACTAACATAAAACACAAAATCTTCAATATCAACGTCAAGCCAACTCGACTGTACGGGGTTGAAACGAGGAGAACTAGCACAACCATCATCAAAGCAATACAAGTATTTCTAAACAATGTTCTACAAAAGCTACTCGATGTGTGTTGACCGGTTGCTATCAGCAAGAGCCTACTGTCGGAGAGAACAAAACAGCTTCCAGATGATGTAGTGTGAGGGAAAAAACTTTGGAAGTGGATAGGACATTAATTACGGAAATCATCAAACTGCATCACAAGACAAGAGCTTACTAGGAATCCTTAATAGAAACTCAAAGCAGGAACGTCAAATAACACAATGAGTCGGGAATTAGAAGAAGACATGAAATATTGAAGTATGTCAACGATCAAGTGATAATGTGATAGCACAAGTTCGAAACATACCAGCTCATAGTTACGTACAGAAACAGCTACGTATTTAAAGTAATTCACCCTAACTTGTAGGTTCGAATCCCCATCTACAACTTTCTTCGAATATTTCGAACTCTACTGTTTAAATGTATTCCCCATTCCTCATACCTCACATACACCTTAAAATCTATTGAATCAACTGTTATTCAAACTATTCCATGATAAATAAAACATTCGTCTATCATGTCACCATGTAATCAATGATAGATCTATCTTCCTATACAATTAATTAATAAATTATGTCAATCATCAAATTTATGGGTAAATTTTTTTGCAAATGATCAGCAACAACAACAACAGCAAAATAGAGGAGGAAGAAGAAGAAGATGAAAACGAAGAAAATCATCGACCAATCGAGTAGATTTTTATCAGCCAAATAATCGATATTGTAGTATGTAAATAATAATAATAATAATAATAATAATAATAATAATAATAATAATAATGGATAAAATGACAATAGGATAAGCAAAGATGGATGGTGGTGGTGGTGGTGGTGGTGGTTAGCAGTGGAATCCAACGACACACATTTCGTCAGCTGAACGTAACTGCATCCCAAACTGGTTCATATTCACTCCGAGACTCGAACATGGACTACACGTGAATTAAGACAGTATCGAGACAATTTTAACAGATGAATACGTGTCGATCAGAGAGAGAGATTGATCAATTACAGTCCTAAACATCAATCGGAAGATATAAGCAAACAATACCAAGTGAATTGTACATAAGAATACTTTGCTTCCCTTTTTATTTCGTTTCATTCTGTTATCTTTAATACATCAATATGAATTACACAATGATTCTCCCTTAATAAGATTTACTATTCTGAAATTCAATTTCATTTCTCCAATGGAGTTCGAACTGGAGATTGTTGAATTGTCAGTTTACAACACATGATCTGATCCTAGTTAGATCAACATTCTAGATTAAAATTGCACTGATCAGTTAATTCATCTTGTTACGTAACAATTTCACTGTCGGGAAAATCTTGAAATCTCGATGGGAATGAACAGCGATGTTGTGTCCATCAAATGATTGTTGACCAGTAGATCTATAACTAAATCTTGGTTGAGAGAATCAATGTAAAATATGTCTGCATCTTATAAAATGGATGTGTTTCAATTGTAATGTGGGAACTTGAGTCTCAAACCCAGTTTCATATCCTCAATATGAATGCGAAGACAGTTCTACTGAACTGTGTCGAAACTTCGAGAACTATTACAGCTATAATCAGAGGAGTTCAAGTATTTCTAAACAATTGTAAATAGATATGTGTTTAGATTGTCTGGTAGATAGATAGATAGATAGATAGATAGATAGATAGATAGATAGATAGATAGATAGTTAGATAGATGTGTGGATAGATAGATAGATAGATAGATAGATAGATAGATAGATAGATAGATAGATAGATAGATAGATAGATAGATGTGTGGATAGATAGATAGATAGATAGATAGATAGATAGATAGATAGATAGATAGATAGATAGATAGATAGATAGATAGATAGATGTGTGGATAGATAGATAGATAGATAGATAGATAGATAGATAGATAGATAGATAGATAGATAGATAGATAGATAGATAGATAGATAGATAGATAGATAGATAGATAGATAGATAGATAGATGTGTGGATAGATAGATAGATAGATAGATAGATAGATAGATAGATAGATAGATAGATAGATAGATAGATAGATAGATAGATAGATAGATAGATAGATAGATAGATAGATAGATAGATAGATAGATAGATAGATAGATAGATAGATCCACGTACGACAACTACAGACAACTGGAATCTATCTGAACTAATTTTACTCAGTATAGTTCGTACATCATTCATCAATTAATAACCTCCAGATCTCATCCTGTAAATCATTGATTAACTTCCCATACCTATGAATTAGTTATATTAAACAATCCATTTGTTATTTCTTTCAGAATACAGGAAGAACTTCTACATGACAATGTACAAATCATCCATAATTGAATTAATTCAAAATGAATTTATCAAGTTTAATTAATGTTTAATATTCATAGTAATATCGGTCAATCAATCGATAAAGATTGATCAAATGAATTGAAAGGAACTTTTGAATATAAACCATAGTTATCAAGTTCTTTTATTCTTGATAAGTTAACCTTGTCAATGTTCATATAAACGTATGTTATCCCTAAAGAATTATTATTATTATTACTATTGATTTTCTATTGTTTATTTGGATCTTAACTCCGCTTGGAGTCCCTTTCGGGTGGCTACTGCCGGTCCCAAGCCCGGATAAAGGAGGAGAGTTGGGCATGAGGTTAACGACCCCATCCCGTAGAAAACTAACTCGCTAAAAAAAAGCTAACCAGAAAAAATTATTCAAACCTTTTAAACTCTGTCCTGGGAGTCAGGAGGTCTTCGTTTAGAAGAATTATGACGCCTCATGATGAAAGCCGAGTTTTTTCGGAAGTCACGAGACTGATGCCCCTTCTGACAAACAGAGCAACAATTTATTTAGGTACATGGAATTCTCGTACAATGTGGGAGACTGGAAGAGTTTTTCAAATTGCTGCAGAAATGAGGAGATACAATTTAGAGGTGCTTAGGATCAGCGAAACACAAGTTGAACAACAACGACTAGCTTCAGGGGAGCTGCTGTTATACTCCGGACATGAACAAGAAAATGCTCTACATACACAAGGAGTTGCATTGATGCTGTCCAAACAAGCACAAAATGCACTTATAGAATGGGAATCTCATGGACCAAGGATCATCAAAGCCTCCTTCAAAACAAAGAAAACGGGCATTACAATGAACGTCATCCAATGCCACGCGCCTACTAACGACTACAATGAAGACGCCAAAGATCAATTCTACGATAGGCTGCAGTCAATCGTCAAGAAGTGCCCAACAAAGGACCTGACTATTCTGATGGGAGACCTAAATGCCAAGGTTGGAATTGACAACACCGGATATGAAGAGATCATGAGACGACATGGACTGGGAGAAAGGAACGAAAATGGTGAGAGATTTGCAAATCTATGTGCCTTCAATAAACAGGTTATAAACGGGACTATATTCCCAGATAAACGCATACACAAAACCACATGGACTTCACCGGATCACACCACACAGAACCAAATCGACCATATCTGCATCAACAAAAAGTTCAGGAGGACGATGGAGGATGTGAGAACCAAGAGAGGAGCCGATATAGCATCAGATCATTACTTGCTGGTCGCCAAGATGAAATTGAAACTCAAGAGGCACTGGACAACGGGGAGGACAATATCCCAAAAGTTTAATACGGCTCTTCTTCGGGATAATGACAAACTCAACAAATTCAAGATAACCCTCAGCAATAAGTTCCAGGCCTTTCATGATCTACTCAATGGAGAAGGAACTACTATGGAGAGCAACTGGAAAGCGATAAAAGAGGCAATCACTTCAACATGTCATGAGGTTTTGGGCCAAAAGAAGCACCATCACAAGGATTAGATCACGATCGATACACTAGATAAGATTCAAGAAAGGAGGAACAAGAAGGCAGCAATCAATACCAGTCGAACAAGAGCAGAAAAAGCCAAGGCACAGGCTGAATATACAGAAGTAAACAAGCAAGTGAAGAGGAGCATCAGAACCGACAAACGTAAATATGTGGAAGATTTGGCAATGACTGCGGAAAAGGCTGCCAGAGAAGGAAACATGAGACAACTGTATGAAACAACAAAGAAACTCTCTGGAAATCACCGTAAACCAGAACGACCAGTGAAAAACAAGGAAGGCAAGATAATCACCAACATTGAAGAACAACGAAACAGGTAAGTAGAACACTTCAAAGAACTCTTGAATCGACCAGCCCCACTGAACCCACCCAACATCGAAGCAGCACTCACGGACCTCCCAATCAATGCTGGCCCACCAACATTCGAAGAGATCAGCATGGCTATCAGACAAATCAAGTGTGGCAAAGCAGCAGGACTAGATAGCATTCCAGCAGAGGCACTGAAAGAAGACGTAGCGGCAACTGCAAGGATACTTCACAATCTCCAGAAAGATTTGGGATGAGGAACAAGTACCAAAAGACTGTAAAGAAGGACTTCTAGTCAAAATACCAAAGAAAGGAGATCTCAGCAACTGTGATAGCTACAGGGGAATCACTCTTCTTTAAATACCAGGAAATGTCTTCAATAGAGTGTTGCTAAACAGGATCAAGGACTCCGTAGATGCCCAACTTCGAGACTGACAGGCTGGATTCCGTAAGAATAGATCGTGTACAGACCGAATTGCAACACTACGGATCATTGTGGAATAATCAATTAAATGGAATTCATCACTGTATATCAGCTTCATTGACTACGAGTAAGTATTTGATAGCGTGGACAGAACAACCCTATGGAAGCTTCTTCGACACTACGGCGTGCCTCAGAAGATAGTCAATATCATACATAATTTCTATGGTGGATTAAACTGCAAAATCGTGCATGGAGGACAGTTGACAAAGTCGTTCGATGTAAAGGTTGCTTACTCTCATCCTTTCTCTTTCTCCTGGTGATCGACTGGATCATGAAGATGTCAACATCTGAAGGGAAACACGGCATACAGTGAACATCTAGGATGCAGTTGGAGGGTCTAGATTTCGCAGATGATCTGGCTCTTCTATCGTAAATGCAACAACAAATTCAGGAGAAGACGACCAGTGTAGCAGCAGCCTCAGCAGTAATAGGTCTCAATATACACAAAGGGAAAAGCAAGATTCTCCGATACAACACAGCAAGCACCAATTCAATCACAATTGACGGAGAAGATTTGCTTACTTACTTACGTACTTACTTACCTGAGTGTGTGGAGCATTTTCCTCTTTGTGACCGGAGTATAGCAGCATCTCTCCCGTATTTAGCCTTTGTTGTCCAGCTTGAGTCCAATGGGTTTCACTGATTCCCAGCACTGCCAATTTGTATCTCCCCATTTCCGTTGCTATTTGACTGGTCTTCTCGGTCTCCCACATTGTCCGGACGTTCCATGTACCTATAAAAATTGTTGCTCTGGTTGTTAGAAGGGGCATCGGCCTCGTGGCTTCCGAAGGAACTCGGCTTTCACCATGAAGCGTCATATTACCTCTAACTCCCAGGGCAGAGTTTAAATGGTTTGAGTTATTTTTTCAGGTTAGCATTTTTTAGCGAGTTAGTTTTCTACGGGATGGGGACGCTAACCCCATGCCCAACCCTCCTCCTTTACCCGGGCTTGGGACCGGCAGTAACTGTGGAAGAGCTACAGGCGGAGTTGGAGAAGATTTGGAAGATGCAAAAACCTTTACATATTTGAGCAGCATCATAGATGAATACGGTGGATCTGATGCAGATGTGAAGGCACGGATCGGCAAAGCAAGAGCAGCATATTTACAACTGAACAACATCTGAAACTCAAAACAATTGGCAACCAACACCAAGGTCAAAATTTTCAATACTAATGTGAAGACAGTTCTACTGTATGGGGCCGAAACCTGGAAAACTACGAAAGCCATCATCCAGAAGATACAGGTGTTTATTAACAGTTGTCTACGCAAAATACTTCAGATCCGCTGGCCGGACACTATCAGCAACAACCTACTGTGAAAGAGAACAAATCAGATCCCGATGGAGGAAGAAATCAGGAAGAAGCGCTGGAAGTGGATAGGACATACATTGAGGAAAGCACCCGACTGTGTCACGAGACAAGCCCTCACATGGAATCCTCAAGGTCGAAGGAGGAGAGGAAGACCAAAGAATACATTACGCCGAGAAATGGAGATAGACATGAGAAAAATGAACAAGAATTGGATGGAACTAGAAAAGAAGGCACAGGACAGATTGGGTTGGAGAATGCTGGTCGGCGGCCTATGCTCCATTGGGAGTAACAGGCGTAAGTAAGTAAGTAAGTAATTTGAATCTTCCTATTAATGTTTTCCACTGTAATTGATCTATCTCTGATTGGCATATATGCACCCAGTACAGATTGCCTCGATATTGCCTTAAATCACAAGCTTTATAAACAAAGATTGTTGGCGACTAGTAATGGAATCCAGGATGTACGTTTCTTCCTATTTGAGACTTGTCAGAAGAATATACCTGCATCTCGGAATTATTGTTCACTCTAGGACTCGAACCCATTACTTCATTTGCAAAATGTCAATTAATCGTCTCAGACTTGATTGTTATTTCGTTTTTACACCAATCATTCTCTGTTATTGTTCTCTTTTCTCCGATCTTTTTAACCTTTATACTGATAGACATTTCATTTTCTATTGATGATACATACTACTTATATCTGTTGACATCAGTACTTACTTACACCTGTTACTCCTTGTGAAGGGGCATAGGCCACCCATCAGCATTCTCCATCCAACCCTGTCCACGACAATCCTTTCCAGATCACTTCAGTTGTTATTCATCGTTTTCATATCTGATTCTATTTCCCGACGTAATGTATTCGTTGGCCTTCCACTTTTCCGCTTCCCTTCAGGATTCCAAGTTAGCGCATGTCTTGTGACTCAATTTCATGATTTCCGTAATGTATATCCTATCCATTTCCATCGTCTTTTCCTAATTTCCTCTTCAGATGGAAGTTAGTTTGTTCTGTCTCACAAAAGGTTATTGCTGACAGTATCTGACCAATGAATGTTGAGTATCTTGTGTAGACAACTATTTATAAATACTTGTACCATCTAAATGATGGTTGTTGTAGTTCTCTAAATTTCAGCTCCATACAATAGAACACACTGTTTTGACATTCATATTGATGATTTTGTCTTTGATATTGCTTGAGTTCTATATATTCTTCAATTGTAGATATGTGACCCTGTTGATATCAGTAGTATACACTACATTGATATAAATTTCATTTTGTACTTTATTTAATAAATAAATATAATGACGTCAATTCGATAAATCTTGGAACATTCGTTTTCTATCCTCTTTATCCATCTTTCATTATTAATATATAAACAATATTCTATTAATATTTCATTATCTGATGTCATCAATCATGTCAAATTAATCAATACATCGTTGGCATTATTGATTACAATAGACAATTTAGATATGTATATATCTGGCTTGTTACTAGGACTGGAATTCATGGTGGACATTTTGTGCTATTTTAAATTAGTCAACCCGACACATTAAATATCATGTTTATATCCTTGGAAAATTACATATTGAATAGAATAAACAAAGTAATTAAGTTAGACATTAATACCGTTGGATGCCAGTCAGATTAGTGGTTTAGTGGTAAAGCGATCGCACGCGAGACCGATAGACCCTGGGTTCGAATCTCACCAGGTGGGATGTTGAATGCGCACCTCTGAGGAGTCTTAAGGTAAGATGAAACTACCGTCCAGTGCTTCCAGGTCTTACATGGTAGGCGAGCTTCAATTGACTCATGATCTCAACTATTGAAATTATTGTCATATCCACAAAGCCTCTTCGGATACTAATTAAGGAAATGTTGTATGCTCCGTATAGTGTTTTTTATATCATACTGCAGTTAACCATATACAACTTGATTGTTAATATGAGTTACTTTTTAGAAACAAATGAATATACATGACATGTGTTGGGACTTTAAGTCCGGCTAATTATCACTTGACTTATTCGTCAATCGAAATATGTCATATACAATCTTACCATCGACGTTCGACAGGTATTAGCAGCCTAACCTCCTTATCAGTTCTATGTTCTCTCAGCCCTTTCAGTTGAGTTCAGAACACCAATCTCAGCCTCCGTGATATCAATCCTGTATCTCAAACATACTTGGTTTATATACCAACCAGACAGACTACATCGTACCATAAAATAGGAAATATACATTTGTACAAGATCTAACCATAAAGTAGCTGTGAATGTGGAAGACTGTAATGAATAGACTGGGCATAACTCAAGAATGGTAAATCGTATAATACTCATTCATACGTCAAAATAAAGCCTATGATAAGAGGAATATAGATATACATAATCTAGTTGACGAACAGTTCTCATAAGTTACCCATAACATGCTTCTATCACAATCTATTCAAAGATACATTAGAATCTTTTCTTGAATAATCAGTTTTATTTTTCTCTATACTTCATGATTGATTTATTGTTACACTTTTCTTTTGGCTGTTGTTGTTGTTGTTTTTGTTGCTAAAAGCAAATCACTGATTTTTCCCATAGATTATCTATCTGTCACTTCCCCCCTCTCTGAGCTAAGATCATGATGATAATGATGATTTGGATAATGATGATGAGGATGATGATGATGATGATGATGTGATAAGATATGTTAAGATCTATTTATGGACTGTTATTACATATATTCTTATTGGATAACTATCAAGTGATCATATTATGTGTATATACATATTTCTTTTATTATAAGCTTCCGTTTCATCTAACGGCTACTGCAATATGATTTACTATTCTTAAGTTATTCCCAATTAATTAGTTATAGTCTTTCATAATGCTGGTTGGCGGTCTATGCTCCATTTCGGGGGTAACTGGTGTCAGTAAATAAGTAAGTAAGTCTCACAATCACAGCCACTTTTTAGCTTAATCTTGTACAATTGTTATTTCCTACTTTATGATATGATGCGGTTTGATTTGTTTGTATATAAAACAAGTATGTCTGAAATATATGATTCTTAAAGCGGATGCTGATATTGGTGTTCTGAACTGAGCCGTCTAGGTTAGACGAGGAGCAACTATCTCGGAGATTCAATAAGAACTTAGAGTAACTCTAGACTGTTCATACTGGTTTATGAATCACTGGTCTGACCAATAAGTCAGTGTTCTGTTTCACGATCCTATCACGTGATATATTTTCAGGGCTTAGGAACATAACATTGTACGTGAAGTCAATCAATGATATTTATGATGAGATCTTAAGGTTATTAATTAATGAATGAGGTACGAATGATAAATTGTAAAATTATTTCAAATAGACTCTAGCTGTCTATATTTGTCTAAAGTGTATTAATCTAATTATCTGTCTATCTACCAGTCAATCTAAACACATATCTATCTACAATTGTTTAGAAATACTTGAACTCCTCTGATTATAGCTGTAATAGTTCTCGAAGTTTCGATACAGTTCAGTAGAACTGTCTTCGCATTCACATTGAAGATATAAAACTGGGTTTGAGACTCAAGTTCTCACATTATAAGAGAAACACATCCATTTTATAAGATGCAGACATATTTTACATTGATTCTCTCAACCAAGATTTAGTTATAGATCTACTGGTCAACGATCATTTGATGGACACAACATCGCTGTTGATTCCCATCGAGATTTCAAGATTTCCCCGACAGTGAAATTGTTACGTAACAGGATGAATTAACTGACAAGTGCTATGTTGATTTAAAACTGTTGATCTAACTAAGATCAGATCATGTATTGTAAACTGACAATTCAACAATCTCCAGTTCGAACTCCATTGGAGAAATGAAATTGAATTTCAGAATAGTAAATCTTATTAAGGGAGAATCATTGTGTAATTCATATTGATGTATTAAAGATAACAGAATGAAACGAAAAGAAAAGAGAAGCAAAGTATTCTAATGTACAATTCACTTGGTATTGTTTGCTTATATCTTCCGATTGATGTTTAGGACTGTAATTGATCAGTCTCTCACTCTCTCTTTCTCTCTGATCGGCATGTGTGCATCTGGTACAGATTGTCTCGATATTTGTCTTAATTCACGTGTAGTCCATGTTCGAGTCTCGGAGTGAATATGAACCAGTTTGGGATGCAGTTACGTTCAGCTGACGAAATGTGTGTCGTTGGATTCCACTGCTAACCACCACCATTCATCTTTACTTATATTATTGTCATTTTATCCATTATTATTATTATTATTATTTACATACTACAATATCGATTATTTGGCTGATAAAAATCTACTCGATTGGTCGATGTTTTTCTTCGTCTTCTTCTTCTTCTTCATCATCTATTTTGCTGTTGTTGTTGTTGTTGTTGCTGGTCATTTGCAAAAAAATGTATCGATAAATTTGATGATTGACATAATTTATTAATTAATTGTATAGGAAGATAGATCTATCATTGATTACATGGTGACATGATAGACGAATGTTTTATTTATCATGGAATAGTTTGAATAACAGTTGATTCAATAGATTTTAAGGTGTATGTGAGGTATGAGGAATGGGGAATGCATTTAAACAGTAGAGTTCGAAATATTCGAAGAAAGTTGGAGATGGGGATTCGAACTCACCAGTCACCTTGAATTACTTTAAGTAAGTAGCTATTTCTGTAAGTAGCTATGAACTGGTAGGTTTCAAACTTGTGCTATCACATTATCTCTTGATCGTTGTGATAATTTAATGTTTAATTGTGCTGGGGGGGAGCGAAAATTGAATAGAATTAGTTTCTAGTTGTTGACAGTTTTCAAACTGACGATCGTTTATAATGAAACAGGATTATAATATTGAACAATATAACTGTTATTATAAGACGAATAGACAGATGACTTGTGATAAATAATCGAACATGAATGGTAGCGTCTTTGGTTGAATGAATGAATGATATTTGTAGGTCAACATAATCAGTTGAGTTGATTCAAAGCCCATTGTACAATGCTTGAAGAGAGTTGAACAAATAGAATGTTATTTACGAAATGTAATTCTGGCTAAAGAAGACATCCCCCCTATATCGACAAGTACACAAATTCAAACCCCCCTAAAATGACTTCAGTATGATATTAAGCCTATCATTAGAACTATATAACCAGGTAGACCAGTTTGATTAGGAAAACATCAAGATTTTAAAAATATCAGCTGATTACTGAAAACACGAAATTCAAGTCATTCTGCAATCAATAGATACATTGATATTGACATTAGTTACCGATGGAAATGGAAAAGAACCAAACAATCATCAGGTCAGTGTTTAATCAAGCAGAACAATTCAAACACAAAAAAATGTGAAATTGAGAAAGATGAAAACATTCCATTGAAGTAAACAATCTTTGGATTAAGCCATGAAGATAGATCAACGTAGGGTTTGTGGAATGACTAGATGCTTTTTATATAAGTGAAGTAAACAATGATTATTTTGTCGAGAACGATAAAGTTTGTCACCATCCACCTGAAAACTGCTATGATACATAATGGGATTTTCAGTATAGGGTTGTAGACATTATTGAGTTTTGATTGAGATCACTATGGTTAAGCAGAATACTATCAAAGTGTAAGTCGATGATTTACATGCTCAACTTTTAACTATCCTTAAATTCTGTAATTAACGAAACCCTTCTATTTCCTCCAACTTATCTATCTGATTAGGCAGATCACTACTTTCGATTGAAATGTCTGGAAATTCATTTCGTAATCAGTCACTTATGTACATGTTATTATATCCGTATATGAATGGTTACTTCCAGGACTAATTTATAGACTATTATTATATATGTATTTGTATTGTATAATTATTAAGCAAATAGACTATATATATATGTATTGTATGATTTTATGATTTATTATCCCTAATCTGTTGTCAGTCTTATTGTTGTCGCAATGGGGTTTTTTTATAGACATTAGAGTGATTTTAGTAGTTAAAATCATGAGTCAGTTGAAACTAGATGATTATGGAAAACGTTGGAGCATTAGAAGGCAGTTTCGTCCTATCGTAAGACTCCTCAGCAGTGCGCATCCACGATCCCGCCTCGCGAGATTCGAACCCAGGTCCTATCAATCTAACGTACGATCGCTTAACTACTAGACTACTGAGCTAATTGGGATCCAATGGTGTTAATGTCTAACTTCAACTACTCCACGAAATTGATCAAGACATCCACCATTTACTTTATTATTGATTGTCTACTCTAAACATAGCCACTTTTTAGCTTGATCATATATAATATTTATTTGCTATTCTATGATGTGATGAAGTCTCTTCCATTTCTATTTAAACTACATTTGTTTGAAATACAGATACATTGTAGGTTAACTACTAATTACTGGATTGAAGGGTTCATGATATAGGAATTCGAGAATCATGATCTAATAGGAACTTACTGTGGACTAAACAGGTGATTGGTAGTGTTCAACAGATTCCAACTGATATTTTGTTATGTGAATTTTGACAGATCACCATAAGCTAAAACACCTATCATGTGTTTTAGATGATTTTGAGAAAACATAATATAATTTGATGGTAACTTTGATTGTAAAATAACGTTATCTATAGTTCTAAACTTTGGAAGTGGATGAGATATACACTACAGAGATCATCAAACTACATCACGAAACAAGCACTGACTTGAAATCCTGGATGGAAACCGAAAAATAAAGGCTAAAGAACACACTGCTTCGGGAATTCGAAGCGGACATGAAAAGGATGAATGTCAACTGGGAAGGATTGTTAAGAACAGAGTTGCAAGGAAAATGCTGGTGGATGGCCCATGCTCCTCGACCAGGGATAACAGGCATAAGTAAGTCATTAAGTAAGTAGGTAAGTAAGCAAATAAGGAACGAACGAGCGAACGAACGAATGAACGAAGGAATGGACGAAAGAACGAACGAAGGAAGGATGGAACAAACAAACGAACGAACGAACGAAGAATTCTAAACTGATATAATGATCTGTTAAGTGTAACTTTAATGTCTTTAATAGATCTTTGTAAGTAAAATCTTTGAGTGATGACAATGACGTAAAATTAATAACAATAATTATAATAGTTGTGTACTCATTAGTGACTGGGTCCAGGAGTAAAATGTGATGGTCTTTAGTTTAATGCCATATATTATTACATATTACCATTGAAATTATAGAACCAAACAAATCAATTACTCAATGGTTATTACCTGTATTTAATAGCTAAATGAACAAACAACATAATATTGTTAAAATTGAACGGTACCAGGTTCGAGTCCCCGAAAGAATATCAACTTTGAGATTTAGGTATATCCAATCGATAAGTTACAAATAGGATAAAATGCATATTACCAGTATTGGGGTTGTGGAGATTGTTAAGTTTTTGATTGAGATCATGAATCGACCGATGTTAGACCACCGTTGGAAACCTGCAAGCACTGGACAGCCGTTTCGTTCTAGTATGGGACTCCTCAACAGTGCGCATCCATGATTCTGCTCGCAGGATTCGAACCCTGGGCCTTCGGTCTCGCGCGCGAACGCTCAACCTAATGGACCACTGAGCTGGCATCCAATGGTGTTAGTGCCTAACATCAACCAATTCACGAAATTGCGCGACCATCCGTGTCGGGTAGAGGCAGGTATCTACCTCAGTACAATGGAAGATGGTTGCGCAATTTCGTGGATTGGTTGATGTTAGACACTAACACCATTGGATGCCGGCTCAGTGGTCCAGAATGTTAAGCGTTCACGCGCGAGACCGAAGGCCCTGGGTTCGAATCTCTTTGTTATGGGATCATGGATGCGCACCATTGAGGAGTCCCATAATAGGGCGAAATGGCCTTCCAGTGCTTCCAGGTTTTCAACGGTGGTGTAACATCGGTCGATTCATGATCTCAATCAAAATGCATAATCTAGATCCCACTACTAACCATCATTCATCTCTGCTTATAATAGTAATAATAATAATAATGACTATTATTATTTTCCTGTATACTTGAATACTGATTACATAATAATGAAAAATGATAGACTATAGGACTAGATATAATTTTGATGAATGTAATCTATGTATGGTACAATTACATAACAATTTGTCATATTCAATCTATCTCATTATTCTTATTAGAATAGAATAAAACAATAATACAGTTCCGTTAATTATTAATGATGATACCCTATTAAATCATTCAAGTCATAAACTGATCGGTATAGATTTGATTTTTTTCTTTTTCAATAATCAAATAACTATCCCTCTTGTGGGATCGTGGATGCTCACTGCTGAGGAGTCCCACAATAGGACGAAACGACCGTCCAGTGCTTCGAGGTTTTCAATAGTGGTCTAACATCAATCAGTTCATGATCTCAGTTAAAATTTAAACAACAGTTAAATTCTTGTTTTTCTATGATGTTTACTACTGATATCGATAGTTATAAGTAGTATATTATGATTAATCGAAAGTGAAATGCTTGATGGTAGAGAAGGTTAAGAAGATTGAAGAGAAGAGAACAAGAACAGAGAATGATTGATATAGAAATGGAAGAATAATGAAGTCTGAAACGATTGATGAATATTTTGTGAATAAAGTATTCACTCAGGTTTCACTGATTGTCCCCTCCTTCACTACACTACGTCACCTTATGAAGAACACTATACTCGTAGACTGCGTCCTAGATATCCTTTTAGAGATTATACTCCTATCGTCTACCTTTTCAACAGCAGATTTCCTAATAGAAAATGCAATGCAGACAATAAATTCTTGTTTGATGAAGACTTCTGGAAAACTTAGAGTCTTTGAACTACCTTAATTCACAGTGCAGGCATGTCAAGGGTGTTATTCTCTCCCTCCAAATTGAAAATCCTGCTTCGGGATTGGTCTACGTCAACGTCAAAATTAATGATAAGTTATAAAGTTGTTGAGTGGGTTGACCGTTTCACCAATATTGAAAGTTTCGTCAATTCTGATGAGTTGGTATCTGGTGAAATTTCAACTTACATCACTTGTAGAGTAGGCGAGATAGCCTTATCCAATCAATGACTTCATAAACCAATACCATGTCTTAGTTTGGACGCTTTTAGCTTTCTTCCAATCTATCTCTTGAATAGCAAGCATCACTCGTTGAAGTAGGCGGTAGTTGCTTATACGTAATACATGTTCTAACTACATCAGTCAATGAAAGTTTATGTCTTCATCAACCGACTTACTACTTTTTTCCTAGTAACCTATACCTACCTCCAACTTTGCTCATCCTTTCATTCCACAGTCGATAAGCAATGTTTCAAAAACATTTAATATCAACAAGCGAACTCATATATTCTACTTCTATAGACATTGTTTAATAACCATAAAGTAACATAGAATTGAAAATACTTAGCTGTATACTAGCCCTTTGGTTGTCAGACCATAGAACTAAGTATTTATGATATCAATCTCATTATAGGTAGTCGATTAAGTCATTTATTGAACAAAGAGTCCATGTGTCAACAGTAAGTAATCTAATACCCTACTTACTATATAACATAATAATGTTAATATAAACCCTTTTTTTTTAACACTGACATATATATTAGTATTTATTCATTCAATATAAACATTAGAATATATTATGCTAATTAAAATATACTACTTATAATTCATCGTTTATTACTTAAATGGAACAGAACTAAACTTTATAAAATATACTCTGATTTACAAGGTTCATTGTTCGTAATAGTAGTAGTAGTAGTAGTAGTAGTAGTAGTAGTAGTAGTAGTGGTAGTAGTAGTAGTAGTAGTAGTGGTAGTAGTAGTAGTAGTAGTAGTAGTGGTAGTAGTAGTAGTAGTAGTAGTAGTGGTAGTGGTAGTAGTAGTAGTAGTAGTCGTAGTAGTAGTAGTAGTAGTAGTAGTAGTAGTAGTAGTAGTAGTGGTAGTAGTAGTAGTAGTGGTAGTAGTAGTAGTAGTAGTAGTGGTAGTAGTAGTGGTAGTAGTAGTAGTAGTAGTAGTAGTAGTGGTAGTAGTAGTAGTAGTAGTAGTAGTGGTAGTAGTAGTAGTAGTAGTAGTAGTGGTAGTAGTAGTAGTAGTGATAGTAGTAGTAGTAGTAGTAGTAGTAGTAGTAGTAGTAGTAGTAGTAGGAGGAGGAGGAGGAGGAGGAGGAGGAGGAGTACTAATCTGTAGTAGTGCACTGATGAGCGTACGTTCATCTATCTGTAGCAATAAAATTATAATACAACTGTCAAATTAATATTCATTAATGTTTCCATTATATAAATTTCACTGTAACGTGTTGGCATTTATTGATATGTAGGAATATCTGGAACATTGAAGCAGAGAATAATATGAACTCAAATCCCATACGACGTATCAGTTCCATCAAGATTCCGGATAGATCTTGTTGATGAATGATAACTAGCATGTAACATAAGGTTATAGTTTTTTATCAACCATTTACTTACTTACACCTGTTGCCCCTTATAGAGGTGAACAGGCTACCCATCAGCATTCTCCATCCAACTCTCTCCTGGACAATCCTTTCCAGCTCTTTCCAGCTGATATTCTTCCTTTTCATGTCTACTTCCAATTACCGATGCAGTGTGTTCTTTGACCTTCCTTCTTTCTGTTTCTACTCAGGATTCCAAGTCATTGTTTGCTTTGTGATGCAGTTTGATGATTTCCGTAATGCATATCCTATCCACCTTCATCATCTTTGTATGTTATGTCTGGTATGTTCTTTTCTACAATTGGCTGTTGCCGATGGTTTCCGGTCCACAGACATTGAGTATATTGTGCAGACAGTTGTTTAGAAATGCCTATATATTTTGACGATGGTTGTACTATTTCTCCAAGTTTCGACACGGTTCAGTAGAAGTATTGAAGATTTTGAATTTGTTATTGGTTGGCAAACAGTTGTTCTGAGTTCTACATGTTTTTCAATTTTAGGAATGTTGTCCTTACTTTGCTAATTCTCTCCTTTAAGTCTGCATTCGACCCTCGTTGTTCATCGATGATGATTCCCAGATACATGAAAGATTCCACATTCCCAGAGCTTCTCCATCAAGTGTGATTGAGTTGGTGTTCTCCGGGTTGTATTTGAGAATGTTGCTTTTTCCTATGTGTATGTTTAGACCTACTGATTCCAAGACTGCTGTCACATATATTGTCTTGACCTGAAATTGTTTATGTATATGGGATAGATGAACCAAGTCATTTGAGAAGTCCAAATCGTTTAGTAGCATGCAAGTTGTCTACTGTATTTTGTGATTTCTCTCAGATGTGGAGGTCTTCATGATCCAACCAACCATTAGAAGATAGAGAAAGGAGGAGAGTAAGCAGCCTCCTTACTTGGAATGCGCCTCCATGCATCACTTTGCACTGTAGTCCTTCTCATGAATTCCAGATGATGTTGATGATTTTCTCAGGTAATTCATAGTGTTGAAGAAGTTTTTATAATTTCTCCTATTCACACTGTCAAATGCTTTCACATAATCAAGGAAGTAGACGTATAGCGACAAGCTTCATTCAACTGATTGCCCAACGACGATCCATAGTGTCGTGATTTGGCCTGTGCCAGACCGATCCTTACGGAATCCGGTTTGTTAATCTCGGAGTTTGGCGTCTACTGAATCTTTTGTCCGGTTCAGAAACACTCTGTTGAAAACGTTTCCTGGTACCGATAGTAGTGTAATTCCTCCGTAGTTCTCGCATTTACTCAAATCTTCTTTCTTTGATATCTTGATGAGATATCCTTCTTTTCTGTCTATCTGTGACACTTGTACCCCCTTCCCAAGTCTTCCTGAATCAAACGTGAAGCGTATTTGCAGTTACTTCTATGTCTGACTTTAGTGCTTCGGCTGGTATATTGTTAGGTCCTGCTGCTCTCTCACTCTTGATTTGTCTGATGACCAATCTGATTTCTTCGATCGTTGGTGAAGTGATATCTATAGGAAGGTCTGTAGGTGCAGCTTCGATATCCGATGGATTCCATGGAGCTGATCTACTTTAGAGTTTTTTCAAAGTGTTCCACCCATTTGTTCCTCTCTCTCTGAGTTTCAGTGATTTTCTTATCAACTACCTTCAAAACAAATTACAACTAACAAGAGTACAAATGAAACTGAATAATTCTGACCGATGATTAACAGAATTTTATCAACACCAAGTATCATTCAATAATTAACTAATTTAAACAAATTCACTTGGGATTGTTTTGCTTGTATCTTCCCATTGAGTTTTTACTGAGTGAATTTAAATTCACCTCATGGCACAAGCAAGTGGCTATCAGGAATCAGTAGCTGAGTGGATAAAGCGATGGCGTTTGAAGGGAATGGTACTGGATTCGAGTTCCACAATGGACATCAACTGAGAGATAGAGGTACATCCAGCTGACGAGTTCCAAATAGGACGAAACGCGCGTTTTGGATTCCACTATCCATCTTTGCTTATAGTATAAACAAATTTTTAGCGGTAAATAAATGTTCAAAATAAATAATTCTATAAGTCTTCGATATTGATGTCAGTAGTTTTACTGGACACACCTCTTTGAAGTCTCTTGGTCAAACATCCGCACCACATCACGAGTGAATACACCGTGTTACGAATCCCTTTTAACTGTTAGTCAGCTTAGATCAAATGCTTCTTGATATATCGATAGCTTTTCAAATATATCTTTGAACTCCTTCATTTCCGACTTCTGATTTGATTGGTTTGGCACACTTCGATTAAAAAGGTGTTACTGGTTAAGATGTGTTTTTACTAACTTTCTATATGTTATGTCAGGAAATAGAAGTAGATATCAAATGGAAAGTGCTGGAAAGGATTGCGCAGGACAGAGTTGGATTGAGAATGCTGATGGGCGGCCTATGCTCCTCCACGAGGAGTAATAGACGTAAGTAAGTAATATGTTATTCTAGTACCTTTTAAACCTAATTGCTTACCGTAGGTACGGTTGTGTGTAGATGTATGTGATATAGATATATGATATCTATGTTGTAGTATATTCATTTAAAATTTCATCATAATTATGTAATGATGTGTAATACATTCAAACAAATCTGTCATCTCTAATATAGATTAACATAAGTGATATAGATAATGTAAACTAGATTAGTTGGATCAAGTTTTGCTTTTTTGTTTTTTTGAATCCCATTATCTATTGATCACATTTCTTGTCCCTTTTCAGTATGTATTCATTCTATCACAAATTGAAATCAAACCAATGATGAAATAAATTTATGTTCTATAAATAAAGATGGATGGTGATCAGTAGTTGAATCCAGGATGCGCGTTTCGTTCTATTTGGAACTCGACAGATGAATATACCTTGTAGATCACCAACGTAGATGATCTATGTCAAATGATCGGATGCCTACTCGATTTATGCGTGAGTGGTGTGACAAACTAGCTAACGTCGAAGTCACACTTCGCGGTCTGCACCTTACGTGGATTACCCCATTGATGTATCAAGGTACTATAGATGCTTTGAAGACTGTACAACACAGAGGACGTTATTACAGAAATAGATTAGTTAAAGTAGATACAAGCGAAGGTAATACCACTGCCGCATGGGCCAGTTCATGGCTAACGATTAACTGATACGCTTTGGGGTCCTTGACCTTGACGAGGATCGATGATTTGTTCGATATTCAATGATCCAACTCCCGGATGATTTGGCTAGGGCTCAGTGGAGTTTCACTGGCCCTACAACCTGAATCCTAGACTTGTTGATATTCATTGTGGGACTCAAACCCAGTACCGTTTGCTTCAAACGTCATTATCCACTTAGCTATAGTGTTCTGATAGCCATTCACTTGTACAATCGGGTGAAATTTAAATTCATTTGGTGTTGTTTACTTGTATCTCCCGATTGTTGTTTAGCACTGCAATTGATCATTCTCTTGTTAGCGTATGTGCACCCTTTACAGATTTCTTCGACATTGCCTTAATTCACAAGCATTATAAGCAAAGATGGATAGTGGCTAGTAGTGGAATTCACGGCTTTCGTTTCGTCCTATTTGGGACTTATCAACTGTATGTACCTGCATGCCATAGTTACTTATAAAGCTTGTAACTTAAGGAAATATTGAGGCAATCCACATAGGAGCCACATATGTCAATAAGAGACAGATCAATTGTAGTCTTAAGCAACAATATAACGATACGAGTAGACAATACAAATTGAATTTATGAGAATATTAGTTATCATTTAGTTTGCTTTAGACGTTTTGTTCTTATTATTTACCGTAAATTGACAAATCGAATTATAAACATTACAGTAATTTAATAATTGAAATCATGTGTCAATTGAAACTAGACCACAATGGAAAACCTGGAAGCATTGGACGGCCATTTCGTCCAAATATGGAACTCCTCAATGATGCGGATCTACGATCCCGCATCAAAGGGGCTGCAAGCCAGGACCTCCGATCTTGCAATTGAACACTTAACCTCTACACCACTGAATCGGCATCCAACGACGTTAATGTCTTACTTCAACCAATCTAAGAAGTGAACATTACGATTTGTTATTTGAATGTGCTGTTAAAACCGTATGTATGCTATTTCAAACAGAAATAGGGGGATGACTAATATATGGATGACTTTTGAGCAACGCTAGACTGACTTTGAGAGTGTTCACCTAATAACTAGGACCGAATAAGTGTTATAAACCAGTGTGAGAATTTAAAATTATGATTTACCCTTGATGGTTAGGGTTAGGAATTAAATTTAGGGTTTTCATTACGAACTGGCATCAGCTATATTTCTACAACTCGATTTTACGAAACGGTTGAGTGAACTTCGTGTCAAAATCCAAGACCTGTTGTCTCATACCTGATTGGTTCGTCCATCAATTATAGTCTCACCGAAATAAAATATATTTGTTCTTTCGTTTCCACACCGATCATTCTCTGTTCACCTTCGATTGATAATACATACTACTGATATCGACAGATATCAGTAGCACACACCACAATACCGTATTTATTGAAAATTTAGTTTTTAGACTAAGGATAAACTTATGGATCTGAAAATGTATAACCCAATGATGATATATATTTGTTTCTTTTTATTTCGGATTGGTCAACGTAACGTTGAAAAAGGTCGTTTAGATTTTGAATCTTGTTTCGAATGTGGTTACTTACTTACTTACTTACGCCTGTCCTATCCACTTCCAGCACTTCTTCCTCATTTCTTTCTCTGATGAGATTCGGTCTGTTCTCTCCTACAGTAGGTTGTTGCTGATAGTGTCTGACAAACGAATCCGAAGTATTTTGTGTAAATAACTGTTAATAAACACTTGTATCTTCTGGATGATGGTATTCGTAGTTCTCCAAGTTTCTTCCCTATACAATAGAACTATCTTGACATTTGTATTGAAAATTCTGACCTTGGTGTTGTTTGACAGACAGTTGTTTTCAATTGCAGATGTTCTTCAAGTGTACGTATGCTGTTCTTGCTTTGCTGATCCTCACCTTCACATCTGCATCAGATCCTTTGTGTTTATCAATCATACTGCCCAAATATGTAAAGGTTTGTACATCTTCCAAATCTTCTCCGTTAGTTGTGATTGGATTGGTGCATGGTGTGTTGTATCGGAGAATCTTGCTTTTCCCTTTGTGTATATTGAGACATATTGCTGCTGAGGCTGTTGTTACACTGGTCGTCTTCTCCTGAATTTGTTGTTGCATTTACGATAGAAGAACCAGATCATCTGTGAAATCTAGACCCTCCAACTGCATCCTAGCTGTCCACTGTATCCCGTGCTTCCCTTCAGATGTTGACGTCTTCATGATCCAGTCGATCACCAGGAGAAAGAGAAAGGATGAGAGTAAGCAACCTTGCCTGAAACCGGTCTTTACTTCGAACGACTTTGTCAACTGTCCTCCATGAACGATTTTGCAGTTTCATCCATCATAGGAATTCCGTATGATATTGACTATCTTCTGAGTCACACCGTAGTGTCGAAGAAGCTTCCATAGGGTTGTTCAATCCACGCTATCAAATGCTTTTTCGTAGTCAATAAAGTTCATGTAGAGCGATAAATTCCATTCGAATGTGGTCATCTTTGTAAAGTAATTCAAATAAGTCAATCGAATTAAATGACATCGTTTTTTTTTTATTTGTATTCCAGTATCCTTTCATGTAAAGCTTTCCACTCTGTTTTTTAAAAGCATATTCCTAAGGTTAGTATTAATCTATTCAAATATGGGAACAATCCACTATTTTCATTGATCAGTTTGTATATATATATATATATATATATATATATTCACTTATCCAGTTATTGATTTTAATATCCTAATTCAATCAATTCGCACCACTAGTACCACCATCACCACCACCACCACCGCCAATAACAATAACAACAAAATACGCAATGTGCCACATTCAGAACTTTCATGCCTTAACGATTTACCACTTTTAGTCAAAGTTTTCTTCTTAAAAAAAAAGAAAAAAAGCACCACCACCACCACCAACAACAACAACAATGTAATGGAGACTATTTCTTTTTTTTTTTAATTTTTTTAATTAAGATCATTACTTTATGCTGTGTAAATTTTGACATTGAACTATGAATTAATGACAACAGTTGTTGTCGCTTTATCGATATATTCTACTTTCTATAATACACTTTTATATATCATTATATGACTGTTTGTGTGTATAAATGTGTGTGTGTGTGCGTGTGCGTGGGTGATGTTATGTGTGTGTGGGTGTGTAGAAATGGTTCTCTGTGTTGTTTCTGTTGTTTGATTAGATATTACTATCACTATGCATTTAGTAGTTTCACACAACAACAACAACAACAAAAAACAAACAAAAAGAAGTGACTAAATAATAAATAAAAATTATTATAATCAAATGTTATACTAAACACATGCTAGAAGGCCTATATATACCATATTCATGTTCTTCATTGCGATGGTCATTCGATTTTTAGAAAATGATATAGACTAAATTTGCAATAGAAGTGGCAGATCCTTATTAGCTGACTTGTTTGATATGATCTTGATAAGTTTTGATAATTGAACGCTAGATTTAATTTCTAAGCTCTTTTAGTAACCCCCTCCCTCAGGTTAGAACTACACAACAACTTGAACACAAGAGAGAAAAGGCGTGAAATATGTATGAAACATTTTATTCGGAAGGTTCATTTATCTACAGAAAATATAGGGTTTTTATAGTATATTTAGATGTCCCTGGGTTTCCTGAAAATTCTGGAATTCCACCAAATATAGTAGCAGTGCAGCAATCATTCACTCAGGAGTTCAACACGTGATTTTCTAACTTCTAGATGTTTCTCACAAAACTTCTAGTGAACACTGATTGAATAAAATGTTTCTTAGTGTTTTCAGAACCTTTCTTGGTTTTTTTTTTTTCGAGGAGTTTTGTGGATCTCCCCAACAGACCTAAGATTAGTCATTGAAGTGCATTGGAAAGTTTGGTATCAGTAGTTGTCCTCAACTTGAGTGACCATTCACTTGACCATAACCTTTTATTAGCTTACAGAAGAAAGAAATGTAAGGGTGAGTATGTAAACACGTTGTAGCAATATGTACACTGAAAACAGACTGTTTATCAATCTCGGACTCCCTAGTTTCAGGGATTTTAACTAAATAATATACTCTACCATGCATCGTTGAACCTTATTCTATGAGGGATGTTTCTCTCGTTTGATAGATAGATAGATAGATAGGTAAGTAGATCGTTTACCATTTGTAGATTCAATGAAGTAACATTAGATCCATGTCATATTGCCAATCAAGATGAATGCATACTTGTCTTGAAGGACTGATCATTGGACTTCTAATAGTCAGTAAAAAATGGTCACTCTCAATGAAGGATGACACGATTGATAAGTAGAAAGCAAGAATCACACCACGCGACTGCATGGTCACGCTCTGTACTTCTTCACTCTCTCCTGGCGGATATGCAATACACTTTATAGTTCCCTATTTGTATTGCTTCTGTTGTGTTGATTGGATTTTACCGTTATTATACATTTGTATATAGACTATTTAGTAGAAATATCATCATTGAAAAGTTTCACACAACAAAACAAAACAAAAGGTGACTAAAATTAAACAAAACAACATAATACCATGACAACAATTATTATAATCAAATGTTGTATTGAACACATGTATTTTTTCTTTTTTTTTCTTTCTCTCCCTCCCCCCTCTCTCTCCCTCTCTTGTAGTTCTTAATAGATTAACTAAAAAAGTATGTATAATTTTTTTGTATTTTTTTTAAAGATTTTTGTGAAATCTTTCTTTGATTTTTATCTGGAAAACTGAATTTGATTTTAATCAGAAGGGGAGTTTTGTGGATGTTATAGTAATTGCAATAGTTGAGATCATGAGTCAATTAAAGCTGGACCATCATGGAAAGCCTGGAAGCACTGGACGGCCGTTTTGTTCTAGTATGGGACTCCTCAGCAGTGCGCATCCACCATTCCGCGTCGTGAGATTCAAACCCAGTATATTAGGTCTGGCTCAATATCGAGGATTGATGAACGCTAGACAATAACACTATTGGATTATGAATCAGTGGTCTAAGGTTGAGTCATTCGTGCGCCAGACTGAAGATCCTGGGTTCGAGCCTCACGTGTGAGATCGTGGATGTGCACTTCTGTGGAGTCCCATACTAGAACAAAACGGTCATCCAGTGCTTTCAGGTTTCCAATGGTGGTCTAACATCAGTCGGTCCATGATCTCAAATAAAAAACTTAATAATCTCCACAACTCCTATATTGACAAAAATTATTTATTTAATGAATATGGTGAACAAAATTGAATTTTGTGATAACGGCTAATTAATAATTATACAGAAGTAATAACAACAGATTAATGAATATGGAAGATAAGAAACAGAGTTACGATTACAATAAGCTAAATTATTAAATATATTGCTTTTGTACACATGCCTCCTAATGCCCTGATGCAGAAGAGAGTGAGGAGAGTCATCTCTCCCTCTCGAAACGCTCTCATATAGCCATGCGTATATAGCCTCTGCCAGGGAAGTACTACTCACTGCCTCCTCGTGGCGGGGATGTTGTTTACGAAATCGAGGGAACGAAAAACAAATGTCTAGCAGAGGCTTTAACCGAGTTGATGGACGCAGAGGGTTTACCTGGGGGAGTTGGAAAACCCTCATTCCAAACAAATGGTTCACATGGGCTTCAGGATCCTAAGGAAACAAATGGCTTATTAACCTATTGTTGGTTACTGGCTACCATAAGATTGCATCTCCTGATGTTGCTCCACTACATTGTGGATTAGACCTTTTGGTCGGAGGCTCTGAGTGTGGCCCCCTAAGAAACCCATCTGCTTTGGTTTGGGCATCCGGGCAGCATCCCAGCCCACAAACAAATCAAGTGATTCGTGTGGCGTATATGTATTCGGTGCCCCTTTTTACCAATATTTATGTGTTCAAATAAATAATATTCAGAAAAAACCAGATCATAGTTCGACTTCATGTAGGGGTATGAATTGTTATTGTTGAGAAATCTTAAACAATTCTCTATATTATTTGTGTAAAATGTTATTCGAAAGTAGCTCAGCAATTGCTATTTCAATAATTCCAACATATCATCCAGTAAATTCGTCTGGACTTACATATACAACCATAGTGTATATATAATCATGGACAGGTGGCCACACTTTAACTTGGTTCATAGGATTCGATCTTCACTAAGAAGGACCTGATATATATGACAGTGATCACCACCTAGTGATCAATCAATTGTAAATACATCTTAGTCCTACAGAAGGTCAGTCGTGACCCGGATAGTTTGGTGGTAACATCTCTGACTGTTAAGCTGGGTGACACGAGATCGTAATCCATCAGGAGCATCAGTTTCCTCAAGATTACAGGCACATTTTGCTGACAGATGCCAAGTAGCACGAAACCTAGGTCCATGATTTCCTGTTGACTACCTCCAACCACCATCTTAATGTTTTCTAATTTAGCAGTGAAAATTAAACAAACATAGCAACAATTACTGTTAAATAGTCATTTGGTTGATGCATCTCGCTCATACAAAGAGTAAGCAATAATTGAAATAATTGATTGATAACATTCCTGACTGTAACATTAAATGACATGGTTCCAGGTCACTGCTTTTTAACAAATTGTTGTGTATGCTAATTATGTTTACGGGTATAAGTAGTATATAATACCAGTTTGAAGAAGAATGTCTGTGAGCGTAAGGTTGAAACGATTGAAATGAAGAGAAGAGAAAGGGAAACTGAAAGTCATCAAGATAACAATAGGAATGAAGGAACAATGAAACTTGTAAGAGACAATTTAAAGAAGATGTGCAATTAATGTATTCAACGTATAATTTTCACATTTTACTTAATTATCGATTACCCCTAATTAAGTTTCTGTCCCCTACAATATCAGTTTCCTCCCCCCTCAAGATGATAGATATTTGATGTTGACTAGAATCAATCACTTCAGTATCTTGATCCAGAAACTTCTTCAACGTGTATCTAGTCATCATGATTTTGAGTAACAAAAACTGGTGATTATATTGCAAATATCTAATCGACATAATTCAACTAACACTAAGATATAAACCATATGATAGTGGATACTACTTATTCATTACCTGGACAGTATCATTGATGAACACGGTGGATCTGATGTGAAGGCACGGATCAGCAAATCAAGAGCAGCATACTTACAATTGAAAAACATCTGCAACTGAAAACAACTGTCTGTCAAACAACATCAAGGTCAGGATTTTCAATACAAATGTCAAGATAGTTCTATTGTATAGGGTACAAACTTGGAGAACTACGAATACTATCATTCAGAAGATACAAGTGTTTATTAACAGTTATTTACACAAAATACTTCGGATTCGTTTGTCAGACACTATTAGCAACAACCTACTATGGGAGAGAACAAACCAGATCCCAGTTGATGAAGAAATCAGGAAGTGCTGGAAGTGGATAGGACACACATTCAGAAAGGTACCCAACTACATCATAAGACAATCAATTACTTGAAATCCTCAGGGTCAAAGGGAAAGAGGAAGACCAAAGGACACATTACACCGAGAAATAGAGACAGACATGAGAAAAATAAACCAAAATTGGATAGAACTGGAAAGGAAGACGAAGGACAGAGTGTGTTGGAGAATGCTGGTCGGCGGCCTATGCTCCATTGAGGGTAACAGGCGTAATTAAGTAAGTAAGTAGGTAACTACTTATTCATTGTATACTACATAAAGATAATACTAAGATATGAAAAGTCATTTAAAAAATATTTTTAGTAAATAGAGAATTACATCTGAATCACAAAAATTCATAATGGATTTTACGAACATCCTCACACACACACACACATTCACACATACGCACACACGCATACACACATAGAAGGACAGTTCCAAATTTGTTGTTATGTCCTAGTTCTATTCAACATAAGACTCTGTTTCTTAGTTAAGAGATGCACTATACAATTAATGTATCATTAAATGTGTGTATGTGTGTGCGTGTGTGTGTGTATGTGTGTGTGTGCTTGTTTTCGTCAGTTATTATAAAAAAATAAAAATAAAAATAACAAAATTGAAATAATTTCGTTGATCTTATCTAAAAATAGAATTTTTTTCTTAGAAATAGTTACTTTTGGCCAAACTTATTTTGGGACTTATTTTAACCTCGAATCCTTTATTATGTATTAGGAGAGAGAGAAAATAAAGGCTAAAACTATGGTATATGTGCATGTGTGTATGTTTACTACTGATATTGACAGTTATAAGTAGTATGATTCATTAATCGAAAGTGAAATATGTGATGACAAAATGGTTAAGAAGATTGAAGAGAAGAGAACGAGAAAAGAGAATGATTGGTGTTGAAACAGAGGAACTATGAAATCTGCAAATGATTGATTAATATTTTGCAAATGAACTATTTATTGTATGGTTCTAAGTTTGTACTAATAGATTGTGAAATGAAATCGGTTCTTGAAAAATCAAAACAGAGATATACTGTGATATGTGCTACTAATATCAACAGATATAAGTAGTATGTATTATCAATCGAAAGTGAAATGTCTCACAGCATAAGGTTAAGGATATTAAAGAAAAGAGAACGAGAATAGTGATTGATTGGTGTGGAAATGAATGAACTATAAAGTCTGAAATGATTGATTGGTATTTTGCAAATGATGTATTGACTGTATGGTTCTTAGATTTTACTAAGCAATTGTGTAATTTTTCTTTCAAATACATTTTAGTTGCTTCCGTTTGTATGTTCTCGTTCGCTAGAGAACAAGCCAAATGTGAATTGTTATATCCTGATAAGAATAGTGGATGTTCCAAGAAGCATAATGAATGGTAACTTTTGGGATCCATTTATGGACCAGTACTATGCGTATATTTTTTATTGTATTACTGTTATGTAACTGAACTATTCATATTCATGTCCCTCTTATCATAAGCTTTATTTTGATCTATGAACTGTTATTATACGTTTTACCATTCTTGAATTATGTCCTGTCTATTGATTACTGCCTCCCACATTCACAGTCATATTTGTTTAGATCTTGTACAAATGTTGTTTCCTATTTTATGGTACGATGTGATCTGTCTGGTTGGTATATAAACTCAGTATGTTTGAAATATAATGATTCATATTGCAGAGGCTGAGATTGGTGTTCTGAACTGTAACAAGTAGGTTTAAGCAGGAAGCAGGACCGATAAAGACTATAGACTGCTTGTACTGTTTTATAGGTCATTGGTCCTGTCGATAAATCACTGTTCTCTGATTGGCGGTATCATTACGTTATACATTAAATAGGGACACAAGGCACGTTATAACAAAATACACACAAACGATAATAATAATAATAATAATAATAATAATAATAATAATAATAATAATAATGATATTTTAACTCTACTTTAGAAAGCATCCAATATAGTTAATGTGCACTAAACATTTATGAATGTATTTTGTTTGAAAATGATTTGTGTTACCATATGAGACAAAAAAAGTCAGCGATTGATTCTATGGCTTGAATTTCTTTGTAGTTGAAACTCATTGCAGTTTGATACTTTCCACAATATATTTGACTCGTATATTCAGATGATGACCAGATATTATAACACCGACTAATATAGAAAGACATGGAGCACTAGACGTCTGTTTCGTTCTAGTATGGTACTTTTCAGTGGTGATCAGGAATGAACCTCCACTCCACCAAGAAATTGGATGTAGAGCAGTCAAACCTTATGATGAGTGGTTAAAATTGATTGAATTTAAACAATTAAACGATTGAATACCAACTTCGTTATTTAAAGATTAAGCGCTCGCTTCGGTAACTGGAGATCGTAGATTTGATCCCTGGTTGATTTATGAGTGAATGCTTCTGAAAGTTACCATCTTAAGGGGTAAAAAAAAGATTGTTTAGCGCTCCAGGTTTGTCACTGATTGTCTAAGTAACATCAGATCATGATATAAACTATAAAAGTCAACAATCAATACAAATTCTGTATGATAATGCCAAAATATCCACTCAAATAGTAATTGTGTTAATAGACATTGATAAATTCAATTCGAAATATCAGCAACAGGAAAATATATATCTTTTATAACTGATAATAATCTATATTAATGTAAAACAGTAACTTAGTTGAAATTTTGAAGATGATAAGAATAACTATTTCTATAGAATAACATTAAATCATTTCATTAAAACAAACTATTAGTAGCGATTTACAATCATCAAATTACGGTTAGAATGTCAATTATTCCCATGAATTGAAATGAATCCATATGGTATTTATATGAACTTGTAGTGTGGTGTCGAGTCCCAGTTGACTATGAACATCACTACAAAAAAACATGTGCCAAAGAAATCAGAAGACGAAAATGGATTAGAACCAAGTTTATTTTGTGGGCGATCTCGTGGTATCGGAAAAATACCGAGATCGTGCCAACGTGGTTATAAGCGGAATAGGTAGGAGAGAGTACGTGCGTACGGAGTCACAAACCGCGGAAAAGTAATGGAGGATAATGGAAGGGAAATATGGCTGTCACTAGCACAGTTAAACAAACGAACACAGTAAAACAGTCACTAGTACAATTGGTTATAATGATAATTGTTTTCATTTAACCAATTGCATTCTCTTGATAAAAGTAGGTCACTATAAACTAATGATTCCTTTATACTTAATAACTGCCTGATTTCGAATTCCAAATACAACATGTTCATTCATGATTATCTACTTTAGACTATAATTCGAATACTTCAGATCATTACAAGCCATTATTTTATGCAAATACATATTTTGTAATGTCAAGGAGAAAGAGTATTTGCAATCATCATGACACTTATATAGAATTCAGATATGTATCACCCAATGTTATAAAGCTATTTAGTTATATGTTTAGATTAATGGTTTCATTTCAATTATATGAAACCAATTAATATTATACAATGATCACTTTAATGTCAAAGAAAGTGATCACCATTGAAATCGATCATTAGAATTCCTGTTTTAGTTCGTCCTTATATCTTCTAGAACATTCTACTAATAATCTTAGCCATACGCAATTTTATTGATAGTTCTTCTTATATCAAACAGTTCTATTATACGGAGCTGAAACTTGGAGAGCTACTACAACCATCATCAAGAAGGTACAAGTACTTATAAACAATTGTTTACGCAAAATACTCAATATCCATTGGTTGAATACCATCAGCAACAGTCTACTGCGAGAGAAAACAAAAGTAGCTTCCAGTTGAAGAGGAAATTAGGAAAAGACGATGGAAATAGACAGAATATACATTACGGAAATCGTCAAACTGTACCACGAGTCAAGCCCTAACTTGAAGTTCTGAAGGGAAGTGGAAAAGAGGAAGGCCAAAGAGCACATTACGTCGGGAAATAGAATCAGATATGAAAAGGATGAATAAAAACTGGAAAGAACTGGAAAGTATTGCTCAAGACAGATTTGTATGGAGAGTGCTGGTGGTCAGTCTATGCTCCTCCACGAGGGTTAACAGGCGTAAGTAATGAATACTTATATCTTCTGGATGATGGCTTTCGTAGTTCTCCAAGTTTCCTCCCCATACAATAGAATCGTCCTGACATATGTATTGAAAACTATGACTTTGATGTTGGTTGCCAGTCGTTTTGAGTTCCAGATGTTCTTCAGTTGTAGGTATGTTACTCTTGCTTTGCTGATCTGCTTCTTCACATCTGCATCAGATCCACCACGTTTATCCATAATGTTGCCCAAACATGTAAAGGTTTTTACATTTTCCAAGGCTTCTCCGTCAAGTGTAATTGGATTGGTGCATGTTGTGTTGTGTCGGAGAATCTTGCTTTTCCCTTTGTGTATGTTGAGACTTACTGCTGCTGAGGCTTCTACTACACTGATCTTCTTCTCCTGAATTTGTTGTTGCGTGTTCGATAGAACAGCCATATCATCTGCGAAGTCTAGATCGTCCAGCTGCATACTAACTGTCCACTGTATCCCATGTAACCCACTAATTAATTATTCAAGAATAGTCTGATTCACAGTGCTGTCAGTTGATTAATTCATGCCAACATTATTTTCATTCTGACATTTGCAATAATTAATTGAAAAAAATTGCAGAAATAAATCTATAATTATCCAAAAAGTAAGTATCTGGTTAAATTCGAAGTATGGGTACCGTTAAATAATTGACGTTCAAAAAATTAAGACATTCATTTTTCCAATACTCATCAGTTAACATTTCTCACCCCAAAAATGTCTAGTGATAACATATTTGAATCGAATGATTTCTAGGAGTCACCTTGGCTTTTTTGATTAATCTGTTCATACAGCCTTTGGCTATGTTTTATGTATAAAATAACTTTACTAGAATTTCTCACCCGATCGTCGAACTTTGCGGCTTTCGTGTTAGATGGAATTGTCTTTATTCAGTCCCGAGGACCAACTAGGCTCTATAGCACTACACAAACCTAGATAGCCACTGTCGATGGTAAGTATCATGACTGTTTTAAAGATATTGTAACGGAAGGAGAACGTTGAAAATCCCTCCACAGCTTTTTTGTTGGACAGTACTGTCATTCATTCGTTTCTTCTCCATGTCGTGTATTTTACCCTTTGTTCAGATCTTGTTTAACCACACCTTTCGTTCTTCAGTCTTCCTCGTTCGAGATTTTGTTACGTGATTTTGATTAAGGACTTATCTTTTGTTACCTAATTTTCTACTGCATGTCACCGGACTATTGACAGTAAGGCCGTGTTTGACTAGGCTCAAGGTCACGACGTGATTCAGTGTGTGACCGTTAACCTTATGACTGTCTGCTTGAGAGGATTTTTGGAATCCCTGAAGATAGATATTTGATCCCGTTTTGTTGGGAATTTATTTGTTGATTTTCAGGTATCGAACGCTTTGGCATTAATTGTTTCTTTTATTGTTTGGCGCGCTACTTTGCGTTAGAGAAACTTTTGACTGTATAGCACAGGCTGTACCGTTTGGGGTAATTTGTATTTTTGATATAATTTGTTATATTTCCTAAATTAGAGCCGTTTAAATTGGGCACAGAGTTTGTGTCTTGATAAAATTTAACACGAGTGTCTCAAAAACGCTTGATAAGCTATGCAGAAGAGCGTAGTCTGGCCTATTCGAATACATTTTTGTTCGTCAGTCCTGTGTTCAAACCGAATACTGGCAGTTTGGTCGTTACAGATATACTCACAGTAATACTGTCAGCCATTGGTTTTCAAGAGCCTTTCCTCTCAACAACTTAGAGATTATTTGGCCCAGTCTAAATGCTGTTGATTGTATTTAATAGAAGGTCGTTATCTAACACAAAGCCTCATGAGTACAGTTCCTTCTCATTTCAATGTGTAGCTTACCTAGTGTACTAGCTACAAAGTTGTCCAAGCGTTATTGGCTTATCGCAAGCTACAGTACTACATAGTTGTGTCTACCGCAGTATCCATTGGCAACGAGGACCGTATTTGAAGCCAGAGTTCCTTCTAAAGGCTAGGGACAAAAGAATTAGCGGTTTCCACCGTCACCGTTCGACTTCTGAGAGTTTATTGTCGAAAAGATACTTAGTAATCACTTTTAATACTAATTAAAGACCTAAAAGATGGCTCATAGTGATCCACATGTTTTGATTTCTGTCTCATGAGTTTATCTGAAACATTGTAGTTTTCGGTTGTTAAGGATAAAAATAGGCTCCTGAGTGGAAACACAAATCCCTTTCCTAGAGTGGGTTCTTCGAATCATTTCTGACTAATATAGTTAACAGTCATTTTGATGACATGATGACGTAATTCAGTTGATGTTTATACAATCTGAGATGGTAGAGATTTGTAGCTCAGAGTGATGATTTTGATGTAGTTTTGTTCCCTAAGCTGGACGGTTTGACCAGAGAACAAATTTCCATCAAATGTTTATGCAATCTTTACCTGTTTTCACAGCTCAAACATATCTTACACACACTTTTATTATTATAGCGCTTTCAAACATCGCGAGAAATTTTTTCAGCATACAATCCTATTTACTGGTTCGTACCTTACTCATATTACTCTGCATATTACGCGGTCCCTTATTTGTATTTGCATTATTACCTCTCTCACCCCATGTTAACCGTACTTATTCTGATTATTAATTTCACAATATCATTTAACGTGCAGATTTATTCAAGTCAATACATGATAATAATCATCTCAATACTAACGATTCTACTTTATTTTATATCGTAACTAGTCCAAAGTTCAAATGCCACATCTATAACGATATATTTCGCTTCAAATATGGCCGCATTTTGGATCATTTATTTCGCTATATAATTATGGAATTTGAAGAGAACTTATCAAAAAGAATATTCTCCGTTATAAATATATGTTTAAATAATCATTTGTGTCGGACAACCTTGTAATAATTATGAAAATCAGTTCGAAAGAAGACAGAAGTATTACCCCAAAACTATCTTAAAATTTACACGAAGAAAGTAGAGAGAGTATGTAACTACAATCACCTATTAGGGGGTTACGAAAGTTCATTAAACTAACCTCTCCTTGGCCACAACAATAAGGAAACTGCTGTCTTGAGAAAATTAAAACTATCAGCAATTAAGCCAGATTAAAATACGTCAAGCCCATAAACTCTGACCAATATCCAGGTCAGTTCGCATAAATGTGTTTAATATTGGCTTCTAGATATCTATGAAGCTAGTTCCTAAGAAACTGTCATCACCCCGACTACTGCTTCAAATTAGTTGTATTTGCCAATAATCATGTAACTGCTATCAACTTACTATTGAGGTTGTACAAAGGTTGTTCGGCTAATCTTCAGCAGATGAATTCTAGCTAAATTACTTCTCAACATTCTGCTTATAACTCTAGAAGCCCGATCTGAAGATCAATTGTTGATTCTACTGTCTGAAAAAAACATTAGGTGAATGGTGGTTTCCTGACCAGCCTCCTTGATGAGTGAAGTTAACTACATAATATTACCTACTGGAGGCCTTTAGAAACACCCTCGTTTTCATTACTCAGCACTAATTGCCAAGTTTTCGCGAACGTTTTACGATTGGAAGCTTTACGACCGCAGCAATGACATTCTACAGGGTGCTCTAGATTATGAGACAAAAAGACAAACAGGAACATTCATGAGACATCAATTTAGAAAATAAAGGTTAATTACTTGACTTGCAATAGATAGGTAAACAACTATAATTAAACTTTTATGGTTTTGTTGAATCAAGGTATGTGTATACATTAAAAACTCACACTCCTTTGAATATTCTGACTGCTGATTTATGGAGGACTCTAATGTATAATCAACTCAATCGTGGCTATGAATGCTATTAGAGGAGAAACCCCGACTAGACTATAACCATATTGTTGTTTAGGACCTAATTGGTAAGCAAACCCTGCATCGATGTACAAAATACTCCCACGAAAATCAGAAGGTTTTTATTCAACTAACAGTCCTCATAAAATTCATAAGAGTATTCCTATTTTGCGGAAACTGATGATAAAAATGCGAGGTTATTAGTGATGTTGATGAAAAATCTAGACACCATTGGAAATCACCAGGCAGACAGATCAGAAGCTATGCGTTTCACACGTAGGTATATGACTCTCAAGCTGAACATGACATTATCTAAGACCACTCTATTAAACCACAGTGGCGTTGCATTTTCTTCAAAGAAAATCTCGTATTATTGTCGTTTGGCTCCACCAAAACTCCTTCGTTCAAATTTCATCTGGCTAAACAGTACTTCATTGAAGTCAACATCCAAGCAATACGAAACACGAGTATGTCAATTTTCATGACCACTTGATGCCGAAAACACTTTTATTGCCTAAATGTTCAAATTGTTTATAAATCCATCCTGCATAAGATTTATTCGGAGTCGGTTGCTGACTACCTCCTTTTAAGCCATTGGATCATGACGAATCGGGTTATTTGTCCTGTTTTAAAAACCTGTGTGGTGTGTTCGACAGTATTCCAAATTAGTGAAAATTGTTTGATCAGGCTAAATAATAGGACATTACTGACAATCTTTACTCCTTAAAATGATACAGAGATTTTCAGACAATTACAGAGGTATGAAACCATGTGATTCATCGGTTTATATTAGTTTTTCAAGAGAATACTACATAATCGGAAACGTCATCGGGTGGTAGTGAGACCAAGGTCATGTAACTTATGGTTATTGAGACTATATTATTTTTATTATTCAAATTCTGTACAATTCACGACAAAGATTGACATCATACTTAAAATTAATGTCACATATGATAATGTACACTGCTAATAAAAGAGCGTAAGTACCTTCAAGACTTGGGTAGATATCATAGACTTACCTAAAATATTCAATCAATAGTGTTAATCAACTTTATTCGAATGGAAACTATGTGGCTGCTTGATTTGCATAACCTTACACATTTAGCCATGCCACCCGATGACATCCTGACAAGGTTCAACTCTAACCCAGTGGCCAGGCTATCAAACTCTCTTTGTACCTCAAGAGAACACACAAAGTGTGTTACATATCAGCCAGGAGAGAGTGAAGAGGAGCAGAGCGTGACCATGAAGTCGCGTGGTTTGATTCTTGTATTCTACTTATCAATCGTGTCATCCTGCATTGACGATGACCAGTTTTCATTGACTATTAAAGGTCTATAGATCAGTCCCACATTTCTCTCTTCTTCTAATAAGGGGTTATCGTCAAATGACTGGTCACTCAATTTGAGGACGACTACTGGTGCCAAATTTTTTAGTGCACTTTAATTACTAACCTTTGGTCATATCAAACAAGTCAGCTAATAAGGACCTGCCACTTCTGCCGTAGCTTCAGTCTAAATTATTTGCTGCAGACCAACTGACCATTGCAATATACAACCACAATATGATGTATATAGGGCTTCTAGATTTCGTCAAGGCATTCAACGGGTTCAATTGCCTCACCGTCTAAATGAAATTTAAGTCGCTAGTGATTTATGTGTGCCTGTTGATACGATGTTAGCTTAATTATCAGGCGAGACAACTCTGCCTGTAGCTCTTCTAGGGCTACTGCTGATCCCAATCTCGAGCAAAGAATGGAGGTTGGGAATGGGGTCAGCATCTTTATCCCACAGAAAACAGCACTGCTAAAGACCGCTGACCAGAATAAACAATTTGAACCACTTAAACTCTGTCCTTCGAGCTGTGGGATCTTAATTCTGAAGAATTATGACACGTCATGACGAGTACGATGCTCCTTCTAACAGGTCTGAAATCCAGATCCTACTCAGATCCATTGGGGACCTCTATTTAGGTATGAGTACGATAGATAACATCACCCTAAAAACAATCAATTCATTTTAATGCTAAACTACACTCTAGAGGATATTCACTTGGTACAGAACAAAAAAGAGCTCGCGTGGACTTTTTAACGAAAATTTTCATGGAAGAGATTGCCAAATTTAGGTATCCTCGTGAAAATGATGCTGAAGATAAATTTTAAGAGCCTTCCAACGGAAATCTTAACGTTTAGCTTTGTCGGTATTGAGGAGAATTACTCACACAACTTTTTGCAATTTATTTTCCCTTTATTTTTAAGGAAGAGCAATGTGAAAGCAGAATCTTTTCAAAGCCATAAACGCCCTCCTGCCACCCAAACAATTGTCCCAAGAAGTGAATAATTCACTAACACTAACTAGTAAAGTTTGAAGTTTTAAGCTGTGGTAATAAGTAAATTGAATCTTAGCAACAAAATTCAGTTGAAAATCTGAAGTTTTTTCTAAAAATCGCGAGATACAATCGAATGAACCATTTAGATAGTACTACGCCGACATGATAACAGATTGTCAGGAATGCCCTTGAAAACGGCAACGCAATTAATCGACACGTGTTGGGCGCCTAGTTTGTACTTAATCTCAACTTTTAGACATTAGAGATGGGACTTTTGGATATAGATTTATTTGATGACTTTAAGCGTATGAACAAAAGACAGGTATTTGCCTCGACACAAATTTTATTAAAAATTATATCTAGGTATATTATCAGGTGTTAACCATTGCTATGGTTGTAGCCTCTGCCCTAATGATCTGGAAGCTTTTAGTAATTATTAGCTATAGCGAAAGTCCTTTAGTAGTTGTCTTAAGGTATACCAACCTAAATTCACAAGCTTTTTTTTCAGTGGCAGCATGGAGCCTGCATTCCACCGGGGCGATGTGTTATATCTAACTAATTATCCTGACGAGCCTATCCGAGTCGGTGACATCGTTGTATTCAAAATTGAAGGGAGAGAAATTCCTATTGTTCATCGCGTTCTGAGACTGCACGAAAAGTTTGTTTATGCTTTAATAGAGTGGACATTAAGTGTCGTTTTTTATATAGAGATATGTTATTTCCCTAAACCTCTTTACTGAAATAAAGGGATAGGTGTAGAACTCGTTCTAAGATATCTTCATTTTATTCTAAGGCTAAGTGGTGCTTGTGATTCACAACTAGCTGAGTTTTCAATCCCATTTATTTAGGACAATTTGATAGTGAATAACTCCAATCTCTCAACTGTAGAAGTCTCTTTAGAAATTTTGGGAAAATTCTGAAGGAAATGTGGACAAAAACCCCACTTTTCCCACTGATCTGTGGTTTTCCCTCAAAATTTGTAACTTACAGTTCTCCCCAATATGTCCACATAGTTAACACTAAATTTACATAAGCATTAGGCCGATTCAGTCAACTCCATCGAGAAATCCCCGAAATCTCAATATTAACTTCGGTAAAAGACTCAGTGTTTCCATCGAATTTCGAGAAATCCTGCAATGTTCATTTTGAAATACTCAGTTTCCCGTAACTGATGGGAAAACAACAAAATTCCTTATGATTTTGGCAAAAACTGAAAGTTAGAAAATTGCTAAGCACTAAAAAGGTCAAATACTGCTAGATTAGCATCTTTGTGTGCCCTTCCACCCAATTAATATTATAGCACACCGAACCACCCTTTTCACCATTGTATTTTTGTTAGGACAGTGTATTTGCTTATCATACGTGCGTCATATGTATCTAGAAAATGCCATTGCTTTCAAAGCAAAAATAGTAAAACCAATGTTATTTCTTACGGTTGTGTAGTTACTTTATATAATCACTGGTGATAAATTGTGTTCAGGATGTCACACTATAAATATTTTTATCATGTGATATCAAGTTATCTGCTTAAAATCAAAAAGTCTTTAAATGTTAGCAGAAATCAACAATAAGACTGTTTGAATGTTCCGTAAAGTTTTTGATACACGTTTCTACATGACATTTATCACTAAAGTAATTAATATATTAATTGTCAGCCACTTTGCCCCAAATGGTCTAGGGTTTCTTTGTAGTTGTGTTAACACGTCAAATCGTAACAAATTACTTGTATCTTAACTTCGAATTCTATGAAATTAGAGATTATCGATGCGGACTGCTTGACAAGTTTAAGTAAAATATGGGTTCTTAACAACGTTCTTATCCAGATGATTTCTATTTTCTATGAGCTTCTTGATATTCAACTTGCAAGTGTGTGACACATTCTCGTAACCTTTTTAGTGTCAACGGCACCATCAAGTTCCTCACAAAGGGAGATAATAATCCTGTTCATGATCGTGGTTTGTATGCTCCTGGTCAAGATTGGCTGACACCATCCCATCTTATTGGACGAGCTAGAGGGTAAGTTTATTATTGGTCTTACCATTTATTCTCAGACCAAAGTTTAGTTTCATTTAAATTAAACTTACAGGTCTGTGTACATATCACATGCGATTAATATATACGGATAAATTACTTGATAAATGTATTTTGTCCACATGCAACCCTTTAATTTAGTAAGTAGTCTGCGTTAACTCGTACAAAATAACTGACTTCAATCTCCTTACCTTTCAAATAATCTTGTATTTGCCAATACGTTTAATACTAGTAAGATTTTGGACTTTAAACTTTTTTAGCCACTTTAGTCTACTAAACTACTTCCTAATGGTTATCTGACCTTATGATTTTTGATCAACAATGGTAATTTATCCAACCCATAAACGCACCAATATTTTTCAAACGACCAAAAAATTTCTGTATCTTATGTGTTCTTTGTTGGTTTTCGTTCTTTTAGACAAAATATTGTAACCTAGAACTTTTCGTTGATCTTTCATTATTTTATTTATTTATTTTAACACATAGATATTAGTACAAGGAGGCACCAAATACATATGCGCCACACAAATCTCAATTGATATGTGTGAGGGCTGTAATACTGCCCGGGCGCCTAAACCGAAGCAGGTGGTTTTCTTAGGAGGCCAACCCCCGAGCCTTCGACCTAAAGGTCTGATCCACAAGGCAGTGGAGCACCGTAAGAAGATGCAGTCCCATGGTAGCCAGCCGGTGACCAACGATTGGTTCATACGCCATTTGTTTCTTCAGGACACTGGAGCCTATGTGCACCATTGGTTTGGGATCCGGTTAAAGTGCCGGACATTCTCTTCTCGTCCTCTCAATTTCGTAAACATCACCCTCGCCACGAGAAGGTAGTGAGTAGGACTTCCCTGGCAGAAGCTATATACGCGTGGCCATGTGAGAGCATTTGGAGAGGGAGAGCGGTCTCTCCACTCTCGGCCGTACCAGGGCATTTGGGAGCGATCTTTCATACAATGTTCTCAACAATAACTTCTTTGCCAGACGTAGCACAAATCAATTCTTCTGTAGTTCTACGAGTCAGTGCAATTATTTTGTCAGTGGCACTGACTAAAAAAACGAGTTTGGGTTTTGTCAGCTTGCGTTGCCTATGACTCAGATAAAGTGTTTGTCTTCTAAATAAAGGACGAGTATATTATAGAGCGGTCCCGTCTGTGGCTATGAAATATGGTCTTCCTGTAGATTATAAGTTTCAATATTATCTCATACCTCTTACCAGGGGAAATTCATTTTCAAATCATCTCTAATATTACTGGCACAGTAATTCTGTACTATATAGAGGATAACCATGAATGTGATTGTACAACTCTAGTAAGTGATATTATCGAAAAGAAAAGTTTCTTCGCTAAAACGTTCCCATTTTGCATAATGACTCTATGAGTTTGTTTGGTTATTTCAAAATAAGATCTATCATGCAACACTGAGTTCATTATTGAACGGTTGTATTTGTTAAATCCAACCTTTACTCATTATTTTCAGATTCATACCCTATGTTGGTCAAATCACTATAATTATGAATGAAAATCCCTGTCTCAAAGTACGTTTCATACTATTTAATTCCATTTTAAAAGTAATGGATTTTGAAAAAAAAACCATTTTACTAAATTAGTTCACTCATCGCGTTTGTATGATGGTAATACTGTATGTTGATAATAACCGCTTGTCCTTGCCATTAAAAGATATGTTTTTCCCTTATTATTTATTTATTTGAACACATAAATACTGGTACAAGGAGGCACCAGACAATTATGCGCCACATAAATCACTCGATTTTTGTTAGGGCTGGGATACTGCCCGGGTGACCAAACCGGAGAAGTTCGTTATCTCAGGGGGGCACACCCCGAGCCTTCGACCTAAAGGTCTGATCCACAAGGCAGTGGTGCATCGTAAGAAGATGCAGTCCCATGGTAGCCGGTGACCAATAATTAGTTCATACTCCGTTTGTTCCTTCAGGATACTGGAGCTCACGTGCACCATTGGTTTGGGGTCCGGTTAAAGTGCCGGACATTCTCTTCTCGTCCTCTCAATTTCGTAAACATCACCCTCGCCACGAGAAGGTAGTGAGTAGGACTTCCCTGGCAGAAGCTGTATACGCGTGGCCATGTGAAAGCATTTGGAGAGGGAGAGCGGATCCCCCACTCGACTGTACCAGTCCATTTGGGAGCACTTCCCTTAACAACTAATCTAAATAAAAGTTATCATGTATTTTACTCGTATATGATATTATTGTAGCAAATTTCCAAATCTGATCAACTGTTAAAATGATATACGGAAATCAAATTATCGTGAAGTGACATTAGGTTGTAAGGCACTTTCACTTAATGTTTATCTAAATGCGGTAATAAGATATTAGATTACATGACTCAGATGCATTGTTTCTTTATTTTCCTCTTGCTCTTGGATTCTAGTATGCTCTCATATATGCTCTGAGAGTTTATTCCTTATTTTTATCATTACTACATTATTTCAACCCTTTTTTTTTCTCATATTTTCTCGTTGTGGTAATCCGGTTTAGTAACTTAGATCAACACATTTCTGTGCCAGACCCTATGTCTGTATATCTTATCTGAATGTTCTAACTACTGAAATCAAATACAACATAAACACTATTCCTTATTTGTTAATCTTTTTAACCGATAAATCACCTCTACACTGTTTAGAATTGTAAATAACATGAAATTATGGTAACTTCTAGCTGTTTTCAATAGAACGTTTAATTGTGTAATGTTGTTTAAACTATTAATCATGAATTTTTCATATTTATATTTATATATTTTCTTTCTACCTACTTTTAGTACTCTGTCTTAGGCATTATGGGTATCTACTTATTATTGAATCGAAATCAAGAGTCATAAAACTTGTACAAATGTACATAAACATAATATATTTATATAGATATATGTATAAGTTTTAATTCCTATGTAACCATAGTCACTTTTTTTTATTTAAAAAAAACTAACCACTGATCGTGTTGTTGTTCAACTGCTAATGTTAAGTCAAACGCCTTTTTAGTCAAGTGATTTGTACGTCCTTTTTGTTGCTACTGTTATTGTTGTTTTGTTTGTTTGTTTTACTTTTAACCGTGATGCTTATTGTCGATGTGTTTGAAGTTAATTTCAGGTTTCTTATTTTTTCAAATAAAGCGTTATCTCTCTGGGGTTGTGGGTATTTTTTTTCATCGTGTTTCTCTTTAACCTCTGTTGAGTTTTATTGATTCAAGTTAACGTCCATAGATATAAAGCGATAAGTGAGCAGTAATAATGGTTTTCAATTTTCAGCCAACTTGATCATGGTTTTAAATTGCTCACTCAGTTTCTTCGGTTAAAGTAACTGGGTCGTATCATATTAGCCCTCATATACTTCGAGTGTGATTCAAAGCCAAGCATATGAATCTATACTTTCTAGTAAATGAGTCAGTCTGTACCTTATAGATAAATTTAAATTTCAGTAAGTGATTTCTATAAATCCAGTGAGAAGAAAGTAGCTATGACTAGATGTTCATACTATGGAAACAAACCACTTCTCTGTAGTGGTTTTTTTTTCAGACTAGATAGCGTTCTTATTGAAAATTTGCGTCACAAAAATCTAACATTTTCAAAGTGTCTCAGAACTTAAGAAATCTATTTTAAAGGTTATGGTTCTTTCGCACATAATTCAACTTCGGATGAGAAAGAAACAGGACTTCATCTCTTTCTCTAATTAACAAATAACAAAGCTGTGTGATATATCCAAGTTATTTGACAAGAAAAAAGAATAGTTTGTAAGTGAACTAATGTGGTTTTATTCTACTATATATCATTCAGGGAACTAGCATTATCCCCAAATTTATTTAAGTCAGATGTCGGCTCTCTACAATGATTAAAGGTGCTTGGCTCGACCCCTAGCAGGGTCATGGATGTATAGTAATTAGTCGAAAGAAGGTTTAAGAAAGTTTGACAAAGTATGATTCCACATGTACTCCACGTATAGTGGCATAAATTGTATTGTCCAATATTCTGGGAACGAGTTGAACTTTTATGGTTGCGAAAAGAGTTAAGTTTCACGTATGTTCGTAAATCTCATCTATGTGTATGAGATAGTGTTATGATGAATGATTTTCCAGATCTGAGGCTGATACACAACATACTACGTACTAACCCTCCGACTGACTACTTGAACAAAAAAATATCTATTGGGCTGCCAAATAACATGAATAGGTACTCGTTTTTGTATATAGATTTCTACGAGTTACGTAATCATTGGTATGCATTCGACCCTTTAAGGTCATTTCTGATTGTCATTAGGTGACCTCATTTAACAACTTTTGACTGGCTCACTACATTAGACAACCTAATAGTAGTTTTTTTGCCAGAACCATTAAGGAAATGCGCGTGTTTTTGTCTGTTGGATAGGTTGACAATACTTGTTCAGTTGCATGGAGATTCGTAAATTCTGAACCGATCTACAAGGTTCTAAAAACCAATTCTACTCACAAACACCTAACTGTAAAGAGAATTGAACAGTGATTGCTGTCCAAATTCGTTATCATGTTTGGTAATTAAATGTTAGACAACTAAAATTACAAGTCCTATTTCAATTTCAGTAAAATAGAAATTCCAATTCAGGCATACAGTAAAAAGTAGTTAAAGTGAAACAACTACTTATTTAAGCACATAAACATTGGTACAAGGGGGCACCAAACTGATATGCGCCACATAAATCACTCGGTTTTTGTTAGGGCTGGGATACTACCCGAGTGCCCAATTCGAAGCAGGTGGTTTTCTTAAGGAGCCTTCGACCTAAAGGTCTGATCCACAGGGTAGTGGCGCAACTTCAGGAGATGCAAACCCATGGATTCTAGTGACCAATAATTAGTTCATACTCCATTTGTTTCCTTAGGATCCTGGATCCCATGTACACCTTTGGTTTGGAATCAGAGTTTTCCAGCTCTCTTAGGTGAACTTTCGATGTCTACTAATCCAGTTAAAGCACTGGACATTCTCTTTTCATCTTCGGAATTTCGTAAACAACAGTAATGCCGCGAGATGGCAGTGAGTAGGACCTCCCTTGAAGTGGTTGTATGCATGTGGCCGCTTGAGAGCATTTGGAGAGGGAGAGCTGACTCTCGGCCGTACCAGGGCGTTTGGGGGCCCATAAATAGGAGAATAAGGTCGTTTATAATAATCAAAGTATTTATTTGTGGACAACTGAAAACATGCAATTCAATAGTTGACAGATTACACTATATTTAATAAGTGAATTAGCAAAGCATCTCGATAAAAGCCGACTTGATGATAGTTATGTATAAGTAAAGAGACGAATACTAAATTTATGCTATGAGAAAGCGAAATTCCGGAAAAGAGGGGACGTGATCTCTACTCCAACCCATTTTGGTATGGTTTATATCGATAGCCAAGGCAGAAAAAGGAATTTACAAACTTTTGAATGCGAAGATCCCGTTGATAATTGTGAATTTTGATCGTTCTAGCGGTATATTAATGATAAACCCGTGAATTATATGTTATTTTTTTCATGGAATGTGATGAGTCCGAAAGACTGTCAAAATCAATCAAGTGAACAAAAATATAACTCTTGGATGTCCTTTGCTTAACCACTCCAGATGGTGTTCTGCAGATAGTGAACTTGCTGAATTCTACTCCTAATACAACTGAGTTCACTAGGTTTAATCGACAATTATTGTTCTGTACTCTATAATCATGTTGATGTGTACTTGGTAGCAATTTTATTCACTCATCACTGCGCTACATATTATCTATATTTTGTTATATGGCTCTTTGTGTTTCATTTTCTGCTTCCTTTTTGCTGATAAGATATGCGTAGTATTACGAAGCGTGTGGTAGTGAAACATATAGTGTATATTTATTTGGTATTGCGAGTTTTTTAATCAATGCGTAATGAATAAACTATTCATCAATGGTTTATACACAATGTCTTTAGGTTGATCCTGTAATTAATTATCTGTAGGTTTGACTTTAAAGCGAACGCGAGTAAATGCCTAACACTTGGGTTAAACCGAGTGCTTTCGAAAACCACCTGGTTAGTTTTCTAATAAATTTCGATATACTGTCTTAAAGTCGTTGCTTAGTCAGGATAATTGTGTTGTATATGGATAATCGTCCAGTAATGGCATTGCGAAATTCCTCTTTACATCAAGTTAGACGTAGGAGACCTCAATGTTGCAACAATAGATAGCTTGTCCCCATGGCTTTACTGTAAATTATTTATCACAAGATAATCCACTTGGGAAAATCACACTTTTTATATTACTCTAACGACAATACGTCTACACATCGAGCCCTTATCCACCATCATGGATGTTAGTAATTTACCACCAGTTAGATCTGATAAATCTTAAATAAAACACCGTTATTACTGGACTCCCATTAGCGCCAATATATGAAATTAAGTGTACAAGATTTGGATTGTTTTAATTTAGCACTATCACAAACACATATTTGGGTTAACTGTACGCTAAGCACTCTGTTTCGAGATAGTTTCAAAGAACTCCAAACACTGAAAGTCATTTTCCTCCTTTTGTTACTGGAAAAAATCCCAGTTATAGCTTCCATTAATTTATGCTATTTAGAAATCACGTATTTTCGACCCATCATTATGAGTTATTGATACAAATTTATTTAATAACTTTGGATGTCTCAACTGTTGTTTCCACAGCTGAATTCACTCTGCTCCATATTACGTCGTTATTGTGTCGACCGTAGCTGAGATTCTTTGCACAGTTGATTTGTCATACTATGAGTACCTGTACGTCGAGGGCGCCAAACACGCATTCCGTGGGATTCAAGTCATCTGTATACTTATGAAGGAAATCAAGCCACGACCTTGAAACCAAGTTTCTCGACGGTACATGTGACAGTGATTAGGATATGCTTTGCTCTGGCTGCTGATTAGCACTGTCCTCATACCATATTTTCTTGGAGTACTTAGATAATATTCAGTTCCTCCGCCAAAAGATAGACATGACAACTTGACACACAAACGCCATCAACGACAAACCGTAGGGAAAAACGAATAATACTATTCCAGATGCTGATTAGAAAGTACTTACCAACTTACAGTTGACAATTCCATGTACAATTTCATCCTCAACAGGTCTAAAACGACCCTCTTGGTAACTTATTACAGAGTCAGTATAGCCTTGTGTTGGTTACGATTGGTAGGAAATATCAGTAGCCTAATGCTTTTATTCGCTATCTTCATATAGTATACGAATGACTAGTTAGTAAGAACCAATTTGGTAGAACTATTAGACGTTTTATTCAACATGTTGCAAAAGAAAAACATTGAGAATAGAATATAACAGATATGACTAAAGCATTCAGTTAAAAAAAGGCTAGCAATCGTATTAAAAAGATCGCTAACCATTGACAAAGGAAAGAAAACGACAAAAGTGAAGTACACAAAGTTAGCTGAAACAGATAACTTGAATGGTACAAATGAGTTTTCTTAATAAATATTTTAATTTAGTAAAGAAAACAATCCTAAGTATGAGTATTTATTTTGGTAGTAGAATAACTACAATACTTCAAATGATGGGTAAAATACAATGAAACCATGTACCCTGACAACTTATGGAAAAGATAGGAAAGGGAAAAACAAAAGTTATAGTCCATAAGGAGTAAACGTGTTTGTATATTTACTTTATGAGGTCACCATTGCACTTGAGGTGATGCCAGAAGAGGCTTGACGAGAAGACAAGCTTGTCCCGGAGATAGCAGCTCCACCTTGTCCTGGAGAATTCGTGAGCACACCCTTTCTCTTTAATAAAGCAGGATGGATGCATGGTAGGACTCCGCCATGGCTAATATGTACGTGCTTTAACAATTCATTTAACTCAGCATCATTTCGAACTCCTAACATTATATGTCTTGGTGTAATAGTTTTTCTGAAATGGAAAATGTATTACTAAATGAATAAGTTTTTCAAGAATTTCGCGAATCACATTATTTAAGTCTGTCGTTAAAAACTTGAAATATTGTGATTCGACCCCATGTAAATATGTTCTACGAACAGTAAATTAACGACTCGCAATTTTAAAAGGGAAACATACAGTTTAGCAATTGTGTTTACCAACACACTGGTAGCATTTTAATGAGTTTACAATTTTGTAATTGACTAGTTGCTATCTAAAAGAATTAGCTTTATATATATATATATATATATATATATATATATATATATATCAAACCACTTGATGGAACTAGAGGCACTTTATTGTCTATAAAAAGCGAACACGCAAGCCGAAGTTTAAACAATGTCAGAAAGAAAGTTTTAAACGGTAGTATTAACTTTGGCAATAGACACATCAGACGGTTTTTGTGTGTCAGTTATTCGTATTTGTACATACCGTACATACATGTAATTTTTTTATTGTGATTACCAAACAGAGATGCAATATTTTTGCTTCTTAAAGTAGAATTTAAGAGTATACCTGATAAGAAAATAAGACATGTGGAGACTGTTAGATTCTGTATATTAGATACAATAACCGCCACTATGTTAGCTGATGTACAAGTACGTTGGGAGTTAGAGGTGGACAAACCAGAATGTGGTATTCATCAAGAGGTATTGACTGTTGGTCTGAATCATATTGATATGTATGGGCTACCTGTTTGGGGTCTGTACAAGAACCATAATCAGTAGATGCAGACGTCCAGCGACACGACTAGTTCTATGCTATTTATCTTGTTAGTTTTCAACTTGTGTAAACGCAGGATGACGACTAACTCTAGTGCATATTTACTCTAGGTTTTATGATGGGTTAAAATTCATGTAATATTTTCCAATCATATCTAACACTTATTTGACAAAAGAAATCCAATACTGAAATCGTGGACTGATAAAATGCAAACCAACTGGCAAGTCAGATTAAACTTTAAGCATATCGGTTTATCATGAGCCATCTCTAAATTAAACGGAAACCCCATAATTTTTTGTCTGTACAGACTGTTATGGATGTGAAATGCTGTTTGCCATACAAAACACGAGGTATGTTAAGTCTTTCAAGTTTAGGTCCTTACGCATAACCGATGTCCTCAATTCTTTCTACAACCCAAAGGTAAGGGTTACACAAGAAATGTTTCTAACCACTGAGTTATGGACTTTTGGAAACTCAGTAGGAACCAAAGCATAGATGATCTACGCAGAATTCAATTGTTTGGGGAGTATACATTGCAAGTTATGTACTTGCCCTCCCTCACAAATGCTCTGGTACGGCGGAGAGTGGGGAGAGTTCGCTCTCCCTCTCGAAATGCTGTCACATAACCACGCGTATACAGCCTCTGCCAGGGGAGTCCTACTCACTACCTTCTCGTGGAAGGGGTGTTGTTTACGAAAATGAGGGGACGAAAAGCGAATGTCCAGCGCCTTAACTGGATCCCAAATCGATGGTGCACATGTACTCCAGTATCCTGCGGGAACAAATGGCGTATGAACCAATCGTTGGTCACCGGCTACCATGGGACTGCATCTCCTTACGGTGCTCCACTGCCTTGTGGATCAGACCTTTAGGTCGAAGGCTCGGGATGTGGCCCCCTAAGAAAACTACCTGCTTCGGTTTGGGTACCCGGGCAGTATCACAGCCCTCACACATATCAAATGAGATTTGTGTGGCGCATATGTATTTGGTGCCTCTTTGTACCAATGTCTATGTGTTAACCGACGATCTTCACTCCTTCTTCATGTAACTCTGCGAACGTGATATGCCGAAGTAACTGACACAGGAGCAATCTGCTAAACTTGTGCACATATTTATTCTGGAAGTGAACCAACACTAATTACACAGTGCAAGCATTATTGACAAACAAGATGCGGGTCAACGACAATATATTCGTAAAATGGTTAGTCCTTTAATTCGCATCAAAACATATTAATACCTAACTTAAGAGAATTTTAAACTTATTTCTATAAGATACAAAGTAGTATGGACTCTACTTCATTGAAAATGAGAACAAGTTAGTGCCAAAATATTATAAAATTCTAGTTAAGACGTTAAAGAGACCAAGTCGAAAAATAATGAAAACCCCCACCTTTTGTTTGCTTTTGCAGCATTCCCTGACAATTCATTTACTTCAGCTACTAAGTATTCAATAACAGCAGATATATACACTGATGCAGCGATGGACGTTCGCCGAGCATACCGACCTTTCTTCATATAACGATGAACCCTACTAACGGAAATCACTAAGCCAGCTCTATTGGATTTTGTGTGTTTCTTGCCGCCAGCTGCCTTTCTTGCCTTGCCTCTTCCTGACATAATTTCTAATCCGGGTTGACCTCAAAAAGACAGAGTCCTAGAGCGCGGTGCACATAAGAGGTCATTAACTTAAACAAAGTGTAGATTTAGATTTTCGAAGGTCTTTCAATTTCGTAATTTCAGAACAGAATGCCTCTGTCAACTATTTCCAGGTAACCTTCCGCACATGCCCATTATTTTATTAGGTCAGTCAACTGAAGTGGCATGCAGCACTTCTTCCCTGTTAACTAGTCAGTAGAAAAAAACTACATCCCAGGAGCATTCTGTTGTTTCTTGGCCTTTAACTTCGTCTTCCTTATACTATGAGCTTTATTTATCCCGATGGAACAAAGGGACGAAATATCAGCCCCAAAGTATTTTCGTACTGTCCCATGTATCAAATTTAAATAATTTCTAAATATACGATAAACTAAGTTTCGGTCCCAGTTTGCGAAGGACAGGAGTCTAGGTGGCCTGTGTTAGTCCTGAAAATAGTGGTTTTTCATCTGATTCAACCATTTTTTGAAAGCGTCGACAGATGGAGCTTCAGCCACGCTTTGAGGTTATGAATTTCATTCGTTGATGATTCGATGAGAAAGTCGATAGTCAGCTGACAAATAGTTTGTTCTGGACTTGTGAACTTTTTTAGTGTTCTCGTAAACTCCTTGTTTCAGAGTACAACAAAAGTGAGGGCATATCAGATGCAAATTGATTACTAAGTAATTTTAAATATGTGATCAAGTCGCTTCTGGTTCTTTTATATGACAATGGTAATAGGTTTGGTTTAGCCACCCGAGCATCATACATGAGGTTTTTTACTCTGAGAATCAGCTTATTTCTGGTTTCTGAAGCTTTTCTAGAAGTTCACTGTCTCTTTTTGGGCAGAGGTTAGTCGCTTGTATGCAGTGCTTGAGTTTAGGACGAACAAATACTGTATACATATTCAAAAATGTCTTAGCATCGACATGGCAAAAGACCTAAAAATACCACAAGCATTCGTAGTTTGATAACGCCTTAACCAGAAACAAATTTCATAACCAAATTACGCCAACCCAGTCGAATGAATCAGAAACGAAGAGGTTCGAAGATACATAGTCTATCAATATATCGATAAGTGATTAATGTAAGCTGGCTAGCAGTTGTAGATGTAAGGCGCGACGTACTCACTTGTGATATGGTGCAGATGCGCGACCGAGCACCTTCAGCTAGTAAACCTAATGAGGTCAGCATCGAATGTCGAGGACTTACAGAGCTATTGGTTTTGAGGATTTGTTTACCGATACAGTGATCTTTATTTCTTATCGCTCTCCGTATCTTGATGTCGTCGGCAAATAACAAAACCTATGTTGATGGCCATTTACATACAGGAGGAACAACATTGGCCTCAAAACTGTACCCTGAGGTGCTCCGCTAAGCACAGTTTCCCAGCTAGAACACTTCGAGTTCACCCGTACTCTTGATTGGAGCCCAATTAGGAAGTCTGTTATCCACATTAATAATTTGCCTCCAACCCCGGTATTACCTAACAGCAAAGGCTCTACTGAATTCAATGCAGGCTGCGCCTGTGGATAGCATTTTATATTTAAGATTGCACCAACTTTCATGGGCTACCAATAACTTAGTGAGACAAGAATAACCTGTTCTAAAACCATGTTGCTTTTCAGGAAGAATCCGATTTTCATCGAGGTACTTGGACAACTTCCAAATAATCACTTATAAAATTATAAAAACTTCGCTGTTTAGATATATGGGCCAGTAGTTCTTGGGTTTATGTTTCGTACTTGTTTTGAAGACAGGACTTACTATGGCGTTCCTTTAGTCTTTTGATAATCGAACCCGGGTTACAGATAGATCAAAACATATGTTTAAGGGATTCGCGACGAAATTCACTAGTTCATATGGCAACCTAGGATGAATTTCATCAGATCCCATGGATTCGTTTATATTAAGCTCATTCAGCAAACAAATACATGGACTTCTTTGATGGTCACAGTGTCCAGTGTGTATATACGTGTGTGGGCTTGTCTTGTACGAAGTGAATGGACGGGCGCTTCTACAGCATACACATTGGTAAAGTAGTTTGAGCATACCTTAGGGTTTCTCGCAGTCGCCCTCCACCAATGCTAAAACACTACTATTGCACCATAATGCTAGAACATTTTCTCTTCTCTCAGTCTTTTGGTTTATATACGACTATAAGCGCTTCGGGCATTTTTTAAATTGCTGAAAAATTTCCATTATATTAAAACACAATTGTATGAACGAAGAATATTCTTTTCGATAATTTCTCATCAGGTTCTACAATTATAAATCCAAATTAATAATCCATAGAATTGGCCAGATTTAAGGCAGAGTACATCATTTGGAAATTGTAATATGTGAATTGAGAATTGTTATTTGTTGTATAAAATCAAATCAGATCGTTAATGTTGGAGCTGACTAATATGAAGTGTTAACTTGAATCAGTTTATAAGTGAAATGAAATTGTGCGATAAATAATCAGAATAAATATAGTCAACATGGTATGGGAGAAAAAATCTTGGGATAAAAATCGGAAATTACGTAATATGTGGAATAATATGAATTAGGTCAGATATAGTAGATTTAGGGGTGGATATTGAATAAATTCCTCAAAAAGGTTATCAGATGTAATGATAATAATCACAGTCGTAAAGATAATTATAATAATAATAACAATAATAATAATAAGTTTGGGACATAAAATGAAGATTAATCAAATTACGTCACCATATTATAAAATTGATTATTAACTAGTTGGCCCCAAAGTTGGCCAGGGTAAAAGGAGTGGCTGAACATACTTCTTTTGGATGCAAAGCTCTGGCTTTTTGGTCCGAATAGCAATTGCTTCAGCCGTCTGTAGGATTCGCAGTCTGACGGAATCAGGTAGACTGCTGTTAACACGATAGATTATTGCAAAAGATTGCTCCATGTTCGCCGTATGTCCTGTCTGAACTAGATGGTCTGAGATGGTGCTGTTAACCGTCTTGACTATATCTTTGCTTAACCACATGGGTAGGTGCTCACAAGCCCGAATGTGCAAATTCCTAGAACATCTGCCAATATAACTTGCTCCACAGGAGCAGTTGAATTGATAGATACAGAAGGAAGTGGCTAGTCTAGGTAATTTATCTTTCAACCTCGGAGTGATTATTGGTCGTGTGGGAAGCATTAGTTGTAGCTTCCTTGAAAAGTTTTTTTTTATACAGCCTTCTAGACTTGTGAAGAGTTGAGGCACAAATAGTTCGACGTTTTCGATATTGGGATTTCGTCTCCTCAGTAACCTAAATCTCTCCCACATTTTTCTCCTCTTACGAAAAAAAGAAGCGAAACGCTTTATTCGGCTACTATGGGTAGTTTCAGGGACCCCTCGATGTAATTTAATGGATGTGTGGCGCAGTGACATTTAAGTACAAACTTCTGGATGATTCCAAAGCCCTTTCAACGGGTATCAATCTAATGAGGATGCTGAGTGTATAATGCCTCGTATATTTGCTTCCTAGACGTTAGGTCTGGGTTGGGCTGACACATGCTCGTTTTTGATAATTATATGGAAATCAAAAACCAGAACTGCATGATCCCTTTCAAGCAATGGTGGCATATAATAAGCTTTGTGACGTCATACTCATAATGAATAAGTAAGAGATCTAGTACGGATAATCTGGAATCTGGGTCGTTCCTGGTCGCTTCTTTTACGTGTTGCACGAGGACACATGTGATAACTGTATCTTCTAGATCCCGTTCGAAGAAATGTTCCAACAATTAAATTTTCAGATATTTCGGCGTACGTAGTTGCATTGCAGTCTCCTGAGATTGAATATCAACCATCTTGTGACCAAGTATTGAGACTGTCTAGCAAGACCTCTTTCGGGCCACAGCTTGGACTACAGTAGACCACACCAATCAATAGCTCTTACCCCTTGCATCTCAAACGGTTACTAACTAATTTTCACATCGCAGTTTGGTGGGATATGTTATCGTTTAAGTAAACAGGTTAGTATCTCCAACTAATATAGCTCTTCTTCCTTTTAGCTTCCAGATTCTGTCGACACTTACGAATGTGAAACTTCTAAAATCAGATTCCATACTGTCCAAAAACTGTGTCAACCAAGTTTCCTTGACTATATTCACATACGGTTTGGTAGAATCTATCTGTACACATAACTCCGATCGCTCAAGGAGAAAACTTTGAGTATTTGCAAGACAAATCCGAAACCCAGAGTGGCTTTAGCATCATCCTCTGCCGAGGCTTCACCATTCAAAAATTCACAACTTTTGGATTTTTCCCCCCACCATGTAACCTAGGTTGCTTTTCTTTTCCTCAGAAAAAGGCCTAACTTCAAGCTATCAATAACACTAAAGTGGTTACGTTTGAACAGAAAACGTTGACACCAGTTTTGAGGCTTAAGAGTCTACTCCCCTAGGTGTTCTCCCTAGTGAATTTGGATCCAACACCACTGAGAGTTAAATTTTTGGAAAGACATGAATATTTAATCACCACTCAGATTCATGTCTCCAATTTTATGCTGGATTATCTATTCTACTAAGACAACCTATCACATGCTAACTCGGAGTTTTATACCAGGATTGTGTGGCTGGCATCAGATGGACAAAAACAAGAAAAAAATTAGACAATAAAAGATATAGCTATTAGTATTCTTAACACTTCACCCTTTATAAGCACACTCCCTTCTAATAAACAGCCTTCCTTGTACCAACCTTGATTTCTCTTTACTCATGTGAGCTTACTCCAACTTGTAAAACATCGCAACTCACTGTTCTCTATTGCTACATTCTCTTACAAGGAGCCTCTGACTTCATTTGACTCTAACACGAGATAATATGAATTTAATCTAGTTTATTATACTTCTGTCTGTTCTACTACAAAATGTTAAGCAACGTTTGGCGTTCATATCCAAGTGCCTTGCTGCTCTTCTGTTTCTCTTTTTCCTTTCTTCAGAATCTTGCTCTAAGGGCACAGCGATGGAACTTCTGAAATCTGGAACAAACTTGACGTAAGCGTCTCCTTTAGGTCATAGTTTACAGCAAGCGCTCTACTAGTCTACTTTATAACAATTATAAACTTACTAAGTTGCGAAGCATGCTGTGAGCCAAAAAATGTTATGATTTTTAGATCATGCCTGTGAAAATGGCGTGTACCTGCTCATGAAGAAATATATTATTATTATTATCAAAAAACGTCAATTGGCGTTTAAAGAAACTGTGAGCTACGCGGGAGACAAACGAAGTTAAGTCATTTTTAAGTGTGGTATAGAATATGTCGATAACAACTGCAGCGTTCCAAGATATGCACGCAAAAATTTCCAATCCTCATCAAAACAAGCATGGTATTCCAAAAGTAAGCTAGTAGTAACTTATACAACCGATAGTGAATTCGTGCCTGTATTTGCAGGACACAGGATATTATAACCTGACAAACGCAAGACTGCCAGGGTCGAACCTGAATATATGCAGTAGTTGAGTGTTGTCCGTTAGTCTAATGGCCAGTGGGAAGCACTTTTACACACAGTCTCGGAGATAGATGAAGATGATAGGAGACCATGCAGCAATTATAAATCCTTTAACCGTCGAACCGTACCAGGTAGGTATTCAGTGCTTCACATCCAAGATTTTACAGACGGCTTACAGAGTATAATCATATTCACCAAAAATGATTGAGGACATATCACAATATCCCATCAACTGAAAAAGATATTCCCAAGACAGTTATTACCATGAACTCTGGGTTGTTGGAGTTTGTGCGCATGACATCCGTCCTAAGAGACGTGGTACAAATGTTTAAGGTGTTTGTGAAGGACTTGCTTTGAGATATGCCGTTTGCAGGAGGGCATATTGACAACTTTTTGATCGACGGTCCTGATTTGAAATTACATGAATAACACGTAAGTCGGAGTAAAGTAACTAGGTAAAAATGAAATAAACACACATCAATATAGGTGTTTTCGGAGTTCAAACTCTGAGATTTCCCGAATGTATAAAGTCTCAGAAGGGATTACACCGATTAAAAGAGGCAGGGACTACTAAACAATATCCTGTACCAAGTTATTTAACACAAACTAGAAAGTTTCCGGGTCTAACTAACTTTGATCGATGACATACTCAGTCGTGCATAAATAGTGCATCTGTTGACAAATTCCCGTAGACTTAATGCAAAATATTTTAAGCTGATTTATGGGGCTACTAAGGCTATGAATGATCTTGAGAACAAGCTAACCCAGGCATGTATGTTCAAGATCCCGATTCCTCTCTGCCTAATGGTAGAATCTTCAGACAAGGAAGAAGAGGACGCCTAAAGCAGCTGGTTAAAAGTACGTGGCAGTCACTTGTATTCTTCTCAGAAAGACTTGCTCTCGCAGAGATCAAGCGCTCTGGTTTCGGAGATAAGCTCCTCTTGATTTGCCCAACTGTTAAACATTTCCGGTACATTCTGAAACGCATGAAACTTATTCTAGTGGTTTTATTAATTCATTTACCTATCCATTTGTTTAGATGGACAGATAAGTTTACGCGGTTTCACCCGGCCGTACCAACAATTTATATCACAGTCAAAACAATGGCCAGAGATTTCATTCAGAAATAAGTTGCCACTCTTGGTACGTCTTTCACAACAATAACTGAAGAACGGGTTCAGTTTGAATTTGAACCATTCAAAAACTTATCAAAATTTCTATGGACTCATAAAATACGTTGCACAACGTATCATTTTCAGGCTAATATGATGGTAAACGCTTGTGTCATTAGCTAAAAGCCGCTCTAATACCACACTCAGACCCCACTTTATGGACAGAATTCCTGCCATTACGCTAGGAATAAGAACAGTTGTCAAACATAATTCACAGATTTTGGCATTAGAAATAACCTTTTAAGCAACATTAAGAGGGCCAGGAGAGTTTATCAGTTCTCCTAACGAAAGTCAAAGGCTTGACCCAGTAAATTATGGGACTAACTACAGGTTCAAATGTCCAAACATAAGCAATTTGATACTCGTGAACAGTTGCAAACTACATATACTCTCAAGAATCTGAACACTAGCATGCAGGTATGACGGCAAAGACAGGAATCATCCCTTTTTTCCGAGGCACATTCAAAGTTGTCTCAAGAATACCTCAGTATTCCGATGTGCAGAAAGTGGAAGCACAGACAATAAATATTAACAGACTAAAATGGGCTTATCTGGATAATAAACAACCATATGTGGCAGCAAACCGTTTACCTAACAAAATAATCATGTCATCGACGAGTAACACACATTGTCAAAACGGTCAGATGGGCATGATCAATTGTTCAGCCAGACGTACCCAGAATTTTATCTTAGTCCTTAAACATCAAGAAATATAGGTGTGTGTCCAACAAAAACGTAAAAAGCTAAGTCTTTTACGTACCACTTCGCCATTTCATCTCTTTTTAAACTAAAAACCGTCAAAATAGTCGTAGGCCGAAGTGGTACTGTACTTCTCTCTCCTCAGCATTTTCACACTTCGTGTGCCATATTCGTATACGTCATCAAGTATACGGCATAAACGGTTCTACACCCAGATTGTTACGAGAGAAACTGAAATTATTTAGATGATTAATAACCATTACATTGATTAGCATTGATTTCGATGCGTTTTGGATATATTTGTATTACCGTAATTTTGAACCCATTCGCTAATGTTAGGGAAACCCAGAAAGTTCCCCTACAAAAGCCCAAATATGTCGTGAAAACGCTGGGAAACATTTTATTCAATCGGAATTCAATAGAAGTTTCTTAGAAACATTTCGAAAGTGAAGAGACACGTGCTACATTCATGAATGGATGATTGCCTATCCTGCTATTATGTTTAGTAGGGTCCCAGACCTTACCAGAAGCCCAAGGCCAGCTGATATTAGATAAATACCCTAAATATTATGTACATAGACTAATCTAGAGGTAAAGCATGTTTTCATAATAAGCACCATCTCTCTTATGTTCGAGTCGTCGTGTAGAGTTGGCCTGGGGTTATCGACAGAGCCTAAGGAACCTATTTAAGCGTTCAGTCTCCGATACATTCATGTCCTGAGTCTAGGAGACCTCAATTTTCCTAAAGTCGACTTTGCTGAATACAAGTACATTGGAGGTGATAACTCTACTGAAACTCGGTCATTCAACATCATTAAAGATCTTGGGTCATTCAAGATTGAAAAGTCAGCAATTCATCGGAGAGACAATCAAACGCCATAACGCTAAGACTGTATATTTACAAGGGGAGAATTCCTTTCAATACCCTCAAAAACTATGGAGTCCCTGATATACGAGGGTATACACAACTATTTATCATCTTTAAACTTCTTTTCACCCCAACAGCATGGTTTCAGAAAAGGTCACTCTTGTATAATCAACCTACTGACTGAGGTGGACAGATGATCAACTATCCATGACCGCAAGGGTAAGATTGATGTCATATACATTTAGTTCCCAAAAGTTTTCGATAAAGTCAACCGTATATGCCTTATCAATAAGCCCAAACGATTAGGTCTCCAATCACCTTTAATTGATTGGCTCATTTTATATCCAAAAAAATCTACATTTTGAAGTCAGAGCTAACTTTATTATCTTTCAGGCCATAGAATATCTTAGTAAGGTCCTCTTGGGTTTAGCACTAGGACCTGTTCTTCCCTTGGTTTATGTAAACGATCTTCCGAAACAGGCCTAATCGGGTTTAGTATTCCGAGCTAATAATGTGAAACTCCGGAGAGACGTTTGCAACTAAGAGGATAAATTGGCATTTCAGGAGGTTCTGACTCGACTTCAAAATTGAACAGACAACGACGGACTTACCTTTAACACTTCAAAGTACAAAGTAGTTCATCTGAGACATATTGTAGACTACGAACACAACTTGGGTGGCTCTCGCATTAGATTACAGACATTTTGGTGGTGACCTAGTGACTTACAGCATCCTAAACACTTCTGAGCACCCAATTAAACACCCACTTAAGCTTAGTCCCAACATAAAAATCAGGGGTACCACACAGAAACTAGAGTCATAACACAACAAAACGGACTGTAGGCACACCTTCTGCTCCTTAAGAGTGATCAAATTCTGAAATTCGCTGCCGAGTGCGCTAGTTCAAGCGACTTCCCACGAGTTTTCTAAGCAAAACCCTGACATATTCTGAAGGACTAAGACCATGATTTTACTATAATTTACTAACTGTTTTCTCTTCTATCGTTAAATATACCTAGTTTCTTACCTGGAGTCATTGATGACCCACTGCTACTAGATATCAAAGCCATCTAAACCAAAGCTTCTTATATATTGTTCGAAACCATTTAAACCTCAACGTTGTTGCAAATTATTAGAATTAATATAGGTCGATAAACCTTCTATCCTTACTACTGTAGACTGCCTGCAGACCGGTATTGAATATTGGATGATAAATGACCTTAGTGAGACCTATTATCCAAAGCTGTGCAGTACTGTCTGCAAATGACCTATAGAGTTTCAGGGCTGTTGCAGAAGAGCGGCAAAATATTAAAAGGATGTTATTACAGCACCTTAAAGCTTGCAGTAGATGGCAGTATAAAGCGTGCCAAACCACCTAATTATGATTTCTTTAGCTGTGGAAATAATTACCTAAGATTCCTATTTGATAATACTAAAACTATGGATCGATTTAACGATAATTCCAAAGTTATAGTGGTCGAAGGTAATATAGCCTCTGGAAAGTCTAACGTCGCCGCTAAGTTGGCTAAATATTTTGATATGGCGTATTTTCCTGACCCAACTGAAGACGACATATATATTTATAGAAATGTGGAACCAAATTTCGATATTCGCTGTCACAACTTTTTGCTTCCTAATTATGCAAAATACTATACATGTGAAATGTTTTGGAATGAACCGGATCTCATAAATAAAGGAAAAGGACTATATCTTCAATACCACTTCTACTTAAGACGTTACTGGAATTACTTAAGAGCATTATGTCATTTATTTAATACAGGTACACTTCAAATATGTACTATCCTCTTCTTTAGGTCAAGGCGTTGTGATTGACCGAAGTCCGTTTTCAGAGTTTGCATTCGCTGATGCCATGTATAAGTGCAATTATTTGTCAGAACGAGGTAAATTTTTGTTGGTATCTTTTTAAAACCGTAGGATTATTATGGTTCAAACAGAATCACACGATGACCATAAACAACCTTTGGAAACCGCATCTACTAGTGTACATCAAGGCCCCTATTAAGCAAATACGTGAAAAAATAAAGAAACGTAATATCGTAAGTCTGTGTTACCATCTTTTTTCTTACTCACTCGCACCTCTTAGTTCAGTATATGATGTGATAGAAATCCTTATAACACAGTATTTGTTAGTTAACATGTTTCAAAAGTCAGTAGCTCTTTCCTTTGGTTATCGGCATGTAGATTTAGTTGTCACAACACTTAGTAACCATAGCTAACAGTTAGGAATGATGAAAAACGTTGCACAACTCAGTCATTCAGCTACAACGTAAGAGCAGGCACATATGTTAGAAAATTTAACTAAGTAGTTTCAAAAAACTGGAGACGTAAGTTTGATTTACGAATAAAGATACACGGGATTACCAAAAGCACAAACTTTCTTCGATGCTGGAAATTAATACTTTGTTGAAACTAGCCATCACTTGTCTTTGTATAACATTCATCAAACACTAGCTGTAAATCAGAAGTCCTTATAAGTTTACTTTATCTGAATGATTGCTTATTAAATCTTGTCAGAAAATAACTACCGAAATCCCTATACGAAACTGAGGTAAATGACTGAAAACTGTAACGCAGGTGTTTGTATTGGAACGAGTGATATTATCCAGCTACTAAAATCAAAATAAATAAAAGGGGATTCGAACTTATGACCTGTTAAGATCCTAGTGCTTTAATCGTCATATATTTGCTACGATTTGCAAATCCCTTAGTATGTAGAAGTATATTCATATTTTGGACTTCCTAGCAGATATCTTAAATCTGTATTCCCTGTAGTTCCCCATTTTGATATGAATGAATAACATGTAGCCCAAAATTTCGAGACTACCATGCTCAGTTCCTGAATCGTATCTTTGATGCCCGATCTTTCCTATTACCACTAATAATGTTATTACCTCTAACCATGGGTTTTCCCCTCGTCCTGCTAAGGGGGTGTGGCAACTTGACTCTATGTACATTCGTACTAGGTTCCACATTACGACTGACTGATGGAAAATTCTATAGTTTGTAGAGATATATGGATATGAGAACAAAAAGTCCATTGTTTTTATCTGTTTTCTCTGGTACATTGCCTCATGTCACTTGTGATCTACACTAACTTACTGTGAATGGGGTACTAATACGGTTGACATCGATTTTTTGCATTTATGTTAAATTTTCGGTATTGTCTTATTAATTTGATCTCGATTTTATGTAGTTGGAAGCTTCATTTTGCTTTGAGTAAATCCAGGGTTTGCGCATTTGTTATGGTTGTCTATAAACTTAATACATTACAATTAACGCCTCATTTGTTAAGTGTGTATTCGTTAATAGTTTTTAATGCACCTCATTAGTTAGCAAATGTCTGTGGGCTTTAATATGAGTGGTATTTGTTTTGTAGGGACCAAAGATATCCGGAGAGTATCCCAACTTACACACCAATTCAATTATTTGTGTGGCACATACATGTTTTGGTCCTCTTTTGTACCAATGTATATGTTTAGATAAATAACTCCCTTTGACTGTCACTTTGCCTGCGTCATCTAAATGTTTACTTGTAAAGTTAACCTGAAATGCTAACTTCCTAACCATTTCTAACAACCTTTCAAAATCTAAGTATGTTGTGTGTTGGTGTAAGTAAAGAAATAAAGGAGCCATGTCGAACGACGAAAGGTATTTTCGGGAACATAATTCTGCTTAATTCAAAGTTTGTAAAATACATTCACTTTTGTCTCTGGTTATTCTACAAACCATAAGCTGCCGTTTAATGCATTATTCACTCGTAACCTTTTCTATTCCAAAGCTACTGTAATTTAGACGTAACCTTTTGTACTCTATTTTTATACCCTAATACTTAATTAATTAATATTTATTTATTTGAACACAGAAATATTGGTACCAAGGGGCACCGAATACATATGCACCATACAAGCCACTTGAGTTGTGTGTGGGCTAGGATACTGCCCGAGTGTTCAGGCCGAAGCAGGACTTGTCAACCAATCAGGTGACAGAATAGTTTTCGTCTCTGCTCAGTGCCGTTAGTCTTGGTTCGTACTCACTCACTTCTAGCCTCAACGTCAAACCAATTAGCCTATCGTGTCAAGGCCTTAACCTAGGTCGAGCCAAGTTCTCTCCTGTATATTATTAAGTAGACATCAATAACGTAATATATATTAACCTGTCTACCTCATTCTAATATGTGGTTATAAAGCATAACACTTGAAAGTAAATAGTATTTTCAAACGAAGAGTATTCGGATTGTATGTGCTTTCTAAGTATCGTTGGTGTGTAGTGATACCATCAGTTGAGTAATTTTAAAATTGGACACAATTTTAGACAAGGAGGAGAAGGAAGATCCCTATCTTCCTATTTGTTATTGCCTAGCCTTAGAATATTAGGAAAGTGTAGCAAATCAATTGAAGCTGTGAATCCCTATTGAACTGAGGTGGCTGAGGTATGTATTACATACGCCCAATCGCCTCCTACCTCGATATTCAATGTTGTCTGGAGTAGGAATAAGTTTGGGGATAACTAAAATTTGATATCAGTCCATAAAGTCATTGACTGTTGATCTGAGTTATTTTGGTAGAAGATTATCCACATGATAACCACGGTCAGTAATTGAAAACGTTTAGTGGAATTGCTTAGAATCTGTCACAATGTTACTGTATATGTTGAGTCCCAGTATTCATTCCCTAGTCTATAGAATTCGATCAATAATAAGAAGGATTTGACAAACATGAAACTGGCCACTACTCACTGATCAATTGATCGTAAATAACTCACTTCTACATCTGATTAGTTGCACCCCGAATAGCTCAATGGCAACGTCCCCACCTGGGTGACACAGGATCTAATCCGTCAGGGTGCACAAGTTCCTTCAAGAATACAGGTACACCTCGGCGACGAATGTCAACTAGCTTGAAACCTAGATTTAGTAGATCTTCGTGTTGACACATTCAACCACCTAACATTTCTTGATATATATCTCTTCACTTCATCTTCTCGAACCACATTCTCAATTCTTAGTTTTTCTCATTACCGTCGTTACTACATTATTTCGACTCGTTTGCTATTCATCTTGTCGTTTTATAATGTGGTATGAAGACTTCTGTTAGCTCACATTTGCTCCAGGCTGTAATTTGATTACTGACTGGATGAAAAAAATCTGGTAAAGTTGTGAATGTTTGTTTACAATAACCCGAACACATGTTACATATACACAGTTACTAGTCAAATAGAGAAAAAAAGTGCAGAGAGTAGCCAAATTAACACATAAATTCACTCTATAAATTAATTTATGGAGTAATGGTCTGATTCAAACTGAGTTTCACTGGTGATAATCAAATGTTATTTGTAAACCCTGTGTGATTTGATCCTAAAACAATCGCTATAGCTCATATGTGTTCACTTCTTGGTGTTTCTGTACATGTGAAACCTAGAATTTCTCGTTTATCTACATCACCATTGTATATATTACACTTATTCACTATGAATGTACTCCTACTATACTGTTGCATAGTGTAGCAACTTGAACCGGCATAGATTTGTATGAGATTATAAACTATTTTATCTGGACTCTGTTCAATTATTCCAAACAATATATATATTACTAAAGGGATGTTTGATTAACATTTTCTTTAGCCTTGGGAAGTAAACGCACGCAATCTGACTGATGAATTTTTAAATGCTTACGAAGATATACTTGGAAATTATTATATAGAGCATATGGACCGTTACTCTCATATCCTCACTGTTGATGGTTCAACAGTGGATGTTTACGATGATGATGATATCTATATTGTAAGTTTTCTTTTTGTTTTGAAAAAAATAGTTCATTAATATTTACGATACCTTTTTAAAATTTTGTTTTTATGTTCTTTTTGGGCATCTGAATTCCATTATGGATAGTGAGTTCATATTTTGCATAATGACCTTCAGTTCCTCATGAATTCACCGATTCAATAGTACTATACTCAACAATACAAATGGATATTATCCCTGATTTATTGTCTAGATCCAATAAAACGGATTTTTTTAAATTTATATTCCATTATTTTCCATGATATTAATTTCATTGTTTACTTACGCCTGTTATTCTCAATGGAGCATAGGCCGCCGACCAGCATTCTACAACCCACTATGTCCTGGGCCTTCCTTTTTAGTTCTATTCAATTGTTGTTCATTCTTCTCATATCTGTTTCCATTTCTCGACGTAATTAGTTTTTTGGTCTTCCTCTTTCCCTTTGACCCTGACGCTCCCAAGTGAGTGCTTGCCTTATGATGTAGTTGGGTGCCTTCCTCAATGTGTGTCCTATTCACTTCCAGCGCTTCCTGATTTCTTCCTCCTGTGGGATCGGTCCTGTTCTCTCCCACAGTAGAGGTTGTTGCTGATAGTGTCTGGCCAACGAATCCGAAATATTTTACGCAGACAACTGTTAATAAACATTTGTATGTTCTGGATGACATCTTCGCAGTTCTCCAGGTTGTGACTTGGGTGTTGAGCACATATTTATCGACAAAGTCATCAACTTAAGTAATACAGATACACAATACTACCTGATTTAATATAGAATAAATCATTTTCTACTATTTGAGTACATTCTTTTACTTTTATTCAATGTATTTCTTTTAAAGATTGCACAAAATGCCACTGAAATTGACTTAAGTGGTCAATATTTAATGCGTGATGATTACAAACTACTTCAATGGCGTCTTGCTTTAAGATATGCAAATAGTTTAACAAATTCCAGACTTCAGTAAGTGAATTGATTTTGAAATGATTTATCATTTAGTTATTTAACATTTTGTAAGTAAGAGAAATATTCATTGTGTAGACCCGGATTCATATCAGCTTGACTTTTAATTTATAAATAAAGGATATTTAAATGTGTTCTAGTTCATTGTTCCTCCCAAGAACTTTATTTACCAATTATCAAATTGAATGAAAAAGGTGATTAGAGATGAAGGGATCTACTTATAGTTTCAAGGATTGTTCAACACTGTAACTTTTGTGATATTATCAAATATATAAACAGAGATGGATGATGGCTAGCAGTGGAATTCAGGACACAAGCATCGTCCTGTTTGAGACTCGTCAACTGTGGATGTACCTACATCTTAGACTTATTAATGTTCACTGTGTGACTTAGAATACGCAGATGACATAGTCCTGTTTGGTGAAGACGCTGATGAAATGCAGAGTCTTTTGGTAGCACTGAGAAACAATGCTAGAATGTTTGGGATACGCTTTTCTCCCTCTAAATGCAAGTTGTTGCTTCAGGACTGGTCTGCATCAACACGTGAACTAAGGATAGGGAGTGAAGTAGTCGAACGCGTCGACAACTTCACTTATCCTGGAAGTCTGATCAGCCCTAATGGGTTGGTGTCTGACGAAATCTCAGCACGGATTCGAAAAGCTCGCTTGGCCTTTGCCAACTTACGTCATCTATGGCGAAGGCGAGATATCCGTCTATCAATTAAGGGACGAGTATACTGCGCGGCAGTTCGTTCCGTCCTTCTATACGGCTGCGAAACATGGCCTTTAAGAGTGGAAGATATTCGTAAGTTACTAGTATTTGACCACAGGTGCCTTAGAAATATTACGGGTATCTGCTGGGATCACCGGGTAAGTAATAGTGAGGTTAGACGCAGGGTATTAGGGAATGATGGTAAATCAGTTGATGAGGTTATGAATCTTCATCGACTGAGATGGTTGGGCCACGTGTTGCGTATGCCTGAACACCGATTATCACGACGCGCAATGCTGACTAGTGCAGGGGATAATTGGAAGAAAGTTAGGGGCGGCCAAATCAAAACGTGGCATCAGTGCTTGAAGTCACTAACTTCTGGTCTGAGCCATGTTGGGAGATTCAGACTGCCTGGTTGGGGTCCGCGTGACTATCGTAACCAATGGTTGGAGACTCTTGGTGACATGGCTCAGAATCGATCAGAATGGTGTAGGTGTATACACTCTCTGTCTTCTTTAAATTAAGAGATTAAAATCGCTTCATATCTTTCTAGTAACTAATTCTTTCTTCCTTTACTATCTCCTTATACACAATCTTTCTTCTATATATTACCACCACTGAATTAACTACTTCTATGAATCCGGTGTTCATCTTGTTGTGCTAATGCGGTATGGCAACTTGGACCGATGCATATACGTGCCTGGTCCTACGTTGCAGCTGACTGACTGTGACTTGAATCCATCTTTATTTATACTATTTATGACTTAATGATAATATCATAGCAATCCTTATAGGATGTCAACAAAAATTCAAACCAATGGAAGATACAACCAAAACAAAAATATAAACAATCGCAAGTTTAAGGTTAATAAGAACCAATCAATATCAAAGTCTACAGAACAAGCTATGAACCATATATGAAAAAATTCGAATACTTCACTTCTATCTAAAGTTTGTGTTTATGATGATGTCGTTTAGAAGAACGACCAAATCTCCACAACTAAACCATCCAGTTTAAAGAACAAAATTTCATCAAAATCATTCATATCAACTACAAATTTTCTTCACTATCTCAAGACTAATCTATTACAGTTCTAAACATCAATAGGTGGAAAGTTTCAAGCAACTAATAGACAAATATTATCAAACTTAATATTCATCAATTTCTTATTCAAAAAGAAAATCATAATCTAATAAATTCATATCGATTTTCTTTTTTAATTTTTTTTCTTTTCTTTTTTTTCTCATCATTTTTCTTTTTCTTTTTTGTTTTTACTTTTCAAGGTTTTCAAATGCTCATGAAAAATTTACAAGAGTATTTAATGAAGTACAATTTCCTATGGATTTAAATGAATTAACTTATAATTATGAAGCACAAGAATTACAAGGTGCAGCTATTCATATGGTTAGTTATTCTATTTCTTTTTTATTATTTTTTTCTTCTTGTAATTCATCATTATAATAATATAATAGAGTTAAATTATGAAGGTGAACTTATTAGTGACTTTGAATAACTTTGATTGATACTTGATGTAGTCTGATGTTAGTAGGATATAGATTAGATGAAAGTATGCTCGATGCACAATTACATTGCTGCACGTTGATTAGATAAGAATTAGCCAATCAACACTGGTTGATACTTACAGAATGTTTTAGAATCTTCTCATGTAAAAAAAAAACTATAAATATACGAATGTTTATCTTAGTGTGCTTCTTACTTCCATCTAAACTTGTTATTTGGAATATAATTACTTTCCCTATTCAACTGTGTTCATCTTTGGGGACTTGTCGATTGACTTGGTGTCCAAGAATACTAAGCCGGCGACCACACCACGTTGAAAGCATTGGTTCTCGTCCGGTCACCGCAGTTAAGTAATGTTGGGCCAGCTCAGTACTTGCGTGGGTGACTGGATGGGAATACCGGGTGTGGCCGGCTTTAAAAAAATTTAAGCTCGCAAATGGCCTGCTACGGCTGAGAGTGGGGAGAGTTAGCTCTCTTTCTTCAAATGCTCTCACATGGCCACGTGCATACAATCACTACCAGGGAAGTCCTACTCAGTGCCTTCTCGCGGCATTACTGTTGTTTACAAAACTGAGAGGACGAAAACCAAATGTCCGGTGGGGGGATTTAACCTGGTTGGTGGATATGGGGGATCTACTCAGGGGAGTTGAGAAGCCCTCATTCCAAACCAATGCTACACATGGCCTCCAGGATCCTACGGAAACAAATGGCGTATGGACCTATTGTTGGTTACTGGCTACCATGGGACCGCATCTCCTGACGTCGCTCCACTACGTTGTGGATTAGACCTTTAGGTCAAGGGCTGCTAGTGTGGCCCCCTAAGAGAACCACCTGCTACGATTTTATCACCCAGGCAATATCCCAGCCATCACAAAAATCGAGTGATTTATGTGATAAATATCTATTTGGTGCTTCCTTGTAATAATGTTTATGTGTTTAAATAAATAAAGCAATAGGAATAGCTGAGTTGTAATAAGAGAGAATCATAACATCTGGTCAATCACAACTCAATGGGATAGGATTAACTAATTAATTATGCTAAAATCACCCTTTGAAAATTAAGATTTAACCTTCGGATTAATGTGTTAGATTAAAGATCGTCCATAAAGTATAGTCTCACTATCAAAACTGAATTCTCAAACGATTTTAATAATCTAGAAAGTTAGAATACAACAGCGTATAAATGTATGAGATTAATTCGCTTATTATTACGTAATCTAATAAACTACGTTTACATGTGTATAGTATTGTTCTAGTGAACGAAGACTTGATGGAAACAACCAATTTATTGTTTAAATGCAAAATTACAGAGTATCTTGGTAATATATGCAGACCATAGATTAAATATATTATTCGCACATTTCCTATCAAGTGTCTCTCTCAAACTTTATCATTCCTCTTGTTATTTTGATTGTCTTAAGATTTCTTATCTCTTCCCTTCATTTCAATCTTCTACTCACAGACATTCCACTTCTGATTGCTTCTACATACTACTTATATCTGTCAACATAAGTAACATACTTTATTTATTTAAACACATAAACATTGGTTTTCTTAGTGGACCACTCCCCGAGCCTTTGTCCTAGAGGTCCAATCCATAAGGCAGTGAGACAGTGTCATGAGATTACAGTTCTATAGCAGCCGGTGAACAAGGATAGATCCACACGTCATTTATTTCTTCAGGATCCTGGAGGTCATGTGAACCACTGGTTTGGAATGAGGGTTTTCCAACTACCCTAGATGGATCCTTCATATCCACTAACCCGGTTATAGCCCTCAACAGACATTCGCTCCTCGTGCTCTCAATTTCGCCAAACAACACCTGCGACACGAGAAGGCAGTGAGTAGGTCTCCCTTGGCAATGGTTGTATACACGTGGACATATGGGAGCATTTCGAGGAGGAGAGCTGATTCTCCTCACCTTCGACCGTACCGTAGCATTATGTGTGTGTATATATAAACTTCGATTTAATGTAAAGCTCTCATTACATCATTTGTCTGTTTATTTTCTATATATCCTATTATTTTTTTTCCTTTTAGGACCCTCGTACTTGTATACCACCTGCATATAATCCAAAATATAAAAGTGTACTTGAAATAATGTTTAATCCATGGATTATGAAAACTAATTTCAGTGCTGATCTACCAAAAACATATATATGGAAGTAAATTTACTGTATTTTATTCTTTATATACAAAACAACATCTCCCATTTCTCTTCAAAATATCAAACACTTACTGATGATGATGATGATGATGATAATATTGATTGAATGGTGAATAATCCGTTTATTCCACTGATTCTGGTATTGAATTAACTTCCATTCATTCATTGAAACACTTAGGAATATGTATCTTCTAGGTAGTATATATATATATATATATATATATATATATATATATATATATATATATTGTGTTGCCCGTTTAAACACTTTCGGTTGAATGGATTTTCACCCTTCTGTATGTGTTGTATAGAAATATGATATGTTTAGAATAGAAATTGTTATAACGCTCGGTTTTTACTTCGTCTAATGTTATAACTGTTGAGTTTCCACGTTTACACTTATGGGACGTTCATTTACCTTAGACGAATATCTACATTATATTCCCTCCCAGTGTTTATTATTCTACAGGACTTCAACACAACTCAGATCAAGAATACGTGATTAGCCTGATTAGAACGTAAATATATTTCCACACCAAAAAACTCGACACAATCCAACAACAATGAACAATCAATGATAAGTGAGTCGTAATAATAATAAGGATAGGGTAATATATAACTCATCTGACAACTTTCAGACTATCAACATGTCTGACTAAGCAGACAAACAATCATGATCATTCTCGTCCACACATCAGAAATATATATAAAGTTATATTTGTGTTTATATGTTACCTTAGATTCTAAAAAAAACCAAAAACTTAATTTATGCATAATTTTCAATTGATCAGAGGATTCCCATTTCCGTTACCCCCACTCCCCACCCCAATAATACCACTCAAGAGAGAGAAGTACAGTACAATTGTAAAAGGTCTTTCGGAATTTACGGGATGTTAATGTCCTGATGTATGGCATTTGAAAGTTGATATTGATAAACACTCTTTTTATATACAAATCTGGTTACTCGAAATGAAAGATGAAAAGTGAGAAAGGAGCCATATATATATCCCTAAGGAAATTAAACCTATCAGTGGTTTATGTCTTATCCTGTAGAAATAAAAGTCATTACTTGACCAATCATATGCACCAATTTTATTTCATGACTTTTGGTTAGTCTAATGTTTCAACTACTCCGTGTCGGATAGAGACAGGTATCTACCTAAGTACAATAGAAGATGGTCGCACAATTTCGTGGATTGGTTAAGGTTAGACATTAATACCGTTGTATGTTAACTCAGTGGTCCAGTAGGTTGTGCATTCGCACGCGAGACTAAAGGCCCTGGATTCGAATCTTGAGAGCAGGATCGTGGATGCGCACTATCGAGGAGTCCCACAATAGGACAGAACGGCCGTCCAGTGTTTCCAGGTTTTCAATGATGGCCTAACATTGATTCATTCACGATATCAATCTAAACACATTAGGGATTCTTTGCCTGTTACTTAAATGTCTGTGTGTATAGAGGTCAACTCAGTTCTGTGATTTTTAATGGTTTAACATATGGAATTATATAATCTCTACAAAATCCTTATGTCCAATAGAAATGTACACGAAAATAGTGTTTCATAGTTTCTCTATTTCTGTGATTTGTATAAGTGATAAGATATTGTTAAGACAGCTAAACCAAAATAAATAGGAACCAATCCTCAACCTTTTAATCTAGTAATCTGATCTGAAGAAGATCGCGAAGAAACTTTAGGAAATGCCGTCAGTGATTAATGTTGACTTATACACTAGTTGTTCCTTCAAGATTTTGTAGTACACATGCACCATTGGTATACAAATAATATTTTCCAATTTCCTTAGATGAGTTCACCCATAAAACGCTAGACGCTCACTTCTCTTTGCTATTGCTTCTCAATGTTACCATTTCATTTTGATGTGACGAATTTTGTTTATCTGTTTTGATGGGATGAGTTTTGGAAAAGTCGAACTTTCAGAAATGTCTCCTACCTGAAGTTATTGTTTTTTTATGTTTGTTCTCCTGTTTGTAAACTTCTCTGTGACATACACTACCTTCGTTATACGTTGTACCTTTCTTAATTTGTTAATTTATTACGGACTTATTACTCAGTTCTTTTTCACTTATGACATAGTTATGCCATTACTGTAATTTCTCAATTACATTGATGTGTGATCATAATTTTACTCTTTTGTATAAGTCATAGTTCAGTTGAATAACTGAACCTGACTGCTGACTTTTCTTTAGATTCAAGGCAAGAGATAGAGAAAGGATTATGAATGGTGGATAGATGCAAGCTTAGTTTGTTCCAGCTCAAGGTTAACTGTGTAAATCAAAAGTGTAATTAATCAAGTCTAGAATGTTATGTTAGTGACAGAGGAGTTGAAATTCCGATAAGTAACTTTGACACATGATATCAACCAGTATTCTCAAGACACAACAGTATCCTATAAAAATGAAATCATTGTTTTGTGAAAAAATGACTCTAGTTTCGTAGGTAATATGATTTCATAAGACTTCGGTTTGATTTGGTTTCAGTAAATGGGACGAGAGAAGTTAGCAAAGATGGATAGTGAGTAGTAGTGGAATCCACTGTCCATCTTTGTTATAATCCTTGTAAATTAAGGCAATCAGCCCAGTATGTACATATGCCAATAAGAGACTGATCAATGGCAGTCTTAAATAACATTGAGAAGATTCAAGTAAACAATACCAAAGGAATTTGAGAGAAGTTCGGTTTATATTTTCAAAATGCATACAGATGCCCAAATAATCATAAAATTATCTCAATAATCATGAAAGACCTTATTTCACTTTACGCTTGAAATTTATGTCGACCCATAGAGTTTGCTTATTTATTTATTTAAACACATAAACATTGGTACAAGGAGGCACCAAATAGATATGCGCCACATAAATCATTCAATTTGTGTGAGAGCTGGGATACTGCCCGGTTGCCTAAATAAAAGAAGGTGGTTTTCTTAGGAAGCCACACTCGGAACCTTCGATCTAATGGTCTGATCCACAAGGCAGTGGAGCAACGTCCGGATATGTAGTCCCATGTTGGCCAGTTTTCAACGATAGGTTCATACGCCATTTATTTCCTTAGGATCCTGGAGGCCATGTGCACCATTGGTTTAGAATGGGGGTTTTCGAACTCCCCTGAGTGGATCCTCTATATCCACCAACTAGGGTAAGGCCTCCAACAGACATCCACTTTTCGTCTTCTCAATTTCTTAAATAACACCCGCGGTACGAAAGGGCAGTGAGTAGGACTTCCCTGACAGTGGTTGTATTCACGTGGCCACTTGAGAGCATTTGGAGAGAGAGCTGACTCTCCCCACTCTCGGCGTTACCAGGGCATTTGGGGGCAACCCATAGAGCAGTAGTGAGCAGTGTAATTTTTTAAAATTTCTACATAAATTGACTTGTTTAGACAAATGTTAAAGATCATGAAACACTGAACTTGTGTTTCATCCTTGTATGGGATATTTCAGTGGTACGCATTCATAAGTCCATCAGGGGTCGAACCCAGTGCATTTAAACCTTGTGGTGAACGATTAGCCTGTGCCATTTTCCTCTAGTTCTTAGAACTGATCGAATAATGTTAGTCAGGCTATAGTGTGTTCACTAGTTTTTTTTCAATCGACATCATATACATTGTGGTTAGTCGTTAGTTAATTAAAAAAAAAGATCGGCAAGATGCTTTGGGGACAGCTCAGAACCAATTAGACGACTTGGACTTCGCAGATGACCTAGCCCTCCTATCACATACACACGAACAAATGCAGATAAAGACAGCCAGCATAGCAGCAGTCTCTGCATCAGTAGGCCTCAACATACACAAAGGGAAAACCAAGGTCCTCAAACACAACACGGAGAACAGCAATCCAATCACTCTTGATGGCGAAACTCTGGAAGACGTGGAATCCTTCACATACCTGGGAAGCATCGTCGATAAACAAGGAGGTTCAGATGCAGACGTCAAGGCGAGGATTGGCAAAGCTAGAGCGGCATTCCTTCAACTGAAGAAGATATGGAACTCAAAACAACTTACAACCAATATCAAAGTCAGAATCTTCAATACCAACGTCAAGGCAGTTCTACTGTACGGAGCTGAAACTTGGAGAACTACAACAACCACCATCAAGAAGGTACAGGTATTTATCAATAGCTGTCTACGCATGATACTCAACATCCATTGGCCGGATACCATCAGCAACAGCCTTTTGTGGGAGAGAACCAACCAGCTTCCAGCTGAAGAGGAAATTAGGAAAAGACGATGGAAATGGATAGGACATACATTGAGGAATCATCAAACTGCATTACGAGACAAGCGCTAACTTGGAATCCTGAAGGGAAGCGGAAAAGAGGAAGGCCAAAGAACACATTACGTCGGGAAATAGAAGCAGATATGAAAAAGATGAATAAGAACTGGAAAGAGCTTGAAAGGATTGCCCAGGACAGGGTTGGATGGAGAATGCTGGTGAGCGGCCTATGCTCCTTCACGAGGAGTAACAGGCGTAAGTAAGTAAGTAAGATGCTTTGGACTTGTGTGTTCATTAGTCAGCACTTAATATCCAGACTTATCTCCTTTTTTGAAGTAACGCTATTCAATGATAACTTCTCTGACAGTCAATGCTTCTGATAATGATTTCTTCGACTTATAAACTTCGATTATCGTTGACTTATAAAGTCCGATAGAAATAGAAGCCTGATATATGAAAGCAGCTTTACATTCAAGATCAGTTTAAATATAGAAAACAGAATGATCTTTGGACTCCTGAAGCCTTTGGAAAGTAAAATACATTCAGTAGCAAACACGAGATTCGACAAATCAGATTATGGAAACCCGAAAAGTCATATGATTTTGAGATGGTGGACAAGAATTGTAACTCAGGTGGATGATTTCGATGGGGTTTTGTTCTCTGAGCTGGATGGTTTGGTCGTGGAGCTTTCATCGTTCTTTTGAACGACATCAACGTTAGTTGATCACAAGCAATTTCGAGCTCTTTCCTAGAACTTCTAATAAATATATCGATGTAGTTATTATTGATATTGTGGTGCATGCTACTTTTATCTGTCGACACAAGTAGTATATAACACTAATCAGAAGTGGAATGCCCAGTAGTAGAAAGCTGAGGAGATGGAATTGAAGAGAATAGGAGTGTAAACAGAGAATAATGACAATGAAGGAACGCTGAAGTTTGACACAATTGATAGAATATTTGCGAATGAAGTATTTAATGTATGTTTTTTCACATTCTACGAAAGTATTCCGTAATTTTACCCAAGTAACCCTAAAGACTCAATGAAATCAAATTTCATCGTTTATACTGCAAATTGATCTTACTTAGATCCTCATTGAAAACATAGTATAGCGTCTAGTATTATGTTACACGTACATGGGTTATTCTGGTCTTTGGTCATTATCCATATATTTCGACATTGTCAATTGTTCGCTTATAGCCTTGACTTTCTACGAATGTATGTGTGTGTGTGTCGATCACTTACTCTATTTATCATTAAGTCGAGTTGGTTATTTCTGCCAATTCAGTTCACATGAGTTCCTCTTCGTCTCTCATCATTTGTTTGAATGAACGTGTGCCTGAAATATTTGTTCCGTATATACTTTCGTAGTCGACTTCTTATATTTATGTTACCATCAACAGGATTTATCGAAAAACTATCTGTGAAGTAAATAGCAAATGTATATTTCATTGTTCGATCATTTTGGAACCCGACAGCAGGCCACAAAACTAAGAACCATTGAACAACTGTTTCGTTCTAGTATAATGGATGTTAACAATGCACACTTATAATCCCACCAAAGATCCGAATTAGCATCTTTAAGTTTTATGTTTAGTATTCAACCTTCAGGTCACTGAGCCAGTGTTCAATGGTTCACATTTCTAACTTCAGTTAATTTTTGGATATTTCACGATTACTAACCAATGATATTTGTAGATTACTGTCTCACATTCAACATGATTAAACTATACTAGTCATAAGTTTTTACTATAACTGCTGAAATTGTAACTCTGGAAATTTGTCCCTATTAAATATGTGATTATTTAATAGTTGAATTCACGAGTCAATTAAAGCTAATCCACCATTGAAAACCTAAAAGCATTGGACGGTCGTTTCGTCCTAGCATGAGGCTTTTCAGCAATGCGCATCCAAAATCCCGACTCACAATATTCGAACCCAGGATCTACTGGTCTCGAGCGCGAACACTTAACCTCTAGATCACTCAATCGGTATCCATGTTACTATCACTTCAATCAAATCATGAATTCAACTATTAAAAATTACTATAATATCCACAAAAACCCCCCTCTGATTATGCAGTTATCATTATTACTAAAGAGTAGAGATTAAAATGTAACTCCGCCTGGAGCCCTTCTGAGGCTATTGCCGGTCCCAAGACCAGATAACAGTTCTCTACGCAAAATACTTCGGATCCGTTGGCCAAATACTGTCAACAACAACCTACTGTGAGAGAGAGAACAAACCAGATTCTAGAGGAGGAAGAAGCGCTGGGAGTGGATAGGACACACATTAAGGAAAACACGCAAGGCAAGCCCTCACTTGAACTCCTCAAGGCCAAATGAGAATAGGAAGATCAAAGAACACATTACACCGAGAAACGGTAACAGGGATGAAAAGAATGAACAACAGTTGAATAGAACTAGAAAGGAGGGCTCAGGACAGAATGGGTTGAAGAATGCTGGTCAGCAGCCTATTCTCCATTCGGGGTAACAGGGTAAGTTAGGGAATACCATTATAAACACAAAAATCATCATTATTCAAAACATAATTTATTAACAAAAATAGATATATAGTTATCAGTATATAAGTAATATAGTAAACAATTTTGGATAAAAAAAGAAGAAAATAAAAAGAGAAGAAAAGTTATACAATAAAAAAAAACGAAAACTTTTTTACTTTATTTCATTGACTACTAACTAAATGTTTATCAGTAGTATTCTGATAAATTTGTATATTCATTAATTCATTGGAAATTTGTAAAAGATTATAAATTCGTTGAGTTAAACGATATGTCAATATCCAATGGTTTGTTGCTATGGTTACTTGTTTATTATGATGTAATTGTTGTTTTAATTTATTAATTATATGTTTGATTAACATCATATGAATTGTATATTTTAATAATTCAAATGATTTAGTATAGGAATCATTTAAGAGACCTGAAAGTTATAAAGAGGAGAAAAAAGTGAGAGGAATGAAAATTTATGATGATTTATGTAATATATATAAGAGGAACAAGAAGTACTAGTTTAAGTATTAGACTTTTCATCGACGATCCTACAATGCATTGATATCAATGGTGTTAGGATGTTACAGTAATAGTATCTAATCTTTAAATCATTTAATCGACATCTAATAGTTGATAATCCTGGTTTCAGTCAACTCATGAATATTGTGAAGTTGTCTTTCAGTACTGTTGATAGGTAACTCCTTTACATCTGATATGGTTGAATTTTAATGATCCCTGGCTGGGTATAGGACCTAATGGTTCGAATTCCTGTAGGCTTTTATTTTATTTGAACACATAGATATTGGTACAAGGAGGCACCAAATCTATATGCGCCACACATATTTCATTTCATATGTATGAGGGTTGTGATACTGCCCGGGTGCCCAAACCGAAACAGGTGGTTTTCTTAGCGGGCCACACCCGGAGCCTTCGAACTAAAGTCCTGATCCACAAGGCAGTGGAGTATCGTAAAGAGATGCAGTCTCATGGTAGCCGGTGACCAACGATTGGTTCATACGCCATTTGTTCCTTCAGGATACTGGAGCCCATGTGCACCACTGGTCTTGAGTAAGGGTTTTCGAACTCCTCTAGGTGGACCCTCCATGTCCACCAACCCGGTTAAGGCGTCGGATATTCGCTTTTCATCCTCCCAATTTTGTAAACAACACCCCCGGTACGAGATGGCAGTGAGTAGGCCTTCTCTGACAGAAGCTATATACGCGTGGCCATGTGAGAGCATTTCGAGAGGGTGAGCGGACTCTTCCCACTCTCGGCGTTGCCAGGGCATTCGGGGGCTTGTGAATGATCATTTCTGAATAGCCTTAAAATAGGATAAGTTAGCTATACAATAATTTATATCTTTCAATCGTCTTCTAAGGTTGTTTCGTAATGTAAACCATAAAATCGATAATATTGTAATCAGGGTTTGTATTTTCCTGAATTCTGATCAGTTATTGTTATCAAAAGTATATCTTGAATGAATACCACAATATTAAATACAATATTACAAGTATTCAGATATTTTTACATCGTAGCTAGCCAAAGAATTCAAGATATGAACTTTTTTCGAGTTGAAACTTTACTTGGATATACATACCCCCCGAATCTTGATGTTCGTACTTAGATTCTAGTCCAGTGCTCAGCTCTATAAACTCCAAAATGGAATCCACCAAACCATTAAGTTAAATTGATTACAGTTTGTGTAACATTTATGATATTATATGCAAAGATGGATAGTGGCTAGTAGTGGAATCCAGGACGTTCTTTTCATCCTATTTGGGACTCGTCAGCTGAATGTACCTACATCTCGGACTTGGTGTTCACTCTGAGAGTTGAACTCAACACCGTTCACTTCAAATGCTATCGCATTATCCACTTAGCTACTGAGTCCTAATAGCCACTGGCTTGTGCAACGGGGTGAAGTTTCAATTCACTTGGTAAAGAGACTGATCAATTTTAGTCCTAAACATTAGTGGGAAGATTTAAATAAACTATACCAATTGAATGTAAACCTTGATTATAATGTGAACAAAAATGGAATGTGAGTGGATTCGACTGACGAAGATTTAACGTGACGAAATATGTGTTCTGACACAATTCAAAAGATACCTATGGTAATATTGATTAAAACAATCAAATAAAATGGTCTTATTAACTTGTAATTAACTATGGTATATATTGTTTCCATGTTTAGCAATAACTCATGGATACTGTGCTTATTGAGGAATAACATCAAAATGATCCAAATGTACACATTATCCTGTTTAGTAAATAATCAATATTATACATTATCTAATGGTAATGATTATTGTATCTAGATATTTCAAAAGTTTTCCCGAATATAACATCCCCATTGAATTATGTATACCATTTGTGTACTTAATACTATTATCAAGTGTTATCTGTAGGTTTATGTCGTTGTATTCGATCAAGTAAGATCAATATTCACTTTCAACTTTGATCCATAAATATCTAGTTGGATTCATGGGTCAAATGAAATTAGACCATCATGAAAAACCTGAAAGCACTGGATATCCGTTTAGTCCTAGTGAATAAACTTGAAGTTGCTCAGAAAGAATGTAATCTACATTAATCGATAGTTTTCTATGAAGTTTGATTTGGAGAGGACATTTGCTATATCCGAACGAAGAATGAATGAATGGTAACTGTTAGGATCTATTTATGAACTATTATTAAGTATATTCCTATTGATTAACTATTAAGTAACTAGATTTTATGTATATTCATATTTATTTTATTATAAGCTTCCGTTTAACCCAACGGCTACTGCAATATGATTTACTATTCTTAAGTTATTCCCAATTAATTAGTTATAGTCTTTCACAATGCTGGTTGGCGGCCTATGCTCCATTTGGGGGTAACAGATGTCAGTATATAAGTAAGTAAGTCTCACAATCACAGCCACTTTTTGGCTTGATCTTGTACAATTGTTATATCCTACTTTATGATATGATGCGATCAGATTTGTTTGTATATAAACCAAATATGTTTGAAATATATGATTCTTAAAGTGGATGCTGATATTGGTGTTCTGAACTGAGCCGTCTAGGTTAGACGAGGAGCAACTATCTCGGAGGTTCAATAAGAACTTAGAGTAACTCTAGACTGTTCATATTGGTTTATGAATCACTGGTCTGATCAATAAGTTAGTGTTCTAATTGGCGATTCAGTGACATGATATATTCTCAGGCTTTAAGAACATAACAACAATATTCCAGTAAAGTATTTTGTTAGTTCATTTCAACTCGATTCTTTAATATTCCTTTTCTCATTCTTAAGATGTTCTATTCATCGTTTCTGAATTATATTGTCTATTTAATGTTTATCTCATGAAGTGACTTTAGTTAGAGAAGAATTCTTCAATTTGAACGGTAAAAGTGGGATTATTAAAATGTAACTAAATCTGATATAAGATCGTTTTCACCAATAGTAATTAATTAGAATGCTAATGAGCGGCCTATGCTCCTCTATGAGGGGTAACAGGAGTAATCAGTCAGCTACAACGTAGGACCAGGCACATATATACGTCAGTCCAAGTTGCCACACCTCATTAGCACAGCAAGATGAACACCAAATTCATAGAAGCATTTACGTCAATGGTAGTAATATATATAAAAGAAAGATTACATCTAAGGATATAACACAAAAGAAAGAATTATTTGATAGAAACGAAGATATAAAACAATTTTAATCTCATAGTTTAAGGGAAGACATAGAGTGTATACACCTACGCCATTGTGATCGATTCTGAACCATGCCACCAAGAGTTTGCAACCATTGGTTACGATTGTCACGTGGACCCCAACCAAATAGTGTATATCTACCAACATAGCTAAGACTAGAATTTAATTACTTCAAGCACTGATTAGTGATCCACAATGTATAGCTGATTACACAACTATCATTATCCTATCCTCTTGAAATCGAACCTCAATTTCAAAATTATCAGAATGAGTTTTATGGAGATTTTAGTAATTTCAATAGTCGAAATCATGAGTCAATTAAAGCTAGACTACCATGGGAAACCTGAAAGTACTGGACGGCTGTTTCTTCCTATTCTGGGACTATCTCAACAGTACGCATTCACGCCCCTGCTCCCACGAGATTCGAACCCACAACCTATCGGTCTCGCTCGCCAGCGTTTAACATCTGGACCATTGAGCTGGCTGACATCCAACGGTGTTAATATCTAACTGTTTGGTTGACTCATGAGTTCAACTATTGAAATTACTCACAAATAGTTGAAAAATTATAAACAAACATTTATATAGTTAACTTACTAGAATTTAACAGAATGAAACATCGCATACATCCCCATTCAAATGAATCGATGTTATTTCTTTTTATACTACTAATAAGTAGTAACAAATTACTATTATTATTTTTATTATGAATTATGTAATTATTATTATTATTATTCCAGTTTGAACTGCTACTACTACCACTACCATTACTACTACTCCATAATTCATTTGTATCGTTTAAGTTGTGTTCTAAACCAGTTTCAATGTGACTTATATCCAAATTGGTAATTGATCGGTTACTAGTTAACTGACTTGATGGGATAGGTGTTGGTTTGTTGAATTTGTGATATTTGGAAGTATCATGTTGTTGTTGTTGATGATGATGATGATGAGGTGGAGCAGAAGGATGCCGATGATGAAGGGGAGGAGGAGGAGGATGACGATGAATGGAGTAGATTAAAGATTTGATCTGTTCAATTATAATCTCTTCATTTTGATAATTATGAATTGACTAGAATATAAAAGTAATTAAGAAAACAAAATTACAGATTAATTTGTATGAAGCAATGATTATGAAAGTATTTCTAGGTGAATCTGATATTCAATTGTAAATAACATGAAAGCCTTAAAATGTATATGCATCAGTTTAAGTACCTAGACCACATCAACAAAGTAGAATACGAAATTATCAAGACAATATATCATAGTATTACTGGAAGTACTAACAGTATCAGCGGTATTGGTAGTTGTAGAAAAGTATGAGATAATTTCGAAACTCGTAATCTAATGTTAAATAACACGTGTATGAGGCCACACTATAATGTTTGAATGAACTAATCAGGTATAAGATAAAAGGTCTCGAATTTTGGCTCGAAATCTATTCATCCATTTGGGTAAATAAAGTTTTGGTATTATAGCTGAGAGAACAAACCCGATCTCAGGGGAGCAAGAAGCGTTGGAAGCGGATAGGTCACACATTGAGGAAAGCACACAAGGCAATGCCTCACTTGAAATCCTCAAGGCCAAAGGTGAAGAGGAAGACCAAAGAATACTACACCGAGAAATGGAGACAGACATGAGAAGAATGAACAAGAATTGGATAGAAGAAGAAAGGAAGACGCAAGACAGAATGGGTTGGAGAATGCTGATCGGTGGCCTATACTCTGCTGGGAGTAACAGGCGTAAGTAATCAAGTAAGTAAGTATTCGGCTAGATTTTGTGCATTGAAAATTTTGGCAGAGGATTGAAACAAGAAATGTATTAACAGTTTTGATCTCACTGGTCAATGAGATAAACAATTTTTCAATTCATATTCACTACAAAATTATAATCAAGCTCAAACTCGTATAAAAAAGCGGAGAGTTGAGTTGTAAGATTAATAACCTATACTGATCTATAAATAAAACTCCACCTAGATCCCCTCTGGGGCTACTACCAATCTCAATGTTGGATAAAGGAGGAGGGTTGGACATGGGATTAACGACCCCATCCCGTAGAAAACTAACTCATCAGAAAACGCTAACCAGATATATAAATTTAAAAAAAAAACAAGAACGGTATCATGGGAAATCTTATTGATTTATATCCCAAATCCTCATAATAATAATCGATTGAATACATAGTTACTATGATTGAATCATAAATAAACAATACTTAATCAATTTTAATAAATCTTAATTTATCTAATTAAACAATTAAACACATTGGTTTCAAAGTCAATGAAATAATTTTATACCAGATGTTTCCTGTTGGTTTATGCATTAACCAATGATGTCATGGAAGTGAATATAGATTGGTAACCACGCACACATACACACACACTGACACTCTCACACACGCGCACATACATAGAGAGAGAGAGATGTGAATACATTAAAAGATAGATACATACATGTTTACATATTGAATATTCACGTGTATTAAACATAATTTGTTTACTAAACAAAACTGTAATTCCTAAGATGTTATTTCTTTCCTCCACCCCAATCCCCACCAACACCCCCTGTAATCATTATCACTTAATAATTACAATGTGTCGATATGATTCTTTTTTATTTTTCTGGTTTACTACCAAAAAAAAAAATAAATAAATTTTATCATAAAAAAAAAGAAATACGAAATCTGTGGAAATGTTTACTGTTAACAGGAACAACAACAACAACAATGACAAACAGTAATTTGTTACCAAGCCATGTTGATAGATAAAATGTTTTGTTGAATCTTTTAGATTGAAATCTTCCTTAAATATTCTTGATCCTGTCATAATGTTTCAGATTTATGATGATAATAATAATAATAATAATAATAAACATGAACTGATAAATATTTTAATAGTTGAAATCATAAGTCAATTGAAGCTAGACCACTATAAAAAATTGGGAAGCACTGGACGCTTAATTTTGTAGATTAGTTGAAGTTAAACAATAACACCGTTAGATGTCGACTAGCTCTGCAATCTGGAGGTTAAGCGCTCGCTCACGATACTGATAGGTTCTCGGTTCGAATATGGCAAGGCGAGATCGTGGATGCACGCTGCTGAGGAGTCTCATACTGGGACGAAACGACCGTCTGGTGCTTACAGGTTTTCCATAGTGGTCTAGCTTCAATTGACTCATGATTTCAACTATTTAAATTTCTAAAATCTTCACAAAACTCCTTCTCTGTTGGCAGTGACAGGCGTAGGTAAGTATGTAATGAATGTTTAAATGATTGGAGGTAACTAATAAAAGAAAATTGAGTTTAATTCATATTTAGTAAAATTAGATAATAGTAAGAAATGAAATCCAAGACAAGTGTTTCATTCTATCTAGAACTCTTTAGATAGACTGCCCTTCATTTCAGTGTGTAAATATTAGCACTGGGATTCAGGTACATCCAGCTGATGAGATTTAAATAGGATGAAATGTGTGAAGATTAAGAAGATCGAAGAAAAGAAGACGTAAACAGAGAATGATTGGTTTGGAAACAAAAGAACAATAAAGTCTGAGACAATTGATTAACATTTTGTAAATGAAGTATTTACTATATGGTTCTCAGATTTTACTAAGATGTTCTGTAATTTTGTGTGTTCTCGTTCACTACTCTATTAACCTCATAGATTGGTATAAACTCTATGGGATAAAAGATAAGCATAGATTCATCGGTCTATACATAGTACTCAACTAATTTATGAACGTGCTTTATGTTAGATGGTATATATATATATATATATATATATATATATATATATCATGATAAGAATGGTATATATTCAGGTTACTTAACTGTTCAGTGGTTTCCCTCCTCTTTAAATGGTCTAATGTGTTTTTATCCCTAAAAAAAAACGGTCCATTTTTCTACATTTTTATTATGTGAGAACTACAAAATCTCTTAATTTTCAACACCTCGTTTACTACACACACACACAAAAAAAAGAAGAACTCATTAATTGCCTGTTAGTAACTAACTGTTCCTAGTGAAAAGCTCAATGACTGATGAAGTTCTACCATCTAGAATGTGTGATCAATATTATGTGTTCATGAATGATAGTTGTTCAATATCATGAAATTAGAAATGTTAACGAATAGATGCAAAATTTAGTGGTCTGAAGGTCAAGTTTTTACTATAGGATCTTAATGTTACCAGATTGATTATTATTAGCTCACTACTAAGGAGTTTCAGTTTAAGACAAAGTAATGATTTCTGACTTGGAACAGTTTTCCAGTTAATAATAATAACAATTCATTATAAATATTTTTCTTACAGTTAAAATAACGAATTGATCTAAACTAGATCACCATTGGAAACCTGGAACAACTAAACGTTCGTTTCGTCTCAGTACGAGACTCAAACTCAGAACCCTTTGTGCCGCATGCAAGCGTTTAACCTGTAAACCACTTAGCTAGATCACCATTCAAAACCTGAATTGTCTTCTCGCCTCAGCATGGGACTCATCAGTGACACACACTCATGATTCCCCGTACGGGACTCGAACCCAGAACATTCGGTCTCGCATGTAAGCGCTTAATCTACAGACCACTTAACCATCATCTAATAGTGTTAATGTCTAATTTATACTTTACTTACTTGACAAATATGCATTAAACTAAGTGTTGACAATGATTGATTCAATAATAATTCACATTCTTTATCTATTAATTCACATATCATAATTTGAGTTGTATCAGGTATTGGTGTTATACTTTTTAATTGAATTGATGTTTTCACTTCATATTCTTGTAATTCATAAAATTCTATTTGTGAAATTAATTCATTGATCCATAAATAGTCTTCTTCTTCGTCGTCGTTGTTGTCATTGTCTTCTTCTCCTTCTTCTTCATGATCATTATGATGATGTATATGAAATGAATTTGAATTTCCCGCCATATTCTTGAAACGTTGAATCCATATTTGTTTAAATGAATGTAATTTATTTAATATAAATGAGATTTGTTTTAATAATTTATTGGACCATAATTTCATTAATTCTATATGATAATTATAATTTAAATAATTAGTAGTATCTATTGAATATGTTATATCATTGATCAATATCCATTCTTCTAATGTTTTCTTTATATCTATGATAAATGAATGAATAGTTTGACGATGTATAGTGGTTGAGGTGAATGATGCTAATTTAGATGATGATGATGATGAAGATGAATCTGGTTGTCTAAATGAATTGGATTCTTGATTTAAATCACATCTTATACTACTATTACTATTATTATTATTATTATTATTAGTAGTAGTAGTAGTAGCCATAGTAACAGTAGTAGTAGTGGTAGTGTTACTATCAGTAGTATTGTTAGTAGTATTATATTGATGAATACGATTCATATTTATATTATTAAAATTTGTCATGATTGGTGTAGTCATTCTAATTGAAGTTGAACGTGATGATGTTGAATGATAATCATGATCATGATGAGGATGAGGATGAGGATGATAATAACCATATGGTGATTTTTGTTGTAGATTTAAACGTGTTGCATAATGATTGTGATGATGATGTAATGTTGATGGCTGATAATTGTAGGTTACCATTGATGAAGTATTACTATTACTACTAGTACTATTACTAATAAATGGTAAATACGATGTAACGATATTCTCTGTTGGTTTATTCATTGAATTACTTGATATATATCTTCTTGTAGAAATAGGCTGATTATATAGTTTGGAATAGTGTATATTAGATGTATTCAATGTATGCTCATATTGTTCATAATAATATGGTTGAGGTAAATGATTCATATGATCATTTAAAGTAGTAGTAGTAGTAATATATTGACTAGTTGTTGGAATATATAAATTTGATAATTTGATTGGATCTGATAGATTGTAGTTGTCAGTGAATGTAGAATTTAATATAAAATTATTAGTAGGAGTATTAATAGGAGTAGTAGGAGTAGGGATAGAAGGAGTAGGATTAGTTACTGTTCCATGAAGATAAGCGGTAGCAGCGGCAGCAACTGCTGCAGCTGCAATAACTGGATAAGAGGAATATGGTGTTGTTGAGCATAAATAAGTTTGTGTATTAGCTCGTGCACGTTGAACAGCTAAATAATAAGTAAATTGAATTGAAATAATAATACAGTTAACGATCATTTTTCTTAAAATGTTCAATATCGTATTATGATATTTAAGATAGATACGTTTTCTAAACTAATAATAATCAACAGGAAACTAGATTTTATAATCATTAATGGTTACCGCTTTGCCCTACAAATGCCTTGGTACGGCCGAGAGTGGGGAGAGTCACCTCTCCCTCTCGAAATGCTCTCACATGGTCACGTGCATATAACCACTGCTAGGAAAGTTCTACTCACTGCACTCTCGTGGTGGGGGTGTTGTCTACGAAATTGAGAGGACGAGAAGCGAATGTCCGCCGGGTGTATTAACTGGGTTGATGGACACGGAGGATACACCTAGGAGAGTTGGAAAATCCTGATTCCAAACCAATGGTGCACATGGACTACAATATCCTGAGTGAACAAATGACGTATGAACCAATTATTGGTCACCGGCTACCATGGGACTGCATCTCTTTGCGTTCCTCCACCGCCTTATGGAATATAACTTCGGGTCAAAGGCTTCGGGTGTGGACCCCTGATTCGGTTTGGACACCCGGAGAGTATCTCATGCCTCACATAAATCGAATTTTTTACCTACGAAATCGAACGACACATCTACCATTGTCTTCAGTGAGTTACTATCTCACAACTCCACTGGTCACTGCTTCTCACTAGAACCCTTGGAAATACCTCTTGACACCAGTCACTAGTGAGCATATGTTGATTAATATCAGAAGGGTTTCGTGGATACTATAGTAATTTCAATAGTTGAGATCATAAGTCAATTAAAGCTGAACCACAATGCGAAACCTGGAAGCACTGGACGGTCGTTTCGTTCTATTGTGTGATTCCGCAGCAATGCGCATCCACGATCTCACCTCGCGAGATTCGGATTCAGGACCTATTGGTCTCACGCGCGAACGCTTAAAGTTTAGACCAATGAGCCGGCATCCAATGGTGTTAATGTCTAACTTCAACTAATCCATGAAATTAAGAGACACATCCACCATCAAATTCAGTAGTAATGATCGATAGGAAACCATATTTTATAATCATTAATAGTTATTAGTTTTAGGGATTTATGGAGAATGTATCCTGTTCATAGTTGAATTCATGAGTCAATCTAATCTGGACCACCATTAAACATCCTGGAAACACTAGAAGTAACTGCTTGTTTGAATTTGGTGTTCATCTTATTGTATGACAACTTGGACCGACATATCTCTTGCATTTTAGATATAGCGTAGTCATTTCACTACTGAATCTGAATTCGATAATTATCAAATATTTCTACTTGAATTAAGCACTTATGATATTACTCAGAAGGACACTTCTGCAGCTCAAAGAGGGTACTATACAAAAAAGATCATGTTTGTCTAAGTCTTCATAATTGATCGAATTCTGTTGATTAAGTAATGTGACTCAATGATAACGTCTCAGATTGTGAAGTTGGATGACACAAATTTGAACGATGCAACCATCATCGATTTCTTTAAAATTATCCATAAACTTTCCTATTAACTACCTCAGATTGTTTCATATTATTAATATCACTAACCAATTTAAGATCGACAATCGTTGAAAACCTAGAAGCATTAGATAACCGTTTTGTCTTAATATAGGACTGAGATGGTTGGGCCACGTGTTGCGTATGCCTGAACACCGATTACCACGATGTGCAATGCTAACCGGTGTTGGGGATAATTGGAAGAAAGTTAGAGGCGGCCAAACCAAAACGAGACATCAGTGCTTGGAGTCATTAACTTCTGGTCTGAGCCATGTTGGTATATACTGACTATTTGGTTGGGTTCCGTGTGACTATCGTCACCGATAGTTGGAGACTCTTGGTGACATGACTCAGAATCGATCGCAATTACGTAGATGTATACACTCTCTGTCTTCTTTTTAAACTCTGAGATTAAAAGTTCTCTGTATCTTTCTTTCTATCAACTAATTCTTTCTTTCTGTATTATATCCTTAGATGTAATCTTTGTTTTGTATATACATTAATACCATTGAAGTAACTACTTCTATCAATCCGGTGTTCATCTTGTTGTGCTAATGTGATATGGCAACTTGGACCGATGCATATATGTATCTGATCGTACGTTGTATCTGACTGACTGAGTCCCATCCACTAATTTGCAACCACTAATCGAATCCATTTACGGTTACTATTCATTAAATGAAGATTATAAATCAAATCTTAATCAATAAAGACAATAATAATCATGAATTTATTATGATAATATAACGTTTCATAAATCTTCTCAATTAAACTGTACATTGAATGGAGAATAAGATTATTCGATTAAATAATCGACAGTTTACTTACCCTATGCAAACAGACAAATATTACATATGTACACATAACCATATGCATTTATACACATACAAATGTTTATACACAAAACACACACACATACACCACATAATCTAACAAAAGTGACATAAACTCATGTTAATGAGAAGTAGAAAGAAAATATCTACTTCCCTTCACATCACTTATCCACCTCCTCCTCCCCCCTGAAAACACACATTTTATTTACATGATCATTCATTCTAGATTGGTTACTATGACAATTGGATGGATGAGAAAATATGCCACACGAATAGTAATAATTTCTCTGTTTTATTTTTTAATGATCAGGGCTTAATTCACACCGCTTAAACAGTTTGGTATCTATCTCTCTGTCTATATACTCATACACATGGGGAGTATATTAAAAAAAAGATGTTTTTTGTCCATGGAAAGTCCTACTTTTAATTTCATTGTCTTACATAAAACGATTTTTCTAAGTAAACTTGCCAGCTGGATGTGCCTGCATCCTAAAATTATTGATGTTCACTCTGGGACTCGAACCTAGTACTGTTGGCTTCAAGCGCTTATAATGCTGGTGAGTTAAATTAATATTGAAATAGTCCACACAGGATGTACATATATCAAAAGAGACTGACCAATTGTAGTTTTAAACATTAATGGGAAGATTCAAATAACTGATGTAAAAATGAATTAAAGTTTGATATTGATTAGTAGTGAAATAGATGACGTGCGTTTCATCGTATCTGAAACTCGTCATCTGGATGTACCGGATACTCACACAGTAACTCGACCCCAACACTTTGACTTTCGGACATCCAACTCGTTACCCACTTAGATAACCATCGGATTGGATTCTTGGTGTCAATATCTTGTTACTTAGTAATTATACGTTGAGAATATATACACCAATAATCCGTAAATTAGTTCAGAGATTTACCGTTTCTTCAATCTTGTCTTATGTATCACAATGTATCAAGGTATCCATTAAACTATGATTATATCCTGACCATAACAAATGACATCTGCTGGTTATTACATAATAGTGAAGGATTCATGGTTATTGTAGAACTTTTAACAATTCAAATCACGAACTAATTTTAATAGGACTACCATGAAAAACCCAGAAACACTAGAAGACCATTTCGTCCTTACATGGGATTTCTCAACAGTTTGCACACACATCACCACCACAGGGAATAAAACCCAGAATATTCAGTTTTGAACAAGGACACTTGACCTGTAGACCACTAAGCCAACATCCAATTGTGTTAATATCTAACTTCAATCAATTCGTGGGACTACCTCCCATTGGTTGCAGTTGATAACTGTTTTACTATCCTTGTAGTGGTGTTATAGGTGGGCAGTGTCATGAGACTTGAATATTCTCAATTCAGTCTATCCAATGGTAGTGTATATGCACCAACAAGGAGTTTCACAGTAGAATGAAACAAAACTTTTCAGTGTTGTCTAACTAAAGTCAATCAATGATGTGAAATAATTTCATGATTAAACTAACTTAATATTCTTATCTACAAATATGGATTCCTTTTTAATAGTTGAGATCATGAGTCAATTGAAGCTAGAACACAATCATATGCTCTCTAATGGCGGTCTCCAAGAGGTATTTCCTGGGATTTTAGTGAAAAGTAGTGACTAGTGGAGTTCAAGCGGGTCTGTTCTGAGATGGAAACTCACTGAAGACAATAGTGAATGTGTCGCTCAATTTCATGGATTAATTGAAGTTAGACATTAACACAACTGGTTGCCGACCGGCTCAATAGTCTAGAGGTTAAGTGTTCGTTTGTGAGACTGATAGGTTATGGGTTCAAATCTTGTAAGTTGGGGTCTTGAACGCTCACTGCTGAGGAATCCCGTATTAGGACGAAACGGCCGCCTAGTACTTCCAGATTTTCCATAGTGATCTAGCTTTAATTAACTCATGAATTCAACTATTAAAACATTACTATAATATCCACAAAATCCTTTCAAATATGAATTCATTATCCGATTCACTATGCCTTAGGTCATATACATTAACTTAAAAAATGGGTTTATTTTGCCTTATTGCATAGATTACTAAATATGATTAAGTATAGTAGATTATTTATTTTACTTTTTATAATAAATAATCGTTTACCACTTCTATTCAAGTAGATCACTTTTCCTAATCTTCAATGTTATTATGTCCCTCCCCCCCTCTCCCCCTCCTAGATGTTTATTTTCTTCTTTCTCTTCACATAGTTTATTTGCTTTTTTCTAAACAGTTTTTTTTCTTTCAAAAAATATTCTCTCTCTTTCACTCATCTTTTTTTATGTGTCATTTCATTCATTCAATCGTCTCTAATCCCTAAGTACCGTTATTTGTTTCAATGAATGAATGAATGAATAAATAAAATGAAGCCTTGTTGACTTCTTTTTACACCCGCATTACGTTTGATGCTTTAACTTTTTTTCATCGGTATAGTTAGTTCGTTTTCTTCTTTTTTTTTTTAACGCCACCAACCTTTTTGAACTCAACTGAAAGACACATTATTTATCTATCTGTCTATCTATCAAGTGGTTGTGTTTTTTTTTATTCGTTAAATCTATACTACTACTACTACTATTACTACACTATTGTACTAAGATTACTTTGAGTTATATCACCATGGTATTCATTGTTTTGGCTTTCCTCATTAGAAATATTTGTTATAATCTGTATATTATTCGAACTTCATTGGAAAAAGTGGAGGGGGACGAAAGAGAGAGTGGTTTCTCTTTCCACCCCGAAAACAAAAAGAATCTCCTTCCTAATCAATAGGAAAACGAACATTAAAAGAAAAATGGGATTCTATTCGCGTGTGACAAAAAAAACTTTTTTTTTAATTAGCATTTAGTTAACAACCATTTTGTTTAAATGATAAATTGACTATGTAATAATGATATAATATAAAACATAAAACATAAAATGGGAAATTCATTTCATTTTTTTCTTCTTTATATCATCCATGTAGAGTATAATTAACTTGTCACATTAATAATGATAATACTACTACTACTACTAGTAGTAGTAATAGTAGTAGTTAGTGGTAACAGTAGTGACATAGCAACACCGAAATAAACTGTTGATAGATTATTTTGCTTATCATTATGTATCTGTATGCATGAGAGTTATAAAAAGTGATAGGGAGTATGAATAATACCAAGAGGAAGACATAAAGACCGATCAATAGATAAGCAACTAGATGAGATAATCAGTTTAAATAGTTTAGGTTATATATTTTCTATTTAAAGAAATGAATGTTTGTAGGGTTTTTTTTTTGGATATTTTAGTAATTTAATAGTTGAAATCATGAGTTAATTGAAGCTGAACCACAATGCGAAACGTGGAAGCAATGGACGATCGTTACGTGGTATTGTAGGACTCCTTAATAGTGAGCATCCACAATCCCGACTCGTGAGATTTGAACCCAGGGCCCTTATCCGACGGTATTAATGTGTAACTTTAACCAATCCACGAAATTAGGCGATACATCTACCATTGTCTTCAGTCAGTTACTATCTCACAACAAACCCGGTTGAACTCCACTAGTTACTACTTCTGACTAGAACTCCAGGAAACACTTCTAAAATCCAATCACTAGTGAGCATATACTGATTAGTATCAGAAGAGGTTTTCGTGGTTATTACAGTAATTCAATTTGGATGCGAACTGCTAAGGAGTCCAGTGCTTACAGGGTTTTCATGGTGGTCTAGCTTCAATTGACTCATGATCACAACTATTGAAATAAATATCTAATCAGATTCAAGTGATTTATGACAAAAAGAGTACAGATGATTTCGATCTTTTCAATGATATTAGTCAAACAAATATTTTGGTCAACTTTGATTAAAAAAAAAAAACAACAACATTTTCTATACCAACCTTATTTTTATCTCTTAGTGTGAATAGATACTGAATTGAATTCATGGTTGAATTGTGGATCTCCAGTGCTGAAGAGCACTATATTAGGACGAAACAACTATTTTTTTTAAACTAAGACCACTTCTTTATTTACCCTGTGAAAGACTCATTTCATTCAAAGTATATTTTCAGTAGTGTACATTGTTGAAACTACCAAGAATAAAGTATAACACTTTTAAATCTTATTGTGAAAAATGTTCCCTTCAAATTATAGAATTGAAATCCAGTTGTTCATATTTTCAACTTCACTACATTCATAATACAATGAAGCAAAAGTTTTCAACTTATCAAAATACAATTCATCTATTTACATCCAATTTTCTATCAATTTGTTGATATTATTGAATATAATAAAAGTTGTCTGATAGCTAATCGTAAAACTTAACATGTACGTTTCGTCCTTCTTGGGACTCGTCATCTGAATCCACTACTGTCATTTGTATATTTATGTTATTTTAATTAGGTAATTTATTGAGAAATTTTAAACTACAGTGAATTGACTACATAGTTATTACTAATTCAATTGATGGGTTACTCTAAAACTTGTGTTGGTTCATATAAATTCTCACTTATTATTAATGGTTAAAGCAACATGTAATGATGAGTATTCATATATCATTTATATAACTATCCTTTAAACTAATTACTATGACCCTTGAGAAGTACTCTCAGTGTGATACATATATTTGGTAGTTTCATCATTGGAAATTAAGAGAAGTGATCATTATAGAATACTCATATGTTAAGAGGTGTTACGAGAGTAAGACTGATCGTAAACAATCACAGTTAATCACTGTTTTACAAATTGAGAATTCATTCCTATAATCAAATATTTGGCATAAAATAAAGTGAGTATTCATTTAACATTTAATGTTTTGAATTATTGTGTTGTTGATAGTTTGACTGAATTTTGAACAGTCTTAATTGACATAATATTGGATTTTATGTAGATTAGATCGATATATCTGAACTTGGTAACTAGATAAACGATACATAGGGATTTGAAGTAAAAATTATTGTGTTTTAATCCCAAAGTCAGTAACAAATCACCTGAGATATAGACACATTTAACTGACGAGTTCAAAGTAGGATGAAACACGTACACACACATACACACACTTGGATTCCATTTATTCGGTATAAACTAAGTATTATAGTCATAATTAACTGTCAATAATTCTCCAATTCATCTCAATTCATGAGAAAAACAGTATAAAAATTGAATAAACCTCTATAAATTACTCATTAGTGATATATAAACATTCATCTAACTCAAAAGGGAAGAGAAATAGTTACAAGTACCATGTCGGGTGTGGAGAAAGTACTCACTGAAGACAATCAAAAATGATCGTGAAGTGCTACGGATTGACTGAAATTCAACATTTACACCATTAGATCCCGGTTCAGTGGTCTAGATATTAAGTGTTTGTGTAAAAGATTGGTAGAGTCGAGGACCTACAATATTGAAGGTTCCCTTGTTAGCACGAAACGGCAAACCAGTACTTTCAGGTTTCTGATGGTTGTGTTACTAAGATCAGTTGACAATTTAAAAACTATGAAAATTATGTAATATCCACAAACCTGTATACTGATAGTTACGACGTCGAGGTATATTTTAATGGGGAAGTGGATTTTGAAGATCAACATGACATCCTTAGTGGAGGATAACCAAAAAAAGTGTTATTTCTTAAATTCAATGTGTGAACATTACGAATGAAATGAAATAAACAAACACAACACTACTAACTAATAAATAATCAGTACTATATATTCTCAAATTGTTGTAAACTATTCATTAAAATTAATAACATACCAGATTTTTTCATACCAGCTAATAAACAACGTGATAAACGACATGCTTGACATTGGTTACGTCTTTGTGCATCGACTGGGCATTGTCCACCAGATCTACATACATAATTGGCTGATTTACGTACAGAACGTTTAAAAAAGCTTTTACACCCTTCACATGTATACTGACCATAATGTTTACCGCTGCTTCGATCACCGCATACCTTGAAAATCAATAAAACATTCGTTGATCAAGCTTATTATAGACAACAGCAGAATAATAGTTTTTACTGAAAGGTACAAATAGTTTCGCAGTACTGTGAACTGATTAACATTAAATAAATAATTCATCGAATGCCGTTTCAGTGGCGGCACACAAGCTCTTGCTGTGTATATATTATCAGAAGGAAGTTTTGTAAAGAATTTAGTAATTTAATGGTTGAATTCATGAGTCAGTTGGAGCTAGACCAATATTGAAAACCTGAAAGCACTGGACGGCCGTTTCGTCCCGATATGGGACTCCTCAGCAGTGCGCATCCACAGTTCCGCTCGTGGGATTCGAATCCAGGACCTGACGGCCTCACGCGCGAACACTTAACCTTTAGACCACTGAGCTAGTCGACATCTAACAGTGTTAATATCTAACTTCAATCAATTCGCGAAATTGCGCCACCGTTCACCATTGTCTTCAGTGAGCTACTATCTCACAACAGAAGTGGTTGAACTTCACTAGTCACTACTTCTAACTAGAACGCCAGGAAATACTTCTTGAAGCTAGTCACTAGTGGGCACATGATGGTAATTATCAGAGGGGGATTTGTGGAGATCTTACTTATTTAATAGTCCTGAGTTCGAATCCCATGAGCAGGATCGTGGATGCGCATTGCTAAAGGGTCCCATACTGCGACAAAACGGCCGTCCAGTGCTTCCAGGTTTTCCATGGTGTTCTCGCTTTAATTGACTCATGAATTCAACTATTAAATATACATATATATTTACAGAAAACCAAGAACAAATAAAATGTTTGGCATCATTAATGATGAAATAGCTAACATAATTCACTTCAGACTAAGTGGTGTATTGATAAGGATGTATTATATTGAATCAAACGAATTTTTCATTTAAGTAAACAAAGATGTACAAATTCCTTAGCAGTTTACATGTTCATGTCGAAACAATTACATTGAAGAAGCACAACGGAGGATTTTTTTGTTGAAATCTCATAACTTATTCCACAAAAATTAACATTAAAAAGATCAATGTATTCTCAAAAGTGTGATTGTTATCTTAATCATGGTGTAGTGTATGCTACTTATGTCGACAGATATAAGTAGTATGTATCAATAATAAGGAGTAGGATGCCTGGCATTAGAAGGTTGAGAAGATCAGACTGAAGAGAATAGGAACAGAGAGTAATTGTTATGTCAATGAATGAACCATAAACTTTGAGACTATCGATAGTATTTAATGTGTGGTTTTTCAAATTTGGCAAAAGAACCCTGTAAATTTGCGTTAAATAATAAATTGGTTGCCCTTCATCTGAGATCTTGTTCTCTACAGCCATGCATAAATGTTGATATTTTAGAAAATTTCAAAATTATCAATCAATACTCAAACCATTTAGAATTGAAAACTTTATCCTAGAGACTATTATTATTAAAACATTGTAGCCATATAAATGTATTCAATGTAAATGTTTCACTACACCTTGGTAACTTCTATTTTTCATTAATCAGTTAGGCAATATTTTATCTTATATTTGTACTGACAAATTCATTATTCAGTATAGGGTTGTGGAGATTGTTGTGCTTTGTTGAGATTATAAACCGATCAGTGTTAGAACACCATTGAGAACCTAGAAGTATTTGGCGTCCGTTTTATCTTAGTATGGGAACTCTACAGCAGTGCACATTCACGATCCTGCACTCGGAGTTCGAACTCAGGATCTTCGGTCTTGTACGCAAACACTTAACCTTTAGGTCACTGAGTTTCTTTTCATTTTGTGGGTCTCTTTTGAGCTTTTTACGATTACTATTACGTAACATTGATATAAAAGTGTCTGTATTTGTTGTATTATTATTTTCCTATTAAACTTTTCACATTTAATATTTATTCATTCTATGTATCTCTTGATAATCCTTATGTATTTGTTACCATTATTTGATTAATCCTTGTTTGAATATGATGTAAAGTAAGTACATTAGTTGTCAATACCTTGTATGGTTGTTTCTAGGCTATATGTAACAGCTGATGAGGATCCATAACATTGAAATCAATTCATCTCATTCTGCTAATCTCTATATTTTTACTTCTACAAAATTTATCTATGAGAAAAATTATAGTATTATTAGTAGTTATTGTAGTGTGGTGTGTGTTACTGATGTTGACAGATATAAGTAGTATGTATCACCAGTCGAAAGTGGGATACCTGACAGCAGAAAGTTGAGAAGATCGAATAGAAAGGAATAGCAACAGAAACTGAATGGTATAGAAATGAGGGGACAATAAAATCTAAAACAATTAATGGATATTTTGTAAATGAAGTATTTACTGTATGATTTTCAGATTTTACAAAGAAGTTCTGTAATTTTGTGTTGAAATACATTTGGTTGTCTCTGCCTGTGTTCTAGTCCATTACAGTTTTGTTACGAGTAATAATAGTTGTACCCGAACTTATGTATTGGACAGGAAAAAATTGTAATTCTTTCATTATACCTTGGTAACTTTTATTTTCCATCAATTTTTTCTTACAAACGTACTTGTTCCATCATTCTTGTTGCTTTCCAGACGGCTTCTGTTTTTCTTCCTCTTCTTCGAATCTTCTCTTCTGTCAGTGAGAATCCTACTTTCAATTTTAGATACATACTACTTATATCTGTCTGTATAAGTAACATATACCACAGTAGTGGTAGTAGTAGTAATATACTTGATACGAACATATAATTAAACAATTTTTCAACTTGAGACGAGAAATTTTCTTGTTATCTTAGATTATATCATAAATCAAGGCTACAAATAACATTAACTTACTTGACATAAATGTTGAATATCATCAGTACAATTGCTGGAGGAGACATCTTCACTCTCTTCAACTGTATCATTGATGTCATCCTCCTCCTCCTCCTCATTATCATCATCATTATTATTATTCCCATCGACGTCATCATTATCAACATCTCCTTCTTCAACACTAGAATTACAATTAATAATATCATTCAACTCTGTGTTTTTATAAATTTTATCATTTTTCATTAAAGGTTGTTTATTGTGAATGAATATAGCTGGGTTTTTGGAATTTACCGTCTCTGTCGATCCATAGGTTAATGAACTTGATCCATCAGTGTGTTTTGAAAATTTATTATTACTATTATTATTATTATTAACACAAGTATTGTTACGATGATGATACATTGATGTAGGCTTTAAATCATACATCGGGGATTTCATTTGTGAATTAAAATGTTGTATATAATTCAAATGATTAGAATATTTCACTTCATTTACAATTGGTGTCTGTATTGATGATGATGATGATAATAATAATGATGAGGATGCTGTCGACGCTAACGATGTTGCCAATGTAAATGATGGTGATGATAATGATGATGGTATGAATTGATTTTCTATTGAAGGGTATATAGATTGAATCATTGATTGTTCACATTTATAATTTTGATTAGAATTAGTATTTTCATTCATTGTCATTAAATAAGAAAAGTTATTCTGATTATTATTATTATGTAATAATGGTAACTGATTAGGAAGACATTCTTTTGAATGAAACATTTCTTTATAATATTGATTTGTTAATGAATGTTCATTATGATGATAATGTTTTTTTGATAAATTATTCATATTCATAGGAGATTTAAATTCCATTCTATACTTCTTATGGATATTAATAATTAGTTATTATTTAATATATTTTTTCTATGATTTAATTATTATTACCATCATTATCATGATTAATTAAATGGACCAATCAAAAAACAGGAATTTACGCTTAGCAATCTGATTGGTCAGTTTAGAAATGACCCCTTTCTAAATATTCTATTCTGAGGAAATAGTTATAATGTGATCACAAATAGCAGAGTATGAAGAGATTACATGAGCCATTACAGTTTATACTGAGTTTTTGGTAATATATTACTAATTATCAAAGTAGTTAAGTAGTGTATTAATATTAAATATATTATCATTATAATGATAAACAGATCATTGTTCAGTCAAATATGATTCTCTTCATAGTTAGGTATTTTATCCTAGTGAGAAACTTATCAATAGTGGTCACACACGCTCTTATTGACGGACTCGAAATTCGTGGAATCAATTTTTTTAACAGGTTCGTGGTTGTGCACTAAATATGTTGTCTCTTATTAGGATAAAACAACTATCCAGTGATTACTCTGTTGCCAGTAGTTATCCATGCTTAAAACTATAATTATTATGAGTTAGTCTCCATGGTAGTAGTAGTAGAAACAAGGATACGAGTTTCGACTCACCTACCACTTATCAACTGAATATATCTACATCATACTATTGATATTCACCTAGAAACTGAACAGTTTAAACGTTAATACAATTTTCACTAATAAAATGAGTCCAGTTAACCACTTACTTGTTCAACGGGTATGAGGTTTTGACCGTAAATGTTTATGAATTTACGTTATTGCCATTATTATCAAACACTGTAATTGATTAGTCAATCCAAAATTATTAAAACAGTTATCACCGCGTAAAAATTGAAAAATATACAAAATCCCCATCACTTTTAACATCGTCGGCATTGAAGTAGGCAAACTATATCTATATTTGTATCTATTCGACAAATATTGTAATCCATATATAATTACTCGTTATTTGGATCGTCCCATTGATGTTTAGGACTACAACAGGTCAATGTCTTTTTTCATAGGTCTATGCTATGTGTATTGGCTTGTTATTGCTAGTAAATCACAGCATTATGAGCAGAGGTGGATAGTAGTTAACAGTAGAATTCAGCAAGCACCACCATCCATAATGTTTGTGATTTGGTGATAATATCGAGACCATTGGTACATGATGTACATACACCAAAAGTGGTTGATCAATTACAGACCTAAGCATCGATAGAAATATTCAAGGAACCAATATGTGTATAAATTGAAATTTAATCGATTACACAAGTTAGTGGCTCTCTGAACTTAGTGCTAAATGGATAACACGATAACGTTTGAAGCTAAAGGTAGTGAGTTCGAGTCCAGGAGTAAACAAATACAATACCAACGGTTCTCATTCAATTCTACATAAGCAGTAACATTAGAACATAGGGCCCGTGACAGAGTGGGTTGGAGAATGCTGGTCGGCGACCTATGCTCCATTGGAAGTAACAGGCGCAAGTAAGTAATGAATTACAGACATCAAATTATCAGGCACAATCAGAACAGAAGAATATCTGAAACCTAATTTTATTATAATAATTATCAACATGCGACAAAATATCAGGGATATTTTGCATCTTTTAAAACAGACTAGAATAAATGACAGATACAGTAGGCTCACAAGTGGGTTTATTTAAGAGTAACAACAAGGAAGTATAGTAGAAAAATATGATTCGTGGAGTGAAATTATGTGGCACATTACGATGTTATCCACAGAGGACGAACCAAGATAGACATAATATATTGTGGATTGCATGAAGTTGAAAATTAACACAGATGGAAGCTAAAATAGAAGTCCAGAAATTAAAAGCTAACTAGCGAAATCAACGTCGAAGTTCGAATAACAGTAACAGGGATCAGGGAGCATATTATCAATAAGCAGTGTCAAACTACAACGAATCACATCTTCAATGCTCACATGTTCTCAACACTCATTCACATACATTGATTCATAATTTCAATGAAAACACATAGTCACATCAAGCAAATTATCCAAGTTAATCAAACTACATAGATTCACAAACAGTGTGATCAAGAACACACACTGAGTTGATCAACAAACACAAATACATAGTAGCTGATGCATTCCGCTGTAATATATTGAACGAAGTAGAGGTGTGAGAATTAGGAAAGATTAACTTACAACGTATCACTCGACACGTTACAATTGAGAACTAGTGAAATTCATTATAATTTACAATGAGTAAGTAGATCGCTGCAAATCACCACTAACCCCAATCACTTCCAAATAACATCTTGTCCATACATACTCAATTAAATATCACCATCAAATACCAATACACATATTTCAATTATTAAATCATTACAATGAACTAAAGTAATCATAAGTAGAACAATGGTGTGGTCACCATGGTAAGATTCATGCTTCATTTTACTACAATATATGTTCAGTTGGAAAGTGTGAACACATTGCTACAATTTGAAACAACACCATTCATAATTTCCAATCGATTAAATCAAGTAGAACAAATTGATGAGTAGCAGAAGTAGCTGTAGGAGTAGTTGTTGTAGGAGTGGGAATAGTAGTGATGGGCACAATATTCATAATATTACGAATTACAGTTATGTTTGAATTGAATACACAGATTTCCATCAACAAGAAAATCGTTACATCTCATAGTGATGAGTGAATGTCTCAGTCCAGTAATGTCCCTCACTGTACATTCAATCTGATTGCATACCCAAATATATAGATATAAACACACACACACATACACTCAAATTGCACACATGTTAATAGGAAAGTGACCGGATAAACAATCAGTCAGTGATTTCTACTCATTTCTTGATCGGATTTAGATACAATTTAATAGACGAAAATTACTATTGACTATGTTCATCATTGTCATGCCTCTCATCACACACAGACACACACACACTCACACATATAAACATAGCAATGTTCCAAAAACTATACATGTACACAATTGCTGAGATTCGAACACGCCTCAATGATCACACTGATCCCAACTGGTATTTCGATAATCATTTATCTGTCTATCTACCTATCTATCTATCAATCCCTCTGTCTATTTATCTGTATGTCGAATTTTCACATTCACAACACTTCGACTCAAATATTCTCCATCACTCGTGTCCATGTTGTCACCATGTCGAGGATGTGTGTACTACCAAACTATCACAACTCTTGAGAAATATAAACGGTAGTGGAATTTGCAGTGTTCATCAGACAATGTAGACCACTCTCAATCTTCACAATCATTAGAACAGTAACTCATCACTGATTCGATCAACGCATATGGAGTTACCACATTGCATAACAACACTCACTCTGATCAATGTTCGTGGTCACAATTGCATTTTATGATTGTACAGTCATACCTCAATGAAGGGAACACATCGATCTGTTCACTAACATCACAGTGAACATCACACCAATTACATTATCATCGTTCACCTCACACAACATCATTAAAACTAATACACAACAATGATTTAACAACACCGAACTCAATCCACTCACCACTCGTCAAAGTATTGATGTGTGGACTACTATGTAATGGTCGACATGCAATCGTTCCACTTTACATTACACTACATTACAGTGCATTGAACATATTTCAATCAGTCATTGGCGGAGTCAAAATCCACACACGCGATTGCCCTCTCACCAGCATTACTTATTTAACAGATAACTACTGTGGGTTTGTTTAAGGTTATCTACACGGTTAACTTGTGTGTGAATGTGCGTGTACGTGTGTGTATTGGTGGAGACGATTCACACTAACCAATTGACCAAACCGATATATGTGAATTACAGTTCCATGATGATATCTATTGTGTTGAGAACACAATGATTCAGTCACAATCACTAATTCACATACAGAGAATAAACAATAATATTGATGAATGTGGATAACATCTACTCCATTTGTCTAGTAACTCAAATCACATTTACAAGATTTGAAGAAGAGAGATACAGACTGTGTATGTGTGCTGTGTGTATGTGTGGTGTGAATGTGTGTGTGTGTGTGTGAAAGAGTAGTGATGATTTTGATGAGAATAATTTATCATCAGAATATGATTTGTCATTAGAAATGTTCCACAAATCAATTCACTTGAATATTCACTAATGAGAACTTCCATATCAACTCCTTAACAATAATATCCATTTTGATCATAATAATGTGACATTAGTTTTGATAATTCGTAAAGTTGAGATAGTTTTACCGGAAGTTAAGATAACAGGCATAAATGTTAATTTGTAGTTATGTTAATAATGAACAATTCATTGATTGATTCATTGACTAACTAACATGTATTTCTCCCTTAATTGTTCTTATTGAAGACAATCTTTTTAATCAGTACGGATATGCTTATATTCATATTGAATAGATTAGGTGATTAACAATCGATTTCAGCATGTTTGTATTATCTTACCAGCAACTCTTTATTTAAACATACTTGGATCGTCATTTAGTTGTTCATAAACATTATCACTGATAGCAACCGTAGAAGGACTACAGGCTGAGCTATATAACTTTTAGGTAACAAGTTTTATTTCTATTGTTAATTTAGTTATTTAATATTAAGTTCAATGGTTGAGATCATGAGTTATTTGAAGCAAGACCACCATGGAAAACATGAAAGCACTTGAAGGCTGTTTTATCCTATTGTGGGACTCCTGTCCACACGAGATTCGAACCCAGGACCTACCAATCTCTAGACCACTGAGCCGGCATCCGACGATGTTAATTTCTAACTTCAACTGATCCACGAAATTGAGCTACATATCCGCCATTGTCATCAGTGAGTTACTATCTCACAACAGACACGGTCGAACTCCACTAGTCACGGCTTCTGAATAGAACTTCAGGAAATACCTCTTGAATCCAATCATTAGTGGCATATTTTGATTTGTATCAGAAGGGGTTTTGTGGATATTATAGTAATTTCAATGGTGTACATCATCAGTCAACTGAAGCTAGACCACCATGGAAAACATGGAATCAGTGGATAGTCATTTCATCCAATTATTATGAGACTCCTCAACAGTGCGCATCCACGATCCAGCCTTGCAAAATTCGAAACCAGGACCTATATTAATTGTAGTAGAATAGCATGAATCAATCTAGTTCCGTTTGGTTTTTGTCAGCTGCTTATAATCTGTGATATATAAGAACCTAGTTACGAAATACGTTTAAATTACTTACATGAGAAGGTATGGTTGGAAGTTATATTCAATATATATTCGTATACTATAGTAAGAGTGTAAATAAATGTAATGAACTGAATATTGTAAATATATATACCTTACGTGAAAGAACATTCTACAACATTGATTGTGACAACAGTTCAAACGGCCAGAACACAGGCGATTACATAATCAGTAAACAGTGATAGGAATAAAATGAGTAAAGCTCAGGTAATAAAATAAGATTACTAATGTGGAAGAGTAAAAAAGAAGTTTAAGATGGAACAAAGGAATATTTGTCATCAATGGCAAGGAAAGATTAATAACCATCCACTTTTGAACACATAAATCAGGTTTTTGACGCCTGATAGCGACGGCTTCAGCAAACTTGAGAACACTGGAGTTTAGCTGCTTACTAATCACCTTGAAATATTGCAAGTTATCGATCTCATAGCTAGACTACCATTGAAAACGTGGAAGCACTGAGAGACCATTTCGTCCTATTGTGGGACTCCTCAGAAGTGTGCACTCATGATCCCACATATGGGATTCTAACCTCTAGGCCACTGATCCGGCATCCAACGGTGTTATTGTCTAACTTTAACTAATTTACGATATTGCGCGATCGTCCATTATTGTCTCCAATGAGTAACTGCCTCACCACAGACATGGTTTGACTTCACTAGTTACGTAATTGGTAATTGTATTGTCCATAGTCGTTCTTTCTCTTATTCTGAGGCTTTTTGAAATATTTTCAAAAAATCTAGTATATGCCTTCCTTTCTTTTATGCCAATATAGCTTCTCTGACAGGTACATGTATATTTATAAATACATCATAAAAAGGGTGCTTGTTGACCCTCGATTAAGTTATTGAACGTGTTATTTTAGAGTCTTAATAGTTTGGCTGGTTCTGGCTAATGCAGTGCTATTCTGCTAGAATCTTTATTCTTGCTCTTTTCAAAATCAGAAACGGAACTATGTGTATAAATAATTAACTGTTTTTCTTTTGTTACCAAGAGATTCTCAATCTAGGTGATAGTTTCGAATGAACAATATCAATGAAATTGTGCTTCTTTTGAAGAGTTTGAGTATAAACATACAGAAAATCTCTGAGCAATAGAAATACAGTAACAATCTGTTATCTGTAAAGTTGAAATCTGAATGTAAACATAGTTATAGGTTTCTGAATAGTTAACGTTCATCAATAACTAATACTTAAGATCTTAAAGGATTTAATAATCTTAATGAAATGATCGAGAGGATCTGTACATCAGATAGATCATTGAGATGGAGTTATGTTTTCTGACTTGGATGGTTTGATCGTAGAGTTTTGTAAATGAAGTGTATTTCAGAATCGATACTGTTTATCAGAACGGGATTTGTGGAGATTTTAGAAATTTCACTGGTTGAAAACTTGAGTCAATTGAAGCTAGACCACCATGGAAAACCTGGAAGCACTGGACGGCCGGTTGCCGGTTCAGTGGTCTAATATTTAAGCGCTTGTGCACGAGACTGATAGGTCGTGGGTTCGAATCTCTCTGGGAGCGAGATTGTGGATGCGCACTGCTGAGGAGTCCCATACTAGGACGAAACGCCTGTCCAGTGCTTCTAGGTTTTCCATGGTGTTCTAGCTTCAATTGAATCATGATTTCAACCAGTGATGCTGTTTAATTAAATTATATTCAAATAGGTAATTTAATAGAGAGTTCTAATTGGAAAATATTGATTATATAATCGATGAATTGAAGTTCATAGTGGAATGCAATATATGTGTTTCGTCTCATCATGAAGTTCGTCAAATAGGTGTACCGACATTCCTATATTAATTAATGGTCATAGTCGTCTTAGACTCCATACATAGTTACAGTTCATCTTTTCTAAATAACTTGTAACTTAGTGATTATATGAAAAGAATCTACAAAAGTTCTATATACCTTAACAAATGATAATCAAAATTCTATTTTTAATAATCAATAATCTTCACTAAGAATGTTATTATTTGTAAAGGTCAAGTCATTTAACAATAAGGTAGTAGTAGTAACCCATGTTATATCACTAATGAACTGTTGGATGATATTTAATAGATTTCTTATTCTATATGGGGGTCTCTAATATACATTGTTAATAAAAGTTATATTGAACAGAAGTGATACTTTAGTGTATCATGATTTTTAATAAGTTTCAGATAGAACATCAGTTTGAACATCAAAGTTACCTTGAGAAATGATTCTCCAACATAGATTATGATCAGAATGAGATTTGTAGAGATTGTGGTTATTTTTAATAGTTGGCTTCATGATTCGATATAATTTAGATCATCATTGAAAACCTGGAAGCACTAGACGGTTGTTTCTCACTAGTATTGGACTCCTTAGTAGTGCATGTCCACAATCTCGCATGCGAGACTCGAACCAAGGACCTTCGGTTACGCATGCGAACGCTTAAACTATAGACTACTGAGCTGATATCCAATGGTGTTAATGTTTAACTTCCATCGATCCATGAATGGCTGTTCAATCATTCATACATTGTCTAACGTGGATACCTATCTCTACCTGACACGTATTAAAATCCACTGGGCATAGCTTATCATTAAAACTTCAAGAAATCAACTTGGAACCAGTCACTAGTAAGCACATGATTAGCTAATAATCTCGGAAATATTCAACAATCTACATAACCCTTATGTTAAAAACTAGCCTAGCAACAAAATAATAAATTATGTTTACAATTTAAAACATTTTCATTCAATTATTTCTATGTGTATCATAAATTGTAATCGATTTTAATTGTTATATTGTTTACAAAATTCATAAAAGGGAACATCTTAAATAATAATTATGTCTTAATTTATCGATTATTTGTTAAACATTTATGCCTGTTATCTTAACTTCCGGTAAAACTATCTCAACTTTACTAACTAATGTCACATTATTATGATCAAAATGGATATTATTGTTAAGGTGTTGATATGGAAGTTCTCAATAGTGAATATTCAAGTGAATTGATTTGTGGAACATTTCTAATGACAAATCATATTCTGATGATAAATTATTCTCATCAAAATCATCACTACTCTTTCACACACACACACACACATTCACACCACACATACACACAGCACACATACACAGTCTGTATCTCTCTTCTTCAAATCTTGTAAATGTGATTTGAGTTACTAGACAAATGGAGTAGATGTTATCCACAATCATCAATATTATTGTTTATTCTCTGTATGTGAATTAGTGATTGTGACTGAATCATTGTGTTCTTAACACAATAGATATCATCATGGAACTGTAATTCACATATATCGGTTTGGTCAATTGGTTAGTGTGAATCGTCTCCACCAATACACACACGTACACGCACATTCACACACAAGTTAACCGTGTAGATAACCTTAAACAAACCCACAGTAGTTATCTGTTAAATAAGTAATGCTGGTGAGAGGGCATTCGCGTGTGTGGATTTTGACTCCGCCAATGACTGATTGAAATATGTTCAATGCACTGTAATGTAGTGTAATGTAAAGTGGAACGATTGCATGTCGACCATTACATAGTAGTCCACACATCAATACTTTGACGAGTGGTGAGTGGATTGAGTTCGGTGTTGTTAAATCATTGTTGTGTATTAGTTTTAATGATGTTGTGTGAGGTGAACGATGATAATGTAATTGGTGTGATGTTCACTGTGATGTTAGTGAACAGATCGATGTGTTCGCTTCATTGAGGTATGACTGTACAATCACAAAATGCAATTGAGACCACGAATATTGATCAGAGTGAGTGTTGTTATGCCGTGTGGTAACTCCACATGAGTTGATCGAATCAGTGACGAGTTACTGTTCTAATGATTGTGAAGATTGAGAGTGGTCTACATTGTCTGATGAACACTGCAAATTCCACTACCGTTTATATTTCTCAAGAGTTGTGATAGTTTGGTAGTACACACATCCTCGACATGGTGACAACATGGACACGAGTGATGGAGAATATTTGAGTCGAAGTGTTGTGAATGTGACAAATCGACATACAGATAAATAGACAGAGGGATAGATAGATAGATAGACAGATAGATGATTATTGAAATACCAGTTGGGATCTGTGTGATCATTGAGGCGTGTTCGAATCTCAGCATTTGTGTACATGTATAGTTTTTGGAACATTGCTATGTTTATATGTGTGAGTGTGTGTGTGTCTGTGTGTGATGAGAGGCATGACAATGATGAACATAGTCAATAGTAATTTTCGTCTATTAAATTGTATCTAAATCCGATCAAGAAATGAGTGGAAATCGCTGACTGATTGTTTATCTGGTCACTTTCCTATTAACATGTGTGCAATTTGAGTGTATGTGTGTGTGTGTGTGTTTATATCTATATATTTGGGTATGCAATCAGATTGAATGTACAGTGAGGGACATTACTGGACTGAGACATTCACTCATCACTATGAGATGTAACGATTTTCTTGTTGATGGAAATCTGTGTATTCAATTCAAACATAACTGTAATTCATAATATTATGTATATGGTGCCCATCACTACTATTCCCACTCCTACAACAACTACTCCTACAGCTACTTCTCCTACTCATCAATTTATTCTACTTGATTTAATCGATTGGAAATTATGAATGGTGTTGTTTCAAATTGTAGCAATGTGTTCACACTTTCCAACTGAACATATATTGTAGTAAAATGAAGCATGAATCTTACCATGGTGACCACACCATTGTTCTACTTATGATTACTTGAGTTCATTGTAATGATTTATTAATTGAAATATGTGTATTGGTATTTGATGGTGATATTTAATTGAGTATGTATGGACAAGATGTTATTTGGAAGTGATTGGGAATGGTGAAGATTTGCTGAATGTAATTTTCAAATCTACATAAATCGCCTATATTAATAGTTTACAAAATTGTCTAGGAGAGATGGAATTTCGCTGGCGATCTATTCCAGGAAGTGCGTCGATTCCTCCTACTTATGACTTGTTAGATAGATGAACCTGCATCCTAAAGTTAGTTTATATCCACTCCAGAACTCAAATTCACTAAGTTTTGCTTCAAATGCCATTTATTTATTTGAACACATAAATATATATGCGCCACACCATGTTTTTGTATGTGTGCTGAGATACTGCTCGGGTGCCCAGACCGAAGCAGGTGGTTTTCTTAGGGGGCCACACCCCGAGCCTTTGACCTGAAGATCTGGTCCACAAGGCAGTGGAACATTGTTAGGAGATGCAGTCCCATGGTAGCCGGTGGCCAACGATTGGCTCATACACCATTTGTTCCTTCAGGATACTGCAGCCCATGTGCACCATTGGTTTGGGATCCCCTTAAAGCGCCAGACATTCGCTTTTTGTCCTCTCAAGTTCGTAAACAACACCTCCACCACGAGAGGGCAGTGAATAGGACTTCTCTGTCACAGGCTGTATACGCATAGCCTTGTGAGAGTGTTTCGAGAGGGAGGGTGAACCCACCCCACTCTCAGCCATACCAGGTCATTTGGGGGCCTTCACATCATACACAATATACCAAATAAGATTGATCTAATTTTAGTTAAAATTCAAACTATTACCAATTAAATTTCAAGGTTGTATTTAAAAGAAAACAAAAACAAAATGATTTATTATAACCCGCATAATTTATATCTACTATCAGTTAAATCATTTACGCTTCATCAGTGAAGTTAAACACATTGAATACTATTTGTGACAATTTGTATCTTCCCGTTGTTGATACGAAAGATTGTAATTGATCAGTCTCTTTTTAGGATATATATATATCTGACCTGAACGAATTGCCTAGATACTTCCAGTTATTTAATGGTCAATGGTAGTCCTTAACATTAACAATGGTAAGATATAAATTTTCACGGTGAGACTCTAATTTATGGACGAGTCAATCAGGAGTGTTTTAGAGATTTCAAGGTTACGGCACCAACTTCAGTGCTTAATGCTAATGTACGATCGGTTCACAAAGAATTTTTTACAAAACGTGATAATTGAGTGGCTATAACAAATACAGGGCGAGATTATAATTTGTGGACGAATCAATCAAGTATAAGATGACAAATCTCGGATTTTAACGCGAAAGCCTTTCATCCATTTGACTAAATAGATTTTCCCAAGCTCTCAATTCTGGGGAAAATTTGGCACATTTTGGAGAAGCCGCTATAGTAAACTTAGGGGAAATGGCACAAAACCCCCAACATTTTCCCAGACCTAGGGAAATTCCTCAGTATTTCCCAAAAATTCCCCTTCAACCTTGGTCAAGGTCATTTGACTTCGAGAGGTTCCCCAAAATTTCCCCAAAGTTGGTAGCTCGGGTTTGGCATTATAGCTGATGTCAGTTCATGACGAAAACCCTGTATATAATTCCTTACTAAGGCAAATTATGAAAATTATCGAGAATTGGATAATAAAAGCACTAGTAACGCTGGCTGCAGCCAGGTATTACAATATATACGGATGTTTGGGGAACCTACAGACTTCTACATAGGCTTGGTTATGTGCATCGTGTCTTTATCCACAAGTGGCATTTTGTGTACTCAACAACCGAAGTGCACACAAACAATATTGAAGCTATGTCGTCGAGGCTGAAAGAGTTTTTACGATCTTATCATGGCTCCAAAGGCCGACTATTCTGTAGCCATACGGATGATTTCCTCCACTGTATGCATTACGATTTTACAACCTCTTTTAAACTTTGATAAGTTTTGAAACCATGTATAAGAAGTGTATCCACTTTATTTCCTTGGTTTTTTATAATATAATTTTACTCTATACTGTCTGTTTGATGATTGGCTAACATTTATCAAGGTTACTTGAAATTCCTTCAAAGGTCCTCCATAAACTAGTCTCGTCGTTAGAAACGAAAGATACCAGGTTCGAGTTTCTTTTGTAAACATCGACAATAGAATGTAGATATATCCATGATAAATATTATCATTTTAATGAATTTGTGAATACCGTTGAATTTTGTTGCTTATGATATGGGCTGACAACAAGATTGAAAATCAGAAAGTATTACATATCTTTTTGATTGAGATCATGAACCGATTGATGTTAGAGCACTATTGAAAACCTGGAAGCACTGAACGGCCATGTCGTCCTTTTGTGTCGGGTAGAAACAGATATCTACCTCATTAAAATGGAAGATAGTCGCGCAACTTCGTGGATTGATTGAGCTCAGACATTAACACCATTGGATGCCGGCTCAGTGACCCAATAAGTTAAGCGTTCGCGCGCTTGACTGAAGGCCCTGGGTTCAAATACCTTTGGTGCGGGATCGTGGATGTGCACTGCTGAGGAGTCTCACAATAGGACGAAACGGCCGTCCAGTGCTACCAGGTTTTCAATAGTGGTCTAACATCAATCGGTTCATGATCTCAATCAAAAACTTAACAATCTCCACAACCACTAAATTGATTATTGCATATTTGTTTTTATCCTAGTATGGGACTTATCAGAGGTGTCATTTATTACCCTACCAGAAATCGAATCCAGAACCTTTAGCTACAGATCCCAAGTAGGTTCTAGAATGCACGCTGCTGACGAACGAGAGAGCTGTCCAATGCTTTTGGATTTTCACCAATTGTCAGTCGATTGTGTAAACCATACAATTCACCAATCTTCACAAATCACTAACACTAATAATATTCAGTCTTAAGTTAGTCTTTTTAAATCGAAATGTTTTATTTATAAGAGTGAATTAAAGACTAAGATGTAAATAAACTGTTAGGTTTGAGGGTAATCGGTTTAAAAAGTCCTTTATAATAAGATGTGAACAGTATAGTCTATACGAGATTGAACTCACAGCACCCAACTCTTGTGTCATATACATTAAAATGTAATCAATGAGTTAGTGTAAAGTAAACTAAATGGTATCACTTTATGGTATCGTGTGACTATTATTTGTCTGGTTTAGAAATTTAGTCGGTTTAAGATACCTATGACATCGTATGATAGATGTTTTATATTGTTGGTAAAACATTTAATCCTGGCTGTCAATTGCATAAAAGTATTGTGATGTATTTGAGATCTAAAGATAATATCGGCTCTAACTGTACACTGACTGACAACTTTAAAACAAAGATAGATACATACAGTTATATCGTTGTCAACACTGGGTGATATGGCTCAGAATCGATCACAATGACGTAGGTATATACACTCTTTGTCTTCCCTTAAACTATTAGATTAAATATGCTACATATCTTTCATTCTACGAACTACTTCTTTCTTCCTGTACTATCTCCTTATATGCAATCTTTCTTTTATATATTACCACCACTTAATTAACTACTTTTATGAATTCGGTGTTGTTCATCTTGTTGTGCTAATGAGATGTGGTAACGTCAACCGATGTATATATGTGCCTGGTCCTACATTGCAGCTCACTGACAACATTGAAAAATACATAAACCAAACATCCCGATCAGACCAATATTATCTATGACGAAACCGCCTTTCCACAAACTCGCACATTGGTTGACAGGGTGTTTAGGACCAATCTGCAAGAAACTAGCTCCCTACAGTTCAAAGTATAGTTTTGAATTTGTACAAAAGCTTGATAGCTTAGATTTTTATGGTATATCTCGACATCTCACTACTCTTCACAAAGATCTTTATGGAAGAAACGGTCGAAATTATGTGTCAATATCCTGAACTCCTTCTTCTACCGATTGATGTATTCAAAGAGCTTCTGTTAATGTGTAACAGAAATGTGTTTTATCGCCGAATTGACAGATTTTGCATGAGTAGCCTCCTGGATCCAATTGTAGCTGGTATATTTAGGAGGAACTGGGAACAGACAAACCTTAAACACAGAATTGGAGGTACTACACCATCATTGTAGATATGTTGATAAAATACTTCTTGTCTTTGAAAATCAGAAGTATTTCATATACTTAATCTGTTTAACAAAGCACACAATTATATTAGATTTTACTATAGAATATGGAGTAGAAAGTGTTATAACGTTCCGTCGTTGATTGTTATAACGCTCGGTATTACTTTGTCTGATGTTGTAACGCTTAACGATTATCTACACTAGATCCCTCCCAGTGTCTATCCTACAGGACTTCAACACAACTCAGATCAAGAACACGTAATCAGCCTGACCAGAACGTAATATATTTCACACCCGAAAACCCGACACAATCCACAACAATGAACAATCAGTAAGATGTATATAAGAGTGTTTGTCACAATAATAAGGGTAAGGGAATATATAAACTTATCTGACACCTATCAGATTGTCTACATATCTGACTAAGCAGACAACCAATCACAATCGTTCTCGCCCACACAACAGAAGGTAAATTCCATTTCTTAGAAATTGGAATCAAATGAAATTCAAACAGCACACTATAAAGACACATTCACCGTAAGAATACCCGGAGTGGAGTTGACTTTAATTACAACAACTTCTGTTCGATGAGTTACAAAAAGGGATTGCACGAACCCTTTTGTTACCGAGCTCGTAAAGTTTGGAAGAAGAACTTGTCATCATTACAACTTGTCTACATGAAAATATATACTTACAGAAACTCATCGAGAGGTATGTCAAAACCAAAGTATATGTTGAATACGATATGACAGAAAAGGAAACCTGCTTCTTATATATGTGCTTCAAAGAAAATGAGATTACTGGAATAATTAACCACAGGATAAATGCTGAAATGAATGTTGCTTATCCAGGAGGAGGAGGACTGACCACGTTATAAGAAATGAACTACTCACTAAAACAAATAAAAGTCGACAAATTCCTTTTTTTTTCACTACCTTTGATTGCATTTACCAATCTACATGTACGTGCAGAAGCACATACATTGGAAGAAGACAATGAAGAGTACATGTTGACATTTGTGAGGAAGTTTTAAAGAATAAAAAAAACTTGATATTCGTTAGATGGTAATGACGATATCAATAATAACTCAATTGTTAAGAAGGGGAAATGAGGAGAAAAAGAAAATTATGAAATTGAGGAATTTATATTTTATTATTATACTTCATCCCAACTGCGTCACAATGCAAGCCCTCACTTGGAATCCTCAAAGCCAAAAGAACACATTACGTCGAAAAATGGAGATAGACATGAGAAGAATGAACAACAATTGGTTAGAATGAGAAAGGAAGACCCAGGACAGAGTGGGTTGGAGAATGCTGGTTGGCAGCCTATACTCCATTGGCGGTAACAGGCTTAAGGAAATAAGTAATAAACATTTTATTCTGTATATTTACCAAACAGTTCAATGAGTTTTCCTTGATATCACTTCTTCATGTATCACGGTTAGAACACTTTGTATGATATAGGCCAAAAAGATACAGGTTACCTATAACCATTCGATTAGCTTTATTAGTACTAAGATGGGTAGATCCTATGGATATGTCCTAAATAGGATGAAATCCGAGTAATTGATTTCATTAAAAACCATAATTTAAATGTATCAAAAATATTTGTATGTGTGTATGTTATACTTTAATTGTTTCACTCTTGTACTTTTCTTCTTTTGAATTTTATGAAACTTAAATGTCTAAAGCTACTTTCAAAATCTTATTAACATAATCCTCACGATTCCATTATACACAATTTTTGAGTAGTATTAATAAAATCACCTTAATAGTTGAATCCATGAGTCAATTAAAGATGGACCACCATAGAAAACCTGGAAGCACTGGACGGCCGTTTCGTCCTAGTAAGGGACTCCTCAGTAGTGAGCATCCACGATCTCGCCCCGCGAGATTCGAACCTAGGACCTCAGTCAGCTGCAGCGTAGGACCAGGCACATATATGCATCGGTCCAAGTTGCCATACCGCATCAGCACAACAAGATCAACACTGGATTCATAGTAGTTAATTCAGTGGTGGTAATATATAGAAGAAAGATTGTGAATAAGGAAATAGTACAGGAAGGTAGAATTAGTTCCTAGAAAGAAAGATTTGAAGTGATTTTAATCTCTTAATTTAAAGGGAGACAGAGAGTGTATACACCTACACCATTCTGATCGATTCGGAGCCATGTCACCAATAGTCTCCAAACATTGGTTACGATAGTCACGCGGACCCCAACCAGGCAATCTGAATCTTCCAACATGGCTCAGACCAGAAGTTAGTGACTTTAAGCAGTGATGCCACATTTTGGTTTGGCCGCCCCTAACTTTCTTCCAATTATCCCTAACACAGGTTAGCATTGCATGTCGTGGTAAACGGTGTTCAGGCATACGCAACACGTAGCCCAACGATCTCAGTCGATGAAGATTCATAACCTCATCAACTGATCTACCATCATTCCCTAATACCCTACGTCTAACCTCACCATTACTTACCCGGTGATCCCAGCAATGTTTCTAAGGCATCTGTGGTCAAATATTTGTAGCCTATGAGTATCTTCTACTCTTAAAGGCCATGTTTCGCAGCCGTATAGTAGAACGGAACGAACTGCCGGGCAGTATGCTCGACCCTTAATTGATAGACGGATATCTCGCCTGCGCTGGGCTGGGGTGCAGCAATAGCTAGCTCACTGGACCTCGATCATCGAACCTCGTTCTCGTTCGCAAACTAAGTGAACCCGTGATCTCTCTCTCTCTTTTTCAAACCCTAACAATTGGCGACGGGGTAAAAAGAAAAAATGACTCTCCCTTCCGATCGATTACAGCTGCTATTCGAGCGACACTTGGCCTTATTAGTCAATTTACGCACGCAGCTACTGAATCACTCATGCTTTAGTGATGCGACAGAAGTGGATAAATTGATTTCTCAACTGCACACTGAGCTGGATAATGATTGCAGCCTCGATGAATCCTCGATAACCCGTACTTCAAACGAAACAGCTGTCACTCAAGATCCGATCGGTGGTCCAGTGCTCCCCATTCCAGAAACATGCGCGGTAATGGATTCAAACTCCATTATCCCCGAAACAGCATGTAAAGACAGTGATGCATCCAGCTCACAAAAGGACGCCCTGCTAAATGTTCATGGAAGTGTTGCAGTAACCACCCATGAAACAGAAAATAAATCGAGCAGTACAATGATGACAGCTGCTCCAAATGGTTCTCATCATTATGTGACACAAGTTTCTGACGAATCTTATTATCGAGATTCTGTTTTACCAGAACATAGATCAGATGTTGATTATCTTAATGATTCATCATCTACAAATGAGGCTCCCAATAAAATTGATAACAAGATTTCACGAGATTCAAACTCTGATGACCTCAAATTAAATGGCGTTTATCCTCACTACCCGGTCCATTTTACTGGATTCTCTGCTCAATATGTTTTAAATACAGTCAAGCTAATTGTAATTTGGGTATATGAGGACCCAACACTGTTTCGTGGGGGAGGACGAACTAGGAAAATTTAAATCCGGATATCAACTCCGGAACTTCAAAAAAAAGGGAGGTGATATAATGGGAAGAAAAATCAATATTCCATTGATTTACTTAATATGAGTTTTATTCATCATTACATTCTTTTGATTCAATGTAATGATTACGCAATGTAATATTTCTTTTCTTTTCTCGTATGATATTTTATTCTGTATAATATACAATATTCTTGTATTTCATTGACTATGAACTATACTCAGCATTTGTTATAACTGTGAGTATTTTTCATGTATGTGATTTCATTCTAATTATTAATCAAAACGGGTGTACAATCACTATATAAACGAGTATATTTTCTACTAAAGGGACTTCGCTCTTTTCTCTGGTTGCTGCAGAATACACTTCTTATTTCAAGCTTGGACTTCTCCCTCTTGATAGCGGGGCTGGGGTGCAGCAATAGCTAGCTCACTGGACCTCGATCATCGAATCTCGTTCTCGTACGCAGACTACGTGAACCCGTGATAGCTCTCTTTTTCAAACCCTAACAGTGACGTAAGTTGGTAAGAGCCGAACGAGCCTTTCGAATCCGTGCTGAGATTTCATCAGACACAAACCCATTAGGGCTGATCAGACTTCAAAGATAATTGAAGTTGTCAACGCGTTCGACTACTTCACTTCCTATAATTAGTTCAGGTGTTGACGCAGTTTAGTCATGAAGCAACAACTTACATTTTGAGGGAGAGAAGCGCATCCCAAAAATTCTGGCATTGTTACTCAGTGCTACCAAAAGACTCTGTATTTTAACATCGTCTTCACCTAGGACCTATCGGCCTCGCGTGAGAACGCTTAACCTCTGAACCACTGAGCCGGTATCCAACAGTGTTAGTCTCTAACTTCAGCTAAATATTGAACTACAAAAATCTCCACAATCCCCTCTTTTGATAAAATTACTTTAATTCCTGTACATTTTATTGAGTTACCTTAAGTGCTCCCTACCTGAATAATAATAATTGTCATCATTATTTCTTCAAAAGCCTGATAAATATGTAGGGAAACAGATAATCATTCTGATACCTTAGAGTCAATATGACGTAGATCTGTTATCTATACAAGCTCAGTTAACAGTTGTACACTTTAGTATGACATTCCAATTAACATGTTCAGATACTGTATATTTTAGAGTCCTTAAGCTTCATATATAACGTTTTTTCACTTTCCACATTGTAAAACTCTCTAAGTGTCAGCTGTTATTTATTTACACATAAAATCATGTTTTATCATATCACATAACTATGTATATCATTTCAGTGTATGTGTGTGTATGAACATACTTACGGAATTGGTTTGTTTGAATCTTCCTACTGATGTTTAGGACTACAAATGATCAGTCTGTTTTTGGCATATACGTATCCTGTGTGGATTGTCTCGATATTGCATTAATTCACAAGCGGTTAGCAGTGGAATCCAGGATGCGCGTCACGTCCCATTTGGGACTCATCAGGTGGATGGACCTGCACTTCAGATTTGGTGTTCACTCTGGGACTCGAACCCAGTGCTGTTCGATTCAAACGCCATTGCGTTATCCACTTAGCTACTGAGTCCTGATAGCCACTTGCTTGTCCAATGATGTGAAGTTTAAATTTACTTGGTATTGTTTGCCAAATTCAAAGGTCCGTGCAAATTCACACTACTTACTAATAATCAGTAGTTTGTCACGTCTACCTCACCAATTTAAGCTTATATTTTACCTGTTATTGCACCGAAAATAGTATCACATAGTTCTCATATTCTTCGTCTTATACAATCCAAATTTATCAAAAGGACTAATTGCTTCAAATTTTGTGTCCCCTTTAGCTTATTTAGCCTAACCATACTTTGGAAGAGATTAATCTAATGTTGTTAATCGCTGATATTTTCATTCGACACAATCATATATCATATTCTGATTTAAAGTATAGGCTTTAGTTCTAATTGTTTTTGCTGAGCTGAAAAATCACAATCGAGAAATCTTTACTTTATGAAAGTTCCATGGTTCAAGACAAATCCTATTATTTGGTTCTCAGGGTTATTTTCTTATATATAACTTGATTGTTTGCTTAGACACCCAACTTGTATGAATATTTAACATTTCTATCAAGTTTATTTTGAATTCAATAGTTTCCAGTCGTGGCACTTACAAGGTTTATTCAGTAAGAAATCGTCTAATAACTAGAATTTTTGCGACAGGTTCAAATACTTACTTATTCGAAGTAGTTTTTAACAAAAGTGATCCTAGCTGAATTCTAAAGACGAACTTATACATATGAATATTATTTCTGTTCATTTGCACTACAATACAATTGAATGACACTAAAGTCACCCTGAAATTCCATGCTATTTATCAGCCAATGAGAATACAGGTATATTAATACAAGTGTCTTTCGTTAAATGTAATGAAACTTTATGTGTACAGATGTTTAAGTTGACTTAATAATCAATGAATCTAACATCCGAACCAATTCTTATTTGAATACTTCTTCATAGTAAGAAGTGGCTTACATTAAGTCACGAAACATCAGAAATACAATTTTTATACTCATTGGGATACCACAAAAATATATTTACTATTCATCATAATAGTTTTTCACTTATGCACTGGTACGGCCGAGAGTGAGGAGAGTCCGCTCTCCCTCTACAAATCCTCTCACATGGCCACGTGTATATAGCCTCTGCCAGGGAAGTCCTACTCACTGCCTTCTCGCACAACGGGTGTTGTTTACGAAATTGAGAGGACGAAAGGAGAATGTCCGGCGCTTTAACCGGATTCCAAACCAATGGTGTACATGGGCTCCAGTATACTGAAGGAACAAATGGCGTATGAACCAATCGTTGGCCACCGGCTACCATGGGACTGCATCTCCTTAAGGTGGTCCACTGCCTTGTGGGTCATACCTTCAAATCAAAGGCTTGGGGTGTGGCCTCCTAAGAAAACCACCTGGTTCGGTTCGGGCACCCGGGCAGTATCACAGCCTTCACACATATCAAATGCGGTCTGTGTGGTGAATATGTATTTGGTGCCTCCTTTTACCAATATCTATGTGTTAAAATAAAATATAAAAATATGATATAATATACTTGCTGATCCACTCGTAACACACGAAAGAATAAAAACTTGGCATCTATTTGGCATTTACACATTTGTTTTCACACTACGATTCCATACTACACTATTACCAAGTTTTTGAGCTTTGACCATTCCAAAAAGGAAATCTCAACATAATCACTTATTCAGTAGATGAAAATCATCAATACTTTTTGAATTTGGCAAAACTTATGAAAACAAATCAAATCACCTCCACAATCTCCAACTGGTTTAACGATGTAGTAGTTTTACTGTAGACTTACACAACTTATAAAGTCTTAGAAACAGAATTGAGGGATTAACGAAACTGATTACGTGAAGACAAAGTAATAATTGGTCAATAAATTTGGACAGAATACCATAAAGTAGATTTGTCAAGTATTGAAAAGTATCACAAACTCGGTTATATATACCTAAGAAAGGTCGGATTGAGAAAATTTTTGAACGAATAAAAAACTGATAAAATATGTTGAAAATTTGAGGTGGAAACTTCAGAAATAGCTGATAGATCTCCAGCATCCTCGACACCTGAACCCCAAAAGTGAAAGACGTTTTACGATTGGAATTATTTCGATGAAAGAAAATAAAAAGATATTTATAGAGCTAACAGTGGCCCTGAATTTCTAGAAACTTATGCAAAAGGTACTAATGTTATTAATATCTTAAACACAGAGCACATCTCAACATAATTTTCCCTAACATTTTGGTTTAAGTCAATGGTAAATATCATTCCTGTTTTCACAGCTGCTTGGATATCATACCAAGCAACATCGGGGCGGATATCACTTTAATGGTTGGCTAACTCCTCTAGCTGTTTTTGAAATATCATCATTAACTTGTCATTAGGCTGAACTTCAAGAAGTTCTCTTGTGGTTTTTTACGTCCGATGAGACGATGACAAATACATGCCCGCACTAAAGAATGATCTGAGTCTAAATATGTCTTTCAGAATTAGTGGCAGTCTTTCATTGAGCCGCCCTAAGTTTGGTCGAAGAATAATTTATTTAGAATTTGCTTTTTTTGAAAAAAACTATGGTACTTGACGAACACAATAATCCTATTATAATTCCCGTCTATTGTACAAACATAAAACAACCAGCTTTTTTTTATAAAAAAATTAAATTATTCAAGTAAGATCGAAAGTCAATTTACAGAATGCAAAAGGAAAGAAATCACTCGGATTTAGACTTTGAAGGTGATGATGGCTAAAATAAGAAAAAAAAAACGGATTTGCAATTGAAATAATTTACTAACCTGACAAGTATCGGTTACATCGTCTTCCGTAATATTGTCCAATTGTTCCTTTAGTGATAGGTAGAGATATAAGAAGAGGAGGGTTGTGAAGTAAAACGATAGTAACACGAACAATTTAAAAATTTTAAAATCCAGTTTTTCCAATGAATACACGGGCTGACAAGATAAGAACATTGCTAGGCGAAAGCGATCTTGTTCCATTTAAAATTAAATTTGATTTTCGAGAACCAACTTGATCTATCCCCGCTATAATTGTTTAAAACATTGCCGAAAGCCTTAAGAGCGTATGGCTTACTGATTCAAGCTAGGGACGCTGATTGTTTGCTTCCAACACAATGTTCCAATAGTCCAGTTATAGTACCAAGAGTTAAATGCTAAGGGGTCGTATTGTGGATGTGTTTCCCGTCAGTTTCATACTGAGACGAGACAGCTGTTCAATCCACTCTCATTTACACTGATTTTTAACTGGTTTGAGAGCTCATGGTAAAGTTTCTCTGAGAAAAATCACCCAGTCAAGATGAAATTTGGACAAGTGTGGAATTCTTGAAAAAACTCAGCATGGATCATAACCTAACATGAGAACATATTTGTGCTTAAAGTGATATTTTTCTATAACTGGTACAACGAATTTTTTTCTGGATACAAATGAGAGTGAGAATAGAATAAAAGTGAGCAGCAAGAATCTTTGGCGAGGCTATGATTTAGGGATGAACTAATCAGATATAAGATAACGAGTCACGAATTTTGGTGGGAAATTCATCAATACATTCGACTAAATAAAGTCTTGGGCATTATAGCTGACGTCAGTTCGTGATGGAAACAATAAAGCCAATTTTTAACTCTAACCGTCAATTGTAAATGAGAATTCTAACTGCTTTTTAACGCTCATTTAGTCCTAACCAGTAGGTGTCCACTCCAAAGGTCACTTGAGCGTCGCTCAAAGGTCGTCCATAAATTACAGTCTCATCTACCGATTCCTCACAATGATAACTCTATTTTGAACCTAGTAAGTGGATGGGTGTTTAACAAGATGACTAGCGTCCAACAGACAGTTCATAAATTAGTCTAAGTTTCTAATTTCAAAATACACTGAAGTACTTGTGATGTTATCTCACTATTCTGGTACATACATAGGGGCCAATTTTTATAATTATGGTGCAAAATATATAAAAATAATTCTTACCAATTCCTCAACTGTCGGTTCTGAAATGGGCTTTAATCTTGGAAAAAAGTAGTACACGACAGGATATAAAAGCCGATGTAGTATCCATAATATTACTGGTATTACAATGCACGGAATACAAACCATATCTTTAGATGTATTGTTGAAAGGCTTCCAATAAATCCTAAAAATCAATGTTGAATAGATGTTTCTTTTATTTTATCAATCAGTACTAGAAGATAGAGGGGTAAGAAACCACGTCACTCAACGACCCATTAATTTAGATTGGCTTGACATACAATAGGCAATTTGCCGGAATTAAAGATCGCAATTCGGAACAAAAATTTTATATGACTGATCAGTAATATCAAGGGACTAATTTTAAATAGCATACAGTAAAATAGTCGTTCATAGACAACAATAACGTTGATGATGTCACAGACTCAATATTATATTTTCTAGTATTGCAACTTTGAGTCAAATGGCTCAGGTTGGAAAACGATATGTATGCCAGATATATACGGAAAAATCTGATATGCAAGAGACTAGGATACTTGCCAGAAAAATTTAAAGCAGCAGCTAGTACACTGCTAGCCACAACGACGAAGTAGCGCACAAGTCAAGAGAACCACTTCTTTGTTGAATGCTTTCAAGGTCCAAACAGTTAGACATTGAATGCCCATTGTATTCGGTATCTTTGTGACGAATAACTTTATTTCTAAGGCCTTCAACCCTATTTTTTAGAAAGGGTATCGAGTATTTTTCAGAGAATAGTGGAGATAGTCTCGTAAGTAGACTGGCCCAGGTTAATCGTTAGAAGTGGGGGTAAATCAAGAGATCTGAGGAAGTTAAGTCTGATGAATACATCAATGTCAAAAAATACCTACGCGACGACTAAATCGCCATTCAGAATGATAGCGAGCAATCCACGGTTTGGTCTTTACATTAAACTAAATTACTGAATGGTCTGAACACGAATATGCTAATTCTATCAAATCAATTTACTTTCGTTGCTTAACGGCCATTAACCTGAATACAGCTGTGGAGATAACCAGTATCATGTTACTATTTAAGATAAGTAGTTTTACTGAGAAGGCATAATATCCTATGACTTCTTGCTCTAGGTCACCTTGACACGAAGTTCAAACACTTACAGGTCCTTCTCTTTACTTGAAGCAAGAGTCTACCAAAATTTTATCTAGAATATTCCCTTTCCTTTATCACATACCATCAACAAAACATTTTCCGAATTAGTCATATGAGTTATACTTTATAGCTGTCTAGTACCTATAGATTTGGAGTTTTTATTACCCATACAGCATTAAAGTATGTCGAAAATACCACCACATGAAGCGGTAGTTTACCTGACAGTAACAGAGAAACAAAACATTCACTTCAGAAGGCTGCTCGATCGCAGAAAATACCTTGACGTGGCGGTCAAATTTTCCTATCGTGATGATTTAATCGAGCTATATTGGCTAGAACACATGTTCCATAATGTCCAACCATGATGGACAGGTCCATTGGAGAGCTATAAGACTGACTCAGTAAATTAAGGTCCAAAGGCGAAGTTGTACTACGGATTGTAGGAAGGCAACAACACCAAGTTGCTGCCCTTGAACAATCAGCATTTTTCGCCACGCTGCCTCCCTACAACGGAAAGCAGTTAGAAAAGGTTGCCCCTAGAAAAGTCGCGCCTCACTTGGCGTCTCAGATTTCTTTCTCCGGAAGTAGGGCCTTTCGAAGTGCGGAGCTAACACATCAAGATCTTTCCATAAAAAAGTATTCACTATCACCTTAAAACAATTGTTCCTTGGACTTTTAGAATTATGGGCTAGTTCGCTATTAATACTGCTATATTGATAGACCTAATCCTAAATATATACATTTGTCATAATGTGACTACCTAATCTATGAGACCTTACGTGGAAGTCCCATCACTGTCTAAACATTTAGGTTGAAGATGAAATAATATATTTGATAAGAATAAAATTGAGTTATGCAGAATGACCTCGTCTGGATGGCTTAGCCATGCCATCAGGTTGAATGAATATTCGCACATCCACCATTCTTAACCTTATCTTGGTGTTACATATCGAAAGTGAATCTTTTTAGTTATTACATGTTCAGCTTCAAAGATCATGTGGTTAATAACCAGGGTAAATAATACTGAAGACGGGAAAATCTTCATGCAACTAAATAAACCGTATTTAACTTAACAAACAAACTGGGACAGTAGTTGGAATTCTTCTGCTCATTTATCATTTTGTTCCTTCAGTTAGCCTGCAGTGAACAGAACACAGGTGGGGACAATCAAATGCATTTAACGACAAATTACAGAACGTGTTAATAAAATCTAACAACCATAAAGTAAATGCTCAATTTGCGAAATGTCCATCAATTGTCTCAGAATGACTCAGACTTCATTGTTCTAGCATTTTCATACAAATTGCATTCTGTTTTCATTGTTTACTGTTCGATCTTCTTGTCTCTCTGCTGCTAAGCATTCTGTTCACGACTAACATCATATACTACTTATATCTGCATAAGTAGCACACACCACAAGTCTACTAATGCAGATGTTATTGGAAATCAACTCATACGGACAACATACTGGCAAAAGCGATAACTGACTTTATAAATTAGACCCAAAATAACACTAGAATCAACAACGATACCGTACTGAATATTTTTCTATTTCTTAGCAGAAAATGCTTCTACTGTCATAAATTTAGCTACTAAACACCACACAGCGTTTTGCTCTATAGTAAGTCTAGAGTCGCACCTATAGAACAGGTAACTCTGCCTAGACTGGAGCTAGCAGCAGCAGTTTTGAGTGCTAGAACGGGTGAAGTTTTAATTAGAAATCTTCCTCAGATGTTTGACAAGACTCACTTCTGGACGGATTCTATTATAGTTTTGTATTATGTAAAAAATACAGAAGACAGGCATTCCACCTTTGTGACTAGTCGTCTGGCCGTTATTCATCATTCAACATCTGTGGGCCAGTGAGGAAACATTGAATCTAATGAAAATCCTGCTGACTAGGCATCACAAGGTATACTGAAGGAATTAGTTTTAAAAAACACCGAAGCTCATCTGCAAAAATCCTCCGGAAGATATTGAATTTAAAAGATGTCACACGATCAACGCAGGCACTCTAAAACATAACTTAAGTCCGATTCTGCTATATCACTCAAATTAGATAAATCTGATTAAAGCAGTAGCATGGCTCAGAGGATATGTGACCTATATAACCATCATGTACCCTCGTCACGAAGACAGGTCCCTAAGTTTAAGCTATCTGGCAGTTGATGAGTTAGATGCAACTAAACACAATGTGTTAGTTTTAATGAAAAAGGAAGTGTATGGGGAAGCATTAAAAGTGTCTCGATACAATTGCGTAAGCGCAACTGATATAAGAGCACAACAAAGTCTTTCCCCTACATTTATCAATGGATTGCTTTGTGTTGGCTGATGGTTAAATTACTCGGATTATCCACTCTCAGTCAAACATCCCGTAATTTTACCCAGTCATCACTGCGTGAAAGAACTTATTATCAGACACCGCCACCGCCACCACCTGGAAGGTCACACCGGGACATCGCAAGTGCTAGCTCCCCCACGGCGAAACTATTGAATTGTTAAAGGGACCGGTGCATTTAAACGGATGATAGGTAAATGTGTGGGGTGTATACGCGCGAAAGTCATATTGGACCAACAGATGATGGCGCCTCTCCCTGAGTGTCGAGTTCAGCAAGGTTGGTTCTGTTTCTCTTCCGTCCAAATAGACTATTTTGGGCCGCTGATAGTTCATTGGGGAAGAAGTGAAGAAAAAAGTTATGGATGCCTTTTTATGTGTCTCCAAACACGTGCCGTACACTTGGAAGTAGCTTTCAATTCGAGTACTTATGCATTCATAAAGGCTTTAATATGTTTCATAGGAAGGAGTGGAACTCCTACTGAAATCTACAGCGACAATAGAACTAAATTTGTCGGGGCTACTTCTGAATTGCGAGCCAATATGAGTGTATGGGACGAGCATAGAATAAATGACTTCATAACATCGAGGGGTATACGCTGGCATTTCAATCCTCCACTAGCTAGCAATCAAGGCAGAGTTTGGAAGAGATTAATAAGCCCTGTTCGGAGGATCTTGCTATCTATTTCTAACGAACAAATCTCACATGACGGTAGTTTAGCAACCTATTTTGTGCAGATAGAAAGAATTTTAAATGAACGTCCAATTGTTCCTGTGACATCAGATGAAAAGAATGATTTGGCGCTCACGCCAAACACTCTGTTGCTACTAAGAGATTGTGGTGGTTTAGGGATGGAATGTAGTATTGCGGATAAGTATTCAAAACGATGGAGACAGGTTAATTGTTTAGCCAATACCTTCAGTCGACCATAGATAAAAGAGTACATTCCTTTACTGCAAGTGAGACAGAAATAGTTTTGCAAACACAGAAACTTAAAAGAATGTAATTGTTAGGGACGATAGATCCCCAAAACTCATATTTTGCAATTTTATCTTTGTGGAGCTTGTATGCAGATGTATGCGTGGGCATTTCTTACCACCCACCCACATAGTCGATTGACCAACTTATCGACTAAATGTTTAAGAGCTCCATGGCAATATCATTCATATATATATATATATATATATATATATATATATATATATATACGTTTTTACATTGTGTTGGTTGTGCTCGCTTGTTTTCTGGCTGTTGCAGAATATACTTCCCATTCTAAGCTTGGACTTCTCTCTCTAGATAGTGGGGCTGGAACGCATCAATAGCTAACTTACTGGTCTTTGTTCGGCAAGTCTTGTTCCTCGTTCGCAGATTGAGTGGACTAGTGATAGCTTCAAACCTAGCAGTAATGTAGTTTTAGTCGCTAACGATACAACTACTCGTGGCTCATGGCCAATGGGACGGGTTGACAAGTGCGAGACTGATGGAGATGGGTTGGAAAGGACAGTGATGGTACGTATGAAAGAAGAGATGGTAAGAACAGATGTGCAGAAGCTCTGCCTTCTAGAGGGAGCTGAGTAATTGTAGATTGTATGTTAGGTTTATGGGTGTACAGGCGTACTGTTGTAAGTCCTGTGCATCCCATTGATATAAAGCGGTTAGTAAGGAGAGCCATGACAGGAATGTATTCTAAGGTGCCTTTGGGTATCTGGAGGGATTTTAGTTGCCAATGTAACGGAAAGAGAACGATGAAAATCCCTCCACATATTTTTGTTGGACAGTACTGTCATTTATTTGCTTCTTCTCCCTGTCATGTATTTTAAACTTTGTTCAGATCTCGTCTAACCACACCTTTTGTTCTTTAGTCTTCCTCGTCTGAGATTTTGTGTGATTTTGAATAAGGGTTATCTTTTGTTACCCAATTTTCTATTGCATGTTGCCGGACTATTAACAGTAAGGTCGTGTTTGACTAAGCTAAAGGTCACTTCATGGTTTAGTGTGTGTCTGTTAACCTTTCGACTGTTTTCTTGAGAAGATTGCTGGAATCCCTGCAGACAAATATTTGACCCCATTTTGTTATGAATATTTTTATTGATTCTCAGGTGTCGAACCCTTTGGTATTAACTGTTTCTTTTATTGTTTAGCGCGCTACTTTGCGTTAGAGAAACTTCTAACTGTATGGCACAGGCTGTACCGTTTGAGGTATTTCGTATTTTTGACATAATTTGTTCTATTTCCTTAATTAGAACCGTCTGAATTGATCACAGCATTTGTGTTTTGATATAGTTTAATACGAGTATCTCAAAAACAATTAGTAAGCTATACAGAAGAGCGTAGGCTGGCCTATTCGAATAAATTTTGGTTCGTCGGTCTTGAGTTTAAACTGAATACCAGCAGTTCGGTCGTTACAGCTAATACTGTCGATCTGAGTGCACGAAACTTTATTTCTGGTCTTCTGAAGCCAAGCTCGAATATATATAAAGAATCTTTTGATGTCCAAACCTTGTCAAATAGGATAGTAGGATTCTTTATCTAGGACTCTAGAATCTTGCGTTACCAATGTATTTTGTGGCTCCGATACGCACATACAGGATCCATATACAGTCATTCACTCGACGTTACCTTGTTAATATAAAGAACCAGGACGATTTACTCTTCAGGAGATCTCACCGCTAGTTTCCGTGGCCTCACTGGTGTAGGTACGGCGTTAAGTTCGAGGGCAGGACAGGCTCTGTTAGACTGGATTCTAATAGACCATCACTTGTGTAATTTACGAACAAACGAGACAGCAGGAACTTGAGGAGATAGGGATGCACACTGTTGCTTTTTCGTCCTCTCTTTCCACATCAAGTTCGATTGTAGCCCGGACAAAGTTGAAGATGAATTTCATAGGAAGCTATACAATCTCCCTCAGAAAGTCAAACGCTCTGATGAGTTAATAATGGTGGGTAAATTTAATATTCATATAAGTAGACTGAAGCTAACCGAAAGGGACTTAAACGAAACCTGCTGTGATGCGGCCCAGCGAACAGATAGTCGCGACCGTCTACTGAAACTATAACCGTTTATGTTTAGAAAACACCAACTTTAAACATAATGAGAGACATCGTTTAACGTGATGACGCTCACAACTGACTCATTGATAGACTCTAGTAAACTATATTGGCATTAGCCATCGCTGGAGGAGCATAATAAGTGGCTGTCACCAATTCTTGAGAAAATTACCAGACTCGGAACATGCTCTAGTCCGATTATGCATTTTTCTGTGCCTTACTGGATGTAGAAAAGCCACGGCAGGACAAATGTATAGGGCAAATCTTTGCCTGTCAGCAGGTTTTGGAACCTAGACGTCCAACTATAGTTGAGTTCTTTGACCTTGAGGTGGCGTTCAACTCCATCGACTGTAGGGTACATCGGCACTTTCTGTAATTGAAAAGCGTACTAAAAAAGTACATTAATCATGTACAGGCTATCTACTGGGACACTACTGTCTTTGAAATCATATAATTCAAGTTGAGCTCGTCAATGTCGTTCATTTTCCCGTTTTTATTTCACTTGTCGACCTCAAATACACAGATATAATGGTTCTGTTTGGTGAAGACACAGACAACCTACAGTCTTCTGACCACTTTAATAAACAACGCTACCATGTTTGTGTGAGGTTCCCTGTCACATACTGAAAAATGTCACTTTAGATTTGGCTTGCATCATCGCTCGAATTAGTGATAGGAAGTCGGGCAGTTGTGTGATGTATGCTACTTATTTAATATGTAGCACCAAAAAGAATTAGCAATCCTGACGGTAGAAGGCTAAGAAGATCAAGTTGAAGAAAAAACAGAAACGGAAATAGAAAATAAATTGTGAATTGAAAGAATCATACAGAATGTGAGTTACAAACGACTTAATTTTGCAAAGGAACTATTCAATGTTTAGTTCTCGTGTTTTACATGATTCTGTAATTTTGTAATGAAATGTATTGGTCGTCCCCAACTGAGACTCCGAAATACTCACAGCTCTTTTTCTTTCCATTTCGGTTTCTTTTATTTATATTTTCTTGTCGAATGGGATCTTCTCTGTCCAACATTTTCTATACGGAAGTCGACCAATTTCTTAATAGAGAATCAAACTTCGAGATGTGAATACTCTTCATGGAGTGGTATTTACGAGCAGCCACCTCATGCACTATTTCTAAGACTTCTGAGTCACTTTAATAAAGAGTGTGGTGCCTGTTAACTTTGTTAACTCTACTGCTCTTAGTTGAGTAAATCAGCCACAGAAGGAATAGTAAATATTAGTTATAAAGTACCTCATGACGATTACTTTGAAGATAAATAACTCACAAGGCAATGATTATTTCGAGGAAGAATATACTTGACAGACAAGCGCAAGAACTTCAGAATTACTTAAACTAGGCTAAAACCTGGTAGTGATGAATGAATGTATCACTTCTGTTAGAAGTGCCTAATAAAACTAACAAGATCAGCATAAAAACAAAGCTATTTTTTAGGGAATTGTTCCCTACTATATATCACTTTAGTCAGAATCAAGGGTCAGTTTGGAGTTTTGAACTTTGAGTTGCTATAAATTAACACGTCCCTATTCGAGTTTTCTAGGAGCTTCTGAATTGATACACGAAACTGTTGAGATATTCCTGACTAAGATAAAACAGCACAATATGTCTGAAAGCTCATTTAGTTCTCAAGCAGATAAATGGTTAGCAAAACACTCGACATTTCTCAACAAAATAAAACCATAGTGACAAGAGTATCATCGGACGGCAATATAAAGAATTCCTACCATGGTAGAGACTAACACGAGAGCATTGAATTAGCAATGATATCAGATATAAAAACAATCAAATGAATTGAAAATCTCTTTCTGTACATATTAAGATGTAGGCTATTCGATCCAGCAGATTCGCTTACAACATCCATGATCTACTGAACACTCATCGTTGTCATAGTACTTTTTGCAGCGGGTTATGAAAATTCCGGTTTTGGGAACTTCTAATAACTAGTGATTATTTTCATTATAGAAGCTCACAGGAGTGCAGAATGAGCCAAGCAAAGTTGTTGACTGCGGTTAGTTGATAAATAAATAGAGTGTCGGTGGTCATTTCATCAGTAGGTCTTTAAGAAATAATGAACTAGAGTATATTTCAGATAAGTTTATATAAGCCCTAAAACTTTTAATGCTTTGTTTGCTAGGGTAGTAGTTACATAGGTGGTTTTAAGGTGTTTTTCATAATTTACTTCTTGCATCATTAGAAAACAAATTTTTACGGCATTCGATATTCAAAACCATTTATTAATGTGAATGCCGTCACACAGTGAATAATACATGATTTATTAAATAACAAAAGGAGCTTTGTTTCAAAATCGGAGAAGGACTCTCAGCCTATAGTTACCTCTTAAGTCCCATTCAAGTGAGGTGTTATAATCTATAGATTATAACACTTCACCAGAATATATTCTGATATCGGCATTCACAACTGCAGATCGGGCGGAGATAACTGAATTGTTCATTTAATTTATGCATCAGTAAAACACAATTTGTGATACAGAATATAGTAAGGTATGGAATGGAGTTCTTTTACATGAATCTAATGACACTGCTTACTTTTCATCGGGATTTATTTCAACGTTATGTAACTTTGTTAAGCCATTTTTATTTTTTAAAGCTAGTGAAAAAGCACTTAAGTATATGGAGTAATCTCTCTTTTATAATTTGGCACCAGTCAAATTTGTTTCGAATAAGCCAATCTTAGTCAGTTAATTGGGAATATATTTTATTAAACGGTTTTGACCTGGATATTTTTAGACACTATCTACTACATATGTCAACTTAGACATAATTTATGCCCAGTTTGATCATAACTTTTCAGTAGGTTGTGGCGTGAAATATCTGGCGTGTATTATTTGCAATAATCACAGTTATTAATGCAAAAGTAAGTACACTGTCGAAAAATCGATAAAAAATGACACTTATAAAATTTATGTACGAAACACGAGTCACATTTTTAAACGCTAGGAGGAAAACATAAATATTTTCTCAAAGAATTACATAGATTTGCATACTAGTGCTTATAATGACACTATTTGAGCTTTCATATTACGGTAAGCCAGTATTTAGGCTCAAGAAAAGGTTTTTGGTCGCAGTTCTATTTATTGCTTGTTTACCCACTTCTTGGATAAATATATGGACTAAATGTTCCAGTTCCAATTAAATCAAGTCTTATCAATATTTGTTTTCTTACCATCGTCAATGTAAAAGTTAATTATAGGTAACTTTAGCCAGAAACATAAACGATATACCTAATTAACATACTCATATAAATCACTACTTTTTCTTTTGCAACTGATTTCTCAGGCGTTTACTAAGATTCCTCATTATGAAGAACATATCGCTGTTCAAAATCTACCTTTTTCAGTTGATCCTATTTTATTCGAATCAGATTATCAGCTTGTTTTACCACCATTAGTTGCTGACAAATGCACGGTATCACAACAAAAGTGTGATTCCACTAACATACTACAACGTTTAACCTCTCGTCGAAAAGAAAAACATAAAGACCGGTTGAGACAATGGCATGAAAAGCTTTCGGAAATTAGCCAAGTAAGATATTGTTTCTATCAGTGAATAAGTTCCATTTTATTTCTTTTTATTTAGTTTTTCCAACTATACTAGTCCTTTTGTAGTTTTATGCAAATACTAACAGAAAGTGTAAAATGCCATGCATGTCTGATCATCTTCATTCTTTCCATTACTTGTAAACACCGATCTTCACTTTGCTTGCGCCAACGTTTTGTATTTAAAAAGCAATTGACTTTCATTACCAATCCAATCTTTACCTTTGATAATTTTTTCTATCTTTTAAAACAGTTAAAAATGTCGTCAAATGATACACATAAAACGTTTGTGAATCATTTAGTGTCTAAATTTTGTTAAATATTTTAAGATAAGCAATGATAACATGTGATAGTGTCAAGTCTCAGTTGACTATGATCACTACTACAGACCGATTACGTGCCAATTACCAGGTTAAACCCCTTCGTAGGACAAATATTAGTAGGACAGTTGTAGATTGTTGTTAGGATATGTTTTTTGGTGATCTCGTGGCATCAAACTAATGCCGAGATCTTGCCAAAGTTTACAGGCGAGACTACCGTAAGTCCAAGGTCGCAAACAACGGAAAAGTATGTGTTTTGATACAGTTGGCTATAATAATACATGTTTCTATTAGACTAATCGCGTTCTCTTCATAAAAGTAGATCACTACAAATGTATGTATTCATTTAATTATACAAAAATTTTCAAATTTGTTTTTAACGTTCCCTGATAATAGCGATTAAACCAGCACTTGCATGTAGAAAACATTGTGGGCATATGTGAATGTACTGAATGAAACTTATAAACAAAGTGCGCGATTGTTTACAAACCTTATATTGCTTAAGATAAACATCAAAAGTTTACATCAACATTCATCAACAAAGAGATCATGGTTGAAAACCACAAAATTTGTTTTGTTTTATTTTAGGATATTGAAAACCAAGTGAAAGAATGTTGTGAAACTACTGCTGACTTATTAAATACTAGCAGGGAAAGACAAAATCAAATATTAAATGCAAATCAATCTGATGAAGTAAGTTATGGCTTATATTCAAAGCATGATAGGTTGGTATTATGTGATTGGTAATATTATTTGATTCCTGTTTAGTAAACATCATTTTGTCTCCTATAGTCCTGAATAATGACTGCGTTCTCTAAATTATAATTTGATGTATATATTTATCAAAGTAAATTTACATGTGCATTTGTGGTCTTAAGTGCTGTCATCCTTTAACCTATGAGGTTAAAATTGCATCATATCTTTCTTTCTACGAACTGATTCTTTCTTCCTGTTCTTATATGTATTCGTTCTTTTATCACCATTGAATTAGCTACTTCTATGAATCCGGTGTTCATCTTGTTGTGCTAATGTGGTATGGCAACTTGGACCAATGCATATATGTGCCTGGTCCTACATTGTAGCTGACTAACTGACTGACATGTGAATTTATGCAAACTTGAGAAGATAGTTATTTAAGATGGATCAAATACAGTTAATCTCCATGGTTTTTGGAACATATTCTTCAAAACTCGTGTTTTATATGCAACTTCTTATCTTTAGTTCAAGTTAGTCTGGACTTACAATGTGTTTGTTTTCAGGAAGTGTAAAGACTTAAAATAATTGTCCTGATTTTAAGGAAAAAAAACTGTTTTCGTATCAGATAGTTGGTATAAAATTGTGATTTTATAGAATTATTATCCTAGAAATCTTACTTATTAACATATTTGCTTACGAAATACTGAAACCAAATAAGAAGATATAACTGAAACTATTGGTTTATTGTGGGAATTAAATTGGGCATTGTAAATTTATGAATCTCTTATTGTTGATTGTATGTTAATGTTAGATGCTTTTCAGAACCACAAACAGTCAAAAACGACAATACACTGTTCAGATAATTGAACAAGGATTTAGTTACAACATAGACTATAAAGCAGAAAACAACAATACCAAGTAAGAATATCATCTATTAGTTTAAATGAATTAAGCACTTTATTTGGAAGTGATGTGCGGCTGATCGAAATAAGGTTTAATTAAACGCTAAGCGTGGACAACTTACTAACCATTTAATATGTGATTCCTTTCCAATTATTAGTTTGTACCCTGGACTTATTGAGTTCAGTCTGCTTGCAATTTAGTCTGTACTCCAGTTTTCTATTTTTGGTCACGAGTAGTGTATCCTGTATGACGTGATTCAGTCCTTGTAAAGCGTATTGACCGAGTATCTAATCTAGTGATAAGAAAATTTCAGATTCCAGTCTTACAATCATATTACGGTAATATATTATGAAAATAAGAAAGTGTTTTAATTCTTTCGTTATACCAGGAAGAAAGTGAGTCTTTTAAACTGAACAAAACTCTAACTATTAGCATACATAATAAAGATCAAATGATAAAAGAAGTAGTAGAACAATCATGGAAAATCAAAAGTTAGCACAAACTTCTACCTCTTCTACGACCAAACTATCCAGTTCAGAGAACAAAACTTCATCAAAATCATCCATCTGAGCTACAAATCTTCTCCATCATCTCAAAATCTTGTTTCAGCCACCAACCACCAACCATCAACTGTTAAGACGATCAAGATTAACGAACAAAAAGTGAAATTATGAAGAGATAGATGGAAGATAGTGAACATAATTAAGAATTAAATAAATAACTAAAAATAAGTAATCAAAACTAGTTTGTCATAAAAGTGAAAGTTAAATTTAAAAAAAGAAACATTCAGAAAGAATTATTTCAATTGAAGGAGTTCCTTTGATCTTTGTAAAGAACGATGAAGGGAGCTATAGCACGATTGAGACTGGCTTAAATTCCCGGTCGCGTTTATTAACGTCCCAAACCAGTGCTTTGCATTGTCTCTAGGACCCCTACCAGGAAGTCTTAATAAACTAGCAAACGTTAATCTAATGTAACTTTTTTTCATACCCCATGGTTATGTCATAGATTAATTACTTGACTTCTTCCACTCAGTCATTGACGTAGATCAGAATTTACATTGATCTGTTCCAAAGTGTCATTTTAAGCCTCTTAGTATCCTCTTTCGATGTACAATTAAAAGGAAAATAGTTTCACTTTCTTCCATCACACTTTATGTTTCATTTGAAATGATGGAGAAGATTCGTACTTCAGCTGGTTCCTTTTCATAGTACTGTATTATCTAATTTGAATACCTTCCACTGTAGAAATTGTTGTGGCTTCACGTCCGACTAGTTATGACGTGATTTATTCTCCAATCGAAATAAGAAGTTCGATCGGTATGAAGAGCCTAGCGTCCTTATTGGTCCTTTGCTCACCTAGCACATCCAGTTGAGTTCAGAACACTAAAAAGCAACTTCCGCTGTGAGAACCACTCATTTCAAAAATACCTCATCGCACCACCGAAATAGGAAATAACATTTATACAAGATCAGGCCAAGGTGTAGCTGTGAACGTGGGAGGCTGTAATTAATAAACTGAACAAAAATTAAGAGTTAAAAAGAAGTTTAAGATGCCATGAATGAATATTTGTCATCAAAGGCAAGGAAAGATTAATAACCATCTCCTTTTGAACACATAAATCAGGTTTTTGACGCCTGATAGCAACGGCTTCAGCAAACTTCAGAAGACTGGAGTTTAGCTGCTTACTAATCACCTTGAAATATTGCAAGTTATCTACCTCATGTCTTGTATTCAAGAGATGTTTGGTAATTTCAATGTTTGGAGTTGTTCTTTCTCTTGTTCTGAGGCTTTTTGGAACATGTTCAAAAAAATCTAAGATATGCCCTTCTTTCTGTTCGGTTAGTATAACTGCTTTGGCAGGTACATGTAAATTTATAAACACAGTTGGCAGTAATATGAAAGGGGTGCTTGTCAACCTTTGATTAAGTTATTAAACATGTTGTTTTACAGAGAATTAGTAGTTTGGCTTCCGGGTAAGTTCTGGTTAGTGCAGTGTTTAGCCTCCTGCCGATTGTGTTTGCGACGTCATCACCTTTGAAGTTAAGATTTATAGATATTGGTTCTTTATCGTCTGTAATCACTTCCGTCTTGTTTTCTTTAGTTTTTTTATATTTGTCAATAAATTTTTGTGGGTAACAGTTGTCTCTTAAGCATTTCTCAGCGTTCATCAATTCTTTTTCCATTTTGTCGGTGGTACATGCTTTCTTGTAACTGATTGGACAAAAACTATTGAAGTTCAGATAAAGACCATTCCAAGAACTTTTTTGATACATCGTACGTTGGACAGTTCCGTCTCCTCTATATTTTATGGCAACATGAAGAAAGTGGAATATGTCATTCTGTTCTTGTTCCATAGTAAACTGTATATTAACATGAGTATTATTGAAGAGTTCTAACAGGTGGATTGCATGCTATGATTGTTGTCACAATTGATTGACACTCACAGTGTCGAGTCACCTAGACTGGTGGCCAAATCGCAACATGATCGATAGCATTCGATGTGCACTGATAATAAGGACTAGACACGTATGACATTGATCACAACCCAGTGATCAATCGATTGTGATTACATCTCAGTCCTACAGGAGGTCGGTCGAGGCCCGGAAAGCTCAATGGTAACGTCTCTGACTGTGAAGCTAGGTGACACTGGATCGAATCCGACAGGGAGCATCAGTTCCCTTAAAGATTACAGGTAAGCCTTGCTAACGAGTGCAAAGTAGCACGAAACCCAGGTTCAGGGTTTCCTGTCGACTACCTCCAACCACCATCTAATGTAACTGTTGTTTCCAATCGCTTGTTTAAGCACCATGTATCTGCCATAACTGGATCTAATGGACTTTCTATTGTTAAGCCATCAAACAAATATAGTGAATTAGTGATATTCTGATAGGAATCTTTGTTCTTGCTCTTTTCAATATGTATTATTATTATTGTTATGGAATTTACCTTTCAGCATTTATTGAACTTGGAACTAACTGATTTAGACTGTAAATGGAATCAAGTTGATAATGAATATATTCAGCGTAGAAATGAAATTAATCATTTAGAAAATCAATTATATTTAATTGAAAATAAACGTATTAATCAAGTTGAGTGAGATATAATTATTATTAATAATATTTTTTCAATGGTTGAGATCATTAGTAAGTTGAAGCTAGACCACTATGGAAAACCTGGAAGCATTGGATGGCCATTTCGGCCTATCGTGAGACTCCTCAGTAGTGCGCATCCACGACCTTGCGCTAGCGCTTAACCACTAGACCACTGAGGCGGCCGGCATCCAACGGTGTTAATGTCTGACTTCAACCAATCCACGAAATTGAGAGACTCATCCTACAATGTCTTCGGTGAGTTACTATCTCACAACAAACCCAGTTGAACTCCACTGGTCGCTGCTTCAACTGACTCATGATTTCAACCATTGAAATTTCTATAATATCCACAAAAACCTTTCTCTGAATATAATAATATATTTTACTACTTATATACATTTCAGTAGTATATTTTTTTAGCTTCAAAATGAAGTGATAACTTAAACATGTCTTTCAATCAATAGATTACAGTTTACAATTACAATTTATTAACTATGGTTTGAGTAGATTGATAATATGTTAAAAAGAGAAGTGATAGGGGAATGATTAAACTTGAAAATCAGTTTTTATAATTGTCTACCTATAATCGATTTGTAGTGTAGACTGAAAAATCTGGGGGGGGGAGATCGTGGATGCGCATTGCCGAGGAGTCCCACAATAGGACGAAACGGCTGTCCAGTGCTTGCAGATTTCCCATGGTGGTCTGGCTTCAACTGACTCATGAACTTAATCATTGAAAATGACATTTTTCTGTAACTAAGTGAATAAAACACAGAATAAATGGCATTTGGTCAACAGTGGAATCTAGGACGAGTGTTTCCCCCCATTTGGGATTCGTCATCTGGATCTATCTTCGCCCTGATGAGTTGATGCTACCTCGAATCCAGTGCTTTTCTTCTCCAACATCCGTCTCACAAGTAAGTGGTTTCGTAGAGACAATTTCGATATTCAGGTTTTTAGGAAAGATGAAGAGTTGGTAGAGAAGATTTGTAGTTCAGGTACCTGAAGTTTGTGCTGATGATGTCGTTCAGAAGAACGATGAAAGATCCACGAGCAAACCATCCAGCTCAGAAAACAAAACCCCATCAAAATAAATAATTTCCAGCACCACTTATAGACACCATTTCACTCTTAACGAGACTGAAATCTATGAGTTAAAACTCTGATATACAACATTGTTAACACACCACGAAATAAGTTATTACTTACCTACACCTAATACCCCTCGTAGACGAGCAAAGGCTGACCACCAGCTGTAGGAATGCTGCATTTACTTTTACCATCCATGCCTTTACGTCTGCATCCAATCCTCTTTGTTCATCGATGATGCCGTCCTGGTACGTGAAAGTTTCCACCTCTTTCAAAGTTTCTCCATCAAGTGTGGTTGGGTTGGTGTTGTCCGTGTTACGGTTAAAGATATTGCTTTTTCTCTTGTGTACGTTAAAGCCTGCTGCTGCTACACTAGTTGTCTTGATCTACATTTGTTGGTGTGTATGGGACTCCGGTCCTTGCTTGAAATGAATCTGTCGTCTGCCCTTCATGCATCATTTCGCAGTGTAGTGGTATGTACTACTGAAGCCAACAGATATATGTAGTATGTATTATCAATAGAAAGTGAAATGTCTGACAGTAAAACGTTAAGAAGTTTAAAGAAAAGAGAACCAGAACAGAGAATGATTGATGTGGAAACAAATCAACAATGAAGTCTAAGACAATTGATTGACATTTTGCAAATGAACTATTTACTGTATGATTCTCAGATTTTACCAAGTGTTTCTGTCATTTTGTATTCAAATACATTCGATTGTCCCCTTCCTGTGTCCTCCTTCACTACAATACCAATACCGATATCAATATATCCTAGTATAATTGGTTTCTTCAATATTTTCTTCTTTTTGATTGTTGTTTAGATCAAACAAGAATTTCATGAATTGACAGATTATTTAAGTAAATATTCACATTTAACACCAAATGAATTACAAATTGTATTACAGAAAGAAATATTTGTGAGTTTGTTGTTAGGCATTGAAAGTTTAGTTGAATTACGTAACAAGTACAATTTGTATTTTGTCTTTTTCTCTTTACAATATCATGTTAAACATTGTAAGCTTGTATGTAATCTAATGTAAGAGTTCGAATCCAATTCAGGATTATGTCAATTTCTGTAGGAATGAAAATATAGTTTGTTGACAACTATCTACAGAGGTAGAATATTAACATTTATGAATATGATTTAAGTATATGTAGATATTTTCACTGGTTGAGATCATCAGTCAATTGAAACTATACCACTATGGAAAACCCGGAAGGACTGGATGGTCGTTTCGTCCCAGTATGGGAATCTTCAGCAGAGCAAATCCATAATCTTGCATCAAAGGGACTCGAATCCAGAGCCTTCAGTCTCTCGCGAACCCTGGGTTCAAATCCCTCGAGCGCAATCGTGGATGCACATTACTGAGGAGTCTCACAGTAGGACGAAACAGCCGTCCAATGCTTCCACGTTTTCAATGGTGATCTAACATCAATCAATTCATGATCTCATTCAAAAACTTAATGATCTCCACAAACTCTATACTTACTTACTTACTTACTTACTTACGCCTGTTACTCCTCGTGAAGGAGCATAGGCCGCTCACCAGCATTCTCCATCCAACCCTGTCCTGGGCAATCCTTTCAAGCTCTTTCCAGTTCTTATTCATCCTTTTCATATCTGCTTCTATTTCCCAACGTAATGTGTTCTTTGGCCCTCCTCTTTTCCGCTTCTCCTCACGATTCCAAGTTAGCGCTTGTCTCGTAATGCAGTTTGATGATTTCCTCAATGTATGTCCTATCCATTTCCATCGTCTTTTCCTAATTTCCTCTTCAGCTGGAAGCTGGTTTGTTCTCTACCACAAAAGGCTGTTGCTGATGGTATCCGGCCAATGGATGTTGAGTATCATGCGTAGACAGCTATTAATAAATACCTGTACCTTCTTGATGGTGGTTGTTGTAGTTCTCCAAGTTTCAGCTCCGTACAGTAGAACTGCCTTGACGTTCGTATTGAAGATTCTGACTTTGATATTGGTTGAAAGTTGTTTTGAGTTCCATATGTTCTTCAGTTGAAGGAATGCCGCTCTAGCTTTGCCAATCCTCGCCTTGACGTCTGCATCTGAACCTCCTCGTTTATCGACGATGCTCCCCAGGTATGTGAAGGATTCCACATCTTCCAGAGTTTCGCCATCAAGAGTGATTCGATCGCTGTTCTCCGTGTTGTGTTTGAGGACCTTGGTTTTCCCTTTGTGTATGTTGAGGTCTACTGATGCAGAAACTGCTGCTATGCTGGCTATCTTTATCTGAATTTGTTCGTGTGTATGTGATAGGAGGGCTAGGTCATCTGCGAAGTAGACCGGCCTTGTCTTACTCCGGTCCTTACTTGGAATGCGTCAGTCAGCTGTCCTCCATGTACTACTTTGCACTGTAATCCGTCGTATGAGTTCCGGATAATATTGACAATCTTCTCAGGAACTCCATAGTGTCGAAGAAGTTTCCATAACGTCCTCCTATCTACACTGTCAAATGCCTTCTCATAATCAATGAAGTTGATGTAGAGTGACGAGTTCCACTCAATTGATTGTTCGACGATGATCCGTAGTGTCGCAATCTGGTCTGTGCACGACCGGTCCTTACGGAATCCAGCTTGTTGATCTCGAAGTTGAGCGTCTACTGCGTCTTTCATCCTGTTCAGTAACACTCTGTTGAAGACTTTACCTGGTATTGACAGTAGTGTAATGCCTCTGTAGTTTTCACACTTGCTCAGATCTCCTTTCTTTGGAATCTTGATGAGGTGTCCTTCTTTCTAATCCATCGGCACTTGTTCCTCCTCCCAAATCTTCTTGAATAGAAGATGAAGCATGCTTGTAGTTACTTCGATGTCTGACTTCAACGCTTCAGCTGGCATATTGTCAGGTCCTGCTGCTTTCCTGCTCTTGATTTATCTGATGGCCATTCTGATTTCTTCTGTCGTTGGTGGATTGACATCTATAGGAAGATCTGTGTGCTGCTTTGATGTCCGGTGGATTCATTGGAGCCGGCCTGTTCAGGAGTTCCTCGAAGTACTCTGCCCATCTGTTCCGCTGTTGTTGAATTTCAGTGTTTGGTCTTCCTTCTTTGTCTTTGACTGGTCTCTCTGGTTTACTGTATTTCCCTGCTAGTTTCTTCGTCGTATCGTAAAGCTGTCTCATATTTCCTTCTCTTGCAGCTTTTTCCGCCGTCGTTGCTAGTTCTTCCACGTATTTTTGCTTGTCAGCCCTAATGCTCTTCTTCACTTTCTTGTTTGCTTCTATGTACTCAGCTTGTGCTTGGACTTTCTCTGCTCTTGTTCGACTGTTGTTAATTGCTGTCTTCTTGTTCTTTCTTTCTTTGGTCCTGTCCAGTGTTTCTATAGAGATCCATTCCTTGTGATGATGCTTCTTGGGACCCAGAACCTCTTGACACGTTGAAGTTAATGTTTCTTTGATACCTTTCCAGTTATCCTCCATAGTAGTTTCTTCTTCCTTCAGTAGGTCCTGTAAGGCTTGGAACCTGTTGTTGAGAGCTACCTTGAATTCATTGAGTTTGTCAGTATCTCGAAGGAAGTCTGTATTGAATCTTTGTGGTGCTGTTTGTCCAGTTGTCCAGTTCTTCTTTAGCTTCAGTTTCAATTTGGCCACAACCAGGTGGTGAACTGAAGCTATGTCCGCTCCTCTCCTGGTTTTCACATCTTCCATTGTCGTTCGGAACTTTTTATTGATGCAAATATGATCTATCTGGTTCTCTGTGGTGTGGTCCGGTGAGATCCATGTAGCTTTGTGTATACGTTTGTGTGGAAATATTGTACCGCCTATGACCAATTTATTGAATGCACACAGATTTGCAAATCTTTCCCCGTTTTCGTTCCTCTCTCCCAGTCCATGTAGTCCCATGATATCTTCATATCCGGTGTTGTCCATTCTGACTTTGGCATTTAGATCTCCCATCAGAATGGTGAGGTCCTTTCTTGGGCATTTCTCTATGACTGATTGGAGCCTCTCATAGAATTGATCTTTAACGTCGTCGTTGCTATCATTGGTGGGTGCATAATATTGGACAATGTTAATTGTGATCCCCTCCTTCTTTGTTTTGAATGATGCTTTGATCCGTGAGATTCCCATCCTACAAGTGCATTTTGTGCTACTTTGGACAACATTAGAGCAACTCCCTGAGTGTGTGGAGCATTTTCCTCTTTGTGACCGGAGTATAGCAGCATCTCTTCCGTATTTAGCCTTTGTTGTCCAGCTTGGGTCCAATGGGTTTCACTGATTCCCAGTACTGCCAAGTTGTATCTCCTCATTTCCGTTGCTATTTGACTGGTCTTCCCGGTCTCCCACATTGTCCGGACGTTCCATGTACCTATAAAAATTGTTGCTCTGGTTGTTAGAAGAGGCATCGATTTCGTGGCTTCCGAAGGAACTCGGCTTTCACCATGAAGCGTCATATTACCTCTAACTCCCAGGTCAGAGTTTAAATGGTTTGAGTTATTTTTTCTGGTTAGCTTTCTGGTTAGTTTTCTACGGGATGGGGACGCTAACACCATGCCCAACCCTCCTCCTTTACCCGGGCTTGGGACCGGCAGTAACTCTGGAAGAGCTACAGGCGGAGTTACAACCTCTATACTAATTATAAAATTTCATTTCATTACTATCAAGGAATAAACAACATGTTATTTGATACTATCAAGTTTCACTAATTCGCTAGTGAGTTAATAATAATCAAGTTGAATTTGAATGCCAATACGATATGTCTATTTAGTAATTCGATAAACCGCATTCTTGAACACTTACTTCACATCTACTTCCTAACTCCTAGACAATTTCCATTCTTGAATCCAGAACAGAAAACTAAAATTTAGAAAGAATAAACTAAGACGATCACTAAGATGATCAATTTCTATCTATAATCTTTGAAGGTTTATTAGAAATGATAATCTCAATGACTCTTTTTTTGAGATCAATTTTTTGTAGGACTGTCGGTTATTTCTGATTGATTCTGATTGGTTTTTAATTCATATAAGCTTTAATATGAGTTATACTATTTTGTTTTATTCAACTTGTTCTGTTTTGAATAGATCAAGTTTTCTTTATCGTTCATCTTCTTGATAATGTTAGTGATCAAATGTTGTATGATAGCTTCCATTATTGATTGTATTAGGGTAGTTCAACCACTCCTGTATTTGTAATCATTGTTCGTTCATAATAAACCTTAATTATCAAAATAAAGGGATTTATGAGACCGTGTATAACCTTGATCTGCACCACACAAGTTAGTTGATTTGTGTATGAACTGTGATACTTTCCAGTTACCCAGACAGAAGCAGGTGGTGTTCTTAGGGGGGTCACACTAGAAACGTTCGACCTGAAGGTCTAATCCACAAGCCTGTGGAGCAATGTCAGGAGGATGCAGTTCCATGGTAGCCGGTGACCAACAATAGGTTCATACACCAATTGTTTCCTCAGGATACTAGAGCCCATGTGAACCATTTGTTTGGAATGAGGGTTTTCCAACTCACTCAGGTGGATCCACTATAATCATCAACCCAGTTAAAGCGCTGGACATTCTAGAAGCTTTTAGAATGCATGTTAAAATTTGTAACAAATCTGATCATTGCCTAGTCACGATAACAAAAATATGACCAGTGATTTTCCAAATTTATGATGGAAGTTTCTCGTAAAAGAGAAACACTGATTGGTCAAAATATTTTCAACATTCACTTGACTTGTGAAGAGTTTGATGTGGAGTTTTCTTTTTAACGAGTAAACATCTTCGAGTTCTACATGCGGGATCGTGGATATGCATTGTTGTGGAGTCCTATACTAGGATGTAAAGACCATCCAGTTCTTCCATGTTTTCAATGGTTATCTAGATTAGATCATTTCATGAATATTCAATCATTTAAAGTACATCAATATTTATTTTTAATTATTGTCAATTCAATCCACTATTTAGACCATTGATATTGAATTATTGGAAAATCGTTGTGAATTAGCTAATCTAATTAAAAATCTTCATCTTGCTGAATTAATGCATCATCGTTTTACTAATCTTGCATGGTCTGAACAACGTAATCGTTGGCAAATCACAAATATCAATAAAGCTGTACATAAGTTTCGGTAAATTGAATATGATTATCCTTTTTCCCTGTTGTTGTTGTTGTTCATGATGATGATGATGATGATGTTCTTGGTAAGATGTTGGGTAACAATGAAAGCTTCATGATCAAACCATTCGTCTCAATGAATACAATGCCCCTTCAAAACAATATGCATGTTAATAATTACTTGTACGCGATTGTTTGCGTTTTTTTCCAAAGGTTGATATTCAGGGTATATTAGTTCCAGAAGGGTTTTTTTGTGGATATTATAGTAAGTTTAATAGTTGAGATCATCAGTCAATTGTAGCTAGACCATCATGAAAAACCTGAAAGAACTGGACAGTGGTTTCGTCTTATTGTTGGACTCCTCCGCAGTGCACATCTACGATCTCGCCGACTGCGAGATTCGAACCCAGGACCTTTAGGTCTCGTACGCAAACGCTTAACCTCTAGATTACTGGGCCAGTCGGCATCCAACGGTATTAATGTTTAACTTCAACTAATCCACGAACTTGAGCGATAGATCCTGGGTTCGAATTCTGCAGAGCAGGATCGTGGATGTGCACTGCTGAAGAGTCCCATACTGGAACGAAACGACCATCCAGTGCTTCCAGGTTTTCCATTGTGATCTAGCTTCAAATGACTCATGAATTCAACTATTAAGATTAGTATAATATCCACAAAAACCCTCTTCTGATACTAATCAACATATGCTCGCTAGTGACTGGCTTCAAGAAGTATTTCCTGGAGTTCTAGTGAGAAGCAGTGACCAGTGGATTTCAACCGGGTATATTAGTTCCTTGGGCGAATCGCTACATGTATTATCTGTAGTTAAACATGCATTATATATCAAATGGTAGTCAAATCTAGAAGATATATTTCATTCAATTTGAAACTTGAACAAATTAGTTGATATGATTTTGGATCTTGATCTATTGAGGTGATTGAAACTATGTATTACTCTTCTGATTAGCATAGGCGTATATATATATGGCATCAATCTGTGAAATCATCGATTGTTCATCTGACCTAATATTGGTAAATGTAGTCAACCGGTTTGAGATCTATGTGATTACTGTGACAAATGGTTTGTCAACCTCGAATGATATATCTCAAGATTTAAGAGGTACTTTAGATTCGATGTATGATCAGGTCATGGATTCATTCTACAGAGGTTTCTCATACTAAGATGAAAGAGTGATACAATGTTGTTCAGTTTCCTAAATTACTCTGATTAAGATTAATTCGTGATGAATACCATCCACAAATAATAAATAGTGTTATTATATCACTATTATTATTATTATTATTATTATTATTATTATTACAGAATTTGTCTTAATGATGAGAAATTCCGATATCCTAATGATGTCAAAATAAAGATAAATGAGTTAGCAACAAACATAACTGAATTTGAAAAGCGAAAAGACAATCTAATCCATGAATTATGGTAAGTAGCTTATATTGCAAAATATTTAACCATTTGATTATGCTATGTTTGAAACGATGACGAGTTCACCTAGTCCGTGAACGGAACAAAGATTCAGTGACCAAAAACCAATAAGCTAGCTATTCTGATGCGTCCCAGTCCCATTAACTAGAGAGAGAGAGAGAGAAAAGTCCAAGTTCCAAAATGGGGAAATATATTCTGCAAGCAGTCAGAAGCACGAGCAATAACAATAGGCACAAATCAAGCGTATATATATATACAGCATATAATTGTCTTTGGGAAGCGTTACAAAAATAGCCGATTAAAAGATATAACGAACCAATAGCGTTTAAGATTCTCCCAAGTGGGAAATATGACATGAAGGTGAAAATGAGCGCTTTTGGCGCAAAAACAAGAAATTTAAATTTTTAAAATAAAATTACAAAAATAAGGTATACATCAAGTGAGTTCTGAGGATCTAACATCCCTAACAGGTTACAGGTTATAATCATCCATCATTTCATCTTTAAATGATAATTATATCTAGCTGTGGTAATGGGGTATTGGGAAATTCAGTCGATGTACATATGTGTCATGTTCTATGTTGTGTTTAATTAACTGATTGACTAAATATGTCATCAGACATCAGAAAAGACGATCATATTCAAAACTAAATACTGTTATATCATATAGCTTTATGCCCTATTAATATATAAACGTAATGATACTGCCAATTAGAGAACAGTAACTTGTCGACAGGATCAATGACGCATAAAACCGTACCAGCAGTCCAGAGTCCTGATTGGTCCTGCTTTCCACCTAGCCCAACCAGTTGAGTCTAGAACACCAGTCTCAGCCTCTGTGATATGAATCATGTATTTCAAACATACTCGGTTCATATACAAATCAAACAAACCACATCGTACCATAAAATAGGAAACAACATTTCTACAAGATCTAGCCAAATGTGGTTGTGGATAAAGGAGATAGTAATTAATAGACAGGGCATAACTCAGGAACGGTAAATCGTATATTAATAGTGTATAGGTCGATATAAAGCTTATAATAAGAGGAACAAGAATATGAATAGTTTAGCTACTTCACAATTATACAACAGGAATGTATGTATAGTCTAGAATTGGATCCTAACAGTTACCATTCATTATTTTCGTTGGGATATAACAAATACGTGAACAGTTTTAATAATACAATTTATAAAGCTTCATTCATAAGAACAATATCAGGTAGTACAGAGGTGTCATTCATAAATAAATTTTCATATTTACTTAAGCACAGATTTCTACAATCTGCTTTTGTTATAAATACAGTGACGTCACTAGAACTCCAGGAAATACGTCTTGGAGACCATCACTAGTGAGCATATGATGATTATAAACAGATCAAGTTTTTTTTGATATTATAGTAATTTAATTTGAATGCGCACTGCTGAGAAGTCCTACAATAGGACGAAACCGCCGGTTAGTGCTTCCAGGCTTTCCATGATGGTCCAGCTTCAATTGACTCATTAACTCAACTATTAAAAAGTTAATATCAGATGGATCTTGTGAATATTATAGTAATTCCAATGGTTAAGATTATGAGTCAGTTGAAGCTATACCACCATGGAGAACCTGGAAGCACTGGACGGCCGTTACGTCCTATTGTGGGGCTCCTCAGCAGTGCGCATCCACGATCTCGCAGTGACCAGTGGAGTTCAACCAAGTCTTTTGTGAGATAGTAACTCATTGATGACAATGGTGGATGTGTCGCTCAATTTCGTGGATTAGTTGAAGTTACACACTAACACCATTGGATGCCAGCTCATTGGTCTAGAGGTTAAGCGTTCTCGCGCGAGACTGATAGGTCCTGGGTTCGAATCTCGCAGTCGGCGAGATCGTGGGTGCGCACTGTTGAGAAGTCCTACAATAGGACGAAACCGCCGGTTAGTGCTTCCAGGTTTTCCATGGTGGTCTAGCTTCAACTGACTAATGAATTCAACTATTAAATTACTACAATCTCCAAGAGAACCCTTTCTGAATAAAATTATTTGTTATTGCTAATCATCTTACAGATTAAGGTTACTAAATATTTTCAATAATTTTCTATTTAGTGAAAATTTGGTACCATCAAATAATATGGAAGAATTTCTAGAAAATTGGGATATTAAAATTAAACAGTTATTTACTGAATGGGGTATGTTACTTTTCAAGTCCTTCTTAGTCCCAATTGAATTTTATCGATCAAATTACAATATTGTTACTAGTCTAAGTAACTCAACATATCATGCAGTATGTTAAGATGTAAGGTAGTGATTGGAGATAATCGACAAGAAATCCTGCTCGATCTAAATTTCATACTAATTGTCACTCGTCAGTAAAGTGTAATGGTGATTTCAAAGGTGCTAATGATCCCTAGTGAATTTGATACTAGATTTGACAAACATGACAGTGGTCACCAAATAGAGATCAATCAATTGTGAAAAATCAATCCTGAAGGAGGCCAGTCACAGCCTAAATAGCTCAGCGATAATGTTTTAGTCTGTGAAGTTGAGTGACACAGAACTGAGTCTGCTAGAGAGCGTCAATTCTCTTAAGATTACAGGTATACCTTAATGATGAATGCCAAAATAACACAAAACAAGGATCCAGAGTTTCTTGTTGGTTACCTCAAACCACCTTACAGAACTAACTTTCTTTAGGTTACTATTAAAAACCAACATACAAACATTTATATGGTTGAGCATTACCACAAACAGACTAGGATTAGTGATGTAGATCACTGAAAGCCAATCTAATGGTTTGTAGCTTAAGTACTCCTCGGGAGATCTGACAGCTCTAAGTTTGACCCCCAGTGAAGCTGCTGAATAGCTGTTTCATCTTGATTTTGGGATTCATCAGTTGTACAAACCTGTAATTTGACCCTAAGGCTAGTAACCTTAAACTGAAGAAAATGTCATCGTAACTAATACATAAAACTACTGTGTAACAAACTAATAAAATGTGTGTCGACGAGTTTGTCTCGATAAGATTAAAACAAGTGAGATCAAGTGAATAAGTGGCCAACTATGCTATTTTGAAACAGGTGATCTTGTGTCTTAGCAAGTGTGATATCGACGACGTTGGTTGATCAGACTTAGATGATTAATGTTAATAGTTAGTGGAGACATCAATCAATCATTGGCGACACCTGTTGAAAAAAGAGACGCGTGGATTCGAGGTATTGAGGTAATACATCATACAATCCAAGGTATTGAATGAGAGTTGTACTCTCATTTACTTACTTACTTACTTACTCCTGTTACTCCTCGTGAAGGAGCATAGGCCGCCCACCAGCACTCTCCATTGAACTCTGTCTTGGACAATCATTTCCAGTTCTTTCAAGTTGCTATTCATTCTTTTGATGCCTGCTTCACATTCCCGATGTAATGTGTTCTTTGGCCTTCCTCTTTTCCGCTTCCCTTCAGGATGCAGTTTGATGATTTCCTCAATGTTTATGTATCATAGAAAAGTGAGGAAAGTTGACAAAAGATATCAAATGAGAATGGGCAGTGATTATGAAGATGTTTTAAATGACACACCATATTTAGTTTATGAAAATTATGAACTAAACTAAACTATCTTTATTATTTATTCTCTAGATGAAATGAATCAAAATGCTTTGAATTCCATATACAAAGCTTATGAAGATAATTCACAACAGTGTATTGATCAAATCCAACAAATGAAAGTAAGCTATCAAGGATTTTGTTTTCCTATGGAAACTTTAGAACATTTCAAATTTTTCAAAGGATAACATTAGGTTACGATTGATTCTCTGTTGATCTACTTTAGGTTTCTTATGATGAGCGATAGTGTGGTGTATACTACTTATATTGATATAAGTAGTATAGAAGACTGATCAAAAGTGAAATACCTAGAAGTAGATGGTTAGGAAGATCACATTGAAGAGAACAGGAACAAAGAGTATTTGTTAGGATCATGAAGGAATGATGAAGTTTGAGACAATTGATAGAGGATTAGCAAATGAAGCATTGAACGTATGGTTTTGACATTTCATGAAAGAACTCTGTAATTTAATGTTAAATTACAATTGGTTGTCTCCATCTATGTTCTCGTTCATCACAACAGTACCTTTAGACTCTGTTATCTTGAAGTCTACAGTATTTTTTTTCTAGTTAACGGGACTACTCATTCTAATCTTTTGTTTTTTTGGCATTCTTTTGAAGTAAGAATATTCTTATTCTGCTTATGAGACATTTTTTCAAGACATCGTCTGAAGCCTTTCTAGGGGTACTGCCGGTTCCGAACTCGGATAAAGTGATAAGGGTTGAAAATAGGATTGGTAACTTTATCCCACAAAAAACAATTTTTTTTTATAAAAAACGCTAACCAGGAAAATTAATCATTTAAACCGTTGAAAGTCGAATGCTTTGAGGCTTGAAGAATTTATTTATATGCATACGGATGTTTAGGACCGCAATTGATCAGTCTGTTTTGGCCTGTGTGCATCTTATACGGATTGCTTTAATATTGTCATTAAATCACAAGCATTTTAAGCAAAGATGGATGGTACCTAGCAGTGGAATCAGGGACACTCGTTTAGTCCTTTTTAGAACTCGTCCTTATTTGGATGTAACTGCACCACAGAGTAACTTAATATTAACTCTTGGATTCGAACCTAGAACGGTTTGATTCAAACGCCCACTGCACATGTGAGTGGCTGTGTTCTGATTTATCTTAACTGAGCAGTAATGCATAATAACTGCTAAATGTATTAAAGCGCTTCTATAAGAAGTTTACACCCTGTCGTGAAGGGAATTATTTTATGCATTTTACCATTTGTTTCAATGAAATCATGAACCGATCGATGTTAGACCAACATTGGAAACCTAGAAGCATTAGACGACCGTTTCGTCCCTGTGTGGGACTTTTCAGTAGTCCTCATCAATAACCCTGCAAGCCAGAATCAGACCAAGGATCTTCAGTCTCGCTTGCAAATTCTTGACGTACAGACCACTGAGCAGATATTTAACGGTGTTATTATCGTACTTCATTCAATTCACGACATTGTGCAACCATCTTTACTGATAAATATTTACCATTCGTATTCGCTCTAGGAAAATGAGAAGTAATTGTATTGGATTTCATACAACAAATATATAGTTTGAGATGTTAGTTTGTGTTATAACAGCAAAAGATTAAAAATGCCTGCGCATGAAAATGTATGACAGTTAGTTACTATGGCTTGAGACTCTAATCTATATCACGTGCTAAATTTAATGATCATGATTCCGGCTAGATATTTTCTATTCTACTATTTGATCTGTATCTTAATGTCCCGGACTTGACCAATACAGTTAGTCTTTAACCGACTCAAGCTGTACTTGGATTAGACTTTTTTCTATTTGCTGACTTAGGCTCGAAGATGAATCAGGAATCAGTATCTGCAACATACATATTTCAACTATCCAGCTCAACTAACTGACACAGTCAACTATTATAGCCTGCAATTTAATTCAAACACAAGTGAACGAAGATTATTTATGATGCTGTGAACTTGTGCTGAGAATTCTACACTATAATTAATAATTCGGAGCTGCTATCGCAGAATCATTGGACTACAACTCATCGAATGAAAAGTTGTATACTGTTTACGCGACATGGACATATCTACTTTGAATTCTATCTAGATTTAAGTGTGTGTGCTCTGTGTCAAAAAGTTAGAAGCTATCAATATTTCAATGACGTTTTTATTACATCCTTCATCTGTTTACTCACTAATATACACAAGACAACTTGTCTCAACCTAGATTAAGGCCTTGATACAATAGACTGACTGAATAACTTTCAGGCTAGAAACGCGTAAGTACGAAATGAGACTAACTGCCTTGAATGAAGAGACGAAAACTATTCCATCACCTGATTGGTCGACAACCACGCAATCGAGAGAGAAAAAGACGAAACGACAGGAACACTACTCAATTTATTTTCAATCGCGATTCACACATCGATTCGGTTCCGATTCAGATTAGTGCAAAAAGATACATGAATAGTATAGATGATTAACATGATCACAACACGCAAACAATCAGGAAAATACAATTATGTGCAAAACTGGGGATTACTCACTTACTTATTTATGCCTGTTCCTCCTCGTGGAGGAGCATAGGCCGTTCACCAACACCCTCCATTCAACCCTGTCCTGGACAATCCTTTCCAACTCCTTCCAGTTGTTATTCATCCTTTCCATATCTGATTCTATTTCCCGACGTAATATGTTTTTCGACCTTTCTTTTTTCCGCTTCTCTTCACGATTCCAAGTTAGGGCTTGCCTCATGATGCAGTTTGATGATTTCCTCAATGTATGTCCTATCCACTTCTAACGTCTTTTCCTAATTTCCTCTTCAGCTGGAAGCTGGTTTGTCTACTTCCATAGATGTCTGTTACTGATGGTATCCAGCCAATGGATGTTGATTAGGTTAAGAAAATAGAATACTAGGCGTTACGTCTAAACTACAACAGATTTGGGACAGAAAAGGGTATGACAGTGAACTATGTATCAAACGAAAGCTTATGGTCTGTAGAACAGATTAGGAATAGAAGTAATTGTTACTTTTCCCCCGTCATTGTATTTATTATAACTATATTGTTTCTCTGTTCCCATTAGTTTTCTTTCAATAGTTATTTGGTTTCTATGATAAGTTTTTCTTTATTAAATAGAATCAATTGTTACATCGTAAATTGATCGGTTCAATTGATGAAACTGAAAATTTAATTAAAGAAAATTGTATCACCATTTTAGGTGAATTACAAAGTCAATTTGAAAATAATTTAAATTATCTTGATGTAAGTATTGATTCATGATATAATTGAATGAATTATTATTATCAGAAGGAGGTTTTATGAAGATGTTAGATGCCAACTCAGTGGTCTAGATGTTAAATGTTCATGTGCGAAATCAATAGGTCTTAGGTTCGAATCCTGTAGACGGAATCATGAGGAGTTCCACACTAAGGATGACATGGTTGTTCAGTATTTCTAAGTTTTCAATAGTGGTCTAGCTTTAATTAACTCCTCATGTATTCAATTATTAAATACTAGGTTTGAAGCTATCACGAGTTCACTTAAACCGCGAATGAGAACAAACACTCAGTGACCAATGACCAATAAACTAGATATTCTGATACGTTCCAGATCCGTTAACTACAGGAACAAGTTCAAGCATGGAATGGGTAAGTATATTCTGCAAGAGCCAGAATCACGAGAGATCACAACAAACACAAATCAAAACGTATATATACAGTACAAAACCGTCCTTGAAGGGAGAGTTAGCAAATAGCATACTAAAAGACGCAACGGACCAATAGCATTTAAGATATTTCCCATGTGGGAAATACGACATGAATGTGACAAAAGCGCTTTTGGTTGTAAATCATGAATAGATTTTAGCTAAACCAGAAGATATAAGATAGCTGTTTTGTGCTTGTATAGAGCTTTTCAGGAGTGCATATCAACGACTTTACATCCTAGAATTGAACCCAAGACCTTTAGTCTCACGTGTGAACACTCAACCTTTAGAACATTAAACCAGGACCCAATGCTGTTAATGTCTAATTTCAATCAGTTCATAATGTTGCGCAAATATGTTCCATTGCCTGAGGTGGATAACGGTCTCACGTCCAATATGGTTGATGCATAGTTAGATGGATTTGATACTTTGGACCCTAAGTATAAATAAAATATCGTAAGGTTGTAAAATTTCTGAATACCTTTATGAGGTAGGTTTATCGTCAATGAACTGACGTTAGAATCCTATTTTATATATCAACGGATACACATTATTGAACTGTACAAAATTGAATTAGTGTGTGCTGTGCTTGACTTTCAATCTCAATCTATGAGTTGTATCAATATATTTTATGTCATCTGTCCTCATACAAGTTGCTATAACTTGTGGCCTGAGTGCCCTATTAATGGATAAGTAATGATACCGTTGATTAGGGAGCAATGAACTATCGATCGGACCAGGGACGCGTAAAACACATGCGAACAGCCTAGAGTCCTCATTGGCCCTGCTTTCCGTCTAACCCAGCCAGTTGAGTCCAGAACACCAATAACAGACTCCGCGATATGAATAATGTATTTCAAGCATACTCGGTTTATTTACTAATCAAACGGACCACATCGTATCAATAAAATAGGAAACGATATTTATACAAGATTTGACCAAGTGTGGCTGTGAACGTGGGAAGCAGTGCCTAATAGACATGGCGTAATTCAAGAATGGTAAACCGTAGAATAATAGTTCACAGGTCAAAATAAAGCTTATAATAAGAGAAATATAAATAGTTTAGTTACTTACCAATTATACAATGAGAAGATACGTTTAGTATTGGTCCATAAATGGATCCCCCAAGTTACCATTCATTATGCTTATCGAGAACTAACGAAAGTGTACTAGTTATTACTTATATAACTCAATTCCTCATACGTAATAATAAAGTAAAATTACACCGATACGCATATGTTAATCTATGGAAGTATAAACAAATCAAATATGTCAAATGTACTGAAGATTTCTGTCATAAACTGGCTTCAGGCGAAAAACAAACAAACAACTGGAGAACAGTCGACAAGTATTGCATTGTAGTTTTAGTTAAAGGGAAAAGCTCGGTTTTACTTTGTCTAATGTTATAACGGTTGATTTACCACGTTTTCACGTATGGGACGTTAGTTTAACTTAGACAAATATCTACACTAGATTACTTCCTAGTGTCCATTCTAAAGGTCTTCAACACAACTCAGATCATGAACATGTGATTAGCCTGACTAGAACGTAAATATATTCTACACGAAAACCGGACACAATCCAACAACAATGAACAATCAATAATAAGTAAGAATAAGGATAGGGGAATATATAACTCATCTAACACCTGTTAGACTATCTACATGTCTAATTAAGCAAACAACCAATCATTATCATTCTCGCTCACACATCAATAAGCAAAGATGGATAGTGGCTAGCAGTGGAATCCAGGATGCGCTTTTCGTCTTAATTGGGACTTAATAGCTAAATGGATAACACGATATTGTTCGAATCCCGGAGTGAACATCAACTCTGCGATGCAGGTACATCCAACTGACGAGTCTCAAATGGGACGAAATGCGTATCAAACTGGATTCTACTGCTAGCCAATATCCATCTTTGCTTAATAATAATAATAATACTTATTAACTATAGAATTATATATAAGAGTTTGAACAGAGTCATCTGTAGACACTCGATGCCTACTATAGTTAACATAACGGTTATATATATTTGAATAGTTGAACTCATGGGTCAATCGAAGCTAGCCCACCACGGAAAACCTCAAAGCACTGGATGGCCGTTTCGTCCTAGTATGATACTCCTCAGCAGCGAGCATACACGACCCCGCCTCGTGGGATTCGAACCCAGGACCTACCAGTTATATACATATAATGAAGTTTTATAATAATAGTAATATTCAATATACTCACGAATAGAATTCTTTTATCTTTTTCTCCTTGTTAGCATTGTTTCTCATGGTGTTTATCTATATGGTCAAATGAATGTATTCCATCACTATTAAAATTTAGTCAAATCATCATTCAATTATGGCAATTCTATGCTTATATGCCTATTGTTCATTTAAAAAATGAATTAAATTTTAATCTACTTAATATAAAACAAGTAGTATATGATGAAATTGTTAAAAAAGATGAACTCATTAATTCATTAATTGATATATTAAGACAAAGTTCAACAGAACAAATAATTAATGAAAAATTACAAGAAATCATGAATTTATTCAATGAAATTAGTGTAAGGTAAGTATATTGTTTTTATGTGTGCTTGTGTATGTGTGTGTGGATATTATAGTAGTGCTTCCAAGTTTTCAATGGTGGTCTAACATCAATCGGTTCATGATCTCAATCAAAAACGTAACAATCTCCACAACCTCTAAACTGATAATTACCATATGCTCACTAGTGACTAGCTTCGTGAGAAAATTCTCGGAGTTCTAGTGAGAAGCTGTGATCAGTGGAGTTAATCCGTAGAGACAAGTATCTACTTCAGTACAATGGAAGATGGTCGATCAATTTTGCGGATTGGTTGATGTTAGACATTAACATCATTAGATGCCAGCTCAGTAGTTCAGTAGGTTAAGCGTTCGCGCGCGAGATTGAAGGCCCTGGGTTCGAATTCCACGAGCAGGATAGTGGATGCGCACTGCTGAGGAGTTCTACAATAAGATGAAACGGCCGTTCAGTACTTCCAGGTTTTCAATGCTGGCCTAAAATCAATCAGTTGATGATCTCAATCAAAAAGTGTTTTTTAGTTGAAGACATGAGTCAATTGAACGTAGAACATCATGGAAAAGCTGGAAGAATTAGATGGTTGTTTCGTCCTACTGTAGGACTACTCAGCAGTGCTCAACCACGATCCGACCTCACAAGTTTCGAACCTACGATCTATCACTTTCGCGTACAAACGCTTAACCACTACAGCATTGAGCTGGTCGGCATCCAACGGTGTGAATATCTAACTTTAACTAATCCACGAAATTGAGCGACACATCCATCATTGTGTTCAGTGAGTTACTATCTCACAACAGACCCAGTCGAACTTCACTAATCACTGATCGTCACTAGAATTCCAGGAAATACCTCTTAGAGATCTTCGCTACTGAGCATATAATGGTTACAATCAGAGAGGCATTTTGTGGATATTATATTTATTTTAATAGTTAAATCTATGAATCAACTAAAGCTAGATCACTATGAAAAATCTGGAAGCAATGGACGGCTGTTTCGTCTTGTAGTATGAGACTGCTCTCATCAATGTGTATCCACGGCGACGGTGCAATTCCATGGATTGGTTGAAGTTAGACATTGATACTGTTGAGTACCGAACGACTCAGTGGTCTAGAGGTTAAACGTCCGCTTGAGAGACTTATAGGTCCTGGGTTCGAATCTCACGAGGCTGGATCGTGGATGGGCATTGCTGAGTCTCATACTAGGACAAAATTACCGTTCAATGCTTTCAGATTTTCAACGGTGATCTAACTTTAATTGACACACAAATTCAAGCATTAAATTTTTTTGATACTTGATTTTCAATAAATCTCAAATAGAATAATGATTATTGAGTAAATTTCTGAAAGTGGATAACAGTAGATTCATCAGTTGGAAGATCATACATTCTATTATTGAACTACACATTGGAATTAGAATTAAGTGTCTTTCTTTTCCAATCAAAAAAGCATTACTCGCTGAGCTATTAACTTCACATAAGCACTGACTTGTGTAGGGTTTTTATTTCATTTTTTTCATAGTGTTTACATCAATATTGAGTTGCAGGCGTTTATATATTTATTTAAACACATAAATATTGATACAAGGAGGCACCAAATAAACATGCGCCACATAAATCATTCGACTTATGCAAGGATTGGGATAGTGCCCTGGTGCACAAACCTGAGCAGGTGGTTTTCTTAGGGGGCCACACCCGGAGCCTTTGACCTAAAGATGTGATTTACAAGGTAGTGGAGCAATGTCCGGAGATGTAGTCCCATGTTAGCCAGTTTTCAACAATATGTTCGTACGTCATTTGTTCCCTCTGGATCCTGGAGCCAATGTGAACTATTGATTTGGAATGAGGGTTTTCCAACTCTCTTAGGTGGTCCTCCATATCTTCCAGCCGGATAGAAGCTCCTGACATTTGCTTTTCTTCCTCTTAATATCGTAAACAACACCCGTAGTGCGAGAAGGCAGTGGGTAGTACTTCCCTTGTATTGGTTATATACACGTGGCCATGTGACAGCATTTGGACAAAGAGAGCTGACTCTACCCACCCTCGGCCGTATCGGGCGAAATGCTGGTCCTAAATTCTACTCCCAGCCACAATTCATCTATTCCTAAACAACTTGTGACAAGATGACTCATTCAGTCAGCTACAACGTAGGATCAGGCATATACATTCATCGGTTCAACTTGCCACACCTCATTAGCACAAGATGAACAGCGAATTCATTGAAGTAGTTACTTCAGTGGTAGTAAATAAAAGACATTTTGTATAAGGATAAGATAAAGTAAGGAAGAATCAATTCGTAAAAAGTAAGACGCAAAGTAATTTTAATCTCACGGTTTAAGGGAAGACAGAGAGTGCATACACTGACGCCATTGTGATCGATTCTGAGCCATATCACCTTTAGTCTCCTACCATTGGTTAAGATAGTCGCATGGATTCCAACCAAGTAGTCTGAATCTATCAATATGGCTTAGACGAGAAGTTAGTAAATTCAAGGACTGATTCCACGTTTTGGTCAGTTTAACAAACCCCTAACTTTCTTCCAACTATCCTCAACACTAGTCAAGATGACTAAATAGAAGCAAGTCTTCAGAATACACAGATATTCTTGTTTCAGTCCTTAAAATTAACAACTGGCAGATTTAAACTCCTAAAAATAAATCTGAATAGTGATTAGTTTAAATATCACCAAATAAATCTTCAATGTACTCAAATGCAATCGTACCTGAATCTTCTCTGGAACGACGAATAATGCGACATAGTTCAGCCAATATAAATTACTTCATTAATACAAATTAAAACGATATAAACTTAATCCTTAGATAAGATACATCTTGCTATTTCACATTTTGAATTACTCATTCCGTTTTAACATAGTTAAGAGTAGATATTTTACACCACTATCCTATTACTTCTCAATTAATGAAAGATCTAGAAATTAGGTTATGTTTATACAATTTTGAATGTAACGTGGGACTGCATCTCCTCACGATGCCCCACTGCCTTGTGGGTCAGACATTCAGGTCGAAGGCTCGGGGTGTAGCCCCTTAAGAGAACTACCTGCTTCGATTTGGGCACCCGGGCAGTATCACAACCCTCACACATATCAATTGAGATTTGTGTGGCGCATATGTATTTGGTCCCTCTTTGTACCAATACCTATGTGTTAAAATAAATAAATAATAAAATACGTAACGTGGTTGAATGTAGTTAACAGGAAACTTTACTTGATGTAGGTTTCACAACCCTCACACATATCAATTGAGATTTGTGTGGCGCATATGTATTTGGTCCCTCTTTGTACCAATACCTATGTGTTAAAATAAATAAATAATAAAATACGTAACGTGGTTGAATGTAGTTAACAGGAAACTTTACTTGATGTAGGTTTCACGTTAGTTAGAATTTGTCAGAAAGGTGTACCTGTAACTTTGATAGAACTCATGTTTCCTATCGGATACAAAGCTGCATCATTCAGCTTCTCAATGTTCAACGTTACCACTGAGCTATTCAAACCGTGAATGATGATTTTTAAATGATTTACCTGCATTATTGAATCAATTCATTATAAAATCCACTGTGATACCTTTACATTGTCCAAATCAAAACAACAATCTACGCTTGACTAATAACATTGTAAATAATGATCGAGATCTTAACATCTTTTAATCCAAAGGGTACTCTAACCTTAAGAGACGGTGATAATAGTAAAACTGCTTTTGACTCAAAAACCCGTAGGGTTATATTTACTGGATTCTTGATCATAATAAACCACAAATTAGAGATTAAAACATGTATACAACCATACCCGTAAGTGGCCTATAGGTTCATAGTTAATTAATGATAATTCATTACCGGTAGAACATATAATTACTTACTTACTCACTTACTTACTTGCTTACTTACTTACTTACTGACTTACTGACTGACTGACTTACTTACTTACTTACTTACTTGCTTACTTACTTACTTACTGTTGGGGAAAGGACCTAATTTTGTAATTTTATTTAGAAAATTTGAATTTTTTTGTTTTCACACCAAAAGCGCTTTTGTCACATTCATGTCGTATTTCCCACATGGGAAATATCTTAAATGCTATTGGTCCGTTGCGTCTTTTAGTATGCTATTTGCTAACTCTCCCTTCAAGGACGGTTTTGTACTGTATATATACGTTTTGATTTTTGTTTGTTGTGATCTCTCGTGATTCTGGCTCTTGCAGAATATACATACCCATTCCATGCTTGGACTTGTTCCTGTAGTTAACGGGTCTGGGACGTATCAGAATATCTAGTTTATTGGTCATTGGTCACTGAGTGTTTGTTCTCATTCGCGGTTTAAGTGAACTCGTCACCGCTTGAAACCTAGCACTTACTTACTCCTGTTACCTCTCAAAGAGGAGCATAGGCCACCACCACCAACACTCACCAAAAACACCAACCAGATTAAACAGAACACATATTTACACTACGGCGTGCCTCAGAAGATAGTCAATATCATACAGAATTCCTATGATGGATTAAACTGCAAAATCGTGCATGGAGGACAGTTGACAAAGTCGTTCGAAGTAAAGACCGGTGTCAGGCAAGGTTGCTTACTCTCACCCTTTCTCTTTCTCCTGGTGATCGACTGGATCATGAAGACATCAACATCTGAAGGGAAGCACGGGATACAGTGGATAGCTAGGATGCATTGGATGATCTAGACTTCGCAGATGATCTGGCTCTTCTATCGCATACGCAACAACAAATGCAGGAGAAAACGACCAGTGTAGCTGCAGCCTCAGCAGCAATAGGTCTCAATATACACAAAGGGAAAAGAAAGATTCTTCGATACAACGCAGCATGCACTAATCCAACCACAATTGACGGAGAAAATTTGGAAGATGTAAAAACCTTTACATATTTGGGCAGTGTCATCGATGAACACGGTGGATCTGATGCAGATGTGAAGGCACGGATTGGCAAAGCAAGAGCAGCATATTTACAACTGAAGAATATCTGGAACTCAAAACAATTAGCAACCAACACCAAAGTCAGAATTTTCAATACAAATGTCAAAACAGTTCTACTGTATGGGGCGGAAACCTGGAAAACTACGAAATCCATCGTCCAAAAGATACAGGTGTTTATTAACAGTTGTCTACGCAAAATACTTCGGATCCGTTGGCCGGACACTATTAGCAACAACCTACTGTGGGAGAGAACAAATCAGATCCCAGTGGAGGAAGAAATCAGGAAGAAGCGCTGGAAGTGGATAGGACACACATTGAGGAAAGCACCGAACTGCGTCACAAGACAACCCCTCATATGGAATCCTCAAGGTCGAAGGAGGAGAGGAAGACCAAAGAATACATTACGCCGGGAAATGGAGATAGATATGAGAAAAATGAACAAGAATTGGATGGAACTAGAAAAGAAGGCCCAGGACAGAGTGGGTTGGAGAATGCTGGTCGGCTGCCTATGCTCCATTGGGAGTAACAAGCGTAAATAAGTAAGTAAGTAAGTAAGTTAAAGATAATGAAATTATACAATAAGAGTAATACATTATGTATAGAGGATTACACAGAGCCTTCTAATAATTGAATATTTCTTTCCTTCTTTCTTTCTTTTTTTCTCTCTTTTTTTTTCTAAATGTATCAAGTTACAAAACATTATATGATAAACAATTACAATTGATAGATACATATGTAAAACAAATAACTACTGTTATTGATTTATGTGAAACAGCTATTTGCCGATTTTTCGGTGTAACACATTGTACAAAACAACAATCTTTAAGTTTAGAAGTAAGTCTTATCATTGTTATTATTAAAAATAATCATTGATTTATATTTTTATGTAATACATACTACTTATACTAAACAGATATAAGTAGTATGTAAACAGCAATCAGAATTGGAATGCTTGTTAGTAGAAGATTGAATTGAAAAAGAAACTAGGAGAGGAAACATAGAATAATTGTAACAATAATAGAAATGAAAGAATTATAAAGCATATAAAGGATAAACCATAAAAGGATGTGTAAATAATGTATGATTTTCATATATTAATGAAACTACTCGATGAGTGTTTGGATTGATCTTCCCCATTTGAGTTCTCATTCACGAAACTCGGTTCCATGGTTTCCTGTCGGCTACCTCCAACCACCATCTAATCTCACAATAGTGCACACAGTGTCAATTCACCTAGACTGGTGGCCACATTGTAACATGGTCGATAGAATTCTATCTGCACTAATAATAAGGACTAGACACGCATGACTTTGATCACCATCCAATGATCAATCAATTGTGATTACAGTTTATATTCATTAAGATGAGTTGATATCTTTCTTATCTTTTGAAGTAGATTATTGAAGATTCGTCAAATATGTACAATTTGTTAACACTTGGTAATAATATTATTTCCGTTTTCATAAACTATACATTTTATAAAAGATGCTTTCTGATTGGTTAAGAACTGACAGAGATATCATTGGGGTACGCATGACAATACGACATCAACAATCTAGTATTATGGAAGTAGTGATCATGACATTTTTAAAGACTTCATTATCCAATGAATAAAACAATTGTACTGTAATTAAGAATCGAACGATTTTGTACACTCCAAAAAACGTAATAATATAATATTGTGTCCAGTAACAACATCCACTCAAGGACTAGGTAGGCAAGCCAAACACTCGTACTCAAGAACAGAGAAACGGAAGAACAAAACACTTTGTGGAACTCTTAAATAAACCCAACGAACTTCAAATCAGCACAAACAAACTTTCCTATAGATGTCATTCCATCAATCATCAAAAAAATCAAGATCGTCATCAGACAAATCAAGAGTGAGAAAGCAACTGTTCCTGACAATATACCAACTGAAGCACTGAAAGCAAACATAGAAGCAACTGCAAACATGTTTCATACTCTATTCATGAAGATGTGCAAGGAAGAATAACAGCCACTGACATACTAGAAAGAAGGATATCTCATCAAGATACCAAAGAAAGGACATCTGAGTAAATGTGAGAACTATATAGGCATTACACTATTGTCAGTACCACGAAAAGTCCTCGACAGTGTTGCTAAACCGAATGAACGATTTTATAAAAGGTACTTTCTATTTGGCTACTACTATGTACTACTTATATCTATCGATATCAATAACACATACACACACACACCACAAAATGATATTAGACTATTTTGATATATTAACTTATAATCCCTTTCTTTCTCCCTCTTTTTTGTTTCTTATAAATTTTAGAAAAAAATAAATCGTCAAACACCAATCAATAACATAATTACACTTGGATTTGAACAATATATTTGTATACAACAACCACCACCATCATCATCATCACCATCACCACAACAGCAACAATCACAACCACCCCCATCACCACAACAACAACAACCACAACCACCACCACCACCACCACCGCCACAACAACAACAACAATTCAATGGAAATTTATTTAAATTAAATTATATTTTTTATTATATAAAACATCATGATATTGCTATTGATGATTTAATTAAATTTTTACAATCAGAAATTAAATCTAATTCTTCATTAAATATATTTATTGATTATTTATTGAAAAATATTCAATTCACTGGTATTATCACTGGGAATGAAATCAATCATTTCAATGAAATCAATAAATTATCAATTAAATTTATTAAAAAATCAATAAAATCAGATAATAATACAAAAAATAATGATACAAAATTATTGATTATCAATAATAATAATAATAATGAAAATAATAAACCAATTACTGTAAACAATTACATAACAGATTATATTCAACCAATCAAAATTGAGAAGTGCTTAAATCTAATAAAACAAGTTAAAGCGGTAGTTCGTATGGTAAGAGAATTTCTATTTAATTTTTATATAAAAAAACAAATATGATTTATGATTGAGATCATGAACCGATTGATGTTAGACCATCATAGGGAACCTAGAAGCACTAGACGGCCGTTTCGTCCTATCACAGGACTCCTCAGCGTTGCGTATCCACGAACCCAGGGCCTTCAGTCTTGCGCTCGAAAGCTTAACCTACTGAACTACTGAGCTGGCATCTAATGATGTTAAGGTCTAACATCAACCAATCCACGAAATTGCGCGACCATCTTCCATTGTACTGAGATAGACACCTGTTTCTATCCGACATGGATTAGCTCCACTGATCACAGCTTCTCACTAGAACTCCGAGAATTTTCTCACGAAGCTAGTCACTAGTGAGCATATTGTAACTATCAGTTTAGGGGTTGTGGAGATTGTTACGTTTTCGATTGAGATCATGAACCGATTGATGTTAGACCATCATTGAAAATCTGTGATTTAATCATTTCAATAGTTGGATTCATGAGTCAATTGAAGCTAGACCACAATGGAAAACCTGGAAGCACTGGACGACCGTTTCATCCTAGTATGGAACTCCTCAGTGACAGTGCGCAACCACGATTTTGGCCCCTCCGCGAGATCCGAACCCAGAACCTATCAGTCTCGCGAGCGAGTGCTTAACCATTAGAATACTGATCCGACATTCTGGGTTCGAATCTCTCGGGAGGCAGGATCGTGGATGCATACTTCTGAGGAGTCCCATATTAGAACGAAACGGCCGTCTATTGCTTTTACGTCTTCCATTGTGGTCTAACTTCAATTGACTCATGATTTCAAATGTTGAAATGACTAGAATCTCCACAAAACCCCTTCTGATTTAATCATTTGTTGAATTGATAAGTTATGACTTACTTGGCGTTGGGGTTCAGAGTGATCAGGAATGTGTCTGATACTGGGGTGGAGGTTCACTATTGTATCTTGGTGGGTTAAAACTCACAATGAACCGTAATCGGGTGAATTCGGGTGTGTAGTTTTTGTCAGTAATAAAAATTTGTAAATTAGACCATTATTGAAAATCTGGAAATACTGGATGAACGTTTTGTTCTAATGTGGGACTACTTAGCAGTGCGTATCCACGATCCCACATGCGGGACTCGAACCCAGGATATGTAGGTCCCGCATATGAACACCTAACCTATCTAACATTGAGCCGGCATCTTATTGTGTTATCGTCTAAATTCAATCAGTTCACGATATTGCACGACTATCTTCAATTGTCTGAGGTAGATACCTGTCTCTACCCAACACAGATTGGACTCTACTGGTCACTGTTTCTTAATAGAACTTCACGAAATCCATCTTGAAGCCAGTCACTATAGACCACATGATTATTATTATTAAAATAGGGGTTTTGTGGAAATTGTAGTGAGTTTAATTGTTAAATAAAGACAGGTGTCTACTCCAGACAATGGATGAATGGTTGTGTAAGATCATGGATTGATTAAAGTTATACAGTAACACTATCTGATGCAGGCTCAGTGGTCTATAGGTTAGGCGTTCGCATGCGAGATCGTGGACTCACACTGCTGAGGAGTTCGATGCTAGAACGAAACTGTCGTCCAATGCTTCCAGGATTTCAATGATGGTCTAGCCTACATCGACTCACGAAGTCAACTATTAAAATCACTACAATCTTCACAAATCCCCATTCTAATTTAATCATTTGTCAAGTAATTTTGATATGTTCATTTGAATCAACGGCATCTGATTATAGTGTCCGTTTATCGGTGGTTCACCTTATACCAATCTGATCAATAGCACAGCGATCGTGAACAATAACCGGAGGCTTGAATACCTATTTGTTCATACATCATATTTGCCCTCTGTGATTAGTCACAATACAAAGTCAACAAGTAGATCTACCTACCTACCCTATTTTTTTCCGTTACAATATGTGTACATATACATATAGTTTATTTTTCTAATTACCCAATGATATTGATAACTCCGCCTGTAGCTCTTCTAGAGTTACCGCCGGTCCCAAGCTCTGGTAAAAGAGGGTTGGGCATGGGGTTAGCGACCTCATCCTGTAGAAAACTAACTCGCTAAAAAAAGCTAACCAGTGATATTGATATGTGTCAGCAAAAATAAGAAGTGATTAACTAAAAATCGTGGACAAACACTCAGTTTACTAAGTATTGTGATAATATAATGCCATGAATTCATTTCTACTATTGATTTGTATTCCAGTTTCATTGTTAACTTGTGTTATGTGGTTTCTGATTCTGAACTGCCTTCTTGAATGAGAAGGGAGCTTTTCTGGCTAAACCAAACTGAGAAATATATGCACGTTTACATATATATCCCATGGAATATTAAATGACATATTCAACCATTGGTTTGTTTCTCGTTTATTAAGAAAGAACGTTTTGGCTAATCGAGTAGGCTTTTTCATTGATGGATATATAAATGGCTAAACGTAGCGGAATTCTATTCGGTATATGAACTAGGAGTAATTGTGTTAAGTAAACTATTATGTGGTTGTCAATTTTTGATCATAAATCCTGTATTTGTGTATAACTTGATCCAGCCTGCGCTTAGTGTATCGAGTCGTAGTATCATACTTTCATCATGTTATAGTCGTGGAATGCGAAAATATTATACTTGTTTGTTTCTTGAAATCATGAATCGATCATTATTAGAACATTATTACGAACCTGACAGCACTGAACGGTCATTTTGTCGTAGTATGGGACTTGTCAGAATCACACATCCATGACGCTGCACACGGTAGTCGAACTCGGGACCTTCTGTTTTATTCACGAACGCTTGACGTTGAAACCACTGAACCAGATAGTGCTAGTGTCTAATTTCAATTAGCCTACGAAATTGAGCGACCACTTTCGATTATTTTTTGATAGGTAATTGCTTTACACACGACACGGTTCATGTCTTTTCACTAGAAGTCGGGAGATTTTCACTCAAATCTAGTGACCATCATTTTTGTTTATTTTTTTGGGATAGAAAATATTGGAATATTTGGAACAATGGAAGAATACAATCATATTAGCCATAAAAGAGGAAGTTATAGTTAGAAAAACTGAAATAGACGATGAATATCAATTACAACTCAAACTGCATGAACCACGTATTCGTCGGGTGAAAGAAGTAAGTCAACTTTATAAAGAAAATGGCAGTATTCTTTTAACTAAAATTCTTTAATTAACTAATAATTGTGTTTCTCTATAACATTATTAATGGCACGATTAGTATCCCTATCGATCTACTTATTTATGTCTGATATCTTTTTAGTAGCATAGATCACCGAACAGGAATCTACAACCTACTCTGTCCTGAGTTCCTCTTTACAGTTTTTTCAAAGTAATGTTCATTCATTCAGTTTCTGGAGCAATGTGCTCTTTTGTCTGCTTCGTTTCCACTGACTATGATAATTCCGAGTTAGGGTTTGCTTTGTGGTTCATTTTGATTATTTCAGCGATGTGCGTTCTATTCACTTCGTCTTTATTGACTACTCTACAAATGTTTGTGAGTAGTACTGTTTCTTTTTAAACTGGGGTTGATTAAAGTATCAATTTTAGTGTGTTATTACATTATAAACTATGGTAGTGAATGAGAATACACGTTAGGACAATCGAATGTGTTCAAACAGGAAATTAAAGAGTATCTTAGCGAAATCTGATAACCATACAGTAACTAATTTATTTGCAAAATGGCAACCAATTGTCTCAGACTTCATTGATTTTTCGTTTCTACACTAATCATTCTCTGTTCTCGTTCGCTTTTCTTCGATCTTCTTAACGTTCTGCCACTAGACATTTCACATTCAACTGGTGATATATACTACTTATATCTGTCGACATCAGTAGCACACACCACATTACTACTAACTGTAGAGCTGACAATATTTATCTCCTAATGAAATAGGTGCTGTTGTAGTTGTGTACACAAGTATGGACGATCGAACGTTTTAGAATACAAAATTACCGAATTTCTTAGTTAAATATGAGAACTATACAGTAAATACTTCATCTGTAAAATGTCAATCAATTGTCTCAGACTTCATTGTTCTTTCGTTTCTACATCAATCACTTTTTGTTCTTGTTCTCTTTTCTTTAATCTTCTGCTTCCAGGCATTTCATTTTCAACTGATAACATATACTACTTATATCTGTGGACATCAGTAGCACACATCACACTATGGTTGAAGATAATTAGCTCTGATCTAGTTATGTAAATTCTTGGCTTCTAACCAATAAGTTTTGTGTTCGAATCCTGTCATACGTATTGTAGTTTAAGCAAATTAGATATTACTATTAATCCTTGTACAATTAAAAAGATAATCAAAGTCCCACTACCCCCACGATTTGATTTGATTCTATTTGGTGCATAAGTTACACATGAATTATTCAAAAGAAAAACGTTATTAGCACGAGTACACAAATTAAAAATGGTGCTGCAAATGGAAATGTTATAATCAAGTTACTCGTGTACTGAATGACACAAGATTGAATCTTTTAGAAAATGTCACTTCTTAAATGGCTATAAATAACACTTAGTACTGAGTGCTGATCATCACAAAACGTAGGCTCAATATATCCTCATGATCGCTTACAACCATATAAATATAAAAACAGACTGTAAGTAATGGAATAGATGGTACGAAAATGAAAGCTTTTTACTCAAATACTATTAGTCAAATGAGTCAGTCTGTCAGCTACAACGTAGGACCAGGTACATATGTGCGTCGGTCCAAGTTGCCATACCTCACTCATTAGCACAACAAAATGAACACCAAATTCATAGAAGCAATTACTTCAATGGTAGTGATATATAAAAGAAAGACTATGTATAAGAATATAATACAGGGAGAAAGAATTAGTTAGCGGAAAGAAAGATATGAATCAATTTTAATCTCATAGTTTAAAGAAAGAAAAAAAGTGTATACACTGACGCAATTCTGATCGATTCTGAGCCATGTCACCCATAGTCTCCAACCGTTGGTTACGATAGTCACGCGGACCCAAACAAAGTAGTTTGCATCTACCATCTAGTCGAGTGACAGCTTGTGGTGATCTGTCCATCTAAGTTATCAACAAAAATAGGTAGTAGTAGTAGTAATAATAATAATAATAGTGATACTAATTATATAACATGTTCTAAAAGTTTTAACTTTTACAATATTCGTCCTGTTTTAATACAAATGACTTATTGACTGAGTAAAATAGAACTCCAATTAAGTTTTTGATACTCAGTTATAGACAGTAGTGAGATTAAGATAGTGTTATAAGAAGATAAAGATCGTCAGCACTATGTGAACATGTATCTAAATGGATGGTGGCTAGCAGTGGAATACAGAACACGCGTTTCGTCCTGTTTGTGACTCATCACCTAAATGTATCTTCATCTTGAAACTCAAACCCAGTACAGTTCGCTTCAAACTCCATCGCGTTATGTACTTAGTTACTGAGTTCAGATAGCTACTAACTTGTACAATGGGGTGAAGTTAAATTCTCTGTTTATAATACTTGTGACTTAAGACAATATCGAGGCCAATAAGATACTGACCAATGAAATCAAATGACTTAATAAGAGTAGATAATAAATATACAATATCCTCCATAACTAAACATATAGTTGAAACATTATAAGCAAAGATGGATAGTGGCTAACAGTGGAATCCAGGAGGCGCGTTTCGTCCTATTTGGGACTCGTCAGCTGGATGTACCTGCATCTCAGAGTTGTTGTTCACCCCGGGATTCGAATCCAGTACCGTCCGCTTCAAACGCCATTGCGTTATCCACTTAGCCACTTGCTTGTGCAATGAGGTGAAGTTTAATTCACTTGATAACGCGCGTCCTGGATTCCACTGATAGCCACTATTCATCTTTGCTTAGAATGCTTGTAAATTAAGGTAATATCAAGGCAATACACACAGTATCCACATATGCCAATATGAGAGACTGATCAATTGCGGTCTTAAACATCAATGGGAAGATTCAAATAAAACAATATCAAGTAAATATAGTTGAAACAGGTTATAAGATTGATCTTATCTCAACTTTGGTGGTTTTGTACGAAAAAATGTTTTATCGGCGTATATACTAAGATTTATTGTAACCTTGACCATACGAAAATCGAAAACCCTATTTGTATTTTAATGGCCCGATATCTGACCTCTATTAGATCGTATGATGATTGTTGTCGAAATAAACATGTCACCAACCCCCGTATATATAATTATCGACTTCATTTGTGTTAGAGAATAATGGAACAAAATAAGTCAAATACAAGAATGAAGTTTGATTATGTATTTTATGTACACTGGTTGATCTGAACGGATAATCAGGGAAACGAAGCGAATAATGCGAAGAGAAACGAAACGAAATGACGCGCAGTGGAGAAGACGAGTGGGCCAACTCCACTTAATTATATGTGCCTCAATATTTATATTCAAACAAGTATAAATTACAGATACATGATGAATAGGGTAAGTAATTAACACACATACAATCACATAAAAACAGTCAGGGTTAATTGACAATTTAAGTGACAGGGTAAAAATATGGCTTGAGAAGAATAAATAGATTAGTCTGTTCAGAGGTTAGAATAACCTAGGTGGGTTTGGTATAGTACCAGCCGCTACAATATGTTCAAAAAACAGTTTGTTCTCATCATCAACTTACCTTGGTAATATAGTTTGATTATCCAGAGTGGTGAGATTCACAAATATATTCTTTATCATCTTTGTTTTCTTTTACTTTTCATTTGTCTAGTTGACCTTTCTTGTATAAATGATGTCAACAAGTATCTGTGTGGTCCGATTGTTCGAAATGTATTGCGCTAATCTATCATCACATAGTTCTGATAATCTTTATCTTCTTATATTACACTATTGAAATTTATCAACTGAATTAATTGTTTTCAATGGTGATATCAACCTATCAACTTTTATCAGTATAAGGTTGTAAAGTTTGTTGAGTTTTAATTGAAATCATGAACGGATCGATATTAGACCACCATTGAAAACCACGTGCGAGATCATGGATGCGCATTACTGAGGAGCCTCACACTAGGACGAAATGACCGTCCAGTCAGTCAGTCAGTTAGTTACAACGTAGGAACAGGCACATATATGCATTGGTCCAAGTTGACATACCTCATTAGCACAACAAGATGAACACCAAATTCATAGAAGTAGTTAGTTCAATGGTAGTAATATATATATATATATATATATATATATATAACAATGATTGCATATAAAAATATGATACAGGGAGAAAGAATTAGTTGGTAGAAAGAAAGATATAGGCGATTTTAGTCTCACGGTTTAAATGAAGACGAAGAGAGTATACATCCACGCCAGTGTTATCGATTTTGAGCCATGTCACCAAGAGTCTCCAACCATTGGTTACGATAGTCACGTGGACTCCAACCAAGTAGTCTACATCTACCAACATGCCTCAGACTAGAAATTAGTAACTTCAATAACTAATGCCACGTTTTGGTCAGTTTGGCCATCCCTAACTTTTCTCCAACCATTCCCAGCACTAGTCAGTATTGTGCATCGTGGTAAACGGTGTTCAGGCATACGTAACATGTGGCCGAACCATCTCAGTCGATGAAGATTCACAACTTCATCAACTGATTTACCATCATTATTCCCTAATACCCTGTGTCTAACCTCACTATTACTTACCCGATGACCCCAGCGAGCAAGACATCTGTGGTCAAATACCAGTAGCTTACGAGTACCTTCTACTGTTAATAGCCACGTTTCGTAATCGTAAAGTAGAACAGAGTGAACTGCAGCGCAGTATACTCGTCCATTAATTGATAGACGGATATCTCGCCTTCGTCATAAATGACGTAATTTGGCAAAAGCCAAACAAGCTTTTCGAATCCATGCTGAGATTCTATCAGACACCAACCCAATCAGGACTGATCAAGCTTCTAATATAAGTGAAGTTGTCAACTCATTCAACTACTTCACTTCAATGCTTCCAAGTTTTCAATGATGATGATATCTACTATCAATCCACCATTCATGATATCATCTTTTCTTAGATTGAATATTTCATCTTATTCTTTCTTTTCTTTTTTTTCTTTGTTTTTATAGGATGTAGCAAATGTAAGATTAACTGAATTAATTTTTCATCAAACCCGTATTGAACGACATATCACATCAGTAAATTTAATATTAAATGAAATGAGAATTAATTCAACAAAAAGTTTAATTGAAACATTAAATAAATCTGAAGAACAAATGAATGAATCAATTCAACAATCAATTGATTTAACAATGAATAAAGCAACAAAATCATCAATGTAAGTAAAGAAATTAGATTAGAGGTGATTTTATTAATCTAAGAATATGACCGCAGTCCCTAAGGGACAACTGCTTGAGGTCGGTTACACACGACCTTTTTGTGAGTAATTTTCATGTTAGCTCCGTACTTGATGAGAGCTTACCACTGGAGACGGAAATCTGTGGGATAAGATGAGGTGTGCAGTTTTAGAGTCGACCTTTTCTAACCCCACCCCTTCTTGTGAGAAGGCAACAACGCTGTTATGATGGTTGTCTGAAGGAAACACCTTACTGCTGTCACACCCCTGTACAGTCGGCGGTACGACTTCGCCTTCGCACCTTGGATTTGTTGCTTTTAGTCTTACCGCTCTTCAACCGACCTGTCTGACATGGTAGGACCTTGAGGAACGGTTGTGTAGCTCAGTTGCTTCATCACGATAGGCAAGTCCGACCACCACGTCAAGGTAGTAACAACGGTCGGGTTTTTTTCCCGATCAATTCTTGATTTTCAAGAAAACATTGAAATTCATAGAAATTAAATTGTGTCAATTGTGTCATGACTTATAGCTAATAGTATGTAATAAAACCACTCCTGAGTTAACCAATGACACATTAATCAATACTAATGTCCTTGATTCCCTTCTAAGTCATCTCCTTGCTCTAATCGTCGAGTCCAGATTAGAGTAATCAGTCTCCACTATACGAATATTATATTCCAGTTCATACGTGGTTTATGTATTCATTAGCACATCATATGGTAAAATGAAAAACAATAAATTTACAAGATGAAACTAAAGGTGGCTATGAATAGGAGAGATTGTAACTTGTAGTGGCTTTGTTTCGTTAATCAATCACCCTCGTAACCGTTATTATATAAACCTCAACAGTGTTTGAAATCAGAAGGCAAATAGAAGAGGCAACTGCAGTTTATTAGTGGATAGCTCAAACCACATAGCTATGAGCACATCGAGCGAATGTGAAGCAGAAAGGTGAATATATCTATATATATATATATATATATATATATATATATATATATGAGAGAGAGAGAAAATACAGAGGTAAATGTCTATTTAAATCAAATAAGGTACAGCTAGACAAGACAAAGGCTAATAATAGGCTAATAATAGAGCCTGTCATATGATCTAGTGATCATAACGGTACAAAGACATATGTGAATTGTTACTATGCAGATGACATTGTCTATTAAGTAAGTTAATGAAAGGTCTTAACCAAAATTAGACATAATCAAAATTGGTTGTAAGATAGTTGCTATAACTAATAGATTGGGAATGTAATAATAATAATAATAATAACAATAATAATAATAATAATGATTCATAGGTCAAATGAAAGCAGCTTATGATAAATAGGGTTATGAAAATATAATAATCTGGTTGCTGAATAATTGTGAATAAGAATACATATCAGAATGGTCCGTAAAATAGTTCCGAAAGTTACTATTCCTTTAGTTTTTGTTTGGTGTAGTTTCTCTCTTTGAGTTGGATAGTTTAGTTGTGATGGAGTTTTGTTCTCTGAGCTGGATGATTTGGTCAAAATCATCCACCTGAGCTACAAATCTTCTCCACCATCTCATAGTTTAGTTGTGGAGCTTATATTGCTCATCTGAACAACACACAATCAACATAAAATCCAAATCAAAGAACGAAACTTTATTTAATGGGTTCGTTTTCTACAAGATGGTATCGTTAATCTCATCCTCAACCATCCTCCTTTTTCTGGGCTTGGGACCAGCAGTATACCCAGAGGGATTCCAGGCGATGTTAAGTCACAATATTAATCATAACAAATATTCTTTTGTTTTACTTGAATCTTCCCATTGATGTTTAAGACCGCAATTGATCAGTCTCTCAGATTGGCATATGTTGATACTGTGTGTATTGCCTCAATATTACCTCAATTTACAAGCATTCTAAGCAAAGATGGATAGTGGCTAACAGTGGAATCCAGGACGCACATTTCGTTCTATTTGGGACTTGTCAGCTGAATGTATCTGCATCTCAAAGTTGATGTTCACTCTGGGACTCGAACCCAGTACCGTCCACTTCAAACGCCATCGCGTTATCCACTTAGCTACTGAATCCTGATCAATTTCAGTCCTAAACATCAATGGGAAGATTCAAGTAAAACAATATCAAGTGAATTAAACTTCACCCCATTGCACAAGCAAGTGGCTATCAGAACTCAGTAGTTAAGTGGATAACGCAATGGCATTTGAAGCGGATGGTACTGGGTTAAAGTCCCAGAGTGAACATCAACTCTGAGATGTAGGTACATCCAGCTAACGAGTCCCAAATAGAACGAAACGCGCCTCCTGGATTCCACTGTTAGCCACTATCTATCTTTGCTTATAAATATTCTTTATTCAATAATAATTTTTTCTTTTTAATGATCAATAACAATCAATATTAATTGATAAACTTGATTATTCTTTCACTTTATTCCATCATTTTGTAACACAATTCAAGATTATTATTATTACGTAAACGTGTTGAACAGTTTGCTCAATCTCATATTGAATGTGTACGTCAAGCATTGAAAGAATTTCGTCAAAATTTTGAAAATCAATTACAAACTTTAAACAATTCCAATATAAAATTAATTGAATCATTAGAGTAAGATTGAATAAATAAACTATTGAATCATTGTAACTATTATGATTATGATTATTAGTTTTAATGGTTGACATTATGAATTCATTGAAACTAGACCACTATGGTGCTAGGTTTTGAAGTTATCACGAGTTCACTTGAACTGCGAACGAGTACAAAGACTCAGTGAACAAACACCAATAAACTAGATATTCTGATGCGTCCCAGCCCTGCTAACTGCAGGAAGAAGTCCAAGCATGGAATGGGGAAGTATATTTTTCAAACAGCCAGAAGCACGAGTGATCACAACAAACACAAATCAAAACGTATATATATATACAGCACAGTATTGTCCTTAATGAGAGTTACGAAATATCATACGAAAAGACGCAACGGACCAATAACATTAAAGATATTTCTCAAGTGGGAAATACGACATAAAGGTGACAAGAGCGCTTTTGGTGCGAAAACAAAGAAATTTAAATTTTCTAAATAAAATTACAAAATTAGATCCTTTTTCAAGTGAGTTCTGCTGATCTAACTTTCCCAACACATGGAAAACCTGGAAGAGCTGGATGACCGTTTCGTCCTATTGCGGGACTCCTCAGCAATGCGCATCCACGATCTCAACTATTAAAATTACTTTGATATTCATAAAACCCCTTCTGATTATATTATTATCATAAGCATGATTATCTAAAAATGTTTATTTCGGTTAGTTACTGGCTCTTTATATATATATATATATATATATATATATATATATATATATATTATTAAGATAATAATAATATCAGAAGGGGTTTTATGGATATTAAAGTAATTTTAATAGTTGAGATCGTGGATGCGCATTTCTGAAGAGTCCCAAAATAGGACGAAACGGCCGTCCAGTGCTTCCAAGTTTCCAACAGTGGTCTAACATCAATCAGTTCATGATCTCAATCAAAAACTTAGTAATCTGCACAACCCCTATACTGATATCTCATCTAGATTGTACTTTTTTGGTAGAACTGACATGAAGCAATAAAATATCTTAATATTAAGGAGGACTTTTAAAAAAAATTGATTCACTTATGGTGAACTAGCATTTCTGTATAAAGATATCATCAAAGTTTATATATGAAAGGAAGGAATTTGTAATTGTCAGTATAGGTTTGTGGAGATTGTTGAGTTTTTCAATTGAGATCTTTAACCAATCAGTGTTAGACCACCATCAAAAGCTTGGAAACACACGAAGGCTGTTTTGTCCTGGTATTGGACTCCTTAGACGTGTATAATCACGATCCTGCACGGGGAACTCAAACACAATATCATCGGTCTTGCGCGCAAACACTTAGACTCCAGACCACGGAGCTGTCATCCAACCGTGTTAATGTCTAACTTCAACCAATCCACGAAATTGCGCCACCGTCCACCATTGTCTTTAGTGAGTTACTCATGAATTCAATCAATAAATTACTACAATCTTCACAAAACTACCTTTCTGATAATAATCATCAGATGCTCACCAGTGACTGGCTTTAACATGTATTTCCTGGAGTCCTAGTGAAAAACTATGATCAGTAGAGTTCAACCGTTTCTGTTGTGAGGCAGCTAACTTACAAATAGTACACCAACATGCGATTCCACCCCTTTAACGTGTTATTTAGTCTTTAAATTTTCAAATATTATAAACGGACAATTTAATGTCTTGCTTTAAAAACTTCAAATGAACTAAAGTGTTAAATGAAAATACTTCATATCGTCTAAAACCTTGATAAATTTGTTAGAATGGATAGAATATTGAACAGGTTGGAACTCTTAAGTGTGATCTATGCTACTTATGTCGGCAAATATAAGTAGTATGTAACATCAATGAGAAGTAGAATGCGTGGTAGAAGAAAGTTGAGAAGATCCACTTGACGAAAACAGGAAGAACAACATAGAGTAATTGTAATAACAGTATAAATCAAAGAATTATGAAAGATGTAAAAGACAACTGATGAAAGATGTGCACTCTGTAGTTTTCGTCTTCCTCATATTACGGCTTCCGTTTAAAGCATAAACTGCTTTAGCCCCGATCCCATAAGTTACGAACACATTTCGTCAAGTTATGTAAAAAAAATTATGATCTATTATTTGTTTTGCGTTTCGGTTCGGTAATCCATGTATATAAAGCTAAGAGTGAGTTATAACCATGAACAATGATGGACGGTTTATATTCCTAATGTGTTTAACTTCATACTGTCTACCGGGTTAGAGAGAATTTGCTTGCTAAATCAATAGATATAGAGGTAGACTCATGTTTATTTGTTATCGGTCAATGTGTGTCATTGGTCAGTGTATAAGTCAGTATTCTACCATGCGTGAATAATATTCATATTATTGGTACAAAGGGGCACCGAATACATATGCACTACACAAGTCACTTGATTTATGTGTGAGCTGTGATACTATACGGGTGCACAGACCGAAGCAGGTGGTTTTCTTAGGGTCAACAACTTGAGCTTTAGACCTAAAGGTCTAATCCACAAGGTAGTGGAGCGATGTCAGGGGATGCAGTCACATGGTAGCCCGTGACTAACGATAGGTTCATACACCATTTGTTCCTTCAGGATAATGTTCACTATTGGTTTGGAATGAAGATTTTCCAACTCCTCTAGGTTTATCCTTCATATTCACTGATCCGGTTAGAGCGCCGAACATTCGCTTTTTGTCCTCTCAATTTGTGAGTAGTACTTTCTTGGTGTGGTTGTATCCACGTAGCCTTATGAGTGTATTTGAATAGGGAGAGCTGAGACTCACCACTCTCAGCAGTTCCGAGGCATTTGAAGCAGTGAACTATATATAGAATGGCTTAATTCCGAAACATATGATACGACTGAAGATCACACCAGAATTCAAATTTATTAAAGATGTTCACACTCTAAATCATGAACTGATCTTAGCCAGAGTATTAGCAAAAACCTGGAAGCACTGGAAGGAATCCCATACTAAGATGAAATTGGGTATCTAATACTTCAGAGTTTTAATTAGTTTTTATTTATTTATTTATTTATTTATTTTAACACATAGGTATTGGTACAAGGAGGCGCCAAATACATATGCGCCACACGAATCTCAGTTGATTTGTGTGAGGGCTGTGATACTGCCCGGGTGCCCAAACCGAAGCAGGTGGCTTTCTTAGGGGGCCACAACCCGAGCCTTTGACCTAAAGGTCTAGTCCACAAGGCAGTGCAGCATCGTAAGGAGATGCAGTCCCATGGTAGCCGGTGACCAACGATTGGTTCATACGCCATTTGTTCCTTCAGGATACTGGAGCCCATGTGCACCATTGGTTTGGGATCCGGTTAAAGCGCCGGACATTCGCTTTTCGTCCTCTCATTTTCGTAAACAACACCCCCACCACGAGAAGGCAGTGAGTAGGACTTCCCTGGCAGGGGCTATGTACGCGTGGCCATGTGAGAGCATTTCGAGATGGAGAGCGGACTCTTCACACTCTCGGCCATACCAGGGCATTTGGAGGCGTTTTAATTAGTACTCTAGCTATGATGAGTTCATGATGAAAAGTCTACAATCTCTACAAATCTCCAAGACAAATGATAAAGATGCCTTGATCTTATTATTATTATTATTATTATTATTATTATTATTATACAATCCATAGACTTTTTGTTGATGGAGGCAACTTTTCAACTAATGAAGCAAAGAAATACACTATCCTTTTAAATCAATTAAATAAAACAATTCAATTATTTGAAGAAGAAACTATTGGTCATATAGAATCTATTGAAAAAGAACGTCAATTCATAGTAGATAATAAATTGAAACAATTTGAAACTAATTTAAAGCCTCATTTAGCTGATGTTATTTATATGGAGAATATAATACGTTGTATAACTAATACACAAGTAAGTTCCATTTTATTGATAATTCACTTTGATTATACAACTCAAATAATATCTTATTGCTTAATTAATCTTGAATACCAATTCCATTCGATATGTCTCCAAATCAGAACATAGATGAATAGGGAAAGAAAATTATATTCTAAATAACAAGGGGTAGATGGAAGTAAGAAGAAGTTAAATAGGAAAAAAACATTAGTGAATTAAACTTTACCCCATTGCACAAGCAAGTAGCTATCAAGACTCAATAGCTAAATGGATAACGCGATAGCGTTTGAAGCAGACGGTACTGGATTCGAGTCTTGGAGTGAATATCAACTCTGAGATGCAGGTACATCCAGCTGACGAGTCTCAAATAGAACGAAACGCACGTTAAACTGGATTCCACTACTAGCCACTATCCATCTTTGCTTAGAATGCTTGTAAATTAAGGCTAAATCGAGGTATCCACACATGCTAATAACAGACTGATCAATTGCAGTCCTAAACATCAATGCGAAGATTCAAATAAAACAATATCAAGTGAATTAAAACATTGGTATATTTATAGTTTTTAGATGAGAAGATTTCTAGAGTGCTCTCCATGTATCGGCTAGAGCTGATTGGATAAGAATTAGCTAATCAATGTGAGCCAACGCAATCGTGCATTTAACATATCCCGCTAACAGTATTACATTATGTAGTGTGTTTTATTTTAGATACATTCAGTTGAGTTTTATAAAGGTTACCATCTTCTTGTTGTTCATATGAAATATTACAATTGATCAGTATTGATCAGAATAGGTGGATCATGAAAAGGATGTCATAATGTTGTTATTTTAACTAGAAAATAACTTTCCGATTGATGAATAAGAGTAGAGCTTAGGATTCAAATTTCATTCTATTTGGGAATTTTTAGTTATATGTACCTTCATTCTACAGTTTATGGATACACTGAAACTCGGATGCAGTTTAACATGTAACTTACTCACACCTGTTACTCCTCGTGAAGGAGCATGGGCCACTCACCAGCATTCTCCATCCAACCCTGTCCTGGGCATTTGTTTTCAACTGTTTCCAGTTGTTATTCATCCTTTTCATAACTGATTCTATTTCCCGACGTAATGTGATCTTTAGCCATCCTCTTTTCTGTTTCTCCTCACGATTGGAAATTAGGGTTTGCCTTGTGATGCAGTTTGATGATATGCGTAATATATATCCTATCCACTTCTAACGTCTTTTCCTAATTTCTTCTTCAGCTGGAAGTTGATTTGTTCCTTCCCACAGAAGACTGTTGCTGATAGTATCCGACCAATGGATGTTGAGTATTTTGCGTAGACAGCTATTTATAAATACTTATACCTTCTTGATGGTGGTTGTAGTAGTTCTCCAAGTTTCAGCTCCGTACAGTAGAACTGTGTTGACGTTCGTATTGAAGATTCTGACTTTGATATTGGTTGAAAGTTGTTTTGCGTTCCATATGTTCTTTATTTGAAGGAATGCTGTCCTTGCTTTGCCGATCCTCGGCTTTACGTCTGCATCTGAACCTTTCAATCTCATAGTTTAAAGGGAAGACAAAGTGTGTATACACCTGCACCATCGTGATCGATTCTGAGCCATGTCACTAAGAATCTCCAACCATTGGTTACGACAGTTACACAGATCCCAACCAAGTAGTGTACATCTACCAACATGGCTCAGACTAGATGTTAATGACTTCAAGCACTGATGCCACATTGTGGTTTAGCCACCTCTAACATTCTTCCAACCATCCCCAACACTTGTCACTATTGTGCGTCGTGCTGATCGATGTTCAGGCATACGTAACACATGACTCAATCATCTTAGTCGACCAAGATGTATATATGTATATCTAAACATAAAATTGATTTTATTGATGATATCGACAAAACGCTGTAACTCTCTCTCTCTCTTCACTCCATTTGTCTATAATATTAACTAGGTCCAAATCAAAGCACAAACTGAAGATAGTTCAAGTCAATCAAAATTATTAACTGGTCAAATTGAACAATTTCAATGTTTATTAAAATCACTTAATGAAACCAATCAAATTCTATCAAATACATTACTAAATATAACATTAACTACTACTAATACTACGACTACGACTACTGCTACTACTCACCCTACTACTACTACTACTACTACTACTACTACTACTACTAATAATAATAATAATAATAATAATAATAATAATAATACATTACAACAATTAAATATGGAGGAGAAGATAATGCAAAAAGATTTAAGTAATAAAGTAATTGAATTACTGACTAGAATATGTATTAATGCATCAGATCGTTGTGTATTTCTAAATTGTTTACGTAGTCAATATGTAAATGATGATTATGTAATAACAAAGGATTCAAATGAATTATCATCACATGAGAATATAGTAAGTAATATAATATACATTGTATAGAAATAATTTATTTTTGTATGATAAAGAATGTACTGCTTTTGAGATGGTGAAGAAGATTTTTAGCTCAGGTAGATGATTTTTGATGGAGTTTTGTTCTCTGAGCTGGATGTTTTGGTCGTGGAGCTGAACGACATCATCAGCACAAACTTCAGATAGAAGTGAAGCGTTTGATTTTCTCAACATGGGGTTCACAGCTTATCCTGAACACCTTAATGTTGATTGGTTCATGTTGACCTTTTAACACCTGTCATTGTTTACTTTTTGTTTTGGTTGTATCTTCCATTGGTTTGATTCTTGTTCCTATATTTGTGTATAAGTTTCCTGATTGGTTGATAAATTGGATCGATTTCACTGTGTTTGTTGATTGCTGATTGAGTTGAGTACCAAGCTTCTAAAAATTCTCTGATGTTTTTGGAATTTCCTCTGTCCAAGATTGCCACATTTTTCCAATCGAATGAGTGTCCGCAGTTGTCCAGGTGTATTGATATCAGTGAGGAGATATCATGACACACTGCAGCAGACTAGCAGCACAAAGAAAGGAAGAGAAATACCTGAAGGACGTATTTCAAAAGAACGGCTACCCAATCAACTTCATCAAAAAATACCAACCACATGCAGCATCAGAGCTCAAGTCAAGCACAGAAATCAACAAACGGATCACCCTACCATACATAAACAACATATCAGAAACCGCATCGAGACTGCTAAAAACCTTCGGGATAGGTGTGGCACACAAACCGACAAAATCACTACAATCAATCCTATGCAAACCAAAGGGTGAAACAACAAAAGAAGATAAACCAAACATCATCTACAAAATAAATTGTGCCAACTGTGACAAACACTACATCGGACAAAGCGGACACCCACTTCACCTTCGCCTACATGAACATCAATTAGCAGTCAAACGTCATGATATCTCCCCACTTATATCAATACACCTGGATAACTACGGATATTCATTCGATTGGAAAAATGTGGAGATCTTGGATAGAGGCAATTGTAAAAACACAAGAGAATTTTTAGAAGCCTGGCACTCAAGTCAATCAGCAATCAACAAACACATTGAAATCGATCCAATTTATCAACCAATCAAGAAAATTATGCACAAACATAAGAACACAAATCAAACCAATCGGGGATACAACCAAAACAAATAAGTAAACAATAACAATTTTAAGGTCAATAAGAACCAGTGAACATCGATGTGTACAGAGCAAGCTGTGAAACGCATATGGAGAAATTCGAACACTTCACTTCTATCTGAAGTTTGTGCTAATGATGTCGTTTAGAAGAACGATGAAATCTTCACGACCAAACCATTCAGCTCAGAGAAGAAAACTCCATCAAAATGAACTGCTGTGATTAGGAGAAAGTGTTCTGTAGAGTGGATAGGAGAACCTTCTCCGACACTATGGTTTACCTGAGAAGATTATCAACATACGAAAGACTGTGGTATAAAATGGTGTATGGAGGATAGTTGACAGATTCATTCCAAGTAAAGAAAGATATCAGGGAAAATTGTTTACTTTCCTCTTTTCTCTTTCTTTTGATGGTCGATTGGATTATGAAGACCTTGACATCTGAGTTGAAGCATGGAATATAATGGACTGCTTGAGTGCAACTGGACGATATGGACTTCAAAGATGACCTAGCTCTTCTATCCCATACACACCAAAAAATACAGGTCAAAACAATCAATGTGGCAGCATTAGTAGGACTCAATATACACAGAAGAGGAAATAAAATTCTCAAATATAACAAGAACAACACCAACCTAATCACACCCGATGGAAAAACTGTGGAAGCGGTGGAAAATTTCAGTTATCATCGATAATCAAGGAGGATTGGATGCAGACGTAAAGATAAATATTGACAAAGCAACAACAGCATTCCTACAATTAAACAACATATGGAACTCAAAACAACTGTCTGTTAACCAATATCAAAGTCAAAATCTTCAATATAGACAGTTAGGTCTACTGTACGGAGCTGAAACTTCGAGAACTACCACAACCATCATAAAAAATGTACAGGTATTTCTAAACAAATGTCTACACAAGATACTCAATGTCAGTTGACCGGATACCATCCACAACAGTCTTCTGTGGGAGAGAACAATCCAGTTTCCAGTTGAAGAGAAAATTAGGAAAATATGTTAGAAGTGGATAGATTATATACTACGGAAACCATCAGACTGATATCACGAGGTAAGCCTTAACTTGGAATCCTGAAGGGAAGCGGAAAAGAAGAAAACCAAGTAATCTATTGCTTTGGGAATCGGAAGCAGACATGAAAAGAATAAATAGCAACTGTAAACAACTGGAATGGATTGTTGAGAACAGAGTTTGATGGAAAATGTTGGTGGAAGGTCTATGCTCCTCCAGGAGAGGTGACAGACGTAATTAAGCAAGTTTGTAGAATACTTTATTTTATAGAAATAAACTCTATCAGTTAAAATTTTCACCATTCTTTACATTTTAAGAAATCATTTCGGAAGTCAACTACTTTATCTGTGACAAAGTCATCTTATATTTTATAACGTTGTGTGTAGGTGCATTTGATCTTTGCATAATCGCTTCATTAATACTTACATAAACAGTAATTCAATGATCAGAAATCATGTAATTAATCAACGGCCTTCTTGATGATACCTTATCATATCGGCTTTTACGATTCTAACTGAAATATTTAATAAACTCGAATAGAGTTTACTTCTCCAATGCCTTACCTCTGTAAACATTTGCTAAATAACCTAAGGGTCTTCCCTACATTTCATTCAAGTTCTATATTTGATTAGTGATGAGGTCACTCATCAGAAGACGAAACACGTATGCTTCTACGGGTTTTAGGAGTCTTATTGGTTTTCCAAAGCTATTTATTCACTTCTTATCTAATTATTGTCGAAATGTCACTACAAATTCTCATTGTTCTTATTGAGAATAGGTTTTTTTTATCAATCAACTCACTATCTTTCTCTAGTGTCCTATACCTAAACTTTATGATACACTAACAATGTTATGGGTTCTGAGCAATGATAATTTGTTCCTATATCCCTCATTTACATTAGAATCTAAAACTTCTAACAATATTAGCGAATCATAAAGGTTAGACATAGAATACTAAGGAAAGATAGTGAGTTGATTGATAAAAGAAACCTTTTCTCAACCAGAACATTGACCATCCATAGTGACATTTGTACAACAATTAGATAAGAAGTGAATAAATAGCATTAAAAAATCAGTAAGATTCGTAAAACCCGTATAAATATATGTGTTTCGTCTTCTGATGAATGGTCTCATCATTGACATTATATATATATATATATATATATATATATATATATATATATATATTCAGCTATGGACATTAGAACCGTCTTAGTTCCATAGGTTGTTCAATTGTAGGAATGCTGTTGTTGCTTTACCAATCTTTGACTTTACATCATTATCAGATCCTCCTTGTTCATCAATGATGCTGTCTAGATAAATGAAATTTTCCACCCCTTCTAGAATTACACCATCAAGTGTGATTGGATTAGTGTTATATGTGTTATAATTGAGAAGGTTACTTCTTCCATTGTTGTATATTGAATCCTACTGATATAGAGGCTTCTATCACACTAATTATCTTGACCTATATTGATGACTACCATATTTCATTATTCAATTTTCATTTTATTATCAGATATTGAATAAAACAAAACTACAATTGACAACACAAAATTCTATCCCAATTATTCATTCCAATAGAAATGAATCAATGAAACAATTAGAGAATCAATCATTATTAACTAATGTGAATATACAAAATGCTTTACAAATTAGTCGACCAGGACGATTATTTACTGATGATTCATGTAATCAACTTGTACAAAATATATTCAATGAATATAATCTATCTGATGAGAATATTATAGAGAAAATGAAAAATATTACACCAAATCAATTGATTGATAATATACCTAAACGTAATGAGAATAAATCATGTAAGTAGTTTTATATTGTCGGAACATTATCATTTCTAGGATCTATCATCATTGTTATGAACTGTGGTATAATAAATAAGTCAGTCTACGTAATAAAGCATGAGAAGATGAAATGTTCTGATACGGCCAAGAGTGTTAAGAGAGTCAGTTCTCCCTATTCATAGTCTTTTATATGGCCACATGCATACAACCACTTCAAGGGAAGTCCTACTCACTGTCTTCTCACATCATGGGTGTTGTTTATGATATTGAGAAAAAGAAAAGCGAATTTGAGATGGTGAAGAAGATTTGTAGCTCAAGTAGATGATTTTTGATGGAGTCTTGTTCTATGAGCTGGATGGTTTGGTCGTGGAGTTTTCATCGTTCTTCTGAACGACATCATTAGCACAAAGTTCAGACAGAAGTGAAGTGTTCGAATTTCTCCATATGCGTTTCACAGCTTGTTCTGTACACCTTAATGTTCACTGGTTCTTATTGACCTTAAAATTGTTATTGTTTACTTCTTTGTTTTGGTTGTATCTTCCATTGGTTTGATTTATGTTCTTATGTTTGTGCATAATTTTCTTGATTGGTTGATAAATTGGATCGATTTCAATGTGTTTGTTGATTGCTGATTGGTCTGAGTGCCAAGCTTCTATCTGAAGTTTGTGCTAATGATGTCGTTCAGAAGAACGATAAAAACTCCACGACCAAACCATCCAGCTCAGAGAACAAAACTCCACCAAAAGAAAAGCGAATGTCCGGTGCTGTAACCGGGTCTTTGATTATGAAGGATACACCTAGAAGAGTTGGGAAACCCTCATTTTAAATCAATGTTTCACATGGGTTAAAAGATCCTGAAGGAACAAATGGTGTATGAACCTATTGTTAGTCATTGACTACTATGGGATTGCATCTCCTGACGTTGCTCCACTGCCTTTTGGATTGAACCTTTAGGTCATAGGCTTCGAGCGTGGCTCCCTACAAAAACCGCTTGCTTCGGTTTGGACACCAGTGCAGGATCCCAGCCCTCACATATAATCTAATAATTTATTGCCTCCTTGTATCAATGTTTATGTGTTTAAATAAAATGAATTAAAATCACGAACTTATCTAAGTTGCACAACCATTGAAAGTTTGGTAGAACTGAATAACTGTCTTGTTCTAGTATGGGACTCCTCAGCAATAACCCTGTCAATACTTCCATCTTTTCAATAGTAGTCTAGCTTGGATGGGCTTGTGGGTTCAACAAATTTCAACAATCTCCAGAACTTCATAGATATAGTACCAAGGATGATCAAACATTGAAGAATACAGTTCGAAAAGAAGGAATTAGTTTCAGGCGAATAAAAAAAATATACAATATAATAATGAAGCTCAAAAATAAGAAAGAAACAAAGTGTTATTCCGTTTACTCTAATGAGATTAAGTCTTAACTATATTACCCAAATTATTTAACCATTATCAATATGAAGAATTATATCCTTAAATTCATATGTATTGGCCATCTAAATCTTCCGAATAATGATTAGAACTATAATTGATCAATCTCTTTTGCATTGCCTTGATATTTTTATCAAGTCACAAGCATTTTAAGCACAAATGGATAATGCCTAGCTGTGGAATCCAATATGTGTGTTTTACCCTTTTTGGTACTGGATTTATGTATCCCAGAGTGAGTTTATGTTCACTTGAACTCAATAGAGTTCATTTCAAACTCCATCGTCGGTAAGACTATCATTTATGAATGACCTTTGAGTGACACTGAACTGACCTTGAGAGTGTCCATCGAATACCCAGGATCAAATGAGAATTTAAAAATCAGTGTGAGAAATTAGAATTATCATTTACAATTGATGATTAGGGGTTAAGAATTAGATTTAGGGTTTTCATTATAAACTGACATCATCTTAAATTCCAAAACTCTATTTAGTCAAAATGAATGAATGAATTTCCCGCTAAAATCCAAGACCTATTATCTTATATCTGATTGCTTCATCCATAAATTAGTTATTTGGATCTTCTTATAGATTTTCAGGATTGTAGTCTATCATTGTCTACAGTTGATACTGTGTTGAATTCAATTTAGATAAAGTGAAATGGTACGACAATTAACTTTTGTTATATCAAAGTTCAAAGCGTGAAACCTCTTAAATTTTCTAAAGTATTTTGATCTATTAAAATGTAATTATTGTTTATGATGACAAAGATTAGTCCTTACAATGTCGTACTGTTTGACTGATATTCTGTAGGATATTTTAGGTTTCCAGGTTATCTTCTAGGTATATTTCCTTAAAGTTCCCTAGACAGTTAGTTGGTTCATTCTTCCTAATATCTGTCGAGAAACGTTTTGCAACTTGCATCTGTAAATCGAGATACGAGTGAACTGCTCAAAATTCAGCTCTGGTGCTAGTATTTAATCATCGATGTTTCCAAAGGATTTTTTGCGAATCACGGTATATTCGAATAAGTATTCACCATATTCGAGGGATTAAGATATCACCTAGGTCCGGTGAACGGATTGAAAGTTAGAAACATAACAACAGAACAAGCTAAGCTATTTTCTGTGCGCTTCAGCCCTGATAACTAGAAGAAGAAGACCAGATTCATCCAGGGAAATATATAATCCCACAAACAGCTGAAAGAATCAAGAAAAAGCATACAACTCATGTATATATATATATATGATACAAAAATGTTCTTGAAAATCGTCCCTAAACAGCATACTAAAGGAGAAAACTAAACAATGATGTTTGAGGTCCTTCTAGGTGGGTAGTACAAATTGAAGGTAAAAGTGAGCGCTTTTTTCGCAAAGATAAGAAATATAAATTTCTATAAACAAGTTACAAAAATAAGAAGTTTGCCAAGTGATTTTTGAGGATCTAACATCCCCAACAGTTGTGTTGAGGTGAGGTATAAGGTATTAAGCAGCGATAACAAGTCAGTTGGTAGGATAATGAATCTTCATTGACTAAAGTGGTTGCAATATATTTCATTTGTGCATAACCCTCTTCCTGCTTCCACTGGTAACGCTAGTTAGTGTAAAAGTAAGTAGTATGAGAATAAACCAAAATGTGGAATTATTCCATTAAGTCGTTGAGCGTTAGTCTAAGTCTTGTTGGTAGATCCAGACTATTAGCTTGAAGGGCAGCCAAACTAAAACGTGGAATTAGTGCTTGACGTCACTAACTTCTGGTCTGAGCCATGTTGGTTGGGGTCCGCATGACTATCTTAGCCAATATTTGGAGACTGTGGGTGAAATGCCTCAGAATCGATCACAATGGTGTAGGTGTAAACACTCTCTGTCTTCCTTTAAACTATGAGATTAAAATCGCTTCATATCTTTCTTTCTACCAGCTAATTTTTTCTTTCTGTATTGTATCCTTATACACAATCTTTCTATTATGTATTACTATCATCTTGTTATGCTAATGAGTGAGGTATAGCAATTCGGACCGATGCATATATGTGTCTGGTCCTACGTTGTAACTGACTGACTGATGACTGATTAACTTGGAGTCTAAACAATAACTACAACTAGCGCATAAAGATAGTGATTGATATAGTTCAGAATCTATCATAATGACTGAGATGCAATTTAAGTATTCCTTTAATGTATACATTTTCATTTTATACTTTCGAACCAATATCTTTAATTTTTAGACCTTCTTAATATCCTTGTTATCTGGATGATCTCAAATTTTTCTTCATGAATCTTATTGATTTGATCATGTTACCCTAATATGGTGTAATAATTTGAGACAATGCACATTTTCACCAATCAATGACTAACTGATTTGAGTTTTATTAATATTTCTGGAACTTGTAAATAATGTTTGTTTGTCACAATTGATTGATCACTGGATGGTTATCAGTGTCATGTGTATCAAGTCCTTATTAGTGCAATGGTAACGTCTCTGACTGTGAAGCTGGGTAACATGGGATCGAGTCCGTCAGGGAGCATCAGTTCCCTCAAGGTTACAGGTACACCATGCTGATGAGTGCCAAGTAGCAAGAAACCCAGGTCCAGGGTTACATTTCGACTACCTCCAACCACCATCTAATCTCGATGTTCGTTTGTTTTTCCCTAATTATTGAATGAAGTCTACAATGAGAAAATTTCTTGAAAATTTTATTAGTTGATAATTAATCATGAGATTATAGAGTATATTTGTAAGTCAGGATAAGTGTTATGATTCTTGAGCTGGATGGTTTCGTTATGAAGTAGTCAGTCAGTCAGTTAGACAGTTACAACGTAGGAACGGGCACATATATGCATCGGTTCAAGTTGACATACCTCACTCATTAGCACAACAAAATGAAAACCAAATTCATAGAAGTAGTTAATTCAATGGTGGTAATATATATAAAGGAGAGATTATGTATAAGGATATAGTACAAGAAGAATGAATTAGTTCGTAGAAATAAAGGTGCGAGGTAATTTTAATTTAACAGTTTAAGGGAAGACAAAGAGTGTATACACCTACGCCATTGTGATCGATTCTGAGACATGTCACCAAGACTCTCGAACCATTGTTTACGATAGTTACACTGATCCCAACCAAGTAGTATGCATCTACCAACATGGCTTGGTTCACTTGTCAGTTACTTCATGGATTTGTGCCATGTTTCCGTTTGGCCGCCCCTCACTTTCTTCCAACCTACTTCTACACTATAAAACATCGCATGTCGGAGCAGTCGATGGTTGGGCATACGTAACACATGTCCCAACCATCTCAAATAATGAAGTCTCACTACTTGATCAATTGATTTACCATCCTTACCTAGTACCCGTTTCCTAACAACTGCATTACTTACTCCGTGGTCTCAGGATATACGAGCAATGTTTCGAATACACCTATGATCGAATACTAGTAACCTACTAACATCCTCTACTCTTACCAGCCATGTTTCACTGTCATAAAGTAGGATGGAACGAACTGCTACGCAATAAACCCATCCTTTGATTGGCAGACGGATATCCCACCTACGCCATAAATGACTGAAGTTGGCAAAAGCTAGTCGAGCCTTCTGTATCCGCGTTGAGATTTCGTCACACACCAGACCACAAGGGCTAATGAGACTCTCAAGATAAGTGAAGCGGTCGACACGCTCAACTACTTCACTCCCTATCATTAGTTCGGGTGTCGATGCTACCCAACTCTAAAGCAAAATTTTGCATTTCGTAGGAGATAATCGCATGCCGAACATGCTTGCATTGTTGCTTATGGTGATCATAAGACTGCATTTTGTCAGTGTCTTACCAAATAGAACTTTGTCATCGGCATACTCTAAGTCAACAAGTGAATCTCCCAGTAGAAGTTCTACCCCTCGAAATTTAGATGAGGAAAGTGTTATCTCTAAAAGCACTTCAACGACAAAGTTAAACAAGAATGGAGAGAGTGGACAGCCCTGACATACACCACTTGAGGTCAGAAGATTCTGCATTTTGTCACTATCAGACATAAGCTACTATACAAAAATTTATCTGATCATATGGATGAATGGTTTTATATCAAAAACTTGAGAGGATTCGACAACTACACAAAAGTATCTTTATAGCTCATTCTACGTAAGTTTTAAACTTTGCGCAATAATGTGAAAATCCTTTTGACAATTCGGATTGGCTCAACCCTATACTATACATATACTTATTTTGTTTTACCGGGCTAGATGAATCAACTAATCTCAATAATAATAACAATAACAATAGACAAGTACTATTGGATGATAATCAAAAATTAGAAACACTTCCAGTTAATACATCAATAAAAAGTCATCGAGGTAAACGTGAGATGAATAGTTCAACCACAAATGGAATTGTACTTAAAACTAATAGACGGAAGAAAAAGTAAGCTTTATTGTTATTATTATTATTATTATTATTAGTAGTAGTAGTAGTAGTAGTAGTAGTAGTAGTAGTATAGTATAGTATTACAGAGATGGATATTTAGAATAAGCTAAGACGAATTTCCAAGATTTCCATTACATCTCTGTTATATCCTGATGAGAATAATGACTGTCAGGATCTATTTATGGACTGATGAGATACGTATACATTGTATTGTATAATTGTTATGTAACTAAACTATGTATATTCATATCCCTCTTATTATAAGCTTTATTTTGACCTATAGATGATGATTTTACCATTTACCGTTCTTGAGTTATGACCAGTCTATTAATGAGAGTCTTCCATATTCACAGCCACTTTTGGTTAGATCTTGTACAAATGTATATTTTCTATTTTATGATACAATGTGGACTGTCCGGTTAGTACATAAACGCAGTTTGTTTGAGGTACACATTTCATATCGTGGAGGCTGAGATTGGTGTTCTGGAATCAACAAGACGATTAGAAGAGTAGATAATGACTCTAGACAGCTCGTACGGGTTTATGCGTCATTGGTCCGGTTGATGAGTTACTGTTCTCTAATTAGCGATATCATTACATCATATATTAATAGGGCACAAGGCCACAAGTTATAATAATCTCCTTAACTTTCTAATAAATTTGTTGAATACAACTTTGTAGGTGATTCATAATTTTCTGTAAATCAATTTACAATCATGAAAACGAACTGCAAGATGCTATAGTGATATATTGATTAAAGTTGAAAAACCAATATTTCGATTTCTTTTTAAAACAATTGATAAGGTGGATTGGTTGAAGTTAAACATTAACATCGTTGAATGCCGGCTCAATGATCTAATGGTTAAACGCTTTCCCGCCAAACCCGTAGGTCCTAGGTTCGAATCTCGTGGAGTGAGATCATAGATGTGAATTGCTATTAAAATGACTGCAATCTTGAAAAATCCCCATTTGTTTTAAAACTATGGTATTTAATAGAAATTATAGCAATCAATCCCTTTTATGAATTTCAGTAGAGCCATTAGAAGACAGAGTTGATCTAGAAGAAATATAAGATGTTTATACTATATATTTCGAACAATCTGGTTATATATATAGTTGTCAAGGCATTTTATATCAAAATTAATAAAGGTCAATTCAAATGACTTAAAGATTACCAGGGTAAATTCAAAGTTACGACAAATTGTTTTTGTACATCTAAGGTAGGGGATGGTGGTGGTGGTTTAAATTTACAAATAGCTAAGGTTTCAATAAACCTGAGAATTTGTCCTTGACAAGTTCTGTATAACGTATTAAAAGTTGTATTGATGTTAATCTTTTTTTTTAAACCCCCTTTCAATTATATATTTCGCTATTGATGAACGTGGTTTTCTATGTCCCACATTGATCGGAACACTTGACACTAACTGATTTTGAAGACATCTAGGCACATGTTTAATGACTTTTGATTGTATTGTTCGATTACTCCTTCCTATGTATATGTGTCAACATGTACATGTAAAATCGTTATGGCGGCGATATTCACTGAGGTTGTGGTGTGTGCTACTTATGTAGACATAAGTAGTTTATGATGTTAGTCGTGAAAAGAATATCTGGCAGCAGAGAGACAAGAATATCGAACAGCAAAGAATGAAGACAGGATGCGATTTGTATGAAAATGCAATAACAATGAAGTCTGAGTCATTTTGAGACAATTGCTGGACATTTTGCAAATTGAGCATTTACTATATGATGGTTAGACATTTTATTAACAAGTCCTGTAATTTTGTGTCAAATACATTCGATTGTCCTCCACTCGTGTTCTGTTCACTACAAGGTTACCATGTAAGTGTTAGCTCGCTAAGGATAGATGCGCGAGATACGCGAGTTTTTGTTGTCAATATGTGACGAAATGTTTATTGTGAAGAACAGATTGAGTTATTTATATCCGCCAGAATCAGTTATTCCAGGTATAACGTATCCGTGTAATTATCTGCTCTTTTGTGTATTTCACATTCTAATGGTAACCATTTGATGATGATCTATCTTAAATATCAAACACAATAATTAGAAAGTACACTACTTAACCATTCTTCTTTAATACTCCTTTCTTTATTAGATTTTTACTTTCTGAAGATCATTTCACTTGCTTCTACAACTTTTCAATACATCCAAACCTAAAGATGATCAAAGCGTACTCTTCAACAGTAATGGTACCATTGCATAGAAATCATTTTAGTTACATTCATATAAAATCCAAAAGACAAACTGTAGCATCTTTTATCTTAAATTAAGCTTAGAAGAATAGAAATATAAACCTTTTCTAATGAATTATTTTTAACTAGTAACAATCACATCTTTAAATGTATCCATCATGTTTCTTCTCACAACCATTCATATTCACTTGTTTACTATACATATCGTATGAATACTTTTATTAATCCACAGTGTTGTCGGTACCAAATAATGACATCTACATTAAAAATAACGAATTAGTCTGTTAGTCGTCAGGACTTTTAAATAAATAAAAAAAAACAATCGGACATAAAATGAAATTTATTTCCTCTATTTTGATTGGTTCGTCTGTATACTATCCTTTCATTGTATTCATATAAACGTATCCGTTTCATTGCACCTAAATACCCTGGTACGTCCGAGAGTGGGGAGACTTGGGTCTCCCTCACGAAACGCTCTCACATGGCTATGGGTATATAGACTGCCAGGGAAGGCCTACTCATTGTCTTCTCGCACCACGGGTGTTGTTTACGAAATTGAGAGGACGAAAAGCGAATGTCCGGCGATTTAACCGGGTGGGTGGACATGGAGAGTTCATCTAGGAGAGTTGGAAAACCCTCATTCCAAACCTATGGTTCATATGGGCTCTAGTACCCTGAGGGAATAAATGACGTATGAAACAATAGTTGATCACCGGCTACCATGGAACTGCATCTCCTTACGATGCTCCACTACTTTGTGGATCAGACCTTTTGATCGAAGACTCCAGGTATAGTCCCCTAAGAAAACCACCTGCTTCGGTTCGGACACGTACTCACTATCACAGCGCTCACACAAATCAAATGAGATCTGTGTGATGCATACATATTTGCTGCCACCTTGTACCAAGATCTATATGTTCAAATAAATAAATCCGTTTCATTCATGTTCCTTTATATTGATTGTTGAGTTGTTGTTTTCTTTCTATCTCTTTTATTCATTTGTTCAAGTATACCACATACAACTACAAATAAGACAATTGTAAAACATAATCGACCTCAAGCATATTATGATGTATTCGGTAAAGATGTAACATCTTTAGAAGATTCTATTGAAATTGGTAATTCAAATATGAAACAAATCAATATTGAACAAGTAACATATATTGGTCGTACTCAAAAAATATGCCGTGAAAATCTTCATAATGCATTACATTTATCAGAAGTAATAATAATAATAATATTATTATTTTGTGTATTTGAAGTTATATTACAAAGTAAATAGTATAGTTAATCGTTCATTCCCAAGTTCGAGCCCTGTTCTACTTATTTTCATCCGAATAGACGTTTATCGTCACTAAACATGTGGGAGCTAAGTACACAGTTAGTTATTGAGCTACAATACAAATGATTTTAATAGTTGAATTCATGAGTTAATTGAAGCTAAACCACGATTAAAAACCTAGAGGCAATGAACGGCCATTTCGTCCTAGTATGGAACTCCGAAGCAGTACGTATCCGAGATCCCACCTTGCGGGATTCTGACTCAGGATCTATCGATCTCGTGAGCGAACGCCTAACTTCTAGACCACCGAGCCGGCATCCAACCGTGTTAATATCTAACTTTAAACAATCCACGAGATTGAACCACCGTCCACCATTGTCGTGGTTGCGCACTACTGAGGAGTTCCATACTAGGACGAAACGACTATCCAATGCTTCTAGGTTTTCCATAGTGGTCTAGCTTCAATCGAATAATGGATTTAACCAGTAAATTACTAATAATATTCACAAAACCCCCTTTCTGATTATAAATGATTTTATAAATATAGAAAACCACTAAACTATCATTTAATGATATTGAATTACCTGAAGATAAATTGAAGCTGGAAAGAAGATAGAAAGTTTACGGTTTTTGATGGAGTTTTGTTCTCTGAGCTGGATGGTTTGGTCGTGGAGCTTTCGTCGTTCTTCTGAACGACATCATCAGCACAAACTTCAGATAGAAGTGAAGTGTTCGAATTTCTCCATATGCGTTTCACAGCTTGCTCTGTACACCTCGATGTTCACTGGTTCTTATTGACCTTAAATTTGTCATTGTTTACCTCTTTGTTTTGGTTGTATCTTCCATTGGTTTGATTCTTGTTCCTATATTTGTGCATAATTTTCCTGATTGATTGATAAATTGGATCGATTTCAATGTGGAAAAATTCCAACACTTCACTTCTGTCTGAAGTTTGTGCTGATGATGTCGTTCAGAAGAACGATGAAAGCTCTATAACCAAACCATCCAGCTCAGAGAACAAAACTCTATCAAGATCATCCATCTGAGCTACAAATCTTCTCCACTATCTCAAAGTTTACGGTAGATTGTGTTATGGATTAAGTCTGCTGACCAATATTACATGGTAAAGTCATGAATCAGAATTCTAATTCTCATTTTGTCTATTTCACATTTATTCTTTCTTCTATAGTCTTGTGTTCCAAACTTAATCAATGATATACTTGATCAGTATCATTGACTTTGAGTAGACTTTGATAAGTTTCTATAGATCTGCTATTGACTAGCTTTCCTCAGTGCCTTGATTTGAGTCTGGAAAGTCACAGTTCATTTTTATTGTCATTGTATTTCAAGCACACATCGGTTTATACACAAACATATTGGATCACACCACACAATAGCGTGAAAAATAACAAGTATAATTAACAAGCCAAAAGTGACTATCAATAAAGCAAACAGTGAAAGATCGATTGGCAAATAAATAGAAATAATAAGTAGCCCAACAACAATCCATTGACTGAGTAGCTATTCAATAAGCACATATATAAGCATATATATAGACATTAACACCTTTGAATACCGGCTCAATGGTCTAGAAATTAAGCACTCGATTGCGAGATCGATAAGTCCTGGGTTCGAATCTCGCAAGAAAGATTTGTGAATGCGCACTGCTGAAGAGCCTCATACTAGGACGAAACGGCCGTCCAATGCTTCCAGGTTTTCCATAGTGGTCTAGCTTCTATTGCCTCATGATCTCAACTATTCAAATTACTATGATATCCACAAAACCCCTTCCGATATATATATATATAATAGTTATCCAGACATTAGTTCGAGCAGTTACCATTTTTTCAATCTTCGTTATGATCTATCAGTCAATCCATCTCTGTAACCAACTAGTTTTAAGTGAGAGATTCGAACCCAGGACCTACTGGTTTCGCGAGCGAGCACTTAACCACTTGACCGCTGAGCCGGCAGAGAGGCGAGGTCGCGGATGCGCACTGCTAGGGAGTACCACAATAGGACAAAACGGCTGTCCAGTGCTTCCAGGTTTTCTATTGGGGTCTAGCTTCAACTGACTCATGATCTTAACCACTGAAATTACTATAATATCCACAAAACCCATCTGATATTAATTAATAATCAATTACTCTGATATTGTTTAAAACAACTTTACATTAAGATTTAGTCAGAATGTGTTCTTGTCCACAGAAATCTTAACTTCTTTGTTACATTTTTGTATATACATGATTGACAAACTGATTTTTCGTGGTTGTGTTAATCTTCCGTTAATGTTAATGATTATTAATGAATTCAAATGACCCGTTTTGCATAAGACAGCGGTTACCTGGACTCATTCTTGAGCATCCATCTGAAGAGTTCAAAACAAAGAAATACGGCGCTAATTCTGATAGAGTTTTGTTCTCTGAGCCGGATCGTTTAATCGTGGAGCTCTCATAGTTCTTCTGAATGATATTGTCAGCACAAACGATGAAAGCTCCATAACCAAACCATCTAGCTCAGAAAACTAATCTCTACCAAAATCAACCACTTGAGCAACAAAACTTTTCCACCAACATACATTCTGGATTCCCTTGCCAACTACCATGTAACTTTGCTCAAAAAATAGTCTACATACATTATACATTTACATATGCATCTTTCATTTACTCAATAACTACTACTTATTAGATTATCGTACTTGTTTATTTGTCAATCTAGAATTATTATCGACAAAAAGGTATTCGACAGCCAACACGTCCAGATTTGATCAAGTCTACATTTGATGATGCTGCTAATACTATTGTTACAAATTTAAAAACACTATTCACTGAAGCAGAATTATATCGTAATTCATGTGTAAAAGGTATGTACAAATGATGTATTATAATAATTATAATAGTTGAATTCATCAGTCATTTAAATCTAGATCACCATGGAAAACCTGGAAGCAATGAACTGCCGTTTCCTTCTAGTATGGAACCCCTCAGCAATGCGCAACTGCGACAATGGTGGACGATGGTGCGATTTCGTGAATTGTTTGAAGTTAGTCATTAACATGGTTGGATGCCGGATCAGTGGTCTAGGCGTTAAGCGTTCATATCCAAGACCGAAAGACTTGAGTTCGAATCCCACGAGCGGGATCGTGGATGAACACTGCTGACGAATTCCACGGTAGGACGAAACGACCGTCCAGTGCTTATTGGTTTTCGATGGTGGTCTAACATCAATGAGTTCATGATGTCAATCAAATACTATTTTGTTTATTGATCTAGTACTCAGTCTAGTATTTTTCCTATTCAATTAATTATCTAGTATCTAATGTTCAATATAAAATCAGATTATGTGTAGTATAGAAACAACGAAGCCTTGTTTTTCTCTACTATAATAAATAATATCTTTAAATTGTAAGTAGTTAAATGACATTCACAAATGTATAAAGATACCACAAGTATTTAAAGTTTAACAACACCTTAAACAGTAACACCCACTACAATCGAAACGTGCCAACTCAGCCAAATCAGAAGCGAAGAGGTTCACAGATATATTTCATAGATTATCAATATTATCGAGTAATGACTAATCTAAATTGGCTAGTGGTTGTAGTTTAGTGAATAAGAATACCAAGTGGGTACAATCGGATGTATTTGAACACAAAATTACTAAATCTCCCAGTAAAATTTGTGAATCGTACAGTAAATACTTCATTTGCAAAATATCAATCAATCATCTCTGACTTGATTATTCATTCATTTCCATACCTATCGCCTAATAATCCCGTTCTTTCATTCTCGACCTTCTGCTGCCAGATATTCTATTCCTGACTAGCATTATATACTACTTATGTATAGATCGAATCCTATCAACCAAGTTTCAAGAATAATACAGGTATACTTTACTGACGAGTGTCAAATAGCACGAAATCTAGGTTCAGGATTTCCTGTTGACTACCTACAATACTATTTATATTGATATAAGTAGTACATAACACAATAGGAAAAGTTGAGCACAGCTTATCCATTCATAATCTTATTATTATTATCATTATTATTATCAGTGGCTTTATTCAATATTATGTGTTTTGGTACAATATAGAATTCTCAGCACAAAGTATTTCAACAAGTTTGCCTTCCTTATTTCTTGATCAGTTCCTTGCGATAAATATTGAGTGGTCACCAGTTAGATGTTAGCGGTTCAAGAATCGACATCTGATAAATGTATATCCTTTTCGATGCATATTGCCAGTAATCATGATGTCTCTGATTCAGCTCTTTTGTAACTTGTACAGCGAAATGTTGTAAACTTTTCACAAACGCACCTGAATAGCTTATGAGACACTAATAGGCATAATGATGTGTTAAAACAAACAAACAAACAAGAAAACAGATAACTTATATGAAATATCCAGATGACAGGAACAAGTAGCCCAGATATTCAAGTAGGCCACCTCACAAGATGCATATACAACATCGAATACCTTCAACTAGATAAGTTCATTCAAATGAGCAACTGAGCAACAATGCTAGAATGTTTGGGATGCGCTTTTCTCTAAATGCAAGTTGTTGCTTCAGGACTGGTCTGCATCAACACCTGAACTAAGGATAGGGGGTGAAGTAGTCGAACGCGTTGACAACTTCACTTATCTTGGAAGTCTGATCAGCCCCCTAATGGGTTGGTGTCTGACGAAATCTCAGCACGGATTCGAAAAGCTCGCTTGGCCTTTGCCAACTTACGTCATCTGTGGCGAAGGCGAGATATCCGTCTATCAATTAAGGGACGAGTATACTGCGCGGCAGTTCGTTCCGTCCTTCTATACGGCTGCGAAACATGGCCTTTAAGAGTGGAAGATATTCGTAAGTTACTAGTATTTGACCACAGGTACCTTAGAAATATTGCGGGTATCTGCTAGGATCACCGGGTAAGTAATAGTGAGGTTAGACGCAGGGTACTAGGGAATGATGGTAAATCAGTTGATGAGGTTATGAATCTTCATCGACTGAGATGGTTGGGCCACGTGTTGCGTATGCCTGAACACCGATTACCACGACGCGCAATGCTGACTAGTGCAGGGGATAATTGGAAGAAAGTTAGGGGCGGCCAAACCAAAACGTGGCATCAGTGCTCGAAAACACTAACTTCTGGTTTGAGCCATGTTGGTAGATGCGGACTATCTGGTTGGGGTTCGCGTGACTATCGTAACCAATGGTTGGAGACTCTGAGTGACATGGTTTAGAATCGATCACAATGGCGTAGGTGTATGCACTCTTTGTCTTCCCTCAAACTATGTGATTAAAATCGCTTCATATCTTTCTTTCTACGAACTAATTCTTTCTTCCTGTACTGTCTCCTTATATGCAATCATTGTTTTATATATATTACTACCATTGAATTAACTACTTCTATGAATCCGTTGTTCTTGTTGTGCTAACGCGGTATGGCAACTTGGACCGATGTATATATGTGCCTGGTCCTACGTTGCAGCTGACTGACTGACTGACTGACTGACTTACAAAACTACTGATTTTAAGTAGTTATTTACTGTTACATTTATATCTATTAAAACTTCCATTTACTAATGATAGTATATACCTATATATATTCTGTATTATATAGAATTTTCTAAACAATTAGATCAAATTGAACATTTAGCAAGTCAATTACCATGTTTATTATTTGAACAAATAGTAAATGATATTAAATGGTATATATTACAAGAGATCACTATTCATCATAATAAAATACAATTTGATTTAAATCAATTAAATGAATTACGTGTAAGTTCATCAAATCAGTTATATTTTATTATTCAATTTGATGAATTATAGTCTATCTGTTACTCTTTATCAAAAAGACTTATTGATATAATGATGTCAATAGATGAGAAGTAGTGATATGCTCACAATTTGTTGAAAGGGTTCTACTGGGTGTATAATTTGGACAATACCTTTCTTGTGTGTTATACCATCAGTGAATATATGAGATCTAATAATAAGAATGATACTTCAGATGATGACCACTGACAAATTACTAAATTCTTCATGTACATACCAACTCCGCCTGCAGCGCTTCTACAACTTCCGCCTGGCTCAAGCTTAGGTAAAAAAAGGATGGTTGGCTATGGGGTCAACAACCCTATCCGGTGGAAAACAATCTTGCTGGAAAAAAAACGCCAACAAGAATAAATCATTTGAACCATTTAAACTCTACCCTTTGATCTGAAGGATCTTCGTTCAGAAGAATGGTGAAACCTCATGGTAAAAGCCGAGATTCTCTGAAAGTCATGAGACTGATGCTTCATCTAACAACCGCAGCAACAATTTATCTAGGTAGATGGAATGTTCGAATAATGTTGGAAACTGAGATGGCCAGTCAAATAGCTGTGGAAATCGCAAGATACAAATTGATGATTCTCAGAATCGGCGAAATGAATTGAACTCAAGCTGGACACCAAAGGCCAGATACGAGACAGATACTACTGCACTCCGATCATGAAGGGGAGAATGCTCCACACACTCAGGGAGTTGTTCTGATGCTGTCCTAAGAGGCATGTAATGCACTTATTAGGTGGGAATCTCATGGATCCAGGGTCATCCGAGCATTCTTTAAAACAAAGAAGGGAATCGTGATGAATGTTATCCAATGTTATGCACCCTCCAATGATAATAAAGATCAGTTTTACGAGAGTTTGCAATCAATCATAGCGAAGCGTCCAAAAAGGATCTCACCATCTTGATTGGAAATCTAAACGCTAAGGTCGGAATATACAACGATGGGAATTACAATGGTTCTTCGTTTTCGATGATAAATGATAAACGATTCCGACATAATAATCAGTGATCGACCATATATAACAATTAACGTTCAATTAGAAAACTTAACATATACAAAGTTTAACAAATCTCATAGATTTTCATAGTTTAATCTATCATTATTCTAATTGAAATAACGTAATGATAATGATATATCTCATATATAAAAGCTTAGATGTCGACAGCCTAACTATATGAACATCAATTAGCGGTTAGCCCCCAAATGCCCTGTGTTATATACCAGTGAAGATTAAACTACAGGTAACTTTTGAGGACTATTAATGGACAAATATTCTATAAATATTCTTATTGTATAATTATTCAAGAATTACATTATGTGTATTTATATTCCGCTTATTATAAGCTTTATTTTGACCCATAGATTATTACTATACGATTTATTATTCTTGAGTTATAACCTGTCTATTAATTACTGTCTCCCACATTCACAGCCACTTTTTGGCCTATTTGTGTACATATGTTATTTTCTATTTTATGGTACGTTGTGGTCTGCCTGATTGATATATAAACCGAGTATGTCTGAAATAAATGATTTGGTTGATTCGGAAGCTGCTTTTGTGTTCTGGACTCAAGAGGACAGGTTAGAAGGACGTAGGACCCAATAGGACGCTAGACTGCTCAGACCGGTTGAACGTCATTGGCCTTGTCATAGTGCGAATATTCGTATAAGACGTATTCTGATTGGTGTATAAGTCACGTGATCGTAAGCCGGACATCAAATCATAACAAATTGGCGACGGGGATTTTGGCACGAAAAAAATAATACAACAATTGGTGACTCAGATCTTGAAAAGAAATAAGCTGTAATAATTGCCGGTGATATTTTTTGGAATTATTATTATTAGCATTAAAAAAAAATATGGCGATTTCTTTTGAACAGTTGCAGTTATTATTACAGCAGCAGCAGCAACAGCAACAAGAATTTCAACAGCAGCAACAACAACAGCAAATTCTAGCTTCTCAACAGAAACTGCTAGAAACACTTTTGGGGAAGCTATCTATTCAACAAGATAATCCAGAACATAAAAGTATCGAGTCATATCTTAATCCAGTTTCGGAATTTATATTTGATGCAGACAATGGTCACACTTTTGAAGCATGGTTTGGCAGAATCGAAGATATTTTCCGAGTGGAATTTGCTGCTATGGATGACGCAAAGAAAGTCCGGCTGCTCTTACAGAAGCTTGGTCCCAACGAGCACCAAAAGTATAAAAACCATATCCTGCCTAAACACCCACGAGAAGTTAGTTTCGAAGAAACTGTTAACATCCTAAATAAAATGTTTTGTGAACAGGCGTCCTTGTTCCGTATCCGGTATAATTGTCTACAGCTGACTAAAGAGGCTGATGAAGATTACACTACGTACGCCGGAAGAGTAAATTTGCAAGCAGAACGATTTAAATTAAATGTATTAACCAGTGATCAATTTAAATGTTTATTATTCATTTCTGGTCTAAACTCTCCTGTTGATGCTGATTTTCGCATGAAATTGTTATCCCGTATGGAACATGATGATGAAATGACGTTACAAACTATCACCACTGAATGTCAACGATTAATAAACTTAAAACAAGATACAGCTATGCTGGAAACTAAAAGTGCAGCGCCATCAAATTCTGTTCATGCTGTCAAGACAAGTCAAAGACAAAATAGCACCAAAAGTCATAAATATCACTCGAAAACTCCTAAACCTGCAACTAAATGTTGGTATTGTGGTGCGTGGCATTTCTCAAGATTTTGTCGGTTTAAAAATCATAAATGCACTATATGCAATAAAGTTGGCCACAAAGAAACAGTCTGCCGAACCAAAGAAAGTTTGAGATCGAAACAAACCAGGCGTCCTCACCAGTACCAAAATAAGTATATAAACAGTATATATTCCACACTGGCTCTAAGCGTAGCTGATAAAAGAAGATATGTGGAATTAATGGTTAATGGTGTTCTTGTTCGATTGCAATTGGACACAGCGTCCGATATCACACTGATCTCGAAACGAACGTGGGATTTAATTGGGTGTCCGAAAGTATTACCAACAGAGCACACTGCACGGAATGCGTCCGGAGATATATTAAAACTTGTTGGAATGATAAAATGTTCTGTTAAATTCAGAGGTAATTACTTTACAGGAAATTGTTACTTAACGAACAGACATGAATTAGATCTTATTGGTATAGACTGGATAGATAAACTAAATTTATGGGATGTACCATTAAGTGAAATATGTTCGATGAAAAGCGCTAATAATCCTAGCGATCCACCCACAGTCCATGTAACTAAGAAAGTGGTAACGATAGAAGATCTTTTGCAGAAGCATAAAAACTTGTTCCAGAATAAACTGGGATGCTGCACAATTGAGAAGGCGAAATTATACTTACGACAGGATGCAAAACCCGTTTTCCGTCCAAAACGTCAAGTCCCATATGCTGCTATTGACAAAGTCGACAAAGAATTAGACCGACTAGAGAAGCTCGGTGTTATACAACCTATCAATTATTCGGCATGGGCAGCACCAATTGTAGTGGTTCAGAAAGCGAACGGAGCTATTCGCCTCTGTGCAGATTTTTCAACAGGACTAAATAACGCTCTACAAAGTCATTCATACCCATTACCTCTGCCAGAGGATTTATTTATTAAACTGAACGGTGGACGTTATTTTTCTAAACTTGATTTGTCTGAAGCTTATTTACAAGTAGAAGTTGACGAAGATTCAAAGGAGTTATTAACCATTAATACCCACCGCGGACTCTATCGGTTTAACCGATTACCGTTTGGTGTTAAGCCAGCCCCAGCAATTTTCCAGCAAATAATGGATACTATGGTGTCTAACGTCGAAGGTGTAGCAGTTTATTTGGATGACATTATAGTTGTTGGCTCTTCTGTGCAGGAATTAATGGGTCGGTTAGATGTGGTGCTCACAAAAATATCACAAGCCGGTTTTCAGTTACAAAAAGAAAAGTGTGAATTTCAGCTCGAGTCTGTTAAGTACCTTGGATATATATTTGATAAAAATGGTCGTCGACCAGATCCAGATAATATTAATGCCATCAAAAATATGCCCAGACCGACTGAGGTTACAACTCTTCGCTCATTTTTGGGGATGATTGGTTATTATAGTATGTTCGTACCCCATATGTATAAATTACGACATCCATTAAATCAACTCTTGATGGCTAATGCAACATGGAACTGGACAAAGGAATGTCAAGATTCTTTCGATGAAATAAAAAGGATTTTATCTTCTAAATTGTTGCTGACTCATTATAATCCTAAGCTTGAAATAATTGTAGCCGCCGATGCTTCAAACTATGGAATTGGAGCTGTTATCAGCCATCATTTTCCTGATGGTAAAGAAAAGCCAATTGCTCATGTATCCCGAACTCTTAACTCAGCTGAGCGAAAATATAGTCAGATTGAGAAGGAAGGACTAGCTTTAGTTTTTGCAGTAAAGAAATTCCATAAAATGATTTATGGTCGTCGATTTACTCTCTTAACGGACCACAAGCCGCTTTTATCTATATTTGGATCGAAGTCAGGTATTCCTGCATATACAGCGAATCGATTACAACGCTGGGCTATTACGTTGCTTGCTTACGATTTCCAAATCCTATATAAATCAACTGAAAAGTTTGGACAAGCTGATGCTTTATCCAGATTAATTGCGAATCAGAAGCAAGAAAGCGAAGATTCTATTATCGCGACGATATCGTTGGAAAATGATGTTCATCATATACTACAAGTTGCCATAAAAGCAACACCGTTATCCTCTGAAGACATTAAACACCATACTCAAGAAGACGATGAGCTGAGGCAGATTATTCGATACCTCGAACATGGTTGGCCTACCCATATAGACAACAAAAATATTGAACAGTATTCTCACCGTCGAAATTCTCTATCACTTGTGGATGGGTGCTTGATGTTTGGAAATCGAGTAATTGTACCTTCAAACTTACGCCGTAAGGTGATGTCAGAACTGCATGCTGCACACCCAGGGATAGCACGGATGAAGGCACTTGCACGTGGGTATGTATATTGGCCGAATATTGACGCTCAGATCAAAGACTATGTTGAGAGATGTTCCGCGTGTGCAAAAGCTATCAAAGCCCCTCGCAAGACAGAAATGCAGAGTTGGGGGACACCAGAAAATCCGTGGTCGAGAGTACATGTGGATTTCGCAGGTCCCATAAACGGGAAACAGTACTTGGTGATTGTTGATGCCTTCTCAAAATGGCCAGAGATCCACTGCATGAAGTCTCTTTCGACAAAAGCTACTATCGAAAAACTGAGACAAGTATTCAGTTGCTTTGGGTGTCCAGATGTACTGGTGTCTGATAATGGACCACAGTTTACCTCTGCTGAATTCTCAAAGTTCTGTGTCGCAAACACCGTCAGGCATATAAAGACACCCCCATACCATCCGCAGTCAAATGGTCTAGTGGAGAGGTTCGTCGATACGTTTAAAAGAGCACTGCTTAAAGCCGAAGGAGAAGGGGAAATAGAAGAGATTATCCAAAGATTTCTACAAACCTACAGAGCAACACCCAACCCAACAACAAATAATCAAGAAAGTCCAGCAGAAGCAATTTTTGGGAGAAAGATTAGAATACCTATAGAGCAAATGAAACCAAAACCTACAGCCAAACTCCGCAAGAACAAACGAATGGAACAGCAATTCAACAAGCGACATGGTGCATTGCCCAGAAGCTTTAAGGTGGGACAAGCCGTAATAGCAAGAGATTTCGCGGGAGTAAAGCCAACCTGGAAGTTTGGCATCATAATACGAAGAAAAGGGAAGGTTATCTATGAAGTAAAAGTTGGACGAAAGATATGGGTGCGACACGCAAACCAGATGCAGCCAACCAGACAGGAGCGGGAGACAGGAAATGATATAAAGTCGAGTATACCAATAAATATATTAACTGAGTCGGATAATGAAATTAAAAATGACCCGAAAAATAACAGGACACATACAACACTCCCCAGGAGGTCGCAGCGTATCAGGCGGAAACCTAATCGAATAAAAATAAATCCTAAGGATCGTTATTATCTCTAATGCTTCAAAAAAAAAAAAGGGAGGTGTTATATACCAGTGAAGATTAAACTACAGGTAACTTTTGAGGACTATTAATGGACAAATATTCTATAAATATTCTTATTGTATAATTATTCAAGAATTACATTATGTGTATTTATATTCCACTTATTATAAGCTTTATTTTGACCCATAGATTATTACTATACGATTTATTATTCTTGAGTTATAACCTGTCTATTAATTACTGTCTCCCACATTCACAGCCACTTTTTGGCCTATTTGTGTACATATGTTATTTTCTATTTTATGGTACGTTGTGGTCTGCCTGATTGATATATAAACCGAGTATGTCTGAAATAAATGATTTGGTTGATTCGGAAGCTGCTTTTGTGTTCTGGACTCAAGAGGACAGGTTAGAAGGACGTAGGACCCAATAGGACGCTAGACTGCTCAGACCGGTTGAACGTCATTGGCCTTGTCATAGTGCGAATATTCGTATAAGACGTATTCTGATTGGTGTATAAGTCACGTGATCGTAAGCCGGACATCAAATCATAACACCCTGATATGGCCGAGAGTGGGGAGAGTCCGCTCTCCCTCTCGAAATGCTCTCACATGGCCACGCGTACATAGCCCCTGCCAGGGAAGTCCTACTCACTGCCTTCTCGTGGCGGGGGTGTTGTTTACAAAAATGAGAGGACGAAAAGCGAATGTCTGGCGCTTTAACCGGACCCCAAACCAATGGTGCACATGGGCTCCAGTATCCTGCGGGAACAAATGGCGTATGAACCAATCGTTGGTCACCGGCTACCATGGGACTGCATCTCCTTACGATGCTCCACTGCCTTGTGGGTCAGACGTTCAGGTCAAAGGCTCGGGTTGTGGCCCCCTAAGAAAACCACCTGCTCCGGTTTGGGCACCCGGTCAGTATCACAGCCCTCACACAAATCAATTGAGATTCGTGTGGCGCATATGTACTTGGTGCCTCCTTGTACCAATACCTATGTGTTAAATAAAATAATAAAAATACAATTAGCGGTTAAATGCGTGGACAATTGCGGACATACATTCGACTGGAAAAATGTGGAAATCTTGAATAGAGGAAATTCCAAAAACATCAGAGAATTTTTAGAAGCTTGGCACTCAGGTCAATCAACAATCAACAAGCACATTGAAATCGATCCAATTTATCAATCAATCAGCAAAATTATGTACAAACATAAGAACAAAAATCAAACCAATAGGAGATACAACCAAAACAAAGAAGTAAACAATGACAGGTTAAAGGTCGACAATAACCAATGAAGATCGAGGTCTATACGACAATCTGTGAGTCATATATGTGGAGAAATTCGAACATCTTACTTCTACCTGAAGTTTGTGCTGATAATGTCGTTTAGAATAACAAGGAAAGCTTTATGACCCAACTATCCAGCTCATAGAATAAAACTCTATTCAAAACAGCTCAACTGGTTTTTTATCTTCTACAATTTTCAACTCTTGAATTCTGAACAAAAAAAAAAACTAAGTGGGGATAATCTTAAAAGATGTGTTTTACTTCCAACGTTATTGGAAAAAAATAAAACGACTGTATTTCATGAATACGATGTAACGCTGAGGTTGTACAAACTAAAACTGGGAACAAATTCGTTTCTTATCTAATCATGATAAAAATTACACATAATCAATCATTACCTAGATTCCTCTTAAACAGTTTCGAAAGAACTCTGATATGTAAAAGTGTTTCGAGTAATTTTCTGGTTTCTGAAGTGTTATAACTTCTGTGTGTGTGTGTGTACCCCTATCAATGTATAACGTAATGATATCGCCAATTAGAGAACAGTAATTCATCAACCGGACTAAAGAAGCGTAAACCAATACGAGAAGTCTAGAGTGGTTATCGGTTCTGCTTCCCACCTAGCCCTATCTGTTAAGTCCAAAACACTAATATCAGACTCCATGAGTTGGATTATGTATTTCAATTATACTGCGTTTATATACCAAACCGAACAGACCACATCGTACCATAAAATAGAAAACAACATTTCTACAAGATCTAGCCAAATGCGACTATGAATAAGGGAGATAGTAATTGATAGACAGGGCATAACTCAAAAATGGCAAATCGTATAATAATAGTTTATAGATCAAAATAAAGCTTATAATAAGAGGAATATGAATATGAATAGTTTAGTCACTTAACAATTATACGATAAGAATATACGCATAGTATTGATCCATAAATAGATCCTAACAGTTACCATTCATTATTCTCGTTGAGATATAACATGAAGAATTATGGATAGTTACTGACTGACGATATTTTTTTCTTTATTACACATTGTATTTTCCAATTCTATTTTAAAATGTCAAATAAGAATGAACAAGCATATATTCCAATATTGTTCATCTACCATTTATCTTTAACTGTAAACGTTATTGACCACTTGCATACAGTATACAAAATATGTAATGCATGAAATCCAAGCTATTCATCAATTGTTTCTCAATAGAATAGACAAGAAAAATTGGCCTAAATATTATGATGTTTCAGCAAGACTATATGTTGGGGGATGTTACATCCCCAGAACTCACTTGGAAAAGGACCTAATTTTGTAATTTTATTTAGAAAATTTAAATTTTTTTATTTTCGCACCAAAAGCGCTCTTGTCACCTTCATGTCGTATTTCCCACATGGGAAATATCTTAAATGCTATTGGTCCGTTGCGTCTTTTAGTATGCTCTTTGGTAACTCTCCCCTCCAAGGACGGTTTCGCACTGTATATATATGTGTTTTGATTTGTGTCTGTTGTTATCGCTCGTGCTTCTGGCTTTTACGGAATATACTTCCCCATTATAAACTTGGACTTCTCTCTCTAGTTAACAGGGCTGGGACGCATCATAATACCTAGCTTATTGGTCTTTGGTCACCGAGTCGTGATACTACCCGAGTGCCCAAACCGGGAGTCACACTCGAAGACTTCAACCTAAAGGTCTGATCCACAAGGCAGTGATCAACAATTGGTTTATATACCATTTGTTCCTTCAAAATCCTGGAGATCATATACACTATTGATTTGGAATGAGAGTTTTCCAACTGTTAAACAGTGGTTGGAAGTAGTCGACAGGAAACCCTAGACTAGGGTTTCGTGCTACTTGGCACTCGTCATTAAGGTGTACCTGTTTTATTTATTTTATTATTTTAACACATAAGTATAGGTACAGGGAGGCACCAAATACATATGCGCCACACAAATCTCAATTGATTTGTGTGAGGGCTGTGATACTGCCCGGTTGCCCAAACCGAAGCAGGTGGTTTTCTTAGGGGGCCACAACCCGAGCCTTTGACCTGAACGTCTGACCCACAAGGCAGTGGAGCATCGTAAGGAGATGCGATCGCATGGTAGCCGGTGACCAACGATTGGTTCATACGCCATTTGTTCCCGCAGGATACTGGAGCCCATGTGCACCATTGGTTTGGGGTCCGGTTAAAGCGCCAGACATTCGCTTTTCGTCCTCTCATTTTTGTAAACAACACCCCCGCCACGTGAAGGCAGTGAGTAGGACTTCCCTGCCAGAGGCTATATACGCATGGCTATGTGAGAGCATTTCGAGAGGGAGAGCGGACTCTCCCCACTCTCGGTCGTACCAGGGCATTTGGGGGCAGGTGTACCTGTAATCTTGAGGGAACTGATGCTCCCTAATGGATTCGATCCTGTGTCACTCAGCTTCACAGTTAGAGACGTTACCATTGAGCTGTTCGAGCAGTGACTAACCTCCTATAGAACTGAGATGTAATCACAATTGATTAATCATTGGTTGGTGATCAATGTCATGTGTATCAAGTCCTTCTTAGTTCAGATCGAATCTTATCGATCAAGTTGTAATATGGCCATCAGTCTAGGTGACTCCATACTGATTTCACTGATGTAATCAATCAATTGTAAGTTTTCCAATTCTTTTAAATGATCTATCCTTATAATATAAATACAGAGTATCATTTTCACTTTGATTATTCTATTTTAATTATAGATTAATTATAATAATCAACTTCGACCGGAACATTGTAAATTAAATAATCAATATCAATTAATGAGATTAATAAAACAAGAGAATGAACGTCAATTGAATTTAATTAAATTAATTCATAAATTAAAAATGATTAAATTAAAAATTATTTATAAAGGTAGACAATTATTTACTCAACGTTTATCTCATTTAACTGATTATTTATTTATACGATTTGATAGTCTTATTGGTTCAGATCAAATTGATCATTCAGGTAATGTTGATCAATTTAATTATTTTTTTTTTGTTAGAATTTTATCAGGATTAATCCTCCTCCTCCTCCTCCTCCTCATCATCATCATCATCAAAAACTTCTAGTTGGTTAGACCACCGTTGAAAACTTAGAAGCACTGGAGAGCCGTTTCGCCCTATTGTGGGACTACTCCTCAGTGGTGCGCATCCATGATCCCACATCAAAGGGATTCGAACCCAGGGCCTTCAGTGAGCCAGCATCCGATGATGTTAGTGTCTAACGCCAACAAATCCACGAAATTGTGCGACCATTTTCTATTATACTGAGTTAGATACCTGTCTCTATCCATTAGTCACGGTTTCTCACTAGAACTCTGTGACTTCCCACACGAAACTAGTCACTAGTGAGGAGTCCCAAAATAGGACGAAACAGTTTTCTAGTGCTTCCAGATTTCCAACGGTAGTCTAACATCAATCGGTTCATGCTGTCAATCAAAAACTTAATAATCTTTACAACCCCTATACTGATTATCGATTATTGTTTTATATTTTACTGTTCATAAACTAGAAATGAGTTAATGATGAATGTTTTATACAGCTTTATATGAACAATGTGTTGGTTGTATATCTATAGAGGTTTACAGATGCTGCCATGGTGTGGTCTTGTAATCACATGAATTACAAAGGTATTTTTGATCATTCATCTAGAATTCTGTTATTCTTATCAGAGGTTAACGAATGTAAGTATTTGTGTAATGTAAAGATGTGCGACAAATGCGGATAATAACAGAATTAGGATGATTTCTTATTAACAGGGTAGGTAAGAGTATAGCGATTCATTTATTAATACCACACTACTATACTGAAGGTATAAAATAGTTTGGATGAGGAATGCTTTACCTCTTGAGGGCTGTTAGATGTATGAGGGCGGTTATCACTAACCGGTTGCCCACACCGTGGATGGGTTCTTCTGGAGGTACCTGAAAAGGAATTCGGATTAGAGGTGGTCTTAGCGACCTGAGTGTGATCGCAGTGCCTAAGGGACAACCGCTTAAGATCGGTTACACATAACCTTTTTGTGAGTAATTATCGTTTTGGCTCCGTACTTGTTGAAACTTTACCGTCGGAAACGGAAATCCATGGGATAAGGCGTGGTGTGCATTTTTTGGGTCGACTTTTCTAACCCTTCCCCTCCTTGTGGGAAGGCAGCATCGCTGTTATGCTAGCTGTCTGAAGGAAACACCTTACTGCTGTCACACCTCTGTACAGTCAGTAGTACGACTTCACCCTCCAGTATTGGGTTTGTTGCTTTTAGTCTTACAGCTCTTTAGCAGATCAGTCTGGTACAGTAGAACATTAAGGAACGATTGTTCCAGCCAGTATAGTTCGATTGGTTCATCACGATAGGCAAGCTCGACCACCACATCAAGATAGTAACAACGGTCGGGAATGCTTTTTCTGGAGGAATACACTAACAAAAACCTGTGAAGAATTGTTGGTTGAGTGAAATAGTCACAGTCAAAAGTATCTATATATTAATCAAAGTAACAATCTTTAGAAATGTTGGTAATTCTAGATATGTATCAGAGATTGGTCTATCCTCTATAATTGATCACAGTACTTTAAACCTATTCCCCCCCACTATAGTTGCCACATTGACATGGTGATAGGCCTTGCCTATCATAATGATTCAATTGAGCTTTATTGACTGGAATACCTATCCTATTACATCCTACTACTTCTAATAGATCTGTTGAAAATCAATAAACTTAAGTCCTAATATTATATTCTTACTATCAAATCTATTTGTTCATTTCTTCTTAGACAATGATCATAATTTATCTAAACCAAAAAAATTAATGATTCATTTAAATGATAATCAATTAATTACAAATAATAAAGAAGATCTAGATCGTGGTAAACGAACATGGGAAGGTGTAAAATATTCTGAACTTATTCTACAAACAAATAATCATTTAGAATCAATGATCAATTTAACAAAATTCAATATAAACAAAACATTCAAACATGATAAACAATCCATATTAAAAATTTCACATAATAATTTAACAGAATTACATAATACTAATCTAGATGATAATTATTGTATTGTTAGTGCTAAAACTACAAAAGCTCATATGTCCACATTAAAATATCGTGATATTGCTGTTGGGGTAAGTATTATCACTGGTGTACACCTTGTGCCCCCCCACCCTTATCAATATCTATGTATATATATATATATATATATATATATATATATATATATATATATATATATATATATATATATATATATAGTATTAGTGATCCCCACCCCGAGGCAGCGTGAAATGATATCCGAAAAGCTGTGGAAGCAGCGGTGATGTCTGCTAATAAGGTAAAGCATAAGGTTAGGGAGAAACATTGGATCTCAGTAGCATCTACCGCATTGATAGATGCTCGAAAACTCATTCCATCTGGCTCTGAACATAACAAAGAGCAGAGTCAGCTTAAGCGCAAGTTGATAAGAAGTCTACGCAATGATCGTGAACAGTGGTAGGTAGCGAAAATAAGAGAGATGGAAAAGGCAGCGGTAATAGATAATAGCAGACAACTGTTCAAACTAGTTAAGGAAACCGGTATTCGGAATTTGACTGTTAGCGAAACTATCTCGGAAAAAGATGGAGATATTAATCATTCTCAATCCAGAAGATTGGATCGATGGGCAGAACATTTTAGGGATCAGTTCAACTGGCTTTCAACCACACTTTGATTTCCCATGATCTGAATGGCAAGTTGATGTAAGTCCTCCAACTCATTAAGAAGTTGGAAAAGCTATAGTAAATATGAAGCGCGGGAGAGCAGCAGGCCCTGACAGGTTTAGCCCTGAGATTTTTAAGCATGGCAGTCCAGTATTAGCAGCGAGATTGACTGAGGTCTTAGGTAGAATCTGGGAACTGGACGTAATCCCATCTGACTGGTCACAGAAAGGCCAAAAGTCCTTTTGTGACAATCAAAGAGAAATCAGTTTGACTAATATAATGTCTAAAATATTAGCTTCAATAATACTTCAACGTACGTACAAAACTTTACGTTGTTGATGACTGACTGATATGTATAGTACTAATCCAGAAATGGATTCATTATGCTCGTCGAGATGTAACAACTTCCACCATACAATACATGTATACTAATACACTTAAATGATAGAATAATCTTTCTTATTCAGTTTTCACTTATAGAAGAAAAAAAACTAGGCTAGAGACCACCTATTCTTGTTACCAAGTGTTTATAGCTCTAATCTCCAAATAGAACACAAATATACATACATATAGATAGATGTATATGGATGTGCAAAAGAAGTATGGAAGATTGTATAGGTGCTTTACTTGTTCAGACCACATAGTAAGAAAAATAAGACAAAATTAAACTGGATTGAAATAAAATGTATAATGGATATTTAAATGACTCTAAGCTTTCAAATGTCTTGGTACGGCCGAGGTTGAGAAGAGTCAGCTCTACCTTTCAAAACGCTCTCACATGGCCACGTGCATACAATCACTACCAGGAAAATCCTATACAATGCCTTCTCGAACCACAGGTGTTGTTTACGAAATTGAGAGGTGAAAAGGCGAATATCTGGTACTTTAACAGGGTTTTTGAGTACGGAGAATCCACTTAGGGCAGTTAGGAAAGCGTCATGATAAACCAATAATGCACCGGGATGACAAGTGTTACTAATTGAATGCTTTAATTTGGTTCCTAAGCTATTCTCGTAACCCCCAAGCTAAAACTATACAGCGAACTGAACACAAGAGAAAAGGCGCAAAATATGAGAGAAGCACTTTACTCAAAAGATTCGTTTTAGTACAGAAAATATAGGGTATTTTAGATGTCCCTGGGTTTCCCGAAAATCCTGGAATGCTACTAAACAGAGTAGCAGCATAGTAATCAGCCAATCAGAAACTCTACATGTGACTTTTCACTTTCTTAATGTTTCTGGTTAAATTTCTACCGAACGCTGATGAGATAAAATGCTTATTAGTGTTTTCTGAGCCTTTCTTGGTTTTTGAGAGCTTTTGAAGACCACCCAAACAATGGGCTCCAAGATCCTGAGGGAATAAATGGCATATGAACCTATTGTTGGTCACCGACTACCGTAGGATTGTATCTCCTAGAGTTGCCTCACTACCTTATGGATCAGATCTCTAGATCAAAAGTTCTAGGAGTAGTAGCCTAAGAAGACGACAACCTGCTTCAGAGTTTTGATACCCGAGAAGTATCCCAGCAATCGCACAAATCAAATGAGATTTGTGTGGTGCATATATATGTGTGGTACCTGATGATTATTTACTATTTATTTATTTAAACACATAAATATCGGTACAAGAGGGCTCCAAATACATATGCGCCACACAAATCTCATTTGATATATGTGAGGGTTGTGATACTGACTGGGTGCCCAGACCGAACCACGTGGTTTTCTCAGGGGGCCACACCCCCAGCCTTTGACCTATAGGTCTGACCCACAAGGCAGTGGAGCATCGTAAGAAGATGTAGTCCCATGGTAGCCGATGACCAACGATTGGTTCATACGCCATTTGTTTCTTCAGGACACTGGAGCCCATGTATACCATTGGTTTTGGATCCGGTTAAAGCGCCGGACAATTGCTTGTTGTCCTCTCATTTTCGTAAACAACACCCGTGTTGCGAGAAGGCAGTGAGTAGAACTTCCCTGGCAGAGGTTATATACGCGTGGCCATGTGAGAGTATTTCGAGAGAGAGGGTGGGCCTATCCCACTGTCGGTCATACCAGGGCATTTGGGGGCATTGAGTTGTTGTTGTTGTTTAATTTTTTCTTTAATAGTTTGTTATCATATAAATGAACTCCATGTAAAGATTTCTCACCGTTTTTTTTTTGTTTTTGTCTTTTCTCTATTTCATTGATGATGATATAATATACATATATACATATAGGAGTTTCGTTTATTTACTCAAAATTTATTAGAATTTATAGAAATGGAATATATAAATGCTATAAAAGATAATGATCAACATAAACAACAATGGATAGAAAGTATAAATCTTTTAATAAAACTTAATTGAATTATATAAAAATAGGGATTATTCATTGTATATTACATTATATATATATATAGACAGAGAGAGATAATAAGTATACATTCTATTTGAAAACTTCTTTTTTTTCTTATAAAGAGATAAAGTTAAAAGGGGATAACTTACAAGATAGTTTGATTCTGTACTGGTTATATTCTCCAGTTCGATACAACTATAATGATACAATCAGTCAGTTACCAAGTAGGATCAGGCACATACATATATGCATCGGTCCAAGTGTGCCATACCACATCAGCACAACAAGATGAAAATCGGATTGATAAAAGTAGTTCATTCAATGGTGGTAATATATAAAGGAAAGATCGCATATAAGGAATAGTTCATAGAAAGAAAGATATGAAGCGATTTTAATCTCACGGTTTAAGGGAAGACAAAGAATACATACACCTATGCCTACACCTACTATAATATACATATATGGTACGGCCGAGAGTCCGCTCTCGCTCTAAAATGTTCTCATACAGCCACGTGCATACAACCACTCCAAGGGAAGTCCTACTCTTATTTATTTCTTTTAACACATAGATATTGGTACAAGGAGGCACCAAATACATATGCGCTACACAGATCTCATTTGATATGTGTGAGGTCTGTGATACTGTCCTACTCACTGCCTTCTCGAGTCACGGGTGTTGTTTACGAAAAGTGAATATCCGGCGTTTTAACCGGGTTGGTGGATACGGAGAGTCCACCCACGGGAGTTGGAAAACCCTCATTTCAAACAAATGGTGAACATGGGTTACACGATCCTAAGTGAATAAATGGCATATGAACCAATTGTTGGTCACCGGCTACCATGCGACTTCATCTCCTGACGTTGCTCCACTGCCTTGTGGATTAAACCTTTAGGTTAAAGGCTCTGCGTGTGGCCCCCTAAGAAAACCACCTGTTTCGTTTTTGGGAACCCAGACAAAATCCCAGCCCTCATACAAATCAGATGATTTCTGTGATACATGTATATTTGGTACTTCCTTGTACCAATGTTTATATGTTTAAATAAAATAAAAACACTTATTACGGTTTGTACCAAATCCACTATACAAATGAAAAGACTGAAATGAATAGAAAAATTTAATCAGCGAAGTAAATTGTAATGTAAGTAAATCATAGCATATATACATTCTATGAATCGTACAAATTACGGATACTCAGCGACTGTGTTCAATCATCAATATCCCCGAAGAATTGATCATAGTTACCGGTGTTACCATAAAAAGAATGCCGAGATCTGACAATATGTGTTCGAGGATCTTGAAAAGCCATAAACACCTTATGCTAATTATTTGTTGTTTAACATAGTTTCAAAATTTAAAAAAAAAGAAAAAAGAACAATTAAACCGAACACTTTCAAGACGTTTATTTCACAAACACATAAAGTCAGTACATTATATTGATTGGTCAGTTAATAAGTTAAAATTACAAGAGATAGGCAATAAAAGAAGCCTTCATATACATACACTAGATATATACAGTAGTATCACATACCTACATACCTACCTACATACAACATACACACACACACAATTAGTTCCAAACTAGACAATATGATAAACATAAATTCGACTAAGGATAAATCGTTGAAGAAGAGATAAAACAAGATAGATTGTCATAAGTTATTCAACATTGTAAAATATAGTCAAAATCACAGATAAAGAACTTTATAATCTACGTCTTTCAACTTTCTGAGCTTTTTTGTTTGCTATCTGACGACGTTGTTCCATTTTTTCTAATTGATGTTTACGTTGTTCAAGATTCTCTTGACGTTGTTTAGCAGCATTTAAAGAAGCTGTTTTTCGAAAATTCACTTCATTTTCTATAATACGTTCACGATTACGTCCACCTTCAGGTAGAATAATATCTTATTTGAGAAAGTATAAAACAGAAAACAACATATGTTAAGGTTATGAACACATCAAACCCGATATAATCAATAAAGTGTGTAATTAGAAGAAAAAAAAAGCATTTTCGAAGCACATGAAAACCGGGGATCATTCGAAAAACGTTTCATTCAATTTTATGGCTTAACAATCAGAAACCTACAAATGACAGAATCCAGAACCTAAGAGCTTCATGAAAAATGAACCTATAGTCTAACGATACCTAGAATAAGTTTATCGTCTCATATGGGACCCATTTGGATGTGTTTACGCTTCAGTATTGACGTTCATATTTATAAGCGGACCCAGTATTTATCGATACAAAAGACAATGTCTTGTCGAGGCATTTGCTTAGGACACACATATCCCAACAACAAAAAAAAAAAGAATTCGGCCTTAAACGTCAACAACGAGATAACTCACGTAAAAAAACTACACTCGTGAAGCAATTCAGTAGCAATACAGATTCAGTAGTTCAGTGGACAGTATGTTGGTATTAAAAATGAAAGATATTAGGCTTAGCTTGAGTCTCTGTATGAAAATCAACTCTGGAATGCAAATGCTTCCGTCCGACGAGTTCCAAATACAACGAAATCTGCATTTTAAATTATGCTGTTACCTACAATCCAAATATACTATAACTGTGTGGTACAATGACTTAAGCATTGAGTTTCACTCATTAAGGGGTCACAGATCAAAACTTACGGCACTCTTGTTACTCTGTAAGGCCCGTCCATATATCTAGTGCTTGTATAACTTCGTCTGGGAGATATGATCTTGATAGTAACTTTTACTGAAAAACTGCTTAGACAGTTACTTTTAACAAAGTTAACAAAATGACTAGGCAAATCACATACATGTGTATACATATACCCATATTTTAAGAGTTTACTTTACAAGTCAATCAAGAGCATTGGATATAGCTGACCAAACTGAAGAAGTGGAATGGTATTCGTAATTGTTGAGACACAATAATAGAAATTTAAATATGACAACCATTGAGTTAAAGAAGATATCAGATTGCCCCCGAATGCCCTGGTACGGCCGAGAGTGGAAAGAGTCCGCTCTCCATCTCGAAATACTCTCACATGGCCACGTATATATAGCCTCTGTCAGGGAAGTCCTACTCACTGACTTCTCGCAACACGGGTGTTGTTTACGAAATTGAGAGGACAACAAGCAAATGTCCGGCGCTTTAACCGGATCCCAACCCAATGGTGTACATGGGCTCCAGTATCCTGAAGGAACAAATGGCGTATGAACCAATCGTTGGTCACCGGCTGGCTACCATGGGACTGCATCTCCTCACGATGCTCCACTGACTTGTGGGTCAGACGTTTAGGTCGAAGGCTCGGGTTGTGGCCCCCCTAAGAAAACCATCTGCTTCGGTTTGGGCACCCGGTCAGTATCACAACCCTCACACATATCAAATGAGATCTGTGTGGCACATATGTATTTGGTAACATAGATATGTACTAAAATACACTTGTGTTTACACTGGGTACATTCAAAAGCCATAAATCACACAAAAAATTATTGACATTATTTTCATGAATCGCAAAGGTCACTGAAAGGTCTCCTAACCAAATGACTAACCTTCATTAATAGATTCTGGATGAATATCAGAATCTGTGAATAAAAATGCCTCCATATCTTCACGTTTACAACGAGACACCTTAGGATCTATATCATCTAAACTTGAAATGATTGAAGCTTTCGAATTAGTATTATGTTTCTGTTTGGCCTCAGCTTGTGCACCAATTCGTGCAATATGTTTGGATGGAGGAGGGCATTTTTTAGGCTGTTTTTGACGTGTTGAAGAGATTCTCTGAGACTGACTAGTTGGTTTATCGACTAGATGTGATGAATGAAAATTACGTATGCTCATTGATGATAATGGAGATGATGTCTCCTTGACTAGGATGGAATTTTGAGAAGTGTTGGATATACTCAGCCCACATGACTGTGATGATGTGTTGAGTGAAGTTAAGATAGACAGAGCATCTTCAACTGTACCAGGTTTCACATCATCCCTGAAAAAAGACAGAAAGAAAAACCACCAGTATGTTGAATCACCTTATAAAATATCCAAGCTTGTGAACAATTCCACACCAGTGGTGATTTGCTACTATGCCCTCAAATGCCCTGGTATGGCCGAGAGTAGGGAGAGTCCGCTCTCCATCTCGAAATACTCTCACATGGCCACGTATATATAGCCTCTGTCAGGGAAGTCCTACTCACTGCCTTCTCGCAACACGGGTGTTGTTTACGAAAATGAGAGGACAACAAGCAAATGTCCGGCGCTTTAACCGGATCCCAACCCAATGGTGCACATGGACTCCAGTATCCTGAAGAAACAAATGGCGTATGAACCAATCGTTGGTCACCGGCTGGCTACCATGGGACTGCATCTCCTTACGATGCTCCAATGCCTTGTGGATCAGACCTTTGAATCAAAGGCTCGGGTTGTGGCCCCCTAAGAAAACCACCCGCTTCGCTCTTGGCACCCGTATTTGAATTCAATCTACTTCATATTACGATGAAGATATAACAATTGTTGAGCGTGCATGTGAATAACAATAAGTGAGACATATTGTCTTCCAGAAATTGTCAACTGAGAGAAAAATCACTAAGATATGTCATAATTGTTCACTTATTATTCCTGCTTTTGTTCTCATCAATTCCGGTGTCGAGAACATATGCATTATGCACCATTGATTATCACCATCATCTATTAGGATACTCAAATTTGGTTGGTGTATGAAATAGGCTAGAAGTAAGCTAGGGAAGATCAAATCAAAACATAGCCTTATTCGTAAGTGTAAACTATCTGGTTGTGGCCCATGTAATGATTCTGGTTAGGAGAAATTAGGTAATATGTTCTAAAGTCTGTCACAATGATACAAATATGATTAATACTTTGCTTTCTTTTAGACTTGTCCTATGAATTCATTCTGTCATTTTTGAACCATTTTAACTGTATTTAACTATTTTTCACTATCACTGGTCAGTCAGTCAGTCAGCTGCAACGTAGGACCAGGCACGTATATGCATCGGTCCAAGTTTCCATACCGCATTAGCACAACAAGATGAACACTGAATTCATAGAAGTAGTTGATTCAATTATAGTAATATAGAAAAGAAAGATTGTGTATAAGGATATAATACAGGAATAAAGAATTAGTTCGTAGAAAGATATGAAGCGATTTTAATCTCTTAGTTTAAAGTAAGACAGAGTGTATACATCGACGCCATTGTGATCGATTCTGAGCCATGTCACCAAGAATCTCCAACCATTGGTTACGATAGTCACGCGGACCCCAATCAGGTAGTCTGCATCAACCAACATGGCTCAAACCAGAAGTTAGTGACTTCAAGCACTGATGCCACGTTTTGGTTTGGCCGAAGGCGAAGTCGTACTGACAACTGTACAAAGGTGTGATGGCAGTAAGGTGTTTCCTTCAGACAACCAGAATAACAACGATGCTGCCTTTCCACAAGGAGGGGAAGCGTTAGAAAAGGTCGACCCAAAAAATGCACACCACGCCTTATCCCATGGATTTCCGTTTCCGGCGGTAAGGTCTCAACAAATACGGAGCTAACACAAAAACTACTCATAAAAAGGTCGTATGTGACCGACCTCAAGCAGTCGGCCCTCAGGCACTGCGGTCACACTCTCAGGTCACTATGACCACCTTTAATCCGAATTCCTTTCCAGGTACCTCCAGAAGAACCCTTCCAAGGTGTGGGCAACTGGGAAGTGATAACCGCCCTCATACCTCTAACAGTACTCAAGACCACTGTATTCACTATCAATGGTGCCACTATTATTTCCAGTTTTTAACTATTCATTATGTTAATTGTATCTTCTTATGCTAATGTAGTATTGTGGTGTGTGCTACTTATGTAGACATAAGTAGTATATGATGTTAGCCGTAAACAGAATGTTTGGCAGCAAAGAGACAAGAGGATCAAACAGTCAAGAATGCGAACACAATGTAATTTGTATGAAAATGCAAAAACAATGAAATCTGAGTCATTTTGAGACAACTGATGGACATTTTGCAAATTAAGCATTTACTATATGATGGTTAGATTTTAATAACAAGCCCTGTAATTTGTTATCAAATACATTCGAATGTCCCCATCCCTGTTCGTTTTCACTACATTATGTTAGCTTGAACTGATGTACCCCTGTATAAACCAGATCTTAAATCGATTATGACTGACAGATTAACTAATATTCTTGCCATTATTAGGTATTATTATTATCGTTCTTATTCTGAACTGATTTACATTATGAGAAAGCAATCGATTGTCAAAACGAAAATATTATTGAATGAAAACTTTTTCTCAATATTGGATATATTTCATTCAACTGTCTCAATAGGAACGATTGAAGATAAAAGGGTTAGTAGTTATATCCCATAAAACAATATATTATCAGTCTGAAACAACAAGGAACCTGGTATATATGTGTATACTTTATTCAGTTCATTTGCCAAATAGTATAAACGTTAGAATAACTGACTTTGGGCTACAATTTAAGCATGACGGCTAATGATACTACTCAGTTACTCAAAACAAAGTAGACAGAATGAAATTTGAACCTGTAATTTTGTGGCTGAAAGTTAGATATCTCAACCATTGGCTTACCTGCTCTTACATATGCATCAGTTTAAGTTGTTACACCACATTAGCATAACAAGATGAAATTATCAGAATGAATCCTGGAACAGTAGTAGTAGTAGTAGTAGTAGTAGTAGTAGTAGTAGTAGTAGTAGTAGTCGTAGTAGTAGTATCGGTGATAGTAAAAGAAGATTAGGGATGAAAATGATTTGATTTAGAAATTGTTCACGAAATAAAATGCATGACATAGTTTTGAAACTCAGGATCTACGGACGGTTACAATATGTTATCATGAAATTCCAACAGTATATTATGAGTAATATTACTTCAGGTAAACAAAATTGACTAACAAGAAAACAACTTACTTTTTTCCATATCCACAGAAACTTTCAATATCTTCCAAATCAGTGTCAGATTCATCTTCACCATCATCGCCGATGCCAACTTCAACAAATCCATTTGAACTGAAACCAGGAATCAATGCACCAACAGTTGAATTTGAACGATTTTTATTGATAAATTCCGAATTAGCCACTGCCACTTCCAATTCACGTTCTTCATCTGAATTCTTTTGATAAGCAGATACACCAGTTGAACGTAAAATTTCTTGAGTGTATGGATCTCGATCAGAATGATTTGATTTCTTAGTTTCAACAATACGCATACAATCAGCTTGCATTAAATTACGCATCTGATCTTCAACAGATTGAATATCGTTTGTAGATGACGATGATGCTTCAACTTTGTCTTTGCCCAATACGATTTCATCTTTAAGGATATAAAAGAAACTTAGTCCCAAGACTACAGATCATACAAAGAATGGAAACTCTAAAATTATCAAGTGCTTTAAGAAACTTCACAGTTTCATTGATAGGAATAAAAATTCTCCCACTTGAAATCTGTATGGCTATGAAACATGGGTTTGAAAGACATGAGTAAGCTACTAACTTTTGACCGTAGATGCCCTCGAAGTATTGATTGAGTTTCGTGGAATGACCAAATGAGCAATGTTGAGGTAAAGCATAGCAGGTACCTGATAAAGGTGGTACAGTGGTTGACGAAGTTGTAAAATCATCAACCAAGATAGCTAGAACGTGTATTACATATTGTTACCATTGACAAACTGTAAGATTTGATGAATATTGAAAAAAGAAACTACTACTTACAGAAATCCATTGATAAATGTAAAAAAAACTAAAGACAAAAAGTCAGATGTAGCTACAGTGAGTAAAAAACGAATGTCTAGCCATCTGAACTTCAAAAGGGATAACGTCGCAAGCATAATCGACAGGATGCTTTACTTTTCACTGGCCAAAATCTACTCTACATCCAAACTATTAACCCTGGATAAGACGTGTTCAATAATTCAACAACAGGCTGGCAAGTACCCCTTTCATGTTACCAACAACTTTGTCTGTAAATGTACATGTATCTGTTAAAGTAGCCATATTAGCTGAACATAAAGGAGAGCACGTGCCAGGTTTTTTAAACATATTCCAAAAAGGCTCTGAACAAGAAAAAGAAATATTTTACATAATGCAACTACTAAAGATCCCTTAGACATAGAGTATCAGGTCGATACACCGAAGTCTTCTATGGTAATTTATAAGCAGTCAAGATCCAGTCATTTGAATTTCCCTAAACCCACTATTATCAGACGTCAGAAACCTGACTTATGTTAAGGAGACGGTTGTTCACTAATACGGTGACACAAAAATTTCTTCATCAGTCAACCAACTACAACGTAGGATCAGGCACATATATGCATCGGTACAAGTTGCCATACCTCATTAGCGCAGCAAGGTGGACACCGGATTCATAGAAATAGTAAATTCAATGATGGTAATAGATAAAAGAAAGATTGCATATAAGGATATAGTACATAAAGAAAGAATTAGTTCGTAGAAAGAAAGACGTAAAACAATCTTAATTTCACGGTTTAAGGAATGACAAAGAGTGTATACACCTACACCACTGTGATTGATTCTTAGCCGTCAACCAGAGCCTGCAAGCTTTGTCTAAGATAGTCACAAGGACCCCGACCAAGTAGTCTGCATCTATCAATATGGTTCAAACTAGAAGTTAGTGACTTCAAGGACTGATGCCACGTTTTGGTTTGGCCGCCCTTGACTTTCAACCATTCCCAACACTTGTCAGCATTGCGCGTAGTGGTAATCAGTGTTCAGGCATACGTACCACGTGGCCCAACCATCTCAGTCGATGAAGATTCACAACCTCATCAACTGATTTACCATCGTCATTCCCTAATACCCTGTGTCTAACCTCACTATTACTTACCCAGTGATCACAGTAGATGCGAGCGATGTTTCTAAAACATTTGTAATCAAATACTAGCAACTTTTGAGTATCTTCTACTCTTAATGACCACGTTTCGCAGCCTTAAAGTAAAACATAACGAACTGTCACACAATATACTTATCCTTTGATTGATAGACAGATATCTTGCCTTTGTCATAGGTGACGTAAGTAGGCAAAAATGAAACAAGCTTTCTAGATCTTCGAGATGAACAATTTTATTTGATCGAAATGAACTTTGTTTATTCTTACTTATTATTATTATTACTGTTCTTCATTACGTAACTACTTGTGTGTTTGTTTGTTTGTTTATTTTGCTATTAACAGTGTAGAATGGTTTTTTTTTGTTCACATAGATACAGATAAATAATATCTGAGCTAAAAATCTATTCCACCACCTTACGATACTTTATTTAATCTATTTAATAATTGATTTATGTATACTCTATTAATAATGTAATCATAAAGGTTTTCATATTAACTCATTTGTATCATTCATTTTAATCAATTTTATAATTATGATTTTCTTCTTAAATCATCTAAGTTGCAAGTAGCTGATGAAAATTAAACAAAAATGTTATTCTACTCAAATGTTAGTTCTTACTTTCTTTGAACCAATCGTTGATCACTGGTTACCATAGGACTACATCTCCTTACGATGCTCCACTGACTTGTGGGTTAGACCTTAAGATCAAAGGCTCGGGGTGTGGCCCTCTAAGAAAACCACCTGGTTTGGTCTGAGCACCCGAGCAGTATAACAGCCCACACACAAACAAAATGAAAATTGGTGTGGTGCATATATATTTGATGCCTTCTTGCACACTTATGCAGGTCGGACAACAGATAGGACTGGCTATGTCTTTGGAAAGTCTTAATATTGATGTGTGTTGTCTATCCGAGACCCGTATTCAAGACTCTGGTGAAGTACTACAAGTTCGCTCTCCATCTGTCACTTCAAAAAGCTTGTTTTATGTGCGTTTATCCGGGGACCCTGTGGCATCTTCGTCTGGTCTTGCTGGCGTTGGTGTCGCACTAAGCGCAAGAGCTGAGGCAGCACTAGTCGACTGGATCCCCATTAACAGTCGGTTATGTGCTGTTAGATTAGAAAGTACCATCAAAGTGAGAAGAAATCGGCGTGAGAAACGATGTCTTTTCGTCATCTCCGCCTATGCCCCGACAGATTGCAGCCCGGATGCAATCAAGGACGAGTTCTACCATCAGCTAACTGTTCTTCTCCAGAAAGTGCGTTCGACAGATATTGTAGTACTAGCCGGAGACTTGAATGCTCAGGTCGGGCGTATAGGCACAGAAGAGAGTCGTTTAGGTGGCCGATGGGGACTCGTTGGTCGCAGGACAGATAACGGGGAACGTCTACTGCAACTATGCACAGACCACAACCTGTTTCTGGCTAGCACTAACTTTCGGCACAGTCATCGCCGATGTGCCACCTGGCGTCCTCCTTCTGCATCTCAAGCCTGGACTCAGATTGATCACATCGCGATCAGCTACCGCTGGCGCGGTTGTGTACAAGACTGCCGCTCCTTTTGGAGTACCTATCTGGAATCTGATCATGCTCTGGTTTGCGCCAATCTTACCTTACTTTTCAGTGGACAACGAAGTGACCGCCACCAAAGGATTGATGTTAGCAAGCTGGCTGCAACTTCTGTTGCTAGTAAGTACCGAGCCGAGCTAGCTTCTAGACTAGCCACTATTCCACCGAAAAGTATAGATGAGCATTGGTTGCAATTGCATGACGCCATGAAAATGGCGGGTCAAGTCTGTTGTGGGTTTGCGAAACGTCCCGCTTACAAGCACTGGGTTTCTTCTGGTTCCTTACAACTGATTGAAGCCCGTCGGTCTACTCCGGGTGACCGTGAGTTTGACCACAGACGAAGGATGTTACGTAATGAAATCGGGCAAAGCTTGCGTAAGGACCGAGAAGCCTGGTGGTCGGAGCGTGACAGTGAGTTGGAAGCAGCAGCTGCATCTGGTAATTACCGGAAGCTCTTCCAACTCATCCGAGCCACTGGCAGCAAGAAGTTTGGTGTGAGCGAAACAATCTGCGAGGATGACGGAACGCCAATCACTAACATCCATCGACGTCTTGGACGATGGGCAGAATTTTTTGAAGGGCAGTTCAACTGGCCTGCTGCTCCGGCAAGATCGGTCAGACTGTCCTGCCCTCCATGGCCGGTGACGACTGATCCACCAAATGAGGCGGAAGTCCGCAAGGAACTCCAACTCTTCAAACGTTACAAATCACCGGGCCCAGACGACTTACCTCCGGCTCTTTTTAAAGATGGTGGTGACTTTTTAACTAAGGGACTGACGACGTTGTTTACAAAGATCTGGGAACTAGAGAGTGTACCAACGTCATGGAATGAGTCGATAGTTGTCCCTATCTTTAAAAAGGGTTCACGTTGTTCCTGTAACAACTATCGGGGGATAAGTCTACTTTCGATTGCGTCCAAGCTATTGGCTTCCGTCATACTTCGTAGGTTGTTCAGGACCCGAGAAGGATTGACTCGCGAGGAGCAGGCTGGGTTTCGTTCTGGTCGAGGATGTATTGATCATATCTTCACCCTCCGCCAAGTGTTAGAACACCGCCATACTTATCAAAGGCCAACAATCGTAGTGTTTCTTGATATCAGGGCTGCCTTCGATTCGTTGGACAGAACTGTTCTCTGGGATTGTCTATTGAAGAAGGGTGTGCCTGAGAAGTTTATTAACATCCTAAAAGCCCTATACACAAACACCTCAGGCAGAGTGAGGGCATACAACCACCTTTCTCAATTGTTCTATTCGAGCAGTGGGGTTAGGCAGGGTTGCCCAATCTCACCACTCCTCTTCAACTTTGCCATCGATGACATTCTGGAAACAGCTCTGACGGATGTAAGTAATGGTGGTGTGGATCTGTTGCCTGGAGAAAGACTTCTCGACCTTGAGTATGCGGATGATATTGTCTTACTGTGCGAGAATGCCCAAGCTATGCAATCCGCACTTAATCAGTTGGCAATCAATGTCCGTAGGTATGGTATGTGCTTTGCACCCTCGAAGTGCAAAGTACTTCTACAAGACTGGCAGGATTCTAATCCTGTACTCACTCTGGATGGTGAGCAGATTGAAGTAGTCGAGAAGTTCGTGTATCTAGGTAGCTGCATAAGTGCTGGTGGTGGTGTGAGTGATGAGATCAATGCTCGTATAGTGAAAGCCAGAGCGGCTTATGCCAATCTGGGCCATCTTTGGCGCCTTCGTGATGTTAGTCTGGCTGTAAAAGGTCGGATCTACAACGCGACGGTGAGAGCAGTTTTGCTCTATGCTTGTGAAACCTGGCCTCTCCGAGTTGAGGATGTTAGACGACTCTCTGTGTTCGATCATCGTTGTCTCCGAAGGATTGCTGGCATCCAGTGGCAACACCATGTCAGTAATGCAGAGGTTCGGCATAGAGTGTTCGGTCACAGAGACGATAATGAAATTGGTGTCACCATCTTGAAACACCGACTTCGGTGGCTTGGACATGTTCTACGAATGTCGTCCCAGAGAATTCCACGTCGTGCATTATTTGCCGACTCTGGGACTGGTTGGAAAAAGCAGAGAGGTGGTCAGTATATGACATGGTGTCGTGGTATGAAAGAAAGCTGCAAAGGGCTAGCTTCTGTTGGTCCTTCACGACTCCCTGGTTGGGGTCCGAGAGACGGTGTAACGCAGTGGCTAGAGACGTTATCAGATATGGCTAAGAATAGAAGCCAGTGGCGATCGTGCTGTAACCTCTTACTTTCTTCATAAAAAGTGTTTATATCTTCCTTAACTGAAAGATCTCTTCTGATTGTACCTTTCCGTTTCCCCCACCATTGTTCTCTCTCTCTCTTTTTTTTTATAATTCCCCACGTTCATTACTTTTTTTTTCTCTTTTCTCCTTCTCTTCAAATTATCATTGTTTTGTGTGGCGCATATATATTTGGTGCCCCTCTGTACCAATATTTATGTGTTCAAATAAATAATAAATAAATAAATAACCAATATTTATGTGTTCAAATAATAATAATAGTGATAAAAATAGAATGTGTGAATTCTCTTATTTTGATCATTCCTAGTAGAATCAGTAAAACAGAATGATAAATAGTTAAGGAAGGTTTAGATACTAAGCATAGTTATTCTACAGCAAACATATCCTGAAGGAACAAGTGGCGTAAGAACCTGTAGCAGCAATAAAATCCCCAAAATAAATAGCTCTTTAAGTTTTCGACATTGGATGCTGACCACAGTTTTAGTGGACTCTTCTAGCTGAAGGCGCTCGGTCAAGCATCTGCACCAGATCACCTGTGGGAACGCCGTGCTCAACATCTACCGCAATCGCTAGCCAGATTAGTTCAAACGATCCTCGATATATTGATAGCTTATCAAATATATCTTCGATCTCCTCGCTTCTGTCTTTTGATTCCACTTGGTGGGTACGCTTCATATTAGAAGGTGTTACTGGTTAAAGCGTTGTCAAACTCCGAATACCTGTGGCATCTTCATTGGTGAGCCCGACGTGATCTGGTACATCAAATTGCAAACTGTGAGTCTGTTCCTTTTTGGGATTTTATACATCATTGTCTTATTTTAATTTTTTTTAACATTGTGATATTTTTCCCCCGTGTTTTTGGGTTTATATATATATTTCCCACTCGTTCACTTTTCGTACTTGATATATTACTATGACTGAACAGACCCCTAAAGTATTTAAGTTAAAGACTGTGTCCACACCCTCTTTCCAACTTATGCCTTTCTGGCCAGACAACATCGAAGCCTGGTTTTGTTACGCAGAAGCCGACTTCTTCGAGCACGGTGTGAACGATGCGCGTACACAATTCCTCGCAGTAGTCAAGACACTACCGCGCGAATTTAACAGGTACGTAAACCTAGTATGTTTACTAGTGATGTTTCTGACCCATACGGAACCCTCAAACATGCCATCCTCAAACGCAGAGATCTAACCGATCGGCGAAGGTTAGACCAACTCCTCAACAACATCGACCTGCAACACGGCTCTGCCACAGACATGTTGCAAAGAATGCGAGAAGTTATTGGCCAAATAACCTTCGATGATGGCCTATTCAAACAGCTTTTCTTATCAAAACTGCCTCGACAGGTGCAAGCTGTGCTGGTATCGTTTCAAAACAACGCCGTAGACGAGCTGGCTGCATCTGCCGACCGCATTCTCGAAATCACTAGATCTTCTAACGCCGAGGTTTTTTCAGTCAAAGAAAAGCCTCAAACGACCCAGAATGACATAACACAGTTATGTCATACACTTACGCGTTATCTCAAACTCCGTAACGACCGTAAACGATCACTTACCCCGCGGAGAAGCACATCACGTAGGCGATCTGTATCTAGAACTCGAGAGACGGATAATCCTCCCAGCGAATTCCAACTTTAACTTCTGCCCCAGTATCGACGAGGTAGCGAACTGTCGTTATCACATCAGTGACTTAAAGAGCTATTTATTTTGGGGATTTATTTACCGCTACAAACCAACTGTTGGTTACCAGTGTTTATGAGGATTAACTTACATGAAGAAGATTAAATAATTGTCTAAAATAATTCCCTAACATTTATAACAATTTAAACACATAAATCTTGGTGTAAGATGGCACCAAAATAAGTACGCACCACGCGATAATTAAATTAGATTGTAAAACGATAAAAGAAAGGCGAGTACAGTAAATGCTTTTTTTAAACTAAATAAATGGATAAAAATAAGTGAATTAGACTAATAAGAATGATGGGAAAATCAGTTCAGTTATGAAAAATACAACCAGAAATGCTTTCATTGAAAGAAATTACTCTCACTTATATGAAGAAAGTGAAGGAAAATCACACCACAACCACCACTGATAACATTTCAAATCACTAAATTGCACTATATCTAAAATCCCGGTAGCGGAGTCGTGAATAATAGGCAGATGTTAGTTCTTTACAGCTTTCTTTTATACCACAACACCTTCATACGCTGACAACCTATGATAATTAGAAGTACTAACTAGGAATTCCCGAAATAGTGCAGTTTACAGTAAGTAGGACTAGATGAGCACAAATGAACGTATTATATTTGGAATTCGTAATCAGCGGGCCATTGAGTACGATGAAATCATCAGTTCGTACAAATACAACACCACCTGTCCGCTTTTCCAACTATTCAGTGTCGGTAAGTAATGTACTATGTGCGACACACTGGGACGACATTCGTAGTACGTATCAAAGCCACCAAGGCCGATTTTTCAAGGCAGTGACAATGTCAAGATGTTTATCAAAGAAAACACTTAATCGCTCATGATGCATGCATAAACAACTATTACAAGTATGAGATAACTTTGTGAAGAGTTAATCTTCCTAACAACTATTTGAACGATTCATAAGATATTAGCAACCAGTTGTGAATAGTTCTGACGAGTAATACTTCAAAATAAAGGAAGCCATAAACATTTCTAAATCATCTTATTTCTAGTGTCTCCCTATTAATATTCACATGCGACTATTGTTAGAGTTCCATCAGTTAACCAATAAACCACAATCGACGTAGGACCTAGTCTGAATGTGGCACTATTTCTTATTTATTTTAACACATAGATATTGGTACAAGGAGGCATCAATAACACATGCACCACACAAATCTCATTTGATATGTGTGAAGGTTGTGATACTGCACGGGTGCCCAAACCGAACCAGGTGGTTTTCTTAGGGGGCCACATCCAGAGCTTTTGACTTAAAGGTCTGATCCATAAGGCAGTGGGGCATCGTAAGGAGATGCAGTCCCATGGTAGCCGGTGACCAACGATTAGTTCGTACGCCATTTGTTCCTTCAGGATACTGGAGCCCATGTGCACAACTGGTTTAAGACGATAGTTTTTCAACTCCCTTAGGTGGACTCTCCGTGTCCACCTACCCGGTTAAAGCGCCGGACATTCGCTTGCCGTCCTCTCAATTTCGTAAACAATACACTCGCCGTGAGAAGGCAGTGAGTAGGACTTCCCTGTTAGTAGTTGTATACATGTGGCCATGTGAGAGCATTTGGAGAGAGCGGACTCTCCCCACTCTCGGCCGTACCAGGGCATTTGGGGGTACTATTTCGAATTAGCACATATCACATCGCATCAGCACAATCAGTTAATCATGTGAAAGATAGAACCTGGCATGTCAGTACAGATAAAAGTAACAAAATAGAAGCAAAGCAAAGGCAGACGAGAGATTGAAAAATTGGAAGTTAATTATAACACTAAGCTGGAGATTTGAAAGATAATGAATAAATGAAAATTTTCCACTTCTATCAGTTTCGTGATATGACATCTGTGAATTTCATTTAACACAAATTATTTTGAAAAGGGACAAATTTGTACTGTTTTAATACACAAACTATACTGACTCGCATCTATATAAATGATGATGACGATGTACATACACGAACACAAAAAAACAACTTACCATATTTTGATATAATCTCAGTAGCAGCATACTTTGATTTTTCAGGAGGCTGTAAAGTAATACAAAACAATGTCAATACAAATAATTTATACCATAGACAAGTTACACATATTGTTATGATATTACAATACTAGCCAACAAAATATGAAATGATAGCAGTGAGGATTATTAATTAAAGAATTATTAGTTTAACACTGAGATGGATACTATGTGAACACCTACACAGGTAAGACTAACATGTAGCATATACTACCAAAGTACTAGCCACTTAAAAGTACGATTCGCTGTATTGGCTAATATAAGAATATGTTGTAAAAAGGCTAAAGGTGGTTAGAATAAAGCACCACCGAGAGATGAAGCTAGGCATTAACTCCAAGATATTAGTAAAATTCGCTGCGAACCATGATGCCTAACAGAATTCTGTGTTTACACCCCGAAAAATCAAATATTGGTCAAGCGGAAATGATGTAGCAAACGACCACTTTATTTTAACCATGTTGAATTCGACACTACTATATGCCCTCGCACGGTTGAGGGTGTAGAGGGTCAGCTTTACCTCTCCAAATGCTCTCACATGGCCATACGTATACGAAACTAAAAGGACAAAAAGCTAATGTCCAGCGCTTTAACAGGGTTGGTAGATACGGAGGATTTCCCTAGAGGAGTTGGAAAGCCCTGATACTAAACCATTGGTGCATATGAGCTTCAGAACCATAAAAGACTAAATAGTGTATAAACCGATTGTTGGTCACCAACTACATTGGGACTGCATCTGACGTTGCTTCACTTCCTTATGGATTAGACCTCTTACTGAAAAGCTTGAGGAGTGGCTTCAGGAAAATCAACTGGATCGGTTTTGGGCACCCGGGCAGTATCCTAGACGACACAAATCCAATGATTTGTGACGCATACATATTTTATTACTCCTTTGTACCAACGTATCTAAATAAGTAAATAAAATATCTTTTCCTTTAGGAAACCATATTTTAAACACTTTTAGATCATATTAAACTCTAATGAGACTATAATATCAATAGATATAGGCCTATTCAGTGGTTGACAAAGTTCTTACTATAAACCTGCATACACACAAAAATGTCTGGCTGAAACCCACATCTGTAAGTTCGTCTACAGGAATTTTGTAACTCACAAGGTATGCTGACAGTAACTCCGCTATTTCAGAATGTGATTCAGACGAACCATGAGAAACATTTATTATGCCACAAATATATTCACCAACAACCTCAGCATCAATATCCTTTGACAAATCTGTGAGGAAGGTAGCAACCCAATCAAATTGTAATTCATTTGAAGACATACAGCATGCGGATAGGTTGCTCGTAACAGTGGTAAATACCAATATTTAAAAGTTAGAAGTTCGGAGGACAGAGTATTACGGTCTAAAAAAATAAGAAACAGAATAGTGCAGATCAATGGTTAGTTGATATACTAGATCGTAGCAGGCTATTAAGGTAGTGTATTTATTTCGAGTGCCTGACTTCTACTGAAGGCGACAAACAACTGAAAGGAGCTGCACAGTGCACGAGATATGAGGTAAAACAAATGACAACAAGAACTCATCCTTTTGAACATCAAATGTGGATGACCAGTTACTTTCAGGTCACGGATAGAAGCTTCAATAAGTAATAGAGGAGAAATGTCATGGTTTTGGAAACAAGCCCCAAACTAATCTGACGACACGTACAAATCCCTATCTATGGAGAAGTATGCTAAATGGGCCATCTACTGATAGTACCTGGAAAAACACAAAATATGTATCCACTACTCCGCAAGCAGTAAACACGAATGCGTTGAATAACAGGTAAAATATTCTGTTATTTGAAGGATGTTTTTCAAATAATAATCATCATATCTCTCAAATGCACGTGCCTATTACCGTGAAAACGTCACATAAGGAGTGAGACAATATTTTACTGAAATTCTGAGTAAATCATATAACCGAGTACCCGTAAGTACGAATTTACACCTGATCGGAGAACTATTATTGGTTGAGAGAACGCGGGAAATTTACGTTTGAATCGGCTGTGTAGAAACACGTGTTATTGAGTTTATTTGGAAACTGGGTAGATCCAAAACAACAGTACACAAATCACGGTCAGTGAATATCTGGGGGCGAGGAAAAGAACACAATGTGCTAGCACAATGTATATATTTTCTCAAGATAGGGTTTGTGGGAATTGTAGCGTCGTAACAATTGAACATATTTCAAAAATCGAGTAACGCGGTTCGATTACAAAAAGGAAAGTTTATATACAAAATAGTTCCATTCATCATTTTGCAAGTTCAGTTTACCCAGGATTTGTTCCTCTAGCAGTACGTTAACCCTTTGTTTCCCTTCAATAAGAAAAGAGGTTCATATTAATATCGTTTTTGTTTACTGTTACACTACCACTTCACTCCCTGAGACACTGTCGTAAATGCTTAGTGGTGGACATGTGAATACCGTACCTCTTTCTGGTAGTACTTCCTAATAGCTGGTGGCGGGCGAGGGTTAAAACAGTAGGTATCTAAATGCACCGTCTTTCAGTTTGACTTCAACTGGTTATGGTGTATTGTTATAACGTCACCTTGAGGTCGCTGAAGGTTATGTAGGACAAAAGCAGTGCGAGATTGAGAAAATGCTCTTTCGTAGGGACCTTGAAAAGAATGGTGGAACTTGCTGCATGTTACTGGTGGAGCCACATGGAGGTGTAGCCAAACACGATCTCCAGGTTTATACGCTGACCCGTTTACTTGTCAGTCGTATGTGTACCTCTCGTGTTTGTTAACATTCTCTAGACGGGTTTTCACTAAGCGATACGCGTCGGGGAGATGGTTAAAAGATTACAAATCTATGGTGCGTGTTCCTGAGACTCACGCGGTAACAACGGTATATGTATCTCAACAGGAAGATATAATTTGTGCTCAGAAAGTAATATAGCAGGTGAGAATCCTGTGAACCCATGCACCGATGCACTATAGGCTAAGAGACATCGAGGTATTTCATCATCCCGATATTAAGCTGACGACATACTAATGAACGGTTGTAGAAGGTCCTCATTTATCTTGTTTGTTCTTTCCACCAAGCCATTAAATTCCGGGTGGTAAGTGACAGTACGAGTTATCTATATTCCAATATCTGGCATACCTGAGCAATGGAACGACCTTGTAAAGCTACACCTTGGTCAGAATAGTGAGACTGGAGAGTCATAACGAGAAACCCAATGATCAAGGACAGCTCATGAAACTGTCAGGACGTCCTGTCGAGGAATCGAAAAGGCTGCATAACGTTTGCTAAAACAGTCTACCATCACCAGTTTGTAGTGGTTTCCATCCTTCGTTGTTGAAAGCGGCATCATAATATCAATGCCAACTCGCTGATGTAGTCCTTCTGTCATCATTGGGGTTAACGGTGCACAGGGTATTTGTTAGGAAGCTTTATGGCGTGACACACTATGATTTTTGCAAAATTCTGTTTTATCTTTGTGGATGGATGGTCACCTAAATCTGTGGTGAATGGCGTGTTCGGTCTTTCGTTTTCCGAGTAGCCAGGGGATCCCAATGCTCCTGATCCATACTATCCAGAACTTTTACGCGTGATACTACAAACAGAGGGTGTTTGAACCCACTAAGATACCGCTATACAAACTCAAATGGTGCGTTCCTAAGGGATGATCTTTTAGTTTTTCCATGAATGGCCTATTATTCTTATGTGGTTGTCGTTCGTAAATGAGTTGCTGATTGGAGTCCGCCGCTCTCAAGAACGATCAATCGATATCAGGGGCTGTGCTAATGATAGCAATAATGGTAGCAGAAGAATGAGGTATACGGGGTAGAGAATCAGCATTTATATGTCGGCCTCCATGTCGTTAACCACACATAAAACCGAACTCTTTCAAACTCTCCTGCCATTGCGCCACATGACCTTCTAGCACGTGAGACAAACGAAGACACTGAGGTGCACTATGGTCTATGTCTACATGAAAAGGGTGTCCCGGGATATGGCAAAGAAAAAGTTGCAAAATTTTTACCAGGGCGAGGATTTCTCAGCATATTGTGGGATACCTCGTTTCCCTCTTGTCTAACCACCAACAAGTATACACCATGACTAGCTCATGTCCACCTTATACTAATCGGTACAGGAATTCCCTGATAGCTGACTAGCTTAAGTTCATGTTAAATATAAACTGGCACCTATTAGGCGAAGTGTACGGAGAAGCTAGTATGTGTCAGTCTGTAATACATGACTTCAAGGTTTTAAATGCCTGTCGACACTCTATGGTCAGCAAAAACTGTCGTCCTTTATACGTCAGGTGGTATAAAGGTGCTGTGGAAGATGAGAAACCGCCTAGAAAACGTATATAGTTGGAAATGAGTCCTATAAAGCTACGGACATCTTCGACAGTCTTCGTCTGTTTCCAGCCAATGGTGGTGTTCAATCTTCCTCTCTGTTCCTAATTCTTTTGCCGCAATCCGGCGTCCCAAGAAGAGCATCTTTTTCTGCCAAAGTCGGCACTAAGATGATTTCGTTTTTCGAATCACGTTGCTTACAACTCCGGAGCGAAAAGCAGTAACATTTCGCTAAAGCATTCAGACGACGGTAATCTGAACATAACCGAACGAAGGAATCTTTCCATACTGAAAAGCTGAGCGAAGCCCAGGGTAATTACGGAACTACAAGAATTTTTTTTTCTAATATCTCATTAATCACTGAGCCCATCTGCGTCTGGTAATGCTCTGACACTGCAAGTCGGTTGACCTAGTGGCATGTGGTCACCTGTATTACTATAGTGCTATATAGTAGTCGTTCGGTTTTTGGAGACGTTCTCCCTGAAAACAGGGATAAATTGATGGACTAAAGAAACTGTTGATAGACGGGAGCTCTCCGTTATTTGTCCATTATTCTGTACTTAATGTAGAATTCTTAGCTTCCTTAGGTGAGACAGATCTGATTGCTTCTTCGGAGTGCAGTGCCTGCTCCAATTTGTGCATCCGCCATAGGCGTGTGCATAACAATTTTGTGTTATGAAATAAATTCAACCCCCGAGTATCAAGTCCCTAGTCAATGTAGAAAAGACCAGAAATTAATTTAAAAATGAATGTTTTTTTCACCGGTATGTCTAATCACACCCCAAGAGCATGCTCCCAACAAATCGCCTGTCGTTGTTTTTAGTGCTCAGAAATACAGTGTTTGTCATTTTTCAAAATTAAGTGTGTGTAAAACACCCCTTTCATGAAGCATGTTGACGCTCCGGTGTCAAGTCGGATAGTAATTTCGACTCCTCCGGAATCCGATAACGTACATTATCGGGCTCTCTAGGCGAACTGTTGTCAATTGAAACATCGCGTTTTACTATCCCGTCACTGGTTTGTACAGATCGTCCAGCCAGAGAATGATTAGATGCTGAGACAGTTGATAAGCTGTACAATTGATGCGATCCCACAGGTTCTCCGACGATTACTGCCGGGCGGTGTGCTCATGAGTTACTTACGTACGCTTATTAATCTCCTTGGAGGAGCGTAGGCCTCCCACCATCATTATCCATCCAACTCCGTCCTGAACAATCCATTCCAGTTGTTTCCAGTTGCTATTCATCCCTTTCATATCTATTTTCAGTTCTCGGTGCAGTGTATTACAAGTTAGCGCTCACCTCGTGATTTCCATCATCTTTTCCTAATTTCCTGCCAAATGGATGCTAGTAGGCTGTTGTTCATGGTATGTGGTCAAAAAACATTCCGTATGTTGCGTGGACAATAGTTTATAAATACTTATAACTTTTTGATGATGGTTATGGCAGTTCTCGAAGTTTCAGCGGTGTACAGTAGAATTGTCCTGATTGCTGTATTAAAGATTGTGACATTGATACTGGTTGACAGACAGTGATTTTGAGTTCCAAGTATTCATCGATTGTGGGAATGCAGCCATTGTTTTGTTTATCCTCAGCTTTACGTTCACGTCAGATCCTCCTAGGTCACCGATGATGCTCTCCAGGTACGTGGAAGAATCCACCTCTCCTAGGGTTTCTCCATCAAGTGTGATTGGGTTGGTGTTCTCCGTGTCGTATTTAAGGATGTTGCCCCTTCCCCTCTGTATGTTGAGGCCTACTGATGCAGAGGCTGCTGCTACACTACTTCTCTTCGTGTTCATTTGTTCATAGGTGTGGGATATAAGGGACACGTCACGTGCGGAGTCAAAATTATCTAGTTGCATGCAAGCTGTCCATTGTAGTCCGTACTTCTCCTCAGATGTGGAGGTCATCTCAATCCGGTCAATCACCAGACGAAACAGAAATGAGAGGAGTCAAAATTGTTCAACGGATTTCAAGAACGAGCAGTTATGATGATACAAAACGCATGTATGGTTAAAAAGATCCCACAATAAATATTCCTGTGTGTCTCCGACATTAATGCCAATCGCATCAGTTTTACTAGACAGACCCTGCCACGTGACCCTTAGAATTACTGGCCAACTTTGATCAAACATTTCTAAAACTCAAAACAGCTGATAGCTAACATCGAAGCCAGAATCGTCAGCACAGACGTCGAAATAGTCCTGTTACACGGATCTATAACTTCAAGGACTATTACAATCATCATCAAAAGGGTATTGGTGTTTATAATCAGTTTTCTAGCCAAAACACTCAATTCATGAACTATAGACCATCAGAAATGGCCTACTAGCACAGTACAAACTGACTTCCAGCTGAAGAAGAGGGTAGGAAAACAGGCTGAAGTGGATAAAAACCGCAATGCTGAAATAATCAAACTAAATTACTAGCCGAGCCCTAACTCGGAATTCCCAAGGCAAAGGAAAAGAAGTGAGACTCAGGAACACATTGCGATGGAAACTGAAGATAGACACTAAAAAAGTGAATGATGCTAAAGCAGACCTTGAAAGGAGAGTTTAGGTCAGAGTTGAATGGAGAATCCTGGCCTGCAGCCGATGCTCGACAATAGTCAATAAACCTGAGTAAGTAACTACTGGAACTGTGAAAGAAGGACACAGTCGCTTGGACATCATGTTCAGCGCTTGTTTCCCTAAGATAAGTGAGAGGCATAGGTATGTAAACCATTTGGCACATATATATTATAACAAGGACAATTCTACAACGTTGCAAGTAATGGGAGATCAAGTGGACAGAAACATGTAGCTGTGTGAGGATCAACCTGTTTTAACAAGAAAGCACAAAGTAGGAACAGACCAGACATCTGAATTAAATTATTAATCGAGAATAAAACTGAAAAAGAGACTCAATGACGTGATTGATTGGAGGATTTTAGGATAAGATGGTGAAAATTCTAAGAGACAATTCCTATTCTTTGTTTATCATTCGTTTTTTAACTGTTATTAGATAACATTCAACGGTGTATAAATTTCAGAAGACAACATGAGGCGATAAATATAGTTCATCATTATACGGCACAGACCATGGGGACACCGAGCAGATGAATCGACTATGCGTAATACATGAATGAAGAAGAAGGGGGATAAATGCAAATCAATTAATTGGTGGGATTTAATACTTGCATACATATGATCAAACCAATGAGCCGTCGAGCGATTAAGTACCTAACATTTATGCAGGTACTAGGAATGTATGTAAGGGTTGTATAATCACCAGTTTCGTGCCGCCAGGTAACCCCCGTTCTATTCATATAAGAGACCAAACTAGTGATGAATTGATCTTTTTTCTATCCCACACAGTGGGGCGCGAGGTGCCTTGTTCAGACACACAAAGTGTTTCAACATATAATACTAGATAATAGAATATATAATGCCTTTGTTCTTAATCTTCATTGAAGATTTAACTTTTATTACTTAACTTAATCTTGAATGTTGTCTGACCCTTAAAAATAGGGTCATATTTGATCAAACTCTGGGTCACGGCGTGATTCAGTGTATGACTGTTAACCCTTGACTGTCTGCTTGAAAAGTTACCGGAATCCCTGAAAATTGATATCTCAGCCCATCCTGTTAAGAATATTTTTATTGATTCTCAAGTATCAATTTTTTTCTGTTAATTATTCCTTATATTTTTTGGCACATCACTCTGTACTTTTGATATACTTTATTCCCCCTCTTAAATTAGAACCATTTAAATTGAACATAGACGTCGTGTTTTGGTATAATTTAATACAAGTCACTCAAAATCGATTCTCACTTTATACAGAAGAACGTAGTTTGGTCTAATCTAATAAAATTTAGTTCATTAGTTCTGCGTTTAAACCAAATATTGATGTTTCGGTCGTCAGAGTCAAAGAGACAATGATATTTCGTCATCATGTCAGTGATATACAACAGACAGCTTCGTTCACCAGGTACGGTTGCCGTTAACGCATGTCGGCTGGGAAGTTTCCAGAGATGTTTCATGTATCGGTCGGTTCGTGGTTCGGGAAAATTACAGGGTTTTTGGCGATTTCGAGATTTTCTGTGCTGACTATGATACCAGCATCAATCAGCGTTATCTGTCTCTCGTGATCTAGAGACAGATCGTTCCGGTGAAGAACTCTTTTGAGGATTTTGAGAGTGTCTACGGTCGTGACGAATATGAAAGTAATGTATCAGGGTCTGAAAGAGTTCAGCAGACACTTCGTGTCGGCAGACGCAGCCAGCTCATATATCCCATAGTTTTGAAGTGAGACGAGCACCACCTGCATCTTTCGAGGCAGCGTAGACAAGAAAAGTTGTTTAAACAGGCCGTCGTCGAAGGTCTGTAGACCCATGATCTTTCTCACTCGTAACAACATGTCTGTTGCCGAGCCATGTAGTAGATCAATGCTATTAAGGAGTTGATCTGACCTTTATCGATCAGTTAAATCTCCACGTTTAAAAGTAGCCTCTTTCAGAGTTTTTTAAGGTTTTAAGACATCACTGGTGAACATACTATTTGTGACGTGCCCATTGAGATCGCGCGGTAGTGCCTTCACTACTGCAACAAAACTGTGCACACGGACCTGTTATGCCGTGCTTATGGATGTCAGCTTCTGTGTAGCAGAACCAGGCCCCAACGCTGTTGGGCCAGAATGGCACTAGCTGAAACGGGTGTGTGTAATAATCTCGATCTTAAATAATTTAAGAGCCTGTTCAGTCATGATGAATATGGAGCATAGCAATTAACGAGGAAAAAATTCAAAAACAAAAAAAATGTGACAATATGTATATATATACGGTCTAGCATAGAAATCATCTAAAATAAATTTTGAGACAAATTCTGTTCAGCACGAAATTTTGAATATTTCAACAGCCTGAGTTATAATAATCGTAATTGAAATCATAATACGATCAAGTTCAAACTGTAGGGTTATGATCTAATTCAGTATTAGTACATTTATCTACGTTACTATAATGATAGACCTAATTCCAAAAAAGTAGATTTTTCATGATGTAACTACCTAGTGTTTAAGTTTTTACGTGGGAGTCATATCATTGTTTGCACTGACTCGTCGCATCGTATCAATCATTAATACGACATTCTGCACTTCAGAACACATTTTGACTGGGGACAGAATGATACGTTGTATTGTCTATAAGGATTATTTACACAGAATGACCACGCCTGAAAGTTCAAGCCATACCATATCGAACATTTGTCCTCGCATCCAACTTCTCTGAACTTATCTCCGAGTTTAAATGTTGAATTTGAATTTTCTGTCATCTTATGCTTCGAGTATAGTGTAGTCATGAACTGATACCACTGCAAGACCACCAATGAATACCTGGAAGCACTGAAGGGCTGTTTTGCTCCAATATAGGACTACTCAGCAGTCCGCATGCAAGGTTTCGAAAGCGGAACTCGAACTCAGGGCATTTGGTCTTGTACTGGCAGTAGCTACAATACCTATAACGATTGTAATTTTACCAGTAATTTCAGTATTGGTAGTTGCAACAGAAGCTGTAATCTACAGGTAGAAAACGAGTGGAAAAGTTTGTTCATACAGACGATCGTTTACTTAAACATATCACCTATATTTTATTTAAATTAGACCATCGATCAGTCTCTACCGATTTATTGAACTATACTGTCTGACTTAATATAGAATTGAGATATAATGAATTAAACCTCATTGAGGATGCGATAATGTTGTTGTTCTCTACAGGCAATCTGCACATTGTTTGTGTTATTAAAATATTGGGCTGAAAGAAGACACCCAATAGATTAGATAGAGAGTATCTTACAATAAACAGAAATCTCCAGTTCAGTCAACATCCGATTAACGTATTTCTACACGAAAGTTGAACAGACATAGTTATCAGTTGCCTTGAACTTTTATCTTGCTTTTTAGCAATAATTTTGGAATCATTTTCATTGCTAGAAATGTTTTACTGCTGAATTAGCATGATTTGTAAGTTTCCAACTAACGAACTGAATTCGTTGAGTTTTATTAAATTTAACAGGTTGGGTTTCATATAGTTGAAACACTAAATACATCTTGAAGAAACAGATCAACGAAGGGAGCTGTTCACTTACTTGTTGGCTTAATTGTCTAGTCATACGCCCAATGTATACCGAGAGAATGTAAGAACACCGTTGTCATCCTATACAGTAAAGAAACATCAGATGAAATTAACATGATTCTAAGCAAACATAACATAGGAGATTATTTACTTGCCAGTGATACCACACGACCGGCGTTAGTGAAAGTCTACGATAGGCTTTCAAAGGAAGAACAATAAAATGTCGTCAGTGTGATCAGTCATCATGATTGTAATGCAAACATTATGAAAGAACCATCTAGACAGTTTCATGATAGGTTGAAGGAATATAAATAATATTTGAAACATGCTCCCAAATCCTCGGTTTGTCTTGAGAATCAATCATCAGTAGCATTACATGCATCAAAAGCAGGACATAAATCAACTTTGAAGAGACCAAAACACTCCAGAAGTGGCTTGGAGCTCATGAAGATAAATTGATAACAAAAGTGCTGTATACATACGTGCACACACACTCATTCATATATTATCACATTGTGAACTTTCCACATGGTTTGCATCCTCTGAACTCATGCTACCCTACTTAATGAAGTCCACATAAACATTGTCTTCAAATCTCCATCATATTCAAACATAAATTTATGAACAAAGAATATTCTTCTGAATAAATTTTCTTCATAAGCAAAGATGAATAGTGGCTAGCAGTGGAGTCTAGGACGCGCGTTCCATCCTATTTGAGACTCGTCAGCTGGATGTATCTGCAGCTCAGATTTGTTGATGTTTACCCCAGGACTCGAACCTAATACCGTCCTCTTCAAATGCCATCACGTTATCCACTTAGCTATTAAGTCCTAATAGCCACTTGCTTGTGCAATGAGAAAGTACAAGTAAACAATACCAAGTGAATTTATATTCTCTTCAATGTTCATGAATATTTATTCAAATTATTAATTCAAAAGGTGGTCAGATTTAAGGCAAAATACATCGTTTAAAATCATGACATATATAAATTAAGAATTATGAACTAAAATGACATTTCACTGGTTAAGATCATTAGTCAGTTGAAGCTAGACCACCATGGAAAACCTGGAAGCACTGGACGACCGTTTTGCCCTATTGTGGGACTTCTCAGCAGTGCGCACCCACGACCTCACCCTCTGCGAGATTCGAACTCAGGCCCTACTGGTTTCGCGAGTGAGCACATAACCACTAGACCACTGAGGCGGCCGGCATCCAACGGTGTTAATGTCTAACTTCAACTAATCCACGAAATTGAGCGACACATCCACCATTATCTCCAGTGAGCTGATATCTCAGAACAGACCTGGTTGAACTCCACTGATCACTACTTCTCACTAGAACTCCAGGATATACCTCTTGAAGCCAGTCACTAGTGAGCATATGTTGATTAGTATCAGAAGGGGTTTTGTGAAGATTGTAGTAATTTCAATGGTTAAGATCATGAGTCAGTTGAAGCTAGATCACCATGAAAAACCTGGCCGTTTCGTTCTATTGTGGGTCCATGGTGGTCTAGCTTCAACTGACTCATGATCTTAACCATTGAAATTACTACAATCTCCACAAAATCCCTTCTGATACTAAAATGATATTGTTAATGTTGAGATGGTTAATATGAGTCGTCGAATTGAATCAACTTATACGTCAAATGTTTGTTTTTTATGAGATTAATGAGGAATAATTATATGGGTCAGATGATAAAGTGAAAGAGATAATAATACAATTACAAATGCGATCAAATGTTTAGTGTATGACGATGGTAAAAGTATGTTAAACTGATAGCCTTGAGTTAACCGATCAAACATACAATAACACCTCATGTATTGCACGTGCCATGTCAGATGATGTGTACTTTATTATTAGACAAATACAAATTGACAATATTTGCTTCCTAAGATGTTTGAAATCAATGAGAATATCTACTGTACAACTAAAAGTTGTGTTTTAGATAGTGCTTGGATGAAATGGTATAACATATCTGCTACTAAGACAATTTATGTCTTAAATTACATGAGATCGTTACTCTTATTTTAAATCTCAACCCTAAGTTTCCCAGGTTTTCAAAAAGAAGGATGACAGAACGTTACATTATAGCCGATGTCAGTTTATGATGACAACATGATCCCAACTTGTAAATCTAACTCGAAACTCTAGTTTAACTCTTAAAAGCTTACCCTGATCATTTTGCTTTATGAATGTTGTCAGTTGGTGATAACTTTTACCGAAGACTAAAGTTATATGAATTCAATAAGAAATAATAAAGTGGGTTGATTACTAAGTAGATTAGTCATGTATTCGGGAGAATATTTGTAATGAACTAAGTCTTCAACATATTTGCCACTAATATGAATGTTGACTTACTATAGAACAATAAGTTATGTCCATGGAACATTCATACTTATTCAGATCATGTTGTTCATAGTAATAAATGTAAAAGTAATTAGTACGTCATTAGACACATTTGAGAATGTTGCTCTAAGGTGAAATAGCGTTAGAAATATGTCCTTTCAGATTGAATCATTAGGAAAATGATGATGATGAATACCGTATTTTAAAAGCTTACAACAGATAAGTCAAACTATTTACTCTACAGTTGGGTGCCGTTTCATCTGAGAAAGATTTGGAGTTCAAAATTACTGATTGTCAGTATTGTTATACCATGTATTCATGCTTAACGATACCCTATTCATGTTAGGCTTCGGTGTGATTCGACGAGTGAGTTTAAATCACTTCTGATGTATTGCATCAGATTTGTAGTACATGAAAGTATTTCTGTATGTGCATGCCCCCAAATGCCCTGGTACGGCCGAGAGTGGAAAGAGTCCGCTCTCCATCTCGAAACGCTCTCACATGGCCATGCGTATATAGCCTCTGCCAGGGAAGTCCTACTCACTGACTTCTCGCAACACGGGTGTTGTTTACGAAAATGAGAGAACGAAAAGCGAATGTCCGGCGCTTTAACCGGATCCCAAATCAATGGTGCACATGGGCTTCAGTATCCTGAAGGAACAAATGGCGTATGAACCAATCGTTGGTCACCGGCTACCATGGGACTGCATCTTCTTACGATGCTCCACTGACTTGTGGGTCAGACGTTCAGGTCAAAGGCTCGGGTTGTGGCCCCCTAAGAAAACCACGTGGTTCGGTTTGGGCACCCGGGCAGTATCACAGCCCTCACGCAAATCAATTGAGATTTGTGTGGCGCATATGTATTTGGTGCCTCCCTGTACCTATAATTATGTGTTAAAATAAATAAATAAATCTGTATGTGTATGCAGTTCTATGTTAAAAACCACTGACCCTGTTTGGATGTAAACTATGCTGAGCATAGAATTTGTCACCATACTTGACGGATGAAGACCAAAATTACCTGAGTTTTCACAGATTCATAAGAACATGAATGGGAAATCGGACATATATTGTGTTCTTGTCAACATCTTAATGAAGAATACAAAAAGGAACAGTTGAAGATGCTGATAAACGCAATTGATAAACTATATAAACGAACATGTAGCAAGCTAAGGATAGCATGTATTCATTAGTCAACCTTCATCGTTGTATTGTCATTCAGATTGTTCTTGAAACTTAAGCTCATTGCAATAATATCCTCATCACAAACATCTCACATTTCATCCTTTTCATTAATGCGTTTAGTAATAATGATAATAACGTGATACGTTTGATCTTCTTCACATATTTGTTACATTCATCGATCCATTTGTAATTTGTCAAAGAATGAGAAATCATCAAAATGCTTCAGTTGTTCTATAGTGATCAAGAACACCAAGTAGGGACAATTGAATGTATTTGAATACAACAATACAGAACATCTCAGTAAAAACTAAGAATCATACAGTAGATGCTTCATTTACAAAATGTCAATCAATCATCTAAGAATTTATTGTTTCTTGCCTCCATAGCAATCATTCTCTGTTCTCATTCTCTTTTCTTCGATCTTCTTAAGCTTCTATCTCCAGGCATTTCATATTCTATTGATGATACATACTACTTATATCTGTCAACATCAGTAGCATTGACTGACTGGCTTTACTCTAATATACATGAATATATATTACGAAAATGTTAAACTAATCAAGGCAATTTGGGTCAATAATCACAATCAAATAGAATGGGTCACCACATAAAAGTACAAGTTGATAGTAGTAGGAAGACAGGTATACTGATAGTAGGTAAGAATAATAAGATAACAAATGTTTTATCAATAGTTAAACATTGGAAATAGTAGGTCAAACATGAGTAAATAGACTTGGAATAGTCATCACAAAACATTCAAACTATTACATAATAAGAATTGAGTAAATAATTAGATAGTGAAGAATACAAACGGAAAGAGGCGGATAATTAAAAACAAATAATGGATGTGTAAATAAGGATAATGATAACGAAACAAAGTCATTTGTTAAGTTATATATGGCATGGAAGGGATAGTGGGGTCACGAATTTCTTCTGTACATATGAATTGGAGTTAGCCATACGAATACGTATGGCTTCAACTATATGTAGGAGACGGGATCGAATTCCGTTGGGAAATGATGGAGGTATACGATAGATCACTCGAAACGCTTCCGATTTATCTATATTATGGCGGCTATCAATAAGATGTGCCAAGATAGAATTGCTTATTGTTTTTATCTGACCTTTCATAAACCATGCTGGTAGATGTTCACTCATTCGTTGGTTAAGTTATCTGGTAGTACGCCCAATATAGCTATCTCCACAGGAGCAAATGAATTTGTAAATGCACATTGAGGAGGCTAACTCAGGTAACTTATCCTTCGTTTGAGTAGACGTCGCTAGTCCATTTGAGAAAGTCAACGCAAGATTGACTGTGAAAAATGTCCTACTAATTACTTTTGTTAATCTATCTTGCAGAGTATCACTAGCCACATCCCCGTTGAATTTTAGTTTAATGTATAAAGGCTTCTTTCGAATAGTCAAAATCTCCTACTTCTTTTTATATTATACATGTATTTCTTTATCAACGCACTAGGGGTAGGCGATTTCGGTCAGTGAGTTGTTGATAAATTCCAGCTCCTTAATTAAAGTATCCACTGAACACATCATTTTTGCTCTGCTAGTGAGATATCTAACCAAATTTCTCTTGTAACGGATAGGTGTAGAACTATAGAAGTGACTATATTGACAGGCAGAAGGACTTCTTCTGTACACACTTGGTTAATAGGTGATTTGTGATACCTTTACTATACTTATATTGTTAGTAGCTATCAAAGAACTTGGTCTTAAACCTAACTAGATCCTCCAATGAGGTAGGTATCGAGTCAGTTGTTTATGAAAATAAATTTTCAACAGCATAGAGAACACCAACCCAATCATACTTGGTGGCGAAACTCTGGAAGACGTAGAATCCTTTACATACCTGGGAAGCATCATCCATCGATGAACAAGGAGGATCAAATGTAGACGTAAAAGTGAGGATTGACAAAATGTTAGGTTTTGAAAGAGAGAGAGCTATCACGAGTTCACGTAGTTTGCGAACGAGAACGAGGATTCGGTGACCAACGACCAGTAAGCTATCTATTGACGCGTCCCAGCCCGCTATCTAGAGAGAGAAGACCAAGCTTGGAATGAAATATATTCTGCAGCAACCAGAAAACCAGCAAACTTTTTACAAAGACAATTTCAAAACGTATATATACAATAATATATACATCGATATTGTCATGGAGCTTTGAAACATTTAATCGATAGTTCGTCGATTGACTGCCATTGAAATATTTAAACATTTAATCGATAAATTCGTCAATCAACTATGTGCGTGGGCGGTAAGAAATGCCCACGTATACATGTGCATACAAGCTCCACAAGATAAAATTACAAACTATGAGTTTTTGGGGATCTACCGTCCCCAACACAAAACAAGGGCCGCATTTCTACAATTGAAGAATATATGGAACTCAAAACAACTTTCAACTAATATCAAAGTCAGGATCTTCAATACGAACGTCAACACAGTTCTACTGTACGGAGCTGAAACTTGGAGAACTACAACAACCACCATCAAGAAGGTACAAGTACTTATAAATAGCTGTCTACGCAAAATACTCAACATCCATTGGTCGGATACTATCAGCAACAGTCTTCTGTGGGAAGGAACAAATCAACTTCCAGCTGAAGAGGAAATTAGGAAAAGACGATGGAAATGGATAGAAAATACATTGAGGAAATTATCAAACTGCATCACGAGGCAAGCCCTAACATGGAATCCTGAAAGGAAGCGCAGAAGTGGAAGGCCAAAGAACACATTACATCGCGAAATAGAATCAGATATGAAAAGGATGAATAGGAACTGGAAAGGATTGCCCAGGACAGGGTTGAATGGAGAATTCTAGTGAGCGGCCTATGCTCTTTCACGAGGAGTAACAGGCATAAACAAGTAAGTAAGTATCTAATTGATTGATAGGTGAAATGATAGCTTGTCATTATAGAAGAGTGTTTTGTATTGATCTAAACAATATTCATGATTTTATGTTTATTTCAATGACCTCTTTTTTTTTTTTTAAATGTTTATTAATAATGAATTGTTCAATAATGAAACAACTTGTTATTATCATTACAACGACGTGTTTTAAAACTAGTTTACATGTAATCATAATCATATTATCATTATAGAACTACATTCACACGTACACATAGAATATTACATAATAGAATTGTGATTTGTATCATTCTAATTGTAAGAGAGAGAGAGGGAGAGAGAGAGAGAGAAGAGAAATCAAAGTTATGCTAACTATACATATGATCAAAGTTTAGTATATTAGTATACAAATGTTTGAGAAAGAAAGAATCAAGTTACAATGTAGTCAATTAAAACAAGATCATCATGGAGTTTTATGGTAACTTCCATTCTGATAATAATCATCATGTACTCAGTAGTGATTGGTTTCAAGAGATATTTCCTGAAGTTTTAGTGAGAAAACGTGACCAGTGGTATTTAACCAAGTCTATTGTAAGATAGTAATTCACTGATGATAATCGTAGACGATGGTTCATTTTCGTAGATTGATTGAAGCTATACATTGATACAGTCGAATGACAGCTTAGTAGTCTAGAGGTTAAGAGTTCTCTCATGAGACTCATAGGTCCTAGGTTTGAATCCCACGTGCGGAATTGTAGATTCGCATTTCTCAGATGTTCAATACTAGGATGAAACAGCCGTCCAGTACTTCTAGGTTTTCAATAGTGGTTTAAATTACATCGACTAGTGAATTCAACCATTAAAAATTACTAAAATCTCCACAAAAGCCCCCTTCTAATGGTTACTTAAATTGTCAGGAGTAAGCGTGTTCTAGTTTCTTCTATTCTTTTATTCCAAAATTATAAGTAGTTAATAATTCCACTTATAATTATTATAATCTGACATATGTATCCAGCTCAGTTATGTAATGAGGATATCACTGTGATGTGTAAACACAAAGACAGTAGATATATCACAGTTCTGTTATCGTAACAGTGGATAATTGAGAACAAGAAGAATATATGTACAACATTGTATTTGTGTGCGATAATGATGTGTGTCATGCTATGGGGTGCTCAAAAACCAAACGGAAGATCAATGATCATATTGTTTTAAACAACAACTTAAGAAAATGATCTCAATGAAAAGTGAATTTTTAAGCAAAAATGAACAGTGGCTAACAGTAAAATACAGAATGCGCGTTTTGTCCTATTTGGGGCTCGTCAGCTGGATGTACTTGCATATATGCCAACAAGAAACTGATCAATTGCAGTCCTGAACAACAATCGAGAGATACAAGCAAACAATATCAAGTGAATTAAACCTCATCCCATTGAACAAGCAAGTGGCTATTAGGACTCAGTACCTAAGTCGACAATGAGATGATGTTTGAAGCGAACAGTACTGGGTTCGAGTCCCACAGTGAAGATCAACAAGTCTGAGATGCAGGTACATCCAGTTGACGAGTCCCAAAATAGGACAAAACGTGCGTCCTAGATTCCACTGCTAGCTACTATCCATCTTTGCTTATAAAGCTTGTGTCTTAAAGTAATATCGTGGCACTACTCATAGGATGCACATATCCCAAGATCGGCAGCGTTGCTTACTGTCCCGCTTTCACTTTCTCTTAGTGATTGACTGGATTAAAAATACATCAACGTCCGAGAGGAAGAACAGCCTACAGTAAACATCTAGGATGTAGCTGGACGATCTAGACTTGATGGAGAATCTTTGAAGGATGTAATACCTACCTATACATATCTAAGCAGCATCATTGATGAACACGGTGGATCTGGTGCAAATGTGAAGGCGCAGATTGGCAAAACAAGAGCTGCATATCTGCAATTGAAGTTGCTTATCGATAACGTTTCCATTCTGTTTCTTTTTTTTTAAAAAAAAGAGATAATTGTTTGGTTTAACGATAAGAAAATACTGACCATTTACATAATCTGTACATTCATATTTACTCTTTGATTATTACGTAATCTCATTTGATAATAAGAGTCATGAATCAATGTATGATGTAATCATTTCTATTCTTCTTTAGACTTATATATTTATCATTCAATAACATAATGTTATAATATATGTGACCTATTACATATAGTCAATCAGTATATGACTTACATAATCTTAATACTGGATCACAAGAAATAATGTATTGACCGGTATGAGCAGCCTAATATACTTATTAGTCCGTTTTCCTTGCCTAACCTAACCGGTTTAATTCAAAATGGCAATCATAGCCTTCATAATATAGAAACATGTATTTCAAACATACCTGGTTTTAATGCATTTAGTGTTATTTACTTGTATCTTCCCATTGTTATTTATGACTGTAATTGATCAGTCTCTTGTTGGTAAATGTGCATCCTGTGCGGATTGCCTTGATAGCGCCTTAATTCACAAACATTCTAAACAATAATGGATAGTAGCTAGCAATGGAATTAAAGGATGCACGTTTTGTCCCATTTTTTGGGACTCGTCAGCTGGATGTATCTGCATCCTAGACCTGTTGCTTTTTACTCCAGGACTCGAACCCAGTACCATTCGCTTCAAACATCATCTCATTATCAACTTAGGCTACTGTGTCGTGATACACACCTGGTTTATATACAAATTAACTACACTACATCGTACTATAAAATAGGAAATACACATTTGTACAAGATCTAGCCAAAAGAGTGTTCTTGTGTATGTGGGAGACTTTAATGAATAGACTGGACATAATTCAAGAATGTTAAATGGTATAATAACAATCTATAGATCAAAATGAAGCTTATAATAAAAGGAATATAGATATAAACAATCTAATTACTGAATAGTTATACCATAAGAATGTATTGTATCATATTAGTTCATTATTCTTCATTTAGATATAACACATTTTAAATAAAGTGCAATCTGATCATCATCATCATGATCATCATTATTGTGAAAATGAACTGATATCCTCAAATGTATCACAGTTATATCAGATCAATGATTTAAATTATATTGATTGTATTGAATCATAATTGATCAATAATATTCTAATCAATAAAGCTTATTATTACTATTATTGTTATTATTATTATTATTATTATCATCTGGATGATGATGGAGATGATGACGCTTTGGATGATGATGATGATGATCTGGATGATGATGATGCTTTGGATGATGATGATGATGGTGATGATGAGGAGGACTGTGTTACATGTGAATATTGATTATTTAAATAAAAAAGACAAATTAAATGTAGAGATTGATAGTTTATTATTATTAATAAAAAGCTTTTAATGAAATCAGAATACTGTCAAATTTACTTACTTACCTATTTACGCCTTTTACTCCTTGTGGAGGAGCATAGGCAGGAACATCAGTATTCTTTGTTCAACTCTGTCCTAGGTAATCCTTTCCAGATGTTATTCATCCTTTTTCATGTCTTCTTTCAATTCCTGATTCACTGTGTTCCTTAGTATACCCCTTTCTTTCGTTTATGTTATAACTTGTCAGTGGAATGGAATGCTTAATTGTTATATTAGGTCGTCGTTGATTGTTATGTCGGAAAAGCGCTTATCACTTATACTCGGAACGAGAGACCTCTGCAATTCCCAAAACACGAAAATAATAACACAGAGACTGATATAAGTGAAGATTTATTAACCTTAAAACACGTCGACAACGACGACGACCTTAGTCGAAAATACACTCATTTATATATTGATTGTACACACACTTTGAGCATAGTTCATAGTCAATTGAATACAAGAATATCGTATATTATACAAGAAAAGAAAACAACTACTATATTGAGTAATCAATACATTGAATCAAAACGGTAGTAATTTTGAACCAGAAACTATAATGAGTAAATCAATTGAATTTTGACATTTCTTTTTATCATAGAAGTTTCCCTTCAGAATCTCAAGTTGCTGCTTGTTTCGTGATGCAATTTGATGATTTCCATAATGTATGTCCTATCCACTTCTGTCGTGTTTTCCACATTGGTCTGTTGTTGATGGTATCCAGCTAAAGGATATTGAGTATCTTACATAGACAATTTTTTATAAATACTTGTACATTTTTGATGATGATTATAGTGGTAGTAGTAGTAGTTCTCCACGTTACAGCTCCGTATAGTAAAACTGTCTTCATGTTTGTATTGAAGAATCTGACTTTGATAGTGGCTGATAGATAGTTGTTCTGAGTTCTATATATTCCATATTTGAATGATTTTAACTAAGAAAATGAAAACAACTTAACAATAATAAAACATATAATAATAGTTAATAAATCCATTGAAAGTTTATAAGATTACTGATTTCAAAAGTTGAAATCATGAGCCAATTGAAGCTAGACCATCATGGAAAACCTGGAAGCACTGGATGGTTGTTTTGTTCTATTGTAAGACTCCTCAACAGATTACGTTCATGATTCCGTCTAGCGGGATTCGAACCCAAAACCTATCAGTCTCGCGCGCATGCGCTTAACCACTAGACTACTAAGCGGTTCGTCATTCAACGGTGTTCATGTCTAACTTCAACCAATCCACAAAATTGCGCCACCGTCATCATTGTCTTCAAAGAGATGATATCTCATAACAGATCTGCTTGAACTCCACTGTTCACGGCTTCTCACTAGAACTACAGGAGTGTATCTTAATGTCAGTCACTAGTGAGCAGATGATTATTATCAGAAGAGGTTTTGTGTATAAAGGAATTATTATTAATATCTCATTTAATTATTGTATTAAATCTAACTAGTAACATGTATACATAATTCACCATAGTAAGTTAGTTTTCTACAAGATGGGGTCACGAACCTCATACCCAACCCTCCTTCTGGGGGTCAGCAGTAGCCCCAGAGGGATTCCAAGTAGAGTTATTACTAATTATCATTAATTCATTATAAGTAGTAATAAAAATAAACTTTTAATTCATTGAATAAGAATAGAGTCTTATAGAATAAAACAAAAGAATGAAACATGTGCTATTCAATCGAATAACAATAAATTGATTATTGTCATATTGGTTAATTGTCACGTAGAGAAACAACGTGATTTATTAAGTAGTATGATTAGTGCAGGTGAATATGTTTATTTCTAAGATAGAAACTTCTAATTATAGTAATAATTAGTTGAATTGCAATAAAAATTGATTTCATTCTGTATAAGGTTTAAATAGAACAAAGTAAATTGCTAGAAATGATCGTAAACTAGAACAACCAGTGAAAATCAAGGAAGGCAAGGTAACCACTAACGTTGAAGAACAACGAAACAGGTGGGTAGAACACTTCAAAGAACTGTTGAATTGACCAGCCCCACTGAACCCACCCAACATCGAAGCAACACACTTGGACCTTCCAATCCATGTTGGCTTAGCAACAAATGAAGAGATCAGCATGGAAATCAGACAAATCAAGTGTGGCAAAGCAGCAGGACTAGATGACATTTTAGTAGAAGCACTGAAAGCAGATGTAGCAGTAACTGCAAAGATACTTCACATTCTCTTCATGAAGTTTTGGAATGAACAAATACCAACAGATTGGAAAGAAGGACTTCTGATCAAAATACCAAAGAAAGGCGATCTCAGCAACTGTGATAACTACAGGGGCATCAATGTTCTCTAAATACCAGGAAAAGTTTTCAACAGGGTATTGTTAAACAGAGTGAAGGATTCCGTGGACACCCAACTTCGAGACCAACAGACTGGATTCCTTAAAGATAGATCGTGTGCAGACCAAATAGCAACACTACGAATCATTGTGGAACAATCGATTGAATGGAATTCATCACTCTATATCAACTTCATTGACAAAGAAAAAGCATTTGATAGTGTGGACAGGACAACACTACGCAAGCTTCTTCGACATTACGGCGTATCTGAGAAGAGAGTCAATATCATACAGAATTCCTATGATGGATTAAAATGCAAAATCGTGCATGGAGGATCTTTGACGAAGTCGTTCGAATTAAAAACTGGTGTCAGACAAGCCTGCTTACTCTCACCCTTTCTCTTTCTCCTGGTAATCGACTGGATCATGAAGACGTTAATATCTGGGGAGAAGCATGGGACACAGTGGACAGCTAGGATGCATCTAGACGTTCTAAACTTCGTAGATCATCGAGCTCTTTTGTCGCATATGCAAAAACAAATTCAGGAGAAGACGACCAGTGTAGCAGAAGTCTCGACAACGGTGGGTCTCAGCATACATGCGTTGGCCAGATACTATCAGCAACAACCTACTATGGGAGAGAACAAACCAAATTCCGGAGGAGGAGAAAATTAGGGAGAATCACTGGATGTGAATAGGACACGCATTGAGGAAAGCATCCAAGGCAAGCCCTCATTTGGGTTTCTCAAGGCTAAAGGAGAAGAGCAAGACCAAAGGACACATTACACTAAGAAATGGAGACAGACATGAGAAGAATGAACAACAATTGGATAGAACTAGAAAGGAAGTCCGATGACAGAGTGGGTTGGAGAATGTTGGTCGGCGGCTTATGCTCCACTTGGAGTAACAGGCGTAAGTAAGGTTTAAATTGATTGTTATGTAACTGATTAAAGGGCATAAAGTCGATACACTGAAGTCATTCAACGTGATGAACAAATAATCAAACTCAAACCTTTCAAGATTTGCCGAATCGATAGCAATCATATATTTAAAACCAGATCTATGTATCCAAATAGAGATAATAATAAATCTTTCGTTGCCCTGGTAACACTGACCTCCCCCCACCCATATTTTTTATTTATTACATCATTCATTATTTCAACTCTTTTTCAAGTGTAAATTACATCATTATCATTGTACTCTATCAAAATCTTCACTGCATCATGATACATATATATAGTCATCTTTAATCACCCTCTTTATGTATAAGTATGTCAATGTATGTAATAAGTTTAATCTAAAAACGAATCTTTGTTATTCTTTCTCCCTTTTATGATAATAAAGGGGGAGTATATGTGCAAAAGGAATTATTATTAATATATTAAATCTAGTAACATGTATAAATCATTCACCATGGCAACCCAACGTAAACTATACTTTCAATTAGTGATTAGCATTTATAATAAGATTTAATTTTAATTTAATAGAATGAATAGAAGAATTATGATAACTTGTTCATTATTACTTTAATTAAGTTGAATTAGTAGAAATGTATATAGAATAGATGGAATGTGACTAGTAGTTACTTACTTACGCCTGTTGCTCCTAATGGAGTATAGGCGGCCAACCAGTATTATCCAACCTACTCTATTATGGGCCTTCCTTTCTAGTTCTATTTAATTGTTGTTTATTCTTCTCTTGTTTGTTTCCATTTCTCAGGGTAATGTGTTCTTTGGTCTTTCTCTTTTGTCTTTGGCCTTGAGGATTCCAAGTGAGGTGTTTTCTTCAAAATGTAATTAGTAGATGAATTCAAAACGACAACACGTCACTTCGTCCTTGATCCCAGAGTAAGTTAATATTGATTTCAGGAATTGAATTCAGTATCCTTTGCTTTATACAACTAATACGTTATTTACATAGGTAATCAATCCCTATAGCTAATCACTATCAATTTTAATTTGATAACGTAATCAATTTGAATTATTCTGTTGTCTCTAGTTTAACTGAAATATAGTCAGTTACAATTAGCATATGTGTATTTTGTGGAGATCATCATGAGTATAGGGTTAGCGATCCGATCCCGTAGAAAACTAAATCACTAAAACAAAACGCTAACCACCTTGATATAGTGGATATGAACTCTTATTTATTTGAACACATAAATATTGGTACAAGGGGGCACCAAATATATATGCGCCACACAAAACACTGAGAACTTAAAGAGAAGGGAAAAAAGGTAAGGAACGTAGGGGAAAAAAGAGAGAGAACAGTAAGGACCAGATTAGTGTAAGGTAGTGCAATAGTAGTAATAATGGGGGAAACGTAAAGGTACAATCAGAAGAAATCTTTCAGTTAAGGAAGAAGCAACCACTTTTTACGAAGAAAGTAAAAGAAGATTACAGCAGGATCGCCACTGGCTTCTATTCTGAGCCATACCTGATAACGTTTCTGGCCACTGTGTTACACCATCTCTCAGACTCCAGACAGCGAGTCGTGAAGAACCAACATAAGCTAGCCCTTTGCAGCTTTCTTTCATACCACGACACCATGTCATATACTGACCACCTCTCCGCTTTTTCCAACCAGTCCTAGAGTCGGCAAATAATGCATGACGAGGAATTCTCTGGGACGACATTCGTGAAAACAATTTCAGACTACCGAGGTCGATGTTTCAAGATGGTGACACCAATTGGATTATCGTTTCTGCTCCCGAATCTCTGCATTACTAACATGGTGTTGCCACTGGATGCCAGCAATCCTTCGGAGACAATGATGATCGAACACAGAGATATGAACTCTGGGACAGTTGATAATTCTCAAACAGGATGAATTGAGACTCTTTCTAAATCTTCTTGCTAGTCATATTCTATCTAACGTGTATAAGTTTTATTGAAACAGTTGTGTTAAAGTTTTCTTTCAGTTATTCATTGGTATAGTTCGTGATCGATACTATTATTATTATTTATTACTTTAACACAGATATTGGTACAAGGAGGCATCAAATACATATGCGCCACACAGATCTCATTTGATAATGTGTGAGGGCTGTGATACTGATCGGCTGCACAAACCGAAGCAGGTGCGATCAATACTAGTTCATTTACATTATGTTGTATAATAACTATGTATTATAGGGGTTGATACTATATCAAGCCGATATAGATTATTCTAGCTTTTAGACAGATCAATCTACTCATTCTTATCAAGCCACATTTTTATCTTGTCACTTATTCGTTTATTAATTCTGACTGCTTTTATGTGATTGTACGTATGTTAATTAGTTACTCTATTCGTTATGTGTTTGTAACTTATTTGTGTTTGACTAAAGATATATAGTCATGTTTGATTAAATCAAGTTGGTTCATATACCTTCCCTGATACTTTTCGCTTCATTTCCTTCGCTGTATTTCTCTGAATGCATTCAAACGTTCTTCTCATGTTTGACTTACTTTCATTCCGTTATTTACTAACGTGATTTAAGTCGATAATTGATTATGTGGGATGCTGGGATATATACATATATAGTATACTTTGATTTTCAGTCAGCCCTAGATTTCTGTTTCATTTCTCTAGTTTCAATATAGTAAAATATACCGTAAACACAAGACAGATTGGTATTGTTTATGTGAATCTTCCAATCAATGTTTAAGACTGCAATTGATCAGTTTCAATCTTAAACATCAATATAAAGATTCAAGTAAACAATACCAAGTGAATTTAAAAACGCGCCATTGCGCTAGAAAGTGGCTATTAGGACTCAGTAGCTAAGTGAATAATGCGATAATGCTGAAAGCGAATGGTACCGAGTTCGAGTCCCGGAGAAAACAGCAACAAGTCTGGATTGCAGGTACAGCCAGCTGACGAGTCCAAAATGGGACGAGACGTGCGTCTTGAATTCCATTGCTAGCTACTATCCATCTTTGCTTATATGGATTTTAATTTATACAGTTGATATTGATTTCTGGTTTATATAAATGGGCATTAAATTATTGTAATTGCTGTATTTGTTAACTAATAGTAAATTCGACAAACTACTACTTCATTCATAGTTAGAATACAAGAACAAGAATATTTTACAATAAATTATTTCAATAGTTGAGATCAGGGGGCAACTGAATTTAGTCCATCATGGAAAACCTGAAAGCACTAGGCAGCCGTTTCATACTAGTGTGGGACTCTTCAGCATTGCGTATCCACGATAGTGTATCGTAAGATTCAAACCCATGACCTACTAGTCTTGCGGGCGAACGCTTAACCGCTACACCACTGAGCTGGCATCCAGAGGTATTAATGTCTAACTTCAACTAATCCACGAAATTGATAGACAATCCACCATTGTCATCAGTGAGTTACTATCTCACAACAGATCCGATCGAACTCTACCGGTCACTGTTTATTACTAGAATTCCAGGAAATACCTCTTTAAGTCAGTCACTAATGAGCATATGATGATTATTATCGGAAGGGGTTTTTCGAGTCAAGCTAATTAGGGACTAAACACATGAAACAGTGTGTAATACTTTTCAAGTTATATTGCTCAGCATAGAACTTGATGTCTAATGACTATTATGTATCGAGTCATGTATGCATGAACAAATGCATACAGTTACCCTAATGTTATGTAATTATCATACGAATGTTGTTCATTTAATTCAGGTCATTATCTTTAAGACAAGATCAATTATAATTAATAATAGTGTTGAAGGTATAGAAGAAAGACGGTGTATCAGTGAAGAAACTTCTCTTTTCGACGGTTTCATTTAATCAAACTATACAATCGTTTTCCTAATTCTTACTTACTTACGCCTGTTACTCCTCGTGGAGGAGCATAGGAGGCTAACTAGTATTCTCCATCCAACCGTGTCCTGAACAATCCTTTTCAGCTCTTTCCAGTTGTTATTTATCCTTTTCATATCTGATTCTATTTCCCGACGTAATATGTTCTTTGGACTTCCTCTTTTCCACTTCCCTTTAGGATTCCAAGTTAGCGCTTGTCTCGTGAGGCAATTTAATGATTTGCGTAATGTATATTCTATCCATTTCCATCGTCTTTTCCTAATTTCCTCTTTGACTGGAAGCTGGTTTGTTCTCTTCCAAACCATGGTTTTTTAATAATTAATTTTATTTGTTAAAATAGTGTGTCTATAGTAAGATAGAATGATTCTGAATATTTAAAGAAAACCAACTTGAAGTAGTATATTGTCATAAATTAAAAACCAGATATTGAAAAGAAGTTATGTAATAAGTGTCTTGTAAAGTGACAAGCTGAAGATAAGTGTCTACTTGTTAGCTATTAAGAATAGAATAAATGAAAGGTTTAATAATTTGGAAAATTATAGGAAAGGTGAAGAGATGGCTTTGGATGGAATAGAAGAAGCTTTCATTGGATGGGCTTTTGTGTCTAGTAGCAGTGAATCACTGATAACTTCAGGCAGGAAATTAGGTATATTATTAATAAAAGAGGAAAAAGGAAAAAAAAAAGTGGTAAATCATAGTAAAAATACCACCATTGGTCCTTAAGAATATGTCAAGTTTTCTCATAAACGACTCCTGGGAAGTCACTTAGACTAGCTCAGCCGGCAGCGAATTCCAGCATTTGACTGCTCTTAAAGAGTAAAATGTTTGTTTACAATCCATTCTGCTGTGTTGAGTGTGCAGTTTCTGGGTGTTATCCTTAAGTTTTGTGTTCGAACTAAACTTAAGTAGGTGTTTAAGGGGATGTCCAAAAGTATTTAGGATACTGTAAGCCATCACGTCACCTCTAAGACGTCTGTACTCTAATAAGTAAAGGTTTGGTGATTGGAGGCACTCTTCATAAGGTTTAAATTCAAATCCCCGAACTGATTTCGTAACTCGCCGTTGGATACGCTCCAGAGTGTCCTTATCCTTTTATAGTGAGGGAGGAAATACTGTTTCCGAACTATAAATAGGGACGAGTAAAACTGTCGAAGATTATGTGGAAATTTCTTCCGTCGAACTGGCCAAAAATGCGCCTCAATGTTAACAGTGCAAGGTTTGCTCGGGAGGCACATTTAGCGTAAGACTTTAAGTCACAGGGTACCAACACTCTTAGAAGTTTTTCAATTTGCGATACCTCCAAAGAGAAGTTGCTTAAGTTGTAGTTGTAGTTTGCAACATGTTTCAGATGGACTACTTTACACTTGGAAGTGTTAACGGTAACTCAGTTTCCATCTGCCCAACTTTGAAGTCGAGTCAGATCCTCCTGAAGTGCCAGTTTATCCTATTGGTTGTATACTTCTTTCCAGAGTTTCACATCGTCAGCGAAATGTAATAAACCTGACGATACGTGTTGTGGAAGATCGTTTACATAAGTCAAGGGATGAACAGGTCCTAGTACTGAACGCAGGAGGAACCCATTAGGATATTCTTTGGCCTGAGAGATAGTGAAGTTAACTCTGACGATGAAAGGTAGATTTTCTTAGGTATAAAATGAGCCAATCAAATAAAAGTGATTTAATACCTAATCGTTTGAGCTTATTGATAAGACATATATGGTTGACCTTATCGATAGCTTTTGAGAAATCAAGGTATATGACACCAATCTTCCCCTTGCAATCATGGATGGTTACTCATCTGTCCATCGCAGTCAGCAGGTTGGTTACAAAAGAGTGACCTTTTCTGAAACCGTGCTGTTGGGGTGAAAAGAAGTTTAAGGATGATAAATAGTTGTATATACCATCGTGTATTAGGGATTAGCGATTAGCTCGAAGGTTCGCTGAGTCGACCTCCTTTGAACATTGGTGTGATGTGAGCCAGCTTCCAAATTTCCGGTAATGTGCTTCGGCTTAGTGAATGTGAAAACGGTACGCTAAGAGGAACAGAAGTAATAATTTAAAAAAAACAGAGGTTAGGACCATAAAAGAATATGCTGTTTTCGTACGCAAAGGTTGGCTTGAGTTGGTGTATAGAACTAACCTAGGCTGTACATAAGTTTTTTATTTGCATTTCCGTTGGGCTGAATCTCGCGGCTGTATGATTTTGAAGGAGGCTTCTGGTGAAGCAGAACGATAGGGACTGACAAGATGCCCCAAGATCTAGCTTTTGAGTGATTTCTATAATCCTTTGGAAGTCCAGGCAAGGTAATGTTTGGAGATGTTTCGAATAAGCTCGCTTGGTGGGGAATATAACCTGCTCCAAATGAGCAAGTAAACTGATAGGTGCAAATTGATTTGATCCGAAGCGGGAAATGATACTGAGGTTATCGGATCCAAGTTCACAAGCCTAACAATTGCATTTAATCAAATTTGTACAATCACCCTCGCTAACTTGACTATCGGTACAGGAAAGAGTGGAGAGGACTTGTAGCTCAGTTGGATGATTTTGATGGAGTTTTTAGCCGAACTTTGAGTAAACCTTTTCTTTTCGAAAACATCCAAACAATTTTCTAATTTCTTCCACTTTTGTATTTTTACTTAATCTTAACATCTGTCTCTCGGTTCTGTTATACTGACCTCTCATCAAAATATTTTGTTAATCATTTTCATATATTACGCAACGTGGCGACTGTTTAGTTTTTGAATAATTGCGTTGATTATTATAATCCTCTTTCTTCCAGTTACTCAATATTATTTTATGATTATTACGCAACGCTACAATTCGATGAGTAGTATTTCATAGTTTATATATATAAATGTCCAATTTAGGAAACCCAGAACGTGCATCAAAAAATCATCATTTTAGGACACGAACTGAAAACTGTATCACAAGTTCCTTCATGATACTGCTTTTGCCCACTAAATGAAAATTACGCGTCACATGACACCACATTTACTTGATGTCTGGTAGATGTTAGACATCCCAGTGAATATTTACCCCTACTAAGTTCTGAAGACATTTGACTTCGCTAGACATGTTAATTGTGAACTATACGGTATGACATGATGTCAAAGCTATGTTGTAGAGAACGCTTAATACTTTTGATGTACGTTGTATCTAGAACGAAGATTACATGCTAGGCACCATCCACAGGATCATTGCACAACTACGTGCTTGTGATTTACTTAAGAACTCTGTACATGATTATTGGTGATGCGAAGAAACTACCTACAAACCTTTAAAAAACTCCCAATTTTCTATAGCTACCTATTTATTTGTTTGGCGTATGTTTTGACGAACTAATGGTAGTGAACATTTTAGAAAGGTGTCTAGATTAGGGTAGGAGCTCTGTTTATTATTATTAATAGCTCTATTCAATATTATAGATTTCGGTACAATATAGAATTATCAGCACGAGATATTTCAACAAGTTTCTTTTACAAAAACGAACTGAATCCGCACAAGATCTCAGATTAGAGACCTTCAAGAATACAGGTTACTGATTAGGTTAACTCTAACAACGTGTTCGTCACAGTGTATATTTGCTAGGTAAGGTATTATAGAACATTTATACTTTGGCTTGCGAGTATAGATTTTAATGTATTGACGTCTCGTTCTACCAGAAGATATATAAGAAGAAATATGTGAATGAAGGGAATGTTTATTATCTGATAAGATAACACCTGCTAGGAGTTTGCAAGACTTTAGATGTCTATCCACAACCGTATTAATGACTGAAGGATTCATCACACACTTTGTTGACTGACTTCAACACTCTCCGCGACACAGCAATCTTTTCTCAAAAGTCCGGGAAAAAACAAGGGAGAACAGTAAAGAATAATTGGTAATATGGAGGAATCGACAAATTGTAAGAGTGAATGTCCAGTAATCCCAAAAACACACAGCCTCCTTACGTAGTATGTCAGACGGAAAAATTTCTTCGATAACAGTAAAACATGAGATGACCAAGAGAGATCGAAGGAAAAGGTAACATCAAGATAATTGACCTTCGACAGTGTTTATCAAAGTCTCCAATGGCATACGCATTATGGGGCCCCAAAGTGGTGTTTAGATGCTGTTCATATCTCAGGCTAAAGTTAGCAGCTTGACATTTAGACGGATTAATTATGAGACAGTCAACAGACCACCATTCAATACGAGACAAGAGGGTAGAGATCGGCACACATAGAGATCGTCTGCATATTACACAAGTGTTTCCTGTGGAAGATGGCAAATTATGCGGAAAAAAGAAGTGGAAGAACAGCTCCATGTGGCACACCATCATGAGACAGTATAGACGTTGAACACTTCCCTCTACAGTGTACTGTCCCCTTCCATAGAAGTATGAACATATCCAATTGGTTATCCAGCTATCAGTGTTGAAGCTGATTAACTTCACAAGTAAAGTTGTCTTGGTACAGAATCAAAAGCAGAAGTATGACTCAAGAAAGCGCATCGAACACACCTCTTACCCTTTCCCAAGCTGAACACTACATTGTGATGCAGAACAGCAACAACATATAAAGTGCTTCTGCATTTGTAAGTCAACAGATACGGACCAATGTGTTCTTTTATTGGGGGTGAAGTGGCAATAACAATAATTTTTACATTGTTTTGAGTAAAGGTGAGTTTATTGCTATGGGTCTAAATTCCACATTCTGATCACCATATACTCTCTTAGGTATATTGATTATCTTTTTCTACATTTTCAGTATGAGATTAGTTGTGGATCTGTTCAAGATAGTGGCGAATGGATAACGTTAGATCACATGAAACTAGACAGATTTGGACATATCGATAAGCCAGCAGTTTTACAGTATAACTAACCTGACCATTAACCAGACGGTAGTTACAGCACAACCACCGCCCTGAACTTCACCTACATCAATAACAATGTAATTCGAGTAAGAAAACAATGTAAGAATAAAATTTATTTTAAATGAAAACGTTCATACATACACATTTATATACGTATATTTAAGTGTATATTGATACCAGAATACAGACATTAAATATGTTTCTTGATCATATCCTCAACTTTAGCAATAGAAGCTCCAACAACCTCGCCGACTTTTTCACCATTTTTTATTGCTATAAACGTTGGCATAGCTGAGATATTATAGGATCTGGCGGTCTCCTGAAAGATAATACCACATTATAACTCCATTTTGATAAACTTAATAATAAAAGCATTAAAGAATTTTCACGAGACTTTAACAGGACAGTAAAGTAAGGTCCACAAATTTATCTAATTACTCACTTCAAGTTTGTCGACATCGATTTTCACGAAAACCGCATCATACTTCTCACTCAATTCTTTGAACAGAGGAGCTATGGTTTTACATGGGCCGCACCAAGTGGCAAAGAAATCAACAACAACCAACTTCGTCTTATTTTCCTCTAACAATTTTTCCAAATCACCCTAAAAACCAAAGGAAAGTATGATAATCTATCAAGAAAAGAAGGGGAAGTGCAATATACAATGTGGCACTAAATACTAGCAAATGACTGAAGGATCAACGAATCTTATTTATCTACTCAAATGAGCAAGTGTCGTGGCAGTTCAGTTCAAAACCTGCTTTGAGTCTTCACTGATGCCTTAGAATATGCTCGGAACCACACTGTACACATCCTATACGTCGAAGCAACAAGTTTACTAAAGATAACGAAACTTACATCTTGCTTCAGTTCAATTAGCTTAGACATTGTCACTAACTAACAGATTTCGTATTAAGCCACGCAAATAATGACCTTCCAGATTCAGTTTCAGTTTCAGCTTTAAAGAACAGATTCAGATTTCAAGTTCGGATTTCAAATTCAGATTCAAATTTATGTTGTGAGAACTACGGCTCAAGTTATTGCTTTTCTACCTTGCTTCTATGAGTGTCTATTGTGCTCTCGAATGATCCACTTAAAGGTAAAGACAACACTGCTTCAGGTAAGAGGTTTCAACAACTGATGACTGTGTGAAAATCTGTATTCCAGCGGTATTTCATTATTTCTTGATATTTCTACTGGCCGGTTATGCGATCTGAGGTTTCCAGATGTAATATGAAGTAAAATAGAGGATATGTTGGGTCCAAAATCAATTCTCAGTATCCTATACATCAAAATAATATCACCTCTTAATCAGCGGTTGGACACAGTAAATAGATCTAGCTTTAGGCAGCCCTGTGTATGGTATGCCACGAATTCATAGAATTTCGTGTAAAGCTGCATTCTGTACTCTTTCTCAGCACATCCGAATCAGCTTAAACAAGTGCTTTCAGCTTGAACTCCTTTCTAAATCTTAGTTCGCACAAAGGTTGTGTATACTGTGGAGAACATACAAGTAAATAATTTGGAGAAGGTTCATCACAAAGCACATAGAGTTCCAAACTCATAGACTGCAATCTTAAGGTAATAGCCCGTGGTCATAAGATCATGTATCCTGTATGAACTAGAGAATTTAGAGAAAGATATCTTCGACAAAGTGTTTGGAACAAAAATACGTTGGCATAAGTTATCATACTCGAGATCAGCACACTGATATGGTACAACAAGAGGATGAAATAATGTAATAACAATGACAAAAAGAAAGTAAACACACAAAAGAGTTTGATAAAACAGGATGGGATGGTATATCATGAAGGGATGCTAGGGTGGATTCGAAAGATAAAGACTAAAGTGGAAATAGAAGTATACGTATCACCCATGAGGGAAGAATTCAACTAACCGGATGTGTATATAGAGCTCCAAACACTACTAGTTCAACTGACACTGCTATTAGTGAGTGATTTGCTACGGCTGCCTCCCTTGATTTCGCCTACAAAATTGTTTGTGGTGATTTCAACAGCAACGCTCTCGACTTGATATTCTGTCATAATGTCACACCGACGTGTGAAGTGGTTGGCGAAAAGTTTAACAACGCTGATTGTAAAATAGTCTTACTCACTCCACTGTTTCTTGCAAAATGCAAAAAATCCAAGACAATAACGACGCGTTTTCAATATACAGACTATGCACACAATGACTAGGGGAACTCTCGATTTCTAATAAAGCTCCCTGACTGGAGTAGTCTCCCTACTAGTGATAAGCCTTCAAAAACATTAGAAATGTTCAATGTCACTACTAGATAGTACTATATTATGTCTGAAATGGCACCCCATACTGTACGATGGTGTGACGTATTACGTCCTAACTGTCATATGTGAACTACTAAGTGAATGGTTTTCCCACTATGGAAATAAATCTCATGCCCCAGATATTGATATCAAGTGCATCAGCAAAAATAATCATAGTATTAGTAACTTCTAACTTATTAATATACACGCCTTCACCAAACCCTTAAGTTGAATGCAAGTTCTGATGCCGGTGATATCCCATTGATTGTTTAAAAAATGACAGGACCGAACATAAGTACATTATTACTCAAAATATTCACGTCACTCTTAGAAGCAGATACATACTTCGAAACTTGAAAGATAGCGTATGTTGTACCTATACACAAATCAGGACCAAAAAATTTTATCTAGAAATACAGACCTACCCAAGCTCCCAATTCTGGGGAAATTTTGGGGAGCTTTGGGGATATTTTGGGGAAATCCCCAAAGTTAAACAGCCTTCCCCAAAGTTTGATGAAATTTTGGGGAAATCCACAATTATTGGGGAAATTTTGGGGAAATACCCATAATTTTGTGGAAATTTAGGGGAAGAAATCCCCAAGGTCTGGGGAAATTTTGGGTAAATCCCCAAAGGTTGGGGAAATTTTGGGGTTTTTGTGCCATTTCCCAAAATTTCCCCAAAGTTTATAGTAGCGGCTTCCCCAAAATAGGTAAAATTTTCCCCAAAATTGGGAGCTTGGGTATAAATATTACCCCAATCATATGACGCGTAATGGAAAAAGTGATATGAGATGAATTATCTGATCACCTACTCAAAAAGCCTAATCCACCCGTTAGAACACGGTTTTATAAGAACAAGATTTTGATCCACATGCCTGATAGGCTTCTTTAACGAAACAATTCGTATACGTGACCAAAAACAACTAGTGTTTGTTTCGATGTCAAGACAACTTTTGATAAGGGACTTCATAACCTCTTAATCGACAGACTTTGGCGCGTTGGAATTACTAACCATCTATTGCAATGGATTAGTTCTTTTCTCACAAACAGATAGCAAATGACTAGAATTAATTCTACAACATTTACACACCGGCCACTAACCAATGGTGTTGTGCAGGGTAGTGTCTTGGGTCCATTGCTTCTTACAAACTACATCAACAATATATGCAGGTAATTCAACGCGGGTAACATTTACGTTTACGCTGGTAACTTAAAATTTATCTATAAAAAAGACATTTGCAACATACAAAGTATTACGCAAACAATCCAGCATGAACTCAACAAGATAGATAACTAATGTAAGCGCTGGAACTTTAAACTCAACACAAAGAAATGCAGCTGACTATGTATTGGAGAAATGTCTATTAAAATAAAGCTAACACAAAGACAACGTACTGGTCAAACTCAAACCAGTGGCTGACCTTGGGGTGCATTATTCGCAAAGTGTAAAACTTCGCTGAAAACTTCAGTACCACTTTGAAAACGACAGGAGGCTAGGTAGATTAAAACATATGTTTCAGGGATTCGCGACGAAATTCACTAGTTCGTTTGGCAACCTAGGGTGCATTTCATCGGATCCCATGTGTTTGCTTATATTAAGCTCATTCAACAAAAAAATGCATATACTTCTTTGATGGTCACAGTGTCCAGTGTGTATGTACGTGTGTTGGGTTGTCTTGTATGAAGTGAAGGGACGGGTTCTTCTACGGTACACACATTGCCAAAGTAGATCTAGAATACCTGAGGTTTTCTGTAGTTGCCCTCCATGAATAATGAAACACTACTGTCACCCTATAATGCTAGAATATTTCCCCTCCTTTCAATTTTTTTTACATTCTAATATAAGGTTTTAGTGCATTCGTTCTGTTTCTAACATTTTTTTTCATACAGTCTTCTAGACATGTGGAGGGTTGAGGCACAAATACTTCTACCATCCCCATATTGGGATTTCGTCTCGACAGAAACCAGTAACCTAATTCTCACCCACGTTCGTCTCCTATTACGAAGAAGGGGGTGAAACACCTTATTGGGCCACTGTGCAGAGTTTCGAGGACCCTATTTATAGTCCAATTTATTTGCGATGCAGTGACCTTTAATTACAAATTTATAAATGCATCTTCAGCCTTTCCAGCTGAGACGATGTCTCTACTGACCAATCTACTGAGGATGATGAATGTATAATACCGTTGCATAATTGTTTCCGAGATGTTGGGTCTGGAATAGGCTGTCACATGCTCATTTTTGATAATTATATGGAAATCAAAATCAGAACTGTATGATCACTTTTAACTAAGAGTGGTATATAATGAATCTTTATGACGTCGTTCTTTCACTGGGTAATAAAAGATGTAGTACTGATGATTTGGAGTCCAAGTCTTAACTAGTTGTTTCTTTCACGTGTTGCAAAGAGAGTTTTGAGTTTTGAGCTTTTACACTCCTTAACTTTATGAGAAATATCCGACCTGTCATTATGATCCATCTTCGATTTTTCTGCAACCTTTTGGGGACTGACCTTACTTTAGCCGAACTATGTCGGTTCTTATTCTCGATCTGTAAACACTTATCAACATCCACTGAAGTAGCATTCACAATCACCTCACGTGAACTTTGAGATCCTGGATGGTTGTCGATGACTTGATTAGCCAGATTTTCGTTTTACATGCTAGAAGCAAACGTCGTACGATTAGTTTTTCTAGTTGTTTCCTACTGACTGACATTTAGAGGGCAAGAAACAGAAGAAAATACCTTTCTTAAACTTTTGTTTCCGGCAGACCTCTTTGAAGTCGGTCATTCCCCGTTTGGCCCATGTAAGTCAATCGACTCCGAGCACATTCGAGGTAACTTCACACCAGTTTCTGTGTCGACCGAGCAAGAACTGTCAGATTGTTCAGCACTAGACCGTTTATAAACCGCAGGCGTTAGTTTCCAATGATCAATGCCTAGTATATTCGTAACGAGCTTGTATAAGTCGGTTGATTGCTTTGTACTTGCATACCGTTGTTTTAATATGGTTCCAGGTATTTGTTTATTTTCAATTGGTGGTTGTCTAGCTACTCGACTAAACTGATGCTAGTCACTGCGGCAGTTATTTGTAGATCTGTATATCTTTTAGTTTGAGTGTGTTTGTCCTCGATCAGTATGGATCCTGGAAATCAACTACTATCGCAATCTCAGGCAGGCATTTGGCTGGCCGCCTACCGGAATTCTCCTCCAAACTCTGTTCTAGACAATCCTTTCCACTTGCTATTCATCCCTTTAATGTCCACTTCCAATTCTCGACAAAGTGTGTTCTTCGGCCTTCCTCTTCGCTCTTTCCCCTAGGGATTCCAAGTTAGTGTTTGCCTCGTGATACAGGTTGGTGATTTCTACAACGTATACAGCATCTTTCCCTAATTTCCTCTTCAACTGAAAGCTTGTTTGTCTTCTCCCACAGTTCGCTGATGCCGATAATATCCGGCCAACGGACGTGGAGTATTTTTGTAGACAATTGTCTATAAATACTTCCACATTTTTTGATTATGGTTTTGGTAGTTCTCGAAGTTTCAGCCCCGTACAGTAGAACTGTCTTGACGTTCGTATTGAAGATTCTCACTTTGATGTTTTTGACAATTGTTTTGAGTCCAATAAATTCTTTAATAGTAGGAATTCAATCGATGCTTTTCCAATCATCGCCTTCACGTTTGCATCTAATTCTTTTTCTCTATCAATTATGCTGTTCGGGTACGTGAAGGATTCTACATCTTTCATGGTTTCGCCATCAAGTGTGATTGTGTTGGTGTTCTCGGTGTTGTGTTTCAGGATCTTGATTTTTCCTTTTTGTATGTTGAGACCTGCTGATGCGGAGGCTGCTGCTACACTAGCTGTCTTCACCTGCATTTGTTCGTATATGTGGGATAGAAGGGCTCGGTCATCTGCAAAGTCGAAATAGTCTAATTGATTCTGAGCTGTTCATTGCATTTCGTGCTTTTCAGCATATGTCGATGTCTTCGTATTACAGCCGACCGCTGGAAGAAAAGGGAATGGTGAGAGCAGGCAGCCTTGTCTTACCCCGATCCTTACTTGCAATACATCTGTCAACCATCCTCCATGCACGCCAACCAGTTTGGCTGGTTTCAGTGAAAAAAATAGTGAGAAAATCCAATTATTTAGAGAAGACGATCACTCAAGAATAAATAAATGGGTTAATCAATTGGTACTGTATGGGAAAATGGAGTTAAAATAATGAGAGGGGGAATATAGATAATAATAAGATACTAAGAGGGTAGTTACTGATGCCCGGTGACGATAACAGCGGTGATTTATAAAAAATCAATTAGTCACACCTGGTCCAAAAGGAAGATGAAGATACATGGCTGAGATGTTTGTCAAGTCTCCCATTAATTCTATTTACTGAATGAAGTTAATGTCAGTTCTGGTCGTGGAGCACTCCTATTTATAGTCCAATTTATTTGCGATGCAGTGACCTTTAATTACAAATTTATAAATACATCTTCAGCCTTTCCAACTGGGACGATGTCTCTACTGACCAATCTACTGAGGACGATGAATGTATAATACCGTTGCATATTCGTTTCCGAGATGTTAGGTCTGGAATAAGCTGTCAAATGCTCGTTTTTGGTAATTATATGGAAATCAAAATCAGAACTGTATGATCACTTTTAACTAAGAGTGGTATATAATGAATCTTTATGACGTCGTCCTTTCACTGGGTAATAAAAGATGTAGTACTGATGATTTGGAGTCCAAGTCTTAACTAGTTGTTTCTTTCACGTGTTGCAAAGAGAGTTTTGAGTTTTGAGCTTTTACACTCCTTAACTTTATGAGAAATATCCGACCTGTCATTATGATCCATCTTCGATTTTTCTGCAACCTTTTGGGGACTGACCTTACTTTAGCCGAACTATGTCGGTTCTTATTCTCGATCTGTAAACACTTATCAACATCCACTGAAGTAGCATTCACAATCACCTCACGTGAACTTTGAGATCCTGGATGGTTGTCGATGACTTGATTAGCCAGATTTTCGTTTTACATGCTAGAAGCAAACGTCGTACGATTAGTTTTTCTAGTTGTTTCCTACTGACTGACATTTAGAGGGCAAGAAACAGAAGAAAATACCTTTCTTAAACTTTTGTTTCCGGCAGACCTCTTTGAAGTCGGTCATTCCCCGTTTGGCCCATGTAAGTCAATCGACTCCGAGCACATTCGAGGTAACTTCACACCAGTTTCTGTGTCGACCGAGCAAGAACTGTCAGATTGTTCAGCACTAGACCGCTTATAAACCGCAGGCGTTAGTTTCCAATGATCAATGCCTAGTATATTCGTAACGAGCTTGTATAAGTCGGTTGATTGCTTTGTACTTGCATACCGTTGTTTTAATATGGTTCCAGGTATTTGTTTATTTTCAATTGGTGGTTGTCTAGCTACTCGACTAAACTGATGCTAGTCACTGCGGCAGTTATTTGTAGATCTGTATATCTTTTAGTTTGAGTGTGTTTGTCCTCGATCAGTATGGATCCTGGAAATCAACTACTATCGCAATCTCAGGCAGGCATTTGGCTGGCCGCCTACCGGAATTCTCCTCCAAACTCTGTTCTAGACAATCCTTTCCACTTGCTATTCATCCCTTTAATGTCCACTTCCAATTCTCGACAAAGTGTGTTCTTCGGCCTTCCTCTTCGCTCTTTCCCCTAGGGATTCCAAGTTAGTGTTTGCCTCGTGATACAGGTTGGTGATTTCTACAACGTATACAGCATCTTTCCCTAATTTCCTCTTCAACTGAAAGCTTGTTTGTCTTCTCCCACAGTTCGCTGATGCCGATAATATCCGGCCAACGGACGTGGAGTATTTTTGTAGACAATTGTCTATAAATACTTCCACATTTTTTGATTATGGTTTTGGTAGTTCTCGAAGTTTCAGCCCCGTACAGTAGAACTGTCTTGACGTTCGTATTGAAGATTCTCACTTTGATGTTTTTGACAATTGTTTTGAGTCCAATAAATTCTTTAATAGTAGGAATTCAATCGATGCTTTTCCAATCATCGCCTTCACGTTTGCATCTAATTCTTTTTCTCTATCAATTATGCTGTTCGGGTACGTGAAGGATTCTACATCTTTCATGGTTTCGCCATCAAGTGTGATTGTGTTGGTGTTCTCGGTGTTGTGTTTCAGGATCTTGATTTTTCCTTTTTGTATGTTGAGACCTGCTGATGCGGAGGCTGCTGCTACACTAGCTGTCTTCACCTGCATTTGTTCGTATATGTGGGATAGAAGGGCTCGGTCATCTGCAAAGTCGAAATAGTCTAATTGATTCTGAGCTGTTCATTGCATTTCGTGCTTTTCAGCATATGTCGATGTCTTCGTATTACAGCCGACCGCTGGAAGAAAAGGGAATGGTGAGAGCAGGCAGCCTTGTCTTACCCCGATCCTTACTTGCAATACATCTGTCAACCATCCTCCATGCACGCCAACCAGTTTGGCTGGTTTCAGTGAAAAAAATAGTGAGAAAATCCAATTATTTAGAGAAGACGATCACTCAAGAATAAATAAATGGGTTAATCAATTGGTACTGTGTGGGAAAATGGAGTTAAAATAATGAGAGGGGGAATATAGATAATAATAAGATACTAAGAGGGTAGTTACTGATGCCCGGTGACGATAACAGCGGTGATTTATAAAAAATCAATTAGTCACACCTGGTCCAAAAGGAAGATGAAGATACATGGCTGAGATGTTTGTCAAGTCTCCCATTAATTCTATTTACTGAATGAAGTTAATGTCAGTTCTGGTCGTGGAGCACTCCAAGTGAAAGAAGATATTGGTGAGAAACGTGGGAGTGTATTTGAGTGCTGACTGTTTGATATGGAACTTTTCTGGTTTCTCATGTTTACCCTTTAGTCTTCTTACGTTGATACAGTGGAACTTAATGGTTTGTCTCACTACAATGTACTACGTTGCAGCAATATCTGTCTTCTGGATTTCAAACAGATTGTTGTATAATTTGTATTGGCTAGTTCCCTGTAAAATAGCTGCTGTATGTTGTTTGCTTATACAAAGTATGTCATTACCACGACAGTGGTCTTTGTGTTTAATGTGGTGAGCATTTAATCAAGCATAAATAGAAGAAAACGCTGAAAATCTTTCGACAGAATTTCATTTGATAGCATTGTCGCTCATTTCTTTCTTCACCCTGTCTTATATTCTAACCTTTGTTCAGATCGCCTTTTAAGTACACTATGTATTTTGGTCTTCAGGAGTGCAGTATTTGTAAATAAGACAATGGCTAATGAAATGAAATTAGTGTTGCGTCAACAACGTGCACATGAGACTAGTAAACTGATGAAAAAGAGACAAGAATCAACTCACAATATATTGGTGCTGATGGTGCTTTGTCTTGTCATAATTGGGTGATGTTTTACACGTTCCATAAATGCAAGAATCTGTAGGGCTCATTTGACGATTATTTAGGACAGGAATGAAAGACCCTTACGACTGAAATTAGTTAAGCAGTATAGGTATGTCCAGTGAATTTTCTGTTTAATCCAAGTAAAAATCAGGGGGTCAGTCAGTTACAAAGGAAGACCAGGCATATAAATGCAACGGATTAAATTGCCACACCTCATTAGCACAAAACGTTGGACAGCAAACTTGTGGAAGCATTTACTTTAATGGTAGTAAAAAAACATTTTGTGTAAGGATATAATATAGGGGGATAAAATCAGTTCGTAGGAAGAAAGACATAGTCTAATGTTTAGGGGAAGACAACGAGTGTATACAGCTACAGCCATGCCAACCAGTGTCTCAAACCATTAGCTAGGATAGTCACAAGGACCCCAACCATCTAATCTGCATCTTCCGACATGGATCACGCTGAAAGTCAGTGACTTCCATGACTGATGTCAAGTTTTGGTTTCGCCGCCTCTCATATTTTTTCAACCGTCTCCCTCTTCGGACATTTTGATTTTGCCTTGTCTTTGGTTTGATGCTCCGGGAACCTGAAAAATTAAAGATTTGTTTTGTAAATGTTATAAATATTATTAAAACGATATTTCGGCCGACAATTTGTGATTCTCAAATAAACTTTGGCGGATAAATTTGAATATGGTTATATTATTAACTTAGGTTCATAAGTTGCAAGCAAAACGACGTGCCGTGCTTTAATAAAGGAAGAGGGCAAAATCTTGCAAGCAACAATCGCATAGGTGGCTGTTATACTGGACGTCTAAAAACGTCACTGACGTCACACTTCTCAGTCGTCAGTACGACGTCTACCTCGAAAATTGTGTGTGCTGCTATTAGCCCTACACACTACAACCATTCTAAAATATTCCTGCATTGGAGAGCGGTTGTTCCAGACAAAATGGCTCGATTGGATCATCATCATAGGCAAGCCCGACCAATTCAATGAACTGATAACGGTTCGAGACCATCATCCACAGTAGATTGGTCAGTAGAGACATCGTCCCAGTTGGAAAGGCTGAAGATGTATTTATAAATTTGTAATTAAAGGTCACTGCATCGCAAATAAATTGGACTATAAATAGGGTCCTTGGAACTCTGCACAGTGGCCCAATAAGGTGTTTCACCTCCTTCTTCGTAATAGGAGACGAACGTGGGTGAGAATTAGGTTACTGGTTTCTGTCGAGACGAAATTCCAATATGGGAATGGTAGAAGTATTTATGCCTCAACCCTCAACAAGTCTAGAAGGCTGTATGAAAAAAATGTTAGAAACAGAACGAATGCACTAAAAGCTTATATTAGAATGTAAAAAAGATTGAAAGGAGGGGAAATATTCTAGCATTATGGGGCGACAGTAGTGTTTCATTATTCATGGAGGGCAACTACAGAAAACCTCAGGTATTCTAGATCTACTTTGGCAATGTGTGTACCGTAGAAGAACCCGTCCCTTCACTTCATACAAGACAACCCCTCACACGTACATACACACTGGACACTGTGACCATCAAAGAAGTATATGCATTTGTTTGCTGAATGAGCTTAATATAAGCAAACACATGGGATCCGATGAAATGCACCCTAGGTTGCCAAACGAACTAGCGAATTTCGTCGCGAATCCCTGAAACATATGTTTTAATCTACCTAGCCTCCTGTCGTTTTCAAAGTGGTACTGAAGTTTTCAGCGAAGTTTTACACTTTGCGAATAATGCACCCCAAGGTCAGTCACTGGTTTGAGTTTGACCAGTACGTTGTCTTTGTGTTAGCTTTATTCTAATAGACATTTCTCCAATACATAGTCAGTTGCATTTCTCTGTGTTGAGTTTAAAGTTCCAGCGCTTACGTTAGTTATCTATCGTGTTGAGTTCATGCTGGATTGTTTGCGTAATACTTTGTATGTTGCAAATGTCTTTTTTATAGATAACTTTTAAGTTACCAGCGTAAACGTAAGTGTTACCCGCGTTGAATTACCTGCATATATTGTTGATGTAGTTTGTAAGAAGCAATGGACCCAAGACACTACCCTGCACAACACCATTGGTTAGTGGCCGGTGTGTAAATGTTGTAGAATTAATTCTAGTCATTTGCTATCTGTTTGTGAGAAAAGAACTAATCCATTGCAATAGATGGTTAGTAATTCCAACGCGCCAAAGTCGGTCGATTAAGAGGCTATGAAGTACCTTATCAAAAGTTGTCTTGATATCGAAACAAACACTAGTTGTTTTTGGTCACGTATACGAATTGTTTCGTTAAAGAAGCCTATCAGGCATGTGGATCAAAATCTTGTTCTTATAAAACCGTGTTCTAACGGGTGGATTAAGCTTTTTGAGTAGGTGATCAGATAATTCATCTTATATCACTTTTTCCATTACGCGTCATATGATTGGGGTAATATTTATAGGTCTGTATTTCTAGATAAATTTTTTTGGTCCTGATTTGTGTATAGGTACAACATACGCTATCTTTCAAGTCTCGAAGTATGTATCTGCTTCTAAGAGTGACGTGAATATTTTGAGTAATAATGTACTTATATTCGGTCCTGTCATTTTTTAAACAATCAATGGGATATCACCGGCATCAGAACTTGCATTCAACTTAAGGGTTTGGTGAAGGCGTGTATATTAATAAGTTAGAAGTTACTAATACTATGATTATTTTTGCTGGTGCACTTGATATTAATACCTGGGGCATGAGATTTATTTCCATAGTGGGAAAACCATTCACTTAGTAGTTCACATATGACAGGACGTAATACGTCACACCATCGTACAGTATGGGGTGCCATTTCAGACATAATATAGTACTATCTAGTGGTGACATTGAACATTTCTAATGTTTTTGAAGGCTTATCACTAGTAGAGAGACTACTCCAGTCAGGGAGCTTTATTAGAAATCGAGAGTTTCCCTAGTCATTGTGTGCATAGTCTGTATATTGAAAACGTGTCGTTATTGTCTTGGATTTTTTGCATTTTGCAAGAAACAGTAGAGTGAGTAAGACTATTTTACAATCAGCGTTGTTAAACTTTTCGCCAACCACTTCACACGTCGGTGTGACATTATGACAGAATATCAAGTCGAGAGCGTTGCTGTTGAAATCACCACAAACAATTTTGTAGGCGAAATCAAGGGAGGCAGCCGTAGCAAATCACTCACTAATAGCAGTGTCAGTTGAACTAGTAGTGTTTGGAGCTCTATATACACATCCGGTTAGTTGAATTCTTCCCTCATGGGTGATACGTATACTTCTATTTCCACTTTAGTCTTTATCTTTCGAATCCACCCTAACATCCCTTCATGATATACCATCCCATCCTGTTTTATCAAACTCTTTTGTGTGTTTACTTTCTTTTTGTCATTGTTATTACATTATTTCAATGTCTTGTTATTTTTTCTTAGGTCTACCTATGTTAAATGCATCTTGACATATTTTACGTTTGGTTGTATGGCTCAGAAATCGGTTTATCTCACTATCATAGTTAATAGTCATTGAACTGATTTCCGTAAGCGTTGATCGTATATCACAAAAGCAGGAAGTAATTACATATAAATTAACAGTCAGCACTTAGTCATTAACAAAATAGAACTTCGTACGTACGTACATCATTTCGAGTTGCTTTACCAAATTAACACAGAGATATAGTTGTCGATTCAAATCTCATAGTGTTAGAGGTAATAAGAGTATAAGCATTAAATGGAATAGATTAGGGTTGTTAGATGTTATTCAAATAGTATAATCCAGTGAAACAAACTTGGGAAGCGAAAAAAGGACAAGTAAGTACATAGACCTTATACTGAACGAACTTGTAGTGAATGATGTTATCTTAACTAATTGCCTATCATTAATATTATTATTCTCATTACTAACATTTAGCTGTTATCCTGTATATACTAAACAGGTATTTTCATGAATCCAATTGATACTAACTATATCCTCAACCACATCAACAACAATCTAGAACTATTTCCACAATGTACCGGAAAATTTTGTGGTCAAATATCAAATACAAGTTTATGTACATCATGTACATGGGGATCAAAAGTATTTTATCAATTTAATAATCCATATAATCCTATATGTGAATTATGTTTAACATCATTCACATTATATAATTGGTTATATATTGGATTTATAATGATTTTACCTATTATATTCTTATTACAAATTTTACCAATCTTATCATTAACAAAAATTGATTTAAAACAATTAGAACAATCGACTACTACTACTAGTAGTAGTAGTAGCAGCAGCAGTGGTAGTACTGCTACTACTGCTACTACTATTAGTAATAAGATGAGTATTACTCAAAAATCATGGTTACTATTTCTATGTTGTATTATCATTCATTTCATAACAAGTTTCTTAATTATATTATTATATCCTCCATTAGGTAGTTTAACATTATATCATTGTCCTATAGATAATATTAAAGAATTTTATCCTATTCTATATGCTGGATCAGGATGTTTATCTGAAGTGAATTATCCATTAACATCATTACCTATTCTATATTATATGATAAGTATCATAATTAGTTTATTGATTTATTCATTATTAATTATGATTGCATTTCATGATTATCATTGGTTTAATTATGTTTATTATATGTTATATGCATATCCCATTATATGTATTCATGTTATACTATTTGGAGGAATATTCTATTATCTATATCCATATATGATATTATTTTATAGTATATTGGATTCATTATATAGATTTCCATTAATATTTGATTATTCTATCATTAATAATGATACAAATAGCATAATACATCCTATATGTAATCCATATCAACTGATTAAGAATATTATACATGATCCAGAACAATATCTCCTTATAATCATAATGAATATATTCTATATTGGATATGCTTTATTATCATTAAATATTACCATCTATTATTGGTATATAGGTTTAATGATTTTACCTATTGTATTTTATATTATGACATTACCATTCACTCATCCATATCATTATAATGATTGTCAACAAATATTACATAGAATGTATAATATTTCATTTGAATAATTAAGAAAACTCAAGTAGATCTATCATAATTAGGGGATATTTTTAAAGTTTTGATAAGACTATTGATTTATGGATGATCTTTGAATGATACTCAAGTGATATTGTAGTGAACAAGAACATTAATGGGGGGGACAATCGAATGTATTTGAGCAAATAATTACAGAACATTTCAATAAAATCTGAGAACCACATATAGTAAGTCGTTAATTTGCAAAATATCAATCCATCATATCAAATTTGACTGTTCCTGTTGTAAACATCAATCGATTGTCTCAGATTTCATTGTTCATACATTGTCATATCAATTGAGTTTCGTTCCCCTTCTTTCCTTATCGACCTTCTATTGAAATATATTCTATGCCTGACCACCGTCATATACTAGTTGTGTGGATATAAGTAACCCACACCATAAAATATTGAATGTGTTCAGCTAATGACTTGAACTAAAACCAATGTGATGAATTAGAATTATGATTTATAGTTGATAGTTAACGGTTAGAAATTAGATTTCGGGTTGTTCATCATCATCAATCATCATCATGAACTGATATCAGCTATCAGATCAAAACATTATTTCACTAAATGGATTAAGTGAATTTCATGCTTAAATTCGAAATCTCTTATCTTAGTTCGTTCACATAAATTATAGTCTCATCCAAGTATTTTCTTTTTATATGATTAGACATACAAATACACGAAATGTCAACTAATAAACATATATGTATATGTAGATGTATATCTTAGACAAAATGTGTACTTCTCTCATTATTTTAACATGTATTATTCTGTATTAAATAGATTCCTCCAATTCATGTCTATATATAAGTGTGTGTGTGTGTGTGTGCCTATAGAGTACACAAGGATCATTTTCAAAATTATTCAATATATATATATATATTACTTATAACATTTAAACTGATTATGTTTATTCTATCTTATTACTTTTATTGAATATTCTAAACAACACAACAAGTCAGAAAAAAACTACTAATATTAGTGTATAGTTATTAGTTGTGATGTATGAAGAAGCCGGATAACTAGGGGATACTAGTCGACGAAGTCGTCAACAAATTGAGCATAACCAATTATTAGTTGTGATGTATGAAGAACCTGGATAACTAGGGGATACTAAGCGACGAAGTCGTTAACAAATTGAGCAGAACCAACTATTAGTTGTTTTTTCAATAACAAAAAAAACACAACTTTATACTTTCTTGTTGGATTCTGCCAAATTACTGTTTGGTAGTTATGTTAGTAAACCTAATAAGTATTCTATGTTCCGTAAACCAGTGATCTGGTTATTACAATAGCCTAAATAAGATATATATATATATATATATATATATATATATATATATACTGGCTATCTGAATGCTGTGAATCTTACTCACTAGGATTACCGATTTCATTTCTTAACATCTTTTATCAAGTCTTGCTGTTGGTTTTCTGAAATGTGGTAACAATTGCCGTGTTACCATATAAGTTTGATAAACGAATACTGAACACTAGGTGAAATTCGATGGATACAATGCGTTTGGGGATCAGACTATTAACACACACTGCAAAAAATGAACTAATTTCACAGAATAGACTACTAAGTTATTATTTATTTATTTTAACACATAAGTATAGGTACAGGGAGGCACCAAAATACATATGCGCCACACAAATCTCAATTGATTTGTGTGAGGGCTGTGATACTGCCCGGGTGCCCAAACCGAAGCAGGTGGTTTTCTTAGGGGGCCACAACCCGAGCCTTCGAGCTGAACGTCTGACCCACAAGGCAGTGGAGCATCGTGAGGAGATGCAGTCCCATGGTAGCCGGTGACCAACGATTGGTTCATACGCCATTTGTTCCCGCAGGATACTGGAGCCCATGTGCACCATTGGTTTGGGGTCCGGTTAAAGCGCCAGACATTCGCCTTTCGTCTTCTCATTTTTGTAAACAACACCCCCGCCACGAGAAGGCAGTGAGTAGGACTTCCCTGGCATGGGCTATATACGCATGGCCATGTGAGAGCATTTCGAGAGGGAGAGCGGACTCCCCCCACTCTCGGCCGTACCAGGGCATTTGGGGGCTACTAAGTAAAAGAATAGGTTTTTTTATGATAATAAAGTCTCATGATTATTAACAGGAAAAGTAAACGTTTTGTGGATCACCTGCTCGCCAATCAATTAAGATCTGACTTGGGACAGAGGGGTACCAATATATATGTAGCACATAATAACAAAATGAGATTGTGAAGAGATAGAGAAAGGAAGGTGAGTATAATAAAAAAAATAACCAAAAGGGGTAAAAATTAATGTATGAGAGTGGGAAACAGTAATTGATGGGAGAAGCATTCCAGTAAAGAAACACACAACCATAAAGGATTTTTTAAATTAAGTTCCTCTCATTTACATGATGTTACACCGGGACTGCCACTGACTTCTATTCTGTGTCATGTTTATTTACTTCTCAAGCCACTGGATCCGTGAAGGACCAACAGATGTCATACACAGGCCACCTTTGCCCTATACAACCAACAAATAGTGTACGACGTGGAATCCTCTTGGATGACATTCGTAGTAGATGTCCAAGCTACTGAATTAGATGCTTCAAGATTGTGACTCCAATTGAATTATTGTCACTGACTATATCAGATCGGATTCTTACGTATTGTCGGTCCCCAGCCCGGGTAAACGAGAGTAGTTGGGCAAAAGGTCATCAACCCCATCCCATAGAAAAAAACGCTAACCAGATTAAACAATACAAACTCTGCCATGGGAGTTGAAAGAACTATGACACCTCATGATGGAAGCCGAGATTCTTAGAGGCTGACTCCCTTACTAACAACCAGAGCAATTATCTATTGACTACGGTCTCCCACAATCACAGACATTTTACCTTGGTCTTGTACAAATGTTATTTTCTATTTTATGGTCTGTTTTTGTTTACCTATAAATCCGAATGACATTTCCTAGATCCATAGTGCCGAGCTTCATTCCTTCGATATCATAAACAAATGATTTCCTTTTATAAACAATACCATCACAGTTAAGCTCTAATAAACTTTACCCGTTTTCAATGTGTCTTTCATTTTCAACTACTACTCACTAGTAGTGTGGTGAGCGCTACTTATATTGATATAAGTAGTACATGACGCGAGGTAAAAACGTAATGTCTGCCAGCAAAAGTGGGGGAAGATCAAGAAAGGAAGAGCAGGAACACAATGCAATTTGTATGAAAACGCATGAACAATGAAATATCGGTCAATGGATTGATGTTTGCAACAGGAACAGTCCAGTTTGAATTGATGGATTGATATTTTGCAAATTAACCATTTACTATATGGTTTTACTATTTTACCAATTAACTCTGTAATTTTTAGCTAAATACATTCGGTTGTCCTCACCAAAGTTCTCCTTCACTACAATGGTAGTAGTTCATCTGCTTCTTTATTTTTTATCCAGTAAACATCTATCAAATTAACTTCATCCTATTATTTGTGATTTAATTAAATATAATTATTATAAATAATTGTATTTTATTCATCGGTATTTATATAAGTAAATGAGATCTCATTGATACCTTTTATCAAATGATGCATAATTAATTTCAATGGTTGAAATCATGAGTCAATTGAAGCTAGACCACTATGGAAAACCTGGAAGCACTGGACAGCTGTTTCGTCCTCTTGTGTGACTCCTCAGCAATGCGCATCCACAATCCCGCCCCCACCTCCGCGAGATTCGAACCCAACAACACAATGAAGACGCGATACTACCATTGAGGTTAGTACTACTGATTGCATGTGTTATAACTTGCATATAATAATTTATATTCTGAAAAAACAATAATTACAGACTTCACGCCTGTTTACAGGCATGATCAATATGGTATAAATAATATCATTATATGTACAGAACAAACATGTGATAGGAGTTTTAAGGTTACTAGTTCAGTAATTGTTTAGGTATTACAGCGATCCAATGCATCAGCCTGGAACTTTTAATACTTCTTAACTGGACAGTCTGTTGATTTATGAACGGTGTAATTAAGGTCAATTTCCTGTGCCAGATCGAATTAATGATAATTATCTACAACTAGAGAAATTAAAACGAAAACAGAGAGCACGGAACAACAAAGCAGTAATTACCGAAATATATCAATCAGATCTATCAAAATGCGTGTGTCATGTGACACAGTGTTATAGTGTTGATGCTATTCAAGTTAGTTAAACTTGTTGGGGACGGTGTTTACATTAAGTGACAGCAAGTAGGTGGTTTTGCTTAGGGAATTCACTAATAAAAATGCCTGAACATTTAAAGTTCCTATAATAACACTTGTGGAGTGAGATACACTTACCGGTGCTAGAGCATTCAATGCATTTTCGGAGGAGCAATATGCATCGATGCAGCGAACAAATAATGGAAGTGATTTTATCGTACGGATATGTTCTGGTAGGTTATTCCAGAGTCTAGAAAATTTACAGGCAAAGTAATTCATATAAAGAGATGATTTAGAATAAGTTTGTTTCACCAGTGCCAAGGAATTACGGGTTTCATAATGAAGAGTCTCTGCATATTGAATTACATGATTGGATGTAAAGGATAGTTTATTAAGTAGTTTGAAGAAAAAGATAAGATTTAGTTTGAGTCTCCTCTTCCATAAAGCGTCTAGCTCTAGTTTTTTACACCTAGAATTATAAGTTAAGGTACAATCAGCTCCAAGAATACGAAGTGTAAATCGTCTCTGTATTAATTCCAGCCTTAATTTATCCTTTATGCGCGCACTGCTAAGAATAAACGTGCAATATTCTAGAAGAGGTCGAACACAAACTTTGTGCATGAAAATTCGTGATTCATTGTTGTGAAGGTTTCGAATTATGTAACCTACTAGACGTTGTGACTTAGAGGTCTGTTTCGATATGTGTTCTGTAAGCGATAAGTCTTGGGAGTATCTAAGTGCTAAGTCTACTACTGTATGTAACCTAGATAACACTTCTCCATGTATGGTAAGGTCTAGGTTAAGTGATGTATCACCGAAGCATATCCATCCACATTTAGCCGTATTAAGTTCCAGTTGCCATTTTAAGCACCACTGTGCTACCTTGTTAAGCTCCAAGTTAATGCAATTTTACATATTTTCCAGTTTCTGTGGAGAAAATGAATATACTACTTTAAGATCATCTGCATATAGAAGGGGCTTACCTACACCAAAATCTCCACAAATGTCATTGATAAACGCTAAAAAGAGCAAAGGGCCTAAGACACTACCTTGTATTACACCACTTCTAACAGGGACAGCGTTAAACAATGAAGAGTTAATTTTAACTATTTGATGTCCATTACTGAGAAATGTATCAATCCAATCTAGCAAACGATTTTGAACCTCATAAGATGCAAGTTTGCCTATAAGAAGTTGGTGGCTAATCATGTCAAAAGCTTTAGAAATGTCTAGACTAGATATCCTTGGCTACGTAGAGAGTAGACTAAATTAAAGAAGTCAAAATGACATGTCATGCAAGATCGATTTTTGAGAAATCCTTGTTGAGTATCATTGATAAATTTTCCAGCGAGTAAATAGTTGGAAAGTTCATCACTTATAATTTTTTCCATAATCCTAGAGATAACTGGAGTAATATTTATTGGCCGATAATTGTTCATGTCAGTCTTATCTCCAGATTTATAACGTGGTATAATGTACGCGGTTTTCCAACAGTAAAGGTAATAACCAGTTTCCATAGAGAGAGTAGACAGCTTTCGAAGAAGAAGTGGAATATCTGGACCACCATATTTGTAGAGAAAGGATGAAATCCCATCTGCTCCATGACCGCGCGAAAGCTTCTAAAGCGTACATTATACCACGTTATAAATCTGGAGATAAGACTGACATGAACAATTATCGGCCAATAAATATTACTCCAGTTATCTCTAGGATTATGGAAAAAATTATAAGTGATGAACTTTCCAACTATTTACTCGCTGGAAAATTTATCAATGATACTCAACAAGGATTTCTCAAAAATCGATCTTGCATGACATGTCATTTTGACTTCTTTAATTTAGTCTACTCTCTACGTAACCGAGGATATCTAGTCTAGACATTTCTAAAGCCTTTGACATGATTAGCCACCAACTTCTTATAGGTAAACTCGCATCTTATGAGGTTCAAAATCGTTTGCTAGATTGGATTGATTCATTTCTCAGTAATCGACATCAAATAGTTAAAATTAACTCTTCATTGTCTAACGCTGTCCCTGTTAGAAGTGGTGTAATACAAGGTAGTGTCTTAGGCCCTTTGCTCTTTTTAGCGTTTATCAATGACATTTGTGGAGATTTTGGTGTAGGTAAGCCCCTTCTATATGCAGATGATCTTAAAGTAGTATATTCATTTTCTCCACAGAAACTGGAAAATATGTAAAATTGCATCAACTTGGAGCTTAACAAGGTAGCACAATGGTGCTTAAAATGGCAACTGGAACTTAATATGGCTAAATGTGGATGGATATGCTTCGGTGATACATCACTTAACCTAGACCTTACCATACATGGAGAAGTGTTATCTAGGTTACATACAGTAGTAGACTTAGCACTTAGATACTCCCAAGACTTATCGCTTACAGAACAGATATCGAAACAGACCTCTAAGTCACAACGTCTAGTAGGTTACATGATTCGAAACCTTCACAACAATGAATCACGTATTTTCATGCACAAACTTTGCGTTCGACCTCTTCTAGAATATTGCACGTTTATTTTTAGTAGTGCGCGCATGACGGATAAATTAAGGCTGGAATTAATACAGAGACGATTTACATTTCGTATTCTCGGAGTTGATTGTACCTTACTTATAATTCTAGATGTAAAAAACTAGAGCTAGACCCTTTATGGAAGAGGAGACTCAAACTAAATCTTATCTTTTTCTTCAAACTACTTAATAAACTATCCTTTACATCCAATCATGTAATTCAATACGCAGAAACTCCTCATTATGAAACCCGTAATTCCTTGGCACTGGTGAAACAAACTTATTCTAAATCATCTCTTTATATGAATTACTTTGCCTGTAAATTTTCTAGACTCTGGAATAACCTACCACAACATATCCGTACGATAAAATCACTCCGATTATTTGTTCGCTGCATCGATGCATATTGCTCCTCTGAAAATGCATTGAATGCTTTAGCACCGGTAAGTGTATCTCATTCCACGAGTGTTATTATAGGAACTTTAAATGTTTAGCCATCTTTATTAGTGTATTCCCTAAGCAAAACCACCTACTTGCTGTCACTTAATGTAAACACCGTCCCCAACAAGTTTAACTAACTTGAATAGCATCAACACTATAACACTGTGTCACATGACACACGCATTTTGATAGATCTGATTGATATATTTCGGTAATTACTGCTTTGTTGTTCCGTGCTCTCTGTTTTCGTTTAATTTCTCTAGTTGTAGATAATTATCATTAATTCGATCTGGCACAGGAAATTGACCTTAATTACACCGTTCATAAATCAACAGACTGTCCAGTTAAGAAGTATTAAAAGTTCCAGGCTGATGCATTGGATCGCTGTAATACCTAAACAATTACTGAACTAGTAACCTTAAAACTCCTATCACATGTTTGTTCTGTACATATAATGATATTATTTATACCATATTGATCATGCCTGTAAACAGGCGTGAAGTCTGTAATTATTGTTTTTTCAGAATATAAATTATTATATGCAAGTTATAACACATGCAATCAGTAGTACTAACCTCAATGGTAGTATCGCGTCTTCATTGTGTTGTTGGGTTCGAATCTCGCGGAGGTGGGGGCGGGATTGTGGATGCGCATTGCTGAGGAGTCACACAAGAGGACGAAACAGCTGTCCAGTGCTTCCAGGTTTTCCATAGTGGTCTAGCTTCAATTGACTCATGATTTCAACCATTGAAATTAATTATGCATCATTTGATAAAAGGTATCAATGAGATCTCATTTACTTATATAAATACCGATGAATAAAATACAATTATTTATAATAATTATATTTAATTAAATCACAAATAATAGGATGAAGTTAATTTGATAGATGTTTACTGGATAAAAAATAAAGAAGCAGATGAACTACTACCATTGTAGTGAAGGAGAACTTTGGTGAGGACAACCGAATGTATTTAGCTAAAAATTACAGAGTTAATTGGTAAAATAGTAAAACCATATAGTAAATGGTTAATTTGCAAAATATCAATCCATCAATTCAAACTGGACTGTTCCTGTTGCAAACATCAATCCATTGACCGATATTTCATTGTTCATGCGTTTTCATACAAATTGCATTGTGTTCCTGCTCTTCCTTTCTTGATCTTCCCCCACTTTTGCTGGCAGACATTACGTTTTTACCTCGCGTCATGTACTACTTATATCAATATAAGTAGCGCTCACCACACTACTAGTGAGTAGTAGTTGAAAATGAAAGACACATTGAAAACGGGTAAAGTTTATTAGAGCTTAACTGTGATGGTATTGTTTATAAAAGGAAATCATTTGTTTATGATATCGAAGGAATGAAGCTCGGCACTATGGATCTAGGAAATGTCATTCGGATTTATAGGTAAACAAAAAACAGACCATAAAATAGAAAATAACATTTGTACAAGACCAAGGTAAAATGTCTGTGATTGTGGGAGACCGTAGTCAATAGATAATTGCTCTGATTGTTAGTAAGGGAGTCAGCCTCTAAGAATCTCGGCTTCCATCATGAGGTGTCATAGTTCTTTCAACTCCCATGGCAGAGTTTGTATTGTTTAATCTGGTTAGCGTTTTTTTCTATGGGATGGGGTTGATGACCTTTTGCCCAACTACTCTCGTTTACCCGGGCTGGGGACCGACAATACGTAAGAATCCGATCTGATATAGTCAGTGACAATAATTCAATTGGAGTCACAATCTTGAAGCATCTAATTCAGTAGCTTGGACATCTACTACGAATGGTCATCCAAGAGGATTCCACGTCCGGTACACTATTTGTTGGTTGTATAGGGCAAAGGTGGCCTGTGTAATGACATCTGTTGGTCCTTCACGGATCCAGTGGCTTGAGAAGTAAATAAACATGACACAGAATAGAAGTCAGTGGCAGTCCCGGTGTAACATCATGTAAATGAGAGGAACTTAATTTAAAAAATCCTTTATGGTTGTGTGTTTTCTTTACTGGAAATGCTTCTCTCATCAATTACTTTTTCCCACTCTCATACATTAATTTTTACCCCTTTTGGTTATTTTTTTTGTTATATTCATCTTCCTTTTTCTATCTCTTCACAATCTCATTTTGTTATTATGTGCTACATATATATTGGGTACCCCTCTGTCCCCAAGTCAGATCTTAATTGATTGGCGAGCAGGTGATCCACAAAACGTTTTACTTTTCCTGTAATAATCATGAGACTTTATTATCATAAAAAACCTATTCTTTTACTTGGTAGCCCCCAAATGCCCTGGTACGGCCGAGAGTGGGGGGAGTCCGCTCTCCCTCTCGAAATGCTCTCACATGGCCATGCGTATATAGCCCCTACCAGGGAAGTCCTACTCACTGCCTTCTCGTGGCGGGGGTGGTGTTTACAAAAATGAGAAGACGAAAGGCGAATGTCTGGCGCTTTAACCGGACCCCAAACCAATGGGTGCACATGGGCTCCAGTATCCTGCGGGAACAAATGGCGTATGACCAATCGTTGGTCACCGGCTACCATGGGACTGCATCTCCTCACGATGCTCCACTGCCTTGTGGGTCAGACGTTCAGCTCGAAGGCTCGGGTTGTGGCCCCCTAAGAAAACCACCTGCTTCGGTTTGGGCACCCGGGCAGTATCA